>OX376713.1:3432963-4771963 GCA_947389935.1 Agrilus cyanescens | reverse complement strand
CGAGGGGCTGCTACCCCTTGATTTCGTGTTAGACATCGGTAAAATCCCCGGAGACAGTGGCGGGAAAAATGGTAACGCAATAGATGCATTACTGACGTCAATCAAAACGATAGTTCCTGATTGATAAACAAAGAAAGGCACTTTGCTTAAAAGGTGCGCTATTTTAAGGGTTATGTATCATCATCATCAAACGTTTATTTCGCTGTAGCTGTTCAGATATACTTATGTAGAAAGCTTTCTGGATAGTTTTCGTATTGTGAGGCTTAGTTCTTTATAACATACCGACAAAATTTAGAAGTAACTTTCTAAAAAGGAAGAAAACTTCAAGACACAGAACAAAAATCAGTTCACTAAATAGCAAATAAACAAATATCTTCTTTTATTATTATAAAGTGGGTGCCATGTAACAACTATAAAATTAGCAAAACGTTTGTTAAATCTTCTAAGCGAGACCATATCTAGGGAGGAAGGGTAAAGTGGGTAGTGCTATTTTAATAAAGTCTCAAAACTCCTCAGTAAATGCATATAAAACAGGACTACAGGTACATTTCAGGTAACGCTTTCAAGCGGGTTGGATGTATTGGGGCAGGGGTAGATCCAAAAGTCCTCTTTAGGGGTGGCGATGGTAAAATGAAATAATAATATACGTATTTAATAGTAATAATAATAATAGTAATAGTGATAATAATAATGGAAAAAATAAGACATTCTAAACAAAATGTGGGAAAGTATTTTGAAGGAATAAGTATGCTCACTGTTGATTGGGGAATCAGTATTTTTTAAAAAGGAAAGGAAGAGTAACGATAGGCTAAGGAAATCGGCAACAAATTAAAACAAAAACATCAAACAAGGCCCTTTTCATATAATAAAATTATTTCTATAATCTGCATTTATTGCTACGAATGAATCAATTTAGCACCATTTTTGTATTTCTCAAGCAATAAATATGCCACAACGATTAGTTCAAATGCCTATTTTTAGAAAAATAGCGATCATTGAATATTTGATAGAATGAAATTAATTTTCCTTTTTCGAAAAACGTTAATCCCTCAGAAACCATTAAAGTTATAAATTTCGGACAAACCAGTATAATTTGAGAACTTAAAACTAAATATTAGATCAAAATTTTAAGTATGTAGGTAGACTTTTACTCAATAATTGATCTTCAATTCGGTAATTATATAGAATCACCTGGTTTTTTGACGGTGAATTTTTTTTAACTCAAACTCAAACCCCATTCTTAACCTTCAACCCTGTCAAACTACACTCACCCTCAAAGTTACCCTCGCGTCCAACTAATCCTCCGGGGCAATCCTACCCTGATCTTCATCACCACCTACACCATCGGAACCACCCCAAATGTCAACTTCAAACCACAAAAAAATATTATAAAACCTTATTTAGAAACGAAGTGTTTATTTCTAATACAGTGTTAGTATTTTACCGATGATAAATATTCGGAAATCATTTTTTTTAAATTTGTTTTTTTCAATGTGTTCGTTTTTTAATGTAGATTATAAAAGAAGTATGTAAAAGTGACCCAAATCGCGAAAAAATTCAATCACTTTTTTCAAAAAAAAATTGTTTTTTGATCATTTAAAGCCGGAGAACTTCTAGAAAAATTGTATTTTTTTCTTTGTAATTCTTATCCTAAATCCGACGTAATATGGAACATTTAAAAAAAAAATAATGAAAATTGCTCCATTTGCCTTTAATTCTACTTGACACGTTCTACACCAATGTGGTTCATTTGTGCGCTGTAGTAGACCATAATTTTATATTATGGTTAATAGGTAAGTAAAATTACTTAAAATTGTTAGTGTGCCGCCAAATTTTGGAATTGTTAAAAGTGTGCCGCAACAACAAAAAGGTTGAGAACCGCTGTTTTAGATGTTTATGTAAAACTAATGGTAGAAAAAAATTCAGTAAAATCACGCAGCCGTTACGGCACCCGATCTATATTTTAAAAATATTTTCATTTAGTGGATCGATTTTTTTTTTGATAAATTAAATTATATAGAGAATTGTTTATTCTAGTCATTAAAGTTGATTATTAAACTTACCTTAAAATTCCGTGCTTTATTCGGATTGGTCGTAAAATTTTTCGGATACCCAGATGGTATTCTTAAACTAATTAGCTTTCATTTGGAAATCACGTAACTACGTACTAAAGGCTAAGAGGTTATGGACGTGTTCTTTAAAAATAGAATAATTTTGAACATATCCACCAACGTAAGCATTTTTAGAAACAATACGATGCAGACTCGAGAGGGCTAGATAAAACAAAACGGATCGTGGAACTGAATCTCTGCAGTCGGTTTTTCGTGGATTTTAATAAGCACTTAGAATAACAATGTTCCAGGTTATTCTCAAGAACTCGATTATAATACAACAGGAAAGAATAACGAGATATCCCGTTTAATGAACACGGATTAAATTGAATTAGAATCCCGTCTCGTAGTCCAATTTCCATTACCACTTCCTCCGGCTTCCACTCTTCTCCGGTCATTTTTCAGCTTGATGAACTAGGAGTAGAAGACAGGACGTGCGCTTCTCTTTATCTAATTGATTCCATTCCAATGGAATCGCGTTGGAAAACTCAAGTGGAAACTTTCGTTTATTGGTTACGTCAGAAAATTAATTATTTCGGCTTTCTAGTCGTCCTTAAACTCATTATAATTTCAACAAAGAACTGTTAAGACTAAATTTATGAGGCAATTTACAAACTAGAAAAGTGGGTATTTGTACGCATTACCTCCACCTCTCCGATTCGATTCAAATTTTAGTATGTTGTAGTATTCGTTGTACCGAGCAAGAATATATATACATGTTACATTCGCGGTGGCACTTCGGGATGTTTTCGTTGCTGTGTTGGCAGAGGTGTCTAACAAGAATCTGTAGATTTTAAGTCGTATTGGATAATTAGTCTATCGTCAGTTAGCAAGTGTTTTGTAATGGTCAGAGATTTTTTATTTCAATAAATTGCATTTAATTTTGCATGGTATAAAGTGTACCAGTATTTTAGAAGTATTAAATATTGCTTTTGGCGAATCAACTATGAGTAATAAAGAGTTTATGAGTGAGAGTACAAGTATTTCCAAGAAGACCGTCAAAATCTGAAGCGCCCTGGTCGTCTCGGAATATCCATAACCAAAGAAAACGTGGAAAAAGCGAAAAAAATATTAATGAACGGTCGTGGAATCACAATAAGAAAAATTGCAAAAGATATTACACATCAATTGGTCCATGCGATGAAATTGTTCCGATGTTTTGGATATGAAATAGGTGACAACATAGGTAATCTGTCCCAAAATTGTACAACTTTGAATAAAAACCGAAGCAAATGGAAGTTACTCAGGAATAGCTAAATGGAGTTAACAAAAATGCAGAACATCTGAAACGTGTCATAACAGGTAATGAGGCCTAAATTTACGGATATGATGTTGGAACTAATGCCCAATTGTCCAAATTTGTGACGAAACAACTCATAACTTTTGCAACCTGCTCACACTTCATTGTTTGTTCGTACAGTTTGGTCAAAGACTACACTTCATTTACTTCCTCTAGAGATGTGACCTTTAGTATGACCGGCGCAAAGTAAAAAAGAACGGCACTAGGCCAGAAAAGGAAGGAGACAACTTGGAGCGACAGTCGCCATCGACAACAAGAGTATAATTTGTAAAGTACTGTGCGGAAATTTTGACCACTTTATTTGCTGACATTGCATTGCATAAATGTATTAGTATTGTGCACAAATTAAGGAATGTTGCATATCTGCATCACCAGAACTTCACACGTGCATTTATTATTTGCATTTATTGGGTTTTAATGGGAAATAAATTTATTTATAATTGTTACAGTAAAATAATAACTTTGAATCTTTGCACTGGATATTTAACGTTAGTTTTCGACTCTGTATTATTCATGGTGAAACTAAACTTTTGGCAGGTACTGTATCGACAACTATATTAAACATACAAGAGCGGAATGAATAATGAACTCCGTATCCCTTCCTGGACTTTTGTCATTGCGCATCTAGTACGCTGGAGGGAGCATGTCTCTACAGAAAGTAAATGGAGTATACATTGCTAAGCCTTAGCCTCCGTATTTGTGAGACAAAGCTGTCGCGCTTTTTGTGTGGAATGAGCTTTCTACTGAGCCATTTCTTAAAATGTTGTGAGTTTTACCTTACTGAGGTTGTTTCCATCTTAGGTTTGAGCTTCTGGAGTTTTTCAAACCTATACTAGTATTATCACCCCTACATTAATTACTGAAATAATATTCACAGTAAAAATTAAACTACGTGTTTGATGAATCATGAATATTTACTTACTACAAAACGCAAATGATTTGCACGCATTTGTTGGAGCTCGTTATTTCAGTTCACTTGCAGATGTTTTGACCGCGAATTAAACCACGCATTGCAGAGCCTCTTGTCATCATAAAGCAAACAGGATCAAGCAAGCCGGTTGAAAAATGCTCCTCGACTCCATGAATAATTCAACGTATTCTACTGAATATACTTACGTACTCCGATACGTTTGTTATATATGTAGGTATATCCGTAGGTATAAATGCTAGTGACGCGGAGTTTTTCAAGAAAGATCGCTTAGGTACCACTGAATAAAACAATTCACGATGGCATGATTGCCTTTTTCAAAAAACAAAAAAATAAGAAGGAAAAGAAAATGTGGAAAACGGATCTACTAAAACGTTTTTTTTTGTCGCTTCTCTTTGACTAAAGGTGGAAAAACTTCCATGCTTTTCTGTAAATTGAAGTCGCTGTTCTTGTTAGTGTCAAATTAATTTAAATTTAAAGTGTTATTTAGCCAGAATATAAGGACGGTGTGATCTCGGACGATAAATGTGTCGCACTCTTCTCAAGAGGTTTTTTGATAGGTAAACCTTGATTGAGAAAATTGTGACGTAGCCTAACCTAACTTAACCTAACCTAGAAAAATAAAAAAACTGTGTTAAGTATTATTCATCTTCCGATAGAAAGTTGACAAAATCTCGGTAAATCGTTGCTTGTCTTGTGTTACTTCTAGGAGAGACTGTTGAGTTTAGGCTGGTCCAGTCTCTCGCATTCTTTAACCATGGACAATTTCAATGTAATACCACAGATGATATGTAAACGGCGTCTGCGGGGTCAAGCCAAAATTAAGGTTCAACACCAACAATGATCCTTTAGAAGCTGTTAGCGCAAACGCGCAAGTAAACATAATGCAATTATATTATAAAAAATAATCTGACCTAACCTAACCTAACCTATATAATATTCTATCCGGCAATAGATGTTCTTATACCGAAGGATCATTAATGGTGTTGAACCTTAATTTGTGGTTAACTCCTAGATGGCGCTCATATGTCATCTGAGGTATTACATTGAACTAGGTCTGGAGAGGTTCCGCTTGGTTTGGTTAATGTTCTGTCGAAGCTAACTATGACGTACTGATGATAGCTTATAAGCTCGAAAAAGCAATTTGCGTCTAGTGGTTCGACAGAAGGCCGACCAAGCATAATAGTTACTATTGTATCATGACTCTTATCCTCAATCTTCAACTAGGGATGGTACAAACTAGTATTTTTTAAGAACTGTTCCGTTACGTTCCTGTTCCGTTACGTTCCTGTTCCGTTACGTTCCTGTTTCGTTTACGGAACTGATCCAAGGAACAGTTCCTTGGAACAGTTCCGAAAGATCCAACGCTGAAACCACTTCGTGGCTGAAACTAGAATTCTTGGAACAGGTTGTTACTTACAGATTACCGAGGAACAGAGGTACTCAACTGATTGTGAAATGAAGTTTACAGCTGTTCAGTACTGTTATTATGTTTGGGTCAAAATTTGCCAATCAATTTTACAGGAAAAATTGTCTGTTTTTTTAATACGAATTAAAAACATTAAACCTTGAGACGTCAAAGTAATAATATTAGAAAACCTGAAACATATTTTCTTTTGTAGTTATGGTTTTTTGACATTACTTTTTACTTCTTGGTTCGCCGCTAAATAAACGAAAGCTTGTTTTAAAAAGAGTTTTTTTACATTTAATTTATTATGATATAAATTATTTAGATTGTTTTATTGACTTCGTTAATTCTGTTATAAACACAATAATATAGCAATATTTGAAAATTAGGGTAAGAATAAATAAATTATTTGGATATTATGGCTCTTCGAGGTTTTCACGGCTGAGGCTGACGTAAATTAATCCAGTGTATTCTTCATAGGTATAATAATTTGCTTATTACTTCAAAAGCGCCTTTCCGATTTTAATATTTGTTGTAGTAATGGTACATACCTACTTTAAAGAATATCTAGTTTTTTTTTGGTTGGTGTAAATATGTATTAGAACATAGAAAACAAAAATTAATTTCAAAATTATTTTTTATTTCTTTAAACCATTAACTTTTTTGTAAAAATGTGAAAAAAGGCTGCAATATTCTTCAAAGATTTGCATTAAAATTGCAACGTTACTCATTTAATTTACTTTTCTTGTTTTGCCGTGTACCTGTACCCCAAAACGAATATTTTTGTTCGTGTTCCTTCTTCCTTGTATTTAGGGTTTTATTGCATTACTTGCGAAAGGATGTGTATGTGGGCGAGTCTCATAGCTGTCGGCGGTCGACACATTTTTATTTATACACTTAAAATTGATAAACGCCTAAAGTCTAAACCTAAACCATCTGCTCTGCGGAACAGCAATATAATAGTCGGAACTCGGAAGATTGGAATCTCTGAATCGTTGGAACAGAAGAACTGAGGAACAGCATGCTTCGGAACAGTTCCAGTTGGAACAGTCGGAACTCGGAATGTCGGAACAGTTGGAACAGGTATTTTATTAAACAGATACCTATTACAATCTGTTACATGTCCGTAACTGTTCCAAAATAACTGTTCCTAGTATTTTGTATCATCCCTATCTTTAACTTTGCCCTTTATTACTAACCTAAGGAATTTGTATTTTAAGTTTTTACCATATACATATGTCCGATGTAGCTTGTGTTCCATTTTTTAACAAAATTCACAAATTCACTTTGTTCACATCCATTCTTCTTAGGGCCGTTTCTTTGGTGATGTGTTCTATCCAAAAAAATTTAAACATCCTCAACATCAATTTCTAGGTCCAGGATTTAGTTTTATATGAGAGTATTGAGTGAATATAGATCTGTATTTGACCAGTAATGATAATGTGCGATTTGTTAGTAAGGTTCTCATTTTAAATAGTGCACTCCTTGCAGTCTCCATACGGCAGCGCATTTATATTTCTGGATTCAAATCACTTGTTAACGGTATCATCTATATACCTTATATTATTTATGAATCTTCCTTTTACTATTATAGATAACTTCGACTTCTTTTAATACTCTAGGAAATCTTCCCTCTGAATACATATTTAACAGAGTGGGGGAGTATGCATCCCTGTTTTACACCCCTTCTGACAATTATACTGGTGGTCAGTTTATCCTCTAATTCCATGGATCTGTGTGCTCTCAATGTAAAACACAAATTTGCTTTCTATGTTCACTAAAACAAAGTAGTCACTAGTTCTGTTTGCTTCACTCTATGAAAGACTTTCTCGTAATCTACCATATTAAGTATAAATAAACATCCAGTGGTTGATCTCTATATCTTTGCAACGACACAGTAAGCGTAACCTAACCGAACCTAACCTGAACAGTGATCGATACCAACTGTCCAACGTCAACAACTGCGGCTGATGTCTTCAGTGCTTGTACCATTTCTTTAAAATTCTGAATGTTCTTACGTTTCATCTTAAATTTTCTAATCACGGGGTTATGATTAGAACTAATTTCTGACCCAGGGTACGTATTTACACATTTAATTCCGTTTTTATATTATTTATTTATTGGTAGGATATAATTTATCTGATTTCTTTCTATGTTTTTTTTTTGTTGTAAAAGTTAATCTCATCATCAATTGCAACATTTCGACCGCCAATTTCGGTCATCATCAGGCTGAACAATCAACAACTTAAATAATTATGATGGCTGCAATTGACTGTCGAAACGTTAAATTAAATCGTACGTGGTGGTACATAATAAATACTATTCCATTTATCGTAGTCATTTGTAATCGGGACTCCGTTGACTCGAACTATTTTGTTCAGGAGCCTCATTATTCTGTTTCTGATCGTGAGACGGATTACGTACGCGAAATAATTTGTCATTTTATAAAGTTCGTTACCCTCACGGCAGTTCTAACTTCATCGGTTCGCGTTACTTTGAAATATTGTACAAGCATAACTCGTGGAAATGGAATTATGTTTATCGAAGTTAGTGTTATAACTGACTGAAAATTTCATTGAATATTCAGGAACCATTGTGTTACAGTTACAACTAAAACAAATGAAGTCAGCTCACACCTTTAATCACCGAATATCTACATAGTTAAGACAGCAGTTGCCGTAATTACCAAAATTATTGCTATTATACTATTTGAATAAACTAAATCTTAAATTTAAATACCCATGCAATCGCAGTACTAGGGCATGTCTGACAATGCACCCACCAGTGGCAAGGAAGAGAGTGATCGTTCCTAACAAGCCTACTGTTCACGACTTTATTGTTTTTTTTTTACCAACTCTGATATTCCAGATGGGGCTCTGGTCATTTAAACTTGCAACGCCTGTGTTACATCGTAACCACTTTTGCCATCGTAGGCAACTCTAATAGAGAAAAAAAAACGAAATATCCTATAACCCTGAGGAAGCGCGTTTTGAATATCAACAAGTGAATATTATAACAGCAATGTATATTCGCACCATAGAATTACTTGCGGTTGACTTGTTAGGCATATATGAAGGTAAGGGGAAGCTTACGATATATAGAAATAGGGTAGTGGAAAAAGAATAATTTTGGTTTATAAGTCCGCGATTTTTGATGAGACTTAGTATTAGTAATATCCCCTTTAGGGATTATTCCATCACCCTTGACAGAGTTTGTTCAAGAGAAAACCTACTGTCGTTGATCAACGGCTGAGACACTACTTCACACATACAAAACATTCGTTAGACCATTAATTGATTATCGCACTTTTCCACTAGCAACTGTTTTACACAGACACATAAAGTCCTTCAGACAGAAAGGCGCATATTACGCAAAATAACACGAATAAGAAGATTCCACCCATCTGAAATCTATAATAATATAGACATCAGTCCAATTCTCAACCAAATAAGACCTCTTCAATTAAAATTCACCCGATGGAAAGTTGAAAGCTACAACAATCCAATCACAATGTATATCACGCACACCCATACTCCCTTTTCCGTCAACGAACTCCTTGCCTCACTATTCGAGAAGTACGTCGAAAACCGCCCTACTACCTTACCACTGTTCGAAAGGCTGTAGTTGTCGCCCCCCTGTTGCCTTTGGAGTGAGTTGTTCTGTATTGTTTTTTTACGCATTGCTAACATCTTGAGAAAACCACGGCCTGTCTTTTACTGAAACTGCCACCTATTGCCATTTCCACCGCCTTTGAAATATTGTGGGACCGTTAACGTTCCATATCGTTGGGCTACCGTACGATTCTATCTGTTCCCGTAACTACCATCGATGACGACACATGTCCATTAACCCCGAGAGATATGTTACCAAAATCGATGACGTGCAAAGTAAAGATGCGTGTGAAATTTACTAAACTTCAAAGTTATAAATAATACTAGCAATCGCTTGTCTACAGTTCTTAGTCCACTTTGGACCATGTGCAAACATTCATCGACATTGTACTGCACCTCGGTATTAGGTATTTTGATTTAAACATGTTTCCCATTCTGAGAAGCTTGACGTGTTGTTTTAGTACGGGTTCATAATAAATTTGGTATATTTACCTCAAAATTTCAGAAACGTACGCACACGTGACTAGACCGGCCTGACGGACTTGATGCATCGTTGGGACTCTAGAAGGAACTCCCACGTTTGCATTCTAATTAAGGTGGACGTACAGTTACCGTGTAATATGAGCGGTATGCATTCTTTCAGCTGAAAGTGTTTGTTCTTGTTTGCTTTTAGAACCACTAACGCTGTTTAGAGCATACCAAGGCTTTTCTTTTGTAGAAGGTGTGCCAAATTGGACTTTAATGCGTTTTGTCTTTTTTTTGAGCACTCTTAAAACGTGTTAAAATATATAGGGTGTTCCATTTAATAAATGACTGTTTATGCTGTTAACAGCTAAACTATTCACTTTACAACAATGCACCCTACACCACTGAAATACACGTAGAAAAGTGCTTTAGGAATGTTTTTATAGAAATAAAAAATTTTCGCTAGGAGAAAAGTTTCTCCAAAAACTAAATTTTCCAAAAATACCCTGTATTTCTGAAACGGTAACAGATAACAAGACGCGGTTTGTCTAATTAACTTGTCATAAAAATTGAGCTTCAGACACCGACATCGGTTTTTGTTTATCTCCTCTACTTTGCTTTTGAAAGTGTCCAATTTGGTCCACCTTGTACATCGAACAGTCCATTATGCGATTTCTATTGTTTTATTTTCGCCATCTCTACGTACCTTACTATTGGATTTAAATAATTTTCCTAATTTTGTATATAATAAAACATAAACATTGTTTGAGCACATGCCATTCCTGGAATCCGTAATCAGATTTCTAAATAAAATCATTCACCGCCTCATTTGCAAAAAATAAACAAACGTAATAAAACCATCGACAAACGCACGCGAATACGAAGAAAATTATTCATAGGGATAAAATGAAAAGCAGGCGTTGTTTTACGCTGACGTTCTCCCAGTGATGACGCGCTGTAATTTGCCTAAATCACAAGGGCACATTGTGTTTATGCAATATGTAGATTTTTCCATTTCAGTCACGTTAACCAGAATACAGAGTGGGGCTTTGAGAGGAGAACAAAAGAGAATAAATTCCGAGGGAATCCCAGTAGACGGAAGCTGATACGAATTCCATTGAAAACCTAAGCTACAATAAATAACATCATTTCTGATGGCGAGGAAAACGTACAACGGAGAATACATTCCTTGTACTGGTATCTTGTACTTATTGTTGGATATAATAGTGTCTTATTGTTTTGATATTCAGCCATTCTACTTGAGTACACTGCTTAACCTAGATTAGAGACTTTCGCGGTGCGTAAATGATAGCTAATAAATATAAAGTCGTGTTCCATTTATCATAGTTTCGATAAAAAGCTGACAAAGTATAATTTACTTTTGATTCTTTCGCTAATTTTTTTACACAATAAAAATTGACATTCCTGAAATATTCTATAAATCTATATTAAATAGATATTAAAAAAATAACATTTCGATCACAGTATACTTTAAACCAATATATTTGGTGGTAGCAAGATTCAAAATTCATTCCGTGAATTCCCAGCTTTCAGTTTCTTCAGATTTTCGTAAAAAATTAAATGTTTCTAGACTCAGGCAAAGGGTCTAAAAAAAACCTTAATAACGACACCCATATGGATTTTTAAATTCATTTACTCCATATCACCCACTACTACAATGTTTCAAATAAATATTTCAACACTCTTTTCATATCTTCAGGACTAACATTTAAAAAAATTCTTCCTTGGTTGTGGGCTGCGTTGCTTAGGTAACCCCTGTTATAAATATATAGTTTCCAGTCCCAGGGGATTGGGATGTACGTTCCTCTGCACATCAAACTTTCAACGTCGTTCTCATTCACGTTACATGATGAGCTACTGCAAAATTTCAAGTCCGTAGACGCAGGGGTTTAAGTTGTGCCTTGATTGACTCATAGAACTATGAACTGAGGGTTCGTGGCCGACCGTTTGCTCACCCCTGCTAAATTATTCTCAAAAAAAAGTAGACCAAATTTTGAAGCATTATTCTTTACCATTTTCGAATATTTCGAATCATAGAGATTGGGTTGCAGGTATCCTCAAATTTCTTTTTTCATAATATATAATATTTATTTATGTAGCTTAAGGGTAGCGATCAGAATATACTTACCAATAAAATAAATACCCACTTATTCGCTTTTACCTATAGGGTTATGATCAGTTTGTGGCACAAACAAGGAGTAACACTGAGTTACTTTTGATTCAAAATGTGTGTAACGAAATACAATACGAATATATTCGAGAATTAAGGGAAGCAATTCCTTCGCTTTTCATGAGGAGATTTATAAAAACGTATGGGCAATTTTTCGTCGGAAATAACCATGAAAATAGTGTAGAGAGGGCAAATATTTTCTTATGTCAACGAATCATTTCATCCCAGCTTAACGTTTGCTACTTTCTCATGCATTGAACAAAATCCAGGCGTTTAGTCAACGTCAAAAGCACCGACAACTATAAAAATGTTATCTCGGTATCTTTTTCGAAGAACTAGGGCTGGAAACGCAAAGTTTGCACAAAAATTGAGTACCATACAATTAAATATAAATATAAATATGAAATAAAATTATTAGTAAAAGATAAACAAGAGATGTGAACTATAATCTCTAATCGTCAAAATTTAATTTTGCCTATATAGTTTGCAACGATGGATCGTCAATTTCACAACAATTGATAATTTACTTTTATTTCAAACTTGGTTTACTATATGTGTACGTTCGGCTTTTTGGTACTTTATGGTAACCTATGATCTTCATACTGTGTGTCGGATCCCAATGTACCCAGCTTTAGATTTCAATATTTATTTCGAACTTCGTGTATTGTGGTGATTCCTGTCAAATTATCCTATACCAAAGTCCTATGGCAAAAATTGTAAACTTTTGTTACCATAGAATTCAGTTATGTCAGTGCTTCCTTTATTGAGTCAAATTAGGCAGAACCTTTATTCTACGGAGATTGATAACCACTGCCTTAACGGTTTGCAAATGCTACAAAGTGAAGAAATAGTTGAATTTTTGTTTTATATTTTCATATTCATCACCTCCTGCAAACACAAATATTTTATACGCTACAGAAAAATAACTATTTTGTTTTGTAATTAAGAAAATTACAAGAATGTTTCGCCATAAATGCATTGAAGAAACTGTAAATAGTATATTTGTTGTATTTTGGAAAACTTCCTACATTTCTTTATTATTCTTCATTGAGCACAATTTCCATCCTGACTTTTCAGTTGTATTTATTTACTCAAAATTCACAAGTGATCTGACGATAATGGCAGGTTTCTTATTTCGTAGTGAAACGGAATATATGACGATGGTTTGTACGTTGCCACAGTTGACACAGAGAGCTCTCCGATACATAAATATTTTCTGTTGGGATTTATGAAAAAGTCACAGGAAAATCTGTCGTCTTTTTTAACAGTCGCCCGGGGATGGTAAGTCAACAATATATAGAATCTAGTGCGATATAAGAGGAAAGCAAACACGCCAAAAGGGAAGGATTGTAAAAAAGGGATTGGCAAGTGAAGCAAACGTTCGACTCTTGAAGATTCAAATGCGTTCAATGAACAGATTTCTGCAAAGTTCACGCTTTATCATTCTTGATGTTCTTAAAATTAAACGTGTACGAAGAGGTGTGTGTACGGCTGAATTCTAAGGTGCATCTGAAAATAAAATCAGTAAACAAACAGCTCTTCGTACATAAGGTGTTGTCGCCTTTGCTCGGGGCGGTCGTTGTTTGTCGACGCTGGGGCGGAGCCTTGTTTCCGCTCTCCAGGGATAACGACGGCAGCCGAACAGGGACAAAATATTTATAGACCACGGACGAACGAGTCTTTTGAGTTTTAAATGATTATATTAAAAACAATATGTACAACAAAGAATCTATATACTGAATAACGCCTTACTACCTAGTCAAAACATTCATCGTCCTTTCATCCTTAACAATATTTACAGAGGGCGTTCATCCTTCCATTCATACTGAACTTAACATCTACAGAATATATATATACTTATAGTCTATCGCGGGAAATCGCACTCACTGAGAGTCTTCTTTATTGTCAAACACAGGGGGAGGGGCAAACACACGCGTCACGGGGAAAACAGGGAGCGTCGGTACCTGGGCGGCGTCGTTGGCAGCGGGGATAATAGCGCCGGCGGCGGCGACGGCAGGGATGGCAGCGGCGACGTCCAGTCGACTGAGGAAGGCAGGCGGCTCCGTGGCGGTGTCAACAGGGCGGCCGGAGGTGGCGGCGGCGTCGGCGTCGCGACGGCGGTGGCGATGGTATCGGCGGCGCTGATCCAAAGGTTCGGCGCGTACCTGCTGGCGAGCTGGCCGAAGACGGTATCCAGGTGGTCGTGGTAGCGGGGCTCAAACGGACGTGGCGGCGTCTCGTCGTTCTCGTTCCCGGCGATGTCGTTGTCGATGCTGCAGCGCGGAGCGTCCGGCTCGTGGCATCGGCGTTGACGACAGGCCGTGTTGTGGAAACGCTGTAGGGTAGCTACTAGAGCTAAAGGTAGCTACGAGAGCTAAAGGTAGCTACTAGAGCTAAAGGTAGCTACTAGAGCTAAAGGTAGCTACGAGAGCTAGACGAGAACCTGAGAGGATCTGATTTTAGATGGATTTCGGAGCTCCTTTTATTCCGGGGATGATGAGCGGGGGATGCTGGTGGAACGCTGTGATTGGCTGGCGATCGTGGTGGTTCTCCCACGCTGTTCGGTCGATCTGGCGGGTCGTTCTCTCGCCGGTCCGTGTACGTTAATACCGTCGCTTACGTTGACGGTCAGAGGACATGGAACCAGCGTGGCGGAGTGGTCGAAGATCGTAGGGTGCGAGAGAACACACTTCGTTCTCTCGTCAGTCCGTGCCTTTTGATGCTGTCATCCAGTTCGCAGGCGGATCGCAGTACCAGTCTGCTCGTACGGTAACAGTGTCCATATATTACTTCCATACAACCCAACAAGATGAGATCCGGATATAAAAAAATAGACAGATGCAAAAATGTGGAGAATTGAATTTTCTACAACAAAATCCGGATGGCACCCTTCTTTAATATCCTTTACAGGTACAAGCTGGACGTCAACCCTAATTGTTAATCGTAAAATTTAAAAAATAAACATCAGATTGATATCTTATTAAGTTTGCATCCAGCGTGCATCTATGGTGTTAAAGTTTTGTACAATCGATTTTCTGACAGCAATAAAAACCGTGATAATAGCAACTTCACCTATTGTCTGTTAAAAAGGATCATAAATATAATTCAGAGCCGTCTAGTGTCAATCATTTTACAGAGTCGAACTCTTTCTAAACTTATTTATTTAATAAGGAAAAATAAGAAGTCAACTTGGGGTGATGGTTTCTTATTTTAATGGTTAATCACACCAACGTTTCGCCTTTGGTACAAGGTTTTCTCAAGGTAGATTAAGATGTCACATTATAACTAGCCAGTGCTGTGAAACATTTAAGTAATTTCCCAAAACAATTAATTTAAGAGACAAAGAACACATTTAAAATCAAAATTAAAAAAAACATATTAATATAATAATTAAGTCAATGTTAAAATTCCACGTGGTAAAACACACAATACATACCTAATTCAAATGAAGTGTTTCTTCCGGGCTTATGGGCCGTGGTCTGTAGGCTCGTTGACTGCCTGACGTTTCGTCAGCGACTGCGGCTGACATCTTCAGAGGTTCAGAAGCTGAGGTCTGCGGAGTAGTTGTCGATCTCTAAGTTCTCGTCGTGGACGGCTGCTGGCGAATGAGCCGGTCGTCGGTTCTGGTCCGCTTCTTATACTTTCCGCTTGGGGGGCGTGGTCTGCTCGGACTGTTGTGGCCAATGGGAGCACCTTGGTTTTCTTTACCGCGGGTATCCATGTTTTGTTGAGATGGAAGATGTCAGCCGCAGTCGCTGACGAAACGTCAGGCAGTCAACGAGCCTACAGACAACGGCCCATAAGCCAGGAAGAAACACTTCATTTGAATTACAACGCCGGCCGTGAAAGCCTACACAATTACAATACATACCTATTTAGGAATGGAATTTTAACATTGACTTAATTATTATTTGAATATGTTTTTTTTTTTAATGTTGATTTTAAATTGTTTTGGGAAATTACCTATACGTTTCACTGCGCTGGCTAGTTACATTGTGTCATCTAAATCTACCTTGAGAATGCCTTATACCAAAGGCGAAACGTTGGTGTGATTAACCAATAAAATAAAAAACTTTCACCCCAAATTAGCTTCCTGTTTTTCTTTTTTGGTTCATACTACTGGAGAAGAAATTTTTATATATTATGTATTTAATATTTTCTATTTGTGGAATATTTACTTCATTTACCTTAGATTTAAGTTTTTCATGCTACATTATGTCAAAATACGATTAGTATTACAAAATATAATATTCGTACGAATCCAGTGTTAAATTTTTCAACCGAGGCTTAACGACTAGATGCGCACCAGCAAACCCCGCCCTATGAAGGTAGGTACAATGTTGGAAGGGGCAGGCACTCTAGCCTATGAAATATGCAGGTGTCGGCGTACAGATAATGAAGTTGCACGTGATTGGCTGTCGGTTAAATAATACAGCCTTTCGGTCTTCCTACATCTGACCGAATTCAAGTATCGGTTGAAAAATTTCACTTTACATTGTTTCAATTTTTTCATAGTGTAGCATAGTCACCTCACTCTCTTCCAAGTATGGTGTTATATTATACAATCATTTAAAGCTATTGCTGATTTTCTCATAATGTAATTTATAGGCTCATAAATAAGGCCGGGAGATAAGAAATTTGCTTAATGTTTGTTGGCGACTATAAAAAAATTGTACAAATGCTCTTCTCATCGATCTCTACAAGAGTCCGTGATCAAAAGAAATTTTGCTTGATGAAACATTAACAATTAAACTAAAAGGATGTTATTGTACAATCTACAACATATTGTGACGTATCGCATACATATGTTTTTTTAACGACTGTCCATTTAGCGGTAGTTTTTGGAGCGTTTTTGGAATATTTCTATTAAAACAGCTGAGATAGACGAGTCATACTTTATATTACATAGTTTTAAAAAACTTTTGTAAAATTAAAATAGGAGTATGTCACTTAAAACTGTGATGGATAAAATAATGCTCTTAATTGTTTATACATATTACAAACATACATAAACTACTAAAGCCAGATATTTTATTCGAAACATTAACTATATAAATTATTCGTAATATGTATATCATCCGAAACATGAATTTTTAGTGAAAATGCCTATTCTGGGCGTTATTTCGATTTATATGGTGGTGAAAAACTTTCCTATCGCACTTTTCAATAAATCAGCCGGTTAGTTTTTTCATTTTCTACAATACACGGTATTGCATTCGCGAATTTTCAAAATTTAAACTTTAATAAAACAAAAAACTATTTTTTTCTAGTTTTTGTTGTTAAACTATCTACGTACTCAATCTCAATACTTCATTGTTGTGACATTACATTATCTAGCTTACAAATGTGAGCATAGCCGGGTTGTTGTTAAATTTCAGTACAAGAAAAAATTTATATTGCCGTAACTATATTAGTAAGGACTAGTTTGCAATTGTAGCTGAAGTAGAATTTTGTATGAAGGAAGTGTCAAGAGCAATGTAAAGCGGTGCCTTGAAGTCACACACGAGTTACAAATAAATTATCATTAATCATGCTACAGGAGCTTTACGTACTTTTACGTTTAAGCTTTTAGCACATTAAAGTTACCACGGAACTTAATGACTTCCTAGATTACTTGTTGGGTGTCTCCTTAAGAAAACCCAGATGCTTAAACAGGAACTAACTCAGACGGCTTCTTCTTGCCAACCGCAAGCGGAGAAGGATTCGCATACAGCTTAATGAAGATAAACTATCGCTCAGATAATAAAAAACAACGATAACAATAGAACTGAGTTACAAAGTAGGAACTCATTTAATTTTTGATAGTTAAAGTACTGATTCACATTTTGAGAAAGGAGTCATCGAATTTACCTCAAGTATAAAATAACACTAATAAATAATAAAACTGTATTAATCTTATACATCATGCACACTTTGAACTTTCACCAACCATGCCCCCATAAAGGGGTACTAACTTAAAACTGTAAAAAAAGAAATTTAGTATGTCGGTGTGTATTCGCGCACAATCAACGAGGAAATTAATAAATCTACAGACCTACATCTCATAAAATTAAAAAAGTACCTACGTAACCTGTGACGGTTGACAAATGATTTTCCTCGCTCAGTATAAACGTTTGATCGATATAAAATCAAGACATTGAACTCCTCTCAACGAACTGTCATTTAGACTAAATGTACAGTTTTCATTTCTTAAAAGTTTCTGCGATGACAGGAAATAGCTAAAAGGAGGAATATGCTGGGACGTCCGTTCGTGGTCAATTCATCATGATTAGCGAAGTTGATGGCGGCCATAGACAAGCATTGTGGCCGTGTTAAGCGTTTCACGAGACCGTAAAGAGTTCCGTCACCGTTGGTAATTAATTTTCATAATCTAGGTGGCAAACTGATTGTTTGATTTATTTTGATTCTTATATCTTGATGTCAGATAAAGGGAACGAAATATATATTCTGATATCCATTTTATTTACAAATATTATGATCAGGGAATAACTTTATCAATTAGGTAATTAGTTCTATTTACAAAGAATTTCAAATGTGCAAGTTATGTCCAGGCGACCAACCCTTCGGACCACCACGTAGCGGACCAATTGGCGCCCTTAATGGACACCACGTCAATAATTTTAACGTAACAAGTTCCCTTTCGAGAAATGTTAGGAACTATTAGAAGATGCAATCAACCCTCTTAAATACATCTAAAACCTTTTAACATAAAAAAATCTTCTTTATGATAACTATTAAAATTAACAAAAAAGGTAATCTACAAACCAACCCCTTCTAGCCAATAGACATCAAGATAGAAGAAGTTTTAAATAGGGATCCGAATCTGGGAGAAGGATCAGTCTTAGACTTTCGTTACTTAAGTAAACATTTAGTATAAGATTTTATCCGACGTTGTAAACTTTGCGAATAATAAACTTTTTAAAAACAAAGTTTCTTTATCGTCCAACATAATTTGCACATAATACAGTGGAATCTCGATAACTTGAACCTGGTTAAGTAGTAATCCTCGGTAAGTAAAAAAACCTGCCGTTCACTTCTGCTGAACTCCTTAACACGTCGTATCTTGTATTATTTAGACTTTGTAACTCTAATAGAAAGCTATTTCACTGGTGGTGCATATTTATACCATATAATTCGAATTTCAAAAAATTGACTCCGTTAGTAAGTAAAACATCGACTCTTTACTGCTTCCATATGTCTCGACATAGTGCTGAATAATGTGTGGTAAATTCTAGACAAGTAATAATGAATTTAAAACAAGTCAACTTAAAGCAATTATATCAAAGGATGTGTATAAGAATTATCTAATAACATGTAAAGAAACCAAAAATACCATGGTTTAAAAAAATTTCGGCTTCGATCAGTCATACATTTGTGAACTTGAAATTTTAAATGGTCAGGTTGAGACATGGCTTGAAGATTGGTCGGTTCAACAAATAAATATTCTTAATAAAAAAGGAATCTGGTACAACATTATAGTATTTACCTATAAATTAAAGCGACTGTCACATTTGGGTGGGTTTAAGATGCGGTCTGGCCTACACATTAGCCCCATTTTCATCCCTTAAATGGTTGAATTTGAAAGACACTTTTTTCTGTTCCCAAACGTTCTAGTATCAAGTCGGTACATTATTTAATTTAAAAAATAGAATGTCCTTAACTAACTCAAATTACATATAATTCATAAAAATAAAAATACAGTAATAAACGGACAATGTAAATTATTTTAAAATATGAAAATGGAATGAGTAAGTTATGCTGAAGCTGCAACACTGTTCAGGCTAGAAGAGTCAGCCCATGAGGATCTCTCAAATGCGCACGACGCTCGACATTTGAAAAGGCACCGATCGTGATTGCTTTATAGAACAATAAGTGGAGGAACGTTAACAGGTAGATTTTTAGAGTAGAGGCTAATCTTCTTGCTTCATACGCTACGTTTGGTTTTGATCTCGGGTGCGAGTCGCGGAACGATTTTTCTCTGGATTTTCTACAAATTAGATTATGGGTTGAGTTTAGGTTAGGTTAAACTATCTGACAATTTAATAAAGACCAAAGATGTCACTAGAGCGCCATATATGGTAAATGCTATTTAATAACAGGTACTGTAGTGTTCAACAAGATACCTTTCTCATTAAGGCAATGCTTGCTGAACCACACCTCCGCATAGCTACGACTGCGTGAAAGCCACGCATACCTAATTAGAACAAAATATGCTATGCGGAGGTCTGGTTCAGCAAGCATTGCCTTAACGAAAAAGGTATCTTGTTGAACACTACAGTACCTGTTATTAAATAGCTTTTAACATAGATGGCGCTCTAGTGACATCTTTGGTCTTTATTAAATCCACTTCTGGTAAGAAGAGACTTTGGTCGGTCGGTATTCTGTCGGAACCATCTGCGGCACGCTGATGAGAGCCAACCAGCTCGAAATCGTGATCCGTGTCTGGTGGTTCCGACAGAATACTGACAAAAAGATATTTTGTTCTATCTGACAATTAATATCACCTACTTTAGTAATTTTTTTTCATTACACAATAATATATACCAAGGGATGTCGTGCTTCTCATGGTCTGATGGCTACGCACTCGTTCAACGCAGTGGACAGACTTAAACGTGCTAGTGCGTTCCCCTCTTCATATGCCTTCAGTCTAAGATGGGTGAGGAAAGTATATGGAAGTGTCAGCGGTAGTTCCGTTACGCTTACATCCGTTACGTTCATTCGATTTTACTCTCTATATTTTTTCATACCTCGGGCCTTCTATAGATTCTTAAGGAGTAAACTCCAAAAATCCCAAATAGAAAGTGAATGTATAAATAAATGATTTTGTCACTTTGAACGTTATATGGTTGAATTTGCTCTTGTTTCCCTAGGTGAAACATGGATACTTCCACCGATGAAGGTGAGCTTCTTTAGTCACATCTAAAACTTTTAATTAAAGTGGCATTGGGTTAAACTTCCTCACTAAATAATCCTTTATTCCAAGAGGCATTAAAGCTGGATTTAATACCGCTATTTGGATGATTTATCCTTAATTCCGTGTACATTTTATAGGTTCATTTTTCTCCACGGGATAGCGTTCCGGGTGAATTCTTGCACTTTTTATTGCGTATGCGAAAGTCCTTGCTGTTGCACACGCAAATTAACGGTTATTCATATTAACGACTCGTTTTTATTTCCGTCGTGAGATTTTTGAAGTCGATAATGCTGTAACTTATTGGTCTCGAACCGCTGCACTTCGCTACGGAGATTACGTTATATGTACATAGCTGTTCAAGCCAGAGTAATTAATCCAACTATTATGTACGGTATCCAGCGATTACTTATAATGTCCACCAAATGAATTCATTCTGCTATAATGCAGTAGGCTCCCCAAAACCCAGGTCAATCCTGTTGATATTTATGGCTAACGGGCTAAACAATGATTACCCATCTGAATTTAGTAAAAATGTTACTGTTTTCTGGTTATTTGAACTTCAAGTAAAATAACATAAGCATTTTCAGCCGAAATCTATAGTGTAATTATAATTCAGTCTAGCAGACTGTGATCGAAATGAACGAGTTAATGTCACGTTTCGTCGGCAACTGCAGTTGATAAGGTTGTCGCTGGCTAATTAGGCAAAAAATTGCGGAAATAATAAAAATCTTTAAAGTTCAAATCCTTAATAACAAGAAAAAGAAACTTAATTAAAACATAACCTTCACGGAGGTTAAGAGAACCATATAATTAGTATTTATGTTATGTTATGTTAAAAAAAAATGTCGATAAACTCCAATCGGTCGTTTTAACGGAAAACCCTTTTTTTATTTCATAATATAGTATCATACTTAGAGTATGAAAGAGAGGGGACCCATAATCGTCGACTGCAAATTGTTACGTGATGGAACCAGCAGTCATCGCTCAGTACCGCAACATAGAATGTTAAGAGGGAGGTAGTTTTGTTACCATTATTCGTACAATTATAATTCCATGCAGTGTATCAATTGCTTATTTGATAAAGTAAACAATTATTAAGGGCTGTTGATTTGCGTCATATGTTACTAAGAAAAATATTATTTATTTTATGTCAAGTAGAATACATGTTCAATTAAATCAAATGCAAAGAATTACTTCCTTTACGTTAATTAACATGATGTGGCGGAACTAAACCTTAAAAAGAATTTTTTTTAAATCAACTTATTTTATTTTTTTTTTCATTTTCATAACTAAAAGTGACGCCACCTATGGTAATATCGTGGTAAACACATGCTTCTTACAACTTTGAAAGTATTTTTTGTTTCTTACACTATCAGTAAACCATTCCAACAAAAAAAAATACGCATTAATGATTCTTGTACGTAAATCATATCATATTTTAAGTAGTATATAAACAATAAACAAATTAAACGCGCTTTACTTTGCTTAACCTTACTACGTAAAATTCTTTTTACTTGTGAAATGTGATTCCTGATTCATTTCTTTCAATGCGGCTTTTACAGCCGTAAGCAGAACAAATCATCATTATTTTCAACAAAAATACACTGAAACCTAAGTACACTATTCAATAATATTCACATTTTAATGATCGACACCAACGCACTGTTTGACACCGTTTTATGGAGCCTGTACAAAATAAAGTAACAATGTTCGATGTAGAGTCGGCTTACGAGCTTACGAGTTACGTGTCCCCTCTCTTTCCCAGTCTAAAGACTCATACATACATGTTTGTTATAATGAAGGTGAATCGAGTACCATACACTTTTTAATTTCTTCAGTTTCCTTTTTTATGTTTATTAGAAGTCCAGTTACTCTTCAAACTGACGACTCTGTGACGAAGGTGATGATCATTTAATGGTACATTTTATAAAAAAACAAAATGAATAACACAGTTGGTGTTTTTATGAGATAAAGAACTTCGTTTATAGTGCTTTCGAAACGTAGTCAATAGACTCATATTTCTAAAAAGTTTCATTTGTATGCTAGGAGTAATTCGTTTTGTTCTTCTACGAAAATATTAATGTTTCACTGTTATCGTCGAGTCGACTATCTTCAGAAGCGTACGTCATTTTCTCGACACCCGTTGCGCATTTTAAATGTCCCATTTTTTACTTTTACTGCTGCCAAAGGGCAACTTTTGCTTCGAATGGCTGCTGCCCAACAAAGCATGGACGACAAGGGTAACTTTTATTACCCTTTTATTGACGATTTCGAATTTATTATCGATTCCCGACCTTGTGAACTTTATCATATTGTCATTCTGTATTCGACCGAACCAACAAATAGTGGAAAGCCTTGTTGAAATGTCGTGAAAATCGATTGCGAATTTTCTTTATATGGCGACGAAATGAAATGCGTAGCCTATTACTTACTGAACTATTGGACAATATTTTATTACTTGTTTGATGTAGGAACAGGGCTTTGAAACTCAAATTTTATTTAAATGGTTATTTGTTGAGGAAATTTACATATATAAATTCGTATAATTGTATATACCTACCACAACGTGCACAAAATAGGGTTAGCTAGTGTTTTAAGGATGAAGTGAATCAATTGATTGTTATATTTTTCGAATTTTTTCTACTCTCATCAATCATAAGAAAACAATCCAGTAGCACAATTTTAAAATGTGCTAATTCCAAAAACGAATTTAGAAAATCCAAAATTTTTAGAAAGGTCAATTTAATCATATAAAATTCTAAAAAGAAGAAAAACGTTGCGTATTTATATTCCTTTTAAGAACCTGAGACTAAATTAAAATCATCTCACCCCGTTCTCTAGTTATCGCAAAAAAAACTGGTTGCGACTTTTTCGTTCGTTTACAAAAAATACATAAGCACATTATAAAAATTGTTTGAATTTAGAACTTCGAGCTAGAAGGTACCTAGACTTCGATGCGTCTACCAAGAACCTTCAGGCACACCATGTGTAGTATACATTAGCATACTGATTTAATCCATTTGGTACATACTAAATGTACTTTTATTCGATGTAGTAGGTGCTACTTAAGGCATAGGTACCCAAGACATGTCTGGGTATGTCATTTTACTTTCGTCGGCTAGTAGCACTACTATGATAATTCATTTTAAGTGTACACAAAGGAACCGTTGCTATCGATTGTGAAAATTCCATTTTCACAGTTAGTTCGTTCTCTTACAAAGGTAATGTCGGCGCCGGTTTGAAAAGTTGAGAAAAACGGCTTTCAGATATCTTTGCAGTCGACAGCGGTGACGAGGAGGAGGAGGAGGAGGAAGAAGAAGTGCGCTTCAGTTGAGAGTCGTGAAAAAACTCGTCTGAAAAGAGTACTTGTTTGAGTGATTATGTCCATTTGAAGGAAAATTGCCGTATTTAAACACTGCCTTTCAGACGCGGTTGTTTGAAAAACGGTGGTAGTGATAGAGTCGTCGTGAGAGTGAGGAGCATAATAACCGTTTACATTTATGTGAATGTATGCATGCATTTAAGCCAGTGCAGGCTCGTGTATGTATTGCAAAAAATGATAAAAAGGTAAACTTGTGTAACGAAAACGGCAATATAAAATAGAAAATGTTTAATTTTATTATTGGTTATGAACATTTAAACAAAATAAATAATCCAACTAGAATTGAAAAGAATAATTTGTGATGTTTCAACAAATTAGATTTTCTTAAATAAAAATAATATACTCAAGTTGGTCTTTTACAATCACTAAAATATCGTGAATAGGAAAGTTTAGAAATGAGGAGGCATATAGAAAACTAAAGAATAAAATGAGCTAGAATTCTTTCGAGTAAGGCTAAGAAAATGAGAGAGGATGGTAGGAGACATGGAGGATTAGTTGGAAACATAGTAGAGCAGAAACAGGACAGAAGAGGGATAGAACTAAATCAGATTATTATTCGCGAACAGTTATGGGCATTGTATGTCTGTTTTTGGAAAACGGGTTTACGGTTTAGGAAGGAGTGATGGTATGCAGCCTATTTCTGGACTAACGATTCTATGTCGTGGTTGGTTTTCGGGCTATCTGACCGTCGTTGGATGAGACTTGTAGTTCTCGACGTTTCGTCACCTCGCGTGGGTAACATCTTCAGGAGATCTGCTTCGCTGGATGGTCGGTGGAGATATGCAGTGTACGCGGCCGTAGCTCATATTTATACCGGGAGCCGGTCGAAACGTCAGGTGCTGGCGTTCTGCCATTGGTCGAAATGGTGGGGGGCGGAGCTTCGGTTCGACCTGGTTGATGTGTCGACCGGCTCCCGGTATAAATATGAGCTACGGCCGCGTACACTGCATATCTCCACCGACCATCCAGCGAAGCAGATCTCCCACGCGAGGTGACGAAACGTCGAGAACTACAAGTCTCATCCGACGACGGCCAGATTGCCCGAAAACCAACCACGACATTCTTGTTGGCCGCGAAAGCTTGAATCAGTTAACGATTCTATATTGTTCATTATACATGATCCCCATAAATGTAATTTATTATGTAACATATGTAATATTAGAACATGAGCTTTCATGGCCGGAATCCATACGAAAAACTACGGCTCGGGCTTACAGGCCGTGGTCTAAAGAAACTGTTTAGTCAGCAACTGCGGCTGACAACTTCAGTGGAATGGTTGACGAGAGCGTACATTGTACCTCGAAGCCTCGACAGCGACTGAGTGTTGTGTTGGTTGCGCACAGATATCTATTCCGGGTGGCGGTGGGCGTGCCGCAGATGTAGGAGTGTCAGAATGGTTCGTAAGTGGATTCGACGCCTTCTGCGTCGTTCTTCCTAGAGCCGGATGCCATACTTTACTCAAATGAAGTCCTTCTTCTTTTCTGTCGAAATCCATAGGATGTGTGTGAATTTCGATGGCTTCCCTATGCAATCGGGGGTAATACTCCGAAGTAGTAGACAAAACAGAAGTTTCATCGTACTTAACAATATGGTTGTTGTTGTTTAAAATATGCTCAGCCAAAGCAGATTTCTCAGGCTGTAGGAGTCAGCAGCAGGGTTTGTGTTCAGTTATTCTCGTCTTAATGCTGCGTTTTGTAGTTCCAATGTATACTCCAAAAGAACAAGGAATTCTATAAACACCGGCGGATGTTAAAGGGTTTCTACCGTTTTCAGCTGATCTGAGGAGGTTACGAAGCTGATTCGTTGGTTTAAAGACCGTTCTGATGTTGTGACGATTAAACAACTTCCCGATGCGATCTGTAACCGATTTTATATAGGGTAAGGAAACGTTTCCTGTGTACGGCGGTAGGAGTATATGTATATTCATAAATTTATTATATTTCTCATTCGTTCATATTATTTCTTTATAAGTATGAGTAAGGAAGGAAGATACGTGACAATGTGTGAAACCGGTTGGTGTCATATTTGACAGTCACCTAATAATGTAACAAGGGGTCCCACATAAATTTAAAAAAAATATATTCTACCTCTATGGTGGAAAATTAGGGGGTGAATATCATTTACTAACTTAAAGCTTTAGTTCAAACCTGTACGTAAGTTGACTTTTAAGGTCAGACATGACTAACCACAACTTTGTCATTTTTCTTTAATACAATTGTGAAATTGCACTTTATCTTTTAATTTCCGGAAGGTACATAAGTACTCTTGAGAAACTGGAAATTACTCAGCGAGTTGCTGTATTTTCTCTAACCCCTCATTTTCCAAGGTTCCTCTTCATCGGCCGCCACTGAATTACACGCAGGCAAATAGAGCCGTTGTAAGTTACATATGTAGGTATATGTATACGTGTGTAACTTCGCTAAGTTGGTAATGGTACGTGCAGTTACGAGTGTGTGATATGCTATTTGCACAAAAGGCGTTTGCTGAAAAGGTAGGGTTGTGGTGAAACGCTTGAAATTTTTAATTAGCGGCGTTAGAACGTTTATTCGGCTTAATGAAAACTTGAAATAGGGAATGGATGAAAGCCCAACAGAACACTTTGCGGATCGTTCGTTGAATGTTATGACTTATGACTATTATGACGCTCAGGTATGTATGTCAGTGGAAAGGCGGGAAAGTATTGTAAACGCGTAGCAGATTTATACCAAAGGAATTAAAAAAGCTTCAGTAATTCGTTCTTTATTATCATGGTTTTGATGTTACCATTATATATCTAATCTTATAGGCTAAAATATTAAGTAAATGAATATGTTGTGCTCTTTTCCTAAATTCGAATAGTAAACAGAATTTTTATCTGGAACCCGTTGTAGGTATCGTAAAATTCTCAAGAAGACTCAACAAGTAGAACATAATTCGCTTTACCGAGATATGTTAATCAAAAAAAACAAAAGAAAACATTGGAGAGAGTGCAGTAGGTAGAGACAATTCACTGACTTAAGACGGAAAAACCGTAATTCATTTTTATGATGGGGAAGGTGCAATGATAGGAAAGGACTTCCTCTTGCAGTGCTTAATTTCTTATGAATCGAATCGTACTATATTGGTCGAGAGGGCGTCTTTTCCCACCTTTGTACCTACCCCATTGTAAAAATGATTTACTAACTGATGATGATCTTCCGGGCTTTGTGGCCGTGGTCTAAAGGCTGGTATTTTGCCTGAAGAATGTGCTCATTCGACAGCCGACCATTGAGAAGAGATAGAAAATTACTCCGCCAATGTCAGCCGCAGCCGCTGACGAAACGTCAGGCAAAATACCAGCCTTTAGACCACGGCCACAAAGCCCGGAAGATCATCAGCTAGTATTAGCATTTATTTATCAGCATGTAATATAAAAAAATTGTTTAGTGTGCGAACGAAAAGAAATGAGCAAATACATAGAAAAATTAAATGCAAAAGAAATTACGAATATAGAATTTGTTAATATCGTAGGAAATCGATTTAAGAATAATTTGTAGAAAAATTGTGCGTATTTATGTTTTAAATAAACTGAATATCCTCGAATGTGTTGCTTATTTATTTAATATTCAAATTAATCGCCTACAAAGTAATTATAACACAGCAGGTAGACACGGGAACCAATTCTACCAGCTAAATATCGGACTAATTACCTTTGGGAGCCAACTCGACATCGTCCGGATGAGCTAGGCGGTAACTGACAGTTAAACTTCGTTAGACTAAATTAATGGAAATCCGAAAGACAAAGACGACAATAAAACCAAACTAGGTATTTACAAAATAAGCTGTAACGACTGCGAAAAAGATTACATAGGCTTAACTAAAAGAAATATACATAAGAGATTTAAAGAGCATTTCCTGCAACACGAGCATGCTTGTGTGCGATCGGGTACACTTGCATGTGTTGCGGGCCGGCGGCTCAACTAGTCGCGGGCTGTTTTCGGCAGTGTATGCGTGTGTTTGTAGGCGTGTGTCTCGTACCTGCCTTCCAAGAAAGCAATTAAGCGGTTCGCCGAAAATGTAAACAATCTTGCGAATATTCCAGACTTTTTCCCGACTGTTCTATGATGATACAAAAGCGATAGAGACGTTCGCCGAGTTAGTTAGTAATAACGTGACAGTGACAGTGGTAACATCCGAAATAAATCGACAGTAGTGAGAATAAAATAAATTGAAAAAGTGCATATAAGTGAATTGTTTGAATAAATAGTAATCTATATAAATTGTATTCCTGTACTTAATCTTATAAATAAAATTTTGATAAACCCTCGAATACTACACAAGAAAACAAATTTTAGCTTGCTTAACTAATTTTTAACGAACCTAAACTAAACCTATAACTTACTCTAACCTCATGTATTTTTTGTTTTTACATATTGCATATTTATGGTGCATCAATCAGTATATTGCTGGTATTTTATGGTCATGTAATCAGCCTTCCACTATGGGAGCCGGTTAATACGATTGCCTTAGTTGTAGTATCCCTTGGCAATAAAAATGCCTCAGTTGCTAGTATTTTAGTGAGGGCTGCCTCAGTTGGTGTATACCCTGTTGTGAAATGTTAAGTGGTTAGCGGTTAGAGCGTTGGCGCGTGAAGCCACAGGTCCGGGATCGAATCCTGGCGGGGGTATGATGACAGCAATAGATTTTTCATCATTAATTTGAGGTAATTTGTAGTTGGTTGAATAAATCTTGTAGTTTGCTCTTCTGCTTCGGGTTATGCTTTACGAATGGAAGTAACTTTTACTTGTAGAATGTCTTTGATTAGACGGAATATTTAAAATCTTGATGGTAGGATTAAGAAATACTAATTTCAATCTGCAATTTGCGCTGTTGGAATTAATTCTAGGCACAAAGTATAATTCTTATTTACAAACAACTTTTTTATTTTCTTTCACTTTAGTTTTAAAAAAAGTGCCCAAGTGTTGTTTAGTTTTGCAGTTATTTGGGACTCTAATACAGTTTAGGAATAAGCTCATTTGGGCGTTACAAAGTCGAAGTGGGTTATTTAGATTTTTTTCTTTGTAAGGACATTAAAATTAGATTAAAGTATCTAAGTTTGCTTTAAACGCGTTTTTCTGTACTTCAAGGTGTTTTTCTGTACAATATAATAGGTATATTTTTAGAATTTCAGCAGACTTCAATTTTACTGGTGCTGTTTAAAAATATTCTGTCTGAATTCATTTAACTTTTCGTTTATGTTATTTTAACATTTCGTAAAAGTTAGTAAAATGTTCTTCTTGTGGTGATATCATAAGAAACCTTAACGAGCAAAACCTCGGAGTCGTTTAAGAAAGAATTTCAAGCGTAACTGATGCAGACCTATTTTACATTTTATTACATTTGTGTTTAATAGAACTGCAGCACTTGAAAGACTGCCAAATTATTTTCGTTTCCAGTGGCGCAGCACTTATATTATTTTCATTATTTATTTATATTATCCTCTCAAAAAGCATCAGGCAGGGCCATCGAGCTGAGTTACAGAAATACTTCAGTTATAAAAATTTAATTTTGTTGAATACAGTTATAATCATTAGAAGCTAATATCGCCAATAATTACATGATACATTTCGACCGTCAAATTCGCTCAAAATCAGGCAAACAGCTAACGATATTAATAAATTAAAAATTGACGCCCTTTAATCAACGTCATTTTTAATAATTGTTGATTATAAATTTATCGAAATGCGTAATAGAATAAAGATTTCGTCGTACGCCACTGTTATATACAATATTAAACAGTGTTATTAAGGGGCGCTTTTCACGAAGAAGTCTGGATCAGAAAGCCACAACTAACGGGAAACGAAATTACTTATTTACTCGAAACTCCGATGTCATAAACAGCAGAAGGGGAAATGGTGTATTAATTTGGTGGATTTACGCTTTAGAAATAAACATTACGATCCACGTTATTTTTTTACCGCCCGAAAGAATTACAGCAGAGGGGCACAAGGCATCATCAACAATAAAGTTTTTCATTATACTTTTTATGTATAGTTGTACAGATATGAGAACGTTAAAAAAGAAAATAAATGCGTCGAAGATTCGTCAATACAATGAATAATAAATATTGTAGTGTTCCTGGGTTTATTAAATTTTTATTTACAAGACTATAAAGTACAGGAACACAATTTATATATATATATTTAATAATATCTACTTAAAAACACTATTAATTAATACGGAACTTAGCTTACTATTTATTTACTTAGTTTGAAATAAAATATTTTATTTAAGAAATAGGGCACATTGTGCATAATTTGAGAAGTGTTATTTTTTGGAAAAAAATAAATTTTCGTGTTACGACAAAAAGAAATGGATTGTGTTTTATTAAATAACGGATCTTTAAATCATTTCCTTAACTTTCCTTGCACGTAATATCCAGTAAAGTTGACGCGAAAATACGATAGTGGTAGTCACGTTAAGTCTTCGATTATTCTGTGTATAAGGTCAATAAATTTTGTAAAGATAGAGGAAAACATGACAGTCCGAATCGCTTTATGAACATCCCGATGCAGACTCGGTCGTTGTTATTGTTGTTTGCGGGCTTGAACGGATAATAAATGCAACGGTTTTGAATTTCGCAAACGGATTATCGGTTGAATGTGTCGTTAGTGGAAAATATAATTCAATTGACTGCCGTCAGAATGTTTAATTAAAAGTTGTTTTTGTTGTTAACAGTGACCCACATCGTGTCGCTTACACGTTGTTTTTAATTTATAGACTTTTACTCCAATCGTAAATTAAGAAAGAACACAATCTAAATTTACGTAATTTTTTCTTGGGTCTTTGCAATTCCGGCATTTTTAACTTATTAATTATTATTTGTTATGTTATTTTCTTCGTTATGTTACATACTTGCCAGATAATAACGTAAATTTCATCAATTCATTATTTTTAAGACTATTATTAAACTTTAGTAGAGCCTCCGTGTACTTGATTTAAATTTTGTCAAATAATGATTTCCATTAAACTTTTATAAAAAGCATTTGTTGATCCTGTTATTAACTACTTTACTCGTCAATAATTTGGTATGTAATTTCAGGATTGTCAGAAATTACCTACTTTTTCGAGTTTTTTCTTTACTCATATTACAACACAAATGTAATTTGTGAAAATTCCAGATTCTTTTTCTGCTAAATAAACACAAAAAACTTCCTCAGTTTTAGTTTTTCTGTATTTTGACTTTAGTAACTGGGATGAAGCTGGCTTTTTAAAATTTCAAAACAAATGTACCCATCAATCTAAATGGTAAACAGACTCTAAAATTTACAGAAACTGCTATCTTGTTATTTTTATTTAACACTCAAAATTGATTTTTTTTATTCTATCAGCGAAACTTTGGTTATGTAATTGGGCCACTACTTCAAACAATTGTACTAAACTTCAATTTCCACGACCGTATGATCTCTACAAGGTAGTTTCCCAATGAACTTTTTTAACTATCAAATAAAAAAAACTGAATACAAATCGCAATCAGCATACGGAGGTCCAACCTTATCTAACATCAAATTTACGTAATTTTCTACGGTTAGTTTTACTATTCTGTAAGAGTGACTGAAGATATTGGGTTAATGTATCAACTCATACTAATAATTATGGTTAGTTAGGTTATAATTACATACCTAGGAAAAAACATTTTGATTTTTGGAAAATGGATCAAAATGGCTTTTAAACATTTTTATGTATAAGTAAATACTAATTTGTAAGGTTTTAATTATGCCAACCTTCACTAATAAAGTACTCTAACCTCATACTAGTTTAGTTTATTAGTTAAGGTTAGTCCTTTTACCGTATTTTGTATTTCAAAAAAAGGACTTAAAAGTCAAAAGTCAGATATACAGTGGAACTTGTTACATTTTTGTTTTTTTAATTTTATAAAATAAATCATAAATAAATACCGTTACGACTTTTTGAAATTATTTATTTAGTAATTAATCAAATTTAACGAATTCATTTCTAAATTAACGTCAACAACAAAATAACAATACTAAACAAGATCTCAATTACTTTCATAATACAACTTGCTGCTCAAAATCACTAACTCTTTCTTGTCTCTTACATAGATACCCGCGCTAATAACCTATTTGTTACGTAGGAATAACTGACTGACTCCGATTTCTTGATCACTTGCCTTATACATACAGTAGTTATTCGTCATAGCTTAGCAACCGCTAGAAGTTTCTCGAACAGTCTAGATAGTTGCTAGAAATGTCGATTCGGAGAATATCCACAACTTTGCATACGTTTTACAAAGATTGCCTAAATCCGTAACACTGCGCCCCTCTAAGCACTGATCGCCCCAACAAGCTTCTTTTGAATTGTGGGATGTAAGGTGATCTAGACGAACAACCATCATCTTACATTTTGGTCCCCGTTGTATCCCGTAGAGTGGGGCATTTATTCGTTTTATATGATATTATATGGACCTTCTCAATTCCGTTATAACCTGGAGCATCATCGGGTTATAGAGCCATATATGATCTCCTTCTCTAAAACCTCCGCAGTTCATTTGTTGATCGTAACGGGTGTTCAATCTATCACATTCAAACTTAATTGTTGACTTGATGGATTTATAAATCGTGACCAACTGCTCTTGTAATTGGCATATGAAATCTTTCAAAGGAGGTTCCGCAGGTCACCCAAACATCAGGTCAACTGGCAGTTATAGCTCTCTTCCAAATAGCACACAAACAGGGGATCTGTCCAGTGGTCTCGTGGATGGGAGGAGGAAATCAGGGGATGATGATCATTCAAACCATTCTTAGGTTGTTTTCCATTGTTGCATTAAATTTCTGCAACGAAGTTTTTCCAATTTCCATAAGTTTACAAATAGAAGGTGTGTTCAGTGGTATTGGTTCTGAGAAGAACCGGTTGAGGTGCGGATGCTTTTTCCAGCATCCGTGGAAAACGTTACGAAGCTGATTCGTTGGCTTAAAGAGCATTCTGATTATGACAATTAAATTGTGTACCTCGATCTGTAAAAGTAATACAGAGTAATGAAACGAATACTGCGAGCGGTTGTTGGTGTGTTTTAGGTGAAGTTCTTCTGGGGTGGAGCGCACATTTGATCTTATGTGGAATGATCTAAAAGGCGGAGCTCTTGTTGTAAAAGAAAAGGTTTAGCCCGGTGAATAAAGATGTTAAAAAGAACTTAACCGACAGAGCTGTCGAATCTTACAATCTGGGAAATCTGCTAAGGCCGGCCATATATTGGAAAGTTAAAATCAGGTGAAGAAACCAATGGTTGGCGAAGCGGAGAGGAAATCATCGAAAGACACCCAGTCGCCCGTGCGGCTGGGTACTGTCGGATTCACCCCTGAAGGAGCGCCTACCGACTAAAACCTCTCCCCCTCAGGCTAGTCTAGGGACTGTGCCTTCTTCAGCAAAGGGGAAGCAGTTTCAGTGTACAGATTAAATACATATTTTGAAACTCCTAAACTATAAATTATCTGATATATAGCCACCTGAATCCTCAGAAGCTGAAACATTGTCATTGGAGCCCCGTCAGTTTAGCTCTAACTGTAGCAAAAAAACTGCAATTACAAAATACTTTTTAAAATCGTTTGTAATTAAATTATGTTACTGGTTAAGTCAATAAGTTTATTAGCCAAAAAAAGTCGAATACCACATTACACTTTGTGGCAATTTGCAAATCCAATTTGTATTAATGCAGTTACTTTCATTACCGTATGCAGAAAGCTGACCATTAGGTTGCATAATGTGATGATGTTAGAGCGGGTTAGCCTCAAATATTCCATTACTTTTTTTGCTGCGACCGACGCGACGTGTAATTTCGTGTCGACCTTTTACCGCTCATGCATTGCACCTGTGTGTACGACGGTGTGTTGTGATTGAGTACAAACTTCGAAACTTTGAACACGAAAATATATTTACTTAACAACTTTGATGACATGAAAAAGATGAAAATAGGTTTTTTCTTGATAGTATCATTATCAATATGGACATTTTTCCAAATCTGGTATTTTTAAAGCCAGAAAATTTACGACAATTCAGAAGAAGTAAGAGAAATCAGTTCAAATTTTGACATTATAAAAGCTTTTAAAATATGAGCTGCAAATAGTCGTCTATTTTCTTGAATATAGATTAACAAAGCAGTACGCGAAGACATACCACAAGCACAATGCATGGGCCTACTATCACCGTCATGTCTAGCTGTTCCGTTATCGGCACCCTGGCCTTGTCTCAGGATGATAACTGGACGGATCGGATAGAATAAATAACATACGGCGTTATCGTTTATTCATAGTTGTGGTTAATGGTTGGCCTAGTTTGGGATAAAAATGGATAATGAGATTGACGATGGATTAAATAAAATGTCAGAAATGAGTAGCGAAGGTGATTTGAATGAAATGATCAGTGAGAAAAAAAAATACGTATGGCACTCGAGGACTGCCGCGATAAAGCTATTGCATAGTTTATCAACTTATACAATTATAATATTTACGCAATATTTTTTTTCTTTGATATTAATATAACAATAAACCTATATACTTTCTATCAAACAGCTGCTTACGTATTCGTCTGATTTCAGAGCAGCTCGTCTCGATCCGTGCGAGCTTCGTACAGTCTACATGCATACGTCTAGTCGCACGTACACGCCGCACTGCTGTGCCGGTCGGAGTGGGGGGTGTTAGGTTTTTTCGTTACGGAATTTCTTGATTCGGTCGCCGCGCTCAAAGCCCGCGATAAAAAAAAAGCTATGCGATAACTTAAAAATTCAGAGTAACTAAAATTGCAATTATTAAAGAAAAAAGATTCGGTTAGAGCCTTGTAGCTTCTTCTCACAAGTGACGCAGACAACTTTGCAGTAACGGTAGAATTCACCAAAACGTTCCAAGTCAGGTACACCTATACGAATTACACAGTTATGACTTGCGTACAAAAAATAGTTCTCGCGATTCTGTTACTATCACGTTACGATTCAAAATTGTTAACTTGGAACGAACCTATTGTTGACGTGATTACTAGATTTGTTTACTGTAATCGAAACAGCACTTAGATGTATCATGTATGCATATTGAAAGACACTTTATCGCTCTGTATCACGAGAACCGAACATTTTAGGAATTATATCCCATAATGAACCTCTGATTGGGTCGCAGGGATAGATTCAAGGAGGAGGGAGTGATAGATGCGATCATCGCCCGATTCCCATCCGTTTCTTATGCAGGGGACAAAATTAACTTCTTGTTTGAAAGCCAACGGCTACACTGAAATGAAATACAACATTGTAGACGCGTGCTCTAACGAGCTTCTTTATTTTTGAAGTGAAGCTTCTAATGCGAGTCTTCAGATAGTTGCGTTAAACGCTTAACGCTACTATGGAAGGGGGAACGAGAAAATTGTTGCGTTGAGCGTTTAATGCCACTGAGGAAGTTGAATTAAAAGAAAGAGGAAAAAGGCAGAGCCAAAGTGCATGCACGTGATATACCTGCTACAAATCACTATTGAAGAAACGGAATTTGTAAAATACTTTCTTCAGATTCCAAATTTTTTTCATTTATCATTTTTACATTCTTAAATATTCGGATATATAGTGTTGAGTGTCTGATTTTAGCAGAATATACGTATGATGAGTTGATAGAAGTGGTAGAAATTGTTGCACTACGCCGTCGATTTGCAGTCTACTGCTAAACTTTTATGCAGACAAACCCAGAATTACGGTCGATCTAATACACAAATTTGATAGAAAGTTAAATTGGAATGTTTCGAGCAAGCGGTCGATTTTAAATCCTCAATAGGGCTTTCGTTCATTTCGGATTAAATCTAACTTCGTCTTCGTCACGTGTGGATTAAAATATGTATCTATGTATTATTCTGATAAAGGAGATTTGTATTATAAAGCGTTTTGCAAAATTTTGAAAACCAGGGAAGGGATACAAATGAGGCTTAAGTGCAGATATTTTGGTAATTTTCAGACTTAGTTAGCAATGACGAAATACGGTTTTGGTAAATTTTGTATGAAATAAATGGCAAGTATGTGTAGATATGTTTTCTGTATAGTTAACTTAGGGTATAAATAATGGATAACATTACTTTCAATTTACTTCTTGTCTGTACTCTTCGAAAACAATTGAAAAATCGAAACATTTGTTAGAATTTTTTCTAATAAAAACATTGTGAAATTTAAACTCAGTGTTTTCCTTTGCATATACTATAATGTTGTTTCGCCATCATCCTACCGCATCATGTATTATTCTTATTAAAAGACAAGTGTATGTACGTAATGATAGGGTTTTCTCTATGACTACCAACTTCCATCTACTCTCCGCTGTAATGGTAAATAGACCTTGGTCTTCTGCTGTGAGTAAGGGAGTTTGATCCCATTGGGTGGGTGTAGGGCCGTGTTGGGACGTTGAGAGTTGGTGTCTGCATTTGCGGATTCGAAATTTAAAATAAAATATATTTTGAAATAAATTATTTTTAGATGTCTACCACAGTGTAATCTATCCAGTATAGGACTATATTTCAAGATGGACTCAGGCATCCACATTCATAAAATTTCACTGACGTCGACTGGACGATTTCTGAGATTAGCATGAACGTGCACCGTGGCAGGTGATTTTTGTACATTAAAATTAAATCTTAAATTGAAATAGCCCGGCGTTTTGCATCTCTAATCGGAGTTATTGGCATTACTGTTTACGTGTTTCGTAAGGTCAGTTTAGGGTCAGTTAGGTTAGACTGTCATTGATGTTTCACCAAAGTAAGTCACCAATGCCATCTAAATTTATAATGATGTAGTAGTATTTTTTAGACTATAATTTGAACGTTGAACATTTTTAGAAAAACGGAAACGGTCATTTCAAAAGACTTGCTCTTAATGTAGTCAACTGATAATTAAATTGGCATTACAGAAATGACCAGGCATCAATCAAAATATCGGAAACTCCGAACAATCATTGAAATCGATACCTCAGCGAAAATTATTTAAACTTTTGTAAATTTTACTTTTGCTGCTCTGTGGGAATAAGAATCTTATTCCTTACTGACGTCGTTAAATATGAATTTCTCTTCAGTTTTCATTTCCACAAAAAAAAAATGATGTTCTCCATTTACGATACCCTTAAAGTCAACTTTAAGGAAGTCACACTATAGCCGAAGAAGACCTTATCACTTTCGTTTGAAGATTTCTTCTACAAAGATAGTCGTTACGTTTTTAGATTTTTGTTGCATCATTCAGTTTATGAAAAAGGCCTTATAATTTAGGTTGATTACAACAGTTTCATTGTATTATTTTTACCTTTTGCCACGACATAAATAGATTATCTCGGAACGTAATGTATTTAATATTGATTTTCTATTGAATTGGTAAAATTTGAAATTTTGAAAGAGGTAATTTCTAGAATTAGATTACAATCGGTACACACGATTTAGTATCTAAATTAAAGCCAGGAGCAAAATTTACCAACATGTTACCACGCCTCTATGTAGTTGTCGAATATTGGTGTTTAACTTATTATGAACAATGGTTGTAGAACAAGCTTTTGGAATCCGATTCGACTTTATTATATTTCGTGCCTCTAAGCGTCTCCAATGCAAATTTGGTTAGTTTTATAATTTTCATAGTTCCCTCTTATTTTCACAAAAAGTACGAAACTAACAATGTAGAGTACTAGGGTAAACGATAGTTTACACTGTACTACACTAATTGTAAAGTGGTTCCTGTTATTGATATGTAACACGTCAATTCTCGAATTATGGGACCGATTTCGTAAATTCAATGAAAATGTGTGGCATAAAGTACGTATGCCTTTGGTTTATAATTTTTTTATTGATCTTGTAGAGATTTATTTTATGGCAAAATTTTTAACAGCCATGAATACAGAAATTGACAATTGGATATCAGCTCAGCTGCGTCCCGTAGATGAAAAAAGTAATTCTAGAAATTGCCAGACAGTTGGAGTATTTGTTTCGAAAATGCTTTTTGGAAAATTAGTTAGATCGTTGTTCACTTTGAAACAACATACTTTATATTGATTTAGTTCAATAAGTTTTATTCACTAGATTTGTTATTCTAAAATTATAATAAGTGCGTGATGCTTCCTTACCTAAGTCGGCTCTGGATTTACTAAACCAGTGACAACACACTTAGCAATGCACCCCCTTTCCTGACACGACGTATTTGATAAGTAACTCTATTCATACTTATTAACGCATTATTGTTATTATCAATGTCAACGACCCCTTATTTTTCTATTAATTTAGGACACGATTTTTTGATGTGACCTATAATTGGAGCTTAAATGAGAAAAGAGAAAGGAGACACAGCTGTCAACTGTTTGTTTTGCAGACGTTCGTCTAAAAGCAAAACAACACTTCGCCATAAAGTAACAATATTGTAGCGAACGCGAGCGTGCTTGTGTGCGACCGGGTACGCTTGTATGCGTTGCCGGCCGGCTCGACTAGCCGAGACCGGTTTCGGCAGTGTGTGCGTCGTGCTTGTAAACGTGTGTCTCGTACAGCTATCTAAGTCGGTGTCGGCAGTGTGCGTTGTATTTGTGTAAATGTGTTCCGTACCTGCTTTCTAAGAAAGCAATTAACCGTTCGCTTGTAAATGTAAACAAACTTCCAGACTTTTCTGGATTGTTCCATGATGCTATAAAAGTGGAAAGACGTTCGACAGTTAGTTAGTAATAACTTGACAGTGACAGTGGTAACATTCGAAATAAATCGACAAATAGATAGAGACGCGTATATAAATAGTAAGCTAAGTTCCGTATTAATTAATAGTGTTTTTAAGTAGTTATTATTAAATAAGTATATATAAATTATGTTCCTGTACTTAATAAATAAAATAAATAAATAAGTAAATAAATTTTTAATAAACCCACGGACACTACAATATTACAATTTTGGTGATTCAATAACCCTTTCATGATGTCAATTAAGGCACTTCAAACCATTAATTAAATATTATAACACAGAGAATTTTCCAAGTCAATACCATTTTTCGAGAACACCATACCAAATACAAGTAAAATTACGCCAATCAATACTTGACTCCGATATATCCATTCAAATTTAGCTCGTTAACCATAATTATCCATTATAAGACGTTTTTTTTTTTAATTTTAAGGTTTCTTTTCCTGAGTCAGCTTGCGGAACAGACGAAAAGATAATACCCGTCATCTTTTTGCAGTCTGTCACTAATTAATCAGTCCAAATATATGATCATTGAATGTTTCAAGAAATTTCCTGACTCTGCCTCTCCTTTAGACTATTTGTTTCCTTGTTGATGGCTATTGTGCAGTCAATGTCGATTTAATAAGTCAGCGGCATTTATTTTTGCGTGTTTATAAGCTACTCGGGATGCGTCATTAGGTATAAGATACGAGCCACTTAGACGCACCAAAGCAAACAACACCCTATAAAGTCGCCGTTAGTTGTTTTATCCTGAACGCAGAATCTGAAAAATGGGGCAATTATACCAAGTTATTTCTTTTGCAATCCGCTTAATTAAGTTAAGAGGCTACTATTTTCTGAAATGTCGCAATGTTTACCATTTGAGATGTAATATTTTTGTTTAACGGCAGCATGGTGTTTAATATAGACTACTTTGTTTTGGATAAACACGAAAAACATGCCCTTAGTTAGCTTAATAAACGTTATTTCTTCGTCAACAAAAAAATCCTTACATTTTATCAGTTAATCAGCCTGTATAAGATACTTGAATAATATTAACTTATATTACATATTATGGCATTTCTACGTTTTTATTTTGTCGAATTTTTTATTTTTATTTAGTTCGAAAGAATACTAATTCGTTAACTTTGAGATAATGTTTTGCATTCAGTTCTCATAAAAACAGAATCAAAGTATTGTAACGACTTTTCTAGTTTAACTTATTTATTTAACGGATATTTATTTACAACTATTTATTTAACATTTAAACACTAACAGAATACTTAAACACTAATAACAACTCAACAACATATTTATATGACAAGGAAAATGCGTATTTATATCACTCTGTATATCGTAGTTCGGTATTTATGTTACTCGTTCGGAAGCTAACTGTAAACTGACTGTCACTGACCACGTCAACAAGTATTTATAGAGACACCGAAAGTTCCAGAAGAATCGAGAATGACGTACTGGACTTTACGCCAGTTCTTATTGTGTTCGTTTAATTTATGGCCTTATTTATTGTCTGCTCTCGGATCTCGTCGCCGCTCTCGCATACATGCACGCTCGTTACAGTATGTATGTAAAAATATTAATCATGTGCAGTTGACTTCATAGGTCATTGGGAATTAGATGCTTTAATAACATCTTTTTATACCAATGAAAGGCGATTAGTTATTACCAAATATATTGAAAAATCGGGGATTCTTGAAAAACTTTTATTAATGTAGCAAAAAGAAACACTTTATTCCTTAAGACAACTTTCTATTATCGCTAATTTTACATTTTATCCTCTATGCGCACAGAAGAAAATACGGCTATATTTCATGATAAAAATGAAAAGTTATTACAAAAAATAGAAGGCTAAAGTATGACTATAATACTTTGCCAGTTAATCACGTATCCTGAAAAGGCAATTTCATTAAGCGTTTTCAATATAGTTTCATTGCAATTTTTCTAAGTGTACTATTTTCTTTTGATGTTTTACATTAAAAAACTTGTGTGCTAGTGAACAAATTGCTCTGCAGTTGTTATATCTGGAGCACGGTTCCGTCACATTAAAAAAAATCAAGTCCTTTGACCCCTAAGCGATTAAAATCTCTCAGAAACTTCTCCCTCTTCCTCGCCATTTATACTATCTTTCTTTAGGGACAACTTCTACGACCCGGAAGATTCGTAAGGAAATCTATTGGGACGAATTTAATTCGTCCGAAGATGGCATTAAAGTAATTGAAACCCATAAACATAAATATGTTGTACATTCCTCTACGAAATAATTCTGTGACATAGTTTATTTGAAAAACTTCGCAGAAAACGTGAGCTGAAGAACAGTTTCTTCTTACAATTTTTTCGAAGATGGCAACAATTATTACAATCCCTTTGTAATTTATATCTCACATATAAACGACAAAAGAAGTAGGCAATTGATAAGCAAAAATGATTAAAATGAAATTTTTTAATTTAAATTTAATGAAATAGGAAAATTAAACGGATACTAAATAATGAAATTTGGATGAAAGAATTTAATAATAATTATATATTTTTAAAAACAACTAAAATTATATGAACTTAACTATAAACTTTCAATGACATTGTAAAAAAAGTAATTAAAAAAAATAATAAACACATTTATTCATAGTTGTTCATTGTAATTGATCTATTCGAGTAAGTAGGGAAAGAAAGACGGAAACTTTTGTAGAATTCCCTTCCTAATCCTGGATCAACACATTATTCTTTGTGATTCAATTAGGTTAAAGCTAAACTTTTGAAAACTTCTAAAACATTATGTGGATTGGTAAATTATTTTGTTCGTTAATACCAATGTAGTTTTTAAAATTGTAAACTTGCAGATATTCGTTGAGTAATAAGTAGAGGTGTCGGGGTGACCATTTACTGTAATATCTACTAACGGCTTTTTTAATTTTCAAAAATATTCTCATCACAACGGTAGTGAGTAGAGTTGAATTATATTTAGACTAGATTAAATTCATGTTTATAAATCATTCTTTGCAGATAAACAAAATTTTACATCGTTACTTTTGAGTCTCGTATATCGATAACGAACGAATCGTGGCAACTGGACTACGACTATCGAGTGCTCTGCTTATGTTTTACCTGCTTTTTCGTTTTTGTTGAAATCGCTAAACAAACTTTTTGCCTGGCTTGCCTCCGACAGACTAAAAGTTGGCTTGTTAGCCGATTTCAATATTTTAATGGGGTCGACTGGGTTCGAGTATTGTTTGTTTTTAATTTATCTTGTCATTTTTTGCCAACCCGTCCAGGCGAGTGGATTACTTGAGCTGGGACTACGCAGCCAACCATCACAATCAAATTAAAAGTCACCCTTTAACCACCGAAAATGGAAAGCTACTTATTTTTTTTAATGGATGAAGAAAATTCACGTAATGAACCACTTTATTTTTGTTACAGTTTTTTTTTTTTGACCTAATGTACGACAGACAACTCAGAAAATTAAATTACAAACGTTTTGTGTTTTTAAATATACGAACGAGCAATCTCTATAATGTAACCGTTTAAAATGTATCTGCAAGGATGAAATTATTTGAAATTGTTTCTAAATCTGGAGGTTTTAAAGTGTGTCAGCTAAGACAAGCAAACGAACTAAGGGCACCTTATACCTTTGTCTTTTACCAATTTACCAATCGTCCTACTCTTGGTGACCGAGGTTTGCTTAAAGAATCTAAATATCCAGCAGCAGATACCATGAACGTTTACGAAGACTTGCGACTTGCCTTTTATGTTGCTGTAGTATAAAACCGAGGTCTGTTGATGAAGCAGCCTTTTATTTATCGGTACAGGGATGGAACTAGTTTCGTATTTTTAAATTTTGTCCATTGAAATCTACAACTTTTGTATATAAAGAACGAAAAGATACCAATGCTGTAACTTTAACCCTCTACCCATGATAAGGAGAGATGAGTTTAGAAAACCGAAAAGTTGAAATTAGTTACCTATGCAGGATAGAATTTGTACACGAAAAGGGACAATAGTTTACGTTAGGTTAGGTTAGGTGTCGTAGAGAGTCAATCCCTTAGTCTACAAAAAGCCTAACTCTGGAAGCCCTAATTCTGAAAATCCTATATCTTAGACAAGAAAAAATTAAGTCCCTGGTCTTTCACACACATTGCATTCGAAAGTCTTCACGTTGATCATTATTTTTTCAATGGATCCGTTAATTAACAAGATAGAATCCTAACGATACGTCAACGAAATCAGTTTTTAGAAACAAAAATTTCGTGATTGCTTACAGCTTTCGGATTCCGTTTTTTTTGTAGATCTTCGTGTTTAACTTTCTTATTAAAGGATAGTGAGATACTGACGTTAAATTTTGCATAAATTTAAAACAAATTGCAACATTGTAGAACACAGCTACAACTTTATAACCCATAATATAATCGTTGTTTTCTTCCAAATTTTACCCATTACTTGCCAACTGCCTCTAAACACGTGTAGCTACATAATTCCATGTTAGAACTTATTTCTAGTTCATTTATAACCCCCGTAGCATCCACATACAAATCCTAGCATACGGTGGGTGTGTTAACGTGTTTGTTGAATGTTCAAAACATATAAAGATAGATTCAGTGCCTCGAATTGCATTGCTGTGCCCACACCTTAGATTACAAACAACAAACATTAAGTGTGCAAGAAAACGTAATTTTCAAAGAGACAAAGTTTTTAGTAATCTCCTGGATAGTGTTTGCCTTTTTAGTTTTGTTAAAAATAAAAATTGTTTTGCTATTTTACTAAGAGAGCACACTAAGATATTTTAAATTGATTTTCTTCAAATTTTCTTTTAATGCATCTGTTACAGTAATAGGAAAACATTGAGTGTAAAGGAAGAAAGCAATATCGGGAAACGTTTCGAACTATATCCACCATCATAATCTGGTTAACTGTAAAGCAGCAAAAGCCTCATCTACAAAATTAAGTTGTCTTTTAGAACGAAAACAAAAACAGTCCCGCATTTGGGTTTCTTGAAGAGAATTTACACTGTTTTTAAATTAATAGTGTAAGTGTCTACTGTGTATTGATTGAATTATATTTTTGTTTAATTATTATTTTAATCCTTTCAAATTATGATGTTACAAATTGGTAATGATATTAAAAACTGCTATAGAAATTTGTCTGCGTTTACTATGCATTAGCAAAACTACTGCTAATTGGTAATAATTTTTGATGGCGCAATTACGTTTAATATTTCCTATAAACAGGAAATTTAATTTCAGTGTACCATATTAAAAATACGGGGAAAGTTATGAAAATTGGTTTCCAAATTATTTTCGTTGTGTTCGAAATACTAATTTGCACAGTCAATTTTCTACGGATCTATGAGACCGATTAGGCTGGCTTATAAAATAAAACATATTGTAGTTGCTAAGGCATTCACGGTCGGAGTTTGTAGTCGGTGATGATTCAATCTAGACAGCTACGACCTAGATTACAAACCAAGCTCCGAAGATGCTCACCACAGTTGTGAGCGAAACGTCAGCGAAGAAGACATCGCCAGGACCACGGCCTACCAGCCCGGAATCATCACCGACTATAAAACATATTATTAATAATTTTGTTTTATGATTTTAAAATGAAGGTTGAGCATTGCTCCCTTTTGTTTCTCGTAACTACTTAATATTTTGGAAATAATAGAATATAGTCTTTTACTAATAAGTTATAGAAAGCCTATAGGAAGAATGTAGTTAAAAAGCAAGCATGGGAAATCTCTCCACCAAAATGCTTTCCGAAAATTGCCATCAAATGCAATCAGTGCACACAAGGAAATTTTCGTTATTTGCCCTTAAGTTAAATACAAGATACAAAATGAATTTTAAAAAAGTATTTTAGATACAAGATGAAAATACGCATTTTGTATCTTGTATCTGTATTTCAGATACTTGTATCTTAAATAAGTCACATCTCTGATGACAGGTAATATTTTTTAGCAATTTTCCTTTGTAACGCGATAACCTACATACTTTTTTTAGTTATCACAAACAAATTTGTATCAGATTAAAAAATAAAATGTGAGTATAGTGTATTCAATGTATTTTGTATATCATTCAATAAGAGAAGGAAATCTGTAATATTTGCTTAATTGGATGGAATAAGCATATAGCAGAGTAGGTCATAGAAGTTAATCTACAATTTTCTGTTGATTGCATTCCAAATAGAATTTTGCAATAAAACCCAATTGCAGCGAACGCGAGCGTGCTTGTGTGCGATCGGGTACGCTTGTATGCGTTGCCGGCCGGCTCGACTAGCCGCGGGCGGTTTTCGGCAGTGTATACGTGTGTTTGTAGGCGTGTGTCTCGCACCTGCCTTCCAAGAAAGTAATTAAGCAGTCCGCCGGAAACGTAAACAATCTTACAAACTTCCAGATGCTATAAAGGTGGAAAGACGTTCGACAGTTAGTTAGTAATAAATTGACCGTGACAGTGGTAACATCGGAAATAAATCGACAGTGTTGGAAGTGAAAAGACAAATAAATAGAGACGCGCATATAAGCGAGTGTTGTAAATAAATAGCAAGCTAAATTCCGTATTAATTAATAGTGTTTTTAAGTAATTATTGTTAAATAAGTATATATAAATTGTGTTCCTGTACTTTAGTCTTGCAAAAAATTTTTTAATAAACCCACGAACACTACACTATTAATACTTAGCTCTGCCTTTTTCTTAAAAAGTAAAATTTAGTAATGTGGGAACACTCTGTATCCATTTATTTATCCAAATTAGTTTACTCTATAATAGCAGCAGAACTCAAACTCTGCTGACAGAGAATATTGCCAGTGGACCAACTTGCCTTCAAGATTCCCCCTTCGTTTCTACCGACCCGAACCAACCAGGAGGTCTCTAACGCCGACAATCTTCATAGCGGACAGAATCACACGCCAAAAATTTTTTGGTCAACACCGTCGCTGACATCTACGTGTATCCCGAGTCTCAATACATGGGCCACGTCAGATGTCCAACTGCACACTTCAAGCTGCAAACGGTACCATTATCACGATTTTTGGCACAAACATTCTGTCCGACAATTTGGATCTACGTGGATCTAACCTAACCTGCATGACGAACCATCCTAGTCAGCAGAACGGCACCGCCAGTGGCTTCACGATTGCATTCGTACGAAAAGTTGCTGATCCAAGCAATTGCAACACGTGGAGTTAAGGAAGTCTCCTTTCTGGGTCACTCGGTCTCCGCAAATGTAATACGTCTTTTACCTGACCGAGTGACATCAATCAGCAATTACCCAAGCCAAACACAGCAAAACAATTGCGACAACCTTGGGTAACAATGGGACACCACGGCTGGGAGCCACTTCCATTCTCACTGCGAAACTCCCCAACGCGGAGTACAGTACTTTCGGCAGAGAATTTCTGAACTTCAGGACCAGTGCTCCCCCAGAGAGTCCCGCCATTTTCCTCAGGCATACAGCGCATTTCCGGCAAGGACAAAACCGCAACTACAGTCCGCAATTCAAACGACTCCGCATTGCTGGATTCGATCAACATTCCAGGATCAAAATAGGTTATTTTCTGCGCCATTTCGCTGAAACGACAACGAGGAAGCCCCACAGACAAAAAGACCCGCTCCGGACGACGAGTTCGACTTCCCAATTCTTCTAAACTTCAACACTGGGAAGGGGGTCCTGTGGGAACACTCTGTATCCATTTATTTATCAAATTAGTTCACTCTGTACAGCAGAACTCAAACTCTGCTGACAGAGAATATTGTCAGTTTTAGTCACAAACTAGGTCAACACGCAAATACACATACTAGTGTAAACGGTTGACCATGCACTTGCCATAAGACCTATGTAAATAATCTTTGTATAAATAGCCGTAATTTATCTAATAAAACTAGTCTTAAGTCTAATTCTGACTCGTCTTTATTCCACTCCAGTACCGCAGCAGGTATACACCCCAGTACCGTAGAAGGTATAGATGGTACATCTCGGATCCTGGCTTAAATCAAATCGGTTCTTCTTAGAACCATCAGCACACGCATCCTGTTCACGTTAGCAACCACACGATCGCTACAGTAACTAAATAAAGTAACACACAATAATAAAACTCTTGAATAAGTTTCGCAATCTAATTGAAGTGTTTTGTAATTGTAAAATGTAATTTTAGTCAATTTTTCGCCCAGAGCTTACGGCTTTAACTAAAACAAAAGGAAAGAAACTGTTACTTTTCGATATCATCATCATCTATCAATTAAACCTTTCATTATCAGACATCATTCATCATAAATTTACATCCATATTATACATATCTATTAATATATCGGAAAAAGGATTGAAGTGATTACCAAATAGTTCAGAGTGTGTTATTTCGCGTAAAAGCGAAACACCGGTGTTCCACTGACCATCGTTTATAGGTTTATGAGAATGGATGTTGACGAATGGTATCTTTACCTAATGGATCTGCAGTGCACATATAATTTACCTATTATTAGGTAAATCCATTCCACGACGGAGTGGTTATTGAACATAAATCTGTGTTGACAACAATACTGCCATCATATGGTGGTGATGTTCAGTTTAGATCTCTTGGGCTTAAAATGATAATGGAGCTGTACAATTAACACGTTTCACAGATTTTCTAAAGATATTCAATGATTGCACAGGGATCTGTTATTATCAAAATTCAAAAACATTCGCCTCCTTTGGATGCGGTCAGTAAAATCATTTATGATCAAAAACTTTATTAAGATGAGTCTAGTCTGTAAAGTAAAGAAGGGCACAACACCAAAATATAGAAGAAAGAATGCGCCATCGGCTGTTCCGAGAGAATACCGATCTAATGGTAATATTGATACTAGTCTCTAGAGTAGAGAATCTGGCAAACTTGCTCACAAAATGTCACTGCCGTCGTTGCTATCTCTGTTATTACAATTTTATTTCGGCCGGAAGAATTCTACTTTCTAAAAAGTAATAAATTTTCAAAACACAAAATTCGTTTATTAAGAAGGCGATTAAAACCAAACTATCCAGTATACAGTTGTCACAATCTAAAGTTAATCTGCGCGAGGACGTGTATTTATTATGTTAACAACCGCTCCTCACATTTCTGCTGATGGTGCTCTTTTATAACACCGTGTTACAAGTTGTATCATGTAATTAATACTAATTGTAGTATGTTCTTACACTTGTGGTTGTTATTTGCTCCGCTTATAGTAATTTAATCATTATTTCTACCATTCTGCGTCCTAGCCAATCCGAGCTTACCCTCTAGATGGCGAGTCTGTCTATTCTATGGACTCCACCTTACACAGCACACTCCACATTTCCGCCGAAAATATTATTCTTCTTCACTTCTTGTACTCTTATAAAGGAGAATGGTATTTTTCTTTTGTGTATGTGCGAGAGCCTACATCCTATCGCAGGTTCATGACAGATTGGTGGTGAATTAACACGAATAGGCTTTTTGGTACGTTCTACACATAACTCTGACCACCCAGTTTTTGGGGAAATTGTTCGGTATATTCCAGTTTGCTTTCTTTTAAATTTAGTAATATACGATAGGTATAAAGTTAATTGCGTTCGACAGCGTTGTCTACTGTGTGCTTTTTAAATAATTGTTGTGAAAATTAACATAGGCTTTCATAGACGAAATCCATAGTAAAGCTAAGGTATGAAATCAGTGTATAATTATTGTGTTCCTGTACTTTGGTCTTGTAAATAAATTTTTAATAAACCCACGAACACCACATTATTATGGTATGTATGTGGTATGCAAGTCTAAATATCTTTAAGTGTAAAAGGATCTTGATGGGATATTAATAAACAATAATTAATAGCACTTGCTGTCTGTGTTAGCTACTTTCTTAACAATCAATATTAATAATTTTTGTTGCTTTTACGAAATTTTGCAAAATGTAGAAAAAGTATTTTAAAAAAACTTTATCTTCAGTTTCTACTGAACTTACTTCATTAGAAGCTTTCTTATAGGAATAGATACTCACCTACGTGTTTTGATAAGTATATATAATAATTTTCGTGTTATATGCCTCTTTTTTTATAATTTTTAGTGAGAACATTTTATAAAAAATCTACGTCAGACGTCCAATTAACGATGTCTGAGAATATAATGGTGAATTTCGTTTGTTTGAAAACAAACAGCTTATTTTTTTTCTACACACACTTTCCCTCTTTTTGTTCCGATTCGTCTACGTCACGCAATCTGTCATCAGATTTAACTGCTATGTGGAAAAAGAAACATCGACCGCTTAGTAGGGGTCAGTTTTCGTGACTAGACATCGTCTGCGTAGGCCACTGCGAAGTATCCGTCACCCTTATCTTAGCGTGTCATGGACAAAAATGCAGCCGACAGTCTACTACGTTACTTGTCTACTTTGGCAAACGTATTTATGTTTGGGAATTTTAGGAAACTTTAGGAACAATGGTAGAGAAAAATGTTCTAATAGTACTTTTGGAAGGTTAATTCTGTAAACAATGAAATATAGAGAAATATTTAGTAGTGGTGATTTTAAATACATTAATATGAATTAAATTCAAGAAACATCTACAAATTACCTCAAATTAATGAGGAAAAAGCTATTGCTGTCGTCATGCCCCCACCGGGATTCGAACCCGGGTCTCTGGCTTTACGCGCCATTGCTCTAACCACTAAGCTACGGCAACATGGTGACAGCAACATCGACGAAACGTACTTACTAAGTCACTGAATCGACGAATTAATCACTAGTCATTTAGTCAATTAGTCATTACTAAATATTTCTCTCTATTTCATTGTTAATAGATATTAATAATAATATACATTAATTCGACGATTCAGTGACTTAGTAAGTAGGTACGTTTCGTCGATGTTGCTGTCATCATGTTGCCGTAGCTTAGTGGTTAGAGCAATGGCGCGTAAAGCCAGAGACCCGGGTTCGAATCCCGGCTTGGGCATGATGACAGCAATAGCAATTTCCTTATTAATTTGACGTAATATGTAGATGTAGATGGTTCTTGAATTTCATTCATATTGATGTATTTAATTCTGTACTTTAAAAGGTAGCATATGACCATTAGAATATCAGTGAATTTGGTTACATAGCAGAATACTTGGTAATTTATCAAGACAAAAATCAGCAGTATTACAAAATAGAGATATGATTTCTAAATTTATTGTGAGTTACAGAAACTAAAAGCAAAAATGACCTCATTTTTGGAATGGACTGATAATTTGGGATATGAAACAGTGTTAGTGCTTGACTTTTTCAACCAACCTGTAGATATCAACATTAAACTTTATTTCGAGTAGGATGAAATAAGGAGCACAAATTCTATTCAAAATATTATTTAAATAGTAACCTCGTTATCGATTAAAAGATCTTAACCACAGACAAATAGAATTTGTTGAAATTTCATTGTAAAAAATTCCTTTTCTAACTCTAAATTTATGAAATGGAAAATCGATTTTATTGTTGTGTTAAAAACAAAACCATTAAGATTTTTTTTTTCATTAAAATCGTCAACATGATATACTAACGTAAGTCGAAAACCATATGTTATGTGTCATACTGTATATTCTAGATGTGAATTTTCTGGTAGGTATCAAGAAGTACTCTGTTAAGCTGTGATGATTATTTAGAATTGAATATTTAATATACAATAATGTGCAGTGATAGTGCAACGGTTATCGCATTGACATCAGAAACCTCTTTCATTAAGTGCAATGGAATTTAAATTCACACATTTTGTTATACCTATCCATTAAAAATTAATGTATAAAATTAGAAAATCAATACGGATATTTAACCATCATACACAGAACATTTAGCTGGTTGTGAATATTTCTCACAAATTTATTTTAAGTGAAGTGGAAACTAATTTTGAAGTTTAATGTGCTTGAGTATTTGTTGTGAATAATTAATATACCTTCCTAACTAAAAACGTAGTTTCGTAGAGCTAGGAGTTTATTTACTTACGTCTATTACCGAAGTTTCATCATTAATTGGATATTGCTCTTTCACAACATCTTGGTAATACAACACGGCCCTCCTTGGCCCATCAAAACAAGTATCGAATTACTTAGTTAGTAGAAAGGTACCGCAGTGCTTTAATCCCCTGTATATCTCATATTGGAACAATTATAAGTTGATTAATTGCTCTTTCTGATATTTTTAATGACGTTATATTAAGTTTACCATTAGTGATTTAAAGCACAGATTTTCCATTATTTCTGTTATCAGCTTAATTTTTTAATAGTATTACAAGGCGAGAGATAGTGAAGAGAAGACAAAGGCGATCAGCAAGTGATAACTAAGTGAGCTAGCGAATAGTTAGTGTTTTACCTAATTCTATTAAATTAATAGTTCAAAATAATAGTAGTATATTTATAGTATCAAATAGTGGCAGTATATTGTCTAATTTTCACACCAAAAACTACCCTGAATTTTTAGTAAGTTGTAATATTCGAAAATTGGTGGAAGAGAAGTGAAAAAACTTGAAACATTTTGTTGCACAAGCTTCCACTCTACTATCCCTGCTTGCAACTCTCAATATTAAGAGCAAGCTGTGAAGGGTAAGAACCAAATACGGATTAGTTGTGGTCATACTTTTACCCGCTTCAATAGTTTCACCCAATTTTTCTCTTGCTCATCCTTGTTGTAGTTATTACACTGATGAATAGGTTATGTGTTAGACCCTGCTTCCACGTCCAGTTTTTAGTTGCGCTACCATTTAGTTGCAAAAACGATGTGCTTGGGTTGTTGCAAGGCTACGCTCATGAGCAACTGCAATCGTTGGCAACTAAACGGGAATTTTTGCGCCACTAAAAATTGCAGGTGGGCACAGGTTATCAAAGAAATTAGAAAATTCAGAAATACATACGTTTGTGAATGAAAACATTATAAAAAGAAGAGTAATAACTTTAGAAATCAAAGTAATAACTTTTTCAGATTTAGAGCATGTACAATCACTTTCAACAAAATTGCTTCTGTCAACAAGAAAGAAAGCCTTTGAGTATTTAAACGTTAACTGACAAGCTTTGTATGCTTTGCATAAAATATGTCGCGCACAGTTGTTCAAGTTCACTAAAGTTTCCATTAACTTTACCCGCTTTTATTGAGCTCTATAAAAAAAGCGAAGGGCTATGCATGAGACGCCCTTCGTCATATAATTATTGGAAATATGTTTATTTAGAATAAGTTTGTGTACTTTTTTTGTGTCGCGTATTTTGAGTGTAAATAAACTTTGATTCAATACAATACATTTATTTTAAGAGCGAAAGCATAAAGTCACTTTACCGACAGAATTCGACCGCCATAGAAAGTAAATGCAGAAGCATGGATTTGTGTCGATAAGAAGCTTAAAGTTTATATCAATAAAAATATTCCGGCAAGGTATAGCTAATGAGGAGCGTTTTCAGGGAAACCTTCAGCTTTTATAGTTTTTGCATAATTGCGGAATAAGTAATTTAAGGCATTTTCTTGTTTATGTCGCCGAATTAACAGAGAAATTTTTATTTTGTTAACAGTTTCTCAAAATAAATATTAGGGGCTAAAAATTTTCTGCCTCAGGTTTTTAAATAGAGCTGTTGAACCGCCGCGCTACTTCGTTTCATTTCAACTGCGAGCTGCGAGTTGATGTATTTTGCTCTTAGTTTGGGAGCATTTTGTAACGACTTTTCTAGCTTAACTTATTTATTTAACGGATATTTATTTACAACTATTTATTTAACACTTAAACACTAATAAAAATTCAACAACTTATTTATATGACCAGGAAAATGCGTATTTATATCACTCTGTATGTCGTAGTTCGGTATTTATATTACTTGTTCGGATGCTAACTGTAAACTGCTATCACTGACCACGTCAACAAGTATTTATAGAGACACCGAAAGTTCCAGAAGAATCGAGAATGACGTACTAGACTTTACACGAGTTCCTATTGTGTTCGTTTAATTTATGGCCTTGTTTATTGTCATCAATGCGCCAACCGACGCCGTTATTCTTTGAACTCCGCTTATCTGCTCTCGGATCTCGTCGCCGCTCTCGTATACCTGCACGTTCGTTACAATTTTTAGAACATTTCAACAGCTCAATTTAAAAAACAGAGATAGAGGTCTTGTAGCCTCTAAACTTTACTTTCAGAAACCATTTTGAGAAAATAAAATTGCACTTTCTCTGTTAATACGGTGACATAACCAAAATATTGTCCTAAGTTCCTAATATTGTAATTATGTAAAAACTACTAAAGCTAGAAATTTCCCGTTGGGTAACCGTTCTCCAACGAAGGTTACGCCATAACCTTTAGTTAATTTTTCCCAATGTGTGCTCATGAAACACGTGGTCATTTGATTGTTTTAATTACTCAATCCGATATATATATATATATTAATTTAATGGTGGAACTTCAAATGAGGAACAACAATTCGAGAACGTACGTACTTTCTCATAATAGATTCTTAATAGTTTATCAGTAATATATTCAGTATAATGTGATGCAGTTAATGCGGTCTGACGATGGAACTGGTGTCTCCATTACAGTTCACTGCAACGTTGTATAACAAAGAGAAATGGCGACTGTAATTAGTATTAATTGAGCGTCAGGTTAATTATTAACTGAATCCATTTCCGTTATACTGCAAGACAAATCCTTCAACCATTTTGTACGTTACCATTTAGACAAGTAAATTACCAGAAACGCATATTTATACCGTTGGAACGAATATTGTGTTTTTAAATGATGGACCTCCTGGATTTGCGCTTATTTTTCAATCAGATTTACACCGAACGCAAATATTGCCGGGTGGCAGTATTTGATGAAAAGTCAAAATGGAAATGCGACTTATTATATGCGTCACGGAAACATCTCACATGCAGGCAAATTTCACTGACGGACTCTAACTTGGCCCAAAAGCCATAAATCTAAAACGACAATATGCCAGCAAGCGTCTTCAATGCAGTTGGTCTTAGAGTGTCCCTCAATAACAATGGAGGTGTTAGTTCAATGGTGTCCAAAAACTAATTTGTTAGTGAAATGACAAATGAAAAACAAAACAACAAAGGATCAAATAGGTGAAATTGTGTCTAATAGCCTACAGATTTTTTCAAAAGAAGCATATAAGAAGTGAATAATTATTAGAGAGTTCTTAATACAAATGGTAATTCTCATAAGGGAATAATCGATTCCTATCAGTAGATTTATTAGGCATTTTCCATAATGTAATCGTAATTAGGTACCATATACAAACATAGTGTAGCGTATGAGCTAACATGTTTAAGGTGCGTGTAGTGGTAGTGGTTCTGAGAAGAACCGCTTGAGATGCAGATGCTTATGTCAGAAACCGTGGTGAACGATGAATACCTCTTCGGTAGGGAGGATACTTTTTCGGCATCAGTGGAGAAGGAAAAGCGAGTCAGAGTTAGACTAATTTATTCGATAATTTACAGCTTATTTATAGTGATAATAAATACATGGGCCTTATGGCAAATATACGGTCAGCAGCTTACACTGGTGTATGTAGGTACTTTGTGACTAAAAACTGCCGATGTTCTATGCAAGCAGAATTATATTTCGCAGTACAGAGTGTATTAATTTTTGTTGTTTGATGAGTACCGTGTGTTCCCACAATGGCATTCCTTATAAAAGCTGCCCGCCACTGGTGAGTGGTGAAATAATAAATTTAATCTCTCTGGTTGGTTTCAGCTCAAACTCTTTGGCCAATAACAGTTTCACCCCGTACGGAAGGTGCTACCCGTACAGAAAGAACCAGTAGCTTAGTTACAAGTCGATGCAAATTAACAATACAGAGAAATAGTAATTTATTAGTAAATCCTGCGTTCGATATGAGAGACTTTTACAAAAGTAAAATTCTGAGTAATCAGACAAAAGTTGTCACATAAAAATCTGTTTATTTCATTTTGGAATGAAATTGTGGGGGTGTCTGTATACCTTTAGAGTAAGAGGGTACACTATCCAACCAATTTCTAGAAAATCACACTAGAGTTTACTTAATGTATTAAATAACAAAGATTGAGTCGAACCGAAAAGCATGTGGCTAGCGCATTCTACGTTAGTGAGTACTCGCTCCAAAAATCCTATGGTGAGGAAACAGAACATTTATTGAAAATTCAGATGTTAAATTATAACCTTATGTTTTCTTGCGTTTTGATTTCAATTCAAATACGTTTGTAGCGTATTGCAGCTAACATGTGTAGGGGTGCGTGCAGCGATGTTGGTTCTGAGAAGAACCGTTTGAGATGCGGATGCCTATTCCAGCTTCCGTGATGAGAAGGAAGAGCGAGTCAAAGTTAGACTAATTTTATTCAATTTACAGCTATTTATATTAATATTATTTACATTGATCCTATGGAGAGTATATGGTCAGCGGTTTACACTGGTGTGTGTATTTGTTCTGACCTAGTTAGTGGCCAAAACTGTCGATGTTCTCTGTCAGCAGAATTAGATTCCGCAGTACAGAGTGTACTAATTTTTGTAGTTTTGATAAGTAGTGTTCCCACATGTTTATTGTGCAAATACGGAAAACCCTAATATTATTTGAGATGACAATGTTCAAGTTGGTGGTTTTGAAAAATTAAAAGTTTTATTGCTCGATACATTTCACTTTTATGTATGTTTTATTCAAAAAAAGGAAGCTTAGCTTCACCGGCGTGACCCAATTTTTTTTGTATTTAATTTATCTTCAAAGCAGCAAATGTTAAACTAAACTCATTAGAAAATTAAAAGATGTTGTCGCTGCAGTTAAAATCGACATACGACTAAATAACTTTACAAACGCTAAGCGCTCTTGCACGGCTCGGAGCGAAAGGAAATTCGCAGTGCGCCAAGAGGGAAATAATTATGAAACAGGCTCACCTCCACATCCACACCGGGAAAGCGGATACAAAGTAATTATCTGAACTTTATACTGCAATGTTCACCGGAGGCTGACGAACTGCAATCTCGAAAACCACTTTTTTTATTACAGCCGTCTCTCTACGAGATTACGAACAACATACTAGAGTACTGCGATAATCGAGCAATCTACTTTAACGTTTTTATATTTTCCTTTTTTTCTCAATTAACGGACTTTGAAGTGTCATGAGTGACTTAATAACTTAGTTGTTTTGTCTTTTTCGTTAGCTACAGCAATATACAATTGTGTTAATGAGTTTCTATTCGTCAGTCGGTTATCCGGCTTTGTGTTGTTTGAGCAAAAAAACAAAAAATTACTTTTTTGATTGGAAAGTGTTTAGATAATTTAACAACTGAGGCAGTGTTAATATTGGGAAGGAAGAAAAATAATAAATTACCTGATTGTAGGATGGAGTACAGTAGTGGGATCTGAACAGTGACAAAGTGAGACGGAAACTCATTACTGCGTGTCAAGTGGGCAGTAATAAATTTCCGCCTTAATACGGCTCTGATCGGTAGTGTTCGGCTCTCATTACCTCACAAGATTGGCAAATGCGGTTAATTCTACGCCACTGGTATCTCCTTTTCCTTCTAGATGCCCAATATACTTTTATATATTCGCAAATTGTTAGCTATTGTTGTCATCATTCTGTACAGACTTTATCGAGTTAAAGGGAAAGATTATCTTATACATGAATTCCATTAAAACTCCTAATAAAATAAAAGCTTCTTATTTCAATTTTTTTTTTGACATGATATTTTTTAAGACAATATGAACTGAAATCTCTTAGATAAGGTTGCTAGCAAATTATGAATCTACTAGCTCTAGAAATGGCGTTTTATTGATAGCTCGTCGGTGCATCCTCATTTCCATACTTTATTGGAGCTTTAGACTGGAAGAGGACGGATCAAACAGGATATAAAACTTTATCGGTTACGCAGAATTACTAGCTCCGACGGGATCGTATAACATCGACTCTAAAGTCCATTAAGGCCATATAATTTGTGGGTGGGCATAAAATCAAAAAGGAAAAAGGATTGTTGAAAGTTGAAACTGTTCGGTTTATTCATTCCTTAACGACATTTCTTTACAGCTTCAACAACTTTCATTTCTTTACATCTGATTATTAAGTTTAATCGAGAAAATAGGTAAGTATAATATTTGTATACCCTATCTACCTTTCCCATTTTCTATTCAATTAATCCTTCCTTTCAATATATAGCAACAGTTGTTAAAGAAATTAGCTTGAACATTTCACTTATAGATAACAAGTCAATATTATCAACACCTTAGACTATGAAAGAGAGGGGACGCATAATCGTCGACTGCAAATTGTTACGCGATGGAACCAGCAGTTATCGCTCAGTAGCGCAACATATATTGTTAAGATGGAGGCAGTTTTGTTACCATTATTCGGGCAATTATAATTCCATACAGACTAACAATTGTTAATTTGATAAAGTAAACAATTATTAAGAACTGTTGTTTTGCGTCATAGTTTACTAAGAAAAATATTATTTATTTTATGTCAAGTAGAGCGCATGTTCAATGAAATTAAATGCAAAGAATTATTTCATTAACGTTAATTAGCGTGATGTGGCGGAACTAAACTTTAAGAAGAATTTTTTTTTAAATCAATTAATTTTATTTATTACATTTTTAAAACTAAAAATGATGCCGCCTATGGTAATATTGTGGTAAACGCATGCTTCTAACAACTTTGATAGTATTTTTTGTTTCTTGCACTATCAGTAAACCATTCCAACAAAAAAAATATCACGCATTAATGATTCTTGTACGTAAATCATAACATATTTTAAGTAGTATGTAAACAATAAACAAATTAAACGCGATTTAGAACGTAGAACAAATCACCATTGTTTTAAACAAACGTACACTAAAACCTAACTACACCATTCAATAATATTCACACTTTTAATGACGGACACCAGCGCACTGTCTGCCACTGTTTCATGGAGGCAGTACAAAATAATGTAGCAATGTTCGACGTACAGTCGGCTTACGAGTTACGTGTCTCTCTTTCCTAGTATAAGACCAACACTGTAACGAAGCGTCAGCTGGCTGATTCCTCAACCTACCTTAATCAAAAGAGATCTCTTAGTTCTCCGTAAATAAATGTAATAAATGGGATACATGAAATTAAAATTAGCTTTAAAAATTGTAAAAAATGAAATTAGATAAAGCTGTTGAGGATATAGTTTTACATACGGTAATAAATTGTAAAAGGAAGGAGACAAGTTACAGAATTATTTCAAGCATTCATAATTGCTTAAAATCACAAGACCCACCGCATTGCAGGTTTTGGGTTTTATTGAAAACTAGTTAACGGCAAACAAACTAACAGCATCACGGCGTTTATAGGAATTATTGCGCTTGCAAAATCAAGTGAAATCGAATAATACGGACTATAAATACACGCTTCGTCGGTCCCAGGTGCCTGGCCTTCATTTTATGAATCGTAAGTTCCTTAGAATTGCATTTATTGAATTAAGATTCATAATTAAATGCTAAGTCGCACTTTAGATATTGCCTTTGTGCGTATGTGTATTTGTCATTATTGCCTAGGTTGCAATTACAAGTGGGAATTTAATGCCAACTCCTTGCTAATTTAACATCACCTAAGTCGACGTTGCAAACCGTAAGCTAATACATGGCATTGCCCTTTTGTGTTGACAATAATCCTCTTATAATCAATATCGATATTTATGGAAATAGTTTAATTCCCTGGAAACACAATGTATAGTAGCCGACAATACTTTATCAATAGAAAATTTTGAAACATAAGCTGTGCAATTTATTGTATAAATGTCAAGCATGGAATACGTCCATTAGTTAAAAATTCGAAAATGGTGCACTTTAGCGGATCCCCACTCGATTTTCTTAAAAAAAAGTATGTTGTAGAGTGTCATACTGATACACAATTTTTTTCGAAGAACTCTACAACATACTGTATTTTCAAGAAAATCGAGTGGGGATCAGCCAAAGTGCACAATTACCGAAAATTGGATTGATATAAGCATACCTACATCAGACTTTTATGATTATTTGTGAGCACTCTCATTTATGAGGATTAATGGTAATGTGCAGTGGCGCAGGGTTCAGCTGCCCGGGGCGTACAGTCCCAAGTAAAATTTGTGTAACATCTTTACCTTTCAAGGACCCGCAAAGTCATTTTTTTCAATTTTTAAAAATTCATGTATATATCGGTCCACTGTCCTTTTAAGAATGGCCAACTAATATGTTGCACCGCAAATAGTTTTTACGACTACGACTTTTTCGCATATGTACGACTCGTTAACAACAGCAGTTCAGGTTTTTGCTTAAATTACGACATAATATTGAAATATTCGTGGGTTTATTAAATTATATTTACAGACTAAAACGTGCAGGAATAACAATTTATACGCATTATTTAATTATTACTAAACTTAGATTACTATTTATTTACACTTTATTCACTTATGCGCTTCTCAATTTATTTGTATTGTCACTACTATCACCGTCGATTTATTTTGTCATGTCACTACTGCCACTGTCAATTTATTACTCACTCTTCGGCCATCGTCTCTTCAATTTATAGTACTGTGTCGTTAAAGTCTAGAATTGCCTCGAGATGTTTCGAAACGGCCAAAGTTGTTTACTATTCTGCGAACTGCTTAATTGCTTTCTTAGAAGGCAGGTACGAAACACACATTTACAAATACGACGCACACACTGCCGAAATTGGCCGCGGCTAGTCGAGTCGTCCCGTAACACGTACATGTGTACCTGATCGCACACAAGTATACTCGTGTTCGCTACAATATGTAATTAATTGTGTAGTTTGGTGTATTCTTGCTTTGTCACTTTGTGCTTCTACATATTCGTGTTTTGTCACCTACCAGTGGCACTACTTATAGGGAGAAGTTGGAAAACAAAAGGCAATGCTTTATATTTTTATATAAAACTGCTTGTAAATATTTTTCTAATTGGATAGCAATAGCAACCACCTATCACATTAGTATAAATTGGGCATCTATTTAATAAGCGGTAATAATTACTGGATAATTAAAGAACGTACGTACCTACTGGTACTGGTTAATTTGTAGGTATATAACTGTAAGTAGCTCCAATTATTATATTATTTACGATAACTTGGTTGCGTGCTCTGAGCGACCGTGGTTTCATCGACCATGATAAAATCGTATGTTGAGCGACCAGTCTTTTTTCAAGCGTGCTTGTGTCAGCTTGTAACTCCTGAAGATGTCCTTAAAAGTGTTAACGGCAAATAGTTATAATTCATGAAATATATTTATCATATACTTGTGGTTCCCATTGACGTTGTCCTGTCCTCGAACCTATTTAAATTTCACGCCTTCTCTTGTCTAAAATTCTATGCCATGTCGTCGAAACGTAAATATTTTTACTGAAAAAATACGGAAACCAGAGTTCAATGGTATTCTATATTTGTTAGACGAATCTCACATATTCTATGATAATAAATTTATATCCCTTGGCCAAGCAGCTTTCTTACGCAGACACTTTTTTAAAGTTTCGAAAGTGTCTACAGAAGGCTGGTTTGACTACAGTATATATTAGGTAGGTACCCGTTAGACCGCAGTTTTTGTAAAAATTCGGACCCACGCACTTAAAAAGTAGGACTGCAGATGTTTTTTTTTTAAAAAACAGACAAATTTTTTATTCTTAAGTCGAGCCTTCTCCGAAGCTCGACATACATACAAAGTAGATCATCTTAAATTCGATTGACATTTTTTTATTATAGAAATGTTGAGGTGTAACATATTAACAAAGTCGACAGAGGCAAAGGTACATAATAACTACATAGTAGGGTTTTAACAAGAAGCCTCTAGGTTTATTTAGATTAGGAAGATGGAAGTACCGGGATTTGTTCTTGGAATGTCTACTAATAATAGATTTAATTACATCCTGCCTGCTGTTTATGTTAAGCCGCAGGATAGTGTATCGATTCGGAAGGAAATTGCAATCGGATCACTTAAGGTAAGCTGCTCTCGCCACTTGACATATGTATGTACGAATTATTTCCATCAGCGACGCCAAGCTTCCAAACAAAAAAAGAACGACGCTGTCGACACCCCGACGCGTCGTGTCGTGTCACATTTCCCATTGCATTTTTCAATCCTGGCTTTGACATTCCTTTTCCTCGAGCGAGTTGTAAATGGAATAAACAGCCCGAGGAGTCGGAGAAGTGGAAGACAGCCATGCTAAAAAGACATACACACATTTATATGGCGAATACACTCATACATGTACGCACACTTGTACACGTGTACTTACGTAGATAACTACCTTGACATGTTTCAATAAAATATTCCGTGAACCAAACTTAATACTGAGACAGGCGGCAATTTTGCTTTATAGCATCGGGCATAAATGGATGCGCCCTTTGAAGTGCAAGCTGGCTTTTACTGATTTTTATATACTAACACAAACGTGAAACATTTGCATAAAATATTTGCACACAAGGATAGATAAATAAAGCTCTTTTAAAGGTCGCAAGAGCGAATTTGGATTTTACCGCTTTATAAGAATTGACAAATCGTAAAAATGAAGACAAGTGAACAAATCCCTAAAGACTTTATTGAAATTTTTCACTCAAAATACCATAAGTTTATTTTCTGTATCCTACGTAAATATTGTAGTGTTCGTGGGTTTATTAAAAATTTATTTACAAGATTAAAGTACAGGAATACAATTTATATACACTTATTTAATAATAACTACTTAAAAGCACTATTAATCAATACGGAATTTAGCTTACTATTTATTTACAACACTCACTTATATGTGCGTCTCTATTTATTTGTCTTTTCACTGTCGATTTATTTCGGATGTTACCACTGTCACGGTCAATTTATTACTGACTTACTCGGCGAACGTCTCTGTCACTTTTATAGCATCAAAGAACAGTCAGGTAAAACTCTGGAATATTTGAAAGATTGTTTACATTTTCGGTGAACGGCTAATTGCTTGCTTGGAAGGCAGGTACAAGACACACGCCTACAAGCACACGCATACACTGCCGAAAACCGCCCGCGGCTAGTTGAGCCGCCGGCCCGCAACACATGCAATTGTACCCGATCGTACACAAGCATTCTCATGTTCGCTACAATATTTCCGTGGTTATATTGCTTTAAAATACGAATTTACATACACATTTGTTACACAATTTTTATTTACTGATGTATAAACCAGTACAGATTTAAAGCTTCTTTGGAGATGGGGTAATTTGGTGATATCCAAAGCAGTCACAAAACTTGTAACAACCATTAATATGTAGGCATATATAATTTTCAACTATATGAATATAATTTAACTAATTTATTATTGGCAAGATTAACTTATATTGATGAGTATTTGTGATTTTAATGGAATTTTACTAGAAGTACACAGACAAAGCACAATATTTCATTAAGTACTGGTCGCATTGGCTGTCTATCTCCCTTTTGTATATGATATAACCGCGTTATTGTGTTAAAGAAAAGGGCACGTAAATTTCAGTCAATTTTATTAAAACAATACTTGGATGAAGTTAGGTTAGGTTATTTAAATTACATTATCAGTTGTAACCGGCCGAAAGTTCAGTTTTTATTTTATTGGTATATTTATGTATGCTTTCTCTCAGTAAATAACTCATTTTGTAAAATCTGTTTGCCCTTCTAAAATTTTTGTTCTTTATAATTAAACCAGATTACAGGACTCTTTTAGTGTACGTCTCAGTAACTAACAGAATTATAATTTTACAACTTATGTATGACTTGAATTTGTTAAAAAGGTGATAAATCGAAATACATTTTAGCATCTCTGAAAATCCTGGTGAAATGTAATATAATATACAAAACAAAAAAAGCACATGGTAGGTGGTTATAAATTATGTTTGGTCAGATGCAAAACTTTTTCATAACTTTTTGGTCCATTTGAAGCGGATGGAAGAAGATTCAAATTTTGTCAAAATTTTTTTAATAGAACCATATTTTAGTTGTTTTAACTTTTCCTTACGACCCATAATTGATACTGTTGCCGTTTAAAGAGAATAACATTTTTTGTTTCTTAAACACTGTGTAGTAAATTTATTTGGACTTTTGGCCATACTGTATACCTACTTGCTTTTAGAACGAGAAATTTGCAATTTTTCGTCCTGCCTTAGGCAAGCTTAAATCTAATATTGTGCGATTATTCTGAACGCAGAGGCCCTATTTTTCTTCTGCTACCACGCCTCATTGGTGTTGTTTAAAAATTAAACGTGCGTACGAAATAGGCAGCGGGGACAAGATATATTGTGAAATTAATCAGTCAAGGAAAAAACGGGCCTTGCGAACTCATATTAACTGCCTCGTATCTGATTATCCGAGATAATCGAAAATATTATTGTAGTGTTCCCAGGAGAAAGGCTCTCTTTTTACGATTAATTTTACACCCATCTAGTTTTATCGACCGGAATACACAGCTAACCTTTTTGATACACTGCATATCCTTCAATGGTATCTATTGTAATTTATAAATATTTGTTCCTGCTTTTACTGTGGATTACGATTTAACATGGTTCGAGTTATTGAGATTCCACTGTAATACCATGTATAGATCTATGCTGTATTAGTTAGTTTTAAACATAAATGTCTGTTGAAATAAACAGATTGAAATATAATATTGATTTTCAATTTGCATTATTTTAATTTATACAGATTACATTATTCCATATTAAAGTTTGTTGGAAATCATATTTTAGGGTTTTAATATCCTCCTCTGCCCTTGAGTGCTATCCACCACTACCTCGAAATCATACAGAGCGGTTCAAAGTTGACGCCTTCCTTTTCCTATCATTTGATATCAATGATACAGAGGCTGATGAAAATAGTCACTTTTCTAGGCTTCTCCTGAAAAAAAAGCAATTTCAGAGTGGGAGGACTCTAATTCCTATAACGCTTCGTTAAGACGGAAGCGAGGATTCTAGAACTCCGGAGGAGCCAACCTTCTGAAGCCCTTAGAAGGCTTCAATCTCAACCTCCGTGCCAGCTCATGGAGTGTGGTCAAGTACCGTGTTAGGTGGTATAAGTCTCTGAGTCCAAGGCGTAGGCGCTAGGAGATACTTTTTAAATCCCAGATAAAAGAGAGAAGACAGAGGAGTCGACGTAACAATGTCTACCTTACTTACGAAAGTGAGAAATACGTTCCTACGTTCCGCTCCAAGTTTCCTAGATTGGTCATTTATTGTAACTGTAGCGACTACAATATTCCACCATACTGTCTAGGTTAACTCTTATAGAATAGCAAGCCGGAGGACTAAAAATCAAAAGTGGGCATAATCTTAGCAGAGTAGAGGGCTCAAAATTCTTTACTATAGGATGTGTTTGAAGTTGGGGCTCAATTATATAGGAGTGATAAACCAACGCATTGCCAGCTCGAGTAGTAGACGTGCACACCAACACATATGAAACAAAACGTTAGTATTCTATTGCAGCGACCAGACGCTAATTGCCAATTCGAACTTAGTTAGTTCTCACCAGGGCGCCACAACCAGTTCCGACAGAATACCAACCACAATTAAGTCAGACTATAAAAGGGATATGTGTAAACTGAAAGGTATAATATTGACAAAATAAATAGAAGAATTTATGTCCTTCAAATCCCTTAAAATTTCATTTTTCAATTGTTTATCTGTATACATATTCATGGATAATACATGTTTATTGCTTTCGCTCGAAGAAACTATTCCAGCGTACTCAAGAAACTTTTGCAACTTATTTCGTATTCACGTGCACATGTTTCGCTCAACTCGGCAGCTGATGATGAAAGCTTTCTGAGCCGTTAACCTATTGCTGAAAGTCATATGTGTGTGTATAGGGGAGATCCCTCAGGTATAGAAAACATCATGTAAGTTCAGAGGAAGAATTTGATTTCGAATATGCCCCTATGCATCGTTTCTTATTTCGCAAAACGTAAAAATTGCAGTAGCTTAAAACAGCACAAGATTATTTTAAAAATGCATTTTCTATTTTAGATCTCTTCTTTTTTTCTAAAGTACAGTGATATATTTACTCTGGTTGAAACAACACCATCAGGAGTAGTAATAAGATACCGTAGTTAACCGTCTTTAGCTATGTGTTAAAAAGTCTTTTCTCAGTGGATCATCACCACGCCGTCCTCAATCCGAAACCTAATTCGACATGAACCTTCACTTTCTTCTATTCTGAGTCAATTTTCGCATTCTCTGAAGACTGTATTTTACTACACCTAAACTTATTTGCCCCCCTTTGTCCCTCTTTATGCTTCTAGCATGTTTCAAACTAGCCCTTTATGTCTCAGAATATGTCTCACCGTTCTATCTATCTATTTGTGACTTCTAACCTAACCGTCTTACATACAAACGTTTTTGTTTTCTATTAACAGAGTCCTGAATAGTAAATTTATATGATTTGCAAGTATAAGCGTGTTGCTAAAACTATATCTATTCCAAAATCTGTTTCGTTTTTAATAATGTTAGCCTTTGCTGATACTAAATCAAAATTAAATATTCTAGAAAGATATGATTTGAAAAGAAAAGTTACTGTTTTCTAATATTCAGTGAACTAAATTCTTTATGTCGCTTCAATTTTGAAAGCAGAATTTATGCTGACCTTAAAAAATTTAATTTCGTGCTGCTTCAAGTTCCTTCTCAGATTTAAATAAAGGCAGATTTCCTAGAATTTGTTTCCCGGATGTTCGAGTTTCAGCCCACACAATGCTTGACGGTAATTTTCCTTTTTTCTATATCTTTTTTAATATATTTTCAGAAATAAAATAAAACGTGGACGTAACTGAAGTGGCATCACCATAATCTCTGACTTTTTCAAGTTTTTCAAAGCAAAGCGTCACGCGGTCATTAATTTGATAGGTCAGTGACAATAGTGTTGTGATATATATATGAGAACTTTCTCAGTGAGGTTGGCACAACTAATACAAATATTTATCTTTGTAATTTATGGTCTTGACAATTTTTTTTAAAATAAACATTTCTCAAATTGTGTAGGAAAGCTTATCTATTTTAGGCAAATTAAACCAACATTGCCCTTTCGACTTTTTAGTGTCTCCATGTCTCAACATAGTGGTAACTAATGTTTGGTAGTCATCTGAAGCATTCTGAAATGGTTCCTTCGGGTTATGATTTGTGATCGGAATAATGTTGTTCAAAACAGTCAATATAGAGTTAAATAATTCTAAAAATGTTTCTAAACATTCATTAATAACCTACGGAGAGACTAAAATAGCATATGCAATTTGATATGAATGATATTAAATTCTCGTCAGCAAATCACTCAGAAAGTCAATGTCAACCGTTTTATATTTCTAGACGAACTATACATAAATATTAAATATGACCTTTAGAAACTTTTATGGGAACGTCCTTATATACGAATTCATACAATAAATAGCATTTAAGGTTTTAAACGTTGAGACTAATATATATTTTCACTTTAATAACAAATTATTTAAATTTTTTGATAGTGTGCACTATTGCTTGAATTAGTTTTTAACTGATTTAAGCACCGTGAATATATTTCAACGTTCTTATTATTTTCGTCAGTTTCCTTAAAATGTAAAATCGTTGAAAATTGCAATAAATCAAATAGTATCTTCCATATCTTTCAAAAAGGTGCTTGCAAAGGCAATCAATCATCTTCTATAACATGATAGCATGATAAAAGAAACGTTGAAATTTATGTCAACACGTTAAAAAGTGTTGTCCGAAATCTTCCCTTCTAATCATAGATCAGTTCTCAGCCTGTCTCTGACACTGTTTACTTTTCTGCAAAAAACAAATCTACTTGTTGTACTTACTGACAGAAGTTTATTGCATATCTCGAAGCGCTGGAAGCGCAGCTTATCATAAAATGATCTTCAATCGGGGGTATATAGGGCACAACGGGCCAATAAATATAAAACGTAAATCTCTAAAAAATGGGCACATAGGAAAAAAGAATCATCACTATAAATGTCATGCACATTTCATACAAGTGTGGGTATTAATTGATTAAATACAGAGAATTCGTTTGAAGTATATAAAGGATGACATGATAATGCTTTGCTTGAAGGTTTCTTAAGGGATCTTTCTTCCTTATCATAGGTGACAAATCGACGAAGATTGCTCGAAATTTTAACTATTCTTAAATAGGCTCTATATCACTTAACTAACTTTTCAACTTCATAGTGGTTTAGTAGCTTAGTGGTTAGAGCAAAGACCCGGGTCCGAATCCCGGCAGGGGCATGATGACAGCAATAGCTTTTTCTTCCATTAATTTGAGATAATTTGTAGATGGTTTTTGCATTTAATTCACACTAATATATTTATTATCAGATTGTTTGGGTGTCCAAATTGACCGCGCGCAAGCACAAATGATTTCTTGTAAGATCAGTATAAATAAATCTTGGCAATAAATTAAAATTCTGTTTCTGTAAGTAATTGAAGATTTGTTTCTCTGATTAGTGCTTTGTACTTGATAAGCTTTTAAAATTCCTATGCAATAATCCACATTGTGATTTGCTATATTGAAAATGTTATCTTGATTTCGAAGGTAAATTATAATGGCACGCGTTGTTTTATTTTCTCTCCCAGTCTAATTATTTTGTTTATCCAGTAATTAACAACTCGCCTGTGGCAGAAATTTTGCACAGGACATTTTAATACTATATCGACATCATGATTAATATTTGTCGACACACAAACACAATAAAAAGATTACACGATTCGACGTTCGTTATCAGTTGTGTGCTTAAATCGCTTTGATGTTGTTGTATCCGTTATGGTCTGCTGTATTACTTCCGCTTGCCTTCTATCGGCACGGCTCCAATGAGTAATCCCATTTGTATGGAATTTGGTATCCGATTGCTGCTAGTTCAGAAATAATTAACTCCCTAATTGCTCCAGAATGAACTGACGGTGGCATTGGCTTATGGTTCACTGGTATTTTGCAACAGTTCATGACATCGTCGGACAAGGCCGCGGACCCTTTATGGGTATAATGTCAGTCACGATACACTCAAAGCTTGAATTCTAGTTTAATCTTTATCGCAACATCAAATAACTAACTAAATGTGGTAGATGACGATGAATACAACTAAGGTCCATTAGGATTTAGCTTCTATTACACCAGCCCTTAAATAATCATTTTAATAAAAAAAAATCACTTTTGTGCTTGTTAGCAGTCAATCTGGAGAAACAGAATAATCGGCTTCTTTTTTTAAGAAAGATCGACATAAAGAAATGGTCAAAGTAAACCAAAGAGCAGAAAATATTTTTTTTTATACCTGTTAAGTGGATACCTAGTATTTCATATTGTATTGTTGTGAATGAGTGCTGCGGGTAACTATATCGAAGACGCAGCGCTGCTTTTGGGCCTATCGGAATGACATCGCGCGAGCCATAAGTTATGACGAACTCATGTCACAGTAGATGTTTTCAGAGAACAGCAAGATTGTGCCTCGAAGTCCCGACAGCGACGAGACTTCAAGGTACAATCTCCACTTTTGTCAACACTTCCACTGAAGATGTTCTTCTATGGATTCCGACCGTGAAAGCGTAAGTTCTTAAATCGTTATTTTACTATAATATTTATGAAAACAATACAAACCAAATTGGGGAAGGTTTTACACAATTTAAACTCGAGGGCTGCTGATGAATAGATCGTGCCTATCGAATAAGAAGGTAATTTTCTAGTAAAAATGACAAGCAGATATGAAAGTGACCATTTTGAAGAGAGAGCTCGAAGAGCGAGAGATAACTCCAACCGGGAACAGGATTCAACTACAGAAGCGGCTTGTAAAAGCGTTGACCTGGGCTGGTTCCAATCCGGAAATGAGTTGATATAAAGACTGAAAGAAAAATTAAATCAAAATTCGATGAAATCGGAAGAAAAGTTTAATCGTTTTATGAAGTAATATTAAATGAAAATTCCAAGATCCCAAGAGAAAATTTTCTAATTAATTGAGCAGGAATTGCGTTAAATTTAAATTAGAAGAAAACATCGACATGTCCGATAAAAATTGGTGACTTGAACGACCTGGAAGAAGATTTCCAAACCCTACTCTATGAGCTAGGACAATAACCAGCCTCCAAAGGCCATTAAAATGTAGTGGGATCATCGATGTGAAGAAGGAAACTAAACATGAAGTCACCAACGTTCGATGGATAGACGTTGTGGGCTGCTTTCCTGAGACAGTTCGAGGCAGTCGCTAAAGTCTGCATTACATCTGCAAATAAGACAGTAATTCTGGTGACGCATGTCTGCTGGAAGCAAACATCAAAAGGCATAAGAGATCCCACAAATCTTCGTTAGTACACTCGTATTAGGTTATCTCTGCCAGTTGGGAAATTTGTTCCAAATATTGAAGCAATGTTGGGAGAGGCGCACTACCTTCACAATTACATAATGGAGTGGAAAAACTGATTGGTTATTTTAGCAGAACGCTATCTAAACCTGAACGTAACTCATGTACAACCAGGTAGGAATCATAAGCAGTAGTAAATAACGAGGAACGGGCGTTTTCATGAAAGAAGAGCTTGTGCTCCGAACTGACTAAGTCGATTTGAAACAGTTGCTAAAGTTTACGAAGGTAAGTAAGGCTCGTTAGATGAAACAAGAATCCGACGTGATAATAATAACCCCAAGTTATTCCGTTATGTCTTTTATATTTACCCTATTAGAAATAAACTCAGACAAAAATTTAGGATATGTAAGGTATTGGTAAGGCACGTAACCACAAGTTTGTCTTAAAAAAAACAAGTTATGTTGAGAGTATGGTAACACGACTTCTACAATAACTGAAAATATACTATAATTATGAGGTTCTTCTACTGGTGTACTAGACTTGAACAGACCAAAATAGGATTAACAGAAAAGAAACAAGGATCGAGTTTTCCTACTGAGAACCGTCTGAGGTCCACACAGTTTAAACCTTTGAATAAACATTATGTCGCAGTCATCATACTGTAACGAGCGTGTATGTATGCGAGAGCGGCGACGAGATCCGGGAGCAGATAAGCGGAGTTCAAAGAATACCGGCGTCGGTCGGCGCTTTGATGACAATAAACAAGGCCATAAATAAAACGAACACGAGTAAATTCTAGTAGGTCATTCCCGATCTTTCTGGAATTATTCTTCGTCTCTATAAATACTTGTTGACGTGGTCAGTGAGTTTAGTTTACAGTTAGCTTCCGAACTACGATATACCGAGTGATATAAATACGTATTTTTCTTGTCATATAAATAAGCTGTTGAATTGTTATTAGTGTTTAAGTGTTAAATAAATAGTTGTAAATAAATTTCCGTTAAATAAATAAGTTAAACTAGAAAATTCGTTACAATACAGTACATCTTGTACACAATTGCTTAACCTGAACATTGACCGTACTTTTAGCCGAAACTGATTGTGGTGGTAATGTAACATTATAAAAATGAGTATGACCGCATTTCGTCCATGAATTATTTTAACCGTTGTTAAGAAAAGAAGAAAAGGGTCTGAATTTAAACGTGCATGAAGATTACACACGCCCATATTTTACATAAATAATGCTTATTTTTCAGAAACTTGGTCACAAGGCCTTTGCCTATATTAGTTCACGATCTTCTAATTTTGAACGCTGCGAGGTAATAAATGAACGCGCGAGTCTGCTAACATGGCACGCTGTTTCACTTACAAACTTAACTTCGTTGAAGACTAAAGGGTAACTTAAACCTTTTGTTCCCCGTAACAAATCTAATTTCGAGTCGTTTGTGTCCTTACTTCATCCAACTTTGCTCTCGCATATGGTTACTTACAACATATATACACAGGGAAGCGGGCGCGGCTCCCGTAAATAATTAACAGAGATAACTTAATGGCTCGGTTAATCGGTAACTTGGTAATTCAGCAAAATTAAGTTCGGTGTATATGGGGCCGTTTTATCTAATCTTTGACGCTGCCGGCACATTTCACGTTCCCTTTCGTCGAGTGAAATTTGAAAGCAAAATGTGTATATGTTGATATATATGTACATGTGCGTACAATACTGTCGAAAAGGTTACGGGAAATGCCTTCAAACGTATCTATAAATAATGATGATCAAAATACGTAGTGTCAATATTCCATAAATTTCCAGTTAGATCACTGATTATGATACATGGCAATCACATCGAAATTACTACTGTAAAATACTGATAGTAATAGTAGAGTAGCTGATAAGCCTTTAAATATATGGTCAGGTTCGGGGGGCAGACTGATTAAATGGAATGACACCAGCAAAATATAATGAGGCGAGTGACAAACGGCATACGATGGCCGGTCGTACTTCTCATTTTCACTCATGCTAAAAATTTTCCTAAGGCTAGTTTGGAAGATTGTAAGAAAATATACTGTAGTTTCATATTTGATAAGCTGAAAAAGTTTCGGATTGAAAACCACTATACAGGATATATGCATATGTGTTTCCATACCTTTTCAATACTTTTTCGCTGTAGTGTACGTATCTGGCACATGAGTCAGTTCACTGCTGGCTTTTCTAAGTAGCTGATATAAAATCCTTGATTAATTTCAAAGAATTATTCTCGCTCGAATTTTAGCCCTCCGGTAATTCAGCAGAAGTTAAGTTGGATTAAATGTTTTGACAGAGGCGCAATCGACTCCACCAATGGTTGCCGGTTGTAGCAGCTATTAATTAAAATATAATTCGTTAGAGCTTTCAGCTTCTCAAATAACACGAGTCTCAGCTAGCGAAATCGACAAATAAGGAAGGAATAAGTGTAATCTGAACCAACGCATAATCACTGAATTAAACTTTCCCAACGTTCCATTAATTTTTTTGATGCAAAATTGCCACAATAACTATAAACGCATAATGAAATCTGCTAAGTACAGTTACAGGTATTTTGAAATAATCGTTGCAGAAAGTTTTTGATTATCAATATTTTTATCGGCTGTAAGCCAATGGTAATCGTAAACCCGACAATACTTAGGTGTATTAATGGAGGAAAATGAACTGTCATCGCTGGTTCCAAAGGAAAAGGGGGTGATAGGGGCAATCATCCCCGTGAAGCTTGTCCCAGGAAGGTAAATACACCTTAACGTTATAGATCAACGCTGCCATATTCCTTAAATAACAGAAAAGTTTTAGACATAATTCAACGATATTAGATAGATATAGATCGCCTTGTTGCCTTTGGAACTTTTTTACCAAAAAAATTCGCTGAGCTTCACGTCTTGTTGCTTAGGTGTACGGACTGCCATTTAATTATGTGTAAACCGTTTATAATAATAAAGTTTCGCCACTTTACGCGCTGCTTCGCCTTAGTAAACGAGCAGCTTAACCCTCCTCCTTCAATCTGGCGGCCAACAAAGCAGACGCAAATCAACTACTTTGTATATTATAAAAATGTATAAAGTACAATTACAACACTAATGGGTGATTATGTTTAGCAAAAAATATATTCCACTTTTCTTTGTTCCGTATTTATCAAGCTTATAAAGTCGAATAGTATAGAATACTATTGAATATCAATAAGTTAGCTATAAGAACTTATAAAATAAATAAAGGATACCAAAATTAAAGTAAGTAACTCTAAATGATTCTACAGATAAAACACACCTGTGACCCAGAGAAAACCTTGAAATATTCTTAAAATGTTGGTGGTTCAAGAAACTAACCAAAACACGCACATTCAACTGTACGAATAGGTAACGTAGCTACACGTTCACCTGAATTAGTCAGACTGCAAACGAGGGAGCTCCTTCTAGATCCCTGCTGACATTTCCTCCGTCAGGCTGATGTAGTCACACCTACATTTATTAAACTATGAGGTTAAAATATTCAATTTTTACCAAGTGCTTCCTTTTTCTTTGACATTATCTCCTTTCGCAGCAGTACCATTGATTTCTTAAAACTAAAAGACCTAAGTTAGTGCGAACCCATTGTAAAACAACAAGTCAAGTTTTATAAACCAATATTAAAGTACTTGACATACACCTACCTAATAACAAAGAATAGTACATAGTCCAAAATGGACTAAATTAGACAATTAAATCCTAAATCTAATAACAAAAGGTAATCGAAACTAAACAGAGTAACGCACTTTAAAACCTGAAGGTTAAAATATAAGCAACGGTAGCATTATAATATAAAATTAAAAGTGACAACAAAAGAAAAAATTTTGAAAAGTAAAGCGGTCTCAATATACAGACATTTACATTCACATATAAAAGTAAACTGAATATACATAGATAACGTTTTCCATACGCGTAAAGATACACTATTATTGACAAATAGTTTGTAAAATTGTACGTAAACATAGGAATATCATTAAATATATGTACATATATTACAATAATATATTAGGGGTACGGTATCCTATAATCATAGCTTACCTTACATTTGTTATTAGCAAAGAATTGAATATCAAATAGCTTCATTAAAGTTTCACCAACGTTACCAGCGTTTTACAACTACTCGATTGACGGCTTTATTCCTCTGTTCACTTCGGTTGCATTCAAAATTCACAGACTATTTTATAACCAGAATTAATTTGAAAACTATAAACCGACTGTAACCTACAGGATTACTGGCGGGAAACACATCCACGGCATTAATAAACGTAAGAGTATGCAGGCAGGACTGCCATTATTTCAGGTAAAATATTTCCGCGAGCAACAATGGGACAAGCAACGCCATAGGCCCTTTGTTCTTCCACTTGTTCCAATCCCTTCTCACTTCTAACTTTTTATAACAATGCTACTGTTATACGATTAAAACGATTTCCTCTGTTTATCCTATTCGGATGGGATATTATAATGAAACGTATCGTTGTGGGTCTTGTGTACTTCCAAAAAAACAGAAAAACACCAGCAAAAAACGTTTTATTGGGAAAGAAGGGGAAAATTAAAACAAACGCAAAACTGGTGTGTTTGCCATAAGGACCATGTATTTATTATCACTATAAATAAGCTGTAAATAATCAAATAAAATAGTCTAACTCTAACTCGCTTTTCTTTCTCCACTGATACCGAAGAGGTATCCTCCTTTGGACTTTCAGATGCCGAAGGGGTATCCACCCTAATACCGAAAGGTATTCATCGCTCACCACCGACGATCACCACGGATGCCGAAATAAACATCCGCATCTCCAACTGGTTCTTCTCAGAACCACTACCACTGCACGCATCCTAAACAGGTTAGCTCATACGCTACATGAATGTAGATATGGAAAAATACATAAATGAAATATTTACACATATTCAAAAATTGGGAATTCGATTTATGACAATGGCAGAGGCGAGAGTGGCAATTAGTTACGCGTAAATATTTTAAAAACAATAAAAAAAATAAATGCGAGAAGTCGCTTCAATATCCACAATACTCTAGACACAATTTTTGTATTTTATATAATGTCTTATGAAGGCACCTTCAAGAGTAAGTAATCATATTATCTCTCTTAAAGATCTAACTATTATTTACGTTATCTTCTGCTACATAGATTACACGCCTTCCTAATGCTATAACAGTATATTGTAAATTCACGTCTACCTAGTTAAACGAGTTTTTCATTGTCGTTGAAAGAAGTTTTCAGATCATTCTTGAATATGACTTAAAAGTTGAATAAACTTTCCTGTGTTTACATCTAGATGTAGATATGCTGGATGTAAGACGTTGTAAGAATAATTATTTTCATTCTTAGCAACGTGCACGTTCTTCCTCGCTATGCAATTTCCTTATAACTTCACTAAAAGTATCTTTAGCATTTGAATATTCAATGAGCATAATGTTGGTACTCAAAATAATGACACTCTTTATGAAATTCAGTATTCGTCCTCGCTCAAACATTTCATTAAATCGGTAATAGCGTCATAGAAGATAACATCTACGTTCGACAACAGGAATAATGAAATTACTTGACAATAACGGAAATATTTAGAGTTCAAAAGAAGAAAATATCAGACATTGTGTACATAAAATCTTTCTAGTACTCATCCTATCTGCAGTTTGTTCAACTTTTATACTACAGCCGAAGATTGATTCTCATGATACTGCTTCGTTCGGATGAAAAATTTAAAAATCAATGTCTCAAGTATCGTAAAAGTAAGAAAGCTCCTTCGATAGTAATATTTTTACATCGAAATGAGCAAAATTAAATTCTAGGAAGTAATTCGTTAGGTACCTTCATAAAGATTCGTCTGATTAATGTACACTTTGTCGAAGTTTCCTTAAACGATCCAGGCCATTCAACACGAAAATTGGCCTTTACCCAGTCTTTTCATTCTCGTAGCAGCTACCAGCCCTGTCCGCCATCCGTTAGCCCAAAAAATGAGGTCCAGCCAACACCCACAAGTTCCACTATCTTCGTACACAAATAAACGAGACAAATTGTTGAAGTTCCTCCATTTATCGAGTTCAGCTCCAGAAAGACCATTAATAAGGGGCTACCGGATAAAATGGTAATAATTTATGGGCGAGAAATATAAAGACGGCGCGCCAAGCATTAAGAATCCATAAAACTGCCAAAGTTGGAGAATCAATTTATGACATCCAATAAACTTAGTGTCACGCGAGTCCCTTTAAATTTTCAAGTCGCCCGTGATATGTGGAGTCAGTGCTCTGCATCCAAGTGTTTTTGTTAACTGGCACAAATATTTTACAAAGAAGATACAGCGAGTTAAATAGAACAACGTTACCTGTAATCATTTATTTGGATACTAATTTTGCGAACGACAATTGTATTAAACAAAACTGAAGAAATTTAAATTATATACAGGATGTACCAAGGAAGTCTTTTGTTAGAAGAGAGAAAAAGTATTAAATAATATTAACAAAAAGTAATAAAGCAAACTTATAAAAGTAAATTTTAATACAATAAAGTTGATAAACTAAATGCTCGGGGCGCCATTAGCTGAAACAAATAAAAAAAATCAAGTGCCGAGAATAGATGCAGTCGATGGTCTCTGAAATTACCTTGTTCGTAGGAGAGCTCGATATTCTTCAGCTTGCAAAAGAAATTAAAAGATAATAATATTTCAAAATATTAAAGCTTTAATTAACAAATTTATAATTACAAAAGAATTCCCCCAAATATAGAAATGTACATAAGCTGCGCCAAAAGTTGGAGGACATGGGATATTATAGCCGGGTCACCAGCTATGGGACTTCGGAGGCTCCTGGGGGAACTCGACGAGACTTTTAAAAAGAGTTTGTAAGTCACTTCAAATGCTTCCTTTCAGATCTTCATGCAGCCAATTGAATTGTATACTGCAGGAAACAGGACAGATGGTGTTCTCAAAGTACTATTCCCTTTAACTTAATGTATTTGTACGTTGTAAGTACTTCATTGTATACAGATGGTATAAATACTGCCGTTCAGATCATTATACAGCTATAGAAATATACAGTGCTGGAAATGGACAGATGATGTTCTCAAAATACTTTTCCCTTTTATCTTCGTGAGGCTTCCAGGACCAAGCAGTCTTCACTTACGACTCGGTGAAGAGACATTGACCTCGCAGGCTGTTAAAATCATCTCCAAATGGTGGAGGTGATCTGATTCGGAGTCGGAAAGTAAGGGAAATCGTCAAATATAAATGGCAAATCTAAATACAGCATATCCATATGGCGCCCCAAAGTCTGGGTTTTATTGCGTAAACCGAACGGCATCTATACGAATTCGAAAAGGCTGGATGTGACAATGCTGACTGATGTGTGGCAACGTGACAACGCCGGCCATTCTGGCAGAAAGCTGAAAAAAATATGTAAGGAGGAAGGGGTTCGACAGTGAAAAAAGGGACGCGTTGGTTTACGAAATAATGTTTAAGATTTTAATTTACGAATCCGACAGTTAGTAACGCCGAATTGTTTAAAGCATAAGTTAACTAGACCAGGTTCGTCAACAGCAGGCTTTAATCGACCAACTCTAGCAACAGCTTGAATTAGATCCATCCAAGCTCAGCAATAAGTTTTGCTACACCGACAAGTAAATTGACCATCATCGACGAAATCAAAAGCATCAAATTGCCAATATTCTAGCCAAGGGATCCGGTGTTGTGGTTGGCACCAGTAGACGCATAATTCTACACATGTAGGATTAGAAGCGACACATCAAAATATTACACCGTTGAACTTGTTGACGCAGTAAGGCAGCTTCAGTTTTACCCAAATGGTTTATTAGTAAGTCCTCTTCTGGACTTTCTAAAGTTGTACTATTTATGGCCAATGGTACTCTCATTTCAACACACGGTAAGAAATTGGTCTCTTTGGATCTACGACCGAGAGGTTATCTAAATGGACGTTCGTGGCCATTATGGCCTGTTAGCGTATTTATGAAAACGACGGCCTATTGATAAACAAACCCAACAACTGTATACGATATCATCTGTCGAGATCAATGATACACCGTCAATAACAACCATCGTGGTATCTAGAAAGTACCATGAAGTTCTAGCCAGCTATCCAAACATCACATGTCCTGCGCCGCACCGAACGTAAAAGCACATTACCCACATGTCTGGCAACAATAGTATAGTGGCTCATCCATTGTCAAGAGTCGAAGAGATCTAACTAACACTAACATAAATTGACACAAACCAGCTTGCCGATGAACAACCACAGGATAAGGAACTCGCACAGTTGATGAGGAAAACTTCAACATCGTTGGAGTTCAAACCCATCAACTCGAATATGGCATTGACCTGCGACGCTTCCATGATTCGGCCTGTCATTCATCACAAAAAGCTATAACAAGAAAGGGTCGACATGTTTTACGGCCTGCTACGATCCAAAACAATTTCATCTGGCCTTTCATGGATCGTGATATCACAAACTGGGCCCGCTTGATAGGTCCGGTATCCAAAACCTTTTTTAAAAGATTGAATAGATAAGGTCTTCAGCTCTTGCAATTCCATGATAATCGCAGATTAAACAAAGATACAGATTTTTTTGGTTGCAAAAAATATACTTTATTGCCTCCACAATAATTATTTCGCCACACTGTGCCTTCTTCAGGTGGAAGAATTTTACTAGTAAACTCTGAAAACCATTTTGCTACCTGATTATCCTGATTCGGCTGCCCGCACCGCATCACAACTGACTAATGACGACAATTGGAACCACCATTAACCACGACTTTAACGAATTTATTAAAAATGAAACGGTGCCATGCAAAAGGCAATCGAATACTCTTATCGAGCGTTGGTGTCCCACAATGAAGCTGCCATTATGTGTCAGAATGACAGCAATTGGTTCGATCTGTCTCCATCCATATTCTTGGTCTTAGGACAAGTGTCAAGGAAACTCTAACCTGTTTACAAGCTGAACTTACCTCATGAGCGTTTTTTATGAACCATAACGTGAATTTCGTGTTGTGTTTCCAGTGACCACAACGCTCTGTGAGTTACTTTCTCGCTCTATCAGCGTTTTCGTTTGAATGTACCAAATAGGCATTTATTTTTCTAAAATGCACATACCTGCCTAAAGTTTGGGTTTAATGAAAGAATTATGATTATCTATTAATTGACCTTGAAAAGTACATAACTGCATATCACTATTATTTATATCCAATTATAATAATACAGGTCTCTATTTTAAATCCGAAAGAATATCAATCTTTAGCATTAAAAAGTGAAGAACTTTGATGCAACGACGTTTGTTCACGAGTACAAAGAAGACGCCGTTGAATAGGGATGATGTGGCTACTAGGAGGAGTGAACGCTAAGTAGAGAAGGGAGGATGTGACGCGAGGCATATTCGTCTTTCTTTCCGTGACTCGGCAGCATATACAAATAAACAGGATTCGTCAAATCGTTTGATCCTACGCGGTTATTTCCCGGAAAACCGCTATTATTTGCATGCCGCTCCATCTCTCTTAATCGCAGCACCACAAAGGATTCGAACGAGCTGACTATATGAATTATTCACGGCGCAGCCTAAATAATTGGATGATCTATAGTTGATTGTGAGAGTGAAAGATAACAGAGAATAGAGGAACAAGAAGGTGTAGAAGTATAAGGAGTGCAGAATACTGAATTATTGCAGCAACTGAATTTTCTTTCAATGTCACGATATCGTCATAATTTAACTTCCTGTTGCCTGATATACGAGGAGAATTTGAAATCGTCACAACTGTCATATTGAATTGTGTAGATTTGCTGACCGTCATGCGCTTTAAATTGTTTTATTTGGAATGTATAACAGTTAAAAGTAGTACTCTAGAATGAAATACATTGCCTGAATGCATATTGTATTTCTCCCTATCTTTAGTCCAGAACCATCTGTATGTTTCAGTTTTTGCCATTTGTACTACGACTTAAAGTTAGTCTCGTAGAACGAACCTTTAAATCAATCATAGAATAATAAAGGTAAATGGTTCCACTGGAAGTACAATTATATAACCTTCTTCTTATGATTGTGTTATCAGTGTCATTAACCTACAATACAATCAATACATTATGGCTCCCTGCAGGTAGAAATATGTCTTCATATTTTTGGGAATTTCCTGTAGTTATAGAGAAAGCAACCTTTCTGAGAAACAATATTAGTTTTGTAGTACAATAAAAAAGCTCAATTGTAGGCTGCAGTCGAAAGGAACCCTTAATCTTAGATGCAAATGTTGGTGATATCTTTAGAAGTCTCGGTAGCGTGAAAAAGATAACAAGGAAATTAGCTCTATTACGCTCATCCGCCTTAAATTCATTGCACCGACTGCGTATTACTTGTCTTACTATTGCTTTTCTTATCGTACAGGGTGCACCACGGAAAACGGAACCTTTTCAAATGAACGATACTCCGGGTACTAAGCATTTAAAAAAAATTATTGGTCAGAACGTGCAGTTTGAGTTACCTACATACGTATAAAAATAATATTAAGATGGTGTCCTACTTCACTTTTGTAGGATGAGCCTAATGCGATTTTGATAATTTTCATCTTAATGAACTTCTGAAACTGGCCGTCTAAAAATCCATGAATTCTATATTCAACACCACTACACAGCTCCAAAGTTACGGTGTTGTGTGGCATTGGGCCGTACTTTTTTGAGGAAAACGGGAACACTGTAACCGTAACAGCTGATCGTTACGTGAGTATAGTGAACAACTTCTTGATAACTGAGATGAAAGGACGACGAATCAGTCTGTGATTTTATTGGTTTTAACAGGATGGAGCTATGGCCTTTATTGCCCGAATCGTGTAGATGTATATAAATAGAAGGAAAAGTTTCAGTACTTCGAGAGAGCCGCATACTATGTAAATATTTTGAAGTTGAATTATAGCGGTTTTGTCAAACCATCAACCCAGCTACCCAACTTCCCACATGCTATCTCTCCTTCCAAGTACTGACATAAAATTCCTCAGGCTCATTTAAATTTATATCAGAACGTGTACCCGAATACAGCCTAAACACTTAAGAGCTTTCTTTTGTTTATTTACATCTTCCCCAAATTTCTTCCAATCTCTTTATTAAGTCGCAAGCAACGATGCTTTGCCTCCGAGGAGGAATTTAATAATGGTCATGGTCGTCATTGTTATTCACCCCGTCTATGGTGCGCTTCTAATTGTAACATCCAAATTTAACGCAACAGTTACGACATTTATGATGATGATTAACATCGGCGGCCCACATCTAACCTATTTTAACATTTGCAACCTTAATTCATTAAAGTATTTAACAATCCACACCTAAACTCAAACAAGAATCAGACTAATCTTGTTTTTCTTTTTTTTTTAAGAAAAATCAGAGAAACGTCATGTTTCGAAAAAGAACACGAGCGGATAATCCTAGCGTGTGGGCTAAGCGACCACCTGCCGATTAGACCCAATGTTGGTGGTCGTAAGAAAAAGATCGTGCAAAAGAAAAGGTGATTGGAGAAAGACAGAGGCATAAGAACGCCAGTGTCTTATCTCAATAGTCGCGTTCTGAGAATTACGCGCCATGTAAGTGCGTCAAAGTAGTCAGAAAGTTTACTGTTACGGATGAGGTGCAGCAGTCCGAAAACCTGAAATTGAAACAAGAATCTGGTGTGACCCTCAAAATGCTTCGAAAATGAAAAAAACAAGCAGCGTGACCTATTCTCTTCATAAACAGTAAAATGAATAAACCAAATCATTAACAAATATCCCTCCGAAATCATCTCCAAATCGTCATTTATCATTTTATCTAATGGCAAGCTTTTCATCAATCTATGAAACCAGAATGGTATTATAAGTTGAGAATTTGGACTACCGTATGATCGTAACTTGGACTGTTAACCTGACGACGATGTTTTTGCAGAATATTATGTCATTAAATTCCGGAAGTGGTCGGCCGAAATTCACGTTTCTATATACAAATCGCCAGTGACTGTATGAACACACTACTGATTGGATCAGAATCGTGCAGACTCGTTCTCCGAATCTTCAGTATGAGGAATTTGCGCTGAGTTTGTACTCGAAAGATAGATGTGAAGATTGCCGAAGTACCTTAAGACCTGTTTAGTATCTCAAATGAAGACCTGGAAATGTTGAAGAAGTTTGCCGGACTACCGATATTACAAGACCAACTTAAGCATGGAAGTAAAGTTCTAGAGTTAGCAGATGATGACCAATTGATCTTTCACTTCGTTATTAGTCAGAAATCTTCTAGGAAGCCTACCTTCCGATCACTGTGGTATTCAGCTATGGAACTAACTGTTGGCAAATAACTCACTTAGGTTAGACAAAGTAGGATGTGGGTTAGATGGACATGACTAGAATTTGATTAGAAGTAAGCTGGAGGATATAGATACTTTAGCAGCGAATGTCTACGACGGGAGCTATCACAGGGGAACACAGCGGAATCATGCTTCTACCTGACTTACCGGATGCTCCAAAACTTGACCTGAAGGTGCCGACATGTTCCTTCCAAAAGTAAGTGTTATGAAAGGGTGCCGTGAGCGGCGGAGCCTTTGATGTCATATTGGAATAAAGCCGCGCGAGCCGAATATTGTGTTGCACCCATGTAGCAGGGGAACTACGAGATCCTTTTGGAACATTCAAGGACTTGCGAGAGGGTTTCTCATATTTTTTTTTTTGCAAGGAAGTGAAAGAATATACGTAAATACTATTTAGATGCGTCGGTGAAAATTCAGTTCTGACCAAAGCGAAACAAATGACAATAGACAGCTGAAGGCGATGTGATGGTGTATCAGCTGAACAAATTGATAAACGCTTTCGCGGCCAATTGATGAACTGGTGACGTCCCGATTCGGTTATAAAGGCCGTCGTCAGCTGGAGTTGCTTCCTAACGTTTCGCGTTGAAGATGGATGGGCCTGTGAAGAAACTAGCGAAATGTTAGGAAGCTATTCCAACCGACGACGGCCTTTAGACCAGAAACAGAACATCACCAGTTTAATCGCTGTAGTATTTACCTTCAAGCGTTAGTATCTGTGTTCACATATAGTGTTAGTTTATAGAAATTTAACAGTTAAAAAGTGCTTTAGCGACTTATGGTCTGTGGCTACAGGAGAGGCATGCGAATCGACCGACGAGATGATGCCATGAATACACCGCAGAAATTTTGCTTGCGATATATTAACAACAAATTGAAATATTGTTTAAAAGCAAGTGATTATTACATTAATTAAGCAATATTTTAATGTCGGGTTACCTTATTTCCCTCTTGCTGAAATAAGCAAATATTTTGTGAAACACTTTCAAATTCTTCAGTTCTACCACCTTCAGTTGTAAATGGTGCGAATTTGAAATAGCACATTTGTTGTTAACAATAACATGTAGGGGAACATTTATGAAGCAAATACTTAAACAAATAAATCATAACATTGCTACGATTATGTTCAGGGTTATTTTTTAGAAGATCACTTCTATCCAATATTTCATTTTGATTTATCCAAAGGCAGCATGTCGTATGGGTACCAATAATTCACAGTTATTTCACAATCGTTTGTTTTCATCTTCATATTTTAATCTTCGAAGCAATTTCCCTTACTCGTTTAAAACTTTACATTATTAATTTATATTATATGGTAATGACTCAATTATTTGGAGGAGCGGTAGATGTAACGACAAGTACGCATTATACAACAAATGACAGGACTCGTCTTTAGAGAGAAATGTATTCTTTCTCATTTTCATAATTGGCGATTTATATATTGCTTGCAATTCACCGTATAACAAGTCTTTAGAAGATGGAGAAGGTATAGATAAAGGATGTACAGAAAATAGGATCAATAGCTTTCCTAAAAATTGATAAAAATTCTTAAAGCTGTACATTCAGTTGGAGTAATATTTCCTTAACGTAGAAAATAATAGATAGTCTTCAATGGAAGAAACTTCACATTAGACTTACTCAGCAATACCCTAAGCTGAGCTCCACACAATATTGATAAACATTTGTGGAGAGTGTTTGGTATACTTCCCATGTTCATGTATTTAAAACAACAAGAATGTCGACAAAAAGGAGTAATAAAAGTTCATCTTTTGCCTCGATAGAAATTTGTACGAAATTCGGTTGCTTTGTAGAGGACTTTTCAAATTTCTGTTTTTCATAAGCATAAATTTGTTCTGTAGCAGGCCAAACTACAATAAATTCATACATGACGAAAATGAATTTGAAATATTCAGATGAAAGATTACTAGATAGCATTTGCTCAAGCATAGAGAAGCAGTAGCAGTGTAGCAGGGGTAATAAAGTTTAAGGCGACTTCAACGAAGCATAAATATGAGTGAGCGATAAAGGAGAAGTACAATATCATTCGTCGGACACAAAAGCAGCTAATTTTACATTTGACTTGTTCCTCGTTTCTGAGACTACTGCTACAATTCCCAATTCTAATTCACTAAGTTTCCCGTTTATGGGAAAATCTAAGACTTAACGAACTGAAATCATCCATACTTTAGCTCAACTTTAGTTTAGTCAAGTTTCGCAAATAATAAAGCGATGTCTTGATGAACTTTTGTCAGTTTAGCACACATTAACTTTACCATAATTGTCGATTAGTGAAGAACGGAAAGTTGCTATTCTGGTAAATTAAATAAAAAAATTAGTCAACGAAATTTTAAATGAAATACCGGGAAATATTTAATAGTGCTGATTTTTTGATGTAATTCTTAATCAGTTGGATATCTTAATTCGAATTAATGAAACTTCCAATCATAAATTTTTGTTTACTTTAGTAGGTTAATTTTCCATATTCAGCAGGTCAATTTTCACAACAATATTCGGGGTTGATCCAATAAACTGAGCTTTAATGAGGATAGAATGACAGTGGTCATCCTGCAGTGCTTCCTTGCGTGTGTCCAATGAGGCTTGCTTTATGTTTAGTTAAAAATAGAAGTTAGTAATTTTTTTAAATCGAATTAAATATGAAATTCATGAATCAATCATTACCAGTTAGGAATCTCTGAACTCATTACTTGTTACTCTAAATTGATTAAAAAATTCCAGCTGACGATCGTAGGCCGCGTTTCCTCAGCTCACCACTTTCTTCCAGATATATACAGGGTGTTACTGATATAACTGCGGATATTTAAGGAGGTGATAGGGCAGTAGAAAATAAGAAAATTAAGCAAAACTTCGCAGGTCCTAAAGTTTACCGTTTTCGAGAAAAACGTATGTGAAAATACAGGCAAAACCGAGTACGGTCCTGTGTAAGACGTGTCCTCGATTGACCTGGTCGTGTGTAGTGGCAACGCTGTCTTCAATCAGCTGACCGTGAATGAGGTTACTCGGTTACTGTAACGTAAACAAGTGTGTTCGAAAATGGCGTTTAGTTCATCAGAATTTTGTGACAGTTGCCAAATGTGTTGCTTAAGTCAAAGCGAAAACGCACAGGACCGTATTCAAATTAATTCATGTTAAGATGTTTTTCAAAAATTTTGAAAATTTTTTTGTTTCTTCACCGCGCTGCTGTAGTGACCATTCGATTACATATTGCATCTAGTTGACACCCTCCAAAAATCCGTATTTATATCAGAACCACCCTGTATAATTTGACTATTTTTTATGGTCACTCGATGTATGCCAGATCTTATTATGTAACTATAAATTTATATAATTTATACTAGTAACACACAAGCGATCCAAATACATAAATATAGATGTTATATAAATAAAACGAAAAGGTTTCAACAAAAGAATTTTTAATCAAACTCTACAATTGTTTCGGCCAACGGACCATTTTCATTCCGTCCTCAACCCTAAATATACAGATTACTATACAGTTTTAATTTTAGTAATAATTCATGTACTCTTTGAAAATGGCCCGTTGGCCGAAACAATTCTAGGGTTTGATTAAAAATTCTTTTGTTTTATTTATATATTAAAATGTTTTATCATATGTGCACCTTAGACAGTTTAAATATTATAGATGTTATGTTACTAGATTTAAAAAAGGAAATAATGTTCCTCGTTAAAATTTTCCAAATTTAATATTACCTAGAAGTAATTTTATCGCAACTAATAGCAATTATTTTTTAAACAGAATGAAGTACTCTCTGTTTATGAAATTCGTTTATTGCACAATATGGCGATTACTTTCATTTCTAGTTTTCGTTATTATGAGCAGTTATTTATTTTTTACGTCTTTTTGTACAAGAAAACTTCAAAGGGCAAAGGACCCGACTCAAGAGAAGGCTCTTAACTTATACAGGAAGAAATGAGCTCGTTGTAGAAATGATTGCCGAGCAACAATATGAAAACGTTCTTTTACGAATTATGAATTATATACGTACGTTATTCGAGCAAAGCACGCAAACTTTAATACAATAGCACAGCGGATCTCTTGCATAATTTGTCGCTTTAATTTAGAAGTTGAAATGCAAATTGTTTACCACCACGTAAAGCAGAGAATATTAGGGTGTACTTTTGGCTAGTAAAGTAATAGAAATGGTGTTAACAAAAAATAACGTAATGATAAGGATGAATTATATATAAAGCCAAAATTAATAAAAAGCTTTTGTTAAAAAACGATCTATCGATCACAGTGAACATTTTACTGCACGAAAGCTTCTTCTGATGTTGGAACATCAGTGAACAGAGCAAAAAAGAAATTTTCGCCGTATTAAAAACTGACCAAACTATAACAAAACCAAAAGTAATGTTGGAGAGACCATATTTCGGTCAATTTTTTACCAAAACATTTTTCGACCCTGTATTTCAAAAGAATCAGTATCTCTAACTCAAAAGAAGTTATGGGCAAGAAAGTTAAAATAAATCGAAAATTTGCCTTTTTTTGTTTCAACATTCTTGTCATAAAAAATTATTTTAAGTATGTCATTGCGATGGAAAATAAAACTGTTTACAAAAAGTTTTAGTTACAAACATATAAATGTATCCATCCCTATATCCAATTTCCTTCCTATAATTTAATAGCACTCTGTGTTTTTTTATTCTAAAATGACCCTTTGATCGATTTCCGCAATAAAAGCACATGAACGTCTAAATCAAGGCCACGCACTCATCACCTTCTGACCAATGCGGTAACCTGGAACAACCGCCGATCGACTATAAATAGCGGAACCTTTACAGCAGTCCTGCAGTACACGTTGGAACGCAGTCTAATGAAGATGTTCTCCCACAATCGGATATGAAACGTTTGACAGATCAAAAATCTACCGTACTTAATATTTGTTATCGTAATTAATATCTCATTACAACATTTAAGAGCTTCTGCGATTGCAAAAATTTCACGTCATTACCATCAACATTAAATCTTTAATAAATGTATGTAAATTTGCCTTTATTCCCAGCGTAGGTGTGCAAAGAATTACGATAGTGGTAAATATATTATTTATAAGGGTTAGATGTCTCGATAAGGGTAGGGTTTCGAGCCGGTATACAAATTTAAAACAACGACATTTAATCGCTATTCAATCCACTTAATTGCAATAAAGTGGCGAGATTCGATACATATCGGGAGCAGTTTATAAAGGGGGACGTTAATTGCTTTTTTATACTACCATTAGTACAATGAGCTAGTTAAACGTTTTGTTTTCCATGCGTAATAACTTAGCACGAAATGCTGCAATAAATAATCCTGAACTAGAAGAACTATTCTATTGAAATAATCCAAGGATAATGTAAACATCGCAATTAGACAAGTTGAACAAGAGGAATTGATTGTAATTGAAACACTTAAACTATAGTCGGAAATACATTAGTTTTCTTTTAGCACACTGAAAATGCTCTGTATATTAAAAGAATTGAAGCCATGTAGTCGTATACGTACCCCTCGTCTAATTGATTTAATTGGGGTTTTATGATAGTGAACAAATTTTCAAATACTGTGCAATATTTGTAGGACAAGATTTGGGATTTTTGACTTACGAACAATTTTGCTTTCGTTCCGTTTTACATTCGTTACTTTTTACAATTCATTATTTTGGGGAAGCACATAAACAAAATAACGAATTTAAAAAAAATGAGTTGGAAGTTATATTGTCTTACACCACCTCTCAAATTGGCACACATTTTTCATATTGACAATTTAAATAAACATATAGAGCAGGAGAAAAGTTGGAGCTGTATTGGAGTTAGGGGCGGTATTGGGTTAGGGTAGGTATATTGGAGACTCTTCATATCTCAAATATCGCCTCCACTCCCAGAGCCGCCCCAATATCTACCCCACCCTCAATCCCATTCCTGATGCATTCCCGATTCGCATTTCCTTTTGTTTTATTTATGTTGATAAAACGAAAACCTTTAAACTACTGTCGTAGTGACCAACTCAGCAATAAGCTATTTATGTATGGTTACTGTCTCTCCAAAGTATTAAAGCATCTTCGTTGAATTTACAACTTAGATACGAAATTAGGCACCATTAGAGTCAACAGCATCGATTTTTTGCATTTCCTGAATTTAATAGTTTACTTTCTTACTAAAACTGACTTTGAGATAACTTACATAGTTTTTTAAGTCCATATAAGGTGTCTGCAACGTCTAATTACAAATATATACACTCAGCTCTACCGTTAATTAACCCTTTTTGTTCCAATTTTACACACAATGGTTTTTCCGTATTATTTAAATTATTAAAAACACGATATTGGCTGTAAATCACGTGAATTATAAAGCATATTAGTGATTTGTTGAACGAAGCGACGCTGGCAGTGTTGTTTTAGATTACAGAAACATGTCCAGCCGTCTGTATGTGTGAAAGATTTAAACGCACGCAAACGACATTCGAACATAATGTGGAAGTGGAAATTAATAAATTATGTTCAAACTGAAATGATTGGTCTATTAATTATTATGAACTATGATATAAAGGGATCAGAGATCCGTGCAATATCATATACAGTGCACGACTCCGTATTATATGTATTTAGCTTCGTTACTAAATTATGCAAATATGTACAGGGTGATTTTTTTTTATTAGAGAATGACATATATTATTGATTTGAAACTGTATGGTTCAGTAATGAAATATACAATAAACCACACTTATATTGTTTACACACGCAATAGGGAAAATAAATGAGATTGTAAGTTTTGACAGTTTAATGAGTGATAGAAAGATTTCAATGGGGGTTTGTAACTACATGTATCAGGAAGCAGTGCAACTGGAAAGTTAAACGGACGATTTGAATAAAAATCATAGAACCAATCCATATTAGATGTAGAATATCCTCCCAGTGTAGGTTCATTACAGTCCTTGGCACTGGTCAACCGGCCCACCCACTTTTAGAATATTTGCGTTAGGTAATGTCATACCCCTATCGGGCACACGTAGGGACATGCTTCGTTACTAATGTAGACTGAAACTTTTCAACCGAGACTTGAATTGGTCAGATGTAGGAAGGCCGAAGGGCTATATTATTTAACCGACAGCCAATCACGTGTAACTTCCTTATCTGTATGCAGAAACCAGCATATTTCATTGGCATACTTGAACGAAATAGCTAGAGTGCCTACCCCGTCCAACATTGTACCTACCTTCTTAGGACGGAGTTTGCTGGTGCGCATCTAGTCGTTAAGTCTCGGTTGAAAAATTTTACAGTACGTACTTAAAAATCATGGCACACCTCAAACGCCTGTAACCATTCCCTTTGGATCCCAAGCTCAGATACTAGTCTACTGTCGTCCTACTTCGACACCCTAGCCTCCGTGAAACTCAGTGGTCGTTACGGGTATAGGACCATGGTTAACACGGTCTGACACCTTAAGCGCCAGCCTCTAGAGCAATCTTGGAAGCTACACTCGAATACTAGTGAGATGACCTCTCAAACGCACTTTTAACTTTCATATCTACCTCCTCACTTAAGCCGAGCTACATCAGATACCTGTAATATAATGAGTGACGAACGAGGTCACCTTCTCGGAATCTCTATGCACACCTCTTCTGATGGTTTTACGTATATTATATTCCCTCGGTGCAATCAAGCTGCAAATGAAAAGGGTTAATGTGTTTTGAATGTGAAAATCCTTTTTATCTCGGTATCACGTAGTAAAATGTCTTCGTTCTTGGAATCGTTGTTAAACTTTTCATACTGTTTAGTTGATTTGGGGTCGGAAATGTGTCACGACTGGAGAACGTTACTAATTGCCACCACCGACAAAAACTGCAAACAAGCAGCAAACAGAACAACAACGACAGAAGTACAGAAGAAGTTAACTCGATCTTGCCTTTCTAGTTGCTTGTCAACCGCGGAGTTTGAAGTAATTAAATTTTACATCCACCACCGACTACCGACCACGATTCAACCGGAACACTTCTACTCCACTCGCGGTTTCTCACTTCATTTTTATCATCAAAATCACCGTCAGGCTGATGCAAGTTAGAGAAATTGAGAAATTATATCTGCACATTGAAATGAACTAAATATGAATGTTATTAGAAATTTGAAACATTGCAGAAGTACCACCGAGTAGTGCGGGGATTTTAAATAATTATAGAAATATTATAAATATTAATTTGTGAAATATAAGGTCTTAGCTATAAGTCGTCTGAGGGAGTGATTTCGTGAATGCGGCAAACATTCGCATTAGGAGAAGTGAGCGCTATTCACTGAGGAGTATTCTTAGATTCTTAGGATTTATAAACAAATCCATCAATAGGGTGCCTTTATTAATGGAGGCCAGCGAAGAGATTAAACTCTTAACATGATTGCGTGATTGTGTTAAATAGAAGTTGTATGTTGTTTTTGTATATTTATTATTTTACTCTTACAACACAATCAGAGGCTTAAGGGTAAATAACTACTTATAGGTTAAACAAAGTAAGGCAGAAGCATATAAGCAACCAGAATAGCTCATTGCACTTGCCTGGATTTTTTTAATGACTATTTTAAAGAAAGGGACCTGTGTAACTTGCGAGCAAATTTGACTTCATTAAAGAAAATATTTGTTCTTCTGTAGAAACAAAACATTATTTTCTTGTAACGTCCTAGGAAACAATAAGTGAAAATGTGTATACACTGAATTACGTTCCTTATTAACCAATAAGGTCACTGATGTTTAACCACTGCGTCGTGGTACTGTTATATGCCATCAAATGCGTAAGTGTGTAATCAAATTTTGGAAATCAGGCGATACAAATTATGAAAAATATCGCCAATATTAGCTTCTATTGATTATAAATATATCAATTTACTAACAATCTTAGAATCTTATATCTGAAAAATAAAAATTAATTTTTACATATTTTTGAAACTACAAGTTGCTGGAACAGGAACACGATGGATAAAGATGGTGTAGCCAACGCGAGCGTGCTTGTGTGCGACCGGGTACACTTGTATGCGTTGCCGGCCGGCCGGCTCGACTAGCCAAGGCCGGTGTCGGCAGTGTGCGTTGTATTTGTGTACGTGCGTTCCGTATCTGCCTTCCAGGAAAGTAATTAAGCAGTTCGCTGAAAACGTAAACAATGTAACCAAACTTCGAGACTTTTTTGGATTGTTCCATGTTGCTATAAAAGTGGAAAGACGTTCGACAGTGAGTTAGTAATAAATTAACCGTGACAGTGGTAACATCCGAAATAAACCGACAGTGTTAAAATCGAAGAGACAAATAAATAGAGACGCGCATATAAGTGAGTGTTGTAAATAAATATATTGTCATGATATAGGGATGGCTACAATACAATTTTAAAAATATTAGCAAATTTAGAGATGAAACAAAAGTTCCTAAATATTAAAAAAAAGTATATTAAAAAGAAAAAAATGTATTATAATTGTTTATTTAAAGTTTAAAATTGTAAGAAAGAAAATTTAATTTTAAAATGTTTTGAATTTGGAATTTTCCAGAATCATGTTCAAAATTTTTCAATAGTTCCTTATAATGTTCGAGAATGATCTACAATGTTTTCAGACACACTTTTATATTTTAGAATGATCCAGAATATCCGAAAATGATACCTACTTAAGTCTAAGGTAGAAAAGGAGGAATATTTCGACAAAGGTATTTTGTATTTCTGATAGGGCAACGTTAGCTATATAAATCAAGTGCTAAATATGACTTTTAAAAACCTATGAAATGATCTTTTATTACACCCAGCTTTTTAATTACATTTCGTGCTTGTATTTTTTAAAGCAGACAGTTAATCGCTCCCGGAGTTTGTGTGAACCCTACGCCATAGTACCATAAAGCAGGCGTGGACAAACGCAAATGAAACAGTGAAAAGGGCGATTTCTTTTATTTTAGTTTGTTCTTGTCCGCGCGGTAAATTAAGGACAACTTTGTATGCGACGTCTAATTATGAATGCTTCGCGATTCTAATTAGTACGTTTTAATTAATGCTAAAAAGGTGGGAGGACTTTTAAAACAGTGAATGCGGTGAGTTTCGGTAAGAACTTCTAAATACTGAAGACTTGTTTATTGTTAAGTGACGTTTGGTTATTCCATTTAAATTCCAGTTTAATGCTCATTTTTCTACTTTAGTGGTTACAATTTTAGTTCTACAAGACTATTTTCCATCAACCAGATCCTATTTTTTCAGGAAATATAATATACAAATTTTTAAAACTGTCACTTAAATTTTTAAACTCCGAAAATTGAATAGGGTAGGAAGACTGAAGTGACGATTGTAAATTTGGGAGACTTTATCCCTGGGAAATTTTATCCTCTGCTATATCCTTAAATATTCACGATACTATAAGATATAGGTACTATTAGCACAGGAACATAATATAAACAACTTCCCTTAAGACTTTTACGCAGGTTTAGTGCTCAGACATTGTGATTCTTTGTGCATGCGGTACATCAAGTCAGCTCGTCGTAGAAGGTATTTTATAGTGTAACAGCTGCATCAAAGATGTCGAAGTGAAATATTTCGGGTTCTTCCAAAATTACCCGGCAACTATCTAAATCCTGTACCAGGACCCTTTGGGGTACTTCTCCTGGTAAGTGAGGGGTGGAGAAGAAGGGTACTAATTGTAAGATGTTGTCATTATAGTAAAATGTAGGCTTCCACGGTCGGTTTCTATTGATGAAATATTTTCCATGTTAAGTTGCCGTGGTCTAAGTTTTCTTCTGCGGAAGACATCTTCAGTGGCTTAGTCGAAGCATTCTCGTTGACGATGTAGCAGCGAATGCGCTCGTGCTTGGTTGTGCTACTGTATTTATACCTATCCCGTAGCGCGCCTGCGTTTGGTTGGCGCTGGTGCGAAAACCACGTATTTCCAGTGGAATCATCAATTCTACGAACAGAGAGGTGAGGCAGCAATGGGCAGTCAGCCCAGTTATCGCAAACTACTGTATGGAAAGTTTCAAACAAAAAGCCTTAAAAACAGCTAGATTATAACCAACATTATGGCTTCGTGATGTCGACGACACATTTGTAGTATTGAGTCACGGAGAAAAAGAACTAACAAATTTCCTGTCTCACATAAACAATATCCATAATAACATCAAATTCACAATGGAATAATAATCTGCAGGATGCCTATCCTTTCTGGGCGTATTGGTCACCAGACAACCAGACGGGAGTGTTGCTCATACGATGTATAGGAAATCTACGCACACGGACAGATACCTCAACAAAATGTCTAATCACCACCCCCAACAAAAAAAAGCGTAATAATAATAGCAGATAGAGCAAAGCGCATTTGTGATCCTTCATATCTTTCGAAGGAACTAAGTCATCTACAAAATTTAAGTTTCAAAATATTTATGCATTACTGACAACAAATGTTTAATAATATTAGCTTCCTCAGGTGAAGAAAAATCCGATTCGTTCCAATAAGCAGTAATTAGAATTAATAATGTTCTTTATGTTGTCATTCCACAAAATGGTACTCTTGATTCTTTAGTGTAGCCTACAGTTTTTTTTTTTAAATTGAACATACTTTTTTTATCAGTTTAACGTATAAATGCGGTATAAAATTCTTATATACTTACAATTAGCTGTAAACTTACCTACATCAGAGTTGTTTTTATAGTCTTAGTTAGTCCTAACTATTCCGTAGTACTTCATTATTAATTAGTCCTAACTTAAACTTTTCGCCACAACCACTCTTAATTAACCTTTCAAATATACTAATCCGAATTACATCATTCAACCGAGTACAAATTACCTCAAATCAATATAGAAGAAGCTGTTGCTGTCATCATCGTAGCTTAGTGGTTGGAGCATTTGCGCGTAAAACTAGAGGCCCGGGTTCGAATCCCGGCGAGGGCATGATGATAGTAACAGATTTTTCCTCATTAATGTATGCATTACGATTTTGTTGCTCCGTCCTTTATGTATGAATATAAATATTTTCAATAGTTTTACATTTCTTTACATTTTTATTTTGTGTTTCAACCCAGGATGACAAGAAAATTAGGTGAATCGTTACAAGTAATTAACATTCTCTTTTCAACTTAATAAAGCGATTAGGTACAAGTAGTGTATGAAAGAGGTGAAGTTAAATCAAGTAATACCTGGTACATGAAAAAAAAAATTATTTACTTTCGTTTGAAGCAAAGTGACTTTTAAATAAGTTTGCAACAGTTTAGGAACTTAACACGTTACTTCACTCTTCAAAGTGTTCGTCGATTTGCTTAGATTAACAGATGCAGAAGGTGGAAGAGATGAGGATAGAGAGAGAATGAGACGGAAAGAAAAAGCAGCAGTTTAGATCCGGTACTTTGAAAACTTTTAAGCGATGCCTTTAGGGTTTGGCTGATTTGCCTTGCAAATTTTAAAAGGTTTCGCCTACTCCTGCTCAACTCCAGCACGTCGTAATGGGTTACGATTCCGAAGTTTTTCTGAACGATGCGGCACTACGCGACTATGCGCGACTGAAGCGAGCTACCTAAGTAGCTTACAGTTACTATTTCACACGAATAAGTTTTAGCTTAATGGTAAGAGACGCGCTCGCAACTGTCCCATAAACAAGTGCAGACAAGTTTATAGGAGACAAAGGACAAACGTGTATCTTAGCGAAGTTGCTTCTGGTACTGTTGAACGTAGTAACTAAAAAGATTAGGTGAGCTTAAGGCTGTTTGTAATGCTTTAGGAACAACTGAATTCCGCTATGGGGCGCTATTATCAATATTTTCTAATTTAATTCGTAAGTCCAACCTCCACCCGCCCATCTATAAAACTTTATTGCACTCACAACTTTAGTAGAAACTGGAGGGCATTATAAATGTAAGTTAACAAGGGTAAAAGACCACAGGCTATATGAAATTATTTATGACTCTACTGCGTACCTCAAAATCGTAGTCTAGTCCGGGTTAAAGTTATTGCAAACAGATGCTAACTATTCGATATCCAAGAAATCCCCTACAGCCGGATTGTGATAAAAGCTTGTAAAGTTAAATTCAATCCACTATTTCTCTGAGGTAACTATACATAATACTTAACCTGGTTTCAATTTCAGCAGAATCCAAGGCATCGTTACCTGCCGAAACCGGTGTTTTTGAATTAATTGATACAAAATCACTTGAAACATGATTACTATTGTTAATTTTGTGCTCTTTAGTTCTGGTGGGATTTGTTTCCTGTTCATTGTCGTTGTTTCAACGCAATCAGTTTTTCGTTTTGGAAGTTTGACACATGATTGTACTAGTCCTAAAGTATTTGTGAATATTAACAGTTCGCTACTGTAACGTAAATTTCCATAATGCGTTAGAAGCACCAATATATGTACATACATAAAAAAATAAAAGTGTAGTAGAGAAATTAAGAAAAATGTTGTTCCATAACCTTCCTTTTACAAGTCCGCATAAATTGGTTAGTATAAACGCAATTTTGAAGAGACACACAAGGCATTCGGGATCTAATTGTTATTTAATGTGCTCTACTAACGCCCAGTCATACATTCGCTGATTAGTTTCTGAATTCGTAATTATTACAAACGACTTTAGAAATAGTCTCAGCACGGAACTAATTCAAACTTTAAATGTAAAAAATTACGTCGACGTAATTCTGATCGATAATAACTGTATTTACATTACATGCCTTTAAATTGGTTTTACTTTATTTTTTCTATCCAGTTGATTTTATCATCTGTCGGCAATCTATGTAGTCCCTTTTACCCATAACGCATTTCTAAAATTCATTAATTTTATTCAAATATTAGCTTTCGGTGTTCTAATTTTCTAGATGTAATTTTATACAAAATGTTCGAAATCGAATATTAGGTGTGTAAATATTGAATCTGATCTTTATTTAATTCAAGCTATGTAAATCAGCAATCGCATGTTAGAATTAACCTTTTAATATAACTACAGAATAGATGAAGAATTGTATCTTATGATAGAAGTAGTATAAGTGGGCAGCAGATCGTGTAAAAATTTGATGTCCTATCCAATTAAAATAATTTAATCACAAATATTTTTAATTATTGGTAGCATATTGACCAATTTTCTCTTGTACGCAACTTTAACTAATATATTTTAATTTTTTGTACTGCAATTGACCTCTAAAGTTGACTTCATTCATGGATGTTCTGTAACAAAATCGAATACAAATGTACGTATTGAGTTGGAATGTGAGCAAATGCGAATATTCTAGACCCTGTGTTGCGGGAAGGTGCAGCGAAGCCAGGAGCGCATACTCTTCGTTACACTGCATGTAACTAAAGGATGCGGTCAATCGAGAAGTCGTTCCAGCCAAATGACAGCTTTTTGGTGCACAAAGGTATACACGAATTTGTATCGAAAGAATTTTATATACCTACTCAATGTAGACGTCCAACTGATTGGAATCCTCGTCAGGCAGACCAATAATAACATGGTGTATTGAGTTAAAATACGGGTGTGCTTGTGCGAATGAAGAACTCGACGTCAAAATTCGATTTCGACGACTTCAAATGCAGTAAGAATCCACACCCACTTCACACTTCGATATTATAAGTTGTATTTCGATTCGAGTGGTTAACAGAATACCAATTTAGTAAAATTACAGCTTTACTCCATAGCTTATATTTAATTTAAAAATTACAGTAGATACATCGATTGTTTACCCAATGTGAAATTAATATTTAAGTAAATTCAGTCTCGTCAAGCTGTATTGGGCGTATCTTAAACAACTTTTCAATTACAAACGTCACGCCCGACACCTGGTCTCCACTTGCCAGTAATCTAAACTCGTACACGATAAATTTTTAAAATACCACATCAAAAATGATGCCTTGCATACATAATGGATTTTTGTTAGAAATGAGTGGCACTAGCGTTTGTATGTATGTATGTATGCGCATGTAGGGACGTATACAATACACACACCGCTAAATTTAGTAGCTAGAGAAGCAGAACGAATTTATCTGAATAAAATGAGACGGTACTTGATATACATTCTTGCGTTTCTAACTGAAATCGCTCGCTGCAATGCCTCTGTACCATGCAAGCGCAAGCAAAATACAAAACGAGGAAAACGGCGTGTTATGCACGACTACGAGAGAAACAGGGGTGCAAAGGCATTTAAATAAACTCTACGTGCCATGTATATAATGCTAAACATACGTATTATACTATGACTAGTCGTAAACAATAAACGCGAAACGAATGTTTGGAACTGCTGGTTGTTATAAACAGCCAGTTAACAGAACGAAAATTGTAAAATAAGTATGTGATACTTCATTCTTAGTGCGTATACCAGCTCTATAGTTTATTACAACCCCATCAATAGTTTTGGTAACCGTTTTTTTTATTTTCGAAAAAAAAAAAGTTTAGATCCCCGTAGCCCAGCAAAAGTATAACAAATAAAACGAGGCGCAATTAATTTTATTGGCTAAATGGTTAACGTAAAGTACGTCCCATCTCAACAGTTCTCAGTTAATACTGTCGGGGAAATTTTCGTTAAGTATATGACAAAAGAGCCTTGGGTCTTTACAGGCGCAAAAAGCGCAAAAAGCGCCTGGGAATTTACTTTCGACATATAGAAATGTTGAAAATTAAAAGTAAAACTGCCTGTATTCTGATTTATGTGATAAAATTGCCACCCTGCTGAAATGCTAGGTAGTTGTAAATAATAAAACTTCTGTATGTTTTGTACGTAGCTGATCTTTTCAATAACCGTCAATAATGCTACAGCTATGATAATAAGCAAATATCTTTTATATGAACCAGTTAAATTAAATGTACCTAGTTGTTAAGTAAGTTTCAGATATTTATGTTGTGTTGCATATCTCGTTCGTTCTTAGCGAAGATAGCAGCTCCAGGACACTAGCACCCCATCCAACGAATTTTGAAAAAACAAAATATATGGACCTAACAGGTCACAATTGGTCAGGTGGTCCTGTTGATTGGTTAGCGATAGGAAATTAGTAAAAACAATTCGATTTTTTTAAGAATATTCGATACCACTGGCATCCTATCTAAATAAAAATTTAGATATTTTAATAGCAATCTATTGAGTTTTAGATGCTTTTAATTGGTAAGCTATAATTATTATTTGGACAAGATAATTATGAATATATATATATATATATATATATATATATATATATACCCTGTTTCTACAATACTGTAGTATTCGTGGGTTTATTAAAATTTATTTACAAGACTAAAGTACAGGAACACAATTTATTTACACTGATTTAATTATAACTACTTAAAAACATTATTAATTAATACGGAACTTAGCTTCCTGTTTATTTACAACACACTTATATGCGCGTCGCTATTTATTTGTCTTTTCACTTCTAACATTGTCGATTTATTTCCGAAGTTACCACTGTCACTGTCAATTGATTACTAACTCACTGTCGAACGTCTTTCCACTTTTATAGCGTCATGAAAAAATTCCAGAAAAGTCTCGAAGTTGGTTTACATTGTTTACGTTTTCAGCAAACCACTTTTATTAGTTTCCTGGAAGGCAGGTACGGAACACACGTACACAAATAGAACGCACACTGCCGACACCGGCCTTGGCTAGTCGAGCCGGCCGGCAACGCATAAAAGCGTACCCGGTCGCACACAAGCACGCCCGCGTTCGCTCACAATACGCATGAGCATTAATTCTATATTGCTTCTATGATCTATTAGCTGATAGATCATAGATGCGTATTGTAGAAACGGATGTATTTTATTGTTATTTCTAATTATCTAGGCCTGACCAAATAATAATTATAGCTGACCAATTAAAAGCATCTAAAACTCAATCGTTTGCTATTAAAATTTTTTAATTTTTGTTTAGATGGGATGCTAGTGGCATCGAATATTCTTAAATAAAATCGAATTGTTTTTACTAATTTCCTATCGCTGACCAATTAACGGGACCACCTGATCAACTGTGACCTATTAGATCCATATTTTTTTGTTTCGAAATTAGTTGGATGCTAGCACCCCGTCATCGGTAATTAATTAAGTTTCAATATCCTAGTCGCAGTTTGTTCATCCATGGTCTTGTTTCTTTGATGATTTCATGCATCATTATAAGAGTGAGCTGAGAACACTTTATTGTCTTAGACCTTGTTCAGAAGCGACTCCTCTGTGATTATGTCTCTCGTCCTAACAACATCTTTACACACTTTATACGTACTTTTTATAGCCTCAATTAAATTATAATTACCTTCCCTTGCTGTAGTATATGCTACAATTATTTCTTATCTCTACCCTGTCAAGTGCTTCTTCCAAGTCTAGGAATACTATGTATACTTCTGAATCCTGGTCTACAATTTTCTCAGTAATTTGTTTTATACTGAATATGTGGTCCTGGGTACTAAATGGGTACTAAATCCTCTTCTAAAGCCGCTTTGTGTATTTTCTATTATCTTAGTCAATTTTGTCCTAACAATCCTTTCGTACACTTTGGCTACAACACTTAATGTTGATGGCAATTTAAGTTCAAGGTTAAATTAGATTGGGGTAAGTAAATTAGCATAAAAATTTTATCAAATATTCTAATATAAAGTCACATACAAACATCTTTGCCGACGTTTGTGTTTTAGTATGTGAATGAACAAATTTGATTTTCATGAATTCTTGCATTTACCGCTCTCTTTTAGTGCAGATGTGGGACGGAGTTCACGTGTAGGGTAATAAAAATACCCAGGATGCATTTACATACTTTCAGACCATTTGAGACGCAATTGACACCAAGCCATTTCAAACTCACCCAATGAGTGCCAGATGAGACCAATTTTGTTAACTATGAAATTTTTGAAAGCAATGTGAACTCAATAAAAAAAATAAAAGACAAAAAAAAACATTTCCCCGTATGAATCACGGTGAGTCTAATGCGTTGAATCTAAACTAAAGGTGTGATTCCGAATGCGGCCGCAGAAACCGACTGCAACCACAGACTGCAAACACAGTTCTAAAGTATAGTAGCTTGAAAAAATTAGCAGGACATTTAATGAATTTTTTGTTGGCTCTTTGTAAAACATTAAATAAATGACTAAAGCACAAAGGGTCTAGCCTGATAAGATGGTCGATTTGGCCGCCACCGGGTTGGGTAAGACCATGTATACCCCCATACAGTACATGATAAATGATGCCTCTTGCCAAAATTTTCAGACCTCAAGAGCTTAATATAGTTTCAAATTCAAATTAATAAGATGATTTAAAATTTTTAAAATTCAATATCTTGCAAACTGAAGATGGCGTTTAAATTTGAATTGAGTGCAAAACAAAAGAACCCTCTAGCGTCATCGAACCGGAAAAAGCCAAAAAATGTGTTTGTATTTTCTTTGAGGTTATGTTGAGTTCTTGAGGTTTGAAAATTTGGCAAGTGGTATAACTTATCATGTACTATACGAGGGTATACATGGTTTTACCCAACCCTGTGGAGGCCAAATCGATCATTTTTTTTGGCTAGACCCTTTACTTTCTATGTTCTCTACAGTAAAGTAGTCACTCTCTAATTATTGTTTCGACCTGTTAAGACTTTTTTAAAAATCATACAACCTGTAGTGACGCTGCGATCTGCAGTCGGGTTCGGAATCATATCTTAATGCTACAGTAGAACGTATGGCTTAACGATCTTTTTTCCGTATTTGGGGGGATGAGTCCTACTTACCAAAGGCCAGATGAAGGTGTTGAAGTTGAAGGTGATAATTTATCTTTATTGTTCTTATTTCGAAATCTAGTTACGATGAACCGAACGACAGGCGTTACCTTTCTGTAGAATTTTGAACTACCTATTATCATTTTTCCACCTTTATTTTTACCACTAGCCGAAATGTGTGTTAACAGGGGTAATGGACCACAAACCGCAGGATGTTATTCATAACTCTGCTGCGTATCTTGGAATAATCGTCTAGTCCGAATTAAAATTATTTCAAATAAATGTTAAAATTAAGAATATAACAAACAAAACACAACAAGCTGACAAAAATTAAAATGCTCATCACAGTTCTATATTTAGCAATCTTTTATGGTGTTCAAAATGTTTTTAATTAACTAAAATCGGTATTTACTGAATATTCACAAACCGAATAAAGTAATAATACGAAAAATAAATATTTATTATACACATGTAGTTTAAGAGATGAAACTATAGGAGCGGCCCTTTAAACGTATAATCACTATATCTGTGAGTTAAGTAGAGTAAAATTTTCGAACCGAAACTTGAATTCGGTCAGATGTAGGAAAACCAAAGGGCTCTATTATTTAACCGACAGCCAATGACGTGAAACTTCCCCATTTGTATGCCGATACCTGCATATTTCATAGGCGTACTTGAAGGAAATACCTAGAGTGCCTGCCCCTTCCAACATTGTACCTACCTTCTTAGGGCGGGGTTTGCTAGTGCGCATCTAGTCGTTAAATCTCGGTTGAAAAATTTAACAGTATATCATTTTTAGTATATGCATTTTTTTTTCGTTTTATAGAAATGAAGGTAAAATTTAACTGACATTTTATATTCGAAGGAAGAATGTAAGCGATTTCGCTGAAATATCCAAATAGTTTAAGCCGTTCGTTTCTTTTATTGTATATTTCCACCGATTTCCTTCGCAAGTGGGTGGAAATCGTATTCCAGGTAAAGTTATTTCCGTGTAATTTTTCTCTATCTACTCAATGGTTGAATGCGCCAGTTGAATTTAGATGAGAAGCTTAGGCATGTACCAGCTGCATGCCAACCTTTTAGAATCGAAGTAGAGTGGTTTTTAAATGCAAAAATTCCTTACATTTTAAAATCACATTATTTTTACGATTACATATGTATGTTCTATACAAATACATACAGAAATAAAAATTCATTAAACAAGGAAAAATAAAGATATTTGTTGACTGTTGAAAACGTTACATGCTGAAACTTTTCATATTGATTTAAAACACAACAAGGGTGTAAGTTTCAATATTATTTTTAGTACCACTACATTAATATTTCGCTGTACAATAGTTTCTTCAGGTAGAGATTATACAAGGTTAGATAAACATACAAGTATTAATACTAAAAGCAAAATTAAGTGCAGATGGGTTTTGGGTTGGACACATTTAAATTTAAAGGAGGAGAATTGTTAACCTGTTAGTGGTCGTTTAAGATGACGTTTAGTTTGTTACATCTATTAATGTCCAGTTGTTACAAAAAGTTTACTTTATGCCTTTATTCTGAACACATAAAATTATAAATTCTTTGTTAAAATCATGTTTAAAATCAATTATATGTTTTGCATAGGCAGAATCGGTCTTATCATTAATAAAACATTTGTTGTACTCCTGAACAGTTTGCCCTACATACAGTTTGAAACAAAAACGTATCACGAAAAGGTTTTATAAGGCACAACTCCTTAAACTAAAAGCGATCATTTGCCAAAATGCGTCCAGGTTTGACATTTGAACCATAGTTGAAAGATCTGTTGGCGGATTGAGTAATTTACCTTATACAAATGTCAATTCTGAGCCTAGTTTCGGCAAACTCCCATTTAATATTGCTCATATCGCGACATGTTCATTTATTCATCAATATATGTGACACACTTCAAAGTTTCATAGATACCCAGTATCATAGATAGACACGATTGCTGGTGTGAAGTTTAATTAAATTATTCTGTAATAATTATAACTACGTTCACATAATTATTTGAGAGTGTATAAAATTTATAATAGCAACCGTAAGTATTCGATAGGATGTTTTATAAATAACCAATACAAAAACGTGCAGGCATACTCGGTCGGAACTAATATCCGAGACGAGTACAGTGAGAACAGAGGCGCTGGGACTGCTGAGCTGGGACTGGGATACTAGTCACCTCTTGCCCTATTTCAGATGTCATATCGCTGGAGCAGTTTGAGGTTTTGGACCGGGCACGTATTTCTTATTACAGTATCCGATGCTAGTCCCACGAGCAGACCATATGCTGTTTACTCATAAAACTGAGGTATCCCGTAACCGTTCCCACTTTACATGGGTTAGGGCCGGGACCTCAGTGCAGAGGTGTGGTAGAGGATCCACAATAGTAACTGTCACTTACCACAGGTGACTCAGGTACCTTGGCCATCGTGAATGCTAGTGACATACCAGCGCCCAAGTCACTTTAACTGAGAGGAGCCGCTGTGGCTCCGAATATCCGATCAATGATATAAATTGATACTACAAGAGATCCAGGGAAGCCCCAGGCAGGGACAGCTTCCTTCCTTCCTTCAGCTGAATTTTTTATATCATATATGTTTCTATTTTCTGCCATTAAATTTGTAGTAGATATTGTATAATGCCGATTCTACTTTGTTTATAATCTTGTCGCTCGTGTCGTAATTGTAATTTCTTGCTTTGAACATTTTGATATGCAATTCTTTGTATTATTTCCGGAGCACTATGAGCTCTCCCGATCAAGATAAAATCAGAAACCCCTCGAATGACACTAGTCAAGATATTAATTCTTTCCTCATCATTTTAAAAGTAATTGACGGTCGAACATTTTTATGTTTAACTTTGTGTAACCCTGCCTTTAGTGTTTCAATTTTAGTTTTTAATTTTGCTGAAATAATATTCAACTTATTTTGTTTACCTACTGTCCTTTGCCTTAGAATTCTTTCTTTTAAGTTTGTTTTTAAGCAGTAATTATTTATTAGTAAGAACTTACCTGACTGAGACACTCAATTGCTGGTAGTGTATGACTTATTGACAATGAATATATTTGTTATATTTCACATGAAGAATAACATCAGTAAACTTCTACAATATACTACAGATGTATTTAACACAATATCCAAAATTCCGAAAAAAAAAAAAAATGTGTGAACACTAAAAAAAAAAAAGAGTTGCCTGTACGACTCAGAGATACTATTACTAGATTATAAGATTAGTTTTTCGTTTTCCTTTGAATGACGTCAAAATATTACTTTTCCTTACTATGAAGTTCATGGTAGGTATCTGAATATGATTTGTGCTTTAAGTCGATTTTGCTTTCCTTCTAAGTTTATTATTTATTGGTGGTGCATTACCATCTTATCCTACTTGAGCCAGCTCCTTTGCTCGACTATGATGCCCATTTCCTTGGCCATTATTCGGCAATGCGACACGAGAATTTCAAATTGGAGTTAATTAAAAGGGAGCAATTAAGCCAACGGCATTTACGTGCAAAACAAATAATTTCTGATTCCTCCGGCTGCATTTTAATTATGCGGCTAGAGTTGCATTTCAAGTGATGCCGACTTTGCCGTTTTCGCGCTATAACTTCCCTCTCAAACGACTCGTAACACCTCCTTCTCCTCCTTTCTAGCCCTTTACCACTCAAGACTATCTAAATTGGAGATCTCATTAACTAAGGAATCGTTTTGATAGTGACTCATCGCCGAGATCACTTCAAGTAAAATTGTCGTTTTAATTACCCGAGAGATATTACAACTCGGCCACTTGTTTGTCTTTCCGAATAACAGCCTTTGACTTCAATTTGAAAAGAGCAATTAGTACCTCAAACATTTCAAAAGTATTCTTTGATAATATTAACAATGAAATATTTAATAGTGGCGTATTATTTTAAATACATTAATATGAATTCAATTAAAGAACCAACTACAAATTACCACAAATTAATATGGAAAAAGGTATTGTTGTCATCATGGCCCCGGCGGGATTCGAACCCGCGTCTCTGGCTTTACGCGCCATTGCTCTAACCACTAAGCTACGGCGACATGATGACAACAACATCGACGAAACGTACTTACAAAGTCACTGAATCTTCGGATCAATGTATATTATTATAATAATAATTATTATTATTGATACCTTTTACCACATTAATTGGTGGTAATTTGTAGTTGGTTCTTTAATTGAATTCATATTAATGTATTTAAGTATTCTTTGGTTAGTCCTCTACTCCTCATACTGTATCAACATCAGTACAGTTCTTCCTTTCTGTTTTGTTTTATTAAAATACTCATAATTGAAGAATACGAATTACCTAAACAGGAATGCCTATTACACTGTCCTGAATGCACAATCACAATACCGATCGTCGTACATATATGTAAAGTACGACATAGTAGTAACATAATTAATTGACTGCATTGGCCGTCGTACTTCTTAAGTGCCGCAAGTTAATTTTAGTTTGGTATTTATTATGATGAAAAGATGTGTTAATTTTTTAAAATTTGAAAATTCGGTAGATGCCGAAGGGACAACTGAAATGTGACCGATCGTCTGGCACGATCCTTCCTGGCGAACACCAATCCCAATATCAGTACTATTATACTTTTCACTGTCAATGTCGGTCGAATTTATAATCTCCTATTAAATTACTTTTGACTCATCCTTGCACATTGCTACCATTGCATATAATTTACGTTTAGATTTCTATTACGTTTTTTTTCTACATTTTACATTTCTTGGTATCAATTTAAATTCTTCTATTCCTTAGATTAACACTTTAGTTTTAATTGTATTATGATGATTCAACTTTCTTTATGGTTCTTCCTGGTTTTGATTTATAAGTACTGATATAGATTAGCCGATCCTGAACTACGTATCATTTTGTTCTGAGAGCCCTGTACCGCTTCTCACTATTCGGTTGGTAAATGACAAACAATTTAAATTGGTTTAATCAACTTTTTACTTGAGAAGCTTGACTAATTGTTTTCCAGTGGATTGACATTAATATAATATATAAATGTATTAACGTTAAAATTTAGTAAACGCATATGTGACCAAACCGGCCTGAAAAAGAACGGCTGCCAGTAGGGGTCTAGAAGGAGCTCTCATTTGCACGCTGGTAATTCAGGGGGCCGCATGACTACCGCAGTAATAACGATTTTAACCGGTTTTATAATAATAGAAACCCGAAAATTTGGACCTTTAAATAAAAAGAGACTGGGCATCGTGATTGATGCCACTCGACGATACAAAAAACTGAATCTTCATTCCATAAATAGTAAATAGATTTCTTGGTACCGGCAGTGATCACAAAAATAAAGAGGAGGGTGAACGGAAATAAATGTCGAAAAATGGTTTTTGCCTCTGCTGACACTTTTAAGATGTTTTGTGCTTTGCTCTTCTTACTCTTGCCATATATATGGGATGTCAGACCATGCCACGCTTTCAAAATGTATTGTGAAGCCATATTGTGCTCAGAGGTTCCATATTTGCTTTTGAAATCGTAGCGAACATTGTGTCGTTTAACTACCAATAGGGATACAATTAAACTCCAATGAACAAACGAAGAAGAAACACATTTTTAGAGCACACGTGTTGCTCTACAGCTAAAGATAAAAGCCGAATAAATAAGAATTTTTGGAGTAATCTTGAAATATGCATGGCTGAGTTAAATTTATGCCCAACTTGGTATTACAAACGTTAAAATAGCATAGAGGCATGTAGTATATAGTAGCGATTAGTTCACGCTAGCGCACTATAGGCAGTTCTCAAGGAATATCTATAAAATTAGAAACCTTCCATATCTTGTATCTGCATATGGATACAAGAGGCTTTCAATGGTGGGTTAATAAATAATACTACAGAATTATAAACCCAGCACCTTCAATAACTAAATCGAATTACTGAAATACTTACCGAGTAGGTGTATTTTATAAACGTAATTTCTAGTTAGACGCCTTTTAGCAAATTGACTCACATGTGTCTTGGCTTCTGACGTGCTAATTAAAGTTTCCGAAAGTTAAAGGATAACAGAGTAATTATTAACTCAACTACTGAAGACACGGAGCATTACTTAGATGGTGAAGCACTTATTGCTTATTTGACAATATGTACCTTAAATAAATAGACTCGCCAGCTGGTGTTTAGTCATTCAATCATCATAAATAATTATGTTTTGTCCTACGTTTAAAATAAGAGATGCATGTAGAATGTGTACCAACCTAATATAGAGTACTGATAAAGAATTACGTGCAGCGTGAAATTAACGGCTATAACGCTAGTTGCCTATAAACTTTATGTCTGGGGAATAAACATTTTAATGATGGCACATTTGTTCTGCTTTTATAAGCAACGGTTAAGTTGAAAACAATCGTAAAGCTTGGTTTGAAAATAACCGATAAGCGAATAGTGGTTGAGCTAAGGCTTTACTCTCTTCAGGTACCTACACTGTTGATGCCTACCCTGCTTTCTAGAAACATATTACTCTAAAATAACAAAAATAACTGCTTTGTTCAGCAATCCGGCTACAGTGATTTTGAAATTTTAATGTTATGTAGTTATAAACTACGAGATGTATACTAGTATATACAAAGTTCATTCAGAAAGTTCCGAAACCAGTTCCTTTTACCCCTGTTACGTTAAGATTTGTATCTATATAAACCTTGTAGTTTAGACTAAGTTTGTACTATTCATCGCACCTGGTGAAGGCACTGTGTGTCGAAACAATTGTTTTGTGCCTACAATAAAGTGTTCTTTGAAACATTGAAACTTTGTTTTTTCTTTCTATTTAAAAAAAAAGAAGTTTCTATTTAATTTTCAACATAATTCCCTTCTGTTTCTGTACGACCTGGACAACTTTTCGTCTGGAATGGATTTTAAAACCTTGGTCACAAAAAAGTCCGCTGGAGTGAGATCTGGTAAGCAAGGTGCGTGGCAGATTACAGTGACTGACTTCTGTGCTAGAAATTCTGAAACAAGGATCGAGGAATGGATGGCGCATTGTCAGGCAAAAGAAAGCAATCCTCAGTGCGGCAAAATTCCGGCCAGCCAGGTCGAATCCGATCCGCTTCAAAAGTTGATCCAGGACATCAACAGATTTACGACACAACAAAACCAAACTAGGAAATCTACAAAATTGCATACAAAGATTGCGATGCTATTTACATTGGGCGATGTGGGCGTAAAATGGAATTTGTGAGCATGAACATTTAATTAAAAACAAAATATGTTCAACGGGTTTCGCTGAACATTGTATTCAAAATAACCACCACCTGGATAAAGATAATATAAAATTGCTATATAAAATTGGAAAAAGTAAAAAGCTCACTTTTATTAGAACATCTGGAAATTAAATCAGTAATTTCAAATAACATTAATTTAGTAAACAACCAAATTGAACTCATGACAAACAATACCCCCTTACTAATTACCAACTTGTAAGTGGTATTTCCTAATCATTAAAATTCCTGAATACTCACAATACGCAATATTGTTATCTATCTTTTTATTTGTTGATATGTAGGTGTGTAAATTTCTAGTATTTAAGGTTCGAACATTACTTTAAGCTCTAGTATTAAGTTTTACTGTTGATAAAACCAGTCTGGCCGAAACATATGTCGAGTTTTTTCAAAATATACTTTGAAACGTTTTTCTTCAATTTTCTCAAAATATTAGTATACTAGGGAAGGTTTTCTATAGTTTAAACTCAGGTGCCGCAAAATGTGTTTAGTAAATTATAATCTTCTTTTGTCTTTCATATGTTGAACCATGCCGTTCAAAAAGTTAGACGCAAAATTATTTCCTCTAATTGATATTCATTCATCTTTGCTCACTGTAAATTTTTTTTGTTTAGTTCTATCATTAATTCTCCCATTCGCTTAACTGTTTTTTTTTTTTCAGTAACCACATGCAGATCATGAATATGCAAATTTCTTGACATAAGGCTTTGAATTACTCTTTACAAGTGTTTCAGTCTCTCAAAATTTTCTAAATTTCCTTACATCATTTAATTTAAATCATCCGTTTTTAGTAATTTACTTTATATGTAATTTTTTTATGATATAAGTACCCGATATCTCGGCACGTGCTTGGCTTTGTCTGAACGTGTGCACGTTTACTTTTTTGACACCTACTTTCCACTCTGAGTCTCCAGCGAGGTCAAGGTCCCTGTCACTCGAGTGGTGGGCGAAGACTGCTTGTTCTAGAAGTTTCAGAACTTTATTGGGGAACAACTTTGGGGACACCACGAGGCCTTCTTAAATCCCGTACTAACCATGTCCAGAGCTTTATAAGAGACCTGGATGGCCGCATTATTTAACATTAGATAGTACTGGAGTGCAGCAGACACTTCCATAAAATTTCCTTTTAATCCTCAGGTACCTTGCAAGTTCCACACGTAAAGACTCGGGATAGGACCGTAGGATGTAGGATATGTTTTTTTTATTCTGTTAAGCAATTAAATTTTGCAATTTTACTTTGTTAATAAACTCCCATTGAATTTGAAATTCAGCCCTCTCAGTGCTATGATTGACTTAAACGTAACTTCTGAATTATATTATAAGGATAAGGTACATACATATAAAATGAACAACCAACTACCCCGCATTAAAGATAAATCGTAGTAGTTACGGTGGATTTAGGGCGAATGTTAGTGGAACATAAACGTCACATACTTTACTGTGGTGCAGTGTATCTGCGGTATACCCGTTCTTCATGTTTAACCAAAGACAATATGAGCCTGCCGTTAGTTGGTGTCTTCCTGATGGAATGGATAACGAATGCACGCGATAAATCTTCATATTCGTTTCAACGTCAACGGATGAAAGATGGCCAGAAGAAGGATGGCAATTTCATGAGGCCTCTGCGTCGCTTTGTGTATGTTACTTCTCGACCCATTCTAAACTGTTCTCTTTTGTATGTGTTCGCGGTAGAAAGAGCTAAATGTTTGCTAAAGGAACCGCCACGACTGCGGAAGTAAAATCGGCGCCAGAGAAACAACCGACGAATGAACTGAATCGACTGTTTCTTCCAACGTTCCACTCTGAGTGTGCCATGTTTTTAACGCTAACTAAATACGTGATCTGAATAGAATATGTATTTGGTTATATGTAATGAAAACATCGTGTACCATCAAGCTCATGGTGAAATATACTCTTAAACATTCAAGACTCTTCGAAATATCTTCATTCATTAACTTATAGTGTTTACGTTTCTGAATACATAATACTCCTGAAAGGACAATATTTTACTGTATTTTCGGTAGCTGACTAAAAATATTATCAACGAACGATTTTAATAGTCAGCTAGTGAATTTAAACGAAAAAGGAAAAACAATATCCAAGTAACCATGAAATTGTTTTTTGTTTCCACCATAGATTACGTTTCTACTTCGTTTTCAAAATTACGAAAATAGAAAAAGAAATTCAGCGACTAATAAAAACTGTTATTCCATTTTTAAAGTCGTAGGCCCAAAACAATTTTCAAGGATTCTAAATGTTATCCGTAAATGAGAAATCAATTTACTCTTTAGCCTTTTATTTTTTTTTGTCGTCGATTTGTTAAACTACGGCTGTTTTGACAAATGTCACCAAAAATAAAAAATTTAGAAAAAGTGAACGCTGAATACCATACAGTTAATGTATATATAAGGAAAACAAAACAAAACCTCAAGACTACATCTGCATGTGCAAACTTAAACTTAAAAGTACAAAATCTTTCAGCAACCTTCTCCCCTAGCTACCCGCCTTATTCGCTTAACGTATACTCACTTATCACACTCAACAATAGATATTTACATTACATAAAAAAGTATAGGCCCACTTTTAAGCTATCAAATATATTAATCTTTACCTCCACTCCCCACGCTACCACCATCGCCACTTTTTTTCATTGGGGATAAAGTCGTTTGCCCTTCTCTTATCCCCCCCCCCAATCAGCCCCGCAATCCCATCCGACCGACGATCCCATCATGTATACTGTAATGTTCGTGGGTTTAATAAATTTATATTTAAACTCTATATGTAGAGCAATAACAATTTATATACACTAATTATTAATTGAACTTAAAACACTATTGAATTATTACTTACTTAGATCATTAACTACTGCCACTGTCAATTTATTACTGACTCCTCGGTGATCGTCTCTTATATTTATAGTTCTATGTCGTTAATGTCTAGAATTTTCTGGACATTCGAAACGTCGAGAATAGTCCATTTCTCTGCGAACTGCCTAATTGTTTTCTTAGAAGGCAGGTACGATACACACATTTACAAATACGACGAACACATCGCCGAAATCGGCCGCGGCTAGCCGATTCGGTCCGTAACACGAACAAGTGTGCCTGATCGCACACAAGCATACTCGTGTTCGCTACAGTACCTTTGAACTATGACCTGCCAAACAAAAAAAAAGAATAATCAAAAGCAATTGGCGGAGTAATCGAGTCACAGAAACATAAAAAAAAAATACAGTTGAGTTGATAATCTCCTCCTTTTTTGAAGTCGCTATCAAGATGGGATACGATCTTTATTCTCGTTGCTAGTACACCTCCCACTGAAGAAATCAGTCGCAGTTTCTCACGAAACGTCTGGAAACCTATGTTGCTGTATGGATGAAAGTCGTCATAAATTATTATATCCTAAAGTTGTAGTTTTTTTAACATTTTTAATTTTAAGTTTATACTCGTAATTATAGTTTTTAATGTTTAAAATTAGCAAGGCATCAAAATACCATCATTTAGCATCGAGCTTGAGTAACGAATGTTGTCACTTATATTGCTCCTGCTGACTATCGTGTTGCTTCAATTTGCAATATAAACGATAAAATCTAAGACGTAATTCGAATAGAATAAAGGAGCGTCTGGCAACGAGTCCACATCTTCGAAGAGGGAAGACTCGGTCAATTTGTGCGGATATCTTGAACATTACATCGTCTGTGCCTGATACCGTGACTCTTATTGCCTGAACCGTTTCAAACAAATTGTCTGCTTTTTTAGCATTATTACCCATAAAAGTTGATACGAACCGCAAATAATTACTTCATGAACCTCAGTGTCGCAGTTTGAATGTTTCTTTCAAGAGACATTATTTACGAAGCGCGTCTCTTACATTACACTTAAAATGAAACTTTTGAGATTTTACTGCGAGAAGTATCGATACTACACAACGTCAATTTTATTTAAGATATTACTTTTTCTTTACCATTCCGAAAGTCGATCGTTTGGTAAATCATCTAAAATAACCACAAAAATGTAAGCAAAGGAAATTTTATTAAACGTCAGATTCCAATGAATTCGTATGTTTAGATGCAGAATTTTGTAGTGATCAAGTGAGAACGTTATCAACAAAGGAGGTACCTTGTGATAATAGCTCCAGTATGTTGATCGGAAGATGACAATTAAAAATTATTTATGATCTCTTCCTCTTCCTATTGCCTAAACATTCGCCAAAACCGCAAAAAAAAATTAAACAGTAGGAAATAAGCATAGTTTCGAAAATATTTAAAACAAATTGCAACAAACTGAACATACAAATCTTCAAGAGTCAGTCGCGATCATATTCACAATTTCGATCAAAAGAAAAACAAGTTACCATGAATTTCGAGTATTTCAGTATTAGATTCCAAACGTATACATAGGGTGGAAAAGGAAAAAGTATTTTATTTTCACGGCGTTTTTACGTTTCTAATAATTTAAATGTCCGGAGCTGCCCGACTTCCTCCTAAATTCTTTGTAATTTATTGAAAGATATGCAAAGAAAAAGAGGGACTTCTTTCCTAACGAAATGATACTATTAGGGTTAGGTTAGAAAGAATTTTACCGAAAGTTTGAAGTGTTTAATGGACATTAAAAGAATGTAACGTAAACTAACAAAATTGCCACTTAAAATTTATATCGAAAATTGAGGCGTGCAGGTTATTGCAAACCGAAAATAAACTTATGGCATCCAGCCGCCTCGGTTTCCTGAAGTAAGTAACGTAATTATTCCTTTCTAAATAGTCAATTAAGGGTCGAATGGCCTCTAGTCGCGAAATGATTAATAAAGCTGAATGGCCTCCATTATTTGCTTGATTTTCGTAACCGTATCTGGATGCGACAAAAGTACCACCTTAACTGTGCCCCAGAAACTTTAACAAACTACTGTAGTAATAAAATTTCGAGAACAAAATAGAACAAAACAAAATGCCTTATAGCAGATTCAGTTTGTAGATTCCCTACTTACCTGATAGGGCGAGCTCGAAGTTCTCCAGGGTACAGAAGCAGAGGTAAAGATCAAAAGCAACAAAAAATCGGATATATAAACGAATTTTATTTGTAAGCATGCAAAATTATATAAAATTTATGAAATACTTCTTAAAGTACAATCAAAAACATGTCCTCTCTTTGGTCCCAGAACTTAGGGGCCACCTATAGGAGCATCTGTGAAAGACACTCCAAAAATTCGTAACGTACAGTCGTTTTAAATGAAATGGGATTTTGGTGGTAATCAATTTAATTAATCATCTATAAGTTTCAATAGTGCAAGCAAGAGAAAGTAGATGATATTCCAAAATACTTTCCCAATTGAAGAACAAATCTCCCAGGATTGGATAGTTTTCACGCACGACTCAAGACCAGACCTAGGCCTCTCTTGAAATCTAGATATAAAATAAAGGGGGAGAAAGAAATTCAACCCTGACTTATGGAATAGAAATAAATAAATTACGTTATTTTGTCAGATTCAAAAAAAAACTACAAAGCAGATGTACTAGTGGATGGAGCTTAATACCATGTCCCTCCACGTCCCACCTCAGATTTTTTAAGGGAAACTTCTTTAGTTGCAATATGGCAGAAAGGGTTGAATAAAACACAAAAAACAAACTCTTTCCCTTCACCCAGTTCAAAGACAATTTAATGGAATGGACGTGACGACCTTAGGGAAAAAATAGTTTAATCAGTAGAAGCTCAGCTAGTTCATTATTCTTTCTGATAATTCAAAATTGGCGTTGAAAGTGAGATCAATATGTCATTTTTTTTAAATCTCATACTTACGCTTACCAAGTAGTTATATAATCGAAAGTACGTAGTACTAGAAATCTTAAACGCCAACTCCAAACGTTAGACTAATACGATCGCGGTGCCTTTCGGTAACAAAGTTCCTTTCTTCAGTCCAGAAAGTACTTAGGAAGCTTTTGCCTCAGGGTTAGCGTTGATGTTTAAACTCCTGAGTACGTCCAAAGTTTTTCAGTCTTGCTGATTCTCTCGAAAATCAATTTCAAGAGCCATAATTAAAATAATCTAAAAAGACAGGTAAATTCCTGTTAGTCTTGCCATAATTAAAAACTATGTAAATAGAAATTAAATATACCGAAGTAACTTTTTCAATGTTTAGGGTACGTTATAAATTCTTTCAGTTAATCAAAAATACTTCTTGGGTAATATAGAATTTCAAAAGACTCTACCACCGAAAATAATGATCAAACCTCAAGTCTTAAAGATATCTAGCGTTTTTTAAAAATACCTGACCACCTTGTATTTCAAAGTACAAGTACCATTATCGCTAAACATTAAACTGCCATTGTCCTCCTTTGTAAAAAGAACAAAAGGGGTACAATTTTTGTGCAGCACTAGCAATAATAGCAGGGCTGGTAAAGACAGTGGTAGCAGTACGTAGTTCTTCTTAACGTTTTAACCAGAGACGAACTTTAGTGCGCTAATGATCTAATTTAATTTCGGCTTGATCTTAATTATTAATGAACTTTGATAAATGACGCCGGGTGGAAATAAGATACTGCCCGTTTTCATGACGAGTTGATTTCGTTAAATTCGAACGAGGAAGAACGCGAAAATTGAATCGCTTTCATTATAATAACTGGAATTGAATGGTTCAGTTTAATTGAGCGTTTTGTACTGCTACGGCTTTTAGATACTAACGTCACCGAGATATGTTTTATTTTAATGAAAATCCTTGATTGATAATACCAAACTACCATGAAATATTTTTTTTTTAAATGTGACCAACATTGTCCATGTCACCTATTATTCCAGGTAAGTCAGTTAGTAGTAAAAAAATTGCATTAGGATTTTATTCTATTTTGTGTGACATTCAGATGGGCGCTCTATTAAATAACGATGTAAAAAGTTTTCTTTTTGTTATGACAAATTAGATGTAGGATCTAAATAATTAGTGTCAAAAAAATTTTTTGCATCTGTAATTAGTTGTAAGTCATTACTTTCTCCAGTTACTTCAGGTAATCATTATCTACGTCGTATATTGAGCAGTTAAAAGACATCATCCTGCGCTTCTTTAATTCCTTTAGGTATAAAACTTTTGAAAAACAATTACTTTCAAGTATGTAAACTGCAAAGATTAGTAGAGACTTAAAAACGAAGATTGATCTACCTTCTATTTCAAATTTAAAATCCAAACAAGTCACATAAAAAAAACCTCTATAGCAGACATTTACGACTATTAGGGAGAATTAAAATGTGCATAAAGTGAAAGACAAAATGAAGATTAAAATTGAAAGTAATTCGGGATTAACGGTAATGGTCGCGCATTATAGTACGTCGTCTTCATTTCTTATCGTGTAAAATCGCCTTTAAAACTTGATTGGTTTCTTGGCCGATAAAAACCATCTTCTTTGGTGCATAAACAGCGTTTATTGAGGACAATTGAAGATGACGGCAGTGACCTCATAAGATAACAGTAAAATCCTCGAATAAAATGACTATAAACAGGTACATATGGCACAAGGATAGGGTCGTCCCCGATAATTTTACTCATTTAACTCTACCATTTCGTATCCTCATGGAGAATAAATTTTAGGGGTGGCAAAGAGGTGGATAAAGCAGATGAGGGAAAACCAATGCTCGTAGACCGAACGGTTTAATGGTTTAATTAGAAAGCACCATCCTTTTGGTTTAAATGTAAACGAAAACTTTTATATCTCGTGGTAACTATTGGAATACGAAATTACTTCCGCTGCATGCACTTTTAACATTATCTAACTGGTTCGATAACTTCGTAAATGTAAACCTAAAGTTTGTAATTAGTCTAAAGCTGCAAGTAGATGGCTACATCACCCTTAACCCGAAGAACTTACTACGTTGAATTAGGTTAATAAGTTCTAGAGCAAAACTGAAATAACTGACCAATAGGGAATGGTGTGGTGGGTTAATGACGAATATCTTGTGGAAAACCCAATAAAACTAAAACCGTAGTTAGAAACGTGCACAGACAGACATCGAGCCATTTAACGTTACCGAAATTTAGACTATTGCCACCAGCGGCGGATCCACTGCGGATCCAACCGTCTCCCTAAGACTTGTTTCAGGATGGATTTTTTTTTCTGTTTGAAAGCCAAGGTCTTTTACCGTTGTAGACAAGCTCTGACAAAGCTTTTTATATAAATACCTGCACGAGCTTTCTACAACCCTGTTGTTAAATGTGCAACAAAAAGTTACTTAAAGAGAATGAAGATTAAACACTATTTTATAAAATAAGAGAAGAAGTAACAACAACATAAAAAAATCGTCTCCGGAATTAGACAGGAACCACATAAGACAGTTTCGAAGTAAAAAAACTATTTCCATAATATACATAATCTGTATATTATTGGTATGAAGAAAATTAATGCCAATATTATATTTCACCAGCAATAAATGCTTATTGTAGTATTCGTGGGTTTATGAAATTTTTGTTTGCAAGACTAAGTACAGGAATACAATTTATTTACACTGATTTAATTATAACTACTTAAAAACACTATTAATTAATACGGAACTTAGCTTATTATTTATTTACAACACTCACTTATATGCGCGTCTCTATTTATTTGTCTTTTCACTTCTAACACGGTCAATTTATTTCCGATGTTACCACTGTCACGGTCAATTCATTAGAAACTCACTGTCGAACGCCTTTCCACTTTTATAGCACCATGGAACATGTTTACATTGTTTACGTTTTCGGCGAACCGCTTAATTACTTCCCTGGAAGGCAGGTACGAGACACACGCCTACAAACACACGCATACACTGCCGAAAACCGCCCGCGGCTAGTTGAGCCGGCCGGCGACGCATACAAGCGTACCCGATCGCACACAAGCACGCTCGCATTCGCTACACTATTTTTGAGAAAAATGGCGTTTTTTCAATATTTATTAAACAAACTCATAAGGCACATTCTTAAAGCACTTCAGTTTTTTTTATGTTATAGTTTAGGCTTTAGATGATTTATGAATCTAACAAGAAAATGCGCTTTATAAGAGTGTTGCAACAAATATTCAAAAATCGCAATTTTTCCTGAAAATGGGCATTTGAACTAATTCTTGCTGTATATTTATCACCCGTGAAACACAATATTGGTGTTAATTTTATTCACAGCAATATTTTTTATTATCCAAGTCTTCTAAGATATTATATGTATAGAATACCTAGTTAATGTGACTATTTCTGTGTCAATTATCACTTTGTCAAAATTGAGTAGATATTATACGTAATGGCTGGACAGTATGTACAATATACGAATTTATTGCTTTCGCTGTAACATACATACATATCAGACTTAACCGTTACCATCGGGAGACAAGGACTGTGCGCTGGTTTCGTAACCACCTATGCTGTGCATGAACCTACTATAATAGCATAGCACAGAATAGCATGGTAACTACTTAACCGGTATTTATGTGTACAATATAATTTTGATTCAAAAAAAAATTCAATTTAACGAACGTGCTCCTCGTAACTTCTTTTAAAATACTTTCCGGTTTGACCCAGGTAAAAAGCTTCGCATTCTGAACATTTAAGCTTCTGAACTCCTAATTTTTTTCACATTTATTAGTTATTAAAAAAATTGGTTTTTATGGCCACGTTAGGTTAAAAGCCGAACCTGTGCAGAACCGTATAAATACATAGTTAGTTTAAAATTTTTTTTTTAAATATTTCAATATTAGGTATGCAGCGATTTAAAACGAACATGAGTAAATGTAACCGAATTTTGTTGTTTATCTACTAGTGATTACCGACCAATCCACCTGAAAATTGAGTACTATCCTTTTTCATACATTGAAGGAATATGAGAACAAAGTTTAGAAAAATGAATAAAAGACAGCTCTAATGGATGTAGAATAAATCGGCTGTAAATATTCATTGCTGTTCTGAGAACATCTCTTTTTTACTTTGGACGATTGTTATATGTAAAATTCTTTTATTTTCTTTAAATCGTATTCTGTCGTATTTGCTGTGTCAAAAATTGTCTTATTTTCCGGGTAAGTGAACTGCAAACATTCTTTATTGTCTCTTTTTTTCTCGTTTATTAAGGAAATACAATTTGATATTACATTGTGTTTCCAAAAATTCGATCATGTTTATGTTTATTGATTGAATATGGAAACAGAGAAAGATACGCAACTAATACAGTCCCTAAGTACCAGAAACAGCTGTACAAGGGATTCAGGAGTACTAGTCATGATTACCCCAAAAAGAAAACCGTTATACAGGGCATACCAGTATCTCTACGCTCGTATATCGGAGCAGGATCTCCAGCATACTTCGCAACATCCTTTACTCTAGTAGATTCATCCCATATCCTATCCTAAGTATGACAAGCTTCAGAGTGTTAGTGGCAAGCAGCTGTTCCCTTAATTACACCAATGATTCCAATAACGCTCTGTAGGTGGGCTTTCATGATGATCTCTCCTTGGTAACGAGGTAGCAGATGTACCGGTCACCATCCGGCAACTCCAGTGCTTTCCTGCCATGTCTGAGTTGATCTTGCAGTAATGATGGGCGACCAAACTTATTCCGGAAAATTACGGCGAGTCCACCGCACATATTGTCCTTCGCCACACAGTGCGCTGAATACTCGCTCGGTACGGCAAACAGATCTCGGGGTTCTTCGGCGGTGACTCCAAATCTAGCTTTAGAATACCGGCTCGGCGTGGCCACGAATTTCTTCCTCTTTGAATCCTCCACCAATGACCTTTATGTCATAGGTATTCTTCATCTGGTTACTGGCTGCCTGCATATGGGAGCGTACATGTTCATGAATGTCGTCAGGTCATGTCCTGACTTGGTCTTCTCCGGCAACATCTTCACCAGGTTGTAAGCGCAGCTCCCTCCCAAACAGTATCTTGGCGGGTCTTTAGCCAGTAGTTTCATGGATCTATGATCTATATGGCATAAGGTATAATGGCAAACGGGGATCCCAGTCTCTCCGATGCTTAGAAACCATTTTGGAGAGATACCATTCCGTCTTGATTGTGGATGCTTAAAATTTTACAGATGTGCTTCAATATAGCGGATTCAAAGTTTCGTTTCTGGTCGGAATGTAGCTCCATCAGTACTTCGAATCGACTGATGAGCTTATACATAAAAAGGATAATAAAGCTGCGATTAAACCAATTATGCGAACGATCCTCATCTGTGCGAAGCAGGAATTACAGAGGTGACCATCATAGCGGCGGTCTATCTTTGACACGACAAAAAAAAATGGGAAGTTCCGAGCTCTTCCACAGATTGGAATAGAATCCGGTAACAAATATTTAGAAAAGCATGAAACAGTGAATATTTCAAGTAACAACTTTCTGCCTGAATCGTCGTCATAGGTTTTGTCCCATTATTAACAAACTTCAGAAAATCTGGTAAAAGTTGTATTATAGGGCCGATATACTCACTAAGCTACTCATCGTTTTGAAACTTTTTCTCTTGTGTCGATTCAATACGAATGGCTTAATTTTTTTTATACTGTTGACTATTATTCTTATTTTATAATTACTAATTGTTGGGTATGGCTTCGCCTGCACTCTGTGCTATATTTATAAATAAAGAAATAAGTAAAAATGGTTTGAAACAACTTCCGCTATAATTAAAAATTAGAATGTGGTAGAAAAGGAGGAAAGAATGAAAGACGAAAAAAAGTGGTCTCTAAGAAAGTGGAAGTTTCAATAAACAAGGCAGTTCCTTTCTTCTTAACAGCTCAGCTAAACGGGAAGAGAAACGGTCCAGACACATTACCACATATTTGTAGTAGACGAATGGATATAAAATATTTCACGAAGAAAATATTACTACTAGTTATTGAACATCGAGGCACTCCCTGGACGATTTATGAGCTTGTTTTGTGCCATTATGTGAACTATTTATTACAATAGGGCCTTGGCTGACGAGGTAGTTCTCTATAAAAAATGGACAAAATAATATACTGAGTTATCTGTCAATGGCCTTTTCTTCTTTCAACGAACAGACAAAATCGATACCGTTATTTGTTGTCTCCGTCAAATTAAAATCTACAACGAAGGAGGAAATTCTAGGAAACACACCAAATGCAAGTCAAATAAGAAAGTTGAAGTATGATAGTGCCAATCAAAGGTTTAAAAATTTGTCGTTTAGAAATGCGAAGTATCCAATAATTCAAAATTACTAAAATACTAATGATAAATAGTTTTACTTTAGTCATTTTTTAGTATTAAATTCATAACCTAACGAAATAGGAGTAAAAAAATATAAAAATATTTTATGACATAAGTTAAATAGATAACTACTGCAACTGTACTTTAGCCCATTGCTAAATCCAACACTGTTATATATATTTCATCCACGTGATGATGCTGCAGTGTGGTGAAACGATAGTTGTGAAATTTTAGTAAGTAAATAAAAAATTTTAGAGTTTGTATGGAGAATGCGGGATTTCTTTAGTTAAAAAAACAAACGTCTTTTACAGTTGTATTGATGACTCATTTTTCAATAATTACGCTTGTTTTTATGGCGATGAATTTTTTTATGAATTTTCTGCACATTTATGCCGTACTTTGATAGCTTTACTTCGTGATTTAGTTATTTCGTTATTCATAAGATATATATCAGTTATTAAACCCTTTTGCATTTAATACCAACTATTACATTGCACTTTATGGCTCATGCATGCAAATGAGTTCAATAAACTCCGCAGATTACTACATCCATCTAGATAAGGATAGACTTAAAAAATAAAACAAGATTTACAGCGACAAATAGTGTTTAATAGGAACTATTATTAATACAACAAATAACAAATAACACAATTTACAAAAACAATATTATTAACGAACTATTATTGGTTGGTTGTGTAGCTTTATTAGCCATAAGTATAAGGGTCATGTTTTTACCAAATTTTTTCCGACACATGTAATGCGGTTTATATAGGGCAATCTGGTCGAGAAGTTTGCAAAAGAATAAAAGAATATGTGTACTGTAGTATTCGTAGGTTTATTAAATTTTATTTACAAGACTAAAGTACAGGAACACAATAATTATACACTGATTTAATAATAACTACTTTAAGACACTGTTAATTAATACGGACTTAGCTTACTATTTATTAACAGCACTCACTTATATGCGCGTCTCTATTTATTTGTCTTTTCACTCCTAACACTGTCGATTTATTTCGGATGTTACCACTATCACGGTCAATTTATTACTAACTCACTGTCAAACGTCTTTCCACTTTTATATCATCATAGAACAATCGAGAAAAAGTCCGGAATATTCGAAAAATTGTTTACATTTTAGGCGAACGGCTAATTGCTTTCCTAGAAAGTAGGTACGGGACACTCGTACACAAATACAACGCACACTGTCGACACCGGCCTTGACTAGTTGAGCCGGCCGGCTACGCATACAAGCGTACCCGGGCGCACACAAGCACGCTCGCGTTCGCTAGAGTACGATATCAATAAAGAGGTCTTTTGACATCGAATCTGACTATTCTTCGACGAAGAGCTTGATATGACAGCAATATATTTTTCCTCATTAATTTGAGGTAATTTTTAGTTTAAATACCTTAATTCTCTTTAATGGAAGAGCTTTCTCTATATACGAAATGCTAACTTCCTTGGACCAAAAGAATCACTTAGTATTGTACTTGTACAATGATATTTTGTTTTAGGAATATCGTTGCCGGATAGAACTAACCAAGGCAACTAAGCGTAATAACGCAAATAACATGATACATAAAAAATATTACTTCAGCATTCTTTGTGAAATATATATGCAGATAATACCCAGAAAAGCGGTGTAGAGGAAATTACTTATTCGTACCTACTATCCGGCTATATACATCGGAAAGACGAAACTTTCAATTACTACCCGCTATAAAGAGCACATGTACGTATAATCCCATGTACAACAATCTTATCAATAAAAATCACACGTATGTCATAAAGAGTTCAAAACCATTACACCAAATACAATGAAATCAAAAATTCTTAGGCAGATATGAAATTTAAGAAATTAAAAAAGGAAATTCGTTGAACAAAACCTTAACCAACGATCAGTTGGACTTTGGCAACAACCCCCTATTAGACCCTGACTTTAGTACGTAATGATACTCCTGTTGACGCCCTAAGAAGGCGAATTGTACACTTTGTTTTTATAATCAATAAATGAAACCGCTCCAAGTGTTAATTTATTTTATATTTGTATACAAATATTTCGCCAAGAGTTGTTGTCTGATTACTTCCTTATTATACAGAATGTTACATACATAAAGTAGATAAATTAAATGGTCTCTAAATATCGAGAGAGCTCCGATTAACGATGCGTGAATTCGAGAGAAAACGTTATTTATATGATTAATTTAATAGTTATAATAATATCCGTGTTAATTCCTAATTATGTAGTAATTCATTCTGGTAGATATCGAAGAAACTACTTTGGACCACCGTAACACGATTAAAGTGGTTATGATGATGTTACATTTTTTTCATGTACCTATTCTTCTTTACGGCAGATATACGCCCATACATGTTAAGTCCTATTAAAAAATCTTTTAACCTCCTCAGTGTTCAATATTGTTCAACATTAGAGCCTTTGAGGTGTTTTTATTAACTAACCTGTGAATAATGCTAGAAAGAGTTTTTTTTTCTTTGAGTGTTCCTAATGTCTAGGAAGGAATTGTACTTTTGTTTGCCATGTATTTGGTAGTTTTTGTAATGACATCATCATATTTCATAAGTTCTACTACGACGCCTTTGTGCTGCTGAATAGAATAAGTGGAATAAGAATTTTTGCTAATCCATCTCTCTAATAACACTAATCCACAGAATGTTGGTAGTTGGAAAGTTGATGGAAAACTTCGCAGACAATGGCGAATAAATATTTTTATTAAATTAGAAGAGATCTCGATGTCGGCTGTCATCATTAATCTTCCGTCTCGACGATGCCGAACTGAAGTTTGATAATCTCATTGCTTTAAAGCACTTCGCACCCTTAGACAATGAAACTCTCGTTTTTGAGATTAATGCGTCCAGTGCACCCCAAAGGGCACAACAAACAGATGGTCGTCTATCCGCGTTAATCTCACAATAAAAGAAGAAAATTAATTAAAGAATATGCATTATAAACTTAAAAGTTGAACAAAACCCTAACGAAGGAGTTTCATTTCCTCTACGTTCTAATGGATTATCGACAGTACCTACCGACTTTGTATTCCCTTTGTACTTCCAGTTTGTTTTAATGGATTAAGCGATTTTAGTGGATTAAATAAATAAATTAATCAGAAATAATGCTTAATCCAAATGTTAGTGCATATTTTTATAACCTAACCTAACCTAATGGTACACATTCCTGAGAGTTCATCCATAACGCTAACTCTTTTCTGTGTAATCAAATCAATATCATAGAATAGTAGTGAATTTTGTTACTTCTTCCATTTCTGATATTAGTAACTGTAGTTCGAAGAATATTCACGTTACGTGCCATGATCACAGTCACGTTACAGCCACAATCGTGTGACCATCAGTTCGGATCGTCCGCCTGGAAATTCCCTGTTCATTCGGATATTTCCATGACTCTACGGTACTACTGGAAATACTGTAGGTTCATATATATCAAAAGAACAATCTTTCCATTAAAGGATGCTCTTCAAATTCGATGTGTAAAGTGTAGATATTAAGATAGAAACGAACAGACATTTGTATTCTGGAGTTTACCAAAACTTGCAATCATCAGGTCAACTTGGGCCTGTGTAAAGTAGCATTCTGTTGTTAATAATTTTTTCCTTTGCCCAGCGAGTTTCAACCATCTGCCGAAAGCAAACCCTCAAGCTTTTAATAGCCTTATATTAAGCGAAACCTCTTAAAACATCGCCACAATTGGCGAAATACGTCAGATTTGGCGGTTAACGCCACAGAATATTAACAGCAAATATTTACATGCAAAAAAAAATCAAAAGCGTCTGCACAATACTCCAAATTACTCAAAATTTAACGACTTTTATTCTTGATACCTCTAACGTGGAACTTCTTTAGGTAAAACTAGAAGTCAACAAGAAGCAGTGTTATTGAATTTAAGTGGAAACCTCACAAGAACAACCTTATAGTCTAAATAATAATATCCAAAAAGATTGATGAATTAATAATGTCGTGGGGTTCACGAAATTTATGAATTTTCGCTATTTCGGAATATGTGGACAAAAAGAGCAGTTTCTGGTTACGAATTTTCTCGATGATTCCGCTATTGTACATCGGCAGAGCGTTAGACACTTACTAAAATTCATCAAACAAAATTCGCGAATTCGTTACTTTACTGTGTTTCAGATGTAATTTAAATTTAATTTAACGATGAAAAATCTGTTCAATTTAACTCGCTCTATTTAATTTAGCGTTTCAGGAAATGATTTTTCCCCATTCTTTATCGGTCTCCTACCGATTGCCTCGACAATATCGTATCCGATCTCGTCTTTATTCCGAACGCTTATCTCTGGCGCAACTCGGCCCTGCCAATAAATTCAGTCGTCGTAAACTTATCTGGAGAAGGAGACTACTTACCGAAAAAGAGTGCTATCGAGTGAAACGGACACATTTGGAAGTTTATGCAGTTACGCCCTCGCGCCCAATAATTCCGGGAGCGCAATGCTCCAAGTCTCTTAGTAGTCTGTGTGTTACTTCACTTGCAGGGCACGCTCTTGTGATGGCTTCAGACTTCATTGGCCTCTTATAGCGTCTCGCTCGCTCCACCAACAACTTCCTCAGAACGTGAAAACAAAAGTAATCAGATCGACGCAACCGGATAATGGAGGAAGGATTCAGCAACGAGAGGGAGATGCAGTGAAGCGTTTGGAGGTGCACTTCTCCTGTAGTGAAACTAATGTTCAGTTCGTTGTCCCGGCTGGTTTGAGAGAACACCGCTCGGAAACAGCCATCAGATACGTGTGAACTGGGAGAATTTCTATCATTCGAAATTAGTTCGTAACTCTATAATCAAAGATAACCCCTCGAGCTCTCCATCTACACTTCGTTTCCGCTCAAATGGGCGCTGATGTTTAGATAGTCGCTTTAACTTTCTCTAGTGAGACATGCCATCGAGCTATTAAGTGAAAGTAATTTGACTGATAACACAAACCGCTTCAATTCTAATATACCAAACTAAATTGAACAAATTTATTACTTGATAATATAAATGGAAATAGAGGAAGATTCTAAAGCGGATATGTATATTTGATATCTAATTTCTATGAAAGGTTCTTATGGAAAGGATATATTAGGAACTCATATGGCTGCAATTTTGTTCAGGTTCCCATTTATGCACTTATTGACAGCGAAATGAAATTGAAGTTTTTGCACGTTATCGAAACGTTAAAAAAAAAATTTCTTTGAAACAACTCTTACGATAAAGCTGACAGAGACTGAGACAGAGAATGTCATATTTAAGGCCACCAACACTATAAAAAAGAGCTCAATCTCTATGTAAAAGAAAGTCCACAATATTTTAAAAAGGCGTTGGTGCGCAGATAGTTAAGTTGCTAAGGTAGAGGGGAAATTATGACATTACGACAATTAAATCTAAGACGTTGACTTTAACAACCAATGGCATTTTGTTTGATTTGGTGACATGAGATAGCGCGGCTGGTGACTGTTTTAGAACCCTTACTTTAAAGTCTTTTACAACAGATTCTCCATAAGAAACCTATTTTAGTTAGGACTCGTTTCTACGTTATTATCTTCTTCATGACTAAGGCAAAATGAGTATATGTAGCTTATCTTTACGTATAAAAACTTCAGCTCATTTTGTTTCTAAAGAGAAAGAAGAAAATGCTGGTTTTTATTAATCTAATTTTCAATCTAAATACAGAGAAGGTCGTAATACCACTTCATCTGACCGTACTGGACCGTAGAGATGCATGACATAGTTGAGTTTATCCATTCAAGAGGCTGTTATGTGTTTCAAGTGATGTCCCGTCTGTCGTCCTGTTATATCTACAAGCCAACAAAATATCCCCGGAATGCCCCAAAGGTTATTGAAATCACCGAACGTCATATCACAATAATTACAGTATACATAATTAATGTTATAATGGATGGAACGTGCGGTATGCCAGGGACTATACTCTAGTAGATACATTATTTGCTTATAGAGGGTAAAATGTCAATTCATTTAAACTTAAGTTGAACTAAACTGAATGCGATTGTAGTTATTGGCTTACTATCTCATTGTTTTCTACATTTGTAAGACACTTTCAGAGTATTCTTTGTAAGAATTTGCTTAATCATTAACTAGTAAAGGTGATACTTAAATCATAGCTGCAAATTGATAATTCCAGTTTATCTTCAAAAATGAACACAAGATTAAGACTAAAAATAGTACCTAGAATTTATAACGATTATCACAAATTGAACCCTCTCGCCATCTGGGGATGCAAATAAATCTACTTGAGGATACAGAAGGCTTTGAATGATCTGCCCATGTCACGCAGATGAGAAAGTTGTATAAAATACTGACCAAGTACATAATTTACTCTATTTTGTAATGCGTGCCTACCACGCAAGTTGTGCTATTCATAGGTCGATTCAACGAGTACTATCCCTAATTACTTAATCTTGTTGATCATTATGGTACCTACAATGTATAGCGATTACTACAGACGTTGCATCGTTGCTGTGGTATACAAGTAGGTACTCCTTCTAGGCAAAGTAGGTAAGCAATCTAGACTGTATTCTCAGAAATGTTAGTTTCCAAGGAGAAGACTGCAGTCTCCCAGATTTCAGTCTTTAAAAGAAAGACTGCAAATTCTCAGTCATCAGTTTCTAAGAGAAAGACTGTCGTCTCAACGAGAGAGACATCGCAGTCCTTTGGAGGTATGTTTTTAAATATTTTGATAAAAAATAGTTGAAATTGTTCTTCTGACAATCCCAATCCGAAACTATAACATTTTTTAAAAAAGGGCGAAGTACTTACCACAGATTCAATTTACTTAAAAAGTCGGTGTACAGCATACACTGTAGGTAGAAATTTACGCATACTTTGATTTCCCTACAAATATCGGAATCTCTCTATGGAAGACTGAAATTTTTTTAAGGGACCAAAAAATGTGAAAACTCATACGCGGAAACAGTAAGAGACTAAGAAATACTGCAAAAGACTGATTGAAAGAGTACCAAAAATCATTAAAGATTCTCAGACTCTGATTATTTCAGAGGTATTTTTTTTACGGTGTTATTTTAATTTTTAATTTAATTTAAGACAATCTTTTGAGTGTAATGTTTAATCGTAAGACCAAAGACGACACGACATCACTACCTGTGGTAAGCACTATAAAATATTAGTTAATTTTTGAACCAGACCTTCGTATAGCACTGCATGTGTGATAGGCACGCATACTGTAGCGAACACGAGCATGCGTTGCGGGCCGGCGGCTCAACTAGCCGCGGGCGGTTTTCGGTAGTGTATGCGTGTGTCTCGTACCTGCCTTCCAAGAAACTAATTAAGCGGTTCGCCGAAAATGTAAACAATCTTTCGAATATTCCAGACTTTTTCCTGACTGTTCTATGATGCTATAAAAGTGACAGAGACGTTCGTCGAGGAGTTCGTAATAAATTGACAGTGATAGTGGTAACATCCGAAATAAATCGACAGTGTTAGAAGTGGAAAGACAAATAAATAGAGACGCGCATATAAGTGATTAAATTGTAAATAAATAGTAATCTAAGTTCCGTATTAATCAATAGTGTTTTTAAGTAGTTATTATTAAATAAGTGTATATAAATTGTGTTCCTGTACTTTAGTCTTGTAAATGAAATTTTAATAAACCCACAAATACTACAATACCAAAATGTCAATGGGTATTCTGTCGGAACTTCCTACGACAGTTGTCAACTTTTTTGCCACATCGTGGGTAACAAACAAGTCGCATTCTTTTAAAATTACTTTTAATTTTCTTTTAGTTTAGTTTTCATTATCTTTTATTATACATATCTTTATCAAATACTACGACTAGTCTATAAAAAGCCTTTTTTGTTTACAAATTACAAATTTTAAGGAAAATACCGTATATTAGGTTCCAACCTTGCTTAAAATCTGTTATATGGAAATATCCACCGATCAAAGGTTTGATACGATAAATTGTTATTATTGTTGTGCTTATTAAACTAAATCCCTTTGTAGAGAAAGGTTCTACTCTAATTAGTCAGACATCCATATTGGTAGCTTCAAAATTTATTTTGGTTTTATGTTTTGAGCGTTGTCAATCATTGGATGGATAGCTTTTAACCCTCATCGAAAATCCAACGGAAACATTACATAGACACATTTCAACGAAAACGACCAGTAAAAAGCGCCAGACGTGAAATCAGTTGCGACTGACATACGAAACAAAAGGGCTTCGTTAAACCTTCCATTACAAACTGTTACGAATGACATTCAGTGTAATCTCAATTTAGATTTCTCTCCCTAGGAGTTATTTCGTCTTTTACGAACGATATAATTTCAATGCAAGCGAATAAGCGAAACTAGAATTCCGTCAAAATGAATAATAAATATCCTGTAAATTCGAAGTACAGGATCGAACGTAATTAATCGGCAAAACGAAATTACAATGCATCAGCTGAACTGAAAAATTCGCTTTAGAATCTAATCATTTATGGGTTTCCTAAACCAAAATTATTCAAATAGATACACTGGGTGATTCAATTTACAGTTTCAATTTGCTAAATTACCTACCCCGCATATTATATTTGAATTATGTCAAGTATATTTGTAAGAGGAAGTTACAAAGCTTTGAATACAGTCATTAGAGCACTTTAACACCTTACCATAGCATCAGCTCTTTCAAAAACGTACCTCGTCAGTTGTAAGCAAAACTGCTGCCTTGCAACACATGACTATAGTAGAGAGTGCATATCTATGGAAAGTATAGGTTTGGAAGACCATCACTTATGGGGGAGCAGTTGAAAAAAGTGTCCAGCTAAACGTGGTAAATAATTTTTCAAAGACCTTTCAGAATGGCGCTAGCGTAGGAAAGAGGTATAACCAATTTAGCAGTTGTAGGTCGACTGAAGTGCTGCGAGTTGAAAATTGAAATCGTAGTAATAAAACTTCAACTATAAACAAATATACACTAAAAAAATACTGTGAGATAACGTAGAGAGTGATTTAATTTTACTGAACTTTTAATAATGAGTTTATGGTAGTTACCTACTGTTACAAAACTTTTTAAAATAGGTAATTGAGCTGTAATGGACATACAAAAAATGATACGACAGCCATCTTTTCTCCGACCCATATTTTTTCCGACCATCAGTACTTACGTAAAATAAACTTTACCTGATTAACGATTTTTCATTTCTATAATTTTCTTAAAAGTATCACCACATCAAAAAATTTTTGTTTATAGTAATTCCTTATGTGCTTCTCTGTTCTACTCTAATAACTTTTGGCGCTTTCTTAAAAGTTTACCAATCTGCTACAGTAGCGCCACTCTAATTTGACGCCTTTCCATAGACATTGTTTCATATAAAGGGATGGTTCTACTTACCTCTATACATTCCATATGCGTAACTGCAGCGGTAAACATCCGACGAAGATAAGAATTTGTTGCATTTCAATATAAATTATTTGATAATCATTTTATAAATCTGGCCCTCTATGGAAAGGTAATGGCCCAGAGGAGAACGTGGAGTGCAGTCGAGTGAGCGATTAAGCTATTTTCAAAAAACTGTCTGACGAGTATTGAGGCACATTTACCTACTAGAGAACATACCATCTACAACTGCTACAAGCCCTCCACACAAACGATAAGATAAAGCGAGCAGAAAATCCCGAGTGTATTATCCGAAACATGGGAAGGGATGGGTATTTTATGCCTGCTGTAATTTTTAGAGAAAGATTTTTATTAGACCTAAATTGGGGTAAAATGTGGGTATACAAAAATTTATGCCACATTGGAACATGATCTGGGCAGACCAAAAGTGCACTATATTATTAACCTTAATATAGCGCATATAATCTTCCTTTTTTGACGAAAATATGGGTTTTGAAGTAATGTAGTGTAACGAGCGTGCATGTATGCGAGAGCGGCGACGAGATCCGAGAGCAGATAAACGGAGTTCAAAGAATGCCGCCGTCGGTCGGCGCTTTGATGACAATAAACAAGGCCATAAATTAAACGAACACAATAGGAACTCGCGTAAAGTCTAGTACGTCATTCTCGATTCTTCTGGAACTTTCGGTGTCTGTATAAATACTTGTTGACGTGGTCAGCGATAGCAGTTTACAGTTAGCATCCGAACGAGTAATTTAAATACCGAACTACGATATACAGAGTGATATAAATACGCATTTTCTTGGTCATATAAATAAGTTGTTGAATTGTTATTAGTGTTTATGTCTTAAATAAATAGTTGTAAATAAATATCCGTTAAATAAAGAAGTTAAACTAGAAAAGTCGTTACAGTATCTTAGAACTTTGAATAAATGTGAAATGAAGACTTGGCATTTCAATTCTGGTCACCGAGGCCTCCTTATTTCACTCCTTGCAATTTTTTTCTTGAAGGGGTTTGTTAAAGATGCAGTTAACGTACTGCTTCTTCCTACGAGTTTGAGTAACTTAAGAAACTCTATCACAGCTGTAGTAAATTCTTCACTGAGTTTCGTATAAATTCAGATACTGCTTCGGTGTGATGTGATCTGTTCTCACCTGGAGGAGGGCAAATTAAAATGCACAAACTTAACAAACCGTTACATCGTGAGATAAGGCCAGCGAGCTGTTACGTAACCACCTGTGATGTGCATGAGCCTACTATTACTGATTGCGGCAATCCAATCGACGTAACAATTGGGTCATTTTTAAAGGAGAAAGCAAAGTACACAACACTGTCTGGACGTCGAATCAACTTATAAAAGATTATTTTTAATTTTCTCATTGGTTAACGATTAAACATAATTTATAGTGTAAAATTATAGTGGCCTAGAAGTTAGGGGAAAGCAAATAAAGTGAGTTTGGTGTTTCGGTACAGATTTAAAATATATTTACGTAAGCTATTTACACCTTAAAACACCGTTATAGCACAGATACTTATTAATTTACTTAAATTCACAATACCTTATTGCACTTTATAAAAATAGTTCAGTCTTTATGTACATAATTACTGCGTGTAAAAAGGTTATGAGAAAACAGTTATTCGCAGCTTTAGAAAATCCTACATTTACATTTAAAACCCAACGAAGTACCTTCGCTTTTTTTCTAAAGATACGAATTCTATGTTCACACTTATAATAATAATAATTTTAGTGGAAACAGTTATATTAAAATTTATAAGGTTATGAAAAGAAAAAATATCAAACACTTTATTATTATTTATCTTTCGATTCCAATGGGATTTTCCTGAATTGATTTTTGCTATTATGTTTCTTAATGCTACAACTTTCTCGACAAAAAAGAATGGAGAGAGAATATTTATGTTCCAACCAGTTTTAGTAACATCTAAAACCTTCCTTTTCGACACATTTTACGTCATTCTTTTTCCATTTATTCAGAGATGAGTGTATTAAAATTAACAGGCAGAAGAACTACTCTGATAATTTTAAATTCTAATTTAACTGTTCACCAAATTCGAATTCTATTTAAAAACGTAAATTGTAAAATGTGGTACATGTTAACGTAATTCATTGGTTCCAAAAGGAACAATAATTACAAATAGTGACTGCATTTTTGATTAACTATTGTAATTGCGCTTTACAAAATTTTTCTTTATATGTAAAATCGCTTAAAATGTATCTACGCTTAAACAACCTACTTTACATTTATTAGGTTATAGACTATTGCAAGGGACATAACAAAAGGATCTACATCATCATTGGCTGGATATTATTTTAAAGGAACATTAAATTACGTATCTAGTGAAAATCATTTTCCTTTTTACTTTCGATACTTATCACAAAATGTACCGAATTCTATTAAATTTGATCTGGGAACCAAAAATATGTTTAGCATCTCAAGTTTATTGTAACACCTTCATTAAACACAATTTGGAAAATATCCAAAAAGGAACGATCGATCAGCTTCTTTAAAAAAAAAAACCAAAGCTCACTCTTAATTAATTAATTTGATAAACGTGCAATTAACACCATAGGGTTAATGAAGTTCAGGTTGTTCGGGCTTTCTGGCCGTCGTCTTTTAAGGTTTGTCCTCGACGTTTCGTCGCCACGCACGGACGACATCTTCAGGAGATTCTGCTGCTGTTGTTGCTGCTGCTGCGGTCGGTAGAGATCTGAGTTGTCCTCGGTCTGAGCCGATATTTATATTCGGTCGCAGTACAACCGTTCCGGTTTGGCGCGTTGTCGTTGGTCGATGCGGTGAGGGGGGGAGCTTCGGAATGACACAGTTGTTTTTGTTTAAGTATTTCAGTTTTGGCAATCACTGGAAGCCATGTTCAATTTATTTTCAGGGACTCTTCTGTCTTATTGAAGTTATTACTATGTTTTTGTATTTCGATAGCTTCCCTGTACCGCATCGACCAACGACAACGCGCCAAACCGGAACGGTTGTACTGCGACCGAATATAAATATCGGCTCAGACCGAGGACAACTCAGATCTCTACCGACCGCAGCAGCAGCAACAACAGCAGCAGAATCTCCTGAAGATGTCGTCCGTGCGTGGCGACGAAACGTCGAGGACAAACCTTAAAAGACGACGGCCAGAAAGCCCGAACAACCTGAACTTCATTAACGATGGCCGCGAAAGCTTGACCCAAATACCATAGGGTTACTTTGATTTTTCGCGAATTGGGATAAACTATTGACACATAATTAATTGATGCATTTTCTGTACACTCTCGCAAAAATTTAATTTTCATTAAGTAAGTGCTGATTTGAAGTGCCTCCTTATCTAAGTTAACCTTTGCTTACTTTTTTATCCATTGGACAACATATGCTCATTAAAATTTTTAGCTGCTGGTATGCAATTAATGTTAATAGCTTGAAAAATGAGTAAATTTGGTGGATAATTTAATTTAAAAGTAAATTTATATTTGTTTGTGTCCGGTTGACACGTTTGAATGTCTGAATTGAGACTGCCAATACGTGGATGTACAAGTGTGTATAATGGTTGCACCCCTTCAAAGCTTCAATAAATACGAACAGATCATCAAAGGGCGCCGTCATCATTGATCTATTTCCGTTATCGAAGATAATGTACCCAGAGCCCATTACTGTTTTTTCTTTTTGTTTGTTTTGCTGATATCTACCGAAAAAAATTTAAGAGCTAGGAAAGAGCTATTATGTTGCAATGTCATTTCTTGCGCTATCTAACTGCTGTATATTTGTGCTTTGTGGTCCATCCAGCTCTGTGTTCTATATCAATGATAATTTTAACGGGAGTTGTCTACACACAGCATGCAATCGTGCGTTAAATGCTGAAATTCGTTCCTTTAGAAAAGCGAACTGCAATCACTAAACATTTGGTGTTAACAGCCCAATTCAAACACCTATTCACATATCAAACAAAGGAGCATTCGCTAGAAATCTATTTTCGAGAAGTGTTTACAAAATTTCCTAAAATATTTAAATTCTATCTTCTTTTATTCGACCGAAACGTCAAAAGTCTAAAAAAACAAATAAATAAATAAAAAGCCTAGTAATTTAGAGTTCCATTCGTCTTACTATCGTTTTATGTTAACTATTATTTTTAAATTACGTTGTTTGGTCAATTAATTACACGACTAAAAATTTGGTAACATTTATATAATTTCTAAAGACATTAAATTTTCGTTCTTTTCTTTTTCAACCAAATTAGTGTTAAGTTATCAAATAATTCAAAAAAACGTTGACGTCTCTAAACAATCAGCACTTCAATTTTATATACTTAGTTTAATTCTTGCTATGTAATTTAATAATGGAAAACAAAACAATTTTTATAAAATGTCCTCTTCAGCATTCTAAATAGGTACCTATTTCGGAAAAGTGCAAGGACTTCAATATTGCTATTATCTATCAAACATATAATAATTCCAGGCTTAATAATGACTTTAAAAATAGCTTATAATTATTTTGTAACTATAATACAGTAACGTTGTGCTTAATAGTGAAGTATTGAAGCGAACACATCGAAGTATAGTTATTTTTAAAACAGAGACAATAAAAATATTTTTATGGAATACCGTTCAAGAATTTATAGCACATTAAAACTTTAATAGGTAATAAGTAATTCCAACTCGTCACCTTTTTCAGTCTCCATCGCTGTCACTTTAAGTGTCTGTCCGAATGAATTCACTCACTAGTGCTTTAAAACATGAAAAACGACGTTAGTAACATTAAAACGATTTTTGAATATTCGGCGCCTGTTGCAGAGTTGCTGTACTTTCCAGACACACCATCTTGGTTGCTCCCATGTCCGTAGACCGCTGGTTGGGCTGATGGTTCCACCATATTTTCAATATCTGTAACAAACGAGAATAATCTATACAAAAAATACTTGTACTTTAGTAGTTAATTCATCTGTCATTTTTTAACTACACTCCTCTGGTTTAATTTACTTTATGTGTACAGATAGGACCTCGTCTCGAGTCGCAAAAGCTATAAAAGTGCAATTTAAGGGACTCGCTTACGTAAGACCCTTAGTCAATAAAAGTGACAATAATTTAATCCACTTGAAGGTAGTTCTTTTCAGTTGAGTTCGTGTTTAAAAATAAAAAATTGAAAATAATGAACACAACCCGCAATTTGGCATTTCAACGTTGCACACGCTATGCGTAGAAATGTTGCCATCGTTGCTAGAAGGCCGGAGTACTAACGCGTGACGTTATCTACAGTAGGCCTCCAATATCTACTGTAATAATTCTTCATAGGCCTCATAAGATCGAATCGAGTAGGCCGCTACGTCATTAAGAGTTGGTCGACTTTACTAATCCACAGATAAACAATTTTTTTGGACTGGATTACTTTTCTATATTTATTTTTCAAAAATTATTCTTTTTACCACCGTTTAAAACTACAACAGGGAAAACAAGGCGACTAATATATCTTCGTTTCCTAACAAAAAACCCGCAGCAATGCCGAGGGTAAGTTATTAACTATTTGAGCTCAAGTACGAAACTTTTCTTTTATTGTTATCATTATTATAATAAATTATGGATGTTCTTCCGAATAGCGGCCACCTCCGATTGGGACGAAACTTCGGTCATATGTTACTCTTGATGGGACATGAAAAACCCCAAAAGATTTTTGGCGGAAATGCGCTTTATGGAGTTTTAAAGGGTAAAACTTTCATATACTAGTCCCCATGAAAAATAGACTTTTCGTTTGAGAAAATGGGTGAAAATGACTTATTTATAAGAGATATTAAAAAATAAATGGGAGGACTTTTCAACTAATAATATTGTATGTAATAGACAGAACAGTGGTTTCGTTGTACTTAACAAGGTTATCTTTATTCAGAGTATGTTCAGGTAAAGCAGATTCCTTAGTCTGTAGGAGTCGGCAGCTGCGTTTGTGTTCAGCATTTCGCGTCCTAATGCAGCTATAGTCGTTTTAATTACTCCATCCCCTAGCTGAGGATCAACGTGCTGTTCTCGAAAAAGGAGGGAACTTTGCAGTTGAACCAACTAATCGAGGATATTGTAGTCAACATTGAATCTTCTATTCGCATACTAGAACCATCTGATGCCAAAAGTATGCCAAATCCCCGTAATCTAATATCACCAGCAGAGAACGTTCGTCTCTGAAAAATCTTAGCAACAATTAGGAAATCACTATGGTCTCTACAGACAAGGGAAATGCCACGGTATTATTGAACAACAAAGACTATCATAAGAAGATTTTGGATCACCTGGACCTGGATCAACTTGAAGGCAACTTAAAAGTAATCCGATCACTATGTTCCTCAATAAAAGCAAGAAACTGATCAAAATTCCTTACTACCTCTGAAACTCTGCCGTCTAGACTCTAGTCTGCAAAAATTTACAGGCGAAGCATTTCGCTTCGTCCAATTGTCAGTACTATCATATCTCCTTCCTGCAGCCTTGCGATGTTTCTCAGAAAACTTGTACAATCTCACGCTGGTCTGAGTGACTTCATTAAAAAACTGAAATCCTTGAATCTGCAAGTTGGAGACCTGTAAGTTAGTTTCGATGTAATGTCTCTCTTCACTATGGTCCCTAGTAAGCATATTTTATCTGAGGATACTATTCTATTTCACTATGTGCTTACAACCACCTCCTTTCAGTGGAGTAACACCTTCTACAGATAAATAGAAGGAGTCGCTATGGGAAGCCCCTCTCAGTCCAATTATTACTAAAGCGGTTGGAACATTGTAGCCCGTACCTTACTGGCGCTTTGTGTGATTCCTTTTTGTTCTTAGTTCGGCAGAATTGTGAGGTTAGGTTAAGAAAAAAAGAAAAAAACGAACAAAAAACCATTTGTGTATTAGAAGTAGGTACCTTGCAATATCTTACACGAAAAATATCAGAATATTTTCTAAAGGAGTAGAAGCGCTGGTCATCATGTCGTTTTGCCTTTGCTGAACGAACAACTGGGTCTTTGATGTCATTGTATTATTTGTTAAAAATTATAATGTGCTGGTGGTTATCTTTTTGCGACGCCGATGCAATATAAGTAGATGGAAACCGGCGTGCCTTCATTTTATCAGAAAAGAAGAACTGCAAAAATATCATCCGGAAAGAAACAAGCAGTCGCATATATGTTTCTTGATCGTGGAATCTTCTAGCAACATATTTATTTTTGACGGTAAAAGCACTGCTTTGCGCAATCTGCACCATTTATCGGCGCGATCTTCACAGAAGGCGGAGAACGAGTAAAACGACGAACACTCAATCTCAAGAAGTCATCCAATTTGTTACCGGTTAATCCACTCTGCCTTTGAAAAATCGTATAAAGCATGACGATTTAACTAAATGAAATGAAAATAGGAAAGGTTAAAGGTGGTGTGGTCAAGACTATGTATTTCAGTCATTATCAGGTAGCTGTCAATTGAACACGCACCTTCACTTCTTCCTATGTAGGGTGTTGCGGAAGACAGATTAGGATTAGTAAAAAAAAATCAAAAAAGCATCATATTTTCTTAATTAATTCAATTTGGATATGGAACATTAGGTAATTCCTTGCTAAACATTATGCTGAAACCTAAATCTTGATGCGATTTATTTTCTGAGACGCTGCAAATGTTCTATTTCTATTTTAAATGCTAAACAATTCCGAAACGGCGCGACTTCAACATAATATCTGGTTTTCAAGGTGACTTTATTTTCAACGAGGATTTCAAAAGCGCAATAATATACAAGATATCGCGCTCGAATAAATAAATTGATCACCGTACAGATGAAACCGTATATCCTTTATAACCAAAAATAATTTTGGAATAGGGGAAGGAATTCAATCGGTGAAAGCATTATTTGAATCATCATATTATAAAATCAATAATACCTCTACAATCATGCTTCACCGTGCTTCACTGCACTATTACCATACTATTACACATCGTTTGGCTTTTGTAGGCGCTACCCCTTCCTGTGCGCTAGATGCGCAATGACAAATTCTTAAGTACGATACGTATGTATACACTTGCCTTCTTTTTCTAGCCGAATGCGAGCTCTCACTTTACACGCAGGTCATAGCAAATGTCACCAGCCTACAGAAAACAAATAAAGTATAGCTCACCTTTTAACAATTCTAGTGCACAGAACCGGACAATATAAGTGAAGAATAAATACGTAAAATTGAAATAATTTCACCATTTTTTTAAATCACGTATTGATTTCGTAAGCTATTGAAGTTATTAATAGTTCAGCTACCAATGGTTCCCGAAACTGACGGACTAAGCATTACATAATTAAATAACTTTCACTATTTACCGTTGGTTACTGACAAGATTAATTTTGATTACTAAATGAGACGGTGAACTTCTTATCACCAACAATTTCTTTTGTTATAACTTTTGATCAGCGATTATTATCAATCCTAGTCAACCTTGCAACTATTTTACTTTGAAACTTTGAAAAGTATTGAAAACCTCAAAATAAGCCCTGGAGCCACGCTAAAATTTGTGGTGTGGTTAAGTTAGTTTAGGTTAGGTACAAAGCCAATACGTAGACGATAAGTCCGCTACGGACGCCATCTATTAAACATAGTAATCCGAAGTAACATCCCTGTTTAGAAAACTGTCAGTTCATGAAGCCGTTAGAGAATTACGCCTGAGTCTTGTTACTGTGAACAAGGTTGAAAATTTAGCAAAACTGTCCAATATTAATATAACATCAACTTTCTCTGTATTACTACTAAGAATACTATGAAGAGTAGGTTAAAGGAGCTCCAGTGGGATCACCATTATCACCGACCCTGACCAAATTTTCCATGGAATCCTTCAAGAAGAAAGCATTGGAGTCAATACTATTAAAATTCAACCACTGGCTCCGATATGATGTTGACACATTTAACGTCTGGCGCAGAATCTTACTCGATGTACCAGTACAACCAACAAGCTGTAAGAGCCAAGATAATAACATCCCTTTCACATGTTGTTAAGTATAAATGGGACAAACAGGGTGCCACATCGGCGCCAGATTAAAGGAGCACAAGAGTGACCTCTGGCAACACATATCAGAGAAGAGCAGCAGTAAAACGGGGACACGATATTCGGAGGGATGAAACAAAAACACTAGTCAGAGTAAGAAGATTTTGACTAAAATCACACCCAGAAGAAGCACAGGTACGAAAACATTCTTGCAACTACAACTAAGATCCTAGAGTAGAACTAACGACCATTTGTAAAGGGCTCATCTGCGAAAATGAAATGACACAGTAAAAGGATTCACCGACACACAAAGGAGCAATACGACACTGGAAACGTCAAGTAAAGTAAAAATATTAAAAACGACAACGTGGTGCCACTTTTGTTGTAATTTAGATTTTTGTTATCTGTGGGCTTTCTGTCAAATGAGACCACAGTCGGTTTGCTTTCAATTTTTTTGCTATAAAAAAATATACGTTTACTACCTGAGCCATGTACGTCAACCAAGTAACTATGCATAGCCTTGCTATTTATGTTTCACGCTGTGTTTATAGACAGTTCTAAGCAAACGGAATTCAATATTTCTAGTGACTTTCCTATTCGTAATTAGATCGATTTCGTACACGTGGATGTACACCAAATTCATATACTATTCTTTACATTAGTTATTATTCCCATTAAAATTTCAGTTTTCCCAATGCACATACGTGATTTCGACTTCTATTCGCGTGATAAGTAAGCGGAGAATGAAAATATTACATTACCATTGTAGGTGGTGTCTCTAGAGACGGAGACATACCGCGAGTTTCGGTTAAATATTCCAACTAGACAACGGAGTTGTTTTCCATTCCGACGAATTTCCATAGGCGCAAAACAATAGAATTTTCGTTTTAGCGAGCGAAATATTCTACATGACAAAACGTTAATTGCATTGTCATCCCATTTTGTGTATTTCCAGTACAAAAAGTCCATTTAAAATTAAGAAATACTTTCAGTTTTTTCTAAACCTAATGTAGCGAACACGAGCATACTTGTGTGCAATCAGGCACACTTGTACGTGTTACGGGCCTACTCGACTAGTCGCGGCCGATTTCGGTGGTGTGTGCGTCGTATTTGTAAATGTGTGTTTCGTACCTGCCTTCTAAGAAAGTAATTAAGCGGTTCGCAGAATAGTAAACAACTTTCGACGTTTCGAGTAATATAGATTTATCTCGTCTTTTTCGACGGATATACGTACTATAAAAGTGAAAATCGCCTAAGAGTCGGCTGAAGATGTCAAATTATTGGACCAATAACGGCCTGAGGTAGAGGGGTTTTAGTCGGTAGGTCTGCCTCAGGAATCCGACACTACCGAGTCGCATCGGGCAGCTGGGTGTCTTTTGAAGATTTCCCCTCTTCCACGAAAAAAAAAAAAAACCGAACAGACAGTAGCAGTTGTGATATAAGAAATAAATCGACAGTGATAGTAGTGAAAAGACAAATAAATTGAAACGTGCATGTAAGTGAATAAATTATAAATAAATAGTGATCTAAGTTACTACTAATTAAGTGGTGTTCTAAGTTTAATTAATAAATTAGTGTATATAAATTGTTGGTCCTGTACATATGGTTTTAAAATTTAATTTTAATAAACCCACGAACATTACACTAACATAACCTAATGAACAGTTAAGGATTTTTATTACATAAGACACTATGAGATCGGAATTTCAGAAACTCGTCAGTTTATAGGCGTACGTGAAGGAAATACCTAGAGTGCCTGCCCCTTCCAACATTGTACCTACCTTCTTAGGACGGGTTTGATGGTGCGCATCTAATCGTTATGTCTTGGTTGAAAAATTTAACACTACCTTTAATTATACGCTTAGGTATACTTTGTTCTAAATAATAAGATATACGTATTTATAGACAGAAGATTCAATTTGTATATTTTGTAAGTTTTTTTGGCCGTTGTCTGTTTTTTAATGGATACATGTGCAGGCTCAAATGTCAGATACATACGTATTTAATAAAAAACTTACCGTTAGCTTTTGTTGTAAAGTGAAACACAGGACTGAGCTTATTCCACCCATGTATATTCTTTGCTTGGACCCTGGCCTCGTAGTTAGTTCCAGGTGACAAGTTACTTATCAAGTACCACATCTTCTGACGAGATACTCCAGGAAACGGCGGAGGAATAGGAAGCTGCGTATTTGTCATTCCTTGAATGGGAATTACCACGCTGTTCCAACTGTTATTTCTAGAACAGAAGAGAAAATATTTGATGAATTTGTGAGTTAAATTTGAGAACCAAATGTTTTTTGTAAGGTTTTTACGGGATAATGGAAAAAATTAAACTTTAGCTCTAAAATGTAAGAATATGTGTGCCATTTGATAATTTCACTAAATAACTCGAAAAGTCCGACACTAAGACCAAAATTACTTCTTTGTTAAATTCCATATTTAATTCAATAAGATATTAGATGGTATCCTGTAAGTACACATAAAATCTTACTACATTTCCTTTGCTTACCTATAGTTTGATGTAAACGATCCGTTGTCCTTTTCGCGATAATGGTGGGCTTGCTGTCTGTGTGCAGTTCTTGGTTGCTGTCGATAGAACAATCGATATTCGGTAACTGCCGCATGACTGTTGACCGACCAGGACACGTTATAGCTGTCCTTCTCAGTGCCCAACGAAGCAGAATCAAAAACAGCAAGACCAGGCACTCCAGTCAATGTCAAATGACCTCGAGCCTTACCATGAGTGTTACTCGCCACACAGCTGCAAAGAAACGGTGAATTAGAGTTACACTTCAATGAAGAGAACGGTTAATTTGATACGAAAAGTGCAGTTGTAACAAAATAAAACGAAAATCATTTTTGGCTGAAAAAAATTAAACACAGTAACGGGTAAGATTCTCGTCGGGTATTGTTTGATGTAATTTCGCATATTCAGTGTAGTGTATATGTTAAGACTCATATGCCACATTCGCCCAGTCGCCTAAACACATGCAGGATATGCAGGTCTGAACATGTCATTTTAAGTTGAAACAAAGTACTAACCTAACCTAACCTAACCTAACCTAACCTAACCTAACCAAACACAACCCTTACCTAACCTAACTGTTTCTAAGAAATGTACGTCTTTTCTTGTGACAAGCAGTACTTCGTGAAAATGGTTTCACTAAAATGTTAGACTGAAGATGAAAGTATGCCGAAATAATTTCAGGTTTGGCTTTTGTATAAAGCCGAATCAACATGAGTCCGTCAGTTACCTTACTTAGACACACGAATGCCGATACTCAACATATTTCTGGCGTTTGGCAAATTTGGCATATGAGTCTAGCACAGTTATTCTAACATGTATCCTGCCTTAGATTTTTGCACACCTACTTACATAAGACGAACAAAATAAATTTTATAAATCCAAGAAATAGTTATGATTTAGGAATCAGAATGACTTGATATGGTACACAAGTATTAAAACGAAAAAACCTCACATTTTGAAGAAATGTAATCGTATAACGAACGATGCAATCGCATATATTTTAATAACTGCTTAGAAAATTATTCAATTTATGTTATAAACAACTGCTGCTGCGTGACAGTAAATCGTGCTGATCATGACAGAATAGGAAAGCAGAAAGAAGGGTTGGCAGCTGTGGCTTCTTTCTCTCTCTCTCTCTTCTTTCTTCCCAACTACAGGCCACAGAAGAGAATTAAATTTAGTAAAATTAATAAATTAAATTTCATCTTATGCATTTTCGTTACATTCACGAAATCAGTTCCACAATTAGAGAGTCAAGATGTTGCACATCAAAAATGTTAAATATAACTAAATTTTCCAAGAAAAGACGTACCTACATTAAAATGCTAACTAAATCTTAAGACAAATGGTAACGCATCTTCTGTATTATATATATAATATAGTACTCCGTTAATGAATTCGGACCCTAACCGAAATACATTAATGTGAATTAAATTCTTGAACCATCTACAAATTACCTCAAATTAATGAATTCGAAGGGATTCGAACCCGCGTCTCTGGCTTTACGCGCCATTGCTCTAACCACTAAGCTACGGCGACATGACACGAAACGTACTTACTAACTCACTGAATCGTCGAGTAAAGCCAGAGACCCGGGTTCGAATCCCGGCGGGGGCATGATGATAGCAATAGCTTTTTCCTAATTAATTTGTGGTAATTAGTAGATGGTTCTTGAATTTAATTCAGATTAATGTATTCAAAGTCACCACTACTAAATGTTACTCAATATTTCATTACTAACCGAAATTTTTACCTGGAATATGTTATGAATGTCATACATTTTTGGCAACATATTTTTTTTGTACGCCTAAAATGCCGTTTACATAATCAGAAGAACCCAATAGGAAACATAACCATGACTACCGCAACCTGATCAGTGTAAAATTTTCGGTTCATATCCGATTTCGGCAATTGCGTAGGCACAAGAAATACAAATAAATGCATCTATCTACGTATTATGAAACCGAATACTGTATTCTTATGTTCAGTTATACTTCGTTATAACAAGTACGTTAACACAGCATAAGAGACGAAACCAAACCTCATTGCGCACAATTTATCTATAGGGACCGAAACTTGTCCATCAATAGAATATATGATTCTTTTTGTTTAAGATCTACTGTTATCATATTTTCTTCAGAAACATGGGAATACATTGATTAGTCTAGCGAACGCGAGCATGCTTGTGTGCGACCGGGTACGCTTGTATGCGTTGCCGGCCGGCTCGACTAGCCAAGGCCGGTGTCGGCAGTGCGCGTTGTATTTGTGTACGTGTGTCCCGTACTTGATTTCTAAGAAAGCAATTATCCGTTCGCCGAAAATGTAAACAATCTTCCAGACTTTTCTCGATTGTTCTATGATGCTATAAAAGTGGAAAGACGTTCGATAGTGAGTTAGTAATAAATTGACAGTGATAGTAGTAACATCCGAAATAAATCGACAGTGGTAGAAGTGAATAGACAAATATATAGAGACGCGCATATAAGTAAGTGTTTGAATAAATAGTAATTTAAGTGTATAAATTGTATTCCTGTACTTAGTCTTGTAAATAAAAATTTAATAAACCCACGGATGCTACAATGGGTTAAAGCTTAAACTAGTCAAGTCAATGCTAAACGTCGAGCTATTGTGACGTCAGAAACAGGTAATAAATACGAATGTGAAATATTAAATATTAATCAACTGCAATATTACAAACCGTAACAATATCAACTACTTACACATATGGTTAGTTTTTTTTTTTTTTTGGAATATTGTGTACACGATTATAAACAAATGACACGTTGTTGTATCCAATGATACACGATTTTAGTGTTGCATGTTTCATATTCCTTCGAGAAAATAATGGATGATTACCCTACAAAATCCTTGAATACACGATTTATTATGGATAAAGTTATTTGCGAAAATGATAACGAAAACAATAATGTCAGTCATTTTCAGCTTGCCGGGAACTATATAGAATCCAACAACAACAACTGACTCACGCACTTATCCTCTCGTTCCCTCAACACGCCCAAATTTTGTACTCTAATATTTACTTACCTGTAATTTCCAAAGTCTGCTTCCGTGACGTTTCGAATAATTAATGTGTATCTGTTTCCCCGGTTCTGGGCAGCATGTTGTTCTGTCGTTCCCAGTTGAGTCGTATCCTTGAACCACAAGACCTAAAACCAACTCCTCAGTTACTTACTTCGTAATAAATCCCTTCATTAGGTTTCTAATTCATACATGTGCATGATTTACCCAGCACGATTCACAAAATGTTAGACAAACGAATCATTTAAAGAATTTTTTATTTTGCACGTCTACATTTATCAATTAAGGACACTTATATTTTTTCTTAAGTTAATAAAAAGCAATATGGACATGTCAAAAATACTTAATTGATATAAAACAAAAAAAAAATACATAAATAGAAAACCGACGGTAGCACCGGTTACTCTTGTATTGGGAATGTTTAAACTCAAATGAAAGATCATTACCATCAATCAATACGAAAAAGCTTTACTTCATGAAAGCAGAAAATAATTAAAAACTCTAATAAATAAGAAAAAGTGATTAAATAAATTTTTATTTGCACAATAATATTAACAACCTCAGATGTGTTCAGCCAGCAAGGAAGTGACTCAAATAACATAACAAAAATAATAGTAACAAGCACAAAGTATTTTATCTCATCCGGTACTTCTTTATTATCCGCTTATTAAACCTCAAATATCGAAAAAAGGAAATGTATCTAAAAAGAATCTTGCAGGAATAATAAAAGAGAGTTTCCATGTTTAAAAGGAAAATTTTGGTAAATTGTATCTTTTAAACATTCGAAGAAAAATGTCAAAATTGCATCCGAACAATCAAAAGAACCGATAAATTGTTGACAAGAGGTCGAAAAGTTTTATTCGCTTGTGTTCTGCGTAAGTTGGTGGAAGTTTAGTTGAAAGCTCATCGAGAATGAAATTTTGGCGTCGGGACGGCGAAGAAAATGCTTAGAGAAGCATCAACACGACGTTGTCGTTCTTAGTATATACATATATAGGTACTCACACAACAGCTGCAAGTTACCGACCGCCCTGAGTGGGAAAATCTGATATCGGATTGTCATTTTAAATAAAATTTGCCAGTGAAAGAATCGGATTTTGCTACCGAACATTCACAGCGCGTCAGAAGCGAACGATCGTCATTCAAGAATTCTTGTTTGTTTTCAGGAGCGTTTGCGAATATGAATAAAAAATAAATGAAGCACTAAGAATACATACACTTCAAAATGTTGCATACAAATGAAAATGTGAGTTAATCAAAACATATAGATACTGTTTTCGGGATTATTTATAAAGGAATTATTTAAAAAAAAAATATTTTGAATGTATTTCACTCAGATTGCTTGAACCTTTTCTACTTCTGCTATTCTAATCTAATCGCCACATTCTTCGAAAAATATAATAACAAGCATCATTAAATAAATGCAAAAATTATCTGTCATCCTCTGCCCCTTCTTGCTCCTGTTTCTGACTCTAATATATCTCGAATTGGCTTTTTACGTCTTAATCTTCTTTTCTTCACTAACTTTCATTGTTCTTCCATTCCTTCTATTACCTGCTCATTTCTAACTTTAACTATCGATGGTATTTTCATCATTCGTCTACAAAACTACATATCAAAAACTTCTAACTTTTTCCTTTTTACTTCGCGTCCACCGCCTGTATTTCCCACCTATATAGAGCTGTGCCCCAAACATATACATACCTTAATTCGATATGTACATTTTTGATAATTATTTGTTTATTTAAACTAAGGTTCGGGCTTGTAGGACGTGAACTGAGTCGCTATCGAGACTATCTACACTTTCGTTGTTCTTGTTGTATACACACCTCCCACTGAGGATGTCAGCCGCGATTGCCGACGAAACGTCCGGACCTAGCAGTTCATATCGACCTCGGTCTACAAGCCCAAACATTAATTTTGCTATTAATTCTGGCCATGAAAGATTAAGTTACTAAATTATTTGGCTTGTTAAACAGTGAATTAAATAGTTACATTATTCGGTTAAACAATCAAAAAAAGAAAGATTTGATCTAAGAATTTTTTTGACACTATATCACCCGTTCGATATCGGTGTAAAAGATGTTTATACGCCCCTCAGTATTTTTAAATTCAAGTCGGTGAAGTTAGGGATGCCGATTCGTATGTGCTCGTAATTGCAGGAAGCTTATCTGTATGTATAGAGATTCTGCAGTATCCATTTATTTTTCACAATGATCCTATGCATAAGTTTTTAAATAGAAATTTTGAAACCCAGTGGTTTATTTATTTTTTATTAATATTGTAGCGAACGCGAGCGTGCTTGTGTGCGACCGGGTACGCTTGTATGAGTTGCCGGCCGGCTCGACCAGCCAAGGCCGGCGTCGGCAGTGTGCGTTGTATTTGTGTACGTGTGTCCCGCATCTGCTTTCTAAGAAAGCAATTAGCCGTTCGCCGAAAATGTAAACAATCTTTCGAACATTCCGGACTTGTTCTGGATTGTTCCATGATGCTATAAAAGTGGAAAGACGTTCAACAATAAGTTAGTAATATATTGACCGTTACAGTGGTAATATCCGAAATAAATCGACAGTGTTGGAAGTGAAGAGACAAATAAATAGAGATGCGCATATAAGTGAGTGTTGTAAATAAATAGTAAGCTATGTTCCGTATTAATTATTAGTGTTTTGAAGTACCTAGTAATTATTAAATAGGTATATATAAATTGTGTTCCTGTACTTAAGTCTTGTAAATAATTTTTTTTTATAAATCCACGAACACTACTATAATATAAACATGTTTCACCAAGTGGCCAACACCCTCTTAATTTTCAACATCAAATGAATAGTAATACTACTATTATTGCCCAGGTTTAAGTAATAAAGTTTGTTATATAAACCCTAAATTTGTGACTAACAGAGTCAAAATTGGCAAAATCCATTATGGTGCCCATAAGAAATAACAAAGTTAGTCGTATCATCTCGAGAACAAATGAAGATAGAAATTATGATAAATCCATGAAATGCGGACTAAAAATGTCTTAATAATGTACTCATTAAAAAATTGCCACAGGTAAAATTAAGGAAGTGGAGCAGTTTTTTGAAATTGCCAAAAAAATACATCTTGAAAACGGAAAGACCTTCGGGCAATTTGGAAGCAGAATTAAAGTAACTTTGAAATTCCACGAAGAGGGTCGAATTTCGGATACGCTGTATATTTTTACAGTATCGTCTATTGACGTTTTATTATCCTAGTACCGGTGAGAGTAATAATCTTCTCAGAATATTTTGTTAAATTGCTAGGATAGTTGAAGTTATGCAATTCATCAGTGCAGGCAGGAAGGTAATAAAGGTTTTCAAGTAAACAACTGTACATACAATGTAACTGACAATTATGAGTTGTAAAATAAATTGATAGAAATTCTAATTTATTACAAAGACTTAGAACAACTTTTCAAAAGAATAATCTAAGAAGCCTTGTTATTAATATTAACTTCCATTGAAACAAATTCACTTGTTGCTTTTTAAAGAATGTGCAGTGCTTATTCCTAAATAATTGATACATGCTGACCTATTCATGATAAACAGAATTAAAAGTAGTTTGTTTCAATAATTTCTGATTCTAGGAACACAACAATTGGTTGAAAGCATCACCTGACAAAGCCAATGTTTGATAATTAATTTTGTTTCCACAATAAAAGCTTTTTCCTAATAAAGAAGTAAATTAGTTGGGTGTACACAATACCAACGTATTCCTTGCCATAGGCGTAATACAGGCACAAAATAAAATTTTACTACCTGAGCAAGAAATGAGCCATTTTACCGTCCTGTTTTGAGTTGGGATAAATTGTTTCCGGCGAGTTTGCCAACCTTTACAATTGCTACATTGTATTGTATCGCTGTAGATATTAAATTTTAGATTGAACAACATATTTCTATTAATTTCTTATTTTTAACATGAAAGTAAGTAAAAGTAAGTAAGGGTACTTTTTATCGAGGTTTTTACAATCGATCATGTATTTCTTTTTATTATAGAAATGCACTTTTATCCACCTGACTAACTATAACACGTGAAACTCAATTTCAGTTAGGTAGGTACATAGTAGAAAATAGAAGTAATAATTTCTTGTAAGACTTCTAAATCGAAACTGGGGGAATTTAATTTACCTGTGGTGGAGGTTCTGCATGGACGATGCAAACTAGATATGCCTCCAAACCGATTCCAGTATGGACAGTCGCCCTTTCGGTTTCGACATCTGGTGCATCTGAAACAAAGAAATGAAAATAAGTTTTCTGTTGTAAATAGATCACCGAATAACTCAGGAGATGTATTATTCTTCTCATTTTCTGATTATCCACTAAGAACCTCGCAATTATAGTACCTACATATCAAAACAGAGGATATGTGAGAAGAATTCCGGCCTCAGTGCTCGTCCTAACGATGTAAATGTAAATTGAAGGAAACCGTTCTCCTTACTAACTAACCTAACCTAACCTAACCTAACCACATATTTTAATCATCAATACTGGTTTCCATCTACTATGAAAATTTATTTGGTAGTATCAACCGTTAGCACACTTCAACTCTGATCAGTGATGTTAAAAAGTTGTTATTCGTTAGACTTGTGCGAAGTGAAATTAAAGAAAAACAACAACTGTGATAGCTTGGGATTACGATTATCAGAAGAAACATTTGACCCAATGCTTCTTTCATCTTTCTGATTCTTACATTAATATGAATGAAATTCAAGAACCCTCTACCAATTACCTCAAATTAATGAAGAAAAAGCTATTGCTGTCATCATGCCCTCGCCGGGATTCGAACCCGGGTCTCTGGCTTTACGCGCCATTGCTCTAACCACTAAGCTAAAGCGACATGATGACAGCAACATCGACGAAACGTACTTACTAAGTCACTGAATCGTCGAATTAATTAATGTATATTATTATTAAGATCTATTAACAATGAAATATCGAAAAATATTTAGTAGTGGTGGTTTTAAATATATTAATATGAATTAAATTCAAGAACCCTCTACAAATTACCTCAAATTAATGAGGGAAAAGCTATTGCTGTTATCATAGACACGTGTTTCACCCACCTTCTATTGTGGGCATTATCAGACTCGTGTTGTAAATAAGGCGAGTCTCCGTCTTAGTTATTTTATTCTTTCATCACAGTTTTCAGTTAATATTTTTTCGTTTATTTTACATTAAAGCTTCTACCTATCAAAAACTGCATAGACAAATAGTGTAGATAATATTTCTGATAAGCTTATTTATAAATTAGATACAAACATTAAAAGCTATCTAAGCTAACCTAACTCACGACGACGCAGAAGGGGCATATGCAAATACCAAAGAAGTTCAGTGAGAGGACAAGAAAACCTTATTAATTGTGGTATATCTTTGAGGGGTATGGCATTTTAACTACACCAATAACGGCGAGTATAATTCATTTTTTTTTTAAAAGTAGATTAGCAGTTAACCAACTTGTAATGTAATATAACGAAAAATCGAATATACCTCTGCAGAAGCTTTAGTTGGAAATAATAGTTAACGTAAAATTTTCAGGTCGAGCAAACATTAGATAAGGATCAAAGGACTTAAAAATAAATTTAATCTCGACTGACTGAATCCTATAAAGATCGTACGTCGTTGAAACAAGGCTCTAATATCCTCAAAACATAATTCCACAGTTCGAAGAACGGTATCATGTAATAAAGTTTCGAACCGTTCCGTTATTTGATTTTTACCCACACGCGTTGAAATTTCGATAGAAGCGGCATTGAATATAAAATCAGACAAAAAGCAATTTAAAACCTTTTTAATTTGGAATTTCTAAAACTAAAACAACCTTTTTATTTACTGTCTTGTTGCTTTGAAAATTATTATTATTATTATAAGGGCAGCTAACATTATTAATGAACTGTTGACCTATCTATCAAAAAAGAAAGTTATTCATGAAATATTTTCTCTTGTATGAAATTGTAACAAAAAATGTTCAATTTGTTTAAATAATCTACTAGTAACATAAAAAAAAGCACTGTAGTATTCAAACGAATCTCGTTATACAGGGTGAGTTACTAAGGCCGAATCGGTCTGTAACATACGTACCTTTCAAAATAAAGTGAAATGTTTCAAACAAAATTATTTTCAAATATAACGAACATCCGGTTATACCGGAAATGTACCCCAACTTCGTTATTTTAAATGGTAACTCCTATACTATATTATTGCCCTTTTAAATTAAACATAAAAAATAGAAGCTACGTCGACATGATGACAGCAATATCGAAGAAACGTACTTACTAAGTTGTCTAAGTGGTTAGAGCAATGGCACGTAAAGCCAGAGACCCGGGTTCGAATCCCGGCGGGGACATGATGACACCAATAGCTATTTCCTCATTAATTTGAGGTAATTTGTAGTTGGTTCTTGAATTTAATTCATATTAATGTATATACCTTTTAGCATTTATAATGAATGGAAGAACAAAATTATTCTATGCAATACTATGAGAAAAATCTAAATATCTCGATTAAATCTTTTTTCGATTGAAAAATGAAAATGTACAATCTATTTCCTTCTTATTCAAAAACTTAATCAACAGATAGACTAGTAAGATACTTATTACTTACATCGTACGTTCAAAGTAATCATTTTAGTATCAGGCTGGCCAACTCCATTGTCAGCTGAGCACATGTACTGTCCGGCGGAATGCCTGTCGGCGCTCTGGATGACAAGAGCTTGTCCAGACACGCTACGTTCTCCACTGGGTAGTACATTGTTTTTTCTTGTCCATGCCACAGTCGGTACAGGATTACCCGAAGCACGACATTCAAACTTTACCGTAGATCCTTGAACAACATCCAGTGGACCAGTATGAGAAACGTAATGAATCCGGGGAGGCACTAGATAAGAAAAGAATCATCAGTTAATTTCATAAAATAATATAGATTGTACAATGAATTATCCATATCTTCCCTTAATTTATGGACAAAGGAAAGAAATCAACAAAGGTTTGAGATGTTATTTTCTTCTAACCTTTTAACGAATTGTTTGGCTTGATTTTTGTCCTTTGTATTGTACGATATATTATACTGTAAAAAAATATATATTTCTTTATAGTCCTTCAATTATTATTTATCGAATTATCAACAAGTAATTATATGATAATTACATTAGTAATGACGAAGAAGAAAGACCAAATACTGTAACGTCCTCGAGGAATCAAGGGACCTCTATAAATGTTTGACATTAGTAACAGTTCATATTTCGCATAATAAGACAGGTTTTGAATATCTTGTATCTTGTTCAACACAATTAGACCTACATGTACAAGACAGTTTTGTGATTTCATTTTGTCCACTTATCATGTAGTTCTCCAGCTTCATGCACCACGCTAACGTCATAAAATAGAACTACAATATTTAGCAGATTAAAATCAGTTTTTTTTTTTACAAAATTTTTTTTTTCACACAAAATCGTACTATGTGGAATGTGTTGCTAATGATTTCAGATCCAGAATCGAAATCTGTATGTACAAAAATATCGACTGCATTACTTCATAAGAATTAAATTTTTGAAAAATCTGTTATTTAACATCCAGAATGGCAATAAAACCACCAACGGTTAAATTAACAAAAAATTAACAAGTGTCATATAGAGTAGTCTCTAACTCCACATACCCTGAATTGCAGAATTTGTAGAGCAGCAGTAGCACATATATACATCAGACAACCCATGGACTTATGGTAAGATACTAACCGTAAGTCACAGGTCTTCAATGTCGTTATGCAATCACTTAAGAAACGGCGAAGGCATACTTTTTGACCAAGATGAAGAATTTGTGGAGTTTGAGACCCTACAATCTACATGTCATGATTTTGTGAAGAAAATTTCCCTGTTATCTGATTACCAATAAAAGTATTTAAGGTCCCTTAACATTGTCACAAAATATAATTATGATTAGGACCGTTCTTCCTGTTCGTGAAGATGTTTCACAATTCATCAAAAGGATCCTATAAATCTCTTTTAAGTGTTATAACTCCAGCCACTTAAAAAAAAAAACAAGTATAGGTATTGAGACGAATTCATTAATCTCCATTCTTCTGCTTAAGTCAATATTCATTATCATTACAAGGTTCGACACCTCTGATGAAAATTAGTCCGATTATCTAATTAATTACAGTTTCTTGACATCACGAACTATAATAAACACGCTACCACTGGTATATATAAAAATTGTATGGCTTCAGTTTTGCTTTTGTTCTGTCTAAAACGAGTGTAAACACAACCTGTTAATTCAATTTTTGTTAATCAGCATAATATATGTATGAACATGTAGACGATAATTCCAGTACCTACACCCCTAAAGAAATAATAGTAGTTTATCATAGGTATGAGTTGTATAATTTATAAGTGTTTTATATTGTAATGAGATATGTTGGGATAATAAAAATATGTTATCATTTGATGAGATACAATACAATTTTTTTAAAAGTTTAATTATTTTTATTTGATTTAAATATTAATTTTTTAATATTATAGAGCATGAGTAACAGTGTAAGTTCCTAAAAGTTAAATTTAGAATTTCCTTTTTTTTTTAAATATTGTTCTAAAAATTCTACTATGAAACTAAAAGTATTTAAATACTAGATATTAAAAGATTTTTTTTTTAAATGAAATTTTAAATTACGAAAAGTCTATAGAGCATTTTTTTATTAAATTATAGTGACATATTTTTATTCACTCACTTTGCTTTTAAAATCGATCATTGTCAATAAATTGAAAAATAGCTTTACCAAAATAAAAAGTAATTCCATATCCTTATTAAATTTCTATTTTTTAATTTTAATTAACTTCTTCTTGTTGTTCTTATATTATTAAATTTACATTGCTTTCTTAAAAATCTTTTATTTCATTAATTATGTTTTTCTAATTTTAATTTATTTTCTTTTCATTTAATAATTTCTGTTATTAATTTTTTATGTCTAATATGAAATATTAAACAGGAAAAATAGAAATGTTTCGTTGAGTAAAAATAGGTTATTAAAGAACCATAAAAGAAAATAACAGCGACTCGACAAAGGTATAAAATCCTACTATTGTTTTATTTTATGATTATTTAATTGAAGTAATTTTACACCGTAAATATTAGTAAAATAGAACACTAAAGGTAAAATTTTCGATTCTCACTTCTAGATTAAATTTAATATCTTCTCTTAACTATTCCATTATTTTCAAACTATCTATGGATAATTTTTAATACAGTACGTACCCCAAAATTATTTTATACTTTAATTAAGGCTGAATAAAACCCACCATGTTTTAATAGGGTTAGCTATTCGGTGAACACATAATTATGATATGTATATGAAACTTCATAAAGACAATCTGATTTCTACAAATTTAGAATCATGTCTAATTAGCGCAACTGGATATACCTTGCATACTGATAAGTCGGCTACAGCATAAGGTACAATACAATCCATTCTTGTGTTCTTCCCTTATTCGATGCTCAATTCTATAACGACGTGAAATGGCAATTCTAGTAATAAACTATACGCTCACGGAATTGCCAATGCTGATACTAAATCAACTTGTACGTGTACGTACATGTAGGTAGATAGGTAATGCAAAAAGAGAATATTCTGTTGCTTATAGATTGAAGAGAAAATTTGTAAATGTAGGGAATATATCCTATAAACCTTTTAAAAAAATATATTGTATTTCTACATAATTTTAATCGAGGGAATTTTAAACATCCACTCCGATGACGAAGCTTCACACCCGTTTATCGACAGCTGTCGAATGGTATTCCAAATAATAATCGTTTGTTATTCCTACCCAATAAAAATAGCTGTTGAAGTTCTTTCTAAATTTATTCAGGTACAGCAATTATATAAAATGAAATATCGAGAAATATTTAATATGAATTGAATTCAAGAACCATCTACAAATTACCTCAAATTAATGAAGAAATAGCTGTTGCTGTAGTTGTAGCGAACACGAACATGCTTGTGTGCGATCGGGTACACTTGCATGTGTTGCGGGCCGGCGGCTCAAGTAGCCGCGGGCGGATTTCTGCAGTGTATGCGTGTCTTTGTAGGCGTATGTCTCGTACCTGCCTTCCAAGAAAGTAATCAAGCGGTTCGCCGAAAATGTAAACAATCTTTCGAATATTCTAGACTTTTTCCTGACTGTTCTATGATGATACAAAAGCGATAGAGACGTTAGCCGAGTTAGTTAGTAATAGATTGACCGTGACAGTGGTAACATCCGAAATAAATCGACAGTGTTAAAAGTGAAAAGACAAATAAATAGAGACGCGCATATAAGTGAGTATTGTAAATAAGTAGTAAGCTAAGTTCTGTATTAGTTATTAGTGTTTTTAAGTAGTTTTATTAAATAAGTATTGTGTTCCTATACTTTAGTCTTGTATATAAATTCTTAATAAACCCACGAACTGTAATATTTCATTTTGTCTATTTTAGTGAGAAGAGAATGCACCCTCCTTGTTATAATTACTCAGAGGTCTCTATACATTACTATCTTTCCTCGCTTAAATCTATCTTAATTGTTAATGATGTAAAAGCACTGTTTAAAATCTGTGCTGGTGAAATAGATTGCTCTACAATAAATGACAATTTGCTTTGAAAGAATCGTAGTGTATCTCTTCGAGTACAACTATCTTTTTATTCTATTGTTACTGGGAGAAATTAATTATATAGAATAAGTAATTATACTAATTAATTTTTTTCCTGGAAAACAGAGGCATTACATTTCATCAACTTACTAAGTACAGCGGTGATATGATCAATGAAGTAATCAAATACACTTTTAATCAATTTAAGTGAATCTACATCTGACTATTTTTTATTCTATTTAATTGAAGAAGTTTTAAGCACCTTTAAGTCTATAAATCACGAAGCTTACACCTTATTAATTGGTCTAACTTGAAATGTATGTTAAGTGTTTTTTTCTTTTTTCAGTACTACGTTCATTTTTGCAATTAGGCCTATGTCCGTGAGTTATTTAATAAATAAATAATTTTTAGGGCGGCGAAACTCAAAATATGCCTGTTTACTTCATGTATCTATTTGCATGGCGATCCTTTTACAGAAAAGACTTTTCTCTTTATTATTGAGTCGGGAACAAGTCTTTCACTTTTCCATAGCATTTTCCACATTTGCACAACAGAGTTTTCTACATTTAATTGTTCTACGCTACTACAATCTTCAAATGTATGTTTCATCGTCACTTCATTTTCTTCATAGTCTGCACTTGTTCCCTTCCCATTTTAATTCTGGCTGTAATTTCCAAACCTCTTATTGTATTTTTGTTACCTTTTGGTAAAGATTCGGGTAGTTCAGTTCACCACTATGTTTTTGTATTACCTACTGCACCACTTTGGAGTTCGATAGAGCTGCTATCCATATTTGAATTTTAAGTTCTTTGTTATTATTTCTGTCCGCTTCTTTCATTTCTAACCTGTCATATGTTTCAATGTCTATCTTCTATTTGCTATAAAATATTTCCTCTGCTTTGTCCATTCCCCAATTTTTATTATTTTTTTAATTCTCTTCTAGAATCCTGTTTCTAACTCTCATACATTACTCTAGCACTCCATTTTTTCTCTTAAAATTTTTTCTTCATATTTTAAAACTGTTACTGATTTAATCATAAGTACATCCTTTTAACTTGTAGATGGAGTTTATAATTTAGGATGGATGTAGAAGCTTTTAACTACAATACTTGTCCTGTATATTTTCTCTTGTTCATCTTCTTTTCTATCCCAAATTTTCGTACTATGCATTAAAACACTTTCGATCAAGGCTTACCTTCCAGTTATTTCTAAATGTTCTCTCTGCAATATTCCATACTTTTCATATCGCCGCATTTGCTTCTTTACCAAGGTTTTCAATGTCTAGCTTGTCTCTTACATCGTTTCACACGTTTTGGTTAACTATTTTTAAGAACTCTTGGGGTTTTTGTTACCTTCCCTCCACCATTTTTAAGTTTTATTCAATCCTGGCTGAATCAAAATACGTATTCGAAATTCCAACTATCTTGGCGGAGTGAACTTCAAACCAATTACGCTTTAAAGCGAACCGACATCGACGATTTGGTGAAACAATATCTACCATAATCTCGTGGTGTCAACATTGCTTAATCAGCACCATTTGACCAAAGCGAAATATTTCCCTTCCCAAAATCATGTTCATATTATCCATAAGTAAATTGCAATTGCACAAAACAATTTACAGTTCTCACCATAATTATTTATGGTTAAAAGAAAGCGAAAATAAAACAGAAACGAGAACCATTAGTTGTCGATTACTCTAACCTCACAAATCAGAGGTATCTACAAACTTCGTTTCGGGTTAACATCGTTCCTTTCTCAGGGAGCGTTTTGCGTAGTTTATTTATGTTTGCGGCAGAGAGGGTCGTTGTATTTTCATTTGTTTTTGGTTGCAACGAGAGGTGATCTTAAATGCAGATTGAATTCGTCCGAGCAAAAAGATTAATTACAGTACACGGTGCACGCGGCTTGGACACCGTTTATGTACCATTCCGTTCACTGCTCGTATTGGTTGTTGTTTCAAGTGGTTTTTAGAGGAAATTAAGTCCTCGCTGTGGACAAGTAATTTATTTCCTGAATGAAAGGATGCGGCTATGTAATCAAGAAGTACATTAATTCCAACGGCTCTTTCTCTTAAAGCAATAAAAAAACTAAAGCAGGAATTAAATCTATTGCAGAGGTAGGTTATAAAGATATTCAGCAGGAAATGAGAAATCGTTTGCTGGACAGACGGAATGAAAAAGGAGATGAATTTAATAAAACAATTGATAACTTTTACACTACCGGGATGTGTATTTAATACTAGGTATATGCAGAAAAATTGTAAATGCAGCATTTCCCGCACTGTAGGCTCTATTTCCAGACTACAGATTAGAGAAAAATGAAAAGTCGTTTATTTTAAAGATTTTTCCATACGGGACAATTGCATATGTACATTAGCAAACGCTTTATTTACTTATCTCAAATTGTAGCATATTTTTGTGACGAGTGCAATAGGAACTCATTCCAGACCTCGTCAAAGAAACATAATTGCCTTCTGCATTCTGAACAATGGCAAACATCATAACGCTCTTTAGGTTAAAGTTTCAAATACAAACAGAAATACGAAGACATTTTAATTGTGCGAGCTTTGCATCACGTTTAAAATTGTGGGTTTTCTGTTGTTCAAGCTTCGTCCTCAATTCAACGGAATATCTGGGCTCTTTTGGAGAAATCCAGATTCAGATAAACCAAAAACATCAGAAAAGCCTTAAAAAAACCGTCCACAACATGATGCAGCATAGTACAATGTTAGCACAGAACTTTGAACATCTCTATCAAAGCCATCCGCAAGTCCATGTTCGTGTCAATCTAATTACTTCAACGTTTCGTGTTTGGTTCAGTCGTGCTTCTGAATTGATTGATTAATTCCTAGCTTTAAATAATAAAAATATATGTAGGATGAGAGCTGCTTTCACGGAAAAGACGACTAAAGAAGTGCAGATACCAAATTCGCATATCTTTTAAGAACAAACTTAGTGAAAATTTAGTGTTTGACCTTGACGTTAAATCTCAAGGATATTTCAAGGTTAGTTTGTGCAAGTTTAGACTGGTAAGATTACAGACATTATTATTAAGAATATCATGTATGTATTTTTACAGTGGTCTTTATCATGAAACGATTTATAATGTATGATGGATGATAAGCATTTATCAATATTAGAAGTGGTTCTAGAAAACCAACATGACTTTGAAATCTTACCAGATGTTAAATACGAAACCCATCGTGCGAGTTTCTCTTAAAGGATAAGGGAACCTACATTAATGCAGTGTAGCGTCTAACTTTGACTCGCTCTTCCCTCTCATCAAGGAAGCTGGAATAAGCATCCGCATCTCAAACGGTTCTTCTCAGAACCAACATCACTGCACGCACCCTACACATGTTAGCTGCAACACGCTACATGCAGTTCCTTTAATTTAGATCATATCCTAGGAGTTATTCGAGTGAAATCTTTGAAATAGGCCACCTTGTATATACATCTATTGGCATTAAAGAAACAAAGGGTTCTTCCCCATATCCGTCTTTTACGCAGTAACAACGGCAACCCTTCCATCCCTATTTCGGCGACGAATATTCTGATTAAAATGTTATCGCGAACAGCTTTTCGCCAACGAATTGCGTACGCTTTTCCTTTTTTACATCCTAGTTTGAGAGAGAAACAGAAAATCCCAAGAGAATTTTTATGTAGAAAATGCCTTACATTTTCTAGCATGGCTTGCTTTTTATTGTAACGAAAAAATTGCGTGACGCTATCCTACGAATCCTCGCTCTGATGGAACGCTTCATCCATCCATAATCACTCAAGGAAAATTAGGTGTTAGAAAAGAAGGAAAAACCTTATTAAAAGAAACACAATAAATACAAGTGCGTACGCAAGATTTCAACGAAGGGGGGGCAGCAAAAAAAACTTAATTTTATTATTATTATTATTATTTTTGTTTTATTATTAATACCATCTGCATTAAGACGCAAAATGTGATTCTCTGTAAAATTATGTATTTATTGTAGGATAAAGCATATAACTATAAATTATATACATATTACACATTATTTTAGACAATGTGTCATGTAAAACTTAATACTTACTCAAAAAAGAGTTTAACGATGTGTCTTCTGAAAATCTTATTAAAATTTGTTCTAAGATGTTACATTTATGTTTAACGTGTACACAGGGTGAGCCAATTTCGACGTTTCTATAGGGGAACTCGACAACTATAAGAGATATAGAAAAGTGCAGCATCCTGGATCGCGTTTTTCAAGACAAGAAATATTTACCGTCTTTTGTTTTCAAGTTATAAACAAAAATTGGTGTTTTCGAGTTTTTGAAATATATTGTAGCGAACACGAGCATGCTTGTGTGTGATCGGGTACACTTGCATGTGTTGCGGGCCGGCGGCTCAACTAGCCGCGGGCGGTTTTCGGCAGTGTATGCGTGTGTTTGTAGGCGTGTGTCTCGTACCTGCCTTCCAAGAAAGTAATTAAGTGGTTCGCCGAAAATGTAAACAGTCTTTCGAATATTCCAGACTTTTCCCGACTGTTCTATGATGCTATAAAAGTTCGCCGAGTCAGTTAGTAATAAATTGACAGTGACAGTGGTAACATCGAAAATAAATCGACAGTAAGTTTGTCTCAAAAAAAGTGATCGAGGATGCGCCACTCGTTCTTTTGTTTCGTTTGTATTTTTCCAGTTCTTCTACAGAAACCTCAAAATCAGCCATCCTGTTCTTGTTCAAAATTTGTCGTTGCCGACATAGCGGATGTTTGCAAAAGTTAACTGCGGCAATTACGAATATTTTCTATTACGACTCCTGTCTTTGCATACATTAATTTTTATTTTTCGGGGAACAGAGCATTTAAAAATCAAAAAATTAAAATTATATTGCCACAATTGTTTTACTGGAATGTCTTGGGAAAATTAATCAAACCGTTAGTAAATAAGGTCCCTTGCACGAGCTTCTTAAAGTTCGTGTGCTAATACAAGCTCAGATACTAATAACTTTTTTTGTTAGGTATGTATGTAGTTATGAGTGTTTTACTTGTGGAATCCATCTGATTATTCACAACGACTTATAGAGAGAAAGTTTATATAAAGAGCTAGCGCCATAGTGATTGCACTGTTGGATTCAGCAGCATGAGTTAATGTTAGCATCATACTTTCGGGATGCGAAATGGTGCTATTAAACACATAAGCAGACTTCGCCTGATGGCTCTACCAGGTTCGTTAATATGACTAATTCTCTTACGATCAGTATTTAACACGATAAATTGGTTTGATCCTATTTCTTTGAAGGGGAGGATGCGAATTCGCTACCGAAGTTCCCATGCTCCACAACGTTAAGTGAACGTCACAACGAAACAAATTAAATGTTCTTGTCATTTCTGGCGCACAAAGTGACGTACCTACAATTTCTCCAGAATTTTCCGATATTGAAGGATGACAAATATTTTATCCTTTGAAAGAATAAAACATCTTTAAATTTTGAGTGTTCGAATAAGAAAAACAAGGTACCGTTCAGACGAAAATTTAGCAAGAACATTTGATAAGACGAAAGCCAGTGAAAATGTTAAAGGATTCTTAGAAACGAACGTTTTTAAAAAAAAAAAATGACTACCTCAGTTATTACAGCAATATAGTATACACAAGTGAAAAATATCATACATATACTATTTTCTGTCTACCAAAGCATCGTATGGATTGAGATTGAAGACCCATTCCGAATTCGTCCCTCTACCATGTGTTTTAAACTTGAACGCATTCAAAGTGGACACAACACATGTCCGCATCGTAAAAAGCGTTTGCGATCTTTAAGATTTAAGTTTCTTGGAATGAATAACGACTGATAAAAAAGAAAAATGTTCGAAATAGATATGTCAACGTTAGAGCATTTTATTTTGAAACAGCATGCTCTTAGGTTCAAATAACAGTCTAAAGTGTGAGAATGGTCGACTGAAAGTGTTTTATTCGGTACGAAATGCTCTTTTCTTTAGCAATTTTCGAGTGCTAAGCGAAAGAATTTTAAACCTCCCCGAGGAAATATGAGGCTTTTTCTTTTTTCCACTTCGCTCACGTTCCCCGAGCGTCAATGTTTTAATTAAAATGTTATCACCGGGAAACACCTGTATCTCGTGAAACACGGCCGCCTCGATCAACTCGACATCAGGGAAAAGGAGACTGTGGCGTTGGAGGCACCATAGCTGGCGGCGGTTTCTTTTGTGTAACAGTCTAAAACTGAGGCAATATCATTATTATCTGTTCCTGCGATCCGACTTATAAAAAAGCACCGTACCATTATCGCCCTTTTCGCATATTCCACTGGTTTCGCAGACGGGGTTGCTATTTCGAACACGGTCCCAACCTCTGATATCAGTATGCGCATAAAAGAAGGAGCCTGCGCCTCTTTATTACCGCCGATCTGCGTGATATAAGGTGCCCCTGTTGGCTACACATAAACTGGGTCCCAAAATAAAAAATATTCGTTCATCCGTTAATTCTAGTCATAAAGCGTTTATTTTGTAATTTAATGTTACAAGTTAAACAGTATTAGCAGAATGAACGCGCCCCACCTCGTAGGTTAGGTTTGTTTGTATTATTTGTTTATGAAAGTGTCAACCATAAAAGTATAAATAAAAAAATAACCACTACTAGAAATTTCAATAACCATCTTGTAATCTGAGATTAACATGCCGACCTGAACCCAACCTCAAAGTGAGATGACTTCACACGGAACGAAACGTACGAGACCATAATGTTAACGTATAGGTTAGCCAAGAGTGAACTTATAATTAAATAAATTTTACATACTTAAAATATGAATATACATTAATTATTTAAAAAAAAAAAAATAAATAAATGCCGAAAATTTTAACATTCTATAATGTTTAACAAGATTTCTTTTCGATTAGACATATTACATGTTGAACTGAACTCAGGTACAGCAGTTACCACAGATGGCATCGCTTTACCGCCTGCGAACGTTTATTAAGACCTTTTTCGAGTTTACCTCAAATTAATAATAAAAAATATGTTGCTGCTGTCATGCCCTCGCCGGGGTTCGAACCCGGCTCCAATGCTCATACAACTAAGCTACGAAGACATGACAACAGCAACACCGACGAATCGTTCTCACTAAGTCACAGAATCATTAAATAGTAACCTAGTGGTTTGAGTATTGGCGAGTAAAGCAAGAGCCCGGGTTCGAATCCCGGCGAGGGCATGACAGCACCAACAGATTTTTCCTTATTAATTTGAAGTAACTTGTAGTTGGCTGAATAAATTAATTCCTATTAATGTATTAAAATCACAACTAATAAATATTTCTGAGCATTTCAATATCTTTAAAATTGTTGGACTAAATCCACACATGTACCAATACCTAGAGTGGAAAAAAATTAATTGGACCTTATAAATTAACAATTTGATGCGAACCGGCACTCGTGTCTGTGGTAGTTTAAAATCCAATTATTTTTTTATTTTAAATGTTCAATATTTGAACCATTACTTGTAGATAAACTTCAAACTAGTTATTATTATTCGAAATGAAATTTTTTTATTCGTCTTATTCTCGTACACCGTACAGCCTTTAGTCAATTTGAAGTAGAGCCCAGTTGTTGTATGCCATCCTTAACGTTCTCCTTTTACTCATTCTCCTTTGACGCCCCTACAACCCAATGGTTTGCTTGCAGAAAGGATAGGTCTCTAACTGTTTATGAAAACGAGCAAAAGCGGTAAGTGCGTTACTAAACAGCTTTTGACTCTGGAAAATATCGGCAATCGCCCAGCACCCGTTTTCAAATGACCTAAATAAAATTTTAATAAAACAGACGTGGCATGTTTTCAATTTTTCTTTATTTTCGTGCTGGCCTGGTTTTCAGAGTATATTTACTTGCAAATTGGAAACGTTTGTTACCATTCCCACTGAAGTGGATACTCAACTTTCGAAATGTAGCACTTTGTTGCCCCAATAAAAAAAAATTAACAATCGCAGAAAACAAGAAAAAAATTTTTTAAATGTACGAATTGGAATTCCCGCAAAGTTATAGGAACATATATTGAAGTATTTCTTTGGAGATACGTGAAATTAAGATTCTCTTGATGAACTATATTTATTTTTGTTTATAATACGACAGCAGGTCTTAGACTTTTGCAACTTGTGTAAATAGAATCTAGGTCATTTTCAAACTATTCCGACGTGGTTCGTGAACTTTCATCTTTCCAGACGTTTCGCTATTCTTTGCTTAGTTACATCAGTGGAACCGTCAGAAAAACCTCTGGAAAGAATAAATTTCATTGACCATGACAGAACGGCTTGATAAATTGCCCAGATTCTAAATTACTAACAGTTGGGGGTATAAATAGCTTTTGAATCTATTTTTACTGTTAACATTAAATATTTTGTTAGTTTTCATCGAGAGAATGGACACAGAAAGAATAACTAGAAAAATACTAGAAAAAAAAAACCAGTAGGAAGAGGAAGAAAGGAAGACCAAGACGAACATGGATAGAACAAATAGTGGAACTGGGAAAACATCGAGGAAAAACACTAGAACAAATTAAAAGAACAGCGCAAGACAGGAAAGCATGGAAGAAATGGGTTGAAATCAACCCAAACTCCGACGCCTGAAAAGGCATAAGGAGAATGGAGGAGAAGAAGAAGAAGAAGTTAGTTTTCAATGTTCATTCATTCTTTCCCTGTCATAAGTTACATTTATTAATCGTTTTTTAATCAGAAATTTGAAACCGGAGTTTCTTTAGATCTATTCACTTTTATCTACACATCAAGGTGCATCAGACACATGTCACAAGTCCCTACATGCGAGGTCGTTGATTTTCAACAGTATCTAGAATTTCAGTGTTTAGCTGATGCTGTGTTAGCAGAATTCAGTATAAGGCAAGTGCAATGATTCGAAATCATATTTCAATAAGTATGCGTATTCAAAGAATAGGTACAAATATTGATATTAGACGAGGAAGGCTCTACTTCTTGATACCTACCCCGAGAACGTTACAAGATCTCACTTTTAGTGTACTTTTATGTTCAGTAATATGTTTCATTTTACAACATTGAATAATTGAAAATACAAAATTCAGCTTACCGAGTATTTCTAAAGTGTGAGTAATTTCTTGTGGTTCCAAGGTGCCTATTTGGCATACATAATCGCCGGCATCCTGTGGCCGCACGTCCTTTAATTCCAAACTGTAACCACCACCAGTAAATCCAGGTACACCCGGCAGATTGCCCATCGATGTAGCCGGAGAAGGTAATAGTCGAACTCGCGGATCAGGAGTAACTTTGACAGGCCCGGCTGTCAATACGGCTATACCACGTTTCCATACAAGAACGAAACTTCCTGTAACAAAAAAGAATGACCTTCAAAATGATAAAAGTTTCGATATTTTAGAATATGGTCGAAATGAAGAGTTACACCGAGATGCAGCGTCTGAGCAATTGCGACTGGCGTCATCAGTGAATATTAGTTTGGAAACATGTTAGGAAAATCTTTGCTTCTAGAAGTTGAAATCAACAGTAGGTCGTAGTATTACATAGGTACATCCTTTTAAATTGTTTTTACAACAACCCTACTTTTATCATTTACTTTTAGAAGCGTATAATGATGTTTGTACACTACAATTAGTGTAAATAATAAAATAAAATACAAAAACGTGGTATATGTGTCACTTGCAGCAACGCCTATAAAGCACTCGAAAGAGAAAATAAAACATTTTATGAATCAAAATAATCAAACTGAAGGTAAATTTTCCATTTAATAGTAATAACTCGTAAAAAGGAAATGAAAATACCTATACGAATAGAAGAGCGAAGCCTTTTTAAAGGACATTAAAAGATGTGAAAAATCGTACACAGAGACAGTGGGTGACTATGAATAACTGCAAGAGACTGTTTAAGTTACTATGGGGATTATGAGATACTCTAAGAGACTGATTAATTAATCCTGGGATACGCTCCATTTTATATTTTTAAAGAAGCTATAGCATCCGTGGCCGTGTATGTAGAAAGTGAATAGATTGCCATAGTTCAGGATTGATTCTGCTCCTTTGATGAATCCTAGGTTGGAGATTGCTAACCAACTGCTCGATATCTACTATGATCAGAAACCTTAAGAAACTTAGCAAGGGTGTACAATCGTTTGTCGTGGTTGATACGAGCTTCATTCAAGTGTAATTCCACATTTATCCGAGACTCAGCTTGGCCGCAGAGAAGGATGCTGTGCCCTCACCATATTCCCCAAGGTACCAGTCACAACAGCATTTTGGATATTACTCAGTATCCAAGGATTCACCAGTCATAAAACCTGAACATGAAGCATGAAGTTGTTTTTATATTGTAATTTTTTAGATTGGAATTCATTAGTTGTGTACTCTGCTTCTTATGGGTTGATCAAAAGAAGGTACTAAACCAACATTTTGCTGGATGTAATGGCACTTTCTCTTAGAAAATTCATTATATTTACTAATTTTTTATTTCTTTGTTTATAATTTTCCCCACTAAAACCGAAAAGTTGATGTACAAGTTGCAATTAACGTCCTAAGAGGATGTTCATGGAAGTATGAAGCATGTGTATGCAAATATACACTAATACAAGGCCATGGGCAACAACGCAGATTACTAACAGTGTGGACTTATCATCTTAACGTTACGAAGGTTGCTTGAGGGATGATTATACGAGCTTAAATATTCCAATGGCTCACAGCAGGGTTGCCAACAGACAAACTTGTTCCGTAATTTATCCAGGAAGTGCAAGGGCGAGCGCTATGGTGATAACTTCTCTTTAACAATGCACACGGGAAACTTGTTACTGAGCAGCATTCAAATGGGACATTATGTGCCACATATAAACATGTACACAAACACACCCAAGATGAAATTTGTATGGAGGTGTTTAAGTACGTTGGATTATTAATCTCCAGAAACATTAGTGCAATGGTAACAAGCGAGATATGAGAAGATGGACAAAACTCCCTATGCGACAGGCGACATGAAAATTTACTTTTGTTGTTTCCGGCTAGGACGAAGACAGGGAAGAATAAAGAAGAACAAAACGAAAAATAGTAATTAAGGGCATAAGCGAGATGTAAGTAAAGTATTTTCGATAAATAGGTTATTTTAAGTCAGGTAACTCATAGTGGAGAAAGCGATTGAGTTTTTCATTGGCCCATCGCATTTTTCACTGCTTGCTTACTCTATGTGTATTATCTCTATGATTTCCGAGTGAATAGAAAAGTCACAAATGAAAAAGCAGGACCACAAGGGGCTCTTTGGCACTTAATAAGGAATATGAGAGATAGGTCACTATTTTAGTCATAAAGAGGTAGTTAGAGGCATATTGGATAACCTGCAAAGGGATGCAGAGATTCCTGTATTAGGATGACATAAACATCAACGCCATAAACAGAGCCGTATGTTCGCCAAGAAGATTAAAGCAGAAAAGCGATATATAACCACCAACTGTAAGAAAAAAGAAGACTGAGAAATGAAAAAGGTTGGAAATGTACGATTCCTACACACCCTTCGAGTTCTACTATCATAACACCGCTGAAAACGATACGAACGTACCCTCATAGACACCAACCCATAACTACAACTTTATCTTTATAGATTCTGATTACTTTTACACGTTTCAATAAGTCGCCTTCTTCAAATCCAGTCTACAATTTTAACATAAGGATATGTAAACTAACCTGGATCGGATATTCGACATGGTAACACAACAGTGCTGCCTGTTGCTATCCTGTACGTCTGCCCCGGTGTGACAAATGTTGGCGGCTTCTTATTTTGAATTTCTTCCAGTTCATTTAAATTGGGCCAAGCCATACAAACTGAAAGGAAAAGAATAACTACAATTAACTGAAATAATTGCACGTTATAAAACGTCTTCAAAAGTTTTAATTTTAAGCATATATACAGAGTGTTAATGAAATAAGTACGAATCTTGGGTTGCTTGCAGTTCTGGTTTCTTCTTCAGTAGTGGTTTCCAAACGGCTGAACGCATCCAAGCGTGGAAATAAACCATGTAGCCTTAGTTTGTAATTAATTACCTGATGACGACTGGAGATACCTTACCAGTCGAAACGTTGTAATTCTCAACAATAAAGACATGGAAGTTCGACAATTTACGTGTATTATTTTCAACAGAAACGTGTCTACAACCTTCAAACAAACCTCATTGAAAACTGTTAGAAAAATATTTGCATTGCTACCAGCACCAGTGTTTTTGTTTAAATATTTCCTGGAAGTTAAAAACATACCGCCACTTTGATAAAAAAATTGTTGAATAAAATGTGTACACGCAGTAAGACAGAAGTTGATGCGGTCCCTATTTCATTAAATTAAAATAGACACAACTGATGCTATCAGTACGTAAATGCTTTTTTGATCCAATAGTAACCAAGATGTTAGGATAATATCGAATCTAATCTACTAAAAGAGGAAAAGCAAATGCTTAGGGAAATATGTACCTATAGTATTTTTTGGAGTAAAATCTATTTGAAGATTATTTTTTAAATTAAAAATTAGGTAACTGTGAGGTAACGTATCTCCATTTTCCTTTGGAAAATGAAACTTCCATCGAAATTTAATTTCACTTCATTATCCTATTATCCATCAAATTTATCGTGGGATCATTAAAAACTCGTTATCGGAATACAATATAAATTAAAGGGTTGTTAAAAAAGTGATCAAATTGCCTAACTTTCATATAATAGAGTCGAACCAAGGAATTTTCATGATACAAAAGTTCAGATGAATGAAGAAATAAGTATAGTAGAAAAAGATGACCTAGTTAATAGGATTTGTACAGCTTTCGTATAAAGAGGAGTGCATCGATAATTTTAATTGGATGTAAGCTATCAATGTTTTACTGTTTACTTTTATCGGATGTGGTTTAAATGCCTTTTATAGTAAAACTAAAAAAAGGAAAGCTAAATTACCGCTTGTTGCAGGTCAATATCCAGCAAACATTCCATAAACTGTGTACTTTGCAATAAAAAATGTATTAATGGAAAACCTTAATTGGCTCGATAACCAAAATGAAAACGAATAAAGTGTAAAGGACAATGCATAACTTAAATTTGATTTTATATTGGACATTTAAGTAACATTCAAGGTTTTCTATTAAAAAAAGGAGTATGTTAACACGAACGAACATTCGGGATGCTTGCAAGAAACATCGAGAAATATTCCTTTACTGTATACAAAAACTGACTGGCATCCAACGGGAGTTAGTTTAGTTTTGTAGGGTTCAGTTGTCAACTTAATTTCCTAAAAATTTCGTGACCCATTTTTTAAAAGAAATAACTAAACCGTGACAATATTATATCAAGCCGTAACGAATACACCAGAGGGTCGTTTATTCATCTTCACATTGTTTAAGATATGACTGGTTTATTGAGTACAGTGAACTGCTACCATGGTTTCAGGTATCTTATGTCCAAATAAATGGTCAATTTATTGATGACAATTTCAATAAAGCATAAAGTATTAAAGACAAGGATATTGTTGTGGTGATGTACAGAAACTTATTATTCTGTTGATGCAAAATTTACTGCAGGAGGTGCAGATAGTGCCGTAAAGAGTCCGTGATGAAACAATTCGATACAATTTATTAATGTCGAGGAGCCCTAATACTTTTCGGTTTTTCCATGGATATGAAGTATGGGCTGCTTCATTCTACCTACTCCCTGTTTAAAATGTAGCTCAGAAAATTGGAGGAAGAATGCATACAATTGTGGTCAATATCTATCCCTTTCTAAAAGCAGCAATAGTTGAGTGGAGAGAAGTGAGAGTGACCAAAATTTGTTTCTGCCTCACTCAGTTTCCTGGTTCAATATACATTGCCACACCGTCGGGTCCCCAGATCGGTTTTTTAGTTTCACGAAAAGAAAGCTACATACATGGGCCATTCGTTTTCGTTTCCGAAAAAGAATAGCTAAATCGAATAATTGTAGAATTATCCAGCAACGGAGATCCCTTAAAGTTAGGTCCATTATTTTATGAAAGACAAGTTACGGAAACAGAGATAATGTGTTTACTCCACATGAGTGGCATTTACACTTTAAGCAGGAGGTCCATTTGTTGAAATACTGTGTGACTCGTAACTTGTCTTCAACTATTTGCAACAATATTATTGTGTTGTATTATTTTTTAATAAGTATTACAATATGCTCAGCAGTAGTTACACCTCTACACGGAATTCCGTTTATAAATGGTTACTTTAAAGTTATTAATGATTGTTATTTGGAAATGGTTAGCAAATCAGTGTCACATTTAACAAAAACAAACATTTAGTTCGATTTTAATATTTGCTGTTTCAATTTTTTTCTTCTTTTTGATAGATATATATAATGAAGTTGTTTACAAAATTGTACTTCCATTAAACCCTTGACCAAGAATTTCACGGTCAGTTATTATGACGCATTTCAAGCAGGAATCTGATACTAATACGTGAAACAAAACCTCTATAGTATTAAGTATTGTAGCGAACCGACTATTCTTGTGTGCGATCGACCACACGTGTATGCGAACGAACTAGTCGACTAGCCACTAGCCGGTTGCCGCGGGCGATCAGAACGGTGTGCGCCGTATTTGTAAATATGTGTATCGTACATGCCTTCCAGAAAAGCAATTAAGCTGTTCGCAGAAGAATAAACTGTTCTGGACGTTTCCAAATATTGCTCGAGGCTTTCAGAAAGAAAGCATTAGACTATCAAAAGAAGAGACGATGGCCGAAAAGTCAGAAACAAATTGACAGTGGTAGTAGTGGCATAATAAATAAATTAACAGTCGTAGAATGTAATAAAAAAAATTAACAAGTTTTTAAGTTATAATTTATTAAACCCACTAACATTTCAGTGTTATCACATAAATTAATCAGACAGTTCTGATAAAACAATGTTGAAGTAGAGTCATCTCTTCATCAGTTAAGTTCAATATAATACCATCGACAACATGATCAGCCATGCAACTCAGATTCAACATAAGCAAGAATCTTTCGGTTTAAAGGCATTCATTACCGGATATGATCAAGAAAGGTAGCAAACAGTGCTAAACACCCAAATCATCTGAATATATGAATAGATTATGTTTGGTCACCATTCTGTCGAAGTTATTAGTTCTGGTCAGCGCACCAGAGGCAGTTCCGACAAGATAACGACTACGCTGGGTAATCTCTTCATCACTAGAGGGCAATGTAAGACGACATATGGACTCCATCAAATATGTGTCATATTTGTTGATTATTAAAATCATTCAAGTTCTCTACAATGCCATGTAGTAATTTCTTCTATGAATATTCTAATGTATGAGACTTCCTTTTTTATTCATAAATAAGTTACAGATTAAAAAACTTCTAAAACTTTTAGTTAGAAACATAGCACGCTGAGAGATTTCCTTTTTACTATTTTGAAAATCACATTTACAAGTAAATTAACCTACTCCACCACAGATTGGTATCTAGTGTTGATGAATCTCTTTCGTCACTGTTGTGTGCTCTTTCGTGGTGTATGGCGGCTCGGTTCGGACTCGCATCCATTACACAGCAAACAAACTCAATTTATAACATTAAGCGCGTGGTAAAACGAGATAATGTACTTCCTATTGTCGTAGGAAACAACGTCAACGCCGCCACACGACCTAAATAGAAATTGCTGGTTGCGGGCGGTGGTTACTGCTCCTGCCGACAAACAAAAGCGACACGGCCAACTAAACGAAACGAAATGGAGCGGTGAGGCGTCCAGGGGGACACGACGGAGGGTTGTCTGTTGTATGTGTAGTTGCCGTTGCTGCTGCTTATTTTGTATTTACATTAGGGTCCTTAATGTATTTGACGCCCGTGGGATTCGTTCGCTTCCCGTTGCCGGAAAAATTGGTCATTAGCGCCCAGAAGCTCTGGCACGCGGAGCGGTCGAGGTTTTGTGTTCGCGATACGGTACGCGTAAATTTAAAAAAAGAAAGGAAGTAGATTAAAGGTTTCTTTCTCGAAAGTACCCTTTTAAATCACTCTTTTTCATTCAGAATCGGTGTTTACGTCAAAGAATTTAACGTCAAACGCAATGAAGTTGGAAAATATTTTGTTTTGTATATTCCTTTCCAATTCCTTCAGAGTTATATAGAAATAAGCCAGAGTAGTAATAATTTTATAAGCTACATTTTGTGATAAATTTACTCTTCTATTATTCTAAAAACGAATGAAACAAATGAGATGATCGATGTTGTAAGTTATTCTTTTGACATGAACTTGTAACAACTTTAAAGAAACATAACCACTTGATGCTCATAGCTTCAGGGTTCATTTATGCAAACACAAACACAAACACATCCGAACGGTAAGGCATTTAAGTCACTTTTTATCCGTTCTGGAAGCATTCCAAGATTTTGCAATTGTAGTTGAGGAGCGCTACTTTAGCTAATGCCTCCAGTAAAATTGGAAATGTAATTAAAGGGTAATAATTCTTCGGTTAGCAGCTAGACGCATATCCTGGTCTCGTATTTTTCTGTTTATTAAATCTGATCCGGTATCGCATTCAATGGAGTTAATGGAAAATCGAATTCCGGGAACAGGTTGTCCTTTGACGGGTCCCGTGCGAGCTCCTGAATTGACTTAATGGAACTACTCGACCTGCATTCTAATCTTCAGACGATGTTGCAGTCCACTAGGGCATGCTTTAGATCGTTCAATTCGATAGGAGATTTATCGAGGAAGCTAAATCACTCGGTTTACATTGCTTCATTCGATGAGGTTGAATTGAAGACGTATATGATTGACTATACATTCTGCAATTAATTATCTACATTCCTTAAAACAGGAATATACATTCCTTATTAGAAATTAACAAGACATAACACCAATTTATCGAGAAAAGTTTGGTTGATCGGTTTGCATTATACCACCACATCATTAATCTCGATTGCTTTTACGAGTAAAACAAAGTCCGTTCTGTTCTGTGTGTTGTTTTGTACGTACCATCTCTTTTTGGAGCCGTGAATTAATAAAAATGTATTTCTTACAGTAAAAACATTTTTAGTTAGAGCACGTGATACTAATTAAAATACGACGATTTTGGGGTAAGTTATTGTAGTGTTCGTGGGTTTATTAAATTTATTTACAGACTAATCGTGCAGGAATAACAACTTATATACACTAATTTACTTATAATTACTTAAAACACTATTAATTAAAACCAAACTTAGATTACTATTTATTTACACCATTTTCCTATATGCACGTTTCAATTTATTTGTATTCTCACTACTATCACTGTCGGTTTATTTCTTATGTTACTACCGTCACTGTCAGTTTATTACTAACTGACTCTTAACTTTTATAGCATCGATAGAAAAAGTCACGAAAAATCCATAATATTCGAAATGTCGAAAGTTGTTTACATTTCGGCGTACCGCTTAATTGCTTTCTTGGAAGGCAGGTACGAGACATACGTTTACAAACACGATGCACACACTGCCGAAACCAGCCGTGGCTAGTCTAGCTGGCCCGTAACACGCACAAGTGTACCCGATAGCACACAAGCTACATTATGTTAGCTTGGATTATAGATTTAGTTACTCACATGTAAGGATTGACAATATTTCTCCTCCGAAAGGAGTGAAATAAGGGTTCAAAATTTGATGTACTGATAAACGTACGTACCAAACAGCTGAGTGAGGAATTTTGAGAATTTTCACAAAAGTTCCTGACATAACAATCTCATGTGTTCTAATAATGATCATCCGCAACAGTACCGTTAACGGAAGTTAAAAGTTTATAAATTTAAAGAATTTTCACACATAATGTAAAATCGACACAGAATGCGTTTTTGAAAATTCAACTTTTAAAGGGTTTTTAAAGTTCAAATTTGACTACATAGTCGAAAGTTCCTTGCATATCATATTAACGATTGGATGATCCGCCTGCAATTTTGATCAGCAGTTATCAATCTTAATCAATCAGACATTGAAAACCTTAAACTAACTCCTTGAATCATGCTAAAACGTGCTTGGGCTAGGTCACATTAGGTACAATGGCAATAGATGGGTTAGGGAGGTCCGATGTGAACTCTATCTATTAAAAGTAGCAATCCGAAGTGGCAAATTTATACACAAAATTACCAATTTTGATTTTTAAATGTTTCTACTATTCTTTTAGGTTAGGTTAGGTTCTTATCTGTTCCTTGAGGAGACATTTTTTTAAAGAAATTAAATAACCGCAATAAAATATGACCAACAAAACAAATTCCGTTATTATTATGTAAACAAGTAACTGAATATTAGCAGAACAGATTTCTGCGATGAAATCTCGTTTTAGTCGTCTGTCCGTTCATAAAAATCGGAAATCGTTGTCGGTTAACAACTTTCTTAACTGAAGAGGCAATAAATCAGTCATTTTTAAGCTGTCTAATCTTTAAAAAGGCTCGCGTTTCTGACAGAGATTAACGATATTCGCCCCGCGATTAGGGGAATCACGGTAATTAAAATTCTGACCCGGGTCACGGACTCCCAGTATTATTTATTTGCCTTCTGCATGCACACAAAATTAGCGTACCGTCGACTGCTACCCTTTCGACTTTGCAGGGCTTTATTAAAAAGAATAACTCCTCCCTACTGTCTTACATAATTTATTTTTCATTCTAATTAACTTAGTCCACTATCTGCCTTATATCGCTCGCCAAGGGCAACAATATTTATATATGTCTAATTAATATGATAATGTTCGTACGCAGTATTACTACTTGACAAAAAAATAATGGAAAATTTTAGTGTTACTTAAATAAATAACCAAAATTGAAGAGCTTTGAGGTTGACGTGAAAGGATTTTCTTTTAATTCAGATGTACGTTGTCGTCCAATGTACATCTCTTAATCTGAGCCAATATTTGTATTTCCTGAAAACTAAACTAAAACATTCAACATTAATAATAAAACTAATTATTTGTGCCACTAACATGTCTCTAACCCGTTTATGTCTGAGGAGGTGCTCTATCACCCTATTGTATTTCAATAGTTTTGAGTTACGGTATTTTTCCCTATAAAACTCATCAAAAATGCATCTAACCTTAATTTTTTTGAGAGTTGGTAAAAAGAAAGATAAGAAAATATCCAAACTGGAGTGTAACTTCATATTAGAACTGTAGAGGATGGAAATTAAAAAATGTCACTTTAGTAGAATGTATGGTCTCTTTATTTTCTAACAAAAATGGTTATGTTATAATATTAGGTATCTCCTATTAATTCAATGCTGAATTGGTTTTCTTTTTCAGCTTTTTCGACATTTTTAAGCGTAATCTATTTTCAGTGCTAAGAAGTAATTACCAGCAAATTGCTCTACCTGTTCCAAGTTAACACCTACATTTTATTCTTTGAAAAAACGAAAGAAATTCAAGGAGAGTTTGTTGCAAAAATAAAATCAATTTGTATTTATCGGTAGATACTTATATAAGAAAATACCGGTTAGAAATATACCAGGACGTTTATTGTGACGGGAAAGTTTCCTGATCATTGTCTGTATTTTGAAACGAGATAACGTCTTCAAATTTAATTTCCTTTTGTTAATGAAAGCAGTGGCAGATATTTAGAAGTTCGTTTTCAATTCCAATGAGAAGTATACATAGATAGAAACACTTTCTGAGCAAAGTCTCGTAAAGCGAAAAGTTATTCATTATTGGAGAAAAGAAAGGAGTGTTTGTTTAATTATTTTTAGGATTCCTTTGGGAAATTTGTGAAGAAACCAGATCCGGAAGCGGGAATTAATTAAAATCAGAAATTACTACAATATCCATTGGATTCCTTCAAGGTATGTATATAAATTGCAAAGAAGAAGGAAAGGGAACCTTTCTATGCAATTAGATACTTTTTTCGCATTCTTAGATTGTATTCTCATTTCTTCGTTTTACTGAACTAATTAATTTAAGTACAGTCAATCCATCAAAAAATTAAGAAGAATATTTATTTTAATTTGGTTAATGTATAAATCAGCCCTACATTTTTATATCACTTTTAAGCTAACTAAAAATTTTACAGTTTCTTCTCATCGTTATACTTTTGTGTAAATATAAGGTACCACTTTAATAACTTTAAATTAGCCAAGTTTAAAGTAAAGCAAAGATATTTCCAAGTCAATAAAACCTAAAAATTTCCATTTATACAAGTAGATATTACTTTATTGCCCTGGGGGTTAAATAATTTGTGATAATACAGAAGTAAGACTGCGTTTTCATAACAATATCAAAAGGAAATGTACCAAATACATGTTTGTTATTTAAAAATAATTCACGGAGTAGCACATTTAAAATACGAAAGCTTTTCTTTCTCCACTGATACCGAATAGGTATACTCTCCAATACCGAAGAGGTTTTCATGGTTCACCACCGACGTTAACCATGGATGATGACATAAACATCCGCACCTCAAACGGTTCTTCTCAGAACCATTAGTAGTATAGATTCGCCGGTTCTGTTACACTGAGGAGGAGGAGGGAAGTCGTTTACCTCTAGCAGGTTTAAACATGTTCAATTTCTGAATGAGTCAATGCACCCTGAACTTGGTAAGTACGTATAGTCATACAAGAAAATGGAAGGAAATACTGTGGAATGAAGCTGCATGCCCAAAGTGTCCAAATAAGTTTATCGCATACTTAAGACCCCCACAATACAAATTTGAAAGTACCAATGATAACTGATCTTTTAAAAAAAATAGATAAAGAGAGGGGTCCGTACCAGGTGTATAGTGCTGCTACCTCCCAGAAAGTACGCCAATGAAACTACCAAGTTCTAGTATAAATCAAAAAATAATGAATAAGTGAGTAGTAGCATTGATGATAATATTAAGGGAATAAGCTTTAATTTGATAGTAATTAGCAAAGATTTGTGTTGAAGATAGAACCACTATCTGAATTCAGAAGATTATTTTTATTTTTGTGTGTTTTAATACAGGAAGTGGATACATCTCGATTTGCTCACATTTCAATTAGATGCCTACATTTCTAATGAGTTACAGAATAGGGCTGATTATTTGATCTATGACTCTAATCTGCCTAAAGATTGTGTGTTACATACATTTTTGATACTGTAAAGTTCTGTTTTCCTCTATTCCTCTATATTTTCACGTGTTGTCTTATGATTTCATTTGTTACATACTAGTGGCATTTTAAATTTAATTCCATCTTATTGCATTCCAATTTTCTTATCGTTCTACGGTCGTTGTTTTATGTTTTAAAGAAATGCAATATGTAGATACTATATGTACAAATCCTCGAAACATGTATGTATATAAGTTGGAGTTATCTCTAGAGACACCTCAGAAAAGAATTTCTCGAGTTTACTCAAACTCGATAATGCAGTTGCAGTGTAACGCAGCTGTCAAAACAATGCAATTGCCTATGCATTTGTCGAAAGGCAAGTCGGGCAAAGCAGCATTGACGACTGAACGATGGCTTTTCGCTGTATGTCAATTTATAAAAATTGGATTTATATTCATTGGACGCGGCTTCGAGCTACGTCTATTAGCTCACAGATTTTGAAACGGACGAGCGCGAGCGTTTCGATAAAGTGTCAGATATGTTTATAAAACGGGCGCAGGAAAAGATTTCATGGAGTGCACAGGTTTCACCGAACTCTGTATTTTTCTTTGAAAATACAGCTGAGAAATAACGAAGGAAATAAATATCAACCGTACGTCGAAAATCGATACTGAAAGCTCGAAATCAGATAAACCAGACATATCAATCATAAACGAAATGAGAATTTTGTCAGATTCCATTAGATACTTCATAATTTCGTACTTATTGGTTAATTATGAGGAGTATTCCGTTGGTTCTGTGTTCCTTTTTATTGACGTAACTACAAAATTCTATTACCATGATAAAAAAGTCAGCCTCCTGAGAGTTTCAGAATCAGAGACTAGGTAACTTCGAATATTTAAAACAGTCTTGCTTTTGACATCGCCGAGCCAGAGGAAGACGGCAGCTTCTGAGATTTCAGTCTTCACAAGAAAGACTACGGTCTCTCGGTTGTCAGTATTAAAAGAGAGACTGTCGTCTCTAGGACAGAGATTGCAGTATTTTGAGGGCAGATACATACTTTTTTGATGCAATGCTGGAAAACATTTAAAATGGTTCTTTTGTTCTTGTGACAATTCCAATATAAAGCCATCACACTTCTCTTAAAAAGGTGTGTTAGCACAAATCAATACGAGACAACAACTCTAGTTCATATTTTGTAGTTTTTATGTTCTCGTTTTGTAAATATGACAAATAAACCTTTCTGATACAACTGATCACAATGGTAGCCAACTGTCCACTAGTTGTAGGCACTATCAAATAAATTTGCAATATGGATGAAATTACTTTCGATACGTTACAAATATGTAGTACATGTGGGAAGTTTATAATCATCCTACATACCCACATAGATTGGTATCTATGAATAGAAGACTGAAATATCTTTTTAGGGTTTTCAAAAATGTGAAAATTTGTATGCAGGTACTATGAAAGAGTGTTAGAGGCTGTTTGAGAGGCTAGGGTAGATCATTAATGTAACTGGTGGTCAAAAGAAAATAAAGAATTATCTGAGACAAGCATTTGACGAAAAGTTATACTGGCATCCGAGATTAATTTTTTAGTTTTCGATATATAAGTAAGAAAGAAAAAAAGATTTTCTTTATATTATTGGCGCTCAGAAAGAGTACCCAAACTCAGAAGTAGATGCCATTTATAATATTTTTATAATCTAACAATCATCCTACAAAACGTATCAGCACAGTCGGTTTGCGGTTAAATTTTAGTGGAAAATATTAACTTTTGTTAATATAATGTCTGAAGTAATAATATTTAAACAAAGATCAATAATAGTCTTTGTTAGTATGGTAAGTTCGAACCAAAAGAGCGATATTATTTTGATACAGATATTGAAATTTTTTTTTAATATTTTGAGGAGTGTGTGGCTTAACATTGTCTTGTGGAAATATTATAATTTAAATCTAATCCTTTTAGTTCGTACACTTTAAAATGTACTTTAAACAAAATTACATTAGAAGTAAACATAATATATTTTATCTTTTGTTTCAGAGGGCAAGAGACTTCTGTAAAACTACCCAGGCAACAAACTTCATTTTCTTTAAACAGAAGTCAGCGAACTGTAAACTAGAGATGCAAGTCGTTCTTGTCGTTGAAAGAGTACATCTTTCTTGGGCGCTCATTTTCAGAAAACGTCTTGTTTTATTGCCACTGCACCGTTGTAATTTCCACGACATTTACCTCAGTATGAAATGAAAGAAGACGCCACGTTCGTAATTTGAAGATTGGTAAGCAGAATTGTTACATTAACTACATATGTTGATTAAAGACACTTATTTATGTACATACATATGTATAAATTGATTATTATCGAATTTTCAATTAAATAGAAAGCCTCCATTTTCGTTTTATTGAAAATCAGTCTTCAGGTTTAAATTACAATTAGAATAATGCCCTTCTTGGCTAGTCAGTATTTTTAAACTATTCCTTCCAATTTATTTTTAAAAAAACAATTGTCTGCCGTTAAAATTACGTAAGACTCTTATAAACATTGTAAATTATTAACTAAGTAATTCTGAACACATCAGAGAATCAATGTGACCCAGTTCGTGGAAAGCAAGGTGTATCCTTTGTAAACTTATGTCAGGTATGCCTCTAATTTTCCGAAGCTTGCATCAAGCGATGTAGTTGGTTATGCACCTTACCCTTTGGGCACCATCACACTGACATTTATTGATGTGATAATGCAAAATAAACAACCTAGAAATTACATTGTACATAGTAGGTGTATTTTAGTTCCCTAGTAAGCAAAATATTAGATAAAAAATGTAGCAACTACACAGGTTTAAAAATAAACGCGTACATTTTTTGCTTACAAAAAAAAAAACAAAATAATAATGATTTTGCTTCCTTCTAACCTTATTAGACACGTGATTGCGAAAAAAGAAAATCCGATAAATATAAGTATGTTCGAAATATTCGTCAAATGTAACAAAAATATTGTTTGTCATGTTAGCGCGGAATGCTCGTTTTCCGTACTATAAAGTAGGGAATAATGCTCAGAAACCTAACCTAACCTAACCAGAAATCAGTTATTTGAAGGTGATTTAGGCACAACACTGACTTGACACAGCGTGACTTCCTAACCCTTTAAATGATTTACTCTTTTATTCCTCCCACTAACAATTTAATGACGAGTTTTCCGCACAAACATGATTATATATTTCTTCCCTCGATACGTAATGTACTAATCTACTACAAGTTAGGTTAGGTTAGAGTACAATTTTTGAGAGAAGTAATACAGTTGCCGTCTGTAAGTTTAAAAATTAAAAACACATCATTCACAGTATCCAGTGTCATTTATTAAATACTTTTCTGATAAAAGTTAAAAATTAGTTCGACTTGTTTTGCGATACTTAATTCTTTTTTGTTTTAGATATATTGTAGCGAACACGAGCGTGCTTGTGTACGACCGGATACGCTTGTATGCGTTGCCAGCCGGCTCGACTAGCCAAGGCCGGTGTCGGCAGTGTGCGTTCTATTTGTGTACGTGTGTTCCGTACCTGCCTTCCAGGAAAGTAATTAAGCGGCTCGCTGAAAACGTAAACAATGTAAACAAACTTCGAGACTCTTCTAGATTGTTCCATGATGCTATAAAAGTGGAAAGACGTTTGACAGTGAGTTAGTAATAAATTGACAGTGACAGTGGTAACTTCGGAAATAAATCGACAGTGTTAGAAGCGAAAAGACAAATAAATAGAGACTCGCATATAAGTGAGTGTTGTAAATAAATAGTAAGCTAAGTTCTGTATTAATTAATAGTGCTTTTAAGTAGTTATTGTTAAATAAGTATATATAAATTGTGTACCTGTACTTTAGTCTTGTAAATAAATTTAATAAACCCGCGAACACTACAATGTTATACCATTCATTCTCGTTCATATCTTCAAAATAACCATTAGAAAATTTTCATTCTTATCGTTTATAATAAGAACGTCAAACTTTGATGGCTGCGAAAATTAAACGATGTTTAGTCGAACTCTGAACGTTTGCTGTAGGTGTATACATAAAGGCACTTTACAATCGAGCGAACTAGGCGACGCTAATTGGATAGTTTAATTTCTAACATTTTCAACAAATATTATTCAAAGGCTTTATTTATGGAATTCTATTACCTAATATTTTATCAATAAGGATTTTTTAACACAACTTCGGAACATAATCTTTGGAGGTGGAGCAAATTTGACTGAAACGTTAATTGTGCATTTAATGTCATAATTCTTTGTTAAAACTTCAATCCTTGAACTTATTCTATGTTAACATCTGTTTGGCATCACTTATGTCTGAAATGAATACTCGTTCCATCAAATTAGTTGAACGAAAAGTATATATGCTATTATATATTTATACTTCAGTTTAGATTATACGCTCTCTACAATACATACAGTCTAGGCAATATAGCAATATAAAAGTTATTATTTTGCGCTAAAATTTAACAGCAAATCGACTTCGCCATCATGTAGGATGGACGATAGATCATAAAAACATAAATTACAATAGCTGTTCGGGTACGTATTTTAAGCACCAATAACTATAAAAAACGACAATTTTTTGTTTTGTCGCTTATGGTATGTATGTATTTAGAAAACTGGCCAACAAAGCGGATTCCATCAAATAAACAAATTGTAGGCAATTAAAAAACTTACGAAATGTTTTTTTCAGATGGACAATTCTTTGGCTAAAAAGTCGAAGGAAATATAAGAAAAGATCATGTTTTTTCTTTTATCCATATCTCGGGTAACAGAATTTTAAGAAAAAATATTCCGCCAAGTTGCAGCTAATGTGAAGCACTTTCAAACGAGCCCTAAGAGGGGGAGCATTAGTATAATTCCAATACATATTAGTTTATGTTTTAACAGAGAAGATTTAATTTTAATTTTACAAACGGTTTTTTAAAGTAAAGAGACTGTAGTCTTCAATTCCTCTATCTATGTTTTTCAAATTGAGCTGTTGAAATTTGCTAAAGGTTCTCCCTACACCAGCGCGGAAAAAATTCTATTAATAAAAAGTATTAAACCTATAACTATTAGTTTTGTTTTTTATTTACGATAATTTTTTTTATTGTGTATGGTATACGCTGTTAGTGCATCTTGTAAATAAAGGCTGCAAAAATTATGACACGGATATAAAGACATTTAAACGAAATATTTGATTTTATTTCATTTCTTCCATCACCCAGGAAGATCCGATAAAAGTGCGACGTATTAGGCTTTATTTAGACTTTTTATTAGGCGTCACGTATATACTAAAGCTAATAATTGGGAAATACGAGTATATGACACCATACAATCACTTCTATGATTTGAATAAAGAATTCAGCTGCAATAGTAATAAAATCTTCCGAACAAGTTTTCAAGACTTTATCCGTGAACTGAAGACTCGGAATAAAGATAAAAATAGAAGAACAAAAAATAATGTACAACCCAAACTTAGAGAGATGCAACTCTCTTTAGATCTTTCGCAGTAGAAGTGCGTCGAAAAAAAAAATCATTAAAGCAGAAAAAAACGGGCTAAGCTACTGCCGCTTAAATGCAACATACTAAAATATTTATAATGTCATTAAAATGATTTGTTTGACGGATTTTTCTTCAAAAAACGGTTATTCCTAGCCGGGATAGGATGGCGCATTTGACGGCTTTTTATTCAGGTAATGGCCACAACATAGTATAGAAGACTATTGTAATATTCGTGGGTTTAATTATATTTAAAGACTTATATACAGAAATTTGAATTTGAATTTAAATACACTATTAAATTATTACTAAACTTACATTAACTAACCACACTACTTATTTAAACATAATCACTTATATGCGCGACTCAATTTATTAATTTTGTCACTACTACCACTGTCGATTTATTTCTTATGTCACCACTGCCACTGTCTATTTATTTCTGACTCTTCACTTTATGGTATCCGTAATTAAAGTCTGGAATATTCTAGAGATATTTGAAACGTCGAGAGTAGTCCATGTCTCTGCGAACTACTTAATTGCTTTCTTAGAAGGCAGGTACGAGACACACGTTTAGAAACACGACGCACACACTACCGAAACCGGCCGCGGCTAGTCGAGTCGGCACGTAACACGTACAAGTGTGCCTGATCGCACACAAGCATACTCATGTTCGCTACACTATAGTGGCGCACGCATTTAAACGACGTCACATCTATAACACCATATGAATAAGCTGCGCTTAAGGGCAGTTTATTAAGTACAGAGAAAGACACTTAAAAAACAGAAATGATTTCTTATACGAATTAAAAACAATCTGCAGATCTGTAGATAATGTCAAGTTAAATATTGCATAATTTTCACCTGTAAATGTATTAATTATGTATATCTATCTATCTGTAGGAGCAACTTCTGTGGTATTTAATTCGAGATTATCTGCACATTGTTATTGATTGTTTTATAGTTTTAAGTGAGTTCTTCTTTAAACAAAGGCATTTTTTTATTCTGTCACTGACGGAAGATATATAGATATATTATAAAGATTAACTTCTAAAACTACTGTAGTAATTTTTGACTGACACAGTTTAGCATATAATTCAAACAAACATTTTGATATTAGTTTTGGCAAAAATCTCGCCATTTAAAACAAATTTTAGGTCAACGGTTCTACGGTGTGTAACCTCCTGTTACAGGAACATACTTGTCCTATTTCCTTAAGAAATAATGTAAGAACTGTCCTGCGGATGCTAATAAAACATTTAATGATACGTTCACAGAATAATTTGTAAGGCTGCATCCCTAATAAATGTTCACGTACACATAAAATCTATACCACCGACTCGAAAGTTTACCAGTGTGCCAAGAAGATTTTCTTTGTATTCGAAAACTGGAACGAACATGCCGCAATAACGCCGCTGATATTGCAGCGTTTCCCTTTGTACCGGCTCCAATTTATTTCTGCTACATTTGCTTGCATGAAACTAGGTTAGGTTATGCACGTCAAGCGGGTGGGCCACTTTCTGAATTTCTGATACTTGTACAGATTTATCTTTTTAACGACTTCCACCGTATTTACTCTGTGGAACAACCAGAAAAATCGAAGAGATGACGTCATCGATATTATTTTAATGCAACACCCTGTATTTGGTGACAGTTTTAGATCAGCCGCAAGGAGCTGATTCCAAAAAAGTGTGGTACCTACTTAGAGTCTAACGGACGGAATTTGAATGATATGCGCTTAGAAAATTAATTTTATTGATTTCTGATGAAATCGAAAAAAATTTTTTTTTTTTTTTAATGATTAAATTAACAATTTTAAAGTAATATAGTAGTAGCCTCACGAATTTATTTTAAATGTTCAAACTGTAGCTCTTGATGTATTTGACGTTGAATAAATTCTTGTTGAAGCTTGATTATGGTTTCTTGAAGAATATTGTTTATTTCGGTTGGAATTCTATCTCTTGATTGTTCAATATTTGCTGGTTTAATTTTATAAACGACATTCTGCAGATGGCCCCACATAAAATAATCCAATGGATTTAAGTCTGGCGATCTCGCTGGCCATTCAATATGTCCAGGTCTGCCTATCCATCGGTTCGGAAAAATTTCGTCGAGATAGATTCGAACATCTACAGCATAATTCAAACGAACACCATCCTGTTGAAACCATAAACTTTCATCTAATCTTCCAGGATTAATTCTACTGGGGAATATTTTAATTAAAGTAGGTGCAAGATGTCTCCTTAAAAACTGGAGGTTTGTTGGCCCGTCTAAAGTACCGTTGAAAAAGTTGGGTCCGATGATTCTATTTCTTACAATGCCAGCCCATACATTTATCTTTTGCGGGTATTGTGTATGATACTCACGTATCCAGTAGGGGTGTTCTTTTGCCCACTACCTACAATTCTGACGAATAACCTCGCCATTCAATGTGAAAGTGGCTTCATCAGTAAAAATTATGTCTAGTAGAGTTTGGCAGGTGAAACAATGTCTCGTTGGGCCAGCTCACACAGAAGTGATGCATGGTATCGGTATGGCACTGGAGTCGAACGAGTTTCGTTCTGGTGTAGAGCGGATGTGGTGCGTTCATCGACACAGAAATGCCGGTAAAGAGACTAAAGAAATTTATTTCGAAACGAGTCCTCGTCGGTATTGTGCCGAAACAATGATTTCTTCTTCAGGTGACGAAGCTGAGCAAGATATGTTAGAAATTATTCATTTAGCTAATATGAAAATGGCAGGAGGGATGTATTGGATTCATTCTAAGTGGCCAAAAAAACGAGTGAGTGTTGTAAATAAATAGCAATCTAAGTGTAAATAAATTGTGTTCCTGTACTTTAGTCTTGTAAATAAATTTATTAAATCCACGAACACTACAATATGTATAAAATGTGATACATCTGGAAAATAGCTTAGTAATCTGTATTTCCCAATAGAGTAGATAAGAACGGTAATAGTCAACGTTTCTTTTATTGTTTCTATATAATGTGAATTGGACTTGTGTTCTCCTATATTACAAAATAAATAACATTTCGAAGAAGCTATTATTAAAGTAATTTCGTCATGTGTGTGGTAATTTTGGCACATGGATTAAACTTAAATTTAATGGGTCCAAAAGAGGGTACTACTACTGATTATTACTAATTAATCCCTGACTGGTTATTAAAAAAGCACATAATGTTTCTTTAATTTAATAACGTTTACTTTAAATAACAAAATTCAAAATTAAAACATTTGATTTTTTTTAATTTGAAACGTATTTACGTCAGAAGTATTTTAATTTCGAATTTAATTATTTTTTCAGGAAAGTTTATTTATCACGAATACAATTGAGATATTTTAAGGAATTATATACAAACTAGTCACTACACCCGAAAGCGGCGTTACATCCGAAGTTTTAAGTGTAACGTCGCTATAACCTCAAAAATCGTTACAGCCGAGGATGTTATAAATAAAATACAATGCTTACAGAATATGTGCGTAAATACCCAACTTAGCTATGCATACGTTCAGTTAGTTCAGCTTGTACGTTGAATTTTATGCTTCATTGAAATCTGTCTTTCCTTCATAAAATGTCTGTCAATGTCGAACAATTACAACGTGTGCAACGGTTAAAAGTGAAGGATTACGTGGACGCAATAAATAATTTAATTGAAGGGCTATTCCAGAGATTTGTCGCTGATTCCTACATGGCATGCAGCTACGTAGTTCTACGTACTTGTTCAAGCTTTCGCGTCATTGCATTATATACACCCACAGCAGGAAATAGTCAACCGGAATTGAGAAAATTTTCCGACTGTAAATACCACAGCAACTTAACCGGGAGGATAATCCAAAAAAGGCGGTATCGAATTGGTATTCAGAAGGTTTTTTTAGCTGGTTTTTGCTTTTACTCGAAATGTATGCATTTTACGAGAAATGCATCTTAGTAAAAAATGTAGAACGAAATATTTGCTATTGTCATTTGAAATACCTTTTCCCATTAATTATTTCACGCCTAAAGCACACTAAAGCGTTTAAGTGTTTATTTAGTTTTAGTATCTTTGTATTTCAATGCAGATTTACGCCCTCTTATAGGATATACCTAATAGATCAAAGTTCTAAAGCGAATTTTTTATCATTATGTGTTTGTGGATTTAATATGAATCTACACAAATGGGAAATTCCCAAAAAAACACCATAACAAAATGTTACGATCCCACAAAAATTAATCCCAAACGAAAGTGTGTGGGGGTTCAAGTTTCTCATTAAGGAACCCCTACCATTATGGTTAAATGTATAATGGCCACAAACATTACTGTAAGGGTTCCCATTGTTCATAAATTATTGTCCCATACTTATGCAGAATCTTTGTGCCCATTTTATTGTGAAGAATATGCAGATGGGTAAATACCTCAAGGATCATAATATAAGAAAAATTCAATAATTAATTTGGGCTAAGTAAACAGTAATGCAGTTTAGCGTTTGCAAATTCATGATTTGGGTTAATATTAGTTTTAACCTCAATATCAGTACTGCCAATAAGAGATTGTAAATAGTTAAACCACAAAAATTACTGTTACGATTCTTTTGTGGTAAAATTATTGCTTTATATTTTCCCATATTTTCGTGAAAAGTCGGTGGGTAAATACTTTACTGATTACATTATAGATACCTACTATGAAAAAAAATCCACAATTACTTTTAGTATGAAAAACAGTAATGTGGTTTGGGCTCCCAACATTCATGGCTGAGATTAATATTAGTTTTAACCTCAAGACCAGTTGGTGCCAAAAAAAATTATTAGTTGAACCATATACCTATTACTGTCAATAGCTTTGATCGTGATAAAATTATTCTACCACATTTCACACATAGGCTTTTTTCCTTTTCCTTAAGAAGACACCAGTAAATACTTATATGGTCACATTATGAGCTGTGAACAATTACTGGTGCATATTAGTTGGAAACTATAATCGACAGCGAACATAAAGGTATATAAAAAACGTAAACAGAATTTCTTCATTTAAATAGAAAATATTTCTACTTACACCTATAAAAGTATACTTGCAAATTAAGAATTTCACGTTTTCACAAATAAAAACCTACCTACAACACTATCTTCTTGTACCAGTCCGACACACAAATATTAAAGGAAGATATAGGAAGGCAACACATAGCTGAAGGTAACTAAATACATATATTTTAATTGTCCTTATAAACGTGCAATCAAATAAATAACATGTGTACATAGAACATATTAAACACGAGGATAGAGACAAACATCTATTGACGTTGCTCTGTCAACCAAACTACATAAATTCACCAACTGCTTTGACTGACTGACGACTATTCTCTGCTGACGACGATCGATGACTCGTTCGATAGTTCTTTCTCCACGCAGTTGATCCGTTTCCCTCAATTGTGTGGACTATGAATACATTTGAGATGAGATGTTTACTTCTGATATACATCGAGGCACCGCCATGTCCTTATTGAATAAGAAAAAGAGGAACGTAATTGCGTGGAGAAAGAATTATCGAACAATTCCTCGATCGTCGTCAAGTCAGTCAAAGCAGTATAGTTATGTTGTTTGGTTGACAGAACAGCGTCAATAGATTTTGGTTTCTTTCCTCGTGTTTATGTTCTATGTGCACATGCACGTTTATGAGGATAATTAAAATATGTATATTTAGTTAGGTAACTACCTTTAACTATGTGCTGTGTTCCTTTAATATTTATGTGTCGAACTGGGAGAAGAAGATAGTGTTGTAGGTGATATTTTTATTTGTGAAAACGTGAAATATTTAATTTACAAGTATACATTTATAGGTGTAAGTAGAAATTCTGTTTACGTTTTTTATATGGTCGCTATTGATTATAATTTCCAAGTAATATGCTCACAGTAATTTTTCATAGCAGAATGTGACCATTAAAGTATTTACCGGTAGCTTCTTAAGAGAAAGCAAAAAACCAATTATGTGTGAAATGTGGTAGGTACCTACAATAAATTTTCCAATGCTAAAGCTATTTGGGGTTCAACTATTTATAATTTATTATTGGCATCCACTGGTTCAGAGGTTAAAACTAATATTAACCTCAGCCATGAATTTTGAGAGGCTAAACCACATTATCTACTGCTGTTCATGCTAAATCTAATTGTGGATTTTTTTGCATTGTATCTATAATGTAATCACTAACTCATTCGCCCACAGACCTTTCACGAAAATAATATTCTGCAGCGGTATGAAATAATAATTTTAGCACAAAAGAACCGTAACAGTAATTTTTGTGGTTCAACTATTTACAACTTTTTATTGGCACTATCTGATATTGAGGTTAAAACTAATATTAACCCAAATCATGAATTTGCAAACGCTAAACTACATTACTGCTTACTTATCCCTTTAATATGGATTTTTTATGGCATTATCATGTTACTAGTTGAACCCGTCCAGCATTTGACGGTGGTGCATAGCATTTAAGAAATCATAATCAGGTTGACAATTTAGTATCATGACCTCAGTTGCTTTTTGCAAACTTTTTTCTAAATCTTCTATAGGTACATATAATAATTATGCTGTTTTGAGAAAAGTTATATATCTCTGAAAATTGTTGCATTTTTTACTGTTATGAATACTATCTATCCGTCAACGCTTGGACGATGGTGCATAGCACTGTAAAAAATTTAATCAGAGGGTCCGTTTTGTACCGTAACCTCACGGTGGTGCGTAGCACTTACCCTAAACGTACATAGCACTTACCTTACTGGTGCATAGCTCTTGTCCTATTACTGCATGGCGAAAATCATATGTGTTTTTTTAATTTTGTTTTATCTAAAAATCGTAAAAGACGTCAACTTAACTTTTAGTATTTATGATGTAGAGAACATCTTATTATTTCAAAGAGGCCCTTAAATACCAAAACATATTCTAAATAATTCATTTACCATTCTAGTACTTTAAATATTTATTATTATTTGAGCAAAAGTTAATAATATTTAGCATTTTACTGTGTATATATTATTTGATTTACATATTTATGTTTTTATATCTAGCATGAAAGCTATAATGAATACTACGTATATTTACGCGTACACTCATCCGCTTCCGTAACTTCCTTCAACCCTTACATAATTTTATTCCCATCTTTGGCAATTTCCCCGCCTTTCAAAAAACATGCTCGGAGACACACATATACACACCCTATCATAACCGTTTCTCCCTTGACATCTTGAAAAAAATTAAGAATACTGTTGTGGTGGGTGGTGGAGGTAGTAGTGAGTGCGTTCTAGGTAGTAGTTATAAAGGGTAGCGGTTTTAGGGGTTGGGGGTTTTAAGAGGGCCAAGAACTGTACCCCTACCACACCCTCGAACCCATCCCAAACTTTTATTTTATCTACAATATTTACCACCCCCTTCCCTTACCACCCCCTACACAACCCCCAACCCCCCATCACACTACCTCCTACAGCAGCCCCTCCTCTGACACCACCTTTATTCTCTTTTATCCTGCAAGAAGTTCTCAAAGTGGAAAAAACATGTGAAGGGGTAGCTTCTGCGCCCAGCACACATGTATAATCTTGCTAGGGGCGATAAATACAACAACATACTAATATTTGAATCGAAACGGGAGATGGAAGTAAAAGGGTACAATTGCCATGTTTTCTAAGATGATCGCTAACCTTCGTAACACACCCCATATTTTACTGTAATAGTACCTACTACCCGTCAAAACTTGGAAGGTGGTGCATAGCCTTCAAAGAATTTACCGTAACCTATCGCCGGTTCATGGCAAAATTTAGATGTTTTTTTTTCATTTCAAATAACCTACAAGTGGTTCTGTTAATTTAATTTTTTGGAACTCACTTTGAAATAAATAATCATGCTCGAATTAATAAATTTAATATTTAAATTAAATAAAATAATTTCTATTTAAAAAAATTGTATTCTATCTTACATATATTTATATATTCTTGTTCAGCTTAACATGCTCTACAACATACTACAAGCTCAAAGTAATCTAAGTTGGTAGGCTAAAGTCCAAAAGAAATTTGTCGGATAGGATTTGAACCAACTACTGCTGGAGATAAAGCGATAGCGAGATCGGTGCACTATCGAATACGCTACGAATATTTATTTGCTTCTATATTAACCATGAAAACTGCAATGAATTTTATTGCATGATTGTTTATAAATTACATTTATTTTCTCATTTCGAATCTTTCATAAACTATTCAGCTTTTTGGTCCTTAACTTGGACGTTTTAATTGTCGACAAATTCCAGATTATCCTTTCTTCGGACGAGATAGATCTGAAAATTATGACTTTTAACCAACAACGCGTTTTTTCCCATTTTCATTTGCTAATATCTTTTAAACCGCTTAATAAATCGGTATGAAATTTTGCAAAACCCTACTTCGTTTTAATCTTTATCGATATCGTTTATGGCATTTTGCACTAATTAACTCTCTACCACTAGAGCGAGTTTCTCCCTCAAATATTGTATACTCAAAGGCCTTTCAACCAACGAATCAGCGAATCGGCTAATTAATTAAACCCATTGCAGAATAATTCGCGAAACAGTAGATAATCTGCGTGCCTTGTGCACATTGTACGAACAACACAATAGACACATGCGATTGCATGCCACCGAAGCAGTGGATCCACCTCTTTATTATACGAATAAGCATATGTCCGGAAAGGTTATTTAATTCGACCATTCATGAATCGATCCTCGTAGAATGACAATACACATATATGTGGATGTGTGTATATCTAACTCAAAACCACATATGTAAACGTTTACTAAATCAGTTTGCTTCGCCATTGAATGTGGAAAACTGGCATAAATCAAGAGATACAATTTATCTGTGCTGGTACATAACCATGTAGTCACGTAGATTAAGTTTATCTTTGTAATTATAACTTGTGTTTCCTTCAGCTTTACACAAGTTAAACATGGAAATTATTGTTCAGCATTTATTAGTAGTTTTATTTTTTAAATTTCATTACATGCATAAAGACAAAACAAATAGGTAGATGTTAAATTTTAAAAAAAATAATAATTCTAACTTGATAATCGAATCAAACAGAAAAAAGAACTAATGCTTCAAAACTATTTTTGTGTTCACAAGTACAATAACTGTTTCATCTAAACTTTGGCTTCTTCAAGTGGAAGATAGATGTGGTTAAAAACTACTAAAAATCTTTCTTAAATACTAAAGATACATACATACAGAACATAAGGCGATGAGATAACAAAAAGTTATTAAATTTGAGAGTAGAATTATTTAGGTCTGTTAGGCCGTTTAGCAATAGGTCCGTTTAATTTATTAATGTACTAACTTTCTCTTAAATTCAGTGTCTGGTATTCAGGCAATTCCTTCAACATTTGGAAATTAGTAGTAGTTTTAGAGAAAAATACAAGGTGAAATGTATTCATTAAAATTTCATCTTAGAGAAACAGATCAGAAGACGATCTTCGTTAGTTAATAATTAGACAAATTAAGATAGATGTGGGTTCGACGTGACCATCATTGAAAATTGGGATCACTTTAGAGGCGTCGATAAAATTAACGATCGATAGATATTTGTACGGAAACGAACGACTGTAAATTTTGAAACTTGTTTGCAGAATGCCTTACTCTTGGTAATACAAGAGCTACTTTGAGTAAACGTAGTACACCAGTCGTTCATGTAGATACGTGTATGTGCAGTGGAAAGGAAGTCTGGCACAAAGATACATATATCACGTCGGAAATCGGAAACTATTTCGTTCTTGACAGATTTATCGTTCGAACGTGTGATGAGGTAGCAGCGAAGCTGCTAACTCCAAATCGACTTATTACCGGCAATTCTTCATTTGAAGAATTGATACCAACTACAGTGAATTACTGCTGTATATCATACTTAAGGTGTTTCGCGTGCCGTATTTAAACAGGACCAAGTGTTAAGTAAAAAAAAATCCCATTGAAGTTGTTCTTTTTTAACGGTTAATTATACTGAAGTACCTACGTACTTCGAAAACCACGAAACCACCAACTTAATACAATTATCAAAATTTTACACGTTATTGGTAAATGGGGAAGTCCCAATCATATTTGTAATTTTAGAATTGTAGTTTTGATGGTATGCATAGACAATTCAGCCTGAATTAATGCATTGACATTTTTCTACCGGCGTATAGGGTGAAAGGCTATACGTTTATTCAACTTTAGCTGGGGGTTCACCTGTCCCAAGGAATTCCCAGTACCTAGTCGTATTAATCAAAAGTTCTTCAGTTTTAAAATGAAATGAATGTGTACCATGACGGGGATTTCTCGGTTAATTAAAGTCATATTTTCCTTGTTTTAAAAGTTTGTGTTTTCTGTTTTCGGACTTGACATTTCCTACCCTCAAAGAAAATCACTTTGTTAATAAACATTATTTTCGTTGTTTTGAAAAATATCGTTTTATTTGAACTTACTGCTCCTCCGTCATTCGAAATGTTCCCGCTAATGTATCAATTTATGAATTATTGGTCTTACCCGGATTTACCTTACTACATTGCTTTTAGGAAAAATCAAGTGATGATCAGAATTTGATCTCGACGTTAAATTTCAGAGTTAAATTGATGGTTTTTATGGTTTCTTCGTTCGGCTATACGGTATTCTAATAAAGTCGTTTCAATAAAAAAAAATGAAGCAGTCAAGCTTTCTTTATCATTTACAAAGTAGTTGATGGCACGTTGTATCAAATGTCATTCTGGAATATTAAGTTGGGATCAGTATTAATTACATTTAAAAATCTGAAAATTTAAATGTCCTGACTATTGAAATTTCTAACAAAATGTTTTATATAAATATTCCGTAAGTAATTTTCAGTTATATGTACATAATTTTGTTGCGAAAATTTAAAATTTGTACGATCAATAGAACCTGATCTAAGATTCATCTAACAATCTCCTGTAATTAGTTCGGCGATCATGACATGCAATGTGTGATTTTGTTATTGAGCTACAGATTTATATTGCTTAATTCTACGTGAACGAAGTCTAAGGTACATACAAGCAAGTTTAAGATATGGATTGTAAAATTGTAAAAATTTGTGGGCCACAATTACATGAACGCCTTAGTTCTTAACAAAAATATAAATCACTCACGCAATAGGATAAAGAAAAAGAAATACACAGGTGAGATGTTCTATGGGACAAAGTTTTCTAAAAACTTCCAAAAGCTTAACGAAGATTTATCTAAGGGATTTGTATAATATATGCGAGGTAGGATATTGATTCAGACCAGCGTTCTCCAACTTCTACAGTTACAAACCCAACGTTGCATAATGCTTATCCAAACAGTCCGTGATTTCCCACTGGAACGTTATGAAATTGTATTTTTTAACAAAACATCCTAATTAATGTTGACCTATATGTCAACAGAACTTTTTAAGCAGAATCTCAAAAAACGGAAGCTTTTATTTTTTCTACGATACTTATACATAAATGGAACGATAAGTCAACTAATTTCCGTAACTTCCTTAAATTGAAAATTCAAAATACGCACAATTACGTACCTACAAACATAGACAAAAAAAAAACATAGCCGTACTCAAAAACAATAAAGGAAGCATTAAAAGTAATACAAAGTCAGTGAAGTGGTTTGCGAGAGTGTGACAACGTTAACACCCGCAAACTAGCTTCTTAGCTTTTATTATAGTATCAAGATTTCGTTTTGACTTTTTCTGCGGAAAAGATTAGTTATTAACCTCGAATGATAAAAACCCGTGAATTTTACATTATTTAATAAAAATGTTATTGTCCTGAAAATGATAATCGTAAATGAACAACTTCCACAAGCTTAATCCGCCCTGTTACTTCTGGTATTTGCACGTTGTATGCGAAACCACTGTACACATCTATACAGGGTGTTACTAAGGCCAAATCGGTCTGTAACATACGTATCTTTTGAAATAACAAGACACATTTCAAGCTAAAGTTTCCCATCATTGACTGGGAAATGGCTTAAAAATATTTTCAAATATGGCGGACTTACCGTACCCTAACTTCGTTACTTTAAATAGAAACTCCTCTATGTTATTGTTTTTTTGACTTGCATAAAAAATAAATAATCTCTCTTCTAGAATACTATGGGTCAATTTGACTAAAATTACCGTTATCTCTTCTCTAAGATTTATTATGTCTGGAACTGTCATGACCTGGAGCAGAGTTTCTTTTCAATGTCGTTATAATTTTTTTATTTTCTTGGTCATTAGTTGGATGAGTCCATTGTCATATCACAAATTATTTCCTTAAATTTAGGAAAGTGTGTTAATGTTTAAATATCCTTATCTCAGTCGTTAACAATTTTTTTCTGCTACGTTGGCAATATGAACGTTCATGTTATTTACAATATCGTTTATATTAACTATATTTTTCGATTTTCTGCTTCTATGCTATCGATTCCTATTTCATTTATTTTTTTTAAAGATATTGTTCATTAATTTCCATTGTTTTCTTTTATTATTTTCCGCTTCTTCCAATTTATTTTTTAATAGTTTGAATTCAATAGCTACTTTTTTGTTATTTCGTTCGTATTGTTTATCTTTAATCATTGTAAATAATTCTTGATTAATCCAATAGTTATTTTCACGATTTTTAGTTATTCCGGTGGTTTCACATTTATTTTTACAAAGACTCGATGTTTTTATTCACAATAGCCTGCCGAAACATATTTTGAAATTTTTAATAATTTATCCTTTTTTTAGTTTATAAAACTTTTCATTTACTTTTATTGAGGTAATTAATAATTTACTTTTCCGAGGGTTTTCTTACCGTGGAGCTTCCTTTAGCATGCTTTTTATTGATACTGTAGCTAACGCGAGCGTGCTTGTATGCGACCGGGTACGCTTGTATGCGTTGCCGGCCGGCTCAACTAGCCAAGGCCGATTTTCGGCAGTGTATAGGTACGTGTGGTTGTAGGCGTGTGTCTCGTACCTGCCTTCCAAGAAAGTAATTAAGCGGTTCGCCGAAAACGTAACACTCTCACAAACTTTCAGACGTTCATCAGTTAGTTAGTAATAAATTGACCGTGACACTGGTAACATAATAAGTATATACAAATTGTGTTCCCGTACTTTAGTCTTGTAAATAAATTTTTAATAAACCCACGAGCACTACAATACGATTATAGCTGACGTGTGCTTTCAGTACCATCCTAGTTTAAGACTACGTAGTTCAAAACGCCATTTTCTCCCACTGAACCACAATTATTTTACTTACATTGATTTGGCGGCTCGAGTGTTATTTACCTTTTCATTTGATATTTCTCGTTAGAGCTGAATGTTTCGCTCGTTCTGTTACCAATTTTTACAAGACTTTTGAAAGATACTAGACGTTGTACACTTCCACTTTTAATCCCTTTACTTGCGGCACAACATTATCCTATGCGCTTGCAATTTGGACTGTTCCCCATTCAGTCAGGATCTTCATTTGGAGCGTAATGTTTATAGACATCTTTAGCATCCTACTGTCGATGCTTACGTTCGAGGCATCCATTCATAACAGTACAAACGCACCCAAATTCTTTAAGTTGATGATCGATGTGTTTGCCGTTTTGTTTAGCTGTATTTCGGTATTATCTACATGACGAGCTGATCCTAGAGTACAGCAAATTTTCATATAGTGTAATTGTTTTCGTATAGCTTTTAATGTGATTCTTAAAAGTTCTTTTTGCGAAGAGGAAGAGTGTTAAGCCCGTTAACTGTTGAATATTTATTTGAATTGGTTGATCTCCCGCCCTTTTATTCCAATTTCGCTCCGTCAGACTACTATTAATTCCCAAAATTCAAACAGAAAATTGAAGGGCAAAAGATATTCGACAAATTATGAAGTCGTTGAAGAGTGGTTTGAAGACCGAAATAAAAAAGTTTTCTCCAAGGGTTAGAATTACTTATGAATGTTGTGCTAAATGTGTCAGTTTAAAAGAAGATTTTGTTGAATAAATAAGTAAATCATGTTTTATATTGTGGCGTTTCATATGGTAGGCCAAATAATCATCAATAGCTCGTACTTGAAACTCCTCATCCGGCGATCTCCACACCATTCGGCTGTTTTCATTATCACGGTCGTTTCTGGCTATTTTGTATGCACTTATGACATACTGTAAGTAACTTTCAAACCAGTTATTTTTTTCTGTTTTTTGTTTCTTAATTCCGATAATTTCCATGCAGGGCTGTTTTAATATAACACATACTTATGATAGTGATGAACATAGCTGATTGTTTGACTATTTGCGTGTGCTGTAGCAGCAAAGTGACTTTAGTGCCATTATTTCCGACATTTATTTTACATAATAAATAATGTGCGTGTTGTTTCCCTAATTTCACCCTAATCTAGACAGCGGAAACAAAAAACCAAGCACAAATAGCAGAATACATTTATTTTTCGTAATATTTACATTTTTTTATGTACGGCGTTGCTTATTTTTGTTTTAATTTCAATCAGGAGAAATATTGCCTTGGTTCTATATTCTACAACGATCATTGCCTTAAAAACTCAACCGACTTGAAAAACACAAAAGTCCACTAAAAAGCAAAAAATAATTATTTGTTATAATTTTTAAGTCAATCCCCGGTATCTATTATTGTCTCCAATTCTGTGATTCCCAATCACTGCGCCGCGGCGCTTTTGTGGCATCAAATGTGACGCTAAATGTTACAAATTCAAACAATAAAAAGTATTTTTGCATGTACTTTTATACAGCTATTTATCAGAATCCGATGCGACTTTACAATTTGTATACCAATACAGCCTTGACAATAAATAATTTGATGAAACAAAAACACACGATATCAAAGAATCAAATAAAAAATAATTTAGTTCTTTCTCACATTTTCCCTTTTATAATTTTCAAACGATATTGTAATTCAAATTTCCCTTTTATGTAGATATTTATATGTATAGACCAGTAATGAAGATAATTATATCGATTTTCACTTCCTAAGTTGAAACGATAAAATGAAAATGTTATTTAAATTTCAATAACCAATTTGAACCACGCGCAAAATTTAATTGCCACTACATATAAGCAAATAAATTCGACGTACCGTTCGACACATTTCCGCTGTTTTTGTTAATTATTGCCAATATGATAAATATACAGGTTGAACTCTGTTACTATTAATCATACCAATTATAACCTGCAGATTTTCCAATATTATTTTCTCTACCATGTCAATTCAATTATATACTCGAAACGAAATAAATTTTAAATGACATTGACAGTACGTTATTTTTCACAAACAATTTAATTTTCATACATTGTTCGTTAACAATTTTCCAATTCATAAGCAGAAAATCGATTGCATTGATTTCTGATTGTCTCACTATTAGATAGCAGCAGATTGAATAAAAAGAATAACTTATTATGCGCAAAGCAGCAGATAAATTTTACGAAACGTTTAGTACTTTAAGGCTACAAGAGAAGTTCCTAGTGGCAAGCAAAACAAGAGGGCAACATAACATAATTATTTAGTCCATTAAATTTTCCTAAAGATTAAACGTTTTTTGTATTGTTGAGTTGATGTAGGTTTAAAAAATGTTCAATAAAAGTAGTTCCATTTTGAATCTGCTTCGTCAGGGAACTCGTCGCTGTTAAATTGTTTATTTGCTGAATATGACACTATACACGATTTCCAGAATGACTACTTGGTTTGAAGTGCTTATTCATGAAGGTGGACACAAACAAGGAAAGCAAACTTGTGTTCGACAGATACCACGAAAACAATTTCAAGAAATCTGGTGGTTTTACGAGAAAAATAGCAAGCGACAACCACCTTGCTTAGTACGACGAAACCTCTGTTCTGTCTACTACAGCGCAGCATTACCCCCGATTGCATAGGAAAGCCCTATGAATTTTAACAGAAAAGAAGGACTTCGTTTGTGTGAAGTATGGCATCCGGCTCCATAAAGTACGTCGCACAAGGCGTCGAATCCATCTACTAACTATTTAGTGACCGCCCCTTCTCCGGTACGCCCACCACCGAGCGGAATAGATATAAGCGCGCAGCCAGCACTACATTCATTCACTAGCTAGACTTCAACGCAGTTGCTGACGAAACATTTGGAAGCAGCAGTTTCTTTCGACCACGGCCTGTAAATCCAAACCTTAGTTTGACCACTATAAATGACCCAAGTTCTTACCAAAGGTCGCAAAATGGCTGATTCTGCGGTTCAGGCGTCTAAAAGGATAACATACCTCAGTTTAACTGCGACCTCTTTGAATAAGATTGGTGTGGCGACCTTTGTATTGGTGGTGAACATTTCACATTGTCTTGGATAGGAGAGTAAGAAACAACAGAGATGACTATCCACAACAAATATCGTGAAAACATGTTTCTATAGGCAGATGAATATTGCAGTGATCAATATATTGGATGTTCCTTTAGCAGAAAGCAAAAACAACTAAAGTGGTGCAGGACCTAATTGCAAAGTTAAACTTAGCTATCAGAGAGAAGTTATAATCACCAAATATTTTAATATGCATTTCCAGATACGAACTAATCCCATAGGTGGTCACTTCAAAACCACGTCCTTTAATGTGGTAGAAAGGTGAATCTGAACTCTTACGACGGGTCACCTTCTTACTGTCAATAACTAAGGCAGTCAATGTTATTCGTATGCTTTTAATTATACCTTCAATATTGCAAGATCAAGATTTCATTTAGATATCGATATAAGTTTTTTTCTTTTTGGTTTATTATTATGTTCCTTTGCAATAATAACCGAAATATCTAAGCATTCGGTGATGCGTGCAATTAGGATATAATCCATTGCTTTGCTTCAGAGGTTTACATAACCAGTTCTGATGATGCGGTTAATTACGATTTCCCTTGATGACGCGTCTTCTAATCAGGCCAATTAGTAAATTCAAATTGCCATTAAACACAGTCAGTCATGTCCGGAAACATAGCCAAAGTAATTTTTCGCATGAAGAGTGTCCTGCATCTGAGTAGTAATTGTTATTGGAAAATTTCATTTATTTTGTCGATTTGTATATCAGATTTTGTAATAAACTAGGATGAATTCTGGCGTCAATACATCATTATTTATGTTCTGATTTCTAAATGATATAACTGAAGTTTCAATTCTCGTATAATCTTGGATTTCTGTTATTTTTAATTACCTTGAGCAACTTGAGGTATTCTGCAGAAATTAAAATAAAGACGTCTATTAAACAATAAACAATAGAGATTCACAGTAAGAATCTTGCGACATTTTATACATTTTGGTTTTGGTTGTTCTCTTGATACAGTCTGCAATGGTTTTTTATCAACTGTTTTTAGAGGTTTTATGCCTCGTTCTTTTATAACGAGGTGCCTTTGTTCTTTTGTTTGTCCTTCTGAATTTTTGCAATTGATTGGTTCGTTTTCCTCGACGTTTTCCTTTTGATCCTAACTACTTATAATGTGTCCTGGTTAAGCGTGTGCCTTTTTTGGTTTGGATCCCTGATTTTAGGTTTTTGATCTTTGAGGTTCTGTGTTGCTCGTTTAATTTTTGCGTGCACTAATTTGCTGTTTATACTGTCAGGTGTACGCTAGGAGCAACGTACGACGTAGACCACCCGACATACACGAGAAAATTAAAGATCGCTTATCGATACTCTAGAAATAACGATCTCCAAGATTCCAGAACGATTCTTAAGCATATATAAGCTGCCGTCGAGATCGTAGGAAGATGAGAAGCAGTGATAGCAAAGAGAAGAAGAAGGCGAGCAGCAAGTTATAACTAGTGACCGAGCGAGTAGTTAGAGTTATAGTTGTATTTAGTAAATTGTGGACAGTTATAGTAGTGTGTATGAAGTGTTAAATAAAGGTGTTGAAATAAGAATACACTATAAAATTCATGATAATTAGTTTTAGGAGTGGTATAGAAGGGGATTAGAGACTGTCAATTTATTACTAACTAACTCGGCGAACTTTTATAGCATCCGTAGAAATAGTCTGGAAAAATCCAGAATATTCGAAACGTCGAAAGTTGTTTAACTTTCTGCGAACCGCTTAATTGCTTTCTTAGAAAGCAGGTACGAGACACACGTTTACAAACACGACGCACACACTGCCAAAACCGGCCGCGACTAGTCAAGCTGGCCCGTAACACGCATAAGTGTACCTGATCTCACACAAGTATACTCGCGTTCGCTACAATGCGTTTGTTTGGGCAAAATTATTGGGACAAAGCAGGATACTAATGGTTCTTTTTTTCTATTGTTTTACGAAAAAGAAAAGAAAAAAAAATTGATGTCTGGGAAAAAATAAAACTAAGAACCACAATAAGGTATTTGGAACGGACAGGGATATATGGTAAATATTAACATCCATTATCGAACAAGGTACATTTGCCGTATATCTATCGTATATTTACCGTTCTATTCAACATAAAAACCCTAATTATATAAAGCACAAAAGCTTCGTGAAGCAGTTGAGCAGCGTCGTAGAGGACTGTGGTTACTGTAATTTTCAGCAAAGGTTATAAACTAGATCCATTAAAGTGCCAGCCGTTTAGCTGTGGTTTAGTAATGGAAAGCATCGTTACAACGAAATTAATCTTCCACCTCGCTATTAAACATTTGGTTCCGGTAATGGTCGTAGGTTCTATGTAGGATAACTGTCCTCGCTTCCCTTTTACTCCAATCATAATTGGGTCAAGAGGCTCGATCTATAGTTTCGTAATCCATATTAAACATCTAAAGTAACAGAGAACATATAAAGATATGAAATTGCTGAATATTAAATCACAACGGTCGGTGCCAGGTTAAGACAAAAAATTCATTTATTGTTTTCAACAATAGCAAACAACAATAAGTCATCACAGTTACACTTGCTCTAGGAGAATGATGAGGTATGAATTTGTGATTTGTGTATGCACCACGTACGATTATTTTCCATATTATTATTTATTTTTTTTTTTTCGTGAGGTTTAGGAAATAATTCTATTAAAACAACTGTATTACCTAGTTTCATTTACAAATTCTACGAACTACTTCAATGAAGATCAAAACGTGGAAAAATTGTACAGTAACAATTTCGACCTAGTTTTTCCAAAAATAAAGAAGATTTACTCGAAAGATATTTAAAACGGAATTAAGTACTTTTAGTCTGATTGTTGGAGTTTTAGTTATCACAAGTATAAATCGTATACGTTTCCACTTACTTTAATGAACCAAATTTCTATCATTTGATTAACACAAAGCTCCAAGCAACGCCAATTCGTTGTAACGGTTCACGTTCGTAATGTGAGATTGTGATTCGATACCATTCACGCAAGACATCGTTTAAAGTCTTTATTATGTTTATAGCAGTGCCTTATAAATAACAACTTAACGAATTAATTAAGGTGAAACAAAACGAAACATTGTCAATGTTCTAAGCTTAACGGATTCAATTGAGTCACGCTTTCTATAGTGAATTTAATTATGACCATATTATCACAAAATTGTAAGCTTATAGCTTATCTTTCTTTTTTTTAATATAACATATGAACTTAGCTATGCGAGCAGGTACTAAACAGTATTTAGCCTACCATATAAAACACCACAATATTTTAAATCAAAATTTAATTTATACTACATAATGTCTTTTAAGACTTGCACATTTAGCACAATATTATGACTAAGTAACTCCAAACCTTTGCAAAAAAATTCGTTATCTTGGTCTGCAAACTACTCTTCAACGGCAAAAACGATTTTATTATTTGTCAGGAATAAATAGTTTGGTGGTACTAAAACTATGAAATAGGGCAGTTGGTCAACCAATTCAAAAGCAATTTTATCAATTGTTTGTAATACAATCAACGACTTATGGGCACACAGAGACGTTAGTGGTACTATCACCACTGGTAACGATCATGTTGACTGCCCTAATTTAATTAGTGTGAAAAGGAAACAATTTGTTTATCCTTTGTGAATTATAATATTTCAAATCGTACTGATCACGACTTTGTTGAGAAGGTCTCGACTTCTTCATGAGAAATTTAATTTTATTTTATGAAACTCAATACCCAGTCTTGACGTTTATGAAACATATCGTTCATATTTTAATGGAATTGATTTAAAACCGAAGACGACTAAATGTACTTTAACGTTTAGAGCCATTGAGAAACTATCACAAGGCAAACTTCAACCTTAAAAAAAAGTCTTGCAAGTCTTCGAGGAATTCAATGTTGAGCTTGTGGTACAAAAATACATACCAGAAGAATCGCATATTTAGACCGATTTTTCAAATAAATTTTTCTTCTTATTTTAGTAGTTAGTGAGGAAGATAAATGTCAGAAAAAAAGGAAGTTCCGCACTTTGTCGTATTACTGAGTCGAAAGGCGTACAAAAACTCTTCCAGCTTGTTTAATCATTTTTATCCACCACAATGCTTGACAATATACGTACCTGTAGTGATTAAAGGCCATTCAAACAGTTAACAAAACAGCAGGCATAGGTTAATTTTTGGGTACGTAACAATTTTCCCGACATGGTGAATATAGTTGAGCAACTTTAAATTTTCTTCCTGATCGCTAGTCTCACAAAAATCTGCGTTGATTTGATAAAGTGAATTTGAGAAATTGTTCCACAGTTCCCTCATTTAAATTCCGATTTTGTAATTACAGTAAATCCGAATATTACTACTTGAACTAACAGTGTGATTTTGAAGGAGAATTCATTCATTCATATGTAAATAACAAATACGTTTGCATGGAGAATAAAATGCACCATGTTTGTTTGGGTACGAATTCGTTTATAGATCGCACTTGGATTTATAAGTCTGTCTATTTTCCTGGCACATTCGACTCCATAAAAACGCCTTTGTTCGTTATTTATTTCCTCCCCCTTCGCGTTTATTTAAGCTTACAAATTCGCCATGCGCCATCAGATATGTGTATGCATTTCCAATTAATTCTAGTGCTCTCGAGCACTCTCTCTCGTCACCACCCAACTTCATTTGCTCTTCTCCCGTTTCCATCAGCGTCATCGTGTCGAAACGCGGTGGACAAAATAAAAGAGTATTTACACAATGGACACTACGGGTGTCTATGCAAGTGTTTTATGGCATGACAAATACGGACCAATCGGCTCTCCATTCGCTCCACGATTGACGTACGCCTTCACGAACGATGCCTTTCAACTTTCCCGAGCAGTTCAGGGTTTTAGTTGAAGGTTCTGCTGAATCAATGTCATGTTACGTCCCCTGATATTTGACAATTTTTAGTCTCTTCAGATACAAAAATGAGTATATGTATTCTCCTTGCTGGATGAGATGTTGCTAAAAATGTCCTGTAAAACCTTGCCTCATCATCTATTTATTTCCAATACAACTGAAGTAGAAACTATGATAAAATGAAGTTACTGCACTAAACAATTGTATTAAACGTGCATAACATTTAGTAAATCATAATCAGGTTGACAATTTAGTATCATGACTCATGACCTTAGTTGCTTTTTTCAAACTTCTTTCTAAATCGTCAAAGAAATAATGTAACGACTTTTCTAGTATAACTTATTTATTTCACGGATATTTATTTACAACTATTTATTTAACACTTAAACACTAATAACAATTCAACAACTTATTTATATGACCAGGAAAATGCGTATTTATATCACTCGGTATATCGTAGTTCGGTATTTATATTACTCGTTCGGAAGCTAACTGTAGACTGACTCTTACTGGCCACGTCAACATGTATTTATACTGATTAGGAACAATCCAGAAAGTTCCAGAATGACATACTAGACTTTACTGGAGTGCTTATTGTGTTCGTCTAATTTATGGCCTTGTTTATCGTCATCAAAGCGCCGACCGACGCCGGCATTCTTTGAGCTCCGCTTATCTGCTGTCGGATCTCGTCGCCGCTATCGCACACATATACGCTCGTTGCACTGCTCGCTCTCGCACACATATACGCTTGTTACACTGTCCGCTCTCGCACACACATATACGCTCATTACAATAATAATATAGGCAACCCATAATGTCCACGATGTACAACTTTTTTGTTGAAACCTGTCCCTGTCAAAATTAACGATTTTTTAATTACAAATTCTAATTAAACGATGTCACCCTGCGTATCGAAAGTAGTCGCAAGGAGCCTTTTGGTCCTTAACTTGGACGTTTTAATTGTCGGAAAATTCCAGATTATTATATCTTCGGAAAAGATAGTATCATCAATACATCTACACTTGAAGTTTACATATTTTTTATGGTGAAATAAAGAACTATGTACTTTATTGTAATTTTTATCCTTATTGTTCAAAATGTAATAATATAAGTAGGTCTGTCACAACATAGTTAATTATAAACTTTAAACAGAAATCATTAACATATTTAGATCACGGTTGTATTTTAGTAAAATTCTCGTCTTAAAATACGTGGCGCATTAACAAAAAGCTCGCAACCGAATTGAGTCAAACCGCGTTATTATAAAACAAATTCACATCGAGCTCGGTCGTTCTGAATCAACTGTGTAGATCGTTCGCACATTTGAATAATTACTGTAGAAAACAGAGCTGTGCCGTCACGTGAGCCTTCTACGTTTGACAGGCTATAAAACACTCTAACTGACGCACCAGTGAATGGCCTACCCTACGTATATCCATTTACTGAACAAATATATTTGCTTTACCACTGTTTAATGTAGTGAGTGAGTTGGCGTAATTAGATGGGGGAACAATTCACCCAAGGATAGCGGAAGATAGACTACCCCTGTTCTGCTTATTAAAAAAAAAAATATGTTATGAAAGAATTACATGAAAATTTTATGAGAACAAGGATTTTTCTAAAATATCTCCTATTTATCGGTACTAAAGTGAAGTGCTATAGAATTAATGCCTTCGCGTTTGGTATTCATCGACGACTTCTTATGACCCAGTATCAGTCAATTCAACGAGAAACGACGAAACGTATGGAACAGCAAAATCTCATGGACCAAAGGACAACAGTCCGGAAGAAGATATAATTTCGAGAGTAAAAGTAAGCTGATATCACTGACAGTAAAAGTCCTAAAAGCTTACGTGTGACGTCATTATTCTAGACAAATGTAGAGAACCGCTTTAGTCTTGTATAGGAGTGCGTGCAGTGATGTTGTTCTAAGAAGAACCGTTGAGATGCGGATGCCTATTCCAGCTTCTGTGATGAGAAGGAAGAGAGAGTCAGAGTTAGACTGATTTTATTCAATTATTTACAGCTATTTATATGAATATTATTTACATTGATCTTATGGAGAAAATATGGTCAGCGGTTTACACTGGTGTGCGTATTTATTCTGACCTAGTTAGCGCCCAGAACTGTCTATGTTCTCTGTCAGCAGAATTAGATTTGAACTAGATACTAATTTTTGTAGTTTGATAAGTACTGAGTGTTCCCACAGTCTAATAATCAAGGCATTTATCATGCAAAAAAATTTTCGTAACAGTTTCTTGTAGAGGCCGATGACAAGAGCAGGTGCGCAAATTTTTAACACTTAACTATAACTGTTACTGTTACTGTTACTGTTACTGTTACTGTTACTGTTACTGTTACTGTTACTGTTACTGTTACTGTTACTGTTACTTATTTAACGTTAAAGTTTTGCAAAACCTTAAAACCTTACAATTCTCAATGAGGATCAAAGTGATTTTGGATAATCGAAATTTTGGTTAATCCCAGTTTTTTCAAATTGACATTTATGCAACATGCTGTAACATACGATTTAGAAAAAAGATGGAATAAATGTTATTTTTGCTTCATCTTTTTTAGAACATTATATGCACTACATTCCAGACGCTTTTCGGGCAATCCTAGGCACATTAGGTAAACCACTCATGGACTGTTTCGTATAATTCGAATTTTCTTGTTTAATCAGAATTTTGTTCTTATCACTTTATTTTTTATAAATCGTATTTCAGATTACCTCGATTCGGATAGATATAATTAAAAAAGTAATCTGTTGTTTGTTACAATCAACGTCGAAGAAAACGATTAAATCCTCTGCAGATATGTTTCATAACTCCTTATTTTAAACTACAGACTTAACTGTATAAAGCACGGTTTCATAATAAGAAATAATGCATCGTTATTCTTCTTAGGAGAAGGTATATTCGAGAGTAGACAATTGTCCTTTGGCATTAACGAGGATAGAGTGGTAGATATCTGTGCTTTCCTTTGCAAACAAGGAAATGCAATTAGTGGTATTGGAAGCGGCATTTATTATTCATTTGGCGAGTGGAGGAAGACAACGTGGCGTTTTATTAAAGGTAAACATCGGAGACGTTGGTTGCATTTATCGTGTTTTGTCAGCGAGAGTATTTGAAGGCGCGTCACAGTAGTCGGTTGCTGCCGTCGCGACGCCGTCGACGATGCGAACGAACAAAAGCCTGCAATCCTTCGATTGTCTTGGGAGCGTACGTTTATTCACGCGCGCGTCGCAGTCGACACGGGCGCCGTCGTTTCTGCTACTCGCAAGCTTCCGGTAATCTGCCAGCGACATCCATTTTCATTTACGAACTACAAACTGAAAGGAACACCTGGACGCTCCGTAAATATGTTCATGTAAGTAATTATATTTGCAACTGAGTTAAAACGACACATGTTACATTTGGTACGATTCAAAGGGAAACAGTAACTTTTGTTAAGAAAAAATAGTCTATCAAACAATGCACGTACGACGAAAAACTTAGTGAAGAGCAAAATCGGTTCCAAAACTGAACAGGACCAAAGTCTCTGAGTGTCTCTGACGATCCCCATACTCCCTAAAACAGACTCTTGCAGTCCTTCATCATTTCTCATAGTGGTACCAAAAATGGTTATTTGTTGGACTTCTACAGAGTGAAATAATAAAAAACAACAAAATAAGACCCAAAGAGAAGTCGAGTAGAAATCTCACAGCTCTTTTTATTTTATGGTACCACTACTTTTTATAACAAGTATGACAGTTTCGGATTAGGATTCTAACTCCCTTTACTCAGGATAAAATTATCGGTCTCTAGGAGTCTCGCAATCCGAGGCTAACTTCAAGTCTCTTAAGGAATCTTGCTTTTGGCACAGAGCGAGATTGTCGTCACGAAATTTCAGTCTCTAAGAGAAAGACTGTAGACTTCGAGACTTCTGTTAGTTGTCAGTTTTAAGTGAAGCACTATTATCTCCAAGAGAGAGGTATACATTTTTTTTGTTGCCTTGATGGAAAGCAGTTGAAATGGTTCTTCTGAAAATCCCAATTCGAAGTCGTCACATTTGTAAAAAGGTGTGGAAACATAAAAATGCTTTAGTACTTCCACTCGGCTTCACTTGGATTCCTACATTTTTTACTTTTATTATTTTCCTTTGTATATGTCTAACAAGTAACTCTTTTTGATACCACTGATCAGAGCGGTTACTATCATTCGAAATGGATTCAAATCACTTTCGATAGTTAGTTTAGAAATATGTAGTAGATTTGAGAAACTTACTATTACTGTATATTTAGTGTTTGGGGGTCCTTAGTCCTTACGATAATATGGAAATATACCCCTAGATGGTCGAATGCAGGTGCATTGGCGAGTTGACCATCTTTGCCTAACCAATAAATAATAAACGAGCAGAAACAGTCCTAACACGCAGACAAAACAATTTTTTTAAACGTGATAGTATTTGTCAGATCACTTCTTTGACTTTATGAAAAAAACCGACATATAACACTGATGGTGGAAACATAACAAACCTATAAAGAGACCGGAATCACTGAATGGAAACCTTAAATCTCTCTCTAGATTTAAGAATGTGAAAATTCGTATTGTAGCGAACGCGAGCGTGATTGTGTGCGATCGGGTACACCTGCATGTGTTGCGGGCCGGCGGCTCAACTAGCCGCGGGCGGTTTTCGGCACTGTATGCGTGTGTTTGTAGGCATGTGTCTCGTACCTGCCTTCCAAGAAAGTAATTAAGCGGTTCGCTGAAAACGTAAACAAACAAATTTCGAGACTTTTCTGGATTGTTCCATGATGCTATAAAAGTGGAAAAACGTTCGACAGTTAGTAATAAATTGACCGTGACAGTGGTAACTTCGGAAATAAATCGACATTGTTAGAAGTGAAAAGACAAATAAATAGAGATGCGCATATAAGTGAGTGTTGTAAATAAATAGTAAGCTAAGTTCCGTATTAATTAATAGTGTTTTTAAGTAGTTATTATTAAATAAGTATATATAAATTGTATTCCTGTACTTAGTCTTGTAAATAAATTTTTAATAAACCCACGAACATTACAGTATACAGAAACAGTAACAGACTATGAAAGGCTGCACGAAACTGTTGGTATATTATCATTCAATTATTTGCCTATTACCTCCTATTTCGAACGTTCATAACTTTCCCTTTTTTATCTTCCCCGTATTGTTTCATCTTAGGCTATCTGATTTCCTATGTACCACAAATCCTCATTTTTTTTTAGCTTTACGCCCTAAAGTTTGATATAAGTTCTAAAACTACTTATACCAACATTTTCATTCTATTTCCACTTACTATCATACCAAACTGCTGGATCAGTGTCGTTTATGTATTATTTTAGGCTCTGTATCTCTGGTCCTTTCTTGCTATCCGCAAAAGTAATGTTCAATAAATATATGGTAGTTATTATTGTCTTAAGCGTTGGTATTATCCATTTAAATATTTTTTGTAAAACTGTACAAATCCAAAGTCAGTAGGTATCTACTTTAGCTGTATAATACATTCTAAAGCCCAGATAAGAATACCTAATTACATTATTTGTATGCAACTGCAACGAAAAAGAGAACTATCTTTGGAAAGTAGAAACTAGTTTGCATTCATTTTGCATGACAATTAGTTTTGGCCCTCTGCCCGAAAGAGTTGAAGCAGAAAATTTAACTGGCATTTACATCACATATGTAAATGAGATATCAAACATTAACCGTCCAAATGACTTTGAAATGAAGTTTTAGGATCTCATATTAGATGTTAGTTTGCCAAATAGTTCCGTGTTCTTTCTTCAGTCTACCTTTTCAACGAAATATTCCAAGCTTCAAGATTGCATGTAATTTTTTATTTCTTAAACTTTCCTGTCGATTTTATTTTGTTTATCTATTTGGTAATTAGTTTGTGTTTAAAAACATTTTTTATTATTTGTGTACACTTCTGTGTGTCTTTTTAAGATACTAAGTATGTTATCGAAAGAATTATTGTAGATACAGTAAATACAATATTTGTAATTTACAAAATGGTGTATTTTATTTTTATTCTAAACCATTTTAATTTACAACTTGAAAACCATTGCCTTGTTAAGAGAACTTAAACAACTTCATTGGTAATTCATCCGTCCGAAGACTAATTGGACACGCACCTGCACTTTTTCCAATCGTAAACTAATTTTTGCATTCCTCGAAAACTATAATTTCTAACATCGTTATTCTCCAAACAGTGATCTAATCTAGATTTTCCTCCGCCCCTTTTTACCCTGTTTCTACTTCTAATATATCTTTAATATTTTTTATACCTTCCTGTCTAAGAAGGTGTTCTATTGAAAATGAAACGTTTAGGTAGTACTTTTAATAAAATTTTTAATATCTTAGCAAATATGCTGTTGTTGATCACTTGTTATTGACATCTAAAATGTGATTATTGGAAAAAGTTTTTTGATTTTATTTAACATAAACTTAAACGCTATTCTCATTTGGACAATGTAAATGGCCACACAAACTACACAGTTTATTGTAATGAACAGAGAAAAAAAACAGTGTATGAAATATTTGGAAGAAACCGTTTTTTACATACTTTGACATATTTTATCTATCATATGTTTTAAACAAGACTATTTTAAAATTTGCAAAAAAGTTAATTGTGTAGGTACATCACATAAACTTCTGTACAAGTTCTTTATTTACATGATTTACACAACACTATAGATGACGTTAGTTATGCTCGAGTGCCACGAGCGACCGATATCAACGCGATGCCTTTGACCGTGTTATTGGAACAGCGCCACGCGAGCTATAAATCATGTCGGAGTCATGTCGCCGTAGACGTTCATGTGAAACTGTGAGATCCTCGTAGAAAACTCTGGGGCTATAAGGACTTGTTCTGGAATTCTCAGGAAAGTAGTACCAATTTTTTTCTTTATTTGTTTCACAGCTGCCTCTGTTATCACAACACAACATTTCATGACGACAATAGACAGATGAATAACTGGTTCATTACCTGTTGCCATATTCTGATTTAATTTTCCAAGAAAGGATGTTTGCGAACTTTTGGCAACCACTGCAATCTGAAGACTCAACATCAACTGTAGATTCAGTGTTTACTTTGTCGTAAGTTTGCTTTAACTCTGGTTTGTACTCTCCTACAATCTTAGAATCCTTGGAGTTTGTATCTTTATAACAAATTAAATGAAGCTCCATTAACGTAATGGTTTCTTTTACAACAAATTACTTACGAAATGTATGATGTCAGGGATGACTACTTAATCCTTTTCACAGTCCCCCACTGCGATTTCATCGTCAAAGAGTTTTTGATTGTTGTACTTACTTTATCACTTTAGCAAGCGCGAATGAAGATTTTAGGGAGAAGTAAATTAAGAAAACTGTCTCGGATACGCATAGGCTTTTAAACCGAGGTATCAAATAATTATCGATTTCCTTTGCCTTGAAGATTTCACTAAGTATAAACAATTTTAACGTAAACGCGCCACAAAACTAAGACGCTTTTAAGAATGTCCCTCTAATGCTTTTTTTAATTCGATATTAGTCACCTTCAATCACTTATAGTTGCAAAAACATTACCATTTTCTTTTTAAAGGAAATATTACTTATTTAACAAATTGGAGAGCTACTTAGAATTTCATGTGGATCACATCTACTTTGCAAATTGACATTACCTCTTAAAGTAAAATTACTTTGGACTGCCATGAGTAGGTATTACTGCAGAATAGCAGCCGCTGATTTCCATTAAAATGCAAAATAGGGTGCGTATATTTGTCAATTTATACACGGCATTTATCTTATATCACTAACTAACTATAACATAATTATAACAATTTAAAAATATGTGTAAACACTCGAACGTAAAAATAAAAATTACAATAATTTATCCCACACAAGGTTCGTACATTCATTGGTACTACTTTCCTTAGAATTCTATTACAAGTCCAAATAGCCACAGAGTTTCCTACGAGGATCTCACAGTTTCACATAAACGTCTATGGCGACATGACTCCGACATGATTTATAGCTCGCTTGACGCGGATCGAATAATACGGCCAAAGGAATCGCGTCGATACGTTACCAATGTCAGACAAGGCCTGCGCGCTGATTACGTAATCACCTATGCTGTGCATGAGCCTACTATTATAGTAAGCTCGAAGGGTTAGATCTACAAACGAAAATAGCAATTAATAAATAAATTACATCGAATGTATAGTTGCTAAATAATTTAGAATAAGTACAGAGATATTCATTTTTAACATGAAATAAATACGGTAAGTAAAGTAAGTAGGTTTTTAGGTCACCGATTTTAATTCCTTCTTTTGTACGATTTTGTGTATTCCATATGAAAGTGCCACTAGATCTTGCCAGCTTGCTCACGTATTTTTGGAATTATCCTACTCAAACCCTTTGGTTTCCGAATTAAGGCAGAAATCGTTGTAGATAATACGCTGTTATCCTCTCTCTAATAACGTATATCTCTTCGGCAACAACGTGTAGGCTGAACGTTGAAGATAAAGGGTTTCGTAACCCACGTCTTTTGGCATTGGTTCCAATTAAATGCATAAGTGATGGTTTCATCCCTAACGCAAAATGTCACAACCTTTGGCATAAACTTTCTGGATCTCCTCATTTACACAGTAACGAACAGGTAGTTTCTACTTTACTGTTGGCGTCTGTCCTAAACGCATTTGCAAAAAAGAGGGGCGGATTTAATAAGCATCAGAATTAGTTAATTGAACAGAAAGGGAACATTTTACTGTTGCCTAATTAATTCGTTTTACTATGTCACGTTAGTTGAAATTGAGATTTTAGGAAATCTTCGAGGGTAATAACAAAATATTTTAGTCTAACAAATACAAATATTAAAACCAATAAAGTTAGACAAAAAGTGTACTGCCATCATTTAAGCTTCTTGTGTGACAATGTATACATAATGGAATTTTTAACTGGAATAAATTCAATATTACGAAGCCTATTGATTTGAAGAAGTAAATAAATGTCCCTCACTTAGAAACAAAATCACCTTATTGGAACACCACAGTTGAACCACAAAATTTATCGTGTATTGAATACCTTAAATCCTTTCTGAGGTTAAAAAAATTTTCAGGGTAACAGTTCAGAGAACTTGTTAAACTTTCTATTTAGGTGGACAACATATTATTTGATTTGTTTTCAATTTTGTAATGAGGGTGTCAACCTTCTCTTTTTCGAAACGCCATTACCGCTTTTGTTCTCTTTCTGAAAGTGTAGGAGTTGAAGTACCGAAAACTTTTCTGGAAAGTGGCACAAACAAAGTTCGAAACATGCATTGAATTTTACAGTTCCACAATTAAGTGCTACTTTGTTAAAGGGGAACAGATGAAACAAGCGGTACGTTTCTGTAATTATTAACAACTTCAAAACAATTGCGATGTAATTTTTTTTGTTTAAATAAAATAACTTATATGATTGTCTGGAGCTTGTTGTTATATTACTAGAGAGCTAGTAATAATACTTTGCATAGTATAAGTTTAGAAAGATACGTTTTGAGATAATCGACTGATACATTTTTAGTAGCCGTTACGATAGATTAATTTAAGTAAAAAGTGATGTTTTTCCTTTTGTTACAAAACATTTTAAAGGGGTAAAATTATCACATATAAGGGATGGCTTTAGTTTTACGTTTTTTTTGGCAAGGTAATTTCCAAAACCAATTTCAATTTTTTAATGAGATAGTGAATTTGTTTAAATAAAAAATACGTGTGGTACTCGGGGACTGCAGCGGTAAAGCTATTGCATGGTTTATCAACTTATGCAATTATAATTATTATGCAATTTTTTTTTTTCTTTGATATTAATATAACAATAAACCTATATACTTTGTCAAAAACAGCTGCTTAGGTATTCGTCTAGTCGCACGCATACCCCGCACCGCTGTGCCGGTCGGAGTGGAGGGTGTTAGGTTTTTTCGTTACGGAATTTCTTGATTTGGTCGCCGCGCTCAAAGCCCGCGATAATAGCTATGCAATAGCTTAAAAACAAAACCTGATTCTCAATTTGTTATTGTTATGCCTATATTTAAGTACTTTCATCTCTTCCTGTTTTTAATTACTTTTTCTAACACGTTACTAGACTAATTAATATAAACCAACTATATAACACCTAATTAGATTTATTTTTACATACGTGTAAGGACTGAAAACTACTACCACTTTTATCATCATAAACATATGATTGGGTTATGATCAGTAATGAATTAGAAATATTTAATTACACTGATTGCAATATCAACGACAGGATCTTTATCGCCTCTGGTACTAGTAAACCACTACTAGGTACATATTTCAAAATGCATGCAACACAAGGCTCACGCATGATAAAAATTAATTCAGTTACATTCCTCACTGCTTATTTTTTTAACGAATTATGATTGCTCTTAAAAAAAAATTGTATGCTAACTATCCATTATTGTACTACATAGTGACTTACCTGTTAATAGCTATCTTTGAGTAATTTTTAGTCTAATTTTGACCAATCTAGGTAAAGAATTCTGATTTTTACTTGCTAATATATCTTATTCGTAAAAACCAAATTCCAACTGCCTTAGAGATATTTTAACGGAATGTTATGGTTTTAAGGATGTAATCTTACCTTAGAATTGTGTTCTTGAAACCTACCTACGGTTAGGTTAGGTTAGGTTAGGTTATACAACATTTTTGATCGATATTGGCAGTTTCAGAACGTAAATTTTGTGCCTTATTGGCCCATTAACAAATAATTGATTGAACTAGTTTTCCCTTGACTTATCTCTTAAGAACTGTGCCGTATTTTCTTCAGTCAACCATTTGTTAAAATACTTCACATGAGGAATGGTCTTCATAGTTTCGAAGTTTCAATATGTACTTTACTGTAATTGCTGCTTTGTTCCACAAATTATTCTGGACACAAAGTGGATTACGGCGTCCAAGATAGTAGCATATTCATGAACAGATAATTACTCGTCGTTTATAATAAGCATCACAAATTGCTAGCCAATCAAACACAACGCTTATTGAGGTGGTCTATTTTACATATCGTAACTCGTTAAACGATATATGATCCGCAAATCACTCTCCCTTAGTCTACTCAGTATATCTATTACGTAAATGTAAGGACAGATAATGACTAAATAATCAATCAATAAGATTAATATGAAATAATCATTTGCAATGGGGCAAAATACTAAACACATTTGAAATTTTAGAAATTCAAAAAGCCTTATTATAGATATTATAGATACGCAAGGACAAAGGTCTAGTAAGGGATACGGAGCTCATTATTCATTCCGCTCTTGTCTGTTTGACATAGTTGTCCATACAGTACCTGCCAAAAGTTTAGTTCAACCATAAATAATACAGAGAGTCGAAAACAAACGTTAAATATCCAGTGCAAAGATTCAAAGTTATTATATTACTGTAACAATTATAAATAAATTTATTTCCCATTAAAACCCAATAAATGCAAATAATAAATGCACGTGTGAGGTTCTGGTGATGCAGATATGTAACATTCCTTTATTTGTGCACAATACCGATGGTAATACTAATACATTCATTCAATGCAATGTTAGCAAATAAAGTGGTCAAAATTTCCGCACAGTACTTTACAAATTATACGCTTGTTGTTGCTGGCGACTGTCGCTCCAAGTTGTCTCCTTCCTTTTCTGGCCTAGTGCCGTTCTTTTTTACTTTGCGCCGGTCATACTAAAGGTCACATCTCTAGAGGAAGTAAATGAAGTGTACTCCTCACAATGCCTCTAACATGGCTTCAGTAACTGTTTTATATTTTTGTAATCTATGAGGAATAATTTTACAAATGATAGCGCATTTGGCTTGGTATTAAATTTTAGTAGACGAATAAATCTGTATTTCCTCAAGTAACTCACTACAAGTTTTGTAAATATTAAGAACGGGGTCAACTTTATTCCTACTACTTCGACACAGCAACGGAAGAATTATTTTTAGCGGAGCAGATTTACAAAAAGATACGATTTCTAATCGAAATATTAAGATAAACATTTTATCGAGTATCAGATTCCATAGTAATAGAAATTATTAAATTCCATTCCCTGTTGATTACCAAGCAAGTATAGTTTTTATAAAAGTAGAATAGTTTTAGTTTGATTCCTTAGGAGTTAAATTATATAATTTCTCGAAGGAACGAGAGTGTGAAAATTTTATTCAGAAGCTTATAAAAAGAAAAAGACAACTGCCATACATATGTTTTATTAATTTTATCCACAGAAGCGTTTAGCAGATGATAATCGGACTGACTACAGTTCTAGTACAAGCAAATGGGGGTACTTACAATCATGTGTGTTCGTAGGAACCTGACCAAATAAAAGACAAAAATGTTAAACTTTCGAATTCAAAGCGAATTCAACTTAGTTAGTTAGGAAGTAAATTTTGAGGGAACACCCACTTAAAGAACAGAACCACAACACGAAATTGTTCTTGTTCCAGAGATTTGAAATAATAAATGCCTGGAGCAACTCATGTAAATAGGCATGTCTAGCTGTTGCAGTCAATCTGTAAATTCCACTGGTTCCAAATACGGAAAGATGTTTAACAAAATTTCATTACTCTTCTGTGCTCCAGTATAAAATCACTCATTTTGTAAATTCAGCTTTATATTAATTAAACCGATAAATATTAAAAGTTTGCACCAAAAAAAAGTATGCTTTAAGATTTGTTTTAACATCCGACTTCATTGGCGAAAAAATTAAAAAGAAAGGAAACCTGTAAATACATGATAATGTTTTTAGTATTCTGGAACAATGTGGGGTAAAATAATTATCAGTAATTGCAATTAAATCGAATCTAATGTTTTCTGACTCTGCAGTCTGACTAATACTCAAAAAGAATGATGAAGACTGTCAAATATAATTGTACAGATACACACCTCCCTACCATAACCTTTTCCAACCCTTGTAGTCTTGAAAAAAAGAAGTAATTTCTTTTCTATATATAAATTTACTCCTCATCTTTGACTTTTAAGATCATTTTAGGGTCAAGTTGATTTTTAAAATGTGTATCATTTCCTTGTACATCACTTTGTGCGAAAATGTATGACAGCGTTATTGGGATATCAAAAATAGAATATTTCTACCCACGAGTATGACTTGACTAATCTTCATCGTCATCTTCAAAAACATTTTCCTAGTTTCAAAAATTAGATAAGAGATGTTAATTTTATCTTAATTTAATGACCTTTACGGTGAGATCCAACGTCAAGCACAAAATCATATCCAGATATAAAATTTATCCGTCTTTCCATTTCCGGGATCAAAAATATGGTTTTCCTCTAAGGCCCTTTTTTTCCATATATATTATTTGCGTGGGGAGTTTAAAATGGGACACCCGGTATATACTCTTGTTCAGCTTGACGAACTCGACAACACTCAAGAAAATTAAGTTGGAGAAGCAAAAATAAATAATTACCATTACCATGTAGCATACTTGTGTGATAGACACACATAGCAAAATGAAACACAATATATTCTTCTTCACTATTCTGTCGAAACTGCCAAACAAGGATCGCGGTGTTGAACTTGTTGGTTCTCATCAGCGTGCGACAGACAGACTCCTCTATCTGATTATGAGAATTAACTAGGTCGAAATCGCGATCCATGTATGGCAGTTTCAACACAATAATGACTAAGAAAATATTTTTACCTATGTTACAAAAACTTGACACAACAGAATCGTCATGATTTTGTATACACAGCTTGGTAGATGGTGTAAGCAATAAAAGACGAAACATCCGTAGTTAAGCATATCAACTGCAAATTGTTGAAATACTTGACGGAAAAAAGGACGCTTCTTGCAGGAAAACAACAAGAGATAATTATGACTAAGAGGTGCGCTTAACTGCTTTTTTTACGTTTTTTCTCTCAAGTTTCTGATATTAGATTTTCCGGGTTTGGAATGTTATAAATGATTAGTTCCCTCCTTTACAATCTTGTCCATTGTTAATGTTTCTGGAGTTTTACTCGAGAAACGAAAATTAAACTAAATTGCTGCTCAACGTTGTGCACACAATCGAGGAAAGAACAGCGCGTAGCTTAAAAATAAATTATGTCGAGTATAATTGGGCCACAGTCAGAAAAGAAATTGTGTACAACGGACGAAGTATTTTAAAATATTAAAAAAGAGGGATTAACCACCGACATGATACACTGAAGCTAGTACTTGTGGGAAAATACGTAAACCAGTACAAATGTAGTTCTACTTGAATAACTTGAATAACTTCTAGAGAAAAGACTAAACTGAATAAGTGTAGAAATAAAACTTACATAACATTTAAGAGTAATAGAATTATGACTTTAAGTCATTCATTGAGAACATACTTGAAGACTTAGACTAGGCAAGAGTAGGGACGCATAATCGTCGACTGCAAATTGTTACGCGATGGAACCAGCAGTCAGCGCTCAGTAGCGCAACATATAATGTTAAGAGGGAGTTAGTTTTGTTACCATTATCCGTACAATTATCATTCCATACAGAGTATCAATTGTTTATTTGATAAAGTAAACAATTATTAAAAACTATTACTAAGAAAAATAATATTTATTTTATGTCAAGTACAATACATGTTCAATGAAATCAAATGCAAAGAATTATTTCATTAACGTTAATTAACATGATGTGAAACTAAACTTTAAGAAGAATTTTTTTTTAATTAATTAATTTTATTTCTTAGATTTTTATAACTAAAAGTGACGCCACCTATGGTAATATTGTAGTAACACATGTTTCTTACAACGTTGAAAGTATTTTTTGTTTCTTACACTATCAGTAAACCACTCCAACAAAACAAATATCACGCATTTATGATTCTTATACGTAAAACATAACATATTTTAAGTAGTATGTAGACAATAAACATATTGAACGCGCTTTACTTTGCTTAACCTTACTACGTAAAATTTTTTTTAGCTGTGAAATGTGATTCCTGGTTCATTTCTTTCACTGCGGCTTTTACAGCCGTAAGCAGGACAAATCACCATTGTTTTAAACAAAAATCCACCAAAACCTAACTACACTATTCAATTATATTACTACTTTTAAAGACCGACACCAACGCACTGTTTGCCCCCATTTAATGGACGAGTACAAAATAATGTAACAATGTTAGACGCAGAGTCGGCTTACGAGTTACGTGTCCCCTCTCTTTCCTAGTCTAAGGTTGCGGTATAAAATGTGCTTGTTCCATCTACTTGCCATTTTATATTCGAAGATTATTTCAAAGTCAAGACGATTCTTTTTCAAATAAAGATACTTTTTTTGACCTCAAACTCTGAATGCCCTTAACATGTTACGTTTAGTTGTACAAATTTTTGTTAGGAGTAAACGGTTAGTTTTAGGTTATTTATACGCGAATATGGTAAAAAATTACATTGATCATTTGCCTTATTGTATCATCTATGGTCAATATTTGTTTTACCATGTTACTAGTTGCCAATTTTCCATTTTAAACTCTTAACTGAAAAAAGAGATGAATTTTTTTTTGTATTTGACACGTTTTTGTGACTTCGAATTAAACGTTGGACCCTGGCACAAAATGGTATGATCATTCGTAGAATTTTACGCGATTTTAAATTTCAGACTTAAAAATAGATGTTCCTATTTACAACAGAAACCGACTAGACCTTAAAATTTGAGATTAAGATCAAATTAATAATTATAAATCAGAAGAAATCATTTAAAATTTTCTAAAATTTAACTATATGTTAGAGGACTGTACAGCATTGAGACTTTTTGTTGAAAATATGCGTTTGATTACACATATCTTAATATGCCCCAGATGCAAACAGATAATATAACAATTTTGGTTTTAGAACAAACTTCTTCTAGGGTATAACTATACTATTTCGGTCATCAGCTAAATTTTACGTCAAAAAGCTCGTAAGCACATGAATTAGCCTGCCCGATGGGTTTTCCATTTGGAAGCGAAGTTGTTTATGATGGAAATTTTTAGACCCTTACAACATCAAGATATCACGACTGTAGAGAAGCTCCAAAGTTTGAACAATGAAACCGGGACTGCTCTAGAGGGTGGAATTTGTTTAAAAGATCTGGATCTGATTGCAGGGATGCTGATTTATAAGTGATAACCTGGTCGTCCTTGGGTACCCTTATAATTCATTTAAGTCTCTCTACACATCGTGTAGACCCGTATTCAGGACCTTTGCTCTTAAAAGTCCTTCCACCATTTCCACTTTAATCTCGTCCTCGCGTTACACGAAAGGCGTACATACATACATATAAATAAATACCCTTATAAAACGGGCACTTATCTAATGAGTTCGGATACAAATCCTTTTCATTCTTCAAGCGAATTTCCAGTTATCCGGACCGAGGATCTGTGGCGAAGCACATTTACATGTTAATGCATGAAACAAAGAGGGCGTCCGAAGTGGTGGAGTGTCTATAAGATTTACTGGCCTGATAAAGGGGTGCTGATATCTGCGTGCATTAGCGAGGTGGCTAATCTCGAATACCCCGTGACTCTTCAACGGCCCCCTGGCGTGTTAGGCGCACTTAATTTAAGGTAAATGACTCTCCCTAGTTTCTGTATCACTGGATCTATTTCTAATACACTTTAAAAGGAACTTATGAGTTTTTTCACCGCTTGAAGTAAAATCAAGATGAGATATACGTATAATAGGGATGGAAACGATGTAGTCGACTCAAAAAAAAAAAAAACAAAAAAAAAACGTCAGTCCAAAACTGAGGGCATTAGAAGTGTAAATAGGGCCAAAATAAACACTGCAGAAGTGTTAATTTCACGTACATATTGTTGTCATATATAATGTTGGGTATTACGTTTACTGTAAAAGCTTTAAATATGACACTGACCTCATTAACGACAATATGCTCCATTGGCGTGAATATCTGACCAAAAGCTGATGCATTACATATGTATGTTATACATATGTATGTCTGTATGGAATCGAGGATCGTAAATTCATCGGTTTTATTTACGTCTGACGCCCATTGCCCAACCCAAACTCTATCCCGTTGCCTTGCTTTGTACTTACTGCCCTCACGTATATAAATCGATCCCTGTTTCGCCTGGACCAAACCTCCCGCTCTTTTGTGCTCCGATCCCAAATTTTTCTTTAACTGAAAAACTTTTCCTGATCGTAAACATGAAAATTTCGTTCGAGCTGCTTTTGAATAAGTTACAAATTTTCAATGGGTATGCGCTAGGGGTATTATAATAGATATAAAGGGGGTGACTGTACGACTTAAGGGAAGTTTGTGTAGGTCAACGTGAGAACTACACGGTTTACATTAAAGATTTATCGTGTAATCCCACGTGGATTCTCGTTTCTGTTAAGAAAAACCACTCTACTATACTACTAGTACTACTACTACTACTACTACTACCTTTAACATATTCCTTTTTGATACCAAAACCTTTTTTCAATGCATACAACACAAATATTCACCTGCAAATAATTTAATGTTTTCAACTTCATTCGATATATTTGCGTCAATTTCTGGACAAACAGATTGCAATATTCAAAATTATAAAAAATATTCTTCTACAATTAGATATAGATACTATTAAATTTCAAAAAGTATTCCGATATTAAAATCAGAATTGGTTCATAAAACACTTACCTGATAAACTAATCAATAACGACGTACTTATATCTTAATAACTTCCTTACCTGAAACAAAAGAGAAACATATGATTATTAATTTGAAATTGATATTATAATAAGAAGGACTATTTTTTAATTTAGTTGATAAAGTTGTGTTTTAGTCACTACAACTAAATTACATGAGAATAAATGTCTTATACCAATGCAGCTACACTTTACAAATGAATGTTTGGGTACATTCTAGTTTTAATAGAACAGGTAGAAATAAGGTACGTATGAAGCACTCACGCCTAATTAAGGATTAGATTGGGGTAGGTCAAGTCAGTAGAACATTTGAGTGTTCAATCATTCTTCGGACTGACGACTTTGTGATGGTGTTACATTAATAATATTTGTACTTCCCATTTTATTTATTTAGTATTTAGGATAGTTTCTAATACTAATCTGTTAACAAGAGACGATTTTTTTTAAATGTATACAGGTATATAAATGCTGTGCTCTTAGACTAGGAAAGAAAGGGAACACGTAACTCGTAAGCCGACTGTACGTCGAACATTGTTACTTTATTTTGTACTGCCTCCATAAAACGGTGGCAGGCAGGGCGTTGGTGTCGGCCATTAAAATGTGAATATTATTGAATGGTGTAGTTAAGTTTTAGTGGATTTCTGTTTAAAACAATGGTGATTTGCTCTGCTTACTGCTGTGAAAGCCGCAGTGAAAGAAATGAATCAGGAATCACATTTCACAGGTAAAAAGAATTTTACGTAGTAAGGTTAAGCAAAGTAAATCGCGTTTAATTTATTTATTGTTAACACAGTGCTTAAAATATGTTACGATTTACGTACAAAAATCATTAATGCGTAATATTTTTTTTTATTGAATGGTTTACTGATAGTGTAAGAAACAAAAAATACTTTCAAAGTTGTAAGAAGCATGTATTTACCACAATATTACCATAGGCGGCGTCATTTTTAGTTATCTAAAAAAGTAAAATTACTTAATTAAAAAATTCTTTTTAAAGTTACTTCCGTCTCACCGAGCGCAATTGTTACCTAGAACGTGTTATGAGTTTCGTAAAATTTTCACATCGCGTTTTTGCATGCCCTGAGGGATTCAATAAGCTTCGGTCATGCGATCTTATACACCCCGTTTTTTTTTTATGTTAACTAAGCGATTTTGTAGACTTTCGTCTATTCTGTCAGATTTCGGTTTACTGTATTTTCTGTTATTGCTGTGTAAACTTTTATGAAAATTTCATGAAGCAGCAATGTTTTTAAATTGACACATCCTTATTTATACCGTGCATATACGTACTGCTGGTGACTACAACAAGATGAAAAAATAAGTAAATGAAAAATACAAAATCAAAAAAGAAAGCTTCAATAGTCGAGACAGGGCCCCGTTTTTAATTAATCGACTTTAGCAAATACGATTAATAGTTGCATGTTCGATATGGAGAATGACAGTTTTAATTATGGTGCCGTAATTAAACGTGGGCAGAGCACAGTTCGTAATAATGTTACGGTAAAAGTAGCCTCGTGTTGTAACCAGTCTAGCAGGCAATCGTTCAAGTAAATATTGGACATCACTCACTTTTAATTGCAAGCAGACTATCAACCCAAGTTGACTTTTAACGGGAAAAATATCGAATCTCATGCCCTACCCCATCGCAGCTCCAGTAAAACCTATTTTATTAGAAATTCTCTTATTTTGTAATATCACAGAAAACTAGGACTAACCACCAGTTCATTGTATCATTACCAATATTTCAGTCTGAAGATTGGTTAAATGCGCTCTTCTATTTCTTCCTATTTTGAACCAATCTTCAAACTCCCAGAAAACTGTAATGTCTAATTTTTTTAACCGTTATTGTACAAAAATCTAATTTAGGTGTATGGGAAGTCTTCAGTTGTACTCCTGTTTCTATCTCTAGTTCTGTTTCTCAAAGTGATTGTCGTGACACCTTGAGTCATGACTTTTGTTAGATAGTTATTGTGACAGAGAAATAAGTTTGAGAGTCGCTGCTTTAACTATTTCTTAATTCTCAGGCGATGTACAGCTATCACATTTCTACGTCTTATTATCAGGTTAGGTTAGGTGGCCAACAGCAGATCTTGATGGGTGTTTTAGTATCTATCATTAGCGTTGCGGATCCTTTAGTCGCTATGGACAGAAGAGCAGCGTGCTTACGCTAAGGCCTAATTCACACACGAGAGGCGTATGGCGCCGGAGCGTGGAGCAGGTTTGATTTTGGTGTGGAGTGGATGTCGTGCACAGACGAGTGACCGTAAGGAGGTTTAATAACATAAAACACAATAGAAGTACCGTTTTCGGTACGCAAAAATTCACTGGCGACTGGTGTTCAAGCGGCAGCGCCATTTAATTTACGCCATGCGTGGTGCCCGAATGGCGTGGTGAGACTAAAAGTGACGCCGTCTATGGTAATATATTGTGGTAAACGCATGCTTCTTACAACTTTGAAAGTATGAATTGTTTCTTACAGTATCCGTAAACCATTCCAACAAAAAAAAATATCACGCATTAATGATTCTTCTACGTGAATCATAACATATTTTAAGTAGTATGTAAACAATAAACAAATTAAACGCGATTTGCTTTACTTAACCTTACTACGTAAAATTATTTTTACCTGTGAAATGTGATTTCTGGTTCATTTCTTTCACTGCGGCTTTTACAGCCGTAAGAAGAACAAATCACCATTGTTTTAAACAAAAATACATTAAAACCTAACCTAACTACACCATTCATTAATATTCACACTTTTAGTGACCGACAAACAACAACGCACTGTTTGCCACCGTTTAATGGAGGTAGTACAAAATAATGTAACATTATTCGACGTACAGTCGTGTTACGAGTTACGTGTCCCCTCTCTGTCCTAGTCTAAGGTTGCGGTATAAAATGTGCTTGTTCCATCTACTTGCCATTTTATGCCTATAAATTAATAAATAATTAATAGTGTAATCGTTTAATTTGTGGTTTTTATAGATAACATTTTTGTTTTCTATTGTTTTACATTTTGGGAGTTAGGATAGGTACTAGATATATTGAAGAATGCCTCTTATACACGTTGCCACTGCCTTTCACTTAATAATGTCTTTTAAAATTTTCTGCATGATACTGAGATTTAATTTATTTTTTCCGTAAAAGGGAGCTCAGGCATCAGAATTTATTTATTTAAGTCAATTAATTCTTCTCGAACGCTCTCTGGGAATCCCGCCATCGTTCTTAAAAACCGTGAGTTCTGTCACGTATCTGTTGAGAAAGAAAGAAGAAATACCTCCAAAATTAGAGTTTTATCTGGTATTACGGCGTCAGTCGTTCGAGCCCGGTAACGAACAACAGGAAGAATTTATTATTTCATTCGATGAAAACATCATTTCCGGAACTGAGAGATATAAACGCCTTCACACCTGTCACTGGGTACAGATAAATACTCTTAATATAAGAAGAGCGCAAATTAGTGTGTTTGGAAAGAATTTTCTTAAAATTAACTGTGATTTCTTGGAAAATCTGTATTTGATGTGTTTCAAAAGAATTGTTCAGTACTTTGTTTGCCAATAGAAGTGAAAACTGGAAACTATAAAATAACAGCGGATTGTATGAATTTTTAAATTAACCAAAAATTAATATTTCATAATTAGTAAACGATTAAAATAACAATTTAACAAAAATAGAATTCAATCAGTACCTACACAGTAAACGTATTATGTATAGGTATATAATATTTTCTCACACACACCAGTCTAGTTCTGGAGCAAAATTCACAAATTTACCCTCCACTAAATGTCGCTTAACGAGCCTAAAGAAGTTTTCACTTCAAAAACATTTTTTTTTTACTATATTAAATTATATTATACCTACCCTCTTAAATACGTCAGACAGTAAATTAGAGTAGGGGTAGATATCGAAGAAGGAAATTGAAAACGTGACGATGATTTCGTACGGTGAATATGTTACCGAACACTTTCTTTTTTAACTCAAATTCGTTTGTGATACCTAACTAAAAAAAATAAGCATGGTACCGGATTGTGAAGGAAAATTGCAGAATATATTGTAACGACTTTTCTAGTTGAACTTATTTATTTAACGAATATTTATTTAACACTTAAACACTAATAACAAACTTATTTATATGACCAGGAAAATGCGTATTTATATCACTCGGTATATCATAGTTCGGTATTTATATTACTCGTTCGGAAGCTCACTGTGAACTACTCTTACTGGCCACGTCAACAGGTATTTATACTGATTAGGAACAATCCAGAAGGTTCCAGAATGACGTACTAGACTTTACTGGAGTGCTTATTGTGTTCGTCTAATTTATGGCCTTGTTTATCGTCATCAAAGCGCCGACCGACGCCGGCATTCTTTGAGCTCCGCTTATCTGCTGTCGGATCTCGTCGCCGCTATCGCACACATATACGCTCGTTACATTGCCCGCTCTCGCACACATATACGCTCATTACAATATACATACTTTTAAACATGTGGACCAAAACCAAGTGACGTTGTTCTGTTTCTTCATTTTTTTGATTTGTCTTTGATAGGATTAAATAATTTTCTACTTAAATACTTTTTGTACCTGATGATTAAGAAAAGGACGGGATACGTTTTTCAACGTGGCGTGGTAAATTATGACATAACAATATTGTTATCCAGTTATTGATGTTGTTATTTATTAGCTTGACGATAACCGAAATCGACAATCGAAACGTTGCTGACTTATTGATTTACAGTCGTTTGTTATTGGCAATATTAGCTTTTATTGATCTTAAAATCCGGGTCTCCGTTTTGACATAAAGGCGTAGAAAGATGTATAAATCTCTTCAGCACACTTCAAATTTGAGATAAGGAAGAATTTAATTCGAGCAATTTTGAAGATATTTGAGGTGACATATTTTGCAAGCTTATATGTAGAGTTTTCAATTTTGCCATTTTAGTTCATATCAATTTTATTGGTAAAATAAATTTCTTTGAAAATCAATAGAACAATGGCTTTGTAATTTTCACCCTTCGGGTATAAACAAGTGATTGGAACGGGAATTAATTTTTGTTCAAAGACTTTTCTCCGATGTACCTGGGAGGCATAGTTCGGTTGGGTAGTTCATTTCTTTCCAAAACAAGCGAGGACAACTTCAACCAATTCAACCGCATTCATTCGAATCAAATTACTGACGAAAGACTAGACCAGCATGGGAACTTACAAAATTAAACTAAATAATGCCGCTCAAAGAGATTTATGACGACTGAGCATAGAAACAGCAACGCCAGAAGCGAATTACCAACAACTGTACCCTTTGCGTAGCCCCTTTAATGTTGAAAATTATTATACAAAACAAGATACAATGTGGGAATGTATGTTATGAAGTTGAATCATCAAAGAGAACTTAGTAATTTACGTGGTAATTAAATGCTGTTTCTAATGTAAAGGACATGCAGTAGACGTAGGACTTCGTTAAAAATATTCGAAATGTTTTATCACAACCTAACATTCTCAGTATGTAATTACTAAAAAACTAGAGAATATTTCTATCTATTGAATTTACGCAAGCCAAAAAAAAAAAGGAATATTAGAAACTAGAAATAATAATTACGATTTCTTATTTATTAAATAAATTTAAGAAAAAAAAAAAAACAGTCTAATTAATACTAATTTGTGGATCCGTGCGAATAATTCGGTTATCAGTTTCAGCTGTTATGCATCGTAGCTAAACTAGTTGTCTATAAGTTGGGAGCATTTTGCTGCTATTAAAAACGTTTAACGTACATTTTTAAAATAAAACAACGTAATTTTTAAAAACGTACCTCAGTCATTAATTTTGGTAATGATTGAACGGAGATATAGATAGGGATTTTCAACTCATGATTTATATATTAAAGTATTGTTAGTAAATTGTGTAATAGATTAAAATTTCGGCAGTTTAATAAGGATTTATGAAGCCTTCTTTAAGAGTTCAATTAAAGCTAGGGAAATATATATAATATTCAATCATATTTCCATTAATTGTCATTATTCTCAAAAATAATCATTTTTTAACCCATTTTTGATGCATATTAATTACTTGTAAAATAAAAAATCGATGTTAATTTCAGATTTAATTATAGATCACGTGATTTTTTGCTCATGTCTCATGTAGGTTTCCTACTTTTTGGGGACGATTTACTTAGCTTATCGATACGCTCCTTTTATACGTAAGAAACCTTTTCTTTGTATATAAACCTCAACATATGTAAGTTTTCCTATTTGTATTTTACAATAAATATTAATAACATTTACAAATTGTACCTTTATCTTTTATTCTACACTCGAAGTCATTAAAATTTTATAAGAAAGCATAGGAGTATAAACTTATAGGTATAATAGATAAATGTATAGGTAAGTGCCATTTCGCAAGTCACTTCCACCTTTTTCGTAGAGAAGATATGGACATTTTTATTTGCGTGAACCTACATTCTAGGTAGGATTATAAAGTAGGGATGCAACGAATACACCAACAACGTCAACATCATCATCTACTGCAGCAGATCCATATGTGGAGCATCGATGCAATTTTAATGCCTTCTTGAGCGACTTTCCATGTGGATGCATATATCAATGTCGGCCCGCAACGCTAATGGGATGATACATCTCTTTCCAGAATGTAATGATGACGACAGGAAGTGGAGTTATATGGTGGTGCTGAATCGTAACTACAACATGCATTCGACTACTTGAAAACATTTTTACATATTTATACAGATACTGATTTTACACAAGTGGATATTTTAATAAGATATTTATAATAAAAGGAAATAAAACACCAATTCTTCCGTTTACTAATGCACAATGAGTCCTACCACCACGTGAATCCTTCAGAATAAAAACCATGACCGATTTCGAAAAATTATTTATCCTAAATATATGGTTTCAATTTGGTATTTAAAAAAGAATCGTTTCTTTTTTTTTTGACATTTTACTAACTGTACTGTACGCCTTTGACCATTATTTTCGCGTTTACCTTTATTATTTTAAGTTATTCATTTAAGTACTGTATACTTTTTTTCTAGTTGAACTATCGAAGAATATTCTGCTCTTGTCATATTACAATTGCAGTTTATGTTCTGTATCAAAGGAATTGCTTAGGAAGTTTGACAATTGCACTGTAATTGTTACATTAAATTTTATATAATAATCGGAACCTGTTTCAAGTGCAGTCAGATGGATATGCACCTTCGCTGGCATAGTTAAGTTATTTCAACTGTGTAAGCAGCTTATACACACAATTCTGAGTGCATCGCAGCTGTACGAATTAATCGTCATGGAGCTCTAATAAGGTGAAACAGGACACTTTATGCACTGCACAATCCACGAAACATATTACTAACAAATTAGAGAAAACACCGTTTTATGAGAGTACATAAAAGAGAATTATAAAGGACAATCGCGCTATTCACTTCACCTTTTAAATCATAAATATAGGTATTAACACTATAATGTAACTACACAATAAGGTATTTAGAAAATTATAAACAGAATGTTTCCGAAGCTACGTGTTAGAGCTTAGGCTAGGAAAGAGAAGGGATACGTAACTTGTAAGCCGACTGTACGTCGAACATTGTTACTTTATTTTGTACTGCGTCCATAAAACGGTGGCAGACAGTGGGTTGGTGTCGGTCATTAAAAGTGTGAATATTATTGAATGGTGTAGTTAGGTTTTATTGTATTAAAAGCCGCAGTGAAAGTAATGAACCAGGAATCACGTTTCACAAGTAAAAAGAATTTTACGTAGTTTGGTTAAGCAAAGTAAATCGCGTTTAAATTGTTTATTGTTTGCATACTACTTAAAATATGTTACGATTGACGTACAAGAATCATTAATGCGGTTGTCGTTCCTCTTCTTTAAAATATAAAAAGATGTTGATAAGGATTAACGCTTCATAGATCACTGCCAGGCCCACGGGTCGTAGGAACGCCACCACTGGTGTAGAGTAACTAACATAGTTGTTATAAATCCTTAACAACTTGTAACTGAAGAAGAAAGTTTAAGATGAGCAACACTACGTAGAGTTCTCTATTCTTTGCTACCCACTTTTTATGAAACACTCCTTCACTTTTCTAGTTTCTTTAACCAAATATGAGAACGAGTATATTGCAAAAAAAAACAACATCTACTTTTCAAACAATTTTTTAAAGCACTTCTAGGGCATTTTAGAACTTAAATCCTCATCTTACTGTTTGCTATTAACATCCACTCCTTTTGTATTATATTTACATAATATTAAGGGCTGTTAAAGCTTCATCAAATTATTTTTCTGAACATACGTACGTTCCTATTATTTTCATCCATATGCTACTTAGGAAAGAGGATAAAGCGAATAGCCTTAAAGGGAAGAGTAAAACCAATTTTTAAACGTAGCACTAAAGTACAGCAACATATTAATTTTAGGTAATTTATTTACTCCACATTAATTTTTTACCTTAATCAGGTCGGTATGCGTCCAAATTTGTAGCTTATTTTTTGAACTTTCATGCTAGGGACCCGAGTTCGATTCCCAACGAAAACATGCCAACAGTAACAATTTTTCCTCATTACTCGAAGACAATACGAATTATATCCCGTTACTGTATTATTATATTGTTACTACAGTTTAATCTAGGTTTCTTTCTATACCATTCTTTCCCCCTGTTATTACTGCTTTTTCTATTTTGAGCTTGATTAGCTCTCAAATATCGAAAATAATTCGCTACGTCTTCTAGTTTTATGACCCCACTATTAATTTTAGTTCTTAAATCGTAATTCATCACCAGAAAATTCGATGAACTCTTACAGGTCCGCTAATTTTATTTTATTTCTTGATGAAAAACATAAAATATACTGTTGTGTAGGTTTTTATTAGCATCGTGAATATTTACTCTTGCCATCTACACCCTCTTTTCTTACAGAAATATATCACTCATCAAGGACTGCTGGGGAGCACCACGATCCTCGTCAGGATCCTTCTGCTCAACAGCTTCACTGATTTTACCATTTACGCCTTGCGGATTAACTTCCTCATAGCTTTGTTCCCCTTCTAAGAACTTCCGATTCTGCGTCCTTTCACCCAAAATAATTCCCGTAATGAATTGACACAGACCAAAAGCCACATCATTTATATTTTTTATCTGTTTATGTAGGACACGCAAGAAAACGAAGACGATATAGTCCAATTTTCTGATCAACCTTTTCTCTTCTGCTACTGAAATGAAGTCATCTATTTTTGGAAATTGTGAAGGACCTCATTAAAGGAAAAATCTTGCGAAGAAAGAAATATAATATTTTATACAAAAGTACAAGCCGGGAACACTTGGAGGGTGTAATGTGATTTATTTGAGTACAGTGCAAAATTAATATTCGACAAAAAATTAAACGAATCTTTATGAAATATTTCTTGCAATTATGCTTCCTTCTATTCGTCATAATATAAATCATTAAGGAATTCGTTCAATTTTAGTATAAAATAATTTATGAAGAATAGAGGGAAAGTTATTCATCCCGAGTTGTTAAAAATTAAGTAGTTTAAATTTAGTATGTCTTTAAAAAACTTCATTTCAAGAATGTTATTCACATTAGAACTGTATACGCGGCCATCTATTCACATTCTGTGTTCAGCATGATAGCTGTTGGTAGAAATTAATAACATGTACAACTACAGAATCTACTGCAGTGTTCGTGGGTTTAATAAAATTTTATTTACAAGACTAAAGTACAGGAACACAATTTATATATACTTATTTAATAATAACTACTTAAAAACACTATTAATTAATACAGAACTTAGCTTACTATTTATTTACAACACTCACTTATATGCGTGTCTCTATTTATTTGACTTTTCACTTCTAACACTGTCGATTTATTTCGGATGTTACCACTGTCACGGTCAATTTATTACTAACTCACTCGGCGAACGTCTCTGTCACTTTTATAGCATAATGGAACAATCCAGAAAAGTCTGGAAGTTTGCTTACATTGTTTACATTTTCGGCGAACCGCTTGATTAGTTTCTTGGAAGGCAGGTACGGAACACACGTATACAAATGCAACGCACACTGCCGACACCGGCCTTGGCTAGTCGAGCCGGCCGGCAGCGCATACAAGCGTACCCGGTCGCACACAAGCACGCTCGCGTTCGCTACACTATGATGCAAATCGCATGAAGACTGTAAAAGGCGTCATCTGTTGACAACATATTTAACTAATAGTCGTTACAGCTGATTGGACTAACTGATAACGACACTATGCGAAAAATGCTTTGATTTTTTTTAATTGCATTGTAACCTAACAACAGAGTCAATTATAGAATTGATAAACTATTTATGAACAGTTTCATGTATTCATTTACTTATCTTCAATAAAAAAATATGAATATTAACTTTCACCAAGTAACAGTCAAATAAACTGTGTTTGTCAATTCTAGAAATTAAAATTGTACCATCGCCATTTCATTCAGTAACACCTTAAGAATATTTTCACATTCTCTTCTAAAAACTGAAAAACCTAAATAATCGGTGTGTTGTCCTTAGTCACCCTTTTACATTGTAGAATTTAACAAAGGAAGACAATTCGAGCAACCGCACAAGACAGCACTAGAGATTATGAAAATAAAATGAATTATTGTCCTTTGCCACGATCTCGGAAATTATTCGGACATACGTGAGATTTGTGTTTTCATGGGGGAATGAAAACAACTTATGATATAGCGGCGCTCTCGAGATAAATGAATCACGTATCTGGCCATAACTCACTCCCGGATAATTTAGGGTTGTGGAGGTTGAACGTGAAAAAATTTCTACCGCAAAATCGTGTGGGGTTTCCTTCTAAATATTTGAAAATTGATATGCGCAGCCCGCATGCAAAATAACTGCCTACCAAAAATTGAGATGTAAAATTCGAAAGAACAAAAGACACAAAACCATTGGCGTGACCAATTATTGCGAATAGTGAACTTTACATTTGTTATCTAAAATAAAATAAGGGTAGGCGCGAAATTTAAATTTATAAATTAATTATTAACTTTATTTTTTAATTATTTTGCGTTAGAGATAATAAATAAAAAATCGTATTACATACGATACAAAAACATTTTTTTGTCCGTAACAACTTTTTCTCTCTGACAAACAAGCTGTCTTCAGTTATTTACTGAAAAGTTATTTTCATTTCCCAGAAACTCTCTTTATGGAAACCTTTTGATCTTCTAAGGGATAAGTTAAAAGACATAACACAATTTCTCACCGGCTTTACAGAATGACATAATTTTGGAAGAAAGTTGGATTTTCGTCGTTTCCAAGTGGGTTCTTTTAGTAATATTTCTAAAGCAAAGGAACTCACCTTCAGGTATAGTAAATCACATTAATATATGTAGATAGTAAATCAAATTAATTAACTAATTGAAGGAGTTGAAGAAGGTTTACTTTAAGATTACTTACAGATGAGCCTTCTACTCTCCTATAATGCATAAATAAAAGCCTTCAAATTAGACATTTTCGTATTCCGCCGAAAGACTCCAAATTCCTTTTTTAAATATTCAATTTCTGTAATTAGATACGATTTCTAATGCAGTGGAACTCCGTTTTGATGTCAAAATATATTAATAAGATTGCCATTTATTTTGCGGTAATTTGGTAATTTTTACTTTTATATATGTATGTATTACTTACAAAAAAAAATAGGTGGGTCCAACGTTCACCGTTTTCAAGAAAAACAGTTTTGAAAAAGCAAACAAAATCCGACCCGGTCTTGATTTAAAAGTACATCTCCCAAATAATTATGGTTAAACATACACCCTTCTACACATGTAACCTAATTCTTGACCTACCCCTACCGCAAGGGGTAAAGTTTGACGTTGAAAAAACAAAAATCACAATAGTTACCAATTTGTGATAATTGAAATAATAACAGAAACAGAAATTACAATTATTTATTTAATTAAATAGTGTTAGTAAAAGTTTGATACTTAAAAGCCAATTAATAAATTGAATTAATTATTAATAATTTTGTAATAAACCGAGTATACTATTATTGTCATCTATCGGAGACACGTAAATAAATGGATAAATTAATAATAATTTTGTAGCGGTCAATAAGTTCCTTTAAGATATATTTCGTTGGTTAATTTATTTCTCGTTAGAGAAAGAAAAGATGAGTTTTTTTAGATAGATAGAGAAAGGAATTGAAGGTCGAGTTCAGTTAGTGCTTGTTTGCCGATGATAGTAGAGGTAGGATTTTATATTGTATTTTATTTATAAAAGAAATTGAAATAATTGTGCTCCATCAGGTATTTCATTTATTGTTCAATTAATTATGACCCTCTTTATGACTTAGTTTATTCATTACAATGTTTGTTTGCAAAAGAATTTATGAAAAATCATTATCTTTTATTAATGTCGTCATTTTCTTTGTTCATCAATTCATATTATAACTTGCAATCTCAGTTTAAACTTATAAATTATTACATGTGATTTTTGAAATTACACTGATTTAGCTCTGATGTGTATCATTGGCTCTTTTTCATGATTTTAAACCTTTTATTTAATTACGTCATATTTATATTTTTGATATTTTTTGCTTACCAGTAAATATTTAATTTAGTTATTTGTTGAACCTGTTTATGATCTTATGAATGATTCTGCCTTGTTGTATCCATTTTGACATATTTCACCCGTGCACGATATCAGATCTGCGGAGTATTCACGAAATTGTTTTATATTTTTGTGTCCCTTACGGCTTTCTCTTTTGAGATAGAAATTAATAGTGAGGCCCAGATCGTTTCCTAATTTTCAACCATAGCTGGGTTGCCTCCTGTATAGGACCTCAGTACCTTCTGGCTGTGCCGGATATAACGAACAAGGGTTCTTCAGTTTTATTTGAAATTTGAGTGTTAGATTTATGTGGGAAGATTGGGGAGATTTATAGCAGGTTTTTGATATATAAAATTCATTACTATTATTATTATTGTCAGATTTTCTAATTATTTGTTGTTTTTATGAAGTAAATTTCAATTATTGGTATTTTAATGATCTTTTATTTGAATTTAAGCAATCCCAAATTTTTACTCGAGTAACTGGTGCTACCGTTAGTTTTTATGTAATTTGTTTTTCTTTTATATACTTATGTAATTAGCAAAGTAAAGCTGAAAGTAAATTTTGAAGGTCTGTTATATTACAATTTGAATTCTAATTTTGTCTTTAATACTTAAAATGTTGGTTTCATTTTCTGCGTCTGCCTGAGGGCCGAATTTACATATTATTTTAGAGGACTACAAAATCCTTTAGGTCGAATTTTCCACTATAATTAACAAAGACCCATTAAATGGACTCAATTTATGAACGCCTTTATTAATACCGACAAAATTAAATTCTGATCCCAGAATCCCAAATGTTTTATCGTGTATTGTAGTCATTTGGTACACATTAAAAGAAAGATGTGCTAAATTTGTTACACGTGTTACAAAGTTTCTTCTAATTTACTACACTTGCGGTTGTTAAGTAGGTACATTTTAATATCTCAGAGAAATGGGTAAATGTAGTTAGTAAAGATTTTCGGAATAACTATTTTTGATATTCTTTAGTATTTTTATTTATGAAATTTTTATTTTATAAAACATACTTAAGAACCTTTACAGCTTTTCGAAAATGGAAATTTACTATCCGCATTTCTATTATACAGCGTGGACACCATGTTACATTAATATTGATTATGATAAAAACAGGCAATTAAATTATAGACCTCCTCCGGTAATAAACAGTTCATTGAAAAACCATCAACAAATCATAGAGGTACTGCTCATTATGTAGAGTTGGCATTTGTTATGCTGCACTGTAGATGGTAGTGCTACGTGGACAAAAACGTAGGTATTCTAACAAAAATAAATTTTTGTTTGATAGTTATTCCTAAAAACTGCAGTTAGATAATTAGCATTTTTCATTCAAAAACACCAACTCTGTCGCTGGCGTTGTTCTGGTTGGCAGGATAAAAAAATCTTTCTACTTTTGCAGTAATTTGTTATGCGTCAAAAGATGAATGCTACCAGACGCGTGATACCGTGAACAATCCGACTGTTCACAGTGAATTCGCAACGGGATAGAGGCGGCATTGCTACTAGCAACCGCGGACCACCCACTAAGTCCGAACTCGCGACTAACTTGATTAGCACCCATGCCCCCATCGCTCGTTCTTGCATACATGATGTATGAAACGACCGGTGGCAAGGCGAAAAGATTAACAATGTTATTACCACGCCATGTTACAAGAATGAAATTCTATAACTGGAATCCAGAAAGGGACGTGCATCTATTTTCGCGAAAACCAATTCAGTTTACAATTCTGGCGTACGTTTACATCACAGAATTAAATAATAACTTGCACGAATTAATTTCAAACGGTGAAGTACCAACACTTAACGCATCTCTCAATAAAAGAAAGATCGCTTTTAATATAAACCTGAAAGGCGCAGCTGGGGTCCATATCATAAGCATTTCGCTAAAATCATAGCAAGTAAGTACTAAAAAAAAAAGACTTTCATAGTTAATATGTAATGTAATTGTAATCTTATAATCATTACGCATCATTATTATTATACCTTCAAATTGGTAAAGGGTCTGGCAGCCAGTTGATGAACTGGTGCCCTGACTCGGGTCTAAAGGCCGTGTCGGTTGAAGTTGCTTCCTCACATGATTAATAGTATCAACATTTGCTTGATGGAAATTCATATCTACATATAATATAAAAATGAATCGCTGAATGTGTTGCTAAGCGCAAATCTCGAAAGCAGCTGAACCGATTTATCTAATTCTTTTTTTATAATATTCCTTGAAGTACGAGGATGGTTCTTACGGAGAGAAAAATTTAAAAAATTGCCTGAAAAAGTATAAGAACAAAACTTTTATATATTCCCATACAAGATTCGTAACAATACTTAAAAGTCAAGACGGCAAAACAATAGAGTGACGATGGTAGTAGGATATATTTATTATTAAAAAATTAGGGATCCTCACTACTTCCCGTGCGAAGCCGGGACGGACCGCTAGTTTAATATGAAAATAAAACTCGAAGTTTTTAATTTCCACAGTTTTTAATAAGTTTACAATTGTTTCGCACTCTTTGAGGCTTCTTCATAAGTTCTTCAGGCCTTTAGCGTGGCTTCTAGCTTTCTAGCCACTATTAGTAGTGTAGTGTTCGTGGATTTATTAAAATTTATTTACAAAACTAAGTACAGGAATTCAATTTACATACACTTATTTAATAATTACTACTTAAAAACACTATTAATTAATACGGAACTTAGCTTACTATTTATTTACGACACTCACTTACATACGTGTCTCTATTTATTTGTATCTTCACTTTTAAAACTGTCGATTTATTTCGGATGTTACCACTGTCACGGTCAATTTATTACTAACTAACTCGGCGAACGTCTTTCCACATCATGGAACAATCCAGAACAGTCTGAAAGTTTGTAAGATTGTTTACGTTTTCGGCGAACCCCTTAATTACTTTCTTGGAAGGCAGGTACGAGACACACGCCTACATACACACGCATACACTGCCGAAAACCGCCCGCGGCTAGTTGAGCCTGCCGGAAACGCATACTAGCGTACCCGGTCGCACACAAGCACGCTCGCGTTCGCTACAGTAGCGAAGCAACTCTAAGGCCTGAATCAGGACAATATCATACCTTTCGTTCGATGACAGCATTCGTCAGAATAGCTTTTCTTAATTCCGAATATATGTTTAAATCATTTAAGACGATACATCTATAATTATTTATCCTTATCTCTGATGACCTTACCCAACCTCACATAGCCTACAGTTTCGAATGTTTGACCAATACCTGCCATAAAGTTAAACTAGTGGTCTATAAATTGAGAGCTTCCGGTTATTATTAGATATGCTTGAAGGAATGTGTTTATACGAAAACATTAATTTTGAACTATTTTTCTACCTAATTTTAGAACAAATTTATACTTAAAATAATGTAGTCCACGTCTGCCTCCAGGCATATTCTATCTCTGCAATAATTTTGAACTCCGGGCTTCCCAACCCTATAATTTAAAGCGTTTATCATGCACAGACCTCTCGTTTGTTAACATACACGTACGGACCTCTCACCACTATCGAAAATTCATTGGACAATGATAGACTGTAGTCGCTCATTCAACAGAGAATTGCGGATTACTTTTCAAAATTAACATTTGTGAATAATTGTATCTACAAATGCTTAAAATAATAAATCACGAATTGTCACACTCTTGTTTACTTGATTTTTCCTTCCTCTCGGGTTCTTAACATTTACATTCTTGCTATTTTGAACTCTCGGTAATTTGAAAATTTTCTCTGGTCCCTTGAGTTTCAAATTATCGAGTCCGACTTTATTTATAAAAGAAGGTAGCTTATATCCGTCCTCCGATATTAAACTGTTTCTGTGCCAAATTTCTTCGAAATTGGTGAAGCGGTTTGAGCGTGAAAGCCGATGAGACAGACGGTCAAACAGACGGACTTTCGCATGTATGTTAGTGTAGATCAACCTTTACATACAGGGTGCAACTGAAAGTATTGCGAATATTGTGTGGGATTGAAGGACACTATAAAAAAAAAAAAAGTAAATGTTTGCAGGTCCGAAGGTTTGAAAGAACAGACAGAATCCAGTTCGGCCCTGTCCTAACAGTGAGTTGATTTGTTTATGACGTTTCGGTGGTAGTTGTGGCGAAATTTTCCCAATCGTTCGTTGTTATTGTTATTTGAAAGTCATGCTCGAGTTATTTTTTATCTTATGACAGATTCTTACACTTTGTTATCCCTGTATTTTCCGGTGAATGCTTATATGGCGTAATTTTTGGTACTTTTAGTGCTTCACGAACTCTTTACAACAATAGAATTAACGTTCCAACTAAACGATTTTCCGTGCTTTACAAATTTAAAACTTTACACTAATAGAATTGCAAGGAAATGTCCCCACACCATTCTAATAAAAAAATATCCTAGTCAAATCCGTTGCAACTAAGATATTGTAACGACTTTTCTAGTTTAACTTATTTATTTAACGGATATTTATTTACAACTATTTATTTAACACTTAAACACTAATAGAATACTTGAACACTAAAAACAATTCAACAACTTATTTATATGACAAGGAAAATGCGTATTTATATCACTCGGTAAATCGTAGTTCGGTATTTATGTTACTCGTTCGGAAGCTCACTGTGAGCTACTATTGCTGACCACGTCAACAAGTATTTATACAGACGTAGAATATTCCAGAAGATCCGAATGCCGACCGACGCCGATATTCTTTGAACTCCTCTTATCTGCTCTCGTATCTCGTCGCCGCTCTCGCATACATACACGCTCGTTACAATATGCTATTCTTTTGGGAGTCTTTCATGAATGCTAGTGATAATTTTACTTAGCGATTTCTTCTAGTTACACAGTTGGCTGATTCTTTAAGCTACTGCTTAACATTATGGGAAATCTTATCGAGTTCGAGCAATTGCATAGAATTGAAAAATATCTCTTAAACAAAATTTCATTTCTGTATTTCCTATTTTAAAATTTTAGAAAGTCAACTACAATTTGGCAGCTCATCATTAGTGTCCTTCGCTTCCTAAAATTCTTCAAACGTTTATTGATGGACTTTCCAAGATATTTCAGAGTACGTACGTACTTATCCCTTTTCTATCGTCCGATAAAAAACAGTAACAAGTTCTATTGCTCATTATAAGTGGCAATTGGACGAGAGAACCTTTTCTACTTCCGAACATCGTTGTCCTTTATTACTTTTTCCGATTGCCTCAAGGCTTCTCATCTGTCTTTTCGAAAATAACGAACGCCTTTTATATTACGAATGGCCAGAACGTCGCCAATTTTACGTTTAATTTACTTTACGTGATTGTTACATTTATCCTTATGCGGCCCAATTTTGTATCAAAGAAGGGACGATTGGAGTGCATTCAAGCTGCAGAAAATCCGAATAAAAGTCAAACAATCAACAAAACAACGATATTGAAGTAATTGAATAAATGTACAGAAACATTTGATACTCTTTAGATTTAGGTGTTCTGAGATTAATATTTAAAAATTTGTGAAGGGAAAAGAATGTAAGATTTATTATACGATACTCGTCATTTTTGAAGTTACAAAGGAAAGCAGATATAGCAGTGATACATAAGGATTTCTAAACAATGAGGGTTCTTCAGCATAATAGATTATCTATTGTGAGGGCAGCACTGATGAACTAAAGGTCGTCGTCTGTTGGAGTTGTGTCCTAATCAGCCGACGTTGTACTTTACTAAAAGATTATAAGAAGTGAATTTCGAAATATCAATGCTACCGAAAAATTGGTAAATGCTTTCGCGGCCAGTCCTGATTAGGGTCTAAAAGCCGTCGTTAATTGGAGTTGGATCTTAACGTTTTGCGAGCACTAGTGGCGAGCTCCTTCAGAGGTTGTTCGACCTTAAGTGCAGGATGCAGACTATCGACTTTTCCTGCGCAAGTTCTATTTATGCCGGTTGGTAAGGGGCGGGGTTTGTTCTACTTCCGTCAGCCGTGATATTCTGGACAGTGTAATTCATGTGTTCCCCCTCCCCATCAGAATTAACACAAGTGGCGTAGGAAACGGTGCCAGTCTACATCCAGCATCGACGATGGTAGGACCTCTGGGTAAGCTTTCCACTCCTGCTAGCGAAACATTAAAAACCAACTCCAACCGACGACGGCCTTTAGACCTGAATCATTAATTGGCCACGAAAGTCTTTATCAATTTGTCGGTAGCATGAGTGTTTTAAAATGTACTACTTATAAACTTTTGATAAAAAAAAACAACGCGAGTTAATTAGGCATTTGAATTGTAGAGATTCTTCTGATTCATGTGTACCTGATTAGTCGTGTATCATAGCTTGAACACAATAACCGAATTAGACCCAATTTAGTCATGTCAATGTACTTTATATTATTGTCAAACGCACTGTTGCACAATGAACCGTTACAGTTTACACAACCTGGCCGTCCTAATGAACGTACTGCACAACAATCTCATGTGACATCCTTGATGGCCACAGCTCATTTCCTCCACTTCGTGTGAGTAAAGTTGTTAATTGGACACAAACATCGACTCGCTCGCGGGCTTGTTGTAACTTCCAAGTGTTTACCGCCGAAGCTAATCACGATATGCGAAACGTGGTTGAGAGGAAGAGATAGAGAGGATCGGTTTCCTTAGGTGGTTCGCCACATGAATATACGTACAGCTTCACTGCTTCCCTTACCAATCTCAATTCTCTGTACATATGTACCTTCATACCTAGGTATATGTATATTTGCATTTACCTGCTGCTGATATCTGATGTCGTGGCAATATCCTATTCAAAGGAAACAAGATAAAACTGTTACATCGAAGGCGCGGAACGTGGAGAATTTACAGTTTAATTCTGTGCGTCGGTCGGGAGGAGGAAATTAGAATTTGCAATGTCAGAAACAACTCATCTCATTTCGTTCGGGTAAGCTAGGTACGTAGTATTCAAATGTTTTTAAAGATGCAATTACTCGCAGGTAATAACTTCCCTCGTTTTCCTAGATACTTTTTTATTCGACAGTTAAATAACTGGAACTTTTTGTAAGAGGTGAAAGTTCGAATACTTTTCGATGAAAATTGTTGTACTGGTAAACAAATCAACAATTGAAGATGCTTTTTTACAGTAGCGTAGCTGTGGTACAGCAGGGTTGTGCAATACACAAGTGCCAGTACTCGAAGGAAGCCCTTTCAGGCTGGGGCCGAGCCTCTAGAGTGAACAATTTTCTTCGTAATTGTAACGTGAAGTACGTTCATTGGTAATCGCATCACTTGAGAACGGCTGGAATAAGGAAATAATTAAGAAAAAAAACATCAGAAAATTTTGAAAAACGGGAAGTGCTATTTCTATGAGATTTTTGAATAAACCCAAGAGTATAACTCACCATCACTGGAATGACAGGAAAACAGAATTCTTCTTTATTTTATTCGAAAGTGGGAAAAATACAAAGAAAAGTTGGAAAATTCGGACATTACAGTAATATTAATTTCCGTACCCGGTATCTTAAATAACTGTAGAAACGCGATTTACTTTGCTTAACCTTACTAAGTAAAATTCTTTTACCTGTGAAATGTGATTCCTGGTTCATTTCTTTCACTGCGTCTTTTATAGCCGTAAGCAGAACAAATCACCGTTGTTTTAAACAAAATACTCTAAAACCTAACTACACCATTCACTAATATTCACATTTTAATGACCAACACCAACGCATGTGTGGCACCGTTTTATGGAGCCAGTACAAAATAATGTAACAATGTTGCACGTAGAGTCGTTGTACCCTCTCTTTTCTAGTCTAAGCATAATAAGATGATGATGGAATTTACCATTATTTAAGAATATAATAATATATAATATAACATTTATCTGTTGTATAAAAAATGAAATGAATTTTGCAGATACTTATTATATAAAATAATTTATATAAGTACTGTTTCCAAATTGAATAAGTTCATTTGCTAAATAAAACGGGTTACCGTAACATATTTTTTTGTAAACGTTAAAATATTTTCCTCATTTCATGTACCTAACAATCTATTTTGTTCATGATTTTAAAATAAGTAGAAATTTAATACACATTTCAGAAAGCAATCGTTAATAAATTCATAGCCATCGGTATGAAATATAGAAATTCAAAGCAGGTCTCGAATTTTGAGAGTGTTTACTTACATCAAATGATCAACTGATCAAAACTCATGAAAAAAAATCATCTGTTAAAGTTCTTTCGTTTACTGGCATCTCTTATTACATACATCGGAGAAAGTATCTAATACTACTAAAACTTTAGTTAAATTTCGTAATAGCAAACGGGGCACAAATAAAGCTTACATCACTGTAAAAAATATTTAAGGAATTCAAACTTTTATTACCCTTTTTTGGTTTCGGGATCGTAGCACTATGATGGTAACAAGTATTCTATTTAGGTTTTGTATGGTCAAGTTTTGGACCACCCAACAACATCAACCACGATTCCAAGTGGCCGGTTTGAACAAACCCCTAGTTTGAAAACACGTAGGTACAGAAAAAAAAAGGAAAAAATGTAATGGGTAAAGTCCTTCTTTGTGGATAATACTGTTTGTGTATGTTTCATTTTTGAAAACGATTTTAGAAACCAGAAGCATATAGAAACACATGCTCTGCTTACAATTGTACCCCACTCGGTATTTAATGTAATTTATAAACCTGGGTATTACAAGAATTTAATAAACCATACAGGGCAAGACGAAAAGTTTAAGTAAATATGTATTACGTATTAACGAATTCGGTACAGTATTACACATTGCTGTAAGTATAGAGCATTATGTATCTTACACATTTATTATTTAACTAATCTTCATGCTAAATTTTTGGTGAGAACGCTACCACAAATATTCAGCCCTATGTAGCAAAATATAAGCATTAATTTTAGAAAGAGCAAAAGGTCAACATTATCGATACAATGAAATGCGAAACGTTGTTTGCTTGATGGCGATATCCCAATAGCTCGGTTTGTACGCAAACTTTTATTTGATGCGGAATTCTCTAGTTGTCATTCTACCTACCCGCAGCTGAAATTGAAATCACGAAAGGGACGAAAAAGGGAAATTCAATTGCTCCGTCGAGAAAGTAAAGCCATCTTAAAAGTCTCGATGTGATTTTACAGTCGAACTTTCTGCTTTTTTTTTTATTTAGTTGCCTGTTCAAATTTCGCTGAAAATTTAATAGAAAAGGAAAAACTCAGATCTTTTAAAATGCGAATAAAATTACAACGAAAAGTTTAATTGTTTCATAAATTCAGAAAAACAAATTTTTTCTTCGACGTAATTTAATAGTAACATACGCCTGTTTTAGAAATACCTACATCGCTTTAAAAAAGTTGAGTGAATCTTGTACATAGCATCAGTCACTAATGATTTCGTTAATGAGAAAAATTTTCGTGAAAGTGATGAAGCTGGGGCATAGATTGATATCGTTTTACATCTATAGTATTATATTCTTGCATTTATTCATTCCCAAAAATCAAATGAAGAAAACAAATTCAACATATGTGACATCCCCTGAAGAAAAGGAGTTTAGTGAGAAGGAAGAAAGAATTCAAGCCAGATAATAACATGTCGAATTAGGTTTAGAATTTTTTCATTTGCGCAACTTAAAACCAATCTCAATAGTTCTCTTTCTTCGGAACAACCTAACCTGGCCATAAAATTAAAACTGCGGGATTGTGTGCAACTGAGAAAACGAAGGTATACTAACTGAGGCTAAAATTCAGATGATGTACCCTATAATCAGAGAAGTATGACGTATGGATGTTCAGTTGACCGCAATTTTAATTTAGTGTCCTTGCACTTTCCAGTGTTAGAATTTATTTTTATTGAGAATTCTAATTTTTATTTTTAAAATGTAGGCATACAATAGAGTAAATTATATTGCTTTACTAAATATTTATATCTAATTGTAGAACGCTCAATTAATATTTTAAGAATCTAAAATACCCTAACCTAACCACATGTTTTCTGTAAAAAAATACCCTTTGGATTGCATTTGTATCAGTCATTATATTACTAGCATTTGATGGTCACCTAATTAATCGTCCACTTTGCCTTTGTTAGTAATAGAACCGCCCGAGTTGATAGTGTTTTGCCTCAAATGGTGTACGCTCGAACCCAGGTGGGGTATTAGAACCCCCCCACTCTGAAATACAATTGTATTAACACTTAATACACAGACCTTATGACCTTATGAGTACCATTCCGATGTTTTTAGATGTATAACGTAATTAATAGACTTTAGGTGCTCTGTTAACATTACCAGGAACAGTAGTACAGGCAATCATCGGCAATTTCAATTAAAACACTTGTCGAATTCGATACAGAAAGTCATCGACGTGTATTTGCCGACCGCTAAAATTTACGCTCCCGTCCTCAGTTAAGTGCTGTCAAACAAAGCGAACGTGTTTACGTAGCAATATTTGATTGGGTTCCACGTAAGTTTCAAATCGTAATGGAAAGTCTACTATGTGTGAATTTTCGACATAATACGTTGATAGATGGTTTTCCAACACGACACGTGGTAATTATTTGAGTATTAGTTTTATTGAGTATTACGCTGTATATATCCATCGCTACCCCAGATTAATGGCAATTTGTTTTTTGACCTCAATTATTGGTTTCTGTTGCAGCTGACATCAATGCTTTTTGACGTACTTTATTATTATGTACAAAAATAGGTAATGATGATTATGTACGTATTTATAATATAGGTATATGTATATGGTATAATATAAAAGCTGATTCCCCAATATTTCTTAATTTTAAAATATTACCGTTGCTTTATCGATTTAGTGATAGATTATAATAGACTAGTCACTAAATTCCTTAAGTGCTGTAGCAAACACGACTATACTTGTGTGCGAACAGGCGCACTTGTACGTGTTACGGGCCGATTCGACTAGCCGCGGCCGGTTTCGGCAGTGTGTGCGTCGTATTTGTAAATATGTGTATCGTACCTGCCTTCTAAGAAAGGAATTAACCAGTTCGCAGGGAAATGGGCTACTCTGGACGTTTCGAAATATTCCAGAATTATCTAGACTATAAAATAAAGAGACGATCGCCGAAGAGTCAGAAATAAAGTTTCAGTGGCAGTAGTGACATAAGAAATAAATCGGCAGTAGTAGTAGTATGGTATTAGTGACAAGATAAATAAATTGAGACGCGCATAGAAGTAATAAAGTATCAATAAGTAGTGTTGTTAGTGATCTAAGTAACAATTCAATAGTGTATTTAGGGGTATTTGAGATTGAGGATTGCTTTTACTTTTTTAATGATAAAATGTACTTTTTAAATAAATAACTATACCCCTTCTAAAAGGGCAAAGGTCAGTAACTGAAAAAGGTTTTATTATTGAAAAGTATTTTGTTCAAAGTTCATCATTTTGGCTAAACGCAGATTGTGAGGAGTTAACAAATTAGGTACTATTACAAATTTTACTGCTAATGCAGTTGAATAATTTATCCTATGCTAAAAGCTTTACTAAAAATAAACTATGATAAACTAAGCCAAAAAAATGCCACAAATTGAACATTTTTTACTTAAATAAAAAAAAAACAGGCATTTTAAATGAAAGTTGAACAGGAGACTGATTCGTATCCACAAAAATGCGTTTTCGTATTTCTCTGCGCCGGTCTGCTAGTACGGATTGGCTGATTCTATCGGCGTTGCGTTATTTAACATTTTAACAAGTGTATCTCCTTTTAAAAGTATAAGTTCCATCTATTTTTACCTTTCCAATTTGATTATACAAATGATCTTTTTCTTCTATTAAAAATATACCTTAGCAAGTTCCAATTTGATCGAAGTAACGATGAGAAACATGAAACCGAATTAACTGTGTTCGCAATAATAAACCTTCGTATTTCTTATTTTTTTTTTTTTCCACGGTTTCGATGGAGACCGAGTTATGAAAGGTGATCCGGAAAGTTTTAATGATGTACTAGACGACACGTTTTAATTAATACAGAGCAACGAAGCGTTGCGATTAAAAGTTTGTTAATTTGCACTCAAAAATTTAATACATGGGCTCAATTTCTATCAGACATTAATTCAACGTTTTTTGGTGCATTGTAGGAGAAGGTTTTTTTTGTAAATAAACTTTTAACACTTTCAATGACCGACACCAACGCACTGTTTGACACCGTTTTATGGAGCCAGTACAAAATAATGTAACAGTGTTCGACGTAGAGTCGACCTACGAGTTACGTGTCCCCTCTCTTTCCTAGTCTAAGGTACAGATATTATAGCTATCCTATACACAGATAGAAATCTCTCAATGAAAGACTGAAATCACTTTCTAAAAGATGATAAAAATGTTACAATTCGTATAAGAGTATATGACATAATCAGGGACTCTCAATTGTTTATCCTGGGTAATATGCCTTAGTGGACCGACGAACCGTATTAGGTAACTCTACTGATAGAATAGAAGGTGATGATGGACCAATGTTGTTGTATAGTCGCATAAATCTGCTCATCGAAAAACTTATTTTCCCACTTATCATCTGTTAATAGGAAAACCGTCAAATTTTCACAGCAGGTATTCGTTGTCGACCAAATTGTAGTGGTAGCCCATTTCCTTACTCTGTCTTGTACCAATCAGTCGCGTTACAAAATGTGGGAATGTCCGGTATTTTTAGTGACTCTAGTATCTATTGGAATTTTAGTTCAGTGTATATCTAACTAGCTCTTTGCGTCCTGAGGTTTTCTTTCTACCTATCTCTTCCTTTCGTTTTTAACTTCCATGATGCCCTTGCTGTCTTACTTTTTCTAATAACTCCTCATTTCTTACTGTCTGCATTTATAATTCGCTCATTCGCGTATAAACCATAAACATAATCCTTCTCGAGATTGACTTCACAGATAGAGGAGTAGTTTCTTTTTACTCTAATCATTACGAATTTTTTTCACTAATTTTGTCATATTGGATTATCTCACCCCTTATACATATGTGTATATAGAAAATGAACGACTTCCTGTAGTTTTACAACTTCGAGTCCGATACATGTCTCTATATGGTTTGTACACTCAAAGTTTATTCAGAAAAAACACATACTGAACAGGGAAGAATATATATGTGGTAACAAATAGTCGGATGGTAAGATTTTTGTAACGTAAACATGTATGTTGTGCCCAAATTTCGAAGTCGTAACGCGCTGTGGTGGTGGTGAGTATTCGCCTATTAGGCCCTGAATATGCACAACGCCATCTACCCTTAAACAATTTGTCGCCAACGCTGTGTAGGAAATTTACGACATCCCCAACATGTTACAGATAAAAATTTCGCTTAATGTTCAAACTTTAAAAGTGGAGCACAACATAAACAAAAAAAAATGATTAATAGGAAAACGTGTGATATAATTGATCACGTGCTGTAATACGCGATAACAAAGAACAGGTTGTTGGTTCGTATAAACACTAATTGGATGGGGAATAACAAATGGGTTTTATCCGTACCGTTCTTCAGCGTTGCTTTATATACTACCTTTACGTTTATTTATACATTTACACAGAGAATACATACACGTATGTTCAATAGGATCACACTTCGTTCCTGCTCCGTTCCATTGGTTACTCGGAAAGCCGTGAAACATCTCGATTGTCGTTATAACGATGGTCGCGTGCTGCAGCACGTGCCAGTAAGTTCGCTGGGGTAAACGACGAGAAACGAGGTGATGCTAGGCGAGGTGAGGTCGAGAGAAGGGCAGCGTGGTGTGCAAGCCGCTGCGGGCCCTCATAAATCGTGTAATTGCACGCTTTATTATACATGAAATGCAGATGCGATCTGCTTTAACACATGATTTATGCGGAAATATCGCAGGCACTCGAGCTTGAGACGCAAATTTCAACGCTGCATTACATATTGAACTGAACGGTGGCGTTTTCGTTACCTGCGATAACTGTCGAGTTAACAGCCCCTTGATAAGTACATAGGTATTCCCGTGCTATTTTACTGAAAAAAATAGCAATTGATGAAACAGTGAGTAGAGAGTATACATCAAGCAATGAACATCAAAATTATTACAACGACCAAAGATGTCACGAGAGCACAATCTGTGGTAAACGCTATAAATAACAGGTACTGTATTGCCCAACAAGATTCCTTTCTGTGAGGAAATTGCTTATTGAACCAGACCATCGTATAGCGACGACTTGCGTGAAAGGCACGCATACCAAAATAGAACAAAATATGCGCCTGGTCAGTCAGTTTACCACAGATGGTGCTCTCATGACATCTTTGGTCGTTGTAGAATCTACCTCTGGTAAGAGGAAACTTTGTGTTGGTCTGTATTCTGTCGGAACGTCCTACGACACGCTGATGCGAGCCAACAAGCTTGAAATCGCGATCCGTGCCCTGTGGTTTCGACAGAATACTAACCAGGAGCACATTTTGATCAAAATTATTTTATACAGGTCATTCGAACTCAAACATCTTCTCTCTATCAGTTAGAATCTAATATCGCTAACAACCAGCAGTTAGTGAAGATCACTTTATTTATACGACGTTTCAAACAACTAACATCAGTAAATTAAAAATTGACATTAAATATATTAGTCAATACTTGACTGTAAATGAATTGATTTATAAATATGATGAAATTAATTCATTTGCAGCTATTACATTTGCATGTCTAGTGCCTACTATACAGGCTAGCTGTAAACCTGTAGAACAGTGGTGATAATTTTGAATTTTGGGGTTACAACAACCTGGACTAAAATCCATTTTGCATTTCACGTACCTAACTTATCTATTCGATTGCACAAGCTTTCGTAGCATTTTTTCTGTTTAGATGTATTGACGTTTGAAAGTGTGGAAGTCGTAAGACGACATGTTCAGTTTTTAGAAGGTTCCTAAAGGATACCCGCTGCTATTTACGTATCAGTCCTATATATCTGATCGAAATGGATTGATTTCACTGTCGAATTGAATTGAACTCTTTATTTTCGTTCGTGTCGGAGCCGCGCAACTTTCTCGAAAAATAAATTACTGGGATTTAATTCGTCGTCGAGTTTTAAAGGCAGCTTTCGGATGATACGGTAAAATTTATAGTTTACGGATGTCCCTTTATTTACTTTCGCTGGCCCTCGAAGCAGCGTTCTTATCATTACATCGTCCCATCTTTACTACAAAGATGCCAAGGCCGATGACGACGACGATGTCGAAAAACCCGTAATCATTTTTGAAGTTTTCAGCTGCACAAGCAAATTTCACAAGAAAATAACTTTCTGAATGCTGACTTTGATATATATCGGGCTTCGTTGCTCGTGAAAGAACTTTTATAAACGATCTTCCTTCAGTTTAAGCGCGGATCAAATCTGCTGGTGTATCGCTGTCTTTGGAATTTGACGTGAACGAGGCAAAAAGTCAATATTAAAGTGTAGGCAGTGACGTGTATCTGCTATCTCGAAATAAGAACGGAGATGGTCAGAAGGACTGAAGTATTTATCGATATCGTTCTTTAGAAAAATAAATAAAGAATTCAGTAACACAGTGAATTAGGTTTCGGAACAAACCTTCCACGAGATTATTATGCTCGAGAATAATTTATCAAAGCTGTTATGAAAATTCTAAGTAAAACACGACCATAAAATACTACTAGAGATATGTTCCGTTTATTTTAAGAACGTTAGTTGTGGATTATAAAGTCATTCCTAAATTGAAGGCAGTAATTGTTTCAGATAGAATATTTAGTTTTTTTCATCTTTCTCTTATAAACGAAACTGCTCATAAGAAGAAAACAAAAGGAAATAACAGAATCCTATTAATATACTTTATAATATTAATTGAATTTGTTGTCATAAATGTAACATTCCATTTAAAATAACAAATACATCAATACAAATTAATTTCTACCAACTACAAGTAACCTTAAGTTAATGAAGAAAAAGAAAAAAGAAAAGAAAAACTGCCATTGCTCTGGCGCATAAAGCCAGAGACCCGGGTTCGAATCCCGGCGGGGGCATGATGACAGCAGTAGCTCTTTCCTCATTAATTTGAGGTAATTTGTAGATGGTTCTTGAATTTAATTCACATTAATGTATTCGAAATCACCACTACTAAAAAATGTTCTCGATATTTCATTGAAACGATTAAACTTGAATTAAAATTTTACAGCATTTTCTTAATTTATATAAAATATATCACAAATAAATATTTTTTATCGATTTGAAAAAAGACGTAGTTCTCAAAGAGTAAACTCCAGTCGTGTGTCGAAGTTAACACACGCCACTTTTTATATCTTTTAAATAATATACTGCCTTCATAAATAACCGATGACCACGTGACCTTTTTTTAGGTAACCAACAATACGAAAGCATGTTAAATTAAAATAAATAAGAGAATAAAAAGGCAAAAAGAATTGTTTTATTATTTGTAATCGAACATAACCAAAACTCACAAGGACGACACTGACATTTAGTTGACAGGTGACAGTAATTTTAATTCTTAGACTATGAAAAAGAGGGGACCAGAGGGGACGCACAATCGTCGACTGCAAAATTGTTACGCGATGGACCCAGCAGTCAGCGCTCAGTATAGCGAAACATATATTTTCAAGGGGGAGGTAGTTTTGTTACCATTATTCGTACAATTATCATTCCATACAGAGTATCAATTGTTTATTTGATAACGTAAACAATTATTAAGAACTGTTTTTTTGCGTCATACGTTACTAAGAAAATATTATTTATTTTATGTCAAAGAGAATACATGTTCAATGAAATCAAAAGCAAAGAATTATTTTATTAACGTTAATTAACATGATGTGGCGGAACTCATAAACTTTAAGAAGAATTCTTTTTAATTAATTAATTTTACTTTTTTAGGTTTTATAACTAAAAGTGACGCCGCCTATGAAATATTGTGGTAAACGCATGCTTCTAATAACTTTGAAAGTATTTTTTGTTTCTTACGCTATCAGTAAACCATTCCAGCAAAATGAATGTCACGCACTAATGATTGTTGTACGTAGATCATAACATATTTCAAGTATTATGTAAACTATAAACAAATTAAACGCGATCTACTTTTGCTTAACCTTAATACGTAAAATTCTTTTTACCTGTGAAATGAGATTCCTGGTTCATTTCTTTCATTGCCGCTTTTATAGCCGTAAGAAGAATAAATCACCATTGTTTTTACACAAAAATCTAACTACACCATTCAATAATATTCACATTTTAATGACCGACCACTGTCTGCCACCGTTCTATGGAGGCAGTACAAAAAAAAGTAACAATGTTCGACGTAGAGTCGGCTTACGAGTTACGTGTCCTCTCTCTTTCCTAGTTTAAGTTTTAGTTACTAACCAGTAAGTAGATGTATGGTAAATGTAAGGCGCCAACGCCAAATTAGCAAATACACTATAGGTTATTAAAAGTGAAGCCAGGTGGTCATCTGTCATTTATGAAAGCACTTTATCTCCAGTTTTGATTATAAATCCTAAAACGTCCGGTTCTAGAGATACATAGCGTTAAAAAGTAACGTTTAAGCGAAAAATACTACTTTGGCGTTATCCAATGAATTCCGCGTGAAAGATGCTTGACGTAAATCGGCAGAAAAAGACCGATTTTTATTTGTTACGGTCAAGTATTAGTTATTTATTATGTCGTATTCGTATATATACTTACATCTATGCATATTAACTAAATATCTCGAAAACTTGTAAATCTTCAAAAAGTTGAAACGGAGTCTTGAGGGTCGATGAGTACATTTAGTTAATGATGAAGTAATTAGGTCGACATTGATGAAAGACTACGGATCCATATCATGTGCGTGTTCAACTTTTTTAATGATCTCCCAGAAATGTAGCAGATTTATTTTGATTTGAACGTAATATTGTATAGAACATCCAAAATATTTTTCCATCCTGTTATATAAACGAAATCCATTCCAACATGATTATACCAGTATGAGTATCAAAACCTTTTCAATATTATAATGTATATATAATAGGGGTGCATGAAGTACAATAACTATTTACCTTATTATTTTTTATAATCCATGTCTTTTATAAATACCTTGATCACCGTCACCACAAAAACACCAATAGGTACTCTTCTTTATAAAACTTCCCCCTCGCTTCGCTTGATTTACCCATATCCATTGTAAAGGGATTATTCTGACATTAACACCCAACGACCCTGCTATAAATCTTATGCCACAACACCTTTATTTACTTTTCAGTTTAAGAGATTTATCCGTATTGTTATATTTTGATGTGTAAATCACCATTATGTTGGTTAAACGAAATCTACAGGGTGCGCAAAGAGAACAATGTTTTGATTCCGTTGGAGTTTCGAAAAAAAAAATAACAGCTGCTCTTTTCGTAGCGCAAAAGAATGTTAAACAATTTCTGTGACATTTACAAGAGCTATGAGATCAAAACGGATCTTTGCATAAACTCAGAAACCATCAACATGTTTATTTCAGGATCTGCACATACAATAGCATCTCAACTAGGTACCTAGGAGGATAATAAGGGTTTCGTTTGATAACAAAATTAGAAAATTGAAAAAAAATTGACCATTCCGAATCTTGTTCTAATTAGCTAAGAATTTTAGAATAAAAGAATTATTTACTTATGTTTCAGGAAGCGTTTAAAAAGCTTAAGGTTTTAAAGTGAAATGGTGAATCTGTCAGTACAGTATAAAATAACAAAAATTCCTTCCAAAACTTTTTTTTTTCTACATTGAAGTAGTAGAATTTATTAACAGCGCTCGTGTTATGTTTTATTAAGCTATTGCATAGCTTTTATCGCGGGCTTTGAGCGCGGCGACCGAATCAAGAAATTCCGTAACGAAAAAACCTAACACCCCCCACTCCGACCGGCACAGCGGTGCGGGGTGTGCGTGCGACTAGACGTATGCGTGTAGACTGTACGAAGCTCGCACAGATCGAGAGGAGCTGCTCCGAAATCGGACGAATACGTAAGCAGCTGTTTGTGAGAAAGTATATAGGTGTATAGGTAACTTGAATATTAATATCAAAAAAAAAAAAAATACTGCATAAATATTATAATTGCATAAGTTGATAAAAAATGCTATGCAATAGCTTTACCGCGGCAGTCCCCGAGTGCCACACGTATTTTTTTTTATAGAATTTCGCTTTCTTTATCATCTTACAGAGCTTGTTAAATACAATTATTTTTAATCATTATTAATAAGCAAGCTTTATTTATAAAAAAAAAATACAGAATGATTGATTTTACTAGAACATCCTAAAACAAACAATGTGGAGTAATCTATAGTTCAGTAAATGTTTCTTTTTTTTTTTTTTCCTTTTAAAGATGCTACAATCTTCGTAGAATAGTAATTTTCCAAGATGACAACGGCGTTTTTATTTACTGACTTTATACCTTCTGACACGTTCTACTCAGTCCTTTCCTTACTAGCCACCGTATATTTTATGAAAAACTGATTATTCTCGAGGCGCTTATTAAAACATCCGTAGCGAGAACTTCTCTTCTGACAACTAATTTCGGAAACAGCTTTCGTAGCGCAAGGCACCTGCTTTCTATTATCAAACTATCCTCGTTTTGGAGAGACAAGATACTCGCTTAGAAGTTATGCAAGGTGTGTTATGTAATACAGAATAAAGTTGCGAATATTTTCCCTTAGAAATAATTTAATATTTCGACGAAACTTGGGAAGGTTCACATATAGGTTCAGTTAAAGGGAATATTGCAACAGTTTCGGGTAGTTGTTCGTCTAATTAATACTGTGACGCAGATGAGGACGTCAGCAACTTACATCGTTTAAAACTTACACCAACCGATCGTTTGGAAGGCGAAAAACTTATGCAATTAAGGCCATCTTAAATTTCTCCTTCATTTAGATTCGACGCGGCCGACATAACAACTGTTCTGTCAAATTTAGAAGTTTGATTATACAACTTTAGAAACGATTTTCGTTTGCTCAAGTTTCTGCAATTAATTCGATAGAATACGTTCTGTAAATAGCTTTCGTAACTTTAAACGGTAAGAAATTACAGTAAGTTAGAATTCGAGATGCTGTACGACAATTGTGCACAACAACCATTAGAAACTCCGTTCACTAGTAATCAAGAAAGCGATAAAATGAAATCGGTACCTCAAAAGCTGCGCCCAGTATATAGAAAAATGACTTCCCGATTCTATAGAAATCTTAACATTTTTATTTAATGGAGATCCACAACAATTATTGAACCACACCGATTGTGGTTTCTCCAGACTTTCCTCTAAAGCCGGTCATATGTCACATACTTATCGACAGATTATCGACATGTCGTAAACATGTTGTTTCGTTTACAACATAGTGATTCTTATGACTGTTCGTAAACATGTTGTTGACAAGCAGAGACGCTGCATACGGTATAAAACATGTCGCAAACAAATAGTATACGACGCTGCGTGCTCCAATTCCAAACGTCCTGCAAGCTGCAATACAATGGACGATAATCCAAAAATTAAAATAAAGTTATACTGTCGCATACTTCTTGTGAGAAGGTACGAATTTTTGTTCCTACAGTTGAATTATACAAGACAGCTTCGGGATGTAGTTGTCCGATGGGGACGAAACTTTGGGCATTGCCCTTGATGGGACATGAAAAAATCCCAAAGGATGTTTGGTGGAAACTAATGTTTTATGGGGGTTTAATGGTAAAACTTCTGAATCGAGATCTCCACGAAAAATAGGTTTCTGTTTTGAGAAAATGTTTCAAAATGATTTATTTATTGAATACATCGAAAAAATAATTGGCAGAAAGGCTTTTCAACTCATTTCTATACAAATAAAGGTCGATTCTGAATGTAATTAAACCTTTGCCCTAATGACAGTTTGAAAGCAATAATTATTAGGTACTGTTCGGGAGTGGTCCGGAATTGTCGTAATTACTCGTTTGTTTAAATTTTTAAACTACTACAGGTAAATAAATGGGGAATTGTAACAATCTTTGCGTACGCTAACGTTAAATTAGGTAGGTTATGTGATTAGGGTTTGATTCGTGACATATCTTGACTTTATTTTATTTTCACAGAGCTGAACTTCAACTCATCACCTCACTTACCTTCAACCTCACCTAACCTAACCTAACTTACCTTCAACAATTCAAACCACCGAATAATGCAAACCACTATCGAATAGTGACAACTATTTTTGCTGACTGCTGTTAAATTAGGTATTTTTCATGTCCCATCAAGGGTAACATATCAACAACAAAGTTTCATTCCGATCAGAGATGACCGCTATTCGGAACCACATCCCAGCTTCGAACGAACATATTGTAGCGAGCATGAGTATTCCTGTGTGCGATCAGGCACACGTGTACGTGAACGACTGTTCGAACTAGTCGGCTAGCCAAGGCCGGTGTCGGCGGTGTGCGTCGTATTTGTAAATATGTATATCGTACCTGCCTTCTAGTTCGCAGAAGAATAAACACGTTTCGAAATACCTCCACAAGATTCTAGAGTTTAATCACAGAGACTATAAAAAGAAGAGACGATCGCCGAAGAGTGAGAAATAAATTGACAGTGGTAGTAGTGACATAATAAATAAATTGAGACGCGCAGTGAAAACTAAATACGTGTAAATAAATAGTGTGCTTAGTAATATAAGTTTAGTAATAACAGCAGCAAGTACAACCTTGTTTATAGTGTCTCATCAAGTATTGTACTCAGTCACCAAGATTTTGCTTTTAGTAATTATCAGTAACTGCGTTTTTGATCTACATCTGCATACATCTATTTTTTTAATACATTTCCTCACCTTTTAGCTCACATTATATTAGTATTCTTGGAATGTGCTAGGGGCGTTTATCTTCTGGAGAACAAAAAAGGTTATTATTATTGCTTATACGTCATAAACTCGGTTCGAACGAGCCGAAAAGGGCGACACATTTTTTTTAAAAATCTACGACATTACACACAACCGTCTGACAAATGTAATGCCGGAAGGAAAAATATGTCGTCGCATCACGAAGTCGTCAGAGGCCTGTTCATTTCAGGAACAGAACACGTTTACGAGGCCGTGTTCGAACCTTCGGTTTTGTTTTCCGCGACAGAAGGGTTGACATATGAAAAGGCAATGGAACTCGAGGCAGCTGTATAGGAAAATGAAACAAAGGTCTCTCTCGATAAGATAGGAATCCTTTTTTGTAGTACAAATGCGACGCAGATTAAGTGCGAAGAATACGGTGCGTAGACGTGAATACAAATTAGCCTATCAACAAAACAAGAACGTCCTCGACGACGTAACGTATATTTCGTGGCAAGAAGGCATGTTGAGGTGAAGCTGCAAATCAAAAAGCGGCTGTCGTGATTAATGTCATTTAAATAAAAGAAGGGAAGACTGTTTTTCTACCGATAATATTCTTACGATTATAATTAGTAAAGGGCAAATAAAAATTATAAGGTTTCCCCAAGGAGACGAAATTATTTATGAGTGTTACTAAAACTGTGACACTGCAACAATAACCTAATCATCGATAAAACCTACATTGCAGCGTGTAAACGTCTGAACGTTTCCTATGCCATAGAAAAAGTACGCTGCCAGAATAAATACCCAGCAAAAGATTCTACACCACACTGTGGCTTTTATTTGAAGAAGTTTAATGATTTTCAGTTATTTTTTTCTTAAATTATCACCCTAAAGGAATGCGTCAAGAACAAAATAAGACGAGAATTTTTCTTATCAATAACAACATTTCTTATTAAGAAACAAGAATTCTAGCCCATAACGTTTGAAAATAAAAGACTAAAGCAAACAAGTTTCGACGTAGGCCATAAATTGGAAAACACTCTGTATAATGCCTACATGGTAAACAATTATGAAAAATACAAATAAAACCGAACCAAAGCAGAAAGTGCGGGGTCTATAAAAATAACAAAAATGTAGAAAATAGTGCACATGTAGAACTAACCTAACCGAACCCACAAAAGGCGCGGAATCCATACGCTAGCAATAACAAGAAACAGCAACAACGTTGCTAGTTAGATAAGAGGCGGTTTTTGCAGCCGTAAGCAGAACAAATCAACATTGTTTTAAACAAAAATCCACTAAAAACCAACTACACCATTCAATAATATTCACATTTTAATGGCCGACACCAACGCACTGTCTGCCACCGTTTTATGGAGCGAGTACAAAATAAAGTAACAATGTTCGACGTACAGTCAGCTTACGAGTTACGTGCCCCCTCTCTTTCCTAATCTAAGGTTGAGAGTATTACTGTTGTTGTTACAGATCTCCAAACATCAACCAAATGAGAGATTGCATAATTGGGCATCAGTAGATAATCTTAATAGAAAATTTTAGCATCAATTACGTATAAATGAACTAAAGTCAAGCTATTCAAAACCTAAACTCTACAATGTAGATATTTGCTTGAAAAAAATAATAAGTGATATGGCATGTTTTTACGTATGGTGACTCATGAACATACAAATTTTATTGTTAAACTAACAGAAAATCCTGGTGGCTCTTATGAGAACTTCCAATCAGAAGTACATAATTGATTGCCAGAAATACGTACATAAAAGAAAGATAATGTTTTGAAACGAACCGGAATGTGCATTAATTAACTCTGCCACTTTGTTAATTTCATTTCCGCTATGAAATGCAAGATAAGCATCTGAATGAATATAATCGACGCAATCAATTTTCTTTTATTTACAAAAATAAAGTTACTGCTTTAGATAAAATCGAGTGAAAACTTTAGCGCGACCTACTACATACGTATAAGTAAAAGGAAGTTGCTTTTCAGATCAACGTAAATATACCCATGGTAGGTACTTTATTTTGGAAACAAACACAAGAATTTGTTACGTACGATCAAAGCATTTACCTTTGGCACAAGAAGCTAACTCTATATAAGCACGAAGCTTGTTAAAGTTCCAGAAGAAATATAAGAACTGCTTGCTTGCTCGTTAACTTATTTCTACAACTTTTAGTTATTTGCTTTTGCAGAGCTGCTCAAGTCTTACAAACAAAAGAAAAATACAAATCATGTTGCATCCAAAGCATGAAAGTATGGCGGAAACCGTTCATCCTCTACAATTTTCCTGTTTATGCTTTTGTTTTCTCTTGTGTACTGCATAGAATTCCCGGATAACTTAATGTCCTATTTTCTCCAGGATATTCGTATGTTGTCATCCAGTAAAAATGTATAAGTTCAAGTATTTCGGTCACCGTGTATTTCAAACTATCATTAGGTTACATAAAAAGGAATGGGAAGTAATGTAACATGACGTCTAGCACAATTTTCAGCTTTAGAAAACTAACACAGACACCAAGTTAACGCCATCTGTAGCAATTTTCTATAAATTAAGGATATTTAGTATCTACGTATGTGGTGGATTATTAATGTACCTGTAAGCGTGAAACTCACTTTGCTCAGTATTCTGTTGAAACTGTCTGTGGCGCGTTAATGATGACCTGAGAGCTGAAACGTCCGAAATGTGGATACGTATGTGGTGGTTTCAAAAGAATGCTGACCAATAACGGCTTTTTGTTTGTTCAGCAGCCGTACTGGTGGCGTGAAATTTCACAATTTTTTCTACAATTTTTGCAGAATATTACAACTCTTTGTTCATAAATACCGCACATTTTAAGAATATCGTATCAAGGAATGTTGAAACACGATATATTATATGATCATTCTTAAATAAGCGAAGAGCAAGTTGATTTTCTTTAGTAGCGTCTCTTATACCAACAATTGAATCAAAATCAACTAAAGGATTTAAAAAAAAGTTCAAAGCTCATTTTAATCTGAAGATCATCACATGAGGCAAAATAGCTGTTATCAAGAACACCCTTAAACTGCATTTTGTTCATTGTAAAAGCAGCTGTGTATATGAAACCTAAATTAAATTACACGTAGGTACTTATATATGAAATAATACTAATAGTATATCCATAGTCAGTCGAAAATATTATAAATTCGCCGTCTCTACCCGGTTTGCCCACATTTATGCCTATATACATTACAAAAAGGCACGCAACACAGCGTTTTCGATAAATCTCTCGCCGGAAGTTGGTTCTGCTATCTACCTCAAATATTATATTATCAAGTGTTTTTTATATCCCTTTCAATTGTGATTAGAAAAACTATACCTTAAAGTTTAGATAAATACCTACTTAAGCCAAATAGTTTCAATTGGACTTTGAAGAGCTACGGAAACTTTTCATGATTATTAATTATATTAATATTTTAAAAGATTAATAAAAGTCAACATTGTCAATAACCAATAGTAGCTTTTATTGATTAACAATATTTTATTCGTACCAAAATTAAATTCATATAGCTATTTATAATGAATAAGAATTTCCATCACAGTGGGTAATAAGCGTTGTTTTTTTTTTAAGCGAAAAGCGTCTCTTCAGTATCATAGAAAAAGTTCAAGTCGAAATTATATTTAGAAATACGTAAGAAGAGAGAAAGTTAGTAGAAAGTAATCCAAGAGTTATTAAAATTTAGGAAGTTATCTTTAAAAAATCAGAGTTCAATTAAAACATGTTTTATTCAAAATTTATCTTTCAGTACTCTCATCATTATTATTAAAAAAGATAATAACAATTTTTTAATAAGATGAAAGTATTTTAATAAGAATATCTACCTTAGCGATACTTAATAAAATTTTGGCGAATTGTTTGTCTGGATGTCCAAAATGAAATTGTTTTTTGCCCCGTTGATTGCGTTTCAAATTAAATTTATGAAACGTTAGAGTCAAAAATGATTGTGGAAATTTCCATTCCTACTCAAGGTCTATTTGTAAAAAAGTTGAGATCAGTCGAGGGTAACACCTACGATTATTTAATATTAAAATTTGCATATACTGTCGCTTTATCCCTGATTGTTAAAAATCTACCTTAATAAGTACACCATATGCTCATTGTATCAGAATTATAAAAGAGGGTTATCCATATGATAAGCTTAAAATTAAATTTACTTGCACTGGGTGTTCCAAATACGAAAAAATAGCGTTTCTTATAAACGGCAATTCTGTTAAATATGGGTCCAACAGAAGAATGATTTAAGAAAAAAACGCTCACTACTTCAAAATATGGGCCCATACAAAAAAAAAATCACGGTCTGAATATTTGAATATTTTTTATTCACTGTGTAGCGTATGAGCTAACATGTATATGGTGCGTGTGGTGGTAGTGGTTCTGTGAAGAACCAGTTGGATATGCGGATGGTTATTTCGGCATCCGTGGTGATCGTCGGTGGTGAACGATGAATACCTCTTCGGTATTAGGGAGGATACCTCTTCGGTATCAGTAGAGGAGGAAAAGCGAGTCAGAGTTAGACTAATTTATTCAATTATTTGCAGCTTATTTATACTAATATTACTTACATGGGCCTTATGACAAAAGGTATGGTCAGCAGCTAATCTGGTGTGTGTAATTGTGGCTAAAAAGTGCCAATGTTCTATGTAAGCAGAATTATATTTCGCAGTACAGAGTGTATTAATTTTTGTTGTTTAATGAGTACCGTGTGTTCCCCACAACTTCAAATGGACAAAAAATTTTCGTTCTGTAATAGCTAAATTTACAGACGATTTTCAATTTACAAAACCAACTTTAGGAACTAGCTGAGCTATTTGAAACGGATAAAAAAACATTCGAATTTTGCTACGTTTTTTTTTGCAGTTGTTTATTTTTTGATTAATTGTTCTACTTTGGCCACAGTGAGCACATTATGTATCTTTTGAGCCACTCGGCATATGATTCCAACTGGAAAAAAAACACCCTACACAAAAAAAATATATTCAGAACGAGCATTTCCTGTTTATTTATTTGTTATGTTTTACGTTTGTGTACATTTCTAGCCCATGTTACTATCACTATAATAACTATGCGTGTTTTCTGGTAGCCCTAATTCAATTTCAACCCCACGTTTACATTTGATGGATATCTATGTATTCCTACCCTATGTGTAATAAAGCCAGACAATATTCTCATTTAATATTAATTTGATCTGCGATCAGTTCTTAAACCGACATCTGACCGATATACGAGGGCATACAAACACATCTTGACAATATATATTGAATAAAAGCAATAAATCGGTTTAGGTGTTAGTAAAAAAACGAATTGTCGTCAAGCTTTTTAAAATAAATAATGTGAAAACTACAAAGCGTCTTCACGTTCTATTCAGTTCTATTTTGTAGAGCTTCACCAAGTGGCAAATAACTGTAATCATTGACACTTATTAATTCCTTCTAGCAGCCACAAAAAGTAATTCATATTACTAGTTAATAGTTGCAAAAGTCCTGGGCCGTCTCTGATTATGCCCTTAAGTTTAGGGTGCTTTTAGAAAACTATAAAAGAATGTTGTTTTTTTATAATTGTTTGTGAGTCCTTCAACAACTTAATCTCGTTAAATCTTGTTGTCAATTTGAAGAACCGAAGATGCGATATAGCGAAAATGTTTCTTTTGCAAAAAACAAGTACAGCACGCGTTGTACATTAATATTTAAAAAACGAAAACAGTAACTAATGACGTCATTATAAAACACACCGTCAAAATAGAAAGGATACTATGACGAACCCATCCTCCATAATAAAATTTTAAAAGGAACAATTATTTAATTATATACTACGTAGCTAAAATCCTAATTTACGAAGTAATGCTATCTTAAAAATGCTACTTTAGCATCTACTTTTTTTTTTATGTCTACAGCGTTCTCGCCTACTCTTCTTTTAAATTTAACGTGCTGCCTTCCTCATCTCTCACGGCAAAAGCAACCACCACTTACAAGCGTGCTCATAAATCGCAGATATCCCACCTCCTTCGAGAAACACCTGCACTCAAGAAACAATTAACGAGAAAACAACAAAAACGCAGGCTTTCAAATGAAAGACGATTTACTTTTCCACAGCGACCATAAAACGTTCGCGTTCCACACTCGACAAGACGAAGACTTAAACTATACACTCAACGTTATACGTATATTAATAAACTTTCTTGATACTGCTTTCAGGGTTTAATTAAAGTTTTATCGTTTTTACGATCGACGTACGTTTTATAGTTCATAACAATCTTACTAGTAAGCCTTTTGGTCTTTGTAATAACCTAAACTTGAGCACATCATTAATTAAAAAAAAAAAAAAAATGAGACTATATATTCAAAAAAGAAAAGTCAAGAAACTTCAGACATAACTAACTGTAAATCACTTGATCGTCAGTATCCAATAAATTATCTATTTCATTATAATTGTGGTGATTTCATGTTATTTGAATTCAAAATTTCTTTTAATTGTTTTGCAATTTAATATACCTACCTGTACGTGTTCGTGTGTCTTTTTCAGGACCGTAGCCAGGAACAAATCTTGGGGTGAGCATGTATAATTTTAGGTAGGGCGGAAGGACATATGTACCTATATTATTCTATTCATAAAATTTTTCCCATTTATTCTACATAAAACAAATGTTCTTTTTGAACGGTGAACGTTAATTTGTGTCGTCAACATAAATCGTTCAATACCCAGACAACCTTACTTTTGTTAATAGACTGTTTTAGGGAATATTTTGCTAAAAGGTTTGTGCTGTTAACTACATATTCAGATACAAAAAAAATCACAAGTTAAAAATGAACCTGATTTATCAGTAGCTACGATAAAATACAAATAACAATGATTGCGAACCAAAACTAAATGAATTTACATTATTTGTTCATCAGCAATTTTGCAATTTTCATTAAATGCAGGCGCGTTTAGAAAAACGTCAAAATCAATATTAGTTTCGTTTTTCTCAAAAAGTTTTTGTCAAGTAGGTAATTCAGAATTTATTGAACAAAGATGGATATAAAATAGTTTCAAAAGCGAGTTCATTTAAATTTAAAAAAATTTTATGGCGTTATAGAGTGTTGTCGCTAAATGGGGAGAATAAAAATCAATCAGTGAATGTAGGCTTTCACGGCCGGCTTGTTTGTTCCAAAAAGTATCTTCTTTCGGGCTTGAAGGCCGTCGTCCATGGAAATAATATCCCGACGTTACGCCTGCGGCTGCGGCAGGCATCTTCATAACCTAACCTAACCCCTGAAGATGCCTGCCGCAGCCGCAGGCGAAACGTCGGGATATTATTTCCATGGACGACGGCCTTCAAGCCCGAAAGAAGATACTTTTTGGAACAATAAAAATCAATATTATTCTTCCCACGGGTAGTACTAGGGATCCCCCGTTTGTTATTAAATCTTTTTGTCTACCACTGTTACTGTGTGTTTATTACTTTGTTGACTCCTACAACTGGAGATATGAGAATTCCAAATTACAACTAAAATCTCAAACAAGTTATAGCCTCACTCTTTATATGTTACATCTAATTCCAACCTTACGTAATATTCCATTTAATAATCCTCTTTGTATTTCGTAATATACCTATAAAATATAAATATAGAGACTTTATGAGTGAATATTTGACTTTCAAATAAGACTTTTATTAGAGTATCTTATGAAGTTACATCTTATGAAGTTACAGGAACACATCTGCATTTTATAGATTTTTACTTTAAATTAGAATAAAATCGCTTTGTAAAAATTTAAAATTATTCACATCATACACGACAACTTTCGACCAAAGATGTGAAAAATTACTTTTACAATGTATAGAAAACAGAATGGAACATTTCTCATTTTCGCCACATTTAAAAGAAGATCTAGTTGAAACTAAAATATACAAGAAAACATTAAAAAATTAAGTAAAATTGCATTAAAGCTAAAGATATTTATTCTCATATTTTTTTACAGTCCAACTAAAAATTATAAGGTATAGACAGGTTTATCATTTGTATTCTCACTATTATCACTGTCGATTTATTTTTTATGTTACTACCGTCACTGTCAATTTATTACTAATCAATTTATTACTAACTACTCGGCGAACGCCTCTTCACTTTTATAGCATCCATAGAAAAGTCACAAAAATATAGAATACTCGAAACGTCGAAAGTTCTTTACATTTCTGAACCGCTTAATTGCTCTCTTAGAAAGCAGGTACAAGACACATGTTTACAAACACGACGCACACGCTGCCAAAACCGGCCGCGGCTGATGGCCAAGCCGGCCCGCAACACGTACAAGTGTACCCGATCGCAAACAAGCATGCTCGTGTTCGCTGCAATATTTTCATATAATAATCTTTTACTATCTTCCTTCTTCCTAAGGTTGCTAGAGTTTCTCCAAGAAAACCTTAGTCGTTCATTTCGAAAAGTGTACTTGTATTTAGAAGTACTTCTCAGTACCTTCTTAGAATGTCGATGCTGAAAGTTTTGAAAAGTCATTCAACTCTTTCTCAATCGTCTTGTTGTTCGGAAACTTCTGTTTTAAGTTAAGGCTCTGCGTTACATTTTATTAAAGCGTTTCGAACTTGTGCAAACATAATCATCTTACAAACTTTCCGAAACAGCAAGGAAATAGACCGATTACGAAGGTGATGTTCTATCGGAAAGAGGCGATAATAAGTTAAGGACGACGCACACAACGCCACGTCTACATTGAGTAAGAGCGGCAAATGTGTCATTAACAGGAACCTTCCGAACTTTTCTAATTTAAGTTCATCGGCAAAATAATCAGCTAAATGGTCTTCAACTACGCTACTGGTTCTCACTATCTGAGCAGCACATTATCAACTGATAAAGACGAATAAAATTGTAGATTATTATCTGTATTATGAGAGGCCATCAGTTGTAACACTGGTCTTTCGTGAACGCTACCAGGTCTCATCAATCAAAATTTGAAATATTACGTCTTGAATTGTGCAAAGATTGATCGGGTTGGGTAAAGATTGTCCCTGCCGTTAGTGTTGTAATAAGTCCTCACCTCTTCCTTTCCAAATAACTTTCTAACTAAAGCAACCGTCCTTCCCCGTTGGCATCACCACAAAACGGAAATTGGCCTGCTATCGAAAGCAAGAAATATTGACGTCTGAAATCGAAGGGGAACGATGAATTATCAATAAGTAAACTTAAATTTGGCATCTGTAAACGCCTATAAAATTACTGAAAACGCTTTTTACTGAATAAATATTTATAATATTTCCGCTAATTTAAAAAAGTTCAATAAATACCCTTGCTTCTTTGCGAGTATTTACCGGAATAAAATCAGATATTAAAATCATTAAAACGTTGCTTTCAAGTAACACGTTTAAAGATTTATTGTTTAAGGATTTGCTTTGCAAGACTTAAAAGTCAATTATAAAGGCCTAGCAAATGAGATGGGATTTATTTTTTAATATTAACAAGAATCCAACGTCATAACATTAAATACAATACAAGATCATCCCCAATCAACAATACTATAAATTTTGGCATTTACATCAATTCAGGGGATATTCAGAAAAACATCTTACGTGAAGAAGTTAATTCTTCCTAAAATCTGGATTATTTGAAACTATATGTAGTTTATGGTGTATTGTTTAAAATTTCACACAGATTGTGGTTTATTAACAATTGGTAAAAGTTTTTTTATTTCCTATATTCAGGAACAAATTTTATGGAGGAGCCTTTCGAGAGGGAGGTTAGGTTAGGTTAGCTCTCTTTTCGCAGAGAGAAATGACTAGCATCATATTTACTTGTGATCTTGTGAAATTAGAATAGTAGGAGGTGTAGTAATATCAAGCGTTCTTGAGAACTAAAATTGAAAATAAACTATTAAGACCAAGGGCTTCACACATCTTTCAAGTACAAATATTCAATTAAAAAAGATCAACATCAGAGTTAGTAGGTATTGCAAGAACAAGAACAACAATAATATTTAAATAATTATAAACCTATGCTACAAATTTGTTACTAATTCGTCATTTCTTTGACGGTGTTCATATTCATAAAAATTCATGGTAGTTTTACACTATCGCGGTCCCCTCGTTTTTTGGCTCTAGAAAATCGAAAAATCAACCGATTTCAATGAATTTTTTTTTGAATCTTCGTTTTTAGGGCGGATTTATAAAAAAAAAAAAAAAAATGGGAAATCTCACTTGAAGATTTCATATAGTTTTATGACTTTGAATGTGATCATAAATGCATTTCTTCGAATATAATCGTTCATAACTTAAACTCTGAAAAGTTATTCTTAGTCTTTTACGAACACAAATTTTGGGAAAGGGTGAGGGATATGTAAATGCAAACACACCCATCCGGAACCGTAACTTATTGCAATACAGTCGGAAGTATGACGACAGTATTTTTTTGTATTTTATGACATCTTCATACTGGTTTTGAGCTTCAAAAAATAGGTTACGGTTCAGGATGGCTGTGTTTACATATACATACTCCGCACCCTTTCCCCACATTTGTATTCGTAAACACACTAAGAATAACCGCTTTCAAAGTTTATGACTTTAAATGTGGTCATAAACGCACATCTTTAGATATAAAGAACTTTTGAACATTTTTGTATATATTTTTTTTTAATTTGTTTGTTTTTTTGTGTAGATTATGAAAAAAAATATAACAACTTTATTCGATTACTTGTAAAAAAGTTATCAACAATTATAAGTGAATGAGTGCATTTTCATGAACATTTAAAGCCCTGAAACCAATATAAGTTTTAATTTTTTTTTTATTTCCGTAATTTTTTTCATAAATCCGCTGTAAAAACGAAGATTTTAAAAAAAATTCATTGAAATCGGATGATCGGATTTTTCGCCAAAAAAAAACGATTAATTTGGTTAGAAACAACAGGGATCTTTTACATGTCTATAAAGCAAACAAAAATCCGATTCTTTTCAGAATTTCATACAATGGTTGAGTTTATTAAATGTATATATAAAAATAGTGCCAATAAAAATTGCCCCGTTCCGTTGCATGGGACATTGGCAACAATTACAACTACAACTACCCTCTTCCGCATGACAACTATATAAATACAATATACAATGTTACTTCGGATGCACGGTACAATGGGATCGAAACAAACCAGCTTTGTTGCCATAATCCCACGACGGGCGTATGAACACAATGCTTCCTAAATGAGCACATTTATTTCTCTCCGTCGCCGTCGGTCCGAAGCCCCGCTACTTCGCAACCCTCAAGAGCAGACAGCAGACGAGAGCTGTGGATTTGCGAAAGCGAGAGGTTCCTCCCATTGAGTGACGTTCCGCTATTGTACCGAAATGCCACGTTGTAAATGTCAGGACCATATAAGCAGATTAGATCGCTAATTCCGGACTTTTTCTTTCGCGTTTTCACAAGTCCCTTACAAGTTAAGTCGCTCGATACACAAAGCTCAACGCGCTCAAATTTCGTCACTGACTGACGCTGTTCGTTGGTTAGCGATTAAAACGCCTTCACGCAGACATATCCCTAAACTCGCTCAATATTCAAACTTAATTATGTGTATAATTACTAACAACAATAGAGCTTTGCCTAATATACATAATACTGCCTTAAGGAACGAAAATACCGAATAATAATAATCAAACGTAACACAAATATAGATATTATTGTTTGTTGTAGGGTTTGATCAAAGACATATGGTTTCTTTTTTCGTATTTCTGTAGTTGTCTTTATTGCTCAGCATTCGGATCCGGCTGCCTGGGTCCAACTATTTCTACTTACAATTAGTAATAAGTTCTTTAAACAACAGAGCTTAAATTAATAAATAACTTGTTTAGTTTCTTTAAGAAGTGTAAAAAATTAATTTTATTTTCCAATTCCTTTTCTACTGTAAACTGGATATTGTTGTCCAAAGAATTTAACAAGTTCTAAAACGAGTCAAGATTTAACAATTTAAATTCAGCAAATTTCGAAAAAATACTACTACAGATGTTTCAATCCCTGCCGATTCGTACCATCCAAAACAAACAAAGATCGCAGTTTTTTATTCATTAATACGTAGACTAGCGAGAATACCACTTGATTCTAAAAAATTTAATTATGAATTAAACATCATTAAACATTTTTTTTGCAGAACAGTGTTCCGAACTAAATCATACTATAAATATTAATAAATCAAAAATTCTTCAGGAGTTGCGAAAGAAGACGACACTAACGGATTAAATTTTGTAAAACTATACGAAATTTGCGATAAGTAAGCTATAAATTCTATTTTAAAAGTTCATTTTTGTATTTACTATATTCCAAAACAATCCTGCCTCAAAGAAAGAGTCACGTCTCAAAACCCAAATCGTAAACTTATTTCGTGATTGAATTGTGCCTAATTATTTGTAAATTCTCTTTTCCATTCACATCCTCCTTGCTTGCTTTCTCTACCCTTTCAATGTCGCCATTCGGTTAGTATTTTAAAGGATCATACACTGACAATGAACCACTTTCAAATATTTACTTTAAATTTTAATTTAACAAAAAAAAAAGTAATTTGCAATGGAGAATTATAAACTATTTTCGTAGTTTGGCAATAAAACTAAGTCAAAACATATAAAGAACCAAACCTCAGCCAACAACCTAGGTACTTAATGTACGTGAAAATCATTTTAATTTATTTATCTACTAATTTTATACGTACCTGCTACATGTTTATTTCAACATTTACCCTGACTTTGGTGCAAATCTTAAGATTTACCAAGTGAATGGTGATTCCAAACGACGGTAATCAGAGAACTTTTACCATTCAGAGTTGGTAAATCTTAGGTTTTACTGGAAAATCTTAGGATTTACCATAATTCGGTCTTTTACAATAACATATATTGATAGTTCAGTAGTAATAATAATCATGGCAACACGAAAAGTCACTATTGTATTTTTAACAATAAATGATTTACAAAAATTCTAATAGTTTCCAGTGGGGATAAAAATAATTAGCAACCTGTTATTTATCACCTGTTATTTATAACTGTTATTTTTAACTGTTATTTTTAACTGTTATTTTTAACTGTTATTTTTAACTGTTATTTTTAACTGTTATTTTTAACTGTTATTTAAAAATAACCGTATCAGTTAGAACTATTATTTTAAAATAGGAGGTTTCACCCATCACTACTGACGACACCTTGCCGGACGATAGTAGATAGTAAAAACGCAAATTTTGTCAAGAAAAGTAACAGAAGTTTAATTTCTGAGAACTGAAAGATAAGATAGAAAAGGACTAGAATATTAGAACGGCATAATCAAGCATATTAGTAATTATGTACAAGATTTCTATACAAACAATTTATAATTTTTTAAAGCAGGATAATTAAAATATTAAAATGCTTTTCACTGATTTATTAAAAAATATTAATGGATGATAAAGTCCCCACAGGATAAATAGAAGTTTTATTTCTAGAAAAATATCAATACAACTAGGTAGACACAGTCGATATATTTACTAAGGAAAAAAGAAGAAATTAAACCTTTTGATGATTGTGAACAAAAGGGAAAGGTAGAACGATAAATTAATATTTCCTGGAAAAAATATTTTCCATAGACCAAATAGATTTGCAATTTCCACCTTTTTTTTGTAACAGGTGTACAAATTCCCGCGTATGCAGGATATGTCTACCATGTATTCATTATTTATTTACTAATAAAAGACTTTATGTGATTTCCCAAGTGAGGTTTGTATATAAAATATTAAATAAGTTTTACTACGTAAAAGAATTAGATTGCATGTTCCGAACATAAATTACAACTTGGACTTTTCGTTTAATTGCTGCGTTATGTAACATTTTATACCTATAACAAACAACAGAGTTTTTATAGCTTTATCATCATTGTCTGCTTACCAGTGCCCAGCCGCTAACAAAAAGGTGTTCCCACGGGACGAATTCATTCAAATGATTTATTGGTCATTTCGTATAACTTCCACTTCTAATTATCAATCAATGAGAGTAGTTAGTTCGAATACTAACTGAACACGCACCTCTACTTCTTTCAAATGTCAGCCAATGATTGTATTTCCGGAAAACTTCTTACTATTTTATCCCTCCGTTTCCTTAATAACTTCCGCAACGCCCTTTACGCAACTCTTTACAGCACCACCTCCTCATGTCTTAGAGTTGCCAGACAGAAGACAAAAAAATTAACTATTTGCGAACAATCAGCTAATGTAATCTTTAACCGCTTTTGTCTCCAGTATGCCTCTACAGGGTGTTCCACTTAAGCATATTTCTTTCATGTTTAAATAAAAGTTTCATCCAATTTATATCTTCACATCATAAAATTATTTTTATTTATACAGGGTCCTCCGTTACGCCTTAGTGACACCAAACTTTGTTTTTTTGTTAAATGGAACACCCTGCATGTTTTTAAATATTTGAATTAAGCGATAATTTAAAAGGTAGTTTAATAACCAAACATTGTATCCTACTGTTGCCGTTTGAGAGTTATTTCGTCATTTTGATAAAATATTACGCTTGCGGCGCTCTCTAAAATCCTCTGTATCTCCGAAACCAAATTAAATAAAAAGCCACGCCTTTTAATAAGCTTAAGAAGGGATAATATTTTCACGTCATTCGAAAACTTTCATTAGTTTTTTTAAAAAATCAACAAATAAAATGATGTGACTTTTGAAAACTTAAATCAAGGAAAACTGATTTTTTTTTAAATGGAACGATATACAAATTTTTGCATAATCAAGTGCAAAATTAAAATATAAATCGATTTTGTAAAGGTATTTTGGCCACTATTTTTGGTATTTTTCAAGATATTTGGGCATTTGTGCAATTTTTTTAGTGTTCTAGTCTAAATGCGTGACTAATAAAATTAAAAAAAACAGCCTCTGTTTTTCTACTTTATCAGAAAATTCTTCATTCAAAAAATCACAAGCTCGTTAAAAATTATGTGCCGGTGCCCCGTCATGTTGAAACCACATACGTGGAAGAACTACTAAGAGAGTATTGTCTAAGATACTGTAGCGACCGCGAGAGTGCTTCTGTGCGACCGGGTACGCTTGTATGCGTTGCCGGCCGGCTCGACTAGCCAAGGCCGGTGTCGGCAGTGTGCGTTGTATTTGTGTACGTGTGTCCCGTACCTGCTTTCTAAGAAAGCAATTAGCCGTTCGCCGAAAATGTAAACAATCTTTCGAATATTCCGGACTTTTTCTGGATTGTTCCATGATGCTATAAAAGTGGAAAGACGTTCGACAATAAGTTAGTAATAAATTGACCGTGACAGTGGTAACATCGGAAAAAAATCGACAGTGTTAGAAGTGAAAAGACAAATAAATAGAGACGCGCATATAAGTGAATATAAATTGTATGCCTGTACTTAGTCTTGTAAATAAAATTTAATAAACCCACGAATATTACAATACCAATCAATTCGTTCCTAAGGAATTCTTTGTAACTGATATATTCAGCGCTCAATGTCTCAAGAGGTGAATATTTTCCTGGCAAATATCAGTGCCCTCTGTCCCCTACTTTTTTTAAAAATCCCCTCTTCAGCAGTACTTTAAAGGTAGTTGGACACTCATCTCCACTTTTTTCTATACTGAACCAATCCTTACATTTCCCGTAAAATTGAATCATCCGACACGCCGTCCACCATCTTCGTTTTATTCCCATGTAGAGCCGTGCTCCAAACGTATCTATATCTAAAATAACTCATTTCAACCAATAATAATAAATGATTTATGGATGGGCCGTTTTGTATTGTATGATGTGTTAATCTTGATAGTAACATAATATTTTTTTCAGACTTGTCAACTAATTGGCGATAACGTTTTCTTAAATTTAATACGTTTAACTCATATATTTTTCATGTCGTAAAAGTCTAATATCCCAACGCTTCAGATAATAATGAGTTCAATTTTTTAAGCAGATCGTCCTTGTTTTTCTAAGAACGGAACGAAATGATCGTTTCACATGTATAATAAAATTTATTGTTTCGGTGCTTGTCGCTCAGCATTTTTGTATCAAAACAAAGGCACTGCGAGCAGCAAAAAAAGGCTGGAAAGAAGATTGATTAATTGTACCGAGACGGCGACAAGCGTTTTTGCCACACGGAAATGACGGGAGTTCAACTTTCCCGTAGTCGAAACATTATTAAACTGAAATAACTCGTACGCGACAAATGAGACGACAAAATTTTAAATCTGCCGAATAAATTACAGACAAGACCACCCCACAACAACGCATGAATGTCTTTTTATACAACGAATTTGAAAAATACACAAAAGCTAATGAAGTTTTATCAATTAAAGTGTTATAAATACGTTTTATGTTCCATGACTTACGACAATTGTTTATAAATTAGAAGGAATTAAAAGGGTTTACAACAAAGAGAAATGCGGTAATAAATATTATGAGTAATAGTGTAATTAGTGTTGTCAAACTGATATTGCCACATTATTGCGTGATGGTCGCATAGTTTGTTTCCCGCAAAACTATTATAGCAGATAATTGTTTACGAATAACCTGGAAGCAATTCAAATGCATCCAGAATGGATTACATTTATGACAAATCCAAACGTTTTATTTGTCACTTTATGATAGATTGCAGTGTCATTCGATGTCGTCGACACGACACCGAAATGAATGCCGCGCCGATGACGAAGACGATGACGCTTTCATTTTTAGTTTGCGTGCCCGCCTTGTACGTTTCCTCATTTAACCGCTGCTGCTCCGACCAAGGAAATAACTTTTATTAATGTGCCACTTCCTGATTCTGAATGCAAAGCTTGCAATTTTCATAACAAAACTGCAAGCGACGATAACTGTAATTAATAATGCCAGTAAATGTAAAGCCGCAACATTTCTGTTATTTTCTGACAGTTAAAGATTAAAATAACTAATACGTGTCCCACATTCGTTAAGAGAACAACTACTTACTTCTTTTTAGGATTATTAACAGAGAATTTTGATTTTTTGACCTTGTTCTTATCCTTATTTTATTAATCATTCTCAATTAATCAGCAAAACTGGAGAAACTTTGGCGGTGTTGTAGAACGTACTAAGTAGCTCAAACTCCAAAAGCAAATCTTAGACCAAAAAAGTCTGAAGCACTTTGTCTTTTGTCTAAGATTTGGCATTGGGGTTTGAGCTATTTAGTACTGTAGCGGTTTATCTAAAATAGTTTATCTAAAATTCTAAATTAAGTTTTGTAGAATATAGAAATTAAAGTACCTATTGTCACCATAACAAGAAAAGCTTTGAAAAAATCATTAGGGGTGAAAACCACAATATTAGTTCGGTGAAAAGTAAATTGTAAGAACAATTAGGCCCGGTAGTTATTAAGCAGTTATTACGGTCAAGGTACTGAACGACACATCCGGATATTGTTGAACCCCCTACCAAATACTGGTTCATCTAGACAATATAAATAGTGCAAATTTTTATAACATAGACAGTAAGTCTTATTCTTTCGTATTTGATGTTAATTTGTTTCTTTGTTTATTCTAGTCGTTTCTTTGCCTTATATGTTTGTGTGTGACTCATAATTAAACTTTTTTTTTGTTAGTGTTTTATCGGACTTTTATTTTTGTTCATTACAACAACCCCGATAAGTGGTGACCGCGACGTGAGTTATTTTGAGTCATAAGCAGATTCTTCAACAACGGTTACGTTTTGCTTCTTATCTTGACAACAATGGTGAATACTCGTACAGACAGCGCCAGCGAAGCCCTTAACCAGTTGGAACAACAGAAACGTCAGCTCGAACAACAGCGACAACAAATGGAACAGGAACGAAAGGAATTGGAACGGCTACAACGGGAATATCAACTTCGTCAAAGTCAACAGGACCAACAACCGTTACCTCAGGAAGCAACCTTAGCCGCAGGTTCGTCACGCCAACCTACTACTACTTTAACAGGTGGCGAACGAGTGGGACTACGCATTCCTGAATTCACTCCCAATGACCCGGAATATTTCTTCGTTCTGTTGGAAAGAACATTGAGCACCGCAGGTATAACCAACGACGAGGCCAAATTCAGCTACGTGTTCGGATCCCTAGGGACAAGATACCTGGGAGAAGTCCGCGATATCGTGATGAATCCACCACAGGAAAACGCCTACGAAGTACTAAAACGGGAATTGGTAAAACGTCTTAGCCAGTCTCAAGAGCACAAGACCCAAAAACTCCTGGAGCATGAAGTCATCGGCGACTGAAATCAATCACATCACCTTTCACCATCATCATTGTTGTCATCCTTGTTATCACAGACTTATGCCAAGAGGTAGGAGACAAACCCAGTGTCTGCCACATTAATGCAAATTCAGTGCCTCCCCACATCGAGTTCATAAAGCATTTTCTAGTATCAGGTTTCCTCATACATACTGTTTCTGTTAGTGAAACCTGCTAAGGTACTAAAATTACTATACTATAATTGCCGGCGTCTTAGGAGATTCAAAAGCCATAAATCATAAGATGCGCGGTAGCAAAGAGTAGCCCACTCGGGGCGGGGTTAGTCAGCATGAAATAAATTTTGTTGACTACGCGCCACTGAACTGCAACTTGGTCAGAGCAATAAAACTTCGGTCCTAAGATATTATTCGCTCTTCCATTTATTGTTGTACTAAATGTTTCCGCCTACCTACTGTGTCCATCTGACCGTCACTGAATCTCCTTACGCGCCGTTTACTATACTTCGCGTCAAAATCGTAACACCCAAGGAGGTGGTTCTGTCCTAAACATCCAAGTTTTTAATTGTAATGCATCTTTATTCTTTTTCTACAACACTACAGCACGGACAGGCCGACCCGGCTGACCAGGCTTTCCGGAGTACCTATCTGATTTGTGAAGTCTTCGCAAAATTGGGAACGCCAATTTTTGTCGGTGTGGAAGATAGACATCTCATCCACCTTTTACAGAAGATTCTGATTTTATCCCCAAGCTAACTGATTTTCTACATACAGAACTAGTGCTTGGACACTTCATGCAATGTTGACTAATTTCACAGCGGACGCAAAGCTTTATAGCTGCTGGGATTTCACTCTATTTTGTACCATACGTACTATACTCCCGCCTTAGATACCTAGCTTAATTTTTACCCTATTGATGTGCTTTATTGCCAAACTAAGCCATTTGACAAATTTGAAATCTTCACATCATGAACTAATGTGTCTCGGGAATGACACATCATGAGTCCTGGAAAAAATTATTTAAGGTAGGTAGCGCACTCTTAATACATACTACCTACTCTAATTATTTTTTTGAAGTGCAACTTCTCTGAACGACAGAAATACTTAGACGAAAGGACATCCACACTTTTCAAAACATTCCTATGAAACATAGTTCTATATTGAAGTACCTAACATATTCAATTCAAGGAAATGTCGACAAGTACCTACTTGTGTGTTTGTAGGCACGTGTGTAAATAGGGGGTCTCACGGTATTGCGCTTTTTTGATCGAAAGTCGTGTCACTTGGGGTGTTTATTTTAGCTCGTGTACACATTCCAGAGAGAAAAGATACAAATGCGGATGTGTGTACAAGCAAAACGGAGTATAAACACATTAAGGCGCCTCTAAGAAAACATGCGTCTATTGACAAAATCAACGACAGCGCTGAGGCTCACGCCTAATCAGTTCCATTGCCTGTATCCCCAAAGATGTAACATGGTAATGATATTTCTACACCCACGGTTACGAAATAGTTCAGTAATCTGGCAGACGAAAAAAATATGCTTTGCTACGTTCACTTGCCAGCTTATATCAAGTGACCCGCCCATTAATTCCTTTGGGAATGATTTCGAACATTGTCGAGCAATAATTAAGGTACAAAATAAACAAGCTAATATCTCCTGTTTCTATCATTAAAACGATTATAATGAGTTAGTTACATGTTTCTTCCCCTGAATACGTCCTCTCTCTTTTAATTTCTTTCAGCAGACATTAAGGTCACCTTACGGTCTTGTCAAGCGGAAGATATGGATGTCGTATAATGAACTTGATTAAAACGCTTTATCTCTATTAGTTTTAATTGTAAGACAGCATTCGTATATCCTAAATATTAATCACTAATACAATGTAAACTTTAAACCAAATTGAAATTTCCTTGCATTATAGAGAGAGGGGAGTCGGTGTTGTTAGCGCCGTGCAGTTAGCAGGTAAAATTATATCGTGCATTTAGCGCCGCGAGTATGCCTATGGTATATAAGCAGTGATGTACAAGATACCCTGTACAAAGTAGGTATCTGGAATACAAAATACAAGATACTTTTAAAATATGTATTTCAAATACCAGATACAAATAACTTTCTGGAATGGTATCTGAAATACTAAACACAAAATACGTATCTTTCAAATACTTTTTCAAGATAAAACACTTTTCTAAGAAAACAACATTTTATTGAACGTAAGTTTATCTTTTTACGTGAATTATTTACGAATAAATCGCATTGATCGTGCAAATGTGACAAGAAAAAATATTATACTGTAACGACTTTTCTAGTAGAACTTATTTATTTAACGGATATTTATTTACAACTATTTATTTAACATTTAAACACTAATACTTAGAATACATAAACACTAACAATAATTCAACGACTTATATGACAAGAGAAATGTGTATTTATATCACTCGGTATATCGTAGTTCAGTATTTATATTACACGTTCGGAAGCTAACTGTGAACTGACTGTCACTGACCACGTCAACAAGTATTTATACAGAAACCGAAAGTTCCAGAACAATCGCGAAACCTTCTAAAATTATCTCGACTGCCTATTCGGCATTCTTTGAACTCCGCTTATCTGCTGTCGGATCTCGTCGCCGCTCTCGCACACATATACGCTCGTTACACTGCCCGCTTTCGCACACATATACGCTCGTTACAATACTTTAAGGGTTTTAATTAAAAACTTAAGTCAAACCAGTTTAAATAAAACGTACGTTTCCATGTTCGCGATCTCGAATCTCACAAAGGAGATACTGTTGATACCACCCAAAAAAAAACTACGGAATAATTATAAATAACACGAGTCAGTGGAGGGTGGGGGACTTCATAGCCAATGACATTCTATCAATTTGTTTCCAGACTAAAGTTTTAACCGTGCATTCAGTTTTATCTATGGTAACATTTTGTGAAGAAATTCATAGATTGCTACTACTAAAAAAAAGTATTTTAGCAAAAAGTATTTATAAAATACTAAGATACTAAACAAAAGGTATTTAAATACAAGATACAAAATAAATTTTAAAAAAGTATTTTAGATACAAGATGAAATATTTCAAATACTTGTATCTTAAATAATAAGAAATTAGTGAAATCAAAACGAAATGGTCAGGGTGATTATTTATAGAAAATTGCCTTTTTAGCTGAAAAGTTCTGAATTCAGCTTAGATGTAAATAATAGAAGAACAGCTTTATAATAAATTTAACAAGCTCTTAGAACTGTCGGCCATTTTAATGCTTTAAACATTACTTTGTGGGCTTTTGTACATATGTTATACCTAGTATGTTGAATAATTTAAAACATGAAAGTAGTAGAAGTAAAAGTTCCTACAAATGTTTGAGAATATGTAATTTTATGAAAGCGTGTTTACTATTACAAGGTTTGAAAAGCCCACTATAAAATTTTAAAGGCTTTAAATGATTGACAATTTATCTTTCCAGGGTAGTGGTCAATAATTAAAACAATATTTTATTTTTGAACCATCTTCAGACTGAAATCAAGCCGATTACAGTTGTAAATTTGATAACCAACAACTGTTGATGCAAGTACTTTTTATTACTCAAAATAAGTTCATGATGTTGCTACATTACAATATTTTTGGATCTCAAAGTACATTAGATTGATGTTCTTTTACCCTCGCCGATAATTTTCATTTCCCCATCCATTAACATTGTCGACACACAGAATACTATTTACGCTTCCGTCAAATTTATTCACTCGCTTAGTAACAAATTTAAACATGTTTTGAAGAAAATGAATGTAATTCTGATCGAAAATAACTGTTATAGTTTAAAATATCTTTTATCTAAGTATAAACCTAAGGTAGATGTTCTACAAAAAAGTGGTATTTATAGGATTCAATGTAACACTTGTGATGCTTTTTACATTGGTAAAAGCAGTAGAGCCATAAGCTTAAGAATCAAAGAACATATGTACAACATCAATAAAAAAGACAAAAAAACAGGTTTCTCCGAACACTGTACCTCTCTTAATCATAATTTAGATTTGAATAACATCAAAGTCCTTCATAGTAGTATAAACAAAAGTAATAAATTGTCCCTTTTAGAGAATCTTGAAATTAAAAAAGCTGTTTCACAAAATAAGAATATTGTTAATAACCAATTAGAATTAAGTTTTAATGACTCCCCACTACTTCTTGTAAATGTTTAACTATAAATAGAGTTGTATTAGTTTTAAGCTTTAGTATAAGATTTACTCTATTCCTCTGAAAATGGTCGCGTGACCGAAACTTGTCAGGAGTTTTCAATAAAATTTGGTGAAACTACCCTTAATGTTTTATTTTAATTGTCATTATTAAAATATGTTTCACAATAAGTGCACCCCCCGCAGTGTAGAGTGTATTAATTTTCATTTCGTCTGGCCTATGTTTATATTTTTACAACTTTGAACCATACAATTAATTTGGTAAATTACATTTGTCTGATTTCCTCTTACGTTTTTGCCTTTATTATTAACTATTCTGTTATTTAGTTATTGTGGGCAGAGCTTTAATTGCAATAAAATTTAAGCTTTTTAGAATTTCACTTTTACTCCAAGTTAAGTGATTGTCGTTTGGTATAACAACTGGCGATATTTTACCATTTGTATCATTCTGTTTATAAAACGTATCCGCTAGGATTACAATTAATAAATAAACTTTTCTGGATAGCCACTTTCTGAAATTTCAGAATCGTGATAAATATTTTCAGAAAATTGTAAAGCCTTTTCCACAAGACTGAATACGATGGCTCCTTTTTGGTGTAAAGGATTAAACCAGTTAAAACGTAATATTCGACTTGGTTTGTAATACTAATTAGTTTGTTATTTGTCATTGTCTTTCACGACCTCAACATCCAAGGAACAATTCTTTGTTCAATTCACACTCAAGTGGAAACTAATCTCGATTAAATATTTTTAAAGACCTGTTGTCTAAATTATTATTTAACACAACCCCCTAAAAGCACGTACGAATCCTTCATTCGTGAAAATTTTACTAATTATTCCCAGATACTTGCAGGGAACCTGAAGGGTATTGGAGACAGGGTACGCGATCAATGACGGTCTCATTACAATAATTACACCTGACGAAGATACAGTGTATCGAAATAATTACAGTGTTTTTAGTAAAGTTTTCTAACCATTCCCGTTTTTGTTTTTGTGTACAATAATTGTATCTATTTTTTGGTAATCTTTACTTCATACTAATTCTTTCCTGGATTTTTTTATTTAAAATTTCCCCCGTTGGCCATATCTTATCTTCCGTTTTTGAAGCATAGAATTTGGATGTACATTTAAGTAAAATTGATCCAAACAATGTTTAAATATCACACAACCACACATCTATTTTGTTTGAAATCAGACATTTGACAAGTTAAACGTTTTACGTATTAAGTTATAGTAAAGAAAATTGTGATTATCATAGTCCATCGCTCAACAAAAGCAAAAGAAGTTCGAACTGGCTTTGGCAGCTCAATTATCCCAGAGGTTTTATGAGTTTAGGATTATTCTTGTGCTTTTCTTCTGAACGTCCTTATTTTTCTCTGTCACAGATCTATTTTTAATTAATTATGGCATTAACGCGTCGGGGGATGGGTATACCAAAGAAATGACATGTTTACGTTCGAAACGTCGGAAGCAGACCAAAAGAATGCGATCACTCTCTCCTGGGCGCAATAAGCTATAAATACTATCCGGTGCGTTTTGTTGACTCAGAAGATGACAGATCTAATCCGACAGCAGAAGTAGTAATGGCGACAAAAACAACATGTGGCGTTTTATATTATATGGATGGAGACCTTTATTGCCGCAGTTCGCTTTTTGATTTATCGTCAAAACGTTTTTATTACAAAAGTCTTTATGTAACGCGATTTTCAACTATTAATAATTATGAACGTCTCGTGGAAACCTGCCAACCACTATGACTTTTCTGAGGATGGTGGTGTGAAATAATAATGAGACAAGCAGCCTCAACAGCTATTGTGGGCACAAAATAGAATAATTATTTAAAAATTCTTGTCACCGTATCAGCAAATCTTCGATATTTTAAATGGTATAGAACATTTTGATCCAATGTTTTTTCATTTTGTGTATCACATTTTAGGCGTCGCCAAAATTCTATCTGAAATATTTGCACCTCCAGAGTAGTGCAAATTTAACAATTAATTCGTTTTAGTTTCTTGCGTTACTCATCGAACAGATTGTATGTCAACAGTACACAACCTCCACTTATCCACTTATTGCGAAGTTATTCTTTGCTCTTGTATGGTAAAGGGATTAACATTTTGGGAAAGCAGCATTTTATTTAATGTGGAGAGGCGATATTGGTAATTATACTTAAAACTTGAAATTTCATATTTAAGGTTATCATATTTTACCTTTGATTGTGGATTTTCAAAACACCTTAATTACCACAGTTAACCGTACTGTTTTACGACCCTATCAAAAGTTAATTGAAGATCATTACGCGGTGGAAATGTTAAAAAAAAAAATGGTCGGCTAACGCTTTATTGAAAAATTAACTTTTGCTTTTGACTTTTTCACTTGGATTGAGCTTTGATGTCTATCATAAAAAAGTGTAGCTATAATCAAATAAAATTGTACGCACTTACAGTTCGGTGTCAAAAAACGTCTAGACAGTTTAAATTTGAAAAATTGGAAGGCAAAATTGACATTTATGAAGTAAAAGCAAAAAATACCAATCTAATGGACAAAAAATTTAAAAATTGAATAATGTATCTAATAAGTAAATTTATTGACAGACTAGATATGCTTCAATCCTTAAAAATTAAAAATAACGTATCAATTTTAAATCAAATAGTAATTTTTACATCTCAATATTATTAGATAAGGTTTTAAGCGAAAAGTTTATTTGATTAATAAAAATTACAATGACCAAATCAGCAAATATTCTCATTTAACTTGTATTTTGACTTACTTGTATAAACCAAATTTAGCATTCTATAAAAAGTTGTTGAATCATATTTTTCCCTAGCGATTCTTCATTTTGGATTATGTTGATCCCTGTTTTTTAAATTTGTATCTATTTAGGAACCGAAATACTAAAAATACTCTAAAGTTCTTACCCATTTGAGTTAATTTCTCACATACCTGTAAAAAGAAAAAACCATTAATATTTAAATAGTAAGTTTTAGTTTTTATAAAAAGTACCTACACTATAATAATATAAAAAAACCAAAATATAAAAAATATACATGTATATGCATATATATTTATAAAACAAAATATTGTGCTTGGTCAGAATTCTGTTGGAACCCTCAGACAATCATACATAAACACATTCAATCGTTCTTTATGTAATCTAAGAATAACAAACAAACATTATATAGAATTTTTTAGGTAGTCGAGTTTGTCCTGGCATTAGGCTAGGAAAGAGAGGGGACACGTAACTCGTAGGCTGACTCTACGTCGAATATTGTTACTTTATTTTGTACTGCCTCCATAAAACGGTGGCAGACAGTGCGTTAGTGTCAGTCATTAAAAGTGTGAATATTATTCAATAGCATAGTTAGGTTTAAGTGGATTTTTGTTTAAAACAATGGTGATGTGTTCTGCTTACGGCTGTAAAAGCCGCAGTGAAAGTAATGAACCAGGAATCACATTTCACAGGTAAAAAGAATTTTACGTAGTAAGGTTAAGCAAAGTAAATCGCGTTTAATTTGTTTATTGTTTACATACTACATAAAATATTTTACGATTTACGTACAAGAATCATTAATGCGTAATATTTTTTTTGTTGGAATGGTTTACTGATCAAAGTATGGGATCAATGAAATTATTGAAAACTAGGACTGCACTAAATTAATTAATCTTTTTCCGTCCATAGTGAATACATTTCTGTATATCACTCATTAACGAAATTTTACACAATTTTGAGCAATGCAATTTGTACTTTTTAATAAAAAATTCTATTTACGGCATTTTAAGTTCAGCGTACTCCAATTGTAAGACAAATTGACACTTTTTGGCTCGTTGATTGGAACTATCATAATCACTGTTACATACAATTCGAATAACTAATATTTATAATCTATATTTAGTGTAAATTGAAGTTCATCTCCAAACTGTTTAAGAAAAACTGTGTAAGTAAAAAGTTTTATCACTTTGATTTATGTATTTATAATTTAAGTTCGCAATTTCAATTAACAACAGAAAGAAGATTAATTAATCATGATTAAGTGGAAAATTTATTACGTTACTAGCAACGAATTCCCGTCAATCATTCAGGCGACACAGTCAGACACTTCAAAGAGAATTGCTTGAAGGTGACATTAAATTTTGCCGCTTCGGCTTTTACGACTCGAAATTATATTTCAATTAAAACAGGCCTATGTATAATTGTATATATACCTATATATTTTATATCTATGTATATGTATAAAACAAGTATATTATTCGTGCGGGTAGCAGAATTATTCCGGGAACGCGCCGTTGCCATGGACACGATATGGATAAAACCGACGACTACGGATTTCGTCTTTCTAATTATTTCCTTAATTAACTAAGCAAATTCGACAAAGGGCCGAACCGTCGTCCCTCCAGCCCTCGATCGAATCTCTATGTTAGGTTGGCCGTGGTCGCATAGCGGCTACAGCGCTCACTTGGATCCCATCAAACTTCCCGTTGTGATCCCCTATTTCTTTGTGTGTACTACAGAAAGTTTTTCCGGATTCCTCTCCCTGCATACAAAAGCGTTTCCGACGCAAATTGGGAAATCTGTTCGAGTAAAAATTTGCAAATGCGAAACAATTGCAAACCTTCATCTATTCGTACAGAAAGTTTCGAAATAAATGGGCCGAAGGTATTAAGTACAATTGCAATATCTTGCCTAATTCGAAACTCCGGCCATAACAACGGATTAAACAGAAAAATGTGACATAAAAATCGATGAAGCACCAGCAAAAAAAAATCCATTACCGTTCCAAATATAAAAGAGATAGAATGGTTAGGACAATAAAGTATGAATCATTAGAACGTTCAGGGTAGTTAAAGAAGATTGAATTGATTTATAAAAGGTATAAAGAAGCAGAAGAATAATTTTATGTACCTGAACAAAACCTACAAGGCCTATAATAAACGTTATTGTAGCGAACGCGAGCGTGCTTATGTGCGACCGGGTACGCTTGTATGCGTTGCCGGCCGGCTCGACTAGCCAAGGCCGGTGTCGGCAGTGTGCGTTGTATTTGTGTACGTGTGTCCCGTACCTGCTTTCTAAGAAAGCAATTAGCCGTTCGCCGAAAATGTAAACAATCTTTCGAATATTCCGGACTTTTTCTGGATTGTTCCATGATGCTATAAAAGTAGAAAGACGTTCGACAGTGAGTTAGTAATAAATTGACCGTGACAGTGGTAACATCCGAGATAAATCGACAGTGTTAGAAGTGAAAAGACAAATAAATAGAGACGCGCATATATGTGATTGATTGAATAATTAGTAATCTAAGTGTATATAAATTGTATTCCTGTACTTAGTCTTTTAAGTAAAATTTTAATAAACCCACGAACACTACGTTATAAATAAGAGGTATTATATTGTTAAACAAGATTTCCTTTTTCCTTTAAGGAAATTACTTTTTAAACCAAACTTTCGTATAGCAACGACTTGTGTGATAAGTACGCTTATTAAAATAGAACAACATATCTTCTGGGTCAGTATTCTGTGGAAAATGCCAGACAGGGATCACAATTTCGAGCTTCTTGGCTCTCAGGAAGGAAAAAGTAATCTGGTTGAACAATACAGTACCTATTATTTAAAAAGTCTACTGCAGATGGCGCTTTCATGTCGCCTGTGGCCGTCTGTTAATTCACCTCTGGCAGGAGGAAACTTTTGTTAGAACTTTCTACGACATGCTGATGAGAGTCAACAAGCTCTAAATTGCGATTCGCGTCTGGTAGCTTCGACAGAATACTGACGAGAAACATATTTTGATCTTTGCCACTGTTTCTGCCAATAATTTGATTTTTTACTTGCCCTTCATCTCTCAGAAGGTGTCCAATCAACCTATTGACTTCCATAGCTCCCTTCTTCTGTCTACTTCTTTTAATAATATTTTTGCATTTAAAACCTCTTATATATGGTATTGCGTTATTACACTATAACACCGCATCTTAAACGTTTTTTAACTTTATTTTTCAGGTTTATTTCTTTGTGTTTCGATACTGTCTTTAATATCCCATTGATGCATAATTTATACACATCTATTTCAGCTGTTTAGTACTATTTGGAGATAACGTATCCGGAAGTTTTTGCCATCAAGCCGTAAATTATTCAGGCAATATCTACATCTACACATGCATAAACATATATCTTTCTGTGCAGTAATACGGTTCAAGCTTGCCAGTAGCGGTAAATCTATTTCTTTATCATCAGCAGGGCAGCAAACTTTTTGCGTCGTTTCGAATTTTTCTACCAAGAGATCCCGTCTGCCCTTTTCCAGTTTGCCAGTTCATTTATCACCCATTGTGAGAAATGGGTACAGTTTTTTGTGCCACGATCCACGACATTTAGGAAACAGATTTGAATGCAAGCTTCGCCACCAAATCGACTAAACCATAAACTAGTTCCGGAATAGTGTATAGATATTACCTCGAACAAGTCCCATTAGAAGGGTAGTTACGTCGACACCAGATGTTACGCACTATTTCTCCGTCGACAGGTTCATATACAGTCGATGAAAAACTTACGAGATATGTATGGCAGTCGCGTAACCAAGAAGTACAACATCTGTACGCTTCTCGCATTATTCCCAGCGCTAAATCCTCAGAATATAAAAAGTTACAGTGAATTTATACCAACTACATGTATTATAAAATTCCGACAGTTAAATTATTACCCTTTTCGAGCAGAGTTGTCTACGGGAATGCGCTAAAACAGTCAGGGTCGGGTGAGACGAGACTAGAATTATGAAAAAGAGTAACAAAAACGGAAATGGAAAGCGTATAGTAAGAAAACTAAAGATGCGGGAAAAAAATGAGATGATTCAACTTAAAAAGCGATTGCAAAGTGTTGATTGTGAAAGAGGTGCAATTATTAAATATAAAAGCCGAAGTTTTTCGTAAAAATATAAATAAATGCAGAAATATTTTTTAGATGTATTGTTAAACTACTGCTAGCACCTAGAATTACTTATGCGAAACTATTGTTTATCTACTACTTCAAGAGTTTGCATTTTGCCCCAGAATTTCTGTACCCTCTTTAACCAACTAGTCATAACACTAAATTAATTGTATGTTTGTTAACTTCTTGGCGAAACATGTTTAAATTAAAATTCAAAACTAATTTAGTGAAACAAAAAACCAAGAGAATTTTTTAAATTTTGAATTTTAATTTAGTCATAACACACCGTAAGCTAGCAGGACGGTAAATTTTGAAAAAAAATCCCGGACCCTTTCATTTATTATTAGAGCACTTTATTAGCCTTTTATGAATCTTTAATTGTCCATGTGTCTGTTTTTTGAGTCTGCTGATTTGGCTCTTCCTGCTTACTGACAATTTAGAAGACAAAAATAGGAAAATAATAAAATAAGTTCGTGATATTGTAGTTTGTCGTGCACACTTTGGCTTTGACATTGAAAAAAAGTAATTGAAAATTTTTTTCAGTGAAAAAATCGCAGCATTGAGCTCATTTACAAAGAAAATTAGGTCACTTACTATTTATCTCATTTTTAGAGATATTCTTATTATTCTTATGACTATTATTTTTGTCTATGGGGCATCACCAACCTTAGGATCACGTACCACCACTGCTATGAATAGTATAATTTGTATTTTATTCACACAAACATTTTTATGATCAGATCTACCTACCTACCCCTAACCTACTTCTTTAGGGTTACCTACAAATCTAGAATGTTTCCAATTTTTAGAGACTGGTCTAGAATATTAAAGACTCTTTCAAAAATGATCCAAAATGTTCCAGAGTACTCAAAAATATTAGAGAATGTTTTGAATAATTGCAGAATGATTTGGAATGTTCCCGTTTTTGCGAAAATGATCTAGAACATTTCAGAATCTTCGAGATTTTTTAAGAATGTTCTAGTATTTAAATTTTTTTTAATGACGTAGTGAATCATAGGATAATAGACTGTTCTAGAATTTGTTGGAATGTTCCAGATTTTTCGAAAAGTCCCAGAATTTTCGAGAAATATCTAAAACGTTCCAAAAAGTTAAAAAAGCATCACTCTTCGTTATTTTTTATTTAATTTAAATATAAATACTAAAGAAAGTTTTAAATCTCAAACTTTTTTTTCTCTTCCACCACAATTGGCCATTTAAAAATTAATTTCGTTGACCATTAAACAAAAAATATTTAAAATTAAATAAGCGATCGGTCCAGCATCCAATATCAGTATGAGCAAATACAAGTTAGAAAACTGACAACAAATTTCTAAAGGAGGGAAATCAAAGAATTTAATTTAAAAAAGTATGAACGTATGAATGAAGTTTTATAGTTCTTACGTTATCGAACAGATTTTATAAAAAAGTTGTGGAAATACATCCTGAACATAAAATACCGTCACTTCATTCCAGAATTTTATATCAACGATTGAAATCTTTTCTATTATGTACAATAAGGACACCAAAGATGGTGTTTCACACATTAGGTACACGAAACTTTTATATCTAGACCATATATCTTTCAATAGTGCGGGTACAATCTGCAGTTCGACACTCAAAAGCAGGTACCAACCAATTTTCGTTGGGACCACGTTCTATCCATAAAACTGGAAAAGTGCTGAAAATCAAACCCAGCACATCTCAACGCTTATAAAATATATAATGGAAAAATATTAGTTCTCTGTCGAGAGCGATGTTTGAAAGTTCCACTTTTCGTTTATCTCTTCTTTTGAGGGACATTAAACGCAAGCAGCTCAGGCGAGAGTTGTTAAAGGCCTCTTTTTTTGTTCATCTCGCAGCCCTTCGTCACGTCATTCATTCTCATTTTCGAACAATAACTTATTAATCGCTGTCGTAATTCATATCTCACTGGACTTTTGGTTACGACCACTCCAAAGAGATGAAAATGCTTGCGAAAAGTTCGACAAGACGTAAGTAAAGGCTAAATTCTTAAAGTGTAGAAAACTATCAGTAGATATAGGAAACAATCCATTTTTTACAAAAATGTCAAAAAAAGTACAATACAGAACTTTTGATTTAATAAAGATAATAACATTACATCGTACTTTCCGCAACGTAGTACATATATGTATTTCTACTGTAATATTTTATTGGTAAAAGATAGAAAGGTTCACAAATTTTAGGACTCCGGAGTTTTTTTGTGCATCTACTACGAATTACGAACACGCGATAGACTAGCAAACGATCTAATCTCCAGACATGCATCCAATTTGGATATATTTAAGATATTTTCCACTAAAAAGATTGATAACAACGTATAGTATATCTACAGTCAGTTGAAAATGATATAAAAAGCAGGGTGCTGTGTAATGTGAGTTTAAGACGTATGAAAGAGAGGGGATGCATAATCATCGACTGCAAATTGTTACGCGATGGACCCAGTAGTCAGTCAGCGCTCAGTAGCGCTACATACAATGTTAAGAGGGAGTTAGTTTTGTTACCATTATTCGTACAACTATAATTCCCTACAGACTAACAATTGTTCATTTGATAAAGGAAAGAATTATTAAGAACTGTTGTTTTGCGTCATACGTTACTAAGAAAAATATTATTTATTTTACGTCAAGGAGAATACATGTTCAATGAAATAAAATGCAAAGAATTATTTTACTAAAGTTAATTAACATAATGTGGCGGAACTAATAAAATTTAAGAAGAATTTTTTTAAATTAATTAATTTTATTTTTTAGATTTTTATAACTAAAAGTGACGCTGTCTATGGTAATATTGTGATAAACACATGCTTCTTACAACTGAAAGTATTTTTTGTTTCTTACACTATCAGTAAACCATTCCAACAAAAATAAATAACATATTTTAACAAACAAATTAAATGCGCTTTACTTTGCTTAACCTTACTACGTAAAATTCTTTTGACCTGTGAAATGTGATTCCTGGTTCATTTCTTTCACTGCGGCTTTTACAGCCGTAAGCAGAACAAATCACCATTGTTTTAAACAAAAATACACTAAAACCTAACTATACCATTAAAAAATATTCACACTTTTAATGACCGACATCAACGCACTGTCTGCCACCGTTTTATGGAGGCAGCGCAAAATAAAGTAACAATGTTCGACGTAGAGTCAGCTTACGAGTTACGTGTTCCCTCTCTTTCCTAGTCTAAGCTTCTTACCGACCACTCGCATCTAGGCAATCATGCATCTGGTCGACTAGTCTCAGATACGAGGGCAGGCTTGTATCGAAAACGCTGCTTTGTGAGCCTTTTTAAAACTTTAAGGAGGCATAAGAAGGAACATCCCCGGTAAAGACGCTGAATTTAAAACATTTTCAACTGATTATAGATATTCTATACATAACAGTTTCTTAGATGGACTGTTTAGAAATGGCAATTGTACGCGTATGACATTTTGGAATTATCAGTGACATACCAAAAAACACTGACTAGTTACGCAATTCAAACATGAACGCTGTTTCCAAGTTTCCATTTTAGTCGACGATTGCTACGTCGAACCAGTTATTTCCACCGCTCGAAACAAGAGGTTTTGTTTAACTATCTGTACGTTGTATTCAAAATAGTACAATCACTTCTCTTTACTTCCACCTATTACACAGAAGGAACAAACTTGAGGAACTTATTCGAAACGAACTAAGAAAGAAGCGATGCTTGTAGTCGAGTAAACTACAAATGTCAGCATTATAGCTAACGCGGTCGTGGCCAGGCACTTCACCACCACCAACCGAGATTTTCAGACGTGCTATGTCAAGAACTTAAACTGATTGCGAGAGAAAAAGGACGACATGTCACGAACGCTCGAGGCTCGCGCATAATAGATTTATCAAAACGATTGCGTTTTCCCTTAAATACAGATTTTTTTATATATTACAGAAACTAAGATGACCAAGTTTTGCTAATAGAAGTAGTTTTTAACTAACAACCATTAAATCACTGACTTCACTTACAAAGATATACGTATCTATTCTTTCCGAGGCACTGAAACAAATTTAAGGTAGCTATTTTAAGACAATTTAAATACGAGTTATCAAAGAAAACACATATTTCATTATTGCACTAGTAAGGAAACATTCCAAAATGACCACCATTAATTTTGTAGTGACTTTGCGTCAAACATGATGAATTAGTTATGTACGTATTTTATTTAGAAACATTTCTAGGGAACCAAAATCACTCCAGAAAGTAATTTTTCATTCGGGCGTCGTTCAGTATGTATAACAAAATAAGCTAGTTGATTCAAAAAGCTTTTCAATTTTAATACGATTGAGGTAAGGCAACAGAATTAATAATATATATTTTTATAAAATCTGAACCATAAATAAATAACAGAATAGGGCAAAGTTACACTAAGCCATACAAATCATGGACCAGTACTATATGATCTTATATTAGATTTGTTTAATTTTTAAATTTAAATAAATTGTATCAAATCGCGGTACTTATTCGACTGTATAAGCAAAAACGAGGAGACGACCTGCAGGCTATCGTAACTGTTTTCATTAAATTATCTTCCTTATTTATAAACCATTTCAGAAAAGAAAACGAAAATAGCCACAGCAATTTTTTTTTATTCCTATTCCTACGGTAGATTGTGGTCAATTTATTCTAAGTAATATACAATTTAACTATTTGAATAAGTTCGAGATGAATTTTAATCTTTAATATTAAATTTATCCATAGAAAAAGAATCGACTGAACGTTCTCTGTCTAATGCAAACGGAAAATGGTAGAGAGAAAGAGATTCAACAGTCAGTAACTGTCTCTTAAGTCTCTTAAGAGCTACCATTTTCAATGGATGGAAAAGTTGTAGAGAGACAAAGGAAATGTGCGGTCGGTAGGTATCGGTTTTTTTTGCAACCGTTAGTTAATACAGCTTCTACGTCCTTGTCAAGAACTAATCTATTGTATATATTTTTCTCTGTTTATTGTGTGCTTCAATCTTTTCATTCTTTTCTTACGTAATTTCCTGAATTCTTTGCCTTAATTTGTTTGTAATGTTCTATTTGTTATTTACATACTTTCTTCAAGGCCTTGTTTGGTTTTATAAAACGTTCTATTGGTTGAATCCTCACCACTGGGTTTTTTTTTTAAATCAAGTTGTTGAAAGTGGATAGAGAGCAGACAGCAGAGTGACATCAAACCAAAAGAAAAGTAAAAGCACGAGTTGTAGGAGAGTGATCAGAGATCCCTTGAGTTTATCCTTGCAAAAGGAAGGACATTAATAGCAATGCAAGTTGGTAGTTAATCGTTATGTTCTGACTACATTAGCATAGTGTTTTTTACACAGCATTAATTGTTTTTAAATTGATGCATTTTGTTGGTTAGAATGTTATCAATTTGAACAAAATAAGTATTTGTATAATGTAAGGTTGAGTACACAACCCTACAATTTTATATCGTACTTGCAGTAGTATTGTAGCGAACACGAGCATGCTTATGTGCGATCGGGTACACATGCATGTGTTGCGGGCCGGCGGCTCAACTAGCCGCGGGCGGTTTTCGGCAGTGTATGCATGTGTTTGTAGGCGTGTGTCTCGTACCTGCCTTCCAAGAAAGTAATTAAGCGGTTCGCCGAAAACGTAAACAATCTTACAAACTTTCAGACTTTTCTGGATTGTTCCATGATGTGGAAAGACGTTCGACAGTTAGTTAGTAATAAATTGACCGTGACAGTGGTAACATCCGAAATAAATCGACAGTATTAAAAGATAAGAGACCAATAAATAGAGACGCGCATATAAGTGAGTGTTGTAAATAAATGGTAAGCTAAGTTCCGTATTAATTAATAGTGTTTTTAAGTAGTTAATTAAATCAGTGTAAATAAATTGTATTCCTGTACTTAGTCATAAAAGAATAATTTAATAAACCCACGAACACTACAATACCAAGAAAGTTAAATTCATATAAATGAAAATTAATGTAGAGATACTTTCAGTTTGATTTACAATTACTCTCACAAGAATACCAGCCACGTTTCGCTCTAAAAACGTTACCAAAATTACCAATGTACATAATCTCCATTCAAAGTAGAGCTATTCTAAAAAAAAAAATGCCAAACTACAAATCCAACTTCGATATCTTTCTGAGTTACTGTTTGTTTAGCCAGAATATAGCGCTTACAAGAAGATTAATAATAAAGGGTTCCTTTTGAACACATCACTTTCGTAAGTTCCAACAAAAGCCAAAGTTGAAGATCTTCAAAGAAAGCAAAATTAGAAAATTACTTTTCTCAAAATTTTAACCGAAGCGTGAAAGAACTGCTAAATTTATCTCTCTTAGACGCTTTCCTTTAAAGTTTTTAAATTAATATAACTGCTTATCAGGGAAATTTCGGTTCAGTTAACCGTTTTTATTCTCATTTTTTTTTTTGTTTGTTGTAAAACTTTTCCTTTTTGTGAATGCAAACATTAACTTCATTTATTCCCCAAATGTATCTACAATGACTAACATACGTACATATTCTGTATCCAATGGGCGAATCCGGTCATTGAGCGAAACACTTTTCAGAAACGCATTGCGGTGGTTGAAGTTATTTCGCTTAGTGGGTTTGATTAAGCACAACGACTAAGCATATAAAATTTACCCCAAATACGATGTGGCCTACTTACGACAATTTGACGTAATTATTTATGGCATTCAAGAGATCGACTAAAGATTAGAAAAAAAATTGACAAAAAAAAATCAATTAGAAAAATAGAAATGATACAAGCTGTCATCGGCTGATTACTATATACTTAATAAAACAGTCGAAAAAAGAAGACCGACGGTTCAATTAATAAATTGAAAAGAAGTCCGTTGTTGAGCTACCGTTCTCCATCGTGTTGCATATTACGTGAATGTAACCCTTGTATTTTTTAAATTAGAAATTCATTGCACATCTAATAAATTTTGGATATTTTCTGTTTAAAAATCTGCTAACCGTTCCATGTTATAATTGTGCAAGTCGTGAAGTGTCTACAGACCATTTAAATGCATAACGTATGAGATGCATAATATGGGACTGCAACTAATTTTATCGGCTGTGTTTGTAAGTTCTTTGCGTGTTGAAACGGCGTGTTTCTACTTAATATATCAAACTTATCGAAAAAAAATGCAAGAGGGTAATTTGAACTAATGTTAAATCCAACAAAAATTACATTTTCAACGAATTCAACACGTAACCCAAGTGTTCACTAACACGCAGGCTTCTTAAATGTACTTTTTGATAATAAACTGAACCTAAGATTTTAAAGGGTGACTTTTATAATAAAAATTAATCAAATCCAATAAGGAGTGCAAATGTTTATTTTAATTAATCAGTCAACACCACTTTGATTTAGATATCTATACCTATACGCATGCACGCTCTGGAATAGTGCTATTGAGACTTAAACTAGTAAAGAGAGAGGACACGTAACTCGTAAGCCGACTCTACGTCGAACATTGTTACTTTATTTTGGACTCGGTCCATTGAACGGGGGCAGACAGCGCGTTGGTGTCGGTCATTAAAAGTGTCAGTATAATTGAATAGTGTAGTTAGGTTTTAGTGGATTTTTGTTTAAAGCAATGGTGATTTGTTCTGCTTACGTCTGTAAAAGCCGCAGTGAAAGAAATGAACCAGGGATCACATTTCACAGGTAAAAAGAATTTTACGTAGGTAGTAAGGTTAAGCAAAGTAGATCGCGTTTAATTTGTTTATTGTTTACCTACCACGTAAAATATCTTATGATTTACGTACAAGAATCATTAATGCGTAATATTTTTTTGTTGGAATGGTTTACTGATAGTGTAAGAAACAAAATATACTTTCAAAGTTGTAAGAAGCATTGTTTGCCACAATATTACCATATGCGGCGTCACTTTTAGTTATAAAAATCTAAGAAATAAAATTAATTAATTTAAAGAAAATTCTTCTTAAAGTTTAGTTCCGCCACATCATGTTAATGAACGTTAATGAAATAATTCTTTGCATTTGATTTAATTGAACATGCATTCTACTTGACATAAAATGAATAATATTTTTCTTAGTAACCTATGACGCAAAACAACAGTTTTTAATAATGTTTTAGGAAACTATATTCTTTGGTAGTCTCTTTATGAACAAACACTGTAGACCGGGGGTGGCCAATACCTCGACAAAGGTTTTGAAACTAGCCCGCAAAGCTATAAGGTTGAACAAATTGCTTTCGCTTAAAATGCGAATACTGGTTACTGGCATCAGTACAAAAAATTGTTTGCTCATATTCATAGTCGCTCGCAGACTATATTTTACAGAACACCTAAGTAGGTAGTCCCTAAGGGATTCAAACTTTAATCCAGGCTTAGGACCGGCATTTTTATTCAACAAAACAGACAATCGTTAATATTAATGGACAAGGGGCTTACCCATCGTTAAATCCATTGCAAAAGTAATAATCATTAACAAAACCGAAATAATTTTGGTTTAAGTAAACAGTAAGTAGAGACATAGTCTCATTTGTTATGATCGGGTTGGTATGTATTATTATATTTTAATAATTTGCTAATTATTGTTAGCCTTTAATTTGGTGAACAGGCAACCACTAATCTGATAGACAATGTATGGTATTATAAGGGTGGTAAGGGATTGCTTCTTATTCGTTGCTATAGTTGATAATCGTTTATCTGCTTGGAAAATTCTTTTGGATAAATATTATGTCGTTTAATATTGCCAGAATAAGTTATTGCGTTAAATACATGTAAAAATTTGTGTTTAAAATATTATACGAAAATATTGTGGATAGACAATAAACTCCATATAAAATATTAGGTAATAGCATTGTACATAGGCTGATATACCAATGGCAAACTCGCGGCGCTAAATGCACGATATAATTTTATCTGCTCCCTTCGCGGCGCTAAAAATACGACACCATTTAAAACAAAGCGATATTTTTATATAAATAGGTAACTACTTGTCCATTTGACTCAATTTTTGGTATTTAAATTAAGGGTTATCTTTCCGCATTCAGCTAAATAGTACTAATACTGCACAAAAGCTTAATCCATACTACATACGGTAAAAGAATAGATTTTCCACAAAAATGATCTCCTTATATCTATCGAGCGCAGATAGTTAAAAAAAACGCATTTATCAACACCGTTACTTAATAATTACTTGTCAGCTTGTCACTGTTAAAAATTTTCCCTAATGCACTTTTTGTTCTAAAATTATGACTATTAAATTTTACGCTGAGTAAGCGTAATGAATAAGTTGACTTCAATATTTTGGCGATGAAATTTTCAAAGAAGGTAGAGAGCTAACGAGCCTGTAATAGAAACTTTGATCATAAAATTGAAATTGAAATGCTCCACCTTCCTAATCAACGTTCCTTTTTAAACCGTCAACGTTATTTCTATGTCTTGTTCTATGTTAATCTTATGGAACAGAAGCAATTCTTAAACTTACGTAATTTTACGTCAAATTTGCTCTTTCTGGATTTTCCTATTGTGAGATTTGTTAGGTACTTCATTTCAGAACTACAAAATAACTAATTGCAAGTACGTTGTAAAAATCACTTTTCGATTGAACGCTCCTTAAGATTGACTGGGAACTTTGATATGGGGCGTTATAATCACGTTTTGTAAGTGAGCTTTTTATGTCTAATTTCTTAAACACTAATTACTCCCAAGTGCTTTCAAATATTTTTGGTATTTTAAAAATCCTTTAAACAGTAAAGAATTATATAAATAGAAATAGATGGATAATTACTTTCTATTTACAGTAACGCAATTTATAACTATTTTTAATAGTATTTTATTTAGAATTTGCGCTATGCTTTTATTAATTTTAGTCACTTATGTGGTAAGTTTAGAAAGTTGAGGATAGCAGGTTGAAATTGAACTGTTTTCAGATGTTCGTATTTATAACAAGGAAATCCTATTAGTAATGAAAGTCGAGGTATTTGTAGCAATAATTATTTAAGATCGTACATAAAATCCCAGTGATTATTTAAATTTTAAAAGTCAAAATACCTTTGATTCCCACGAGAATAAAAAGAATTATTTGCAGACCCATCATAGTTCACCAACAGAACTTTTGAAGATTACTAGAATTGGATACTTAGGTACTTGATATTTTCACAACAAAAAAATTGTTCTTCACACCACAATTTTTTATATGAGCAGATACGCCATTTATGTTATTGTTTTTATTTTAGTAATATGTAAAGGAGGTATTGAAGAAAAGTTTATTTAAAGTTTCACTACAGTTCACTTTTGAAAAAGTTTGCAGTCATCAACTGTTTTACAAACAGATCTACTTTATGATACCACTCAAAACAATTTCCTTTTTGTATGATAATGTAATTACTGTAAGCAAATATAATAAAGTATTAAAGTGTAAACGGTTGAATTCAAAAGTTTCGCGGTTCACGTCACGCTGAAGACATGGGCGCTCTCCCCCCAATTCGGTTAAATCTACACGAGAGACGAGGAAACACTGATGCTTTTAGTCGAAAACAACCGTTGTCGCGCGCAAAGTTAGATGCCGAGTAGATATCAACAGTTTGTACAAGCGCACTCGGGGTGCGCGATCCATTGTTATTCGTTTTAGTTCGACTGAGTTGGTGTCGAACTGATAAAAAACTACCCCTCAGATAGTCAGGATGGTAGTTTGTTACTCAAATATACTTAATTTTGTTTATTACTTCATTATTCTGACAATTTCTTATAGACATACACGGTCTGTATTAGACAATGGCACGCCGTTAGTGTTTTTAATTGTCAAAATATTAATAGTTTAACTAAAAATAAAATCACCGAAATAAAATGGATTTAAAAATTCATGGCAACTATTTTGATTATTATAAAATGAAAAAGAAATAATTTTTATTATGCTTTAATATAATATTAAATATTTTATACATAGAGGATAGGGCCTTTCACCTATTTATTATTATAGTAAATATATTTTTTTTTATATAAATAGATAGATAAGTTAAGTTTACACCCTCTACCTATCATATATGTATGCTCTAGTCAAATTCATATTAATATGATTGCGAACCGACTTCTCTTCGAAACACTGATTCCAGACGGATACCGTTCGTCCGTTCGCCCAACGACTCGAGCCAGTTTTTTTTTTGTTTTCGCGTAAGAGGGGAAATCTTCAAAAGACACCCAGCCGCCCAATGCGACTGGGTAGTGTCGGATTCCTGAGGAAGGTGTCCTCAGACCTACAGACTAAAACCCCTCTACCTCAGGCCGTTATAGGTCCAGCCGAGTCGCGCCTCTGTAACACGTCCAAATTTGTACGAATGTGTACGAATGCCTCGTTGCAGATGAGTATACTCCATTTACTTTCCGTAGCGATATGTCCCCTCCAACGTAATAGATGCGCAATGACAAAAGTCTAGGAAGGGATACGGAGCTTATTATTCATTCCGCTTTTGTGGCTCTTGTCTGTTTAGCATAGCTGTCAATACAGTACCTGTCAAAAGTTTAGTTCAACCATAAATAATACAGAGAGTCAAAAACAAACGTTAAATATTCAGTGCAAAGATTCAAAGTTATTATATTACCTACTGTAAAAATTATAAATAAATTTATTTCCCATTAAAACCCAATAGATGCAAAAAATAAATGCACGTGTGAGGTTCTGGTGATGCAGATATACAACATTCCTTAATTTGTGCACAATACCGATGGTAACACTAATACATTCATGCAATGCAACGTTAGCAAATAAAGTGGTCAAAATTTCCGCACAGTACTTTACAAATCATACGCTTGTTGTCGATACCGACTGTCGCTCCAAGTTGTCTCCTTCCTTTTCTGGCCTAGTGCTGTTCTTGTCTATTTTGCGCCGGTCATACTAAAGGTCACATCTCTAGAGAAAGTAAATGAAGTGTACTCTTCACAATGCCCTAGTTTCTCTACAGATTCCGGCCGTGAAAGCTTATGATCTTATATTTTATATTTTCAAATCTAACTAACACGTTTTAAATACAAAGTACGTTCGGAATAATATAATAAAGATTCAATTATTATTCGAAGGAAAACGAACAACTTCTTGAACAGGAAACAAGACCAGAAAGGAATTCCCAGGACGACAACACAAAACTCGTCTGAACATTTTTACATTAAATTGTCGTTAGTTCATCAAATATTAATACAGTCTATAAAGTTAGCAAAATAGTCTCTTTAATCATCCTGTTTAAATGAATGATGACTAAAGAAAGGAGCTCATTTATCGATTTCGTTTTTTAAATTTTAAACAGTGCCCTACTATTTGTGAACGTTTCATTTCACTGACGAAACACAAACTTTTCGTTGCCCTCATCAGGAAAATATCGATTTACATGCGATGCTACATATAAAAGCATATCGAACATAACTAAAACCCAATACCAATGTATTTATGATACGCCTGTTTATAGCTGCATTATTCACAGTAAGTCAAGTCATATATCAACTCATTCTTCATACTCATACGCGTTCGAGAAATAACTATTTTGAAAATCGTTAAATAGAAAGAAAAGAGTCTAGGAAGGTGTTCCGTTGCAGAGTTTTCACATATAAATAATTCAGTAGCAATTTAAAACGATATTCTCGAAAACGACGCTGTTTCTATTCTACATTCGATACTTCATAGTTAAAATACAACATGTAAATTCGTTTCATTCAGCCAATGCCTTCCGCATGTACACGTTCACATACATATAAGAAAAACAAACTTCGTAATTTGTTCCAATTCTCTCCAATTTCTGAAAGCGACTCTCTGAACTGACAAACTTTGGTAAGCATAACGACGATAACGACATAATCTAATAAATGAATCGGATCAGTAAATTATACGAAAAATATTGTCTTTGAGCCTGTCAGTAAATTATTAGTTATGTTTATGCTTGTGTACCTTGCGAGTTAGAAGTTGCCGTTCTGCAATTTTTTGACCGACTTTTCGGATCCGGATTCAATAATACACTATACAGAAAGAAATTCGTATTTGTCTATATTATGTGGCAGGCGACATACTCCAATTTTTCGAAAAGGTCAGACATTTAGTCGTCACATGAAAAATTGACTCCCCATTCTTACCAAGTAATAACTTTCATTCGAAGAAAAGACAACAGTTTGTCATCGGACTCACAACTAAATCGATTATACGAAGAAATATCTTGTTTTCCAGAGCACAGGGGCATATGAATATTATTGATTGATTCAAAAGGCAGAAAGTGAAATTGTAAGTAGGTACCTACATAAGTATTAGTCATAGGATGATTAATATTTTGATACAAAGTGTTATTACAAATGGCACCTGACGTATTCACCCGTATGTAAATCGATTTCTATACAGGGTATTCCTTAATATAATGTGCTGAATTCTTTGGGATTACTTTGTGACTAAAAGTTGATGTTTTTTAGTTTTTCCTTTATAGATCCTCCAGCTTTTGAGATATTTACCTACCTCAAATTTAGAATTTAATTTATGCCGAGTTTACGTCATTAAATATCTATGAGGAATTATTTTTTCCGGGGTCATACTTTCTTTCCCTTATGATTTTTTTTGAAATACGCTGCTGATCGATTTAAAATACAAAATGAATTTATTTTATTTAAAAACTCTAAGGTCTTTTGCAATTTTTTTGTATCTACGACTGTCATCGAAAAAAAAAAATATTTTTTTTTTTGTAGTTCGTTAAATTTATTAGATATGCGTATTATTTTTTACATTCACTACAATACAATAAACCCTTTAATTATAACCATAACTAGATGCTACATAGCTACATTAAAACAATTATTGAAAGTGACTTTCTCAAACTCATTTGCGTGCCTCCGCCATTCCTCTCATTCACTCTTTCGAACACCCGCAGAATATTTCAAGAAAAATTTCAACACCCTATATAAATACTAGTACTTTTTATATTGTAACCGAAATAATGGTTTCTCTTATTTTTCGTCTCGATTTGTTCTTGTTTTGTGTACCCGGATTATGGAAAAAGGTATAAAAAGGTATAAAAGGTATACTTTTTTTTTTTTCGTAAAAAAATCTGTAAAAAACAGCCATGGGAAAATATTTAAAAAATTAGTTTTTAGTACGTATGATCAAAGAATCAGGCAAGTAACCCTGAAACTAAGTAATTACCATAATTAACTAAAAATAATAAGGAACTAAGAAGATATTTAAAAATGAAACGTTTCAAAATCCAATGTTTGAGTCAACGCAAATTATATGCCATGAAAAGAATGAGGTTAAGTTACTTTGCACGTCACAGTTGCCACTCAATTACATTGTGAGTATAAGCTTTGTTGTATGATTTTTCTCGTTTTATTAACGGTTGTTCCGTTTGCAGTAGCACTGATTAAACTGTCGAAAGCAAACGTTGTTCACGTCTCTCAATAACTAAAGAACGGACAACGAGCACGAGCTGCTGGTCCTTTGTTTGTGGATAATAACTGTCTTTCTCTCTTCACTTCTTCCAAGTCCTCCGATCGCCGCGCTTCGTACGAAGACAAAGTACCTTTATTCGCAGGTGAAAGAAGACAAGCGACTCGAGCTTTCAATCGACAAAAAGCTCTCATTCTCCACCTCATCTTTATCCTCCTTCTCTAGGCGAAATTGCCATTACTTATCGTTTATTGTCCGCTTTTAAAAAGCACGATCTGGATAGAGCCTTTTATAAGGCGCAATCGTTTCCGATCGAAATACCGTCCGCTTGCAAATGAAAAACTGTCACAAAGATTAAAACCCGGCCGTAAAGGAATTTGAACATTTCATGATTACGCCGATTGAAACAGGGGCGTAACGAAAAAGTACGCCCGGAATTAAATCTCAACTAAAACCTTTTTTAAAATACAAATCTATAACTTTTTTATGAAAGCTTTTTCTTTTGAAATTAATTAACCGTTTATAATTTATAAGTTACTGTGGATTTCTTAGTCTGAAGATGACCGAAATTGATGGACGAAAAATCGGTAAAATAGTTGTGTTTGATTGAATTGCAGACAGTTATTTGCAAAATAAAATTCTACTGATTATAGGTACCAATTAGAACAGACTTTTTATTATAATCCAGAAGCTCTCAAACCATTTTTATAATCTTAATAGTGCTGCAAAGTTTAAGAGATTTAAATCATTATTAGTTGAATTGAAGTTAAAAGCAACCAAATTAAAATTCAGTAGTGTAGTAGTTCAAAATTTATGAATTTAGATAGAAGAGTACCAGAGAATCCAAATGTCTAGCTATTTGCTAGCTCGTTTATTTTGGGACAGTGCGCCTGGTACAAGTTTGTAGGAAAGGGATATGTACTGGTCCTAGCATTGTCCTTTCCAAAGAATGGTCACTTTTTGAACCTAATTGTTTATGTCAATTTTAATATGACCATAAAGCAAATATTCTGCTTGTGCAGTTCCATGAATGACACTTAATCAGTATCTAATACTAACTACATAATACCATAGATGACATACGAACGCCAGCTACCATTTAGGTTTAACACCAACAACAGACATAATACAATAATAAATTATGCTTGGTCAGCATTCTGTCGAAGCAACCAGACGTCGATCGCGATTCCGAGCTAATAAGCTCTCATCAGCGCGTCGAAGAAAGACTCGACAGAACAACGTCCAAACTCCAGTAACATCTCTTCCAATCATACTACCACAGCTGACGTGGGTCAACCTGAACCTAAGTTGCAGCTAGACCCCACAGATGGCGTTCATATGCCAACTGCGTTACTATATTGAACTTCATCTGGACAGATGTCCTTCGAGTTTGGTCGTTGTTGTATCGGTGCCTACCACAAAATAGTTATACTCCATTTACTTTCTGTAGAGATATGCTCCCTCCAACGTACTAGATGCGCAATGACAAAAGTCTAGGAAGGGATACGGAGCTCATTATTCATTTCGTTCTTGTCTGTTTTACATAGTTGTCGTTGTCAATACAGTACCTGCCAAAAGTTTAGTTTCACCATGAATAATACAGAGTCGAAAACAAACGTTAACTATCCAGTGCAAAGATTGAAAGTTATTATATTACTGTAACAATTATAAACAGATTTATTTCCCACTAAAACCCAATAGATGCAAAAAATAAATGCACGTGTGAGGTTCTGGTGATGCAGATATGCAACTTCCTTAATTTGTGCACAATACTGATGGTAATACTAATACATTCATGCAATGCAACGTTAGCAAATAGTGGCCAAAACTTCAGCACAGTACTTTACAAATTATACGCTTGTTGTCGATACCGACTGCCGCTCCAAGTTCTCTCCTTCCTTTTCTGTCCTAGTGCCGTTCCTTTTTACTTTGCGCCGGTCATAATAAAGGTCACATTTCTAGAGGAAGTAAATGAAGTATACTTTGCCACTGATATTGCGTCAAAATATATAACAATTTTAACAAAATTCCTCATCACGTTTCATGAACATCGCTGCTTTAAAAGTACCTACCTATTTCCTGCATAGTTTTATAATCTAATATTATGTAATAAAGTACTATATAGGATTCAATACTGTCGACACCGTTTTATTTAACGGACCCGCAATTCATTTTCTTTGCATAAACTCATCACAGGCTGTAGTCGAGAGGTCGATGTAGATCACTTTCGTTATCATCGCTTCAATAAGGTATTACGCTGTATTGTAAGATTAGTTCAGATCGACTACCATCTTCGACCAGACAAAGTTATCATACAATACCACAAAATTCAAGTCAGTTTGAACAGTGATTTCAATAGGATTATAGTAATTCTCTAAAATCTCATTTATACAGGTTTTACTCTGTAAGTCTCATAAAGGGTAAAAGTAATACACATGTTGAATAAAATAAATTATACTTGTGGTAAATTTCAATTCATGATTTAGTAATACTCGTCCGTATAAAATAATAATAAACGTCTTTCCTACACCACATCTCATGTATCCACATACTTTTGAATGGAAATACGTCAAACACATTTATTTTTAATCATAGAAATACCGTAATTATTTAGTGCAGTGATCAGCGAACTGTGACTCGCAAACTGCATGTTGTTCTTTAACTTACTCAGTTATGCTTAATTTACAAAATTTAATAGCGTTTAGGATCATCTAGTGTCATAAAGTATATTTCATGAATCATTACGAATTGATGAATTCAGAAACAGTAGGGACGTTTACTTTTATTAAAAATTCTCTTTGAACATGTTTCTACTGAGTTAAAAAGAATTGGAAATATGTATAATTACTTTGTGAAAGATAACACGTCTGGTCTGTATTTCGATGAAGCCACCGTACTTGTTAGTTCTCATTGGCATCTTCCAACCTCATAGGTAATTTCGACAGAGTACCGACCTGTTAATTTAAACAGGCTTCAAGTCAATAGACTTTCTAAACTAACTATATTTTTAGAAGAAATAGTCAACAATCCTAGGTGTTATATTGTTTATTTACGTATATTATATACTTTCTATTTCTGTTGTGTTAACATTTTCAATTTAAAATAAAGAGACCTTTGTTTCCACGCCGCTGGATTATAAAATGTTCGATTGCATTAAATCTGTTCACCCGGTAAAAATAACGAGAAGAAGAAAATCGCATGTTTCTCCACACGTATTTTTCCGTTTGATCTTCAAAGTATTCTTTTGAATAAAAGGACGATTCAATGCTTTCACAAATGTTTAATCAAACAAGGATAAAACACATTTCGAGAACAGTATATTTGCTGACACATCAACAACTATTAACCAACCGAATAATAGAATGTTCGAAACCTTTAGTAGAGACGAATTTAAAATACAAGTGTTTTCGATTTATCTTAGAGAACTCATCAAAGGAACACTTTGAAGAAAATCACCTCCGTAAGTACAGAATTATTAATTACAAAGATTGAGTAGAAATGGAACCATTACAAACAATAATATTGTAGTGTTCGTGGGTTTATTAAGTTTTTATTTACAAAACTAAGTACAGGAATACAATTTATTTACACTGATTTAATTAACTACTAACTAACTTAGCTTACTATTTATTAACAACACTCACTTATATGCGCGTCTCTATTTATTTGTCTCTTCACTTTTAACACTATCGATTTATTTCGGATGTTACCACTGTCACGGTCAATTTATTACTAACTCACTGTGGAACGTCTTTCCACTTTTATAGCATCATGGAACAATCCAGAAAGATCTGGAAGTTTGTTTACATTGTTTACGTTTTCTTACTTACTTTCCTGGAAGGCAGGTACGGAACACACATACACAAATACAGCGCACACTGCCGACGCCGGCCTTGGCTAGTCGAGCCGACCGGCATCGCATACAAGGGTACCCGGTCGCACACAAGCACGCTCGCGTTCGCTGCAATATCCTTCTTCAGGCATCATTTTAGGTAGTGATGGAGGTGGCCAACAATCAAAAGGAATTTTTTTTAAACATGTTAGAGACATTCGAAATTAAAAAACAAATTAAAAGTAATACGGAGGTTTTAAATGAAATCTAAAATCTTCACAGTTCAATAATTTTAAACAAATTAGTTGAGAAATCCCTTAGAACAGATTGGTGCTGTTATTCACTTAAATATTCATTATGCATTTCAAAATTCACAAAGTAAACTATCTACTATAATTCTAAGAAAATTGAGATTTACCTATTCATGGGTAAATGGTTAAGCGTCCCAACAAATTTTTCAATTTTATATTCAAATGTCTATCAAAGGACATTCGTGTTGAAATTGCTTCATAGTTCATAAATATACACTCCTAACGCTACTAAGAGGACCCATCAAAGGCAACAGCCACTTCCATTACCATTAATAATTCGAAACTTTGCGTAGGTAATGTTTCAAGACCTTCGAGTAAACTTGGCATCATTAAGATTGTACAACTGCGGTGCTATATACCTAACACCAGGGTCGACGTCCCCTCTTCTTCCTTAATGGGCCAAGTCCTTTCTCCGACTCGAGATCACTTAAACTTCTTCCCATACTCCAGAAGCAAAAGCAGGAACGACATCTAACACTGACAGCGATAATTTCACCAATTTAACGCAACACATACTCGACCAATTACACACTTCGTTCAAGTAAATCGGGAACCGTCAAACAAACATGGAAATTAGTTTCCATCGACTGTTTGTTCTCTACGAACTAATAGCACCCATCCTGTGAGAATGGTTTCTGAATAACGACATTTCAGCTCAGTTCATTTTACTACGGTTTAAATATGAGACCGTTAATACTTAAATGTGTGACACTGTAAAATCTAAAACTTCGATGAAATAAAGAATTTAAATACCAAAAGTTTGTACACTTGCACTACAACCATCTTGGATGTAGTTTTCATGTTTGCTTCGACTAACAGGTTAATGTACAAAACTCCCTAAACTGTTTGGGTCTTATTATTATGTGGGGCTGTAAGTAAAACAGGTAGTTTAAAAGGTAAACATTAGGATTCTCAACGTGAAACAAAGACATAACTCAAAATTAAACCAGTTTACATTTAGAGCCTTTATTATCGCACTTTGCCCAAGATTAGTTCATGCATTGAAGATCACAAAGTCGAAATAATTTTTGTCGCACAAATAAAAATATTTGTAACTATAATATTACATAAATACAGAAACAGTGTTGCTTTAGAAACAACTTAAAGTATGGTTTTTATGATTAGTATGACCTTTTCTAATTTGTCTGTATCACAAGAGAGCGCTTGTTATTCAGTGAAAAATTATTCATGTTTTTTCGGAACCTTTGTTGAGGATACGACAAGGTAACAAGGAACCGGGAACAAGTCACGTTCGCTGTTCATATACCCCTTTTTGTGTGTATATCCTGCATCTTTTAGACGCGTTATTGCTTTCCCTCGACTTCGCTAATGAGTTGGGTTAATGCAGGAGCAAGTGAACGTTGAGCGTCAAGGGAATGGTTAGCTTGGCATGCATGGCGCCACTTTTTGCTGTATGCTATCCACTAATAAGTTCAGGTTGCGACGACACCATTTGAAATCGTCTATCTGCACCTCTTCATGGTGTAACAAACACGAAGAGTTTCAAAACTCAGCGAGTAATTCAAAAACGTTTGATGTTGTTACTTATATGCACAGGATGGGTCAATTTCGATGCTTTATAAAAAATAAAATGTGTATGTCGGGGCCCAATTTATACGCATAAGGTAAACCATAAAATATTATATAAAGTCTCACCCAAACTCAAAGTTTAATTGTGACAATTTTCTGTTTTTTTTTTTTTGATTAAGAACGTAAATTGTTTAAATTGCACAATATGATGTTGTTTAATAAAAGGAAAAGCAGCATATAGTTACAAAATGTACTTACAAATTAGAGCTTCCTTAGGTGAGAAAGTATTGTATTATAGTGATCGTGGGTTTATTAAAAAATTATTTACAAGACTAAAGTACAGGAACACAATTTATATATACTTATTTAATAATAACTACTTAAAAACACTATTAATTAATACGGAACTTAGCTTATTATTTATTTACAACACTGACTTATATGCGCGTCTCTATTTATTTGTCTTTCCACTTCTAACACTGTCGATTTATCTCGGATGTTACCACTGTAACGGTCAATTTATTACTAACTAACTCGGCGAACGTCTTTATCACTTTTATAGCATCATAGAACAGACAGGAAAAAGTCTGGAATATTCGAAAGATTGTTTACATTTTCGGCGAACCGCTTAATTACTTTCTTAGAAGGCAGGTACGAGACACACGCCTACAAACACACGCATACACTGCCGAAAACCGCTCGCGGCTAGTTGAGCCGCCGCCCTGCAACACATGCAAGTGTACCCGATCGCACACAAGCATGCTCGTGTTCGCTACAGTATGACCTTACATCTTTTCTATACATTCAAATATGTTCAACAACACTGTGATGTCTCAAACATTTTTTTATTAATAAAGCAGCTTTTAATACTACACACATTCCAAAAACGAACGGTTGCAGAAATATTTTAATCCTCGTCGGGATTTATATTTTAACAAGTAAGCAATTTAATCGGAGTTGTAAACGTTTTCCATAAAGATTGAACCCGTTTCACATTTCACATTTGATGACGAGGTGGCTGTAGGGCGTGTGGCGGTATAGGGTTGGTAGGTATAGGCTTGAGGCACACGCAATAAACGCTCAGTAAATTTCCTCTAGGTTTAATTTTCCCGAGCTAAATTAATTTGGAACCGTTGTCGCCCAACTGTAAATTATGCTCGCAAGTGTTGCATGAAAGTTAGAGCAGTAATTAAAGCCAACTATACACAAAATTAAAACGGAAGGATAAAGTTGTGTTAATTTTTAAACCGTTTCTTTTGATGTTTTATAAAAATCTGGCACCAAGGCATTACGCCGTCCGACCGTTCGTTGGCTGTTTCTGTGTATGTATATCTGTCTATCTGCATACGTGCAAATAGTTTTACGGTACATGTATACAAAACCCTTCTCTGAATTTTAACGAACTCTTAAAATTTTCATTTTAACTTTGTCAGTTAAATTGTGAACGTGCGTTTACAACTTACATAATAAAACGCTCTTGAAGGATCGTTGAATTTTAATACATATACCTTATTCTACAAGACCGCCTGCAAAGTCTTAATTAAAAGAAAAATTATAAACTTGCCCTTTAATTAAGTACATTAGATGAACAATGATATTTTCGATATCGATGAAAGCTAATCTTGCCCGTAACCAACGGCTGCTGATGACGAGTAATTAATATTGACTAATTTTACCATCTTGATTATTATTATTATTTTAAAATACTACAGTCTTTTCAAAATTATTTCTAAAATTCCATTTCCAAAATTTTTTTTTTGTTAAATTACAATGAAATTTTATTTGTAACAACTTCTACGTAAATACTCATTTATATTTAATTAATAATACATATTTTATTTAAATATGTTTTTTTTTTATTTAACGTTCTGGAACTTATTTCATTTTCGAATTTTGTTAATTTTTATAAAATTATATTGCAACTTCCTTTTATCATGACAATATACATTAACCCCTGCTTAATGTTTTAAGTGTATTAAATATCGAGTTAACCTTCAAATGAGTTTAGAGCCATCTTTTCCTGTCCAATTTTGAAAATGTCCAAAAATCATTGTACGATATAAGTCAATTATAATACAGTCTACCTTCATTAATCAAAAAATGATAATAAGATGACATTGTACTTTTCTCTTTACTACACTTTAAGACGTTCCAAGAGTCCGTAACTGGGCATTAATTATTGTTGAGCATCGTGTAATCTTCTTTCTTGCACTTTAAAGCAACAGTGTCTTAAAAATAGGAACAGACGTAGCCGTTAAGTTGTTAAGTCAATAGCAAGAGCTTCAACTTGACATACTTATTATACGCTTTAATTACTAGACTGGGAGTGCAGATAAACGATAAGTAAGTTTAAGTACCTACCTAACAACTTCATTTCATTTTCTGAACCATTACATTTTATGTTGATAACTTTGCACATTACACTATTTAGACAGGAGTTCTTAGATGACTAAGCGAATGGTTAAAGTAAATTTTATAGAATGTCGGAATGCTTATGATGGACGTGTATGCAGATGGTAGCGATAGGAACCAGAAATGAAATATAATTTAGGTAATTTTTGAAAATCCATATTAGTAATAATCAGTGATGTACAAGATACCCTCTGTACAAAGTATCTGGAATACAAAATACAAGATACTTTTAAAATAAGTATTTCAGATACCAGATACAAATAACTTTCTGGAATGGTATATGAAATACTAGATACAAAATACGTATCTTTCAAATACTTTTTCAAGATAAAATACTTTTCTAAGAAAGCAACATTTTATTGACACAAAAATAAAACAAATTAAAACCAAAACAGCAGGAAAAGTTACATAAAACAGAAGAAAATTAAAATTAAAGTAGTAAAAAGGCATTAACAAAGCATCTCTTTGCCAAGATTATTAAGACGCTATTGTCCCATCTCACATTAATTGGCCCTGTTTCATAAATTGTTGATTAGAAATTTAATATTAAGATTTTTAATTGCGATCTCCGACAAGATTAACAAATTTTTAGAGTTTACTCCTAAAGAATCAGTACAAGGCCCGTGGTATGAAGAAAATATAAGGAGTAAAATAGAACGAACGTAGCGGAAGTACCGCTGTCCCTTCCATATGCTTTCCCTACCCATCTTATACCTACTGACCTCACAGGGAAAGGGAAACAGAAATGACTACGATATATTTAATTATAATAGCAAGTAAGTATATGCACAAATGCAGGCGAATGTCTACGTCCGGTGACTAGAAAGAATGGGTGGACAATCTTATACGTAGCTTCAGCATAATTTACTTATTGTTACATATTTTTAAATAAGTTGAATTGTCTTTTTATTCAATTATTAACAAGAAAAAAAAAGTTTTGTAGAAAATTCAGTTCAGAATGTCAATAAACGTAATTTGCAACTTCTACATGAATTCGAGAATAAAAATGTTTTATATTTATAATTCACATAAAAAACATTGGAATTTCTTTATCGTGGAAAGGACCTTCTAATCGGTTACGTTTCTGTCTTTAAATCATTTTTTAATTGTCGAGTTATATTCGTATATTTTATCAACCGTAGAATCCTGACAAACTTTCATGTTGCGTGTTTCGACTGCGTTTGTATCAATTATAGCGAGAAACAGATAACCGTCACAGAACGAGTACCAATGTGTATATATCGGAGTCAGCCCATACGTTGCTGTCGACGAGAAATAAAACCAATAAGGCAGAACATTTGTCAAACGTCTGTAACAGAAGTTGATAAACCATTACCTTCAGAATTCTTGCAACACGTTGCAAGTGCAACTCGAAATCGAACGCGTTGAATAAAGAAACCATTTGTAACGTGGTCGAATCGGCAGGGCTGTCGGCTTTATTAAGGTAGGCGAAAACGATTTGTCAGAGGACTGGGGCCAAAATTGTGTAAATAGCAACTAGTTACATGACGTGATAACAAATACAATTCACCCCCACAAAGCGATAAAACGTATTTGCCCCCAGTTCTCACTTAAATACTAAAGAAGCTTCTGTATCTGTTGCACTCTGTACGTTCTCGATACCAAAGTTAATAAACATATCATCCACACATGAATTCTGAATGTGAATGGAATTCATGGTACCAATCAGATGTTTAATTTCTCAAACGAATTCTTTGTAGGATCCTTAACACTTCATCATTAATGCCTGAGAGATCGATTACCTTTCTCGCTAACGACCAAAAGTAAACCTATGTTATTTTTAATTATGCCACGTTTTGACCATCAATGATGGCCATCATCAGGCCAACAATTAATAACATCAACAATTCAGCCTGAAATGACGGTCGAATTGTTGTTGCATTCAAGTCATTTTCATCAATTTTGTTGGTTATTGGTAAAATTATTGTCGTATACCCGATAGTTATATGAGCGAGGAAGCCAACACGCTGCTCTTGCGAAACGTCGGGATGAAATTTCCCAAACTATGGCATGTAAGCCCGAAAACTGTTGCACCCAATAGTTAAGACGCCAGTTTGTTGGAAGTTTTCTTATAAAATAACTAATAAAATATTTGTTATGTATAGTTGTAATAATCCAATAAATAAACAAACAAAAACTGGGTTGATATGGGTGGTCGGTGGTTCAGTGGTTAAGTGTGTTGGCTCTCAACCGAAAGGACACGAGTTCGAACCCTAGCTATGCAGAAAAAAGAATTACCGACCATTTCTCACAGCGTAGATCCCCCAAAAAAAGTGTTGATATAATAGAGAAATCACAGTTCCAAGTTGCTTTGTTTCGTTCTAGAGAGTGCAGAGTGGTCACTTTTGGGAGATTAATACTCAACCCATCCTCTGTCTATAAATTTGTAGCTATTTGAGTGATTATTTAATGGTTATTTATCCCTTATGTACCATATTAAATGTAATAGACTTCTTCAATACGAGAATCTTAGAAAACCGATAGTTTTTATCAGATTCGAAGAACACACAACATGATCCCTCGACTTAAGACTGTCATAAATCGTTTAAGCAAATAAGACAGCCAATGTAATTGATAACTAGGTAAATATATGCATATTTATATGTATATGTACATTTGCTGTCTTCTTCCTTTTGGTGGTAAAATATCTCCTCCAAGTATTGCCTTCGTTGAGGATGATAAATGAATCACTCTATTCATTGATGTGGGTGCACGTAAAACGGAAAGTAGAGAAACGAACCTCTTAGTCGTCGTAGCGATGACTAAGCACTTTGGGATACTATCCTGCCCTATTGCCGGAAGAAGAGGGATAAAAGTCAGCAGTTTGATGTTATTACCTTCGTGGCGTCGTAGTCGTTGGCTTCGTCTCATGCCAACGAACGTTACGCGGGTCGGGGTGTTATTTTATTGTTCGACGTCGACCCACCAAACCGTGAAACGAACGGCACTTTGTTTGCATGGAAGAAAAAATTGACGGAAACATGACAAAAGTGTAACCGCAATAGCCCCAAATGTTCCTACCTAAAGGCCAATTATTTTTTTTGTCTTACGAGTATCTCCCCAATTATTTTCTATGAAGGGGTACTTAAAATTCGAATGCCACGTTGAAATGAAATAGCAGAAATTATTACGCATTTATTAATTAATCACTTAATTAATGTTTACTTACCAAAAAAAAAAAAGAAAATCAAACCATTCACTTCAACAATCAGTAATAGATATATGCGGTAAGGGAACAGCTTAAAATTTACCATTTCGAAATAAAATGCCTTTTTTTGTACCAAAACTCCTACAAGCGTTATCTCTGTCGAAGTGAGATCCATTTTGTAAATTGCGTCAAGAAATGTTTAACATAACAATCTAAATCGCTCTAACTATTTATCTTGGTTTAGTTTTCGTATTTCAGTGAACAAAGGTCTGTAATTTGAAAAAATTGCTTTGATATACTTTTATCTTGATACAATAACAATTTATCTTTAGTTACTATCTTTACCAATTACTAAAATTCTACTAAATTAGTTTTGTCAAATGAGTTTATCTTGAATACAAACTTTGTTAGGTTTTTTTTAAAAAATTATCAAAGAACTGTTGTTGATTCTATTTCGTAGGGTTTCCCACAAAATACGATTAATCCTCCTACAATTCCAGGTATAAAAATTTACTACACTTGTTTAAATTGTAGTCACTGTCGTCATTTTCCAAGTTTTACGTGCCAAACATGTGTTCTCTTGTTTGGGTATGGCAATTTGCATACAACTGGAAAAAGCGACCAACGAAAATGATTATGAGAAGGGTAGCTTGTAGCTTCAATCATCTGCAATCTGTTCCAACTTGCCCAACAAACATTCATTATGAGTTATCATGTATGTTTTTTTCTTTTTGCAACTGTGAAATTGTGTTTAGTTACTTAAAGACTTATATTCTTTTATTGCTTCATTCGCAGTAACTTAAAATTAAACATATTAATGAGAATTAAATCCTTGAACCATCGAAAAATTACCTCAAATTAATGAAGAAACAGCTATTGCTGTCATCATGGCCTCGCCGGGATTCGAACCCGGGTCTCTGGCTTTACGCGCTATTGCTGTCATCATGGCCCCGCCGGGATTCGAACCCGGGTCTCTGGCTTTACGCGCTATTGTTCTAACCACTTAGCTACGGAGACATAATGACAGCAATAGATTTTTCCTCATTAATTTAAGGTAATTTGTAGATGATTCAAGGATTTAATTCACATTAATGTTTTTAAAATCATCACTACTAAATGTTACTCAATATTTCATTGTTAATAGATATTAAAATTATACTTATTTTGAATTTTTGTAAGCATGTTGGAACAGACTGTAAATGACCGTAGGTACAACCAATCTGTTATCCTACTATTTTCTTGCTTTCAAGTAACATTAAAGAAAGTTCAAGCTAATTTTTCGTCTAGATAATTTCTTAATTTAATTATTATTATCCTGCCTCGGGATGGATAGAAACAAACCATTTATCACAAAGATATTAACTACGTTTCTTAATAATGTAATTCAGCAGACAGCTGTCATTGCGTTCGTTGTTCGTTGCAGTTCGTGTGACTTTCATAAAACAACGGGACGCATCAGGTTTATTGCAGTAAGTTAATGAATTATCGGAAGATTTATTGCGGTGAGCACTGGTCGGGCGCCCTCTGCCCGCGAGACTACAAAATTGGGGTGTTATTCACGACAACGGACGTTGCGTGAGAAAGCAAACACGCGAACACCACATTTGATACACAATTGGGAGATAAGGCTTTGTTTGCAGGCCGCAGAGATAGAAACGGAAGGAAGGGCGGGGATGCGAAGGGGGCATAGGAGGGTAACAGAGGAAGCAGCTTCTAGTCAGTTGAATGTAGGTACACATAAGTTCCAACGTGATACACCACCGTCGATGTTCTCGATGTTAATTGCAGAATTAAAGGGGAGTAAATTTCAGTTCCAACACTTTAGGGTGCAATTTCAGATGATATATTTCAGCCACATGATTTATTGCCTAAATAAAACGGCAAACGAAAGTAGGATACCTACGTATGGGATAATTTTGTGTGTTCAGCAAAGTTAAAACATTTCCTTTCGATCATCGATTCTCAAACTTTTTATAGTCGCGATTCACTAAATACCATAGTTAAAACGCTAAGGAAGAAACATTACGATCCCCTTCACAAATATATCTTAATTAGGTATTTTGTTAAGTATATCGATCGCCATTATAGGAGATATTTTGTGTAGAGGGCTTTATATTGATAACATTGTAAGGCCCTTATTCTTGAACGCAACCGCCATATCCCTGAAAGCGACTACCGGGGGGTCGCGACCCCCTGATTGAGACACGCTGCTCTAGAGGTTTCTTTCATGTACGAGCCCTGACAATTATATGTTCGGACGCCTAATAATTTTACAGAAAAAGGTTCAGTTCTTAATATGTAATCATAAACGAGTGATTTTATGTATTAATTTTATAAACTTACACACAAAAGAACCAACATTTCACAGTATTAATGTTTTTATGTTTTATAACATACTTGAAACATAACAATACAACTAACAGAATGTTATTTCCTTGACAACTAAATATTCGGACAGAAGGCAACACATTAAATTCATATGGCGTAACATCACCTCTTGCTTTTATGACTGCATTAATTCTTTTGGCCAAACAATCTACGACAGTCTGACAATCGTTGTTTGAAAAAGTTTCCTAGATATCCTGCAGTTTAGAACGTAAATTAGCAACTGTCCTCTGTGGATTATCCCTGAAGTGTGTTTTCAATTTTTGTGCCAAACTGTTTCAATATCAATAAGTTCTGGACTACTTGAAGGACAATCTAAGAATGTTGGATTGTGATTCTCAAACTATTTTTTCGAGGATTTAGCCGAGTGGCACGATGCTCCGTCTTGCTGGAAAATAAAATTTCCATCAGGATGTAACTTTCTTACACTTGACAGAAGGCTTTCGTTCAAAATTTTCTGATATTGGTCGGCATTTACTGTTCCGTCGATAAATTTTAAAATCCCTAATCCTTTGGAAGACATACATCTTCACACGATTATGCCTCTAGCAAATTTCACAGTTCGTTTCAAACAATCTGAATGGAAAGCTTCTGTTTTCGATCGAATCACCTATCGCCCACTGACACTTTATATATAATCTTATTCCAATCTTCCTTTGTCCAAGACGTTCTCTTCCTAGCCCATACCAACCTCTTTTTTTTTTGTCTTTCCGTTAGCAAGAGTTTCTCCTTGGCTTATATCGTAAGTACTGTTACTTAGAATGCCAATTAAGTAACTTTCTGACACTCTAATAATTACCTTGTAGAAGCCAAGACCACACTTATGAATCCACTTTTTGCAGCACTCCCGGATTACATTCAATCCTGCTCGTTGATTCCATTGAGTAGTAATGTCTCTCAAAGTGGAACGGCGTGATTTTTTGCAGTTCCACTAAGACTCTTCTATCTCGGCTTGTAACAGTGCAAGAACGTCCAGTTTTTTTGTTAGATATTTTAATACTGACCATTTTACCAAAGTGCTTTATGATTCCCTCAACAACGGACTTCGGTATAGCAAGATCTGCCGCAGTAGTACCCAAGGTTTTACCTTGATAACGTTTCGTTACAATTAATTCACGAATTTTTGTACTTGTTGGTAATCGACGAACCTTACTGATAAGCTATTTTTTTACTTTTGAGAAATTATTCTTCTGGGTCAGCTAAAGTCATATTTTTTTAATAGCATTACCTGAAAGTTCCCTTTATTAAATACATTATTTAATAAAAAAAAATAGATTAAGTGGTTTTGATTCATCCTTCAATTAAATTTCCTACATTAAATACTAAAAACTGTCCGAACATAGGTATAGTTGTCAGGGCTCGTAAGTACAGGTACAGTCATTAAAATAAAATAAACTAAAAACGCTTTTAGATGTAACAAAAAGTTTTATTGAAACTCTACATGTTTCGACCTTTTAAGTCTTTGTCAAGAGCAATGTATTTACTAAAGGTACAGTGCAAAGTTATTATATTTATATGTAGGTACTATTTACAGGTAAGGTTACAGGTATTTTGGAAAACCCATCAATTAGATTGCGCTCCTCAGATATTCGTCTATTATTGGGGTCTCTTTGAATTCCGACATATCGTTCGTGATATTAGATACTATTATTTTTGAACGCTTTTTTAATCTCAAACTGTTCTAAAATGTTGAGTCGTCGACCTTTATTTTCTGTGTGGAGAATATTAAAATTATCTATGTCGACTTGGTGGTTGTTTTCTAGACAATGTAAGCTTATTCCTGTTGTTGACTTTTTATTTTTTACATCTTTTTCATGTTCTTTAAGCCGCGTTCCGAAATTTCTGCCTGTCTGACCAATATGAAAGGAGTTGCAATCTGCACAATTCAATTTATAAATTCCGCTTTTTTCTAATTTATTAAGTTTTTATTTGTTATTTACTAGATATTTCTTAACGTTACATTTATTCACGGGCATTGGTCTTATGTCTAGTTTATAATAAATTTATAGTTTTTTTTCCCTTTGTTTATGAGAGTTGTAAAAATTATTTAAAATCATTTTTTTCCTTTTATTTTTGATTAATTGATCAATTAATTTCGGTTCATATCCATTATTCTTGGAAATGGTTTTGATTATTGTTATTTCTTTTTGAAAATTCTTTTCGCTTAGGGGAAAGTTTAATAACCTATGAATTAGGCTATGAAAGGTTGAAAGTTTTATCTGCCAGGATTGTTTTGATTTGGAATGTACCTATAATAATATCTGTACTTGTGGGTTTTCTATAAATATCGTATTCTAATTTGTTTTTAATAATTTTTACATTTATATCTAAAAAGTTCAAGCCAAAGTCTTTATCTTGTTTTTCCATTGTGAATTTAATTCTTTTATTTATGTTGTTTAAATAAGTTAAAAATTGATCTAATTGCCTGTCAGTACCTGTCCAAATTGAGAAGATGTCATCGACATCACGTGTCCAGTATAATATATTATTATGATTAAATAGTATTTATGTTCAAAATTAGACATAAAAATATCAGAAAACAGTGGTGAAATGGGTGAACCCATAGGTAGTCCTTCAATTTGCTTATAATAATTATTGTTAAAACAAAAATAATTTTGATTGATACAAGCTTCAATTACGTTAATTAGTTGAATTTTGTAAACATTATCAAGATCTAGTTCATTTAAAGAATTTTTTTATAATATTTATAAGTTCTAGTACAGGTATCGATGTAAATAAACTGGTGACATCGAAAGAAATTAATTTTGCATTATTGGGTATAATTAAATTTTTGGTGTTATTTATAAATTCATATGAGTTTTTAATAGAAAATTTGGGTTTAAAATTTATTATTTCTGGAATGACTTTATTAAGTTCTTTACATAAGTTATAAGCTGGCGCATTTATATACGATACGACCGGTCTTAATGGCGTTCCGGTTTTATGGATTTTGGGTAATCCGTAAAATCTTGGGGCTGTAGGGTTCATTGATTTTAACTTAAATAAATTATTGTCGGAAAATATTCGGTTGTTATAATCTCTTTTTAAAATTTGTTTGTGGGGTCATTATTGAGTTTTTCAAAATCTTGACTGTTAATTAACTGGTTAATTTTTTCATTATATTCATCACTGCCAAGAATAACGATAGTATTCCCTTTATCTGCTTTACTTAAAATTAGATTATTAACTTTAAGTTTATTAGAAATGCTATGAATAATGTTTTTGTCGTTCTTACTACTTTTTTGAATTTTCACATTTTTAACTAATTGAGCTATTTTTAACTTATCCACTAATTCTGACTCCCTACAAGTTAATTCTAAGTGATTCTATTTCTTTTCGACTATTGATATTTGGTGAAAACTTTAAACCTAAATTAAGTAACTCGTTTTCTTTATCGTTGAACGTGGTTTTTATTAAATTTACAACTGTTGGGTAAAATTCAAACTTACTCGGCGCGTTAACTGTGGTACCTTTTTTTTTCTCCATTGGTTTTTGGTCTAAAAGGGCTTGAAGTTTTTTATATAGGTTCCTGTGGTGGGCTTGTGATAATTCATGTACCTCTTCTCTGATGTGTCTATCCAAAAATTGTGCTAACAGCGGGTTCTCCTTTTGAAAAAAGTCCATCTGTATAAGTTTTAGATGAAGGTTAATGTTGTCTCTTCTTATATACCAGTACTTGATTTCTTGATTTAACCAGATTTTGTATGCCGCCTTTAATGTTTTTTCCGCTGCTTGTGATTTGTGATTACAGTTAATTTTCATATGTTTTGGAATAATATTGTTTTTCCTGCACTGTTTGATAAACCAAATGTAGTTGGAGCACTTTTTGAGCTTTAGTAAGTTACTTCTTAAAAATACCGCCAATTTTGCATTGCTTGCACTTTTAATACTTTCAATCGAGTTCATAGACGGGAAATTGTGAAACATCTTTTAAATATTAAAATAAAATAAACTAAAAACGCTTTTAGATGTAAACTTAAAAGGTCGAAACATATGTAGAGTTTCAATAAAACTTTTTGTTACATCTAAAAGCGTTTTTAGTTTATTTTATTTTAATATTTAAAAGATGTTTCACAATTTCCCGTCTATGAACTCGATTGAAATTATTAACAGGTACAGTCATTTTAAATCCTCAATTTTTTATGTAACTTTGAAATTTGGTCCATGAGCTGTTGTCTTTGTTTGTTACTATTTGCTTCAATTTTCAGCCAAAAAAAGAAACAAAAAATATAGTACTCGAAATGAAGATTTAAATGCATAAACTATAGAAAGTAGATAAAAACCACTAGAAGTAACCGCAGATGGTAATATATGGATTTAAAAACGGAGACAAGGAAAGAGCAAAAATTTATAAAGGGATGTAGGTTACAAATTACAAAAAATAACCTGCAAAAGCTTCTTGGTAATCAGGCTGTGGCCACATACAATACAGCTACGGCCACGATCACCTACTTTAAAGATCGGTTGATAAAGATCACAATTTACTTCCTCTGCAAAAGGGATTTTAGTTACTCTATCATCGTACTGAAGGAAATTCTACTAGGATCTCTTTAGCGTATGGCTTAAAATTTCTTTCTTTTTTCATCAACTAAAATAAATATATATATAAAGGATACTTCATAGAAAACACTTATTGCATGTTATTTGATCGAGTTATACCCTGAAAGAACATATTTCAAAAGCTTTGAAGGTCGTAATGAGAGATCGGGGGTGTTTATGTAGGCAAAGGAAGCTTAACAGCCTAACGTTGCAAACCGAATTTGTACTATTGGGTTTTATCTCCAATTAATTTATCTCATTCATCAGTAACCATCCCCTTCCAAGCCCATACAGTTACATTTAAACTAATATAATTAGCGGTAATGTACTCAATCTCGCCCCGCATTCCGAAAATCTCATAATCTCGGAATATGGGACTTTGCAAATGCCTTCAAATTAGACCGTGAGCGCATCCCTAAATCTTCGGCTCCGGACCTGGGATTATCTATTACGTACGCATACAAACAGAGAAATCTGACGAAAGTCCACAGCGATGAGGGAACCGATGTATAGTTACAAAATTTGAAGCAGTATAATATCGGTTTTAAAATACCTCGTAAAATTTAACGCAGATCCACTCTAATCGGAACTTTTTGTCTTTCTTAGTGTTAGGTTTCCATATTCAACTAAGTGTAAAGCATATAATTTTGTTAATTAAAGTAACCCTTAATGTTATCATTCATTATTGAAAAACAAAAAACCAACACATGTATGAAGTTAAAGGTTTTTAAAATCCTATTAGGTAATACACCCATATTGTTAGAAAAATGCAAATGTGTGTGTTGAATGTTTATTATTATTACGAGTATTAATATTATTATTATTATTATCAACATACACCAATAGTATTTGGATCTTTATCAGCACTATCAGGGTTCGTTATATAAACTAAATTTGTATAATTCTACCATAAAATTCATACAATATATTAATAGTAAATAATTTACGGGAACACGCGGTAGGCGGTACTCATCAAACAACAAAAATTAATATACTCTGTACTGCGAAATATAATTCTGTTTAGATAGAACATCGGCACTTTTTAGCCACACCAGTGTAAACTGCTGACCATACACTTGCCATAAGGCCCATGTCAATAATATCAATATATGTAAATAAGCTGTAAATAATTGAATAAATTAGTCTAACTCTGACTCTCTTTTCCTTCTCCACTGATACAGAAGAGGTATTAATCGTTCACCACCGACGTTCACAACGGATGATGAAATAAGCATCCGCATCTCCACCGGTTCTTCTCAGAACCACTACCACCACACGTACCATATAGGTACATAGCTCATACGCTACAAGTTCAAGTCTTTTTCTGGTAGTTATTGAAACGTCTAAGAAAGGAGGTTACCAATGTTCTTCAAAAAAAAAAAAAAGAAGAAAGGCTGGATATGTTGTCCAATCAGAATAGATTATTCAAAAAATTATTAATTGTTCTACAATGAAATCAGTTCAGATGCAATTTCTAAATGGTAGTTAATCATTTCGGAACGTTTCCCTTTTAGTAATAAATAACTACATTTGTGTTTGCTTCATTTTGTAGTTCTTTATTGGTTGGCATTTTGACACATAATATGTGTTTCCCTAACAGACGAGTAATTATTAATTTTTTCAGAATAACTGTGAATCCTAATGTGTACTTTCTGTTATGGATTTCGCTTAAGTCCTGAATCGACTATTTACATGGATCTTCTTGTTTTGCTCCATGACTTTTATCTTCATGACCTTCATGGACTTCATGACCTCCTTTACCTCCATGACTTCCGTGGTCTCCTTGAACTTTATGAGCTTCCTCTTCTTCACATGGATCCGTTCCATCTGTTCCTTGGTCGTGAATTCCATGACCTCCATGACCATTCCCAGTGTCAAGTACCATTTCAATGCCAAGAGTCAAGGCAGTTAAAGCTGCCCCCAAAGGGAAACCTCTCATAAAAAATTTCCATATCCTCCGACGATAAGTAGAAAAATATTTAGGATCAAAGCGCCAAACTTCATTTCTCAACCATGGATTACTTAATCCTTCCTTTTTCAACCTATCCCTTACTTTTTTTAGCTCTGGTACGTCATCTACCTTGTATATTTTGTAATCCGGAATTTTTGCCATTCTTCTCTTTAATGCTTTAAAGGAAACTAGAAACAACGTTTGAAATGCTCTCTAAATTTCAAATTGTAATTACGAATGGCAAGAGTAGCCGTTTACTTGCTCAGTAAAGCCAAATAACACTTTTCAATCAAGTCAAATCAATTACATTAAACATTTGTCAAATTTGGGATGACAATTATAGTACGTTGGTCAACGAAGATGTGATCAATGTTGTGAAATATACGTAGATATAAAGGGTGGCCCAAAGTCAGTGGCCTATTGGATGTTTATGGAAAAAAATCGAGTAGTAGACGCATGGTAGTACTGAAATTTTTACTAGTCGTAATAGTTTTAACGCTAACGTTCTGCGAAGTCTAAGCTTCTTTATTTGTGCAGGCGCTCAGAAAAAATCCAAACCCTAAAAACTACAAACACGAATAACTTCGTGTTTTACTATATTTGATTTTTTCACTCGATTTCTCTTTTTCTCCTCTTTCGATTCATTAGGATACTGTTTAATTTGAAAAATTTTAAGTAATTCTTAATTTAAATCGCTAATCTCAGTAGATAATTTTGGTATTTATTACTGAAATTTGCTATTTGAATAAAAAATTCAGAATAACTCAAAAATTTTCAAATTAAATAATAGGAAATATCTCAATTGATCGAAAAGGGACAAAAAGAGGAATCGAATGATCAAATAAAACATGATACTTAGGTGCCATTTAAAGCAACGAAATCATTCGGTTCTGAAGTTTTTTCAATTTTGAATGTTTTTTCGGAACACCCATTACAAATTTTGTTGTTTAATTTAACCCGAACATTAGCTTTAAAATTCTACTATAACCGGTAAAAGCTTCAAGTTATTTTTTGTTAAAGTTGTGTTTTATTTGTTGTTTCGGTTGCGGTAGTAAACTTTTCTCTGTATTTCTAATTTAAATAATTATCTCAGAAACTGTTCTTCCCAAACGTACAAGTTGGTTTATCAAACTTAACTTAAGTTAGCATCAAAATTAAAAATATGTTGAAAATATATATCGGAACTACTACACAATTCCTTTTCAAACGTTCCTACCGATAGTTTATCAATAAACGTCTAATATGCCACTGACTTTGGGCCACCCTGTATATGAACAATGTAATAGCATAAAATCGAATCCCTAAAATAGACAGTCTTGCCAACTTGTCTACAAAATGTTGCTGCTGATGTTGCTATTGGTAGTTACTACCCGCTTTCCGCTCAAGCTATTTAGTATAGAACAGAGTAAATGGTATTAGTACGGTCGGGATGCGACATCGGACAGTTCAGTGTACAGTGCAGCTCTGACCAAGGTGATCTAAGTGACAATGGAGAGTAATGCGAAGTAATATAAATAAGCGTGCAAATCATTGTAATTTACTAATGTATACAGGGTGTTACTGATATAACTGCGGATATTTAAGGAGGTGATAGGGCAGTAGAAAATAAGAAAATTAAGCAAAACTTCGCAGGTCCTAAAGTTTACCGTTTTCGAGAAAAATGTATGTGAAAATACAGGCAAAACCGAGTACGGTCCTGTGTAAAACGTGTCCTCGATTGACCTGGTCGTGTGTAGTGGCAACGCTGTCTTCAATCAGCTGACGGTGAATGAGGTTACTCGGTTACTGTAACGTAAACAAGTGTGTTCGAAAATGGCGTTTAGTTCATCAGAATTTTGTGACAGTTGCCAGATGTGTTGCTTAAGTCAAAGCGAAAACGCACAGGACCGTATTCAAATTAATTCATGTTAAGATGTTTTTCAAAAATTTTGAAATTTTTTTTGTTTCTTCACCGCGCTGCTGTAGTGACCATTCGATTACATATTGCATCTAGTTGACACCCTCCAAAAATCCGTATTTATATCAGAACCACCCTGTATATTCCTATACGTGTTTGTTTTTGTTATTAATCAGGTTGTTTATAAAAAATTTATTAATGCTAGAAAACTTGCTACACTTATTTTATTTCTGTACTTATTATTTCTACGTTTGATATTTTTTTCCCTTTTTAGTTCCTCTCTTAAGATCATTTCGCCTCATTATTATTATTTTTTTAACTTATAACAATTTTTATATCTCATCGTCATTGCTTAGATGAGAGGGAGAAAATTATAGTGGATATGGAAAGAAAGATACATAATTTGCAGTTGAAATTTTCTTTTCCGATATTTTCAACTGAACTCCCTCTGGAGGCCGTTTAAGCAATTATCCAATTCCTTTGTGTATTTAACCCTTTCTAAAGAAAAATTTCGTGAATAACAAGCCGTCATGACAGGTCATATTGTCGTAACAGAGCCGCCAACTTGGAAGTATGTAACTGAGGCGCGTAGTTCATTAAGTAAAATTAATTTAAACAAAACTTCGTCGGTTAAGTGTCCCTAAGGGACTATTTTCGTACGCGTCCAGAGCGAGAAGCGAACGAAATGGAGGACAGAACGGCAAAAGTTCAATGTTGTTGTTGCTGTTGTTTCCCGTCCTGTGAACATTCGCCTTTAAAAGTTTACACCGTTCCACGCTAACTCTTCTATATTTTACCATTATTTTGAACAAACATTGCAACGCACTCTGTGAAAACCATTACACTTACAACGTTTAGTATCACGTAAACGACATTATAATATAGAAATATTTTTATTTGTCGCGTTAAATAAACCTACAGAAGTAAGTTGTTCTTAAGTACCGAGTACCTTGAGATTATTAGTAGGTACATAATGCATGCGATACATGAAAATATAAAACGTGCGCCTTTACCTTTCCTATTTTTTTGTTTTCGAATCTGGCTAAATTTTCCCTCTTATATTTTTCGACAAGTTAAAAAATAGCCACCGAAGTAAACGGTCTGCAGAGCATGATAGAAAGGCAGCAGGTGCTACAATCATTTCGCCGGTAGTCGTCCTTTTATTATCCATATTATCTTCGCAGTTTCGGATTTGGCAGGGCGAAAGAAATATAAAACGGGGAAAAATGGACTTCTGCCCTTTTTGTTAGCCCTAACTCGACAAATAGCACGAATGTTATTTTGATAGAATGTTTACAACTTTTATACTTTCCCATTAAACTGAACAGTTCTTTTTATCGCAACAATAAATTCTTGAATTATACATCTTTAACTGTCAAACACAGGAAATAAAAATGGATTTTAAAGATAAACATACTTATATTTAAGAACAAAATACAAATAAATTGTTAATTAATTTATTGCCGTATTAAAACTCTACTTGGATATGTTGTAAGACATGGCCAATAACTCATTGTATAACAATAATACTGTAGCGAACACGAGCATGCTTGTGTGCGATCGGGTACACTTGTACGTGTTGCGGGTCGGCTTGACTAGCCGCGGCCGGTTTCGGCAGTGTGTACGTCGTGTTTGTAAACGTGAATCTCGTACCTGCCTTCCAAGAAAGAAATTAAGCGGTTCGCTAAAATGTAAAGAACTTTCGACGTTTCGAATATTCTAATTTTTTCCCTACTTTTTCTATGGATGCTATAAAAGTGAGTTAGCCGAATTGTTAGTAATAAATTAACAGTGACAGTGGTAACATAAGAAATAAATCGACAGTGATACTAGTGAGAATACAAATAAATTGAAACGTGCATATAAGTGAATGGTGTAAATAAATAGTAATCTAAGTTTACTATTAATTAGTAGTGTTTTATGTTGTAGTAATTAAATCAGTGTATATAACTTGTTGTTCCTGTAATTTAGTCTTGTAAATAAATTTAATAAACCCACGAACACTACAATACTATAGAAATTATTGGAGCAAGTTATTTATATTTAATAATATAACGTAGCATAACAAAACTCTTTTCCACTGTCCCTAAAGACACAAAAACTCAAGAATTAAATGCCCTATTTCTTGCTAAACTTCTGACACAAATTGATTGTTTTTTCTTCTACTTTATGGAAGTTCATAATGAATGAAGTAAAATAGCAAGTTCGATTTCCACTATTTTTATTTTAGTTGTTTCGCCCCACAATATATATATTGGTACAATATGCGTACAAGCTGACTTATATACTAGGTACCTTAAGTTGGCAGTTGGGTGGGGAGCTTTTTCACTGTAAATTACCTTTAAGTTCTACTTATTTCATTTGTAGGTACATGGATTCACTATAAAAAAAATTATTTTCTACTTTAATAAAATGCTTTTTTCTATTTACATCAATTACTACTTACATTGAAAATGAATGCGGGAAAAAAATTCCATTAGTAACAATCAGTTTCCTCATCGTTCATGGTTTTCCGTTTCATTCCACTTTCATCGCGTCGTCTATTGAAACGAAAAAAAAAAAAAAAAAGAAAATCCTAAACGCAATCAAAAGGTCAAAAAGGTGCGTAATTGCTACTCTGCTCCATCCGTATTTAATTTCTCGCTGTAGTTGGAACAGACAAAAGTTTTATGAGCCAGTTTTCGAGTTCCCATCAAACCGATTATGATTTCCATTAGTGACACTTTACGGTTCACTTTGTGATACTTTATGACGCGCTCAGTTAGTTATTACGCGAAACGTAAGCTTATTACAACCCGAACCTCTTTTGTCACGGTACGATGCGATGGGATGTTGATAATAATAAAGCAGTTTTCGCCACGTTGCACCGTTGGTGCAGATCGTGGGGTTCAACACTGTTTTTGAACAAATTACCCGTGGCCCGTCCGTCTCTCTTTCTCTCCCTATTGACTAATGAAGGTTTTGTCTTTAACCCGCGAGTCCTGTTTTACATCGCACACCACTTTCCAAATTAATGCACAAATAACCGGTCTCGATACATGAACCAAATGTAATGCAATGTATACACACTCGTTTGCACAAATGTCTAACGCACAACAGCCTCTGGCCTGAAAAATGCCAGTCTCTAAATTTGTTTTTCGCTTGTTATGGACAGCGATCCTCTAAAAATTTTTACAAAATTTTATTTCGTTTGACTTTTGTTTCGTTGACAGTTGAACAAAACTTTCTGCCGTTTCAATTAAAACATTGTAATTGCATTTGCAAACGTGACATAATCGTTTGACCTGGTATCATACTAAACGGTGATCCCTAGGTAAAATAAATATATGTATATGGTGTACTGTATTGTTGAATTGAAATTATGACCGTCATCAAAACACAGCACGTGATTTTGCTTTACGTACGTATATGTGGGATTAGCATTTGAACTGGAATGGTAGAAGCAACACTTGCATGCATATCTGAGTAGAGAACGGTTAAATGAGTACAAAATGTAGCAAGCATTCCATATCAAAAAATTATAAACCTTTACCGTACAGCTTAACCTTTTAACCTTAATTTGTATCAATTTTACAGATACAAAGTAAGTAAAAATATGTGAAACCTATACACAATAAAGCTTATTTAAGATGTGTACTCAACTTGGAGTCAACAGCAGATGGTTGGAGGCACAAGCTAGCCTCTATATCACCTATATTCGTACACAAATTGATCACTTTTTCTAGTTGTAACATAGTTTAAGCCAGCCGGTCCAGTTATCAAGGATAAAAGAAAAGAACTTTCTTGTAATAAGCGAGTTTTTTTACTGATTCCTGTGTATTCATTGCCGTGGAATACGATTTTGGGGATCCGTCCGCTCGAAACCGTACGCTAAATTTTATAATCAACAATCTATGAAAAAATAACATGTTATTGTCACTTTTCGCTGTTCATTCTTGATCCAAAGCATTTTTGATACCTATATAGCATATGCATTGAAAAAGTTATTCCCTATGAAATAAAAAAAAAAAAAAAGAAGAGCTACAGTAGAGGTCGCTAAATGCAGTCTGGTCTTTGGAAATCGCTTCCAAAGTCTAATAAGTGCCGTTTTTTGACCATTTCATTACTCAAAAGCTATTATATCTAGAATTATGAAATATTTTAATATTTTTAAAAATGTGTCCAACTACTACATCTTATATTTCTCATCTATGTACATGTTTAAAAATAATGACACGATTAGTATGTAATTGTGTTCTTTATTTATTATAATTGTATTTGTTATTTTGTGATTACATAACGAACCATAGGGTATACCGTTACCATCGTGAGACAAGGCCTGCGCGCTGGTTACGTGACCACCTATGCCGTCCTATAATATTAGGCTCATGCACAGCACGAGAGCAGAGATTGTACCTCGAAACCTCGGCTACGACTCAGCCTACAAGTCTGGCCCCTTGTTTTTTTTTCTATGGATTCCGGCCGTGAAAGCTTATGTTCTTATAAATACAAGAGATTTTTAAAAATTTAGAAGCTCAAAAACACCATGAACGACCCATTTCCGCGACCAACATACACATATACATATGTATACTTTTTCTTCGATCAGCATGACGAACTGTACAATATATTTATTTTTACAATAAAAGTTTTTGAGTAAAAAAAAATTGTTAAAAAACAGCACTTTTTAAACTTTCATTTTTTTGCAACTTTCGTAAGGACAACTATCACAATGAATGTGCTAAACTGAAAATGCTTATAAACAAAGAAATACAGCGGAAAGTATTTTTTAATTAATAAATTTCAAGTAACAATTACCATTACAGTTACATATGTTAATGATCTCATATAATGACATTCTGTGATTCTTACATGGTTTCAAAAATCCGAACATTACTTTCGTTTTTTTCCTATTTATTAAACAAACAAGCGGAAAGCATTTTATTGCCACGCTTATTTCTTGTTTCTCATCTTTTCAACTGAATATTATTATAGCCATAAAGTGTCACAGGACGAGGAAGGAAGACGAAATAATAGTGGAGTTATTGCGGCACTCGCGACCCTCTGTCGCTACAAAAAGGGCATTTATATCGTCGCCTATTCTTCGCATCGTATATAATAAAGAATTCACTACAGCGAGGCCTATAAAAACGACCGAGCTGAAGCATCTCGACTAGAAGTATAACGATTCCTAAGCCGTTATTAGGACGTAGGGGTTGACGCGTAAATGGATTCCTAATTACAACCCCAGAAGTGCTTCCACGTCAATTGTATTATTTACGTTCAACATAAATCACTTAAGGGCGGAAAGATATGCAGCTGCCAACATACATCTCTCGTTCAAAGTTTATTTAATAGCCACAGTATTAAATCGATCGCTCTTAATGTTCGATTATTATATTATTATCCCATATTTGACGCATCTATTGTCAGGAGTGTCAAACCTGTATTCGTTTTTAAATGTTTCTGAGGAGAGGCGTTACCTTTTTAAGCGGCGTTCTTAGGTACGTAGTGATTACTGCCTGTTTGTCTATTGTAATGTAACAGAAGGCTGAACCACTTACAACCTACAACGACAAAATAGATTCCAAAAATACACTCCGCCCTTCCATCTACCAGTGTTATGGTTGTTAAGAAAAAAATGTTTTTCATTCTACTGAAGCAATATTTTAGTTAAGAAATGGACGGTAATCACAGAACTGTTTAGACTTTTACACTTTTATAGGATCCATAGAAAAAGTTGGGAAAAATCTTGAATATTCGACACGTCGAAAGTTATTTACATTTCTGCAAACCGCTTAATTGCTTTCATGGAAGGCAGGTACGAGACACACGTTTACAAACACGACGCTCACACTGCCGAAACCGGCCACGGCTAGTCAAGCTGGCCCGTAACACGCACAAGTGTACCTGGTCTCACAAAAGTATGCTCCTGTTCGGTACAGTAAAAAAGAGGATATAAACAGTTCAGAAGTAACTCTTTAGGTTTAGCTACATACTTCGAACCAACTGTACAGGAAAAAAACTGTTATTAAATAACATTTTATAAAACGGTTTGAAATAGAACACGACTTTTACAGTAATATAAGCCTCCATTGCGACGAGCCGTCACTGAGCCTGGCAACTACCACGGGGGGGTTTTTAGAACATTATTAACCACATTATTATGTCTCTACATACAAATTAATACCCCACAGTCGAGTGCAGGCGACACCCTATTTCACAGCGTGCATACAACGGTTCCAGAAACTCTCTAATACAGCGCCAGAAAGAAATTTAATGTCCCAGAGGGCAATAAATCATATTACTAAAATTCATTCCCTTTCAGCCTTTTAAATATGAAGAGTAACTATATAAGATAATGCACAGACATTATTTAATTTATCGATTCGAACCCCTGACTTGTTCAAAAATGGTTTACGCAGTGCAGTGCCCGTAATGCTACCGTGAATAAGTGTCGATGATACTTAGGAGGATCGATTTGAACTCGAACGAGAAGGAGACGTGTTTAATATCTCAGTTACTAGTCTTTAAAAACAATCGCATCTGTTTTTGAATTGCAAAGTAGATTCCCGAACTTAATCGGATTGTGTTGCTAAGAACTGTTATCAATAAAATCTCGATGAACATTAAATATTGTCGCGAATTTTCTAGTCTGCTTTTGTTTTGACACTTTTATTTCATACTCTAAATTGATTACTATTATTTTTAACAATTTATAACACCGACTATTCTTTGGTAACTTAATTATCACTTGCTGATCGCCCTCTTCTCTTTGCTAATCACTACTACTGATCCTCCTACACCGAAAAGTAAAATTATTCTTGATCGCAGAATAAATATTCTTAATTTAAGTATTTTTTATTCTCAAAAGAAGATTAAAAAAATTTGAACCAAAAACAAAAAATGATTATTTTTGATGGACATCGGCTAGCGCTCTTTTTAAAAATCTACACAAAAGGGGAAGAAAAGGAGAACTAACTGTTTATAAGAAATGTTAAACCTAACCTCTATGCTGTCCGCGGAATTCGACTTTTAAACCTGCATTTGAACTGTTTAAGTCCTGGTGCAGTGTGTTCAAATAACGTTCATGTACTTTTACTGATCACAGTTCTATTGTTGTATTGACAATAAACAATTAATTAAAAGTCGAACAGTAACAGTATAAACATCAAATGAAGAGGAGCTAACGAAAAGTGTGTGAAAATTGCAAAAGTATGTGATGCAAATAATACGAGCGGAATATATACCGTTGGAAGTACAATTGTGATAATCTCTATCATCAGTCAACACAGTTTATATTACTCGTACCAACTATTGTTAAATAATAAGTGTATAACTATATTCTTTAATCAATAAAAACCAATTTATGTCTTTTCATGTACTATTGATGTTAATGGCAAGCTTAACTTTTTTGATTGTGTAATACAGATATTTTAATCATACTGATGAAATGTATAAATGCCTATCTGTTTGTCTGTTTTTTATTACCAAGAACAACATAACAGGGTACAGGGATAACAAAATATTCAGTTTCTTCTTATGCAGCACCTAGAAATAGAATATATAATGTGTCTCAAATAGCATCGTAACTTACAATATTAAAACTGTTTAAAAAAAACTGAATCACATCTTGTTATACTGCACTATTAAAAAATGAGAAACAGAATTAAAATAATCCCTAGTATCATGATTTTATTAGGAATATTTAAACTTAATGGACAACTACTTCAATTTTATCGTAACTGCATTCAAGGATAATAACGATGCCTATTAAAAGAGGGAACTAAAGCTACCAGTATTAGATTTCCTTGTCGTTATTTCTCCCTGTAGAATTTACTGTCCGTGTAATAGCGCTAATACCTATAATTTCGTCGATAATTTCAAATTCAGTATGATATGAACATCAACTTCGATCCCGAGATAGTAATTGGCTTAAATCGAATTAGGCTATAAATGGTCGAGCGATCTTATGTAGGTAGCAAAGGACGAAGTTGTCGGTGGAAAGTAAGTCTATTCCCTTGAAATTCAATAGCGACGTCCTTATTAACAACGTGGGTACCTAATTAAACACACTTGTTCATTAGTAAACAATACGGACCGGTAATTAGGTCATCGATAAACTACCGTTCCTTGCCCTGTAATCTCTGCAACTAACCTGACAATTTACTAAGTCGTCAATCTGGAAATTGAACTTGATCTCACAAGACAATCGAAGTGATAGATCGGCTGTTTCCATTATAAACTGAACAAGAAAGTCAGTGGGCTACTAAAAGGACGCCGGTTGGTTCAAGGAGTCAAATCGGCGTGTCCTCTTTGACAATTAAATATTACCTATTGTAACGACTTTCTAGTTTAACTTATTTATTTAACGAATATTTATTTACAACTATTTATTTAACACTTAAACACTAATAGAACACTTAAACACTAATAACAATTCAACAACTTATTTATATGACAAGGAAAATGCGTATTTATATCACTCTGTATATCGTAGTTCGGTATTTATATTAGTCGTTCGGAAGCTAACTGTAAACTGCTCTCACTGACCACGTCAACAAGTATTTATAGAGACGTAGAATAATTCCAGAAAGATCGGGAGTGAACTACTAGAATTTAATCGTGTTCGTTTAATTTATGGCCTTGTTTATTGTCATCAAGGCGCCGACCGACGCCGGCATTCTTTGAACTCCGCTTATCTGCTCCCGGATCTCGTCGCCGCTTTCGCATACATACACGCTCGTTACACTATTTTGACCGTATTAATTATTTTTTCGATCTCTAAAGTTGAATTATGCCCAATCTTCAGTAAGTTCGCCTTTCGTCCCCTGCGGTATATTAGCGTAGCTAGTCCTTATGACGAAGGATAGAAACTTTAAAATGAAATTCCTTGTCCAGTTCGGATACTGAAATTTTAATTTCTTTTTTTTACCAAAAACACGTGGTGGTTATACATAGTTATTTCGCTTACTAGGCCCTTCTGATTGTATACAACGCGTTATACTGGATTTAGATATCTTAGACATTCTGTGAGATGTCTACGATATTCACAACACGGTCAGTGTCCTAATTCGGCAAAATACCCTTTTACAATAGTTTATTTATACCTTCAGAATAAAAAGGTGCTTGTGCCTACCCGTTACCAAGTTTCTTAAATTGGAAGGAAATGGAGAAACAAGGGTTTCACGTAAGATATTCCCTTTATATTCAGAACTTCGATGTATATACGTAGGTAAACTGAAACATTCATTGCCTTCTGGGGTTTGGAATTTATGGACAGTAAGGGTGTAGGTACTTATTGGCATATTAACAAAGGCCCAACAACATCAATCAATCTCCTCCTGGTCCATTACAGTCCGTTCGAAAACAAACCACATTAAAATGAAGATACTACACCTACGCAAGACTGTTGATTGCCGGTAGTATCTATAAGTAAAGGTAGATGGTGAATAGAAACAATTTCTTACTATTGTCTTTAGAAAAGAGGGTCTGGCCATCTAAAGAGTTACTTCGGACTCGCTTTCTTCCTATCTCCACCCTCCAATTTTTCAATATCCGAGAAATTAAACCGTTGTTGAGAGATGGTGCTACGTCCGCCTCATCCAGTCATCGAACTTTTTGACATTTCATTCCGCATTTGTTTTGTATTTACTTTAATTGATAAGAAATATCCTCCGAAACGACCGATTTTTTTGAAACATTCTATGCGTATTTGGTAGGTATGAGAATAGGTCGTAAAGTATATTTTATACCGCTAGGTGATTAAGGTGTCCCTATCCAAATTTCTCAAGTTCTTGTTCGTAATACTCTTTAAATTAGCATCAAAAAGTACCTACAACCCGAAATTTTAACATTTTTACTCATTCAACCAATCAAAAGTAGGACATTTAAGTGCGGCAAAGCGCATCGGGTATCAACTAGTAGCCCCATTAAAATGTTACAATGCGTTAGCGGAAAAAAAACCTTTAGAAGATTTTCATTTCTAATGCTAGTCGGCACGTAAAAGAAAAAAGCTGACAAATAATCGTAATTTCATCCTATATCTCTTCTCATATTTTTGTGTTGACTGGCAGGTAGTTTGCGCCTCTTCAACGTTCTGTTACATTGATCCTAAGCAGATGAATTCTTCATTCCTAAAAGTCTGGCTTATTGAACGAATCTACTTATAGTACTGTAGTGTTCGTGGGTTTATTAAAAATATATTTACACGATTACAATTTATATATACTTATTTAATAATAACTACTTAAAAACACTATTAATTAATACGGAACTTAGCTTACTACTTATTTACAATACTCACTTATATGCGCGTCTCTATTTATTTGCCTTTCCACTTCTAACACTGTCGATTTATTTCGGATGTTACCACTGTCACGGTCAATTTATTACTAACTAACTCGGCGAACGTCTTTATCACTTTTATAGCATCATAGAACAGACAGGAAAAAGTCTGAAATATTCGAAAGATTGTTTACATTTTCGGCGAACCGCTCAATTACTTTCTTGGAAGGCAGGTACGAGACACACGCCTACAAAGACACGCATACACTGTCGAAAACCGCCCGCGGCTGGTTGAGCCGCCGGCCCGCAACACATGCAAGTGTACAGGGTTTGCGGACATCACCTTAACAAGGAGGTCATTCAAATGAAATGAGAATGTAAGTAAAAAAAGTATGGACAAAAAGAATTTGGTATCGCAACAACAAAATTTATTACAAGCAATGATAGAGATAATTACATTTAATGTAGGAATTCAAAAGTCTTCTAAAAGATAAAGTAACTAAAGTGTAATTTTATAGTTAACATTCAAGGATGTCTGGACCTCATAGGAATTCAGAAAACGAATCATAAAAAATGAAGTGAACAATTTAAATACAGATAAGTAATCAAATCGAAATTTCTAATAACAGAAGCAGCAAGGGCATTAACAAAAACAATAAAAAAAGAGGGACGGCAAACACGTAAATTACATGATTTCCGCCGTACAAAATTATTTTCGTTGGGCAAATTGCCGAGGCAACATTTCACCATTTTTACGATTTTGTTTGACAGGAGAGCAAACAGTTTGCGGGAAACGGTTGACGTAATACTACAACTTCCCGTTGTTGCCCGGTTTCCCGGTCGGCCAGCGCAGTTTTCGCCGGAACGCAACCGTAATAATTCGGACCATTTTCCACCAGCGTCACATTCACCAGCCACGTACTTGTCTGTGAATGTGTATTGTGTATAGGTATGAATATACATACATATATATGGTGTCAAGAATTATGTATATACCGTCATGCTGGCCGGCCGCCATCGATAGCACATAACACGTCGCTGTGTAAATCCCCGCGCCGTTTGCAATGCAAACATTCATAATGCGGATCAGATTATGAGCACATAGTGTGAGAGTGCAACGGACAAATGTCATGCTCGATATGTATACGATGCATGATTCGGATGCAACAACCGATGATAATGTGCCAGTGAATCCGGAAAAATATTCCAGAGAAATCAACGTTTCTACGACGAACCAATGCACTCAGTAGAAGAGACTGGGGTAAATTGAACCATAAGAAAAGACCAAAGTTAAAAAACTAGTTATTTGTAACAGCAATTCTTTTATTATATAAACATATTTGGAGGGGGTTTATAGCATTTAAGAAATTATAATCAGGACTGGTAACTTTTATACTTTTTGTAAGTAAAATAAAGGCAGGAAATTTAAGAAAATGAAACTGTTAATGATTAAATATTTAATGAATTTCATTTATCGAATTGGTTGTTTCAGTGACTCGGAAACTGCGTTTGAGTATTATAGTTGCATGATATATATACAATATATATATATTTTTTTTTTCATAAGACCTTTAGCGCATTCAACCTCGAGAAATAGACCTATAAAACAGGTAGAGCCATTAGCTGAAGCACTAGAGCGCAAACACCACGATGGCTTTAGCACAATCGAGCGAAGCAGTGTTTCATTTCTCAAAATTCAAAGCCTCGTGCGCCATATATTCAGCTTAACTGCGCAACACATTCGAGGTAATTCGGTACATTTTTCATGCGCCACCTGCACGCCATTTAGTAAAACGCGACTTGACATGGTTCCCATGGAAAAAAAGATGAAATTACCGACAGAGCAAATAAACTATAATTTTTTCCTGGACACTTTATGAGAAACTGTTATGAAGCGAATTGCCGAATGCATATTCAGAGCAGTGCAGGCGAATTTAACGAACTTTGAGTAAGTTCCGGAAAACGAAAATTACTGTGGCAGCCATATAAACAAAGTTTTAATTGAAAGAAATACTAATAACATTTCATTACTTCTATAAGTTATAAGTCACAACTCCTTACTGATACCGAAGTAATTCTTCATTGTTTACTTAATAAAGCGACTGACTTTCTACATTATACTGTTGTGTGCCTTGATTTTACTTCATCTACTATTACTGGTCTTGAAACATTATCCTTTTCTTGACACCATTTTAACGCCAACCTTATGAAAAGCATTTACCCTGTCGAAAGCTTTTGACTTTTATTTCAGAATTTCGAAGAGGTTCCCTTGCCTTCAACGAGCTGCAAAGTACCAAACGTCCCCATTGCAATCGTTGGTTTCATCGGCCCCACGCCGTCATTCGAATAAGGGAACAGTCATAACTCATGTCACCTTTACCGAAGGCTCTCGCCCCATGTCATGTAAGCACGCGCTCAAAAGGCACTCGGCCCCAGTCCGCGGACAATTTAGGGCGCACGAGTGCCCGTTTATCATTTACGTGTCAAAACGACCCACCGACGTCCTTCCTGTTTGAACTTCGGACCAAATGCACCCCGCCAATACACGACTGCTTTTCAGGAAATAGAACAAATTGCATGAGTATCTGATACAATTTTACCCTAACGTCGCTTATTTGAATAATCGAATTACATTCATAAGATGTTTTTGATCATCCACTACTTTCACAATAATTTCAAATCTGCGAACAACGAAGCTAAGAATATGAATATTTTTTTAAAAAGCTCAAGATGCTACAGAAAAGTGCATGTAACCATTCCTTTTATAAAAAGTTTTTAGTCCTAAGATTAGATCCTTATTGCTCTTCCTCCTGGAGTGATCGGAATTAGAGGCACTGTAGTTTAATGTTAAAGTGACATTCACTGTTGGTCATACGCAAATACTGACCAATAAAGGCAATTAAAATTAGAAAGTTAGTAGTAGTTTGCACCCTATAACCATATTTTTCGCTAGTCGTGTTGTAAATTGAGAACACTATCCTTGTTATTAATTAATTTTTACATTTTCTAAGGTATCAAGAAATGGACGTGGTAAATTGTTTACTTTGACTAAATAAAGTAATAATTAATAACATCAGTATCATAATAATAAATAATGCTATAACAAAATTAGTCAATATGTGTTATTAGATAAATGGAATGTCATAATTTACCTACTATTAAGTTATTGATGCGTGATGATGGTCGAATTTGTTGACTAAAACGCTGCTGAATTAAAGTCATACTCATCAACAGTGTTTGGGTATCGGTAAGATTATTTTTTATTGACGTTACAAAGTGTTGTAACTACATATATAAAGATATTTAAAATATTTTTCAGTGCATAACAATTCTGAAACGTTTTACTCCTTTTTTAAAGTAAAACAATATAAAATACCCAACAATAACTATATACCATGTCACTTTCATTAGCCCAAGTTGAAGAAAATCAAATAAATCAATAAAATAGAACTATAATCTTCATTATTGTCAGAAAATTTAAAGTTAAATGGACAACATTCAAATATTCGTAGTAAATTACCGATTAAAACCATGCAGGTTAGCAATAATGTATACTCCATTTACTTTCTGTAGAGATATGCCCCCTCCAACGTACTAGATGCGCAACGACAAAAGTCTAGGAAGGGATACGGAGCTCATTATTCATCCTGCTCTTGTCTGTTTAATATAGTTGTCGATACAGTACCTGCCAAAAGTTTAGTTTCACCATGAATAATACAAACAGCCGAAAACAAACGTTAAATATCCAGTGCAAAGATTCAAAGTTATTATATTACCTACTGTAAAAATTATAAATAAATTTATTTCCCATTAAAACCCAATAGATGCAAAAAATAAATGCACGTGTGAGGTTCTGGTGATGCAGATATGTAACATTCCTTAATTTGTGCACAATATCATTGGTAATACTAATACATTCATGCAATTCAATGTTAGTAAATAAAGTGGTCAAAACTTCCGTACAGAATTGTACAAATTATACGCTTGCTGCCGATAGCGACTGTCGCTCCAAGTTGTCTCCTTCCTTTTCTGGCCTAGTGCCGTTCTTTGTTACTTCGCGCCGGTCATACTAAAGGTCACATCTCTAGAGAAAGTAAATGAAGTGTACGTATGTTTTCCTCTCATCCGGTTTTACAAGTACATGTGACGGTTATTTTAATCAATCACTCGGTTTTAATTTAATGTGTTAATTTTTTTAGCTCAGATAGTTGTAAACATATAGTTATAAAATTGACGTGACCATTCTGGAATTCTTTACATTTCCACTTTTTATAACATACATATACGACTTTTAAATGCTTTTGTCTTTTATAAGATTTGCTTTGTTTCATTTACAATACACGTTTTACTAGTGTCGTTTACGCTTCACAAATTTCCGTATCCATTTTCCATGACCATCTTAACATCGTTACCCAAGTTCTACATTTTAATAAAAAATAACGATGGAATGACAATAACTGTGAGTTGTGACACAAACTGCCTTTATCTAAGATACTTCAAATAAGCCGGTGCAGTTTGGACACTACTATTCTAAAATAGGTGCTATAGGTCGTAGGCGTACTTGCGAGACTGACTGCCGTCCATTCCATCCTGTGGCTAGGTCCCGAAGGACCACACGTCTCATTCTTGACAGGCGGATGGCGCTGGACACCATAGATAATCTCGGAACGGCCGCTATTGAAGGGAACGAATAGAAAATGGGGTGGTTGTAAAAGACGCATCGTTATTTATTCATAACCCTAATGTTAGCCTCTGATAAATTATAGCTTTAAAGGAAAACTTAACATGGGTACAGGCTCAACGATGAAATCAGTTTCCAACGGGTACTTGAATAACCAAGCTGTGCTTAAATTGGCGGGAACACTACACGTGGCTACATTTAACCTAAAGTTTACACTTCAGCAACCTGTACGAGGTTTTTAAATTTTTAATTTAAAGTATAGCAAGAATAGTCTTTCATATATTATATATTTTAGTGAATAATGCTCATTAATCATAAATTTTATTAGGTTTTGAATAAGACAATAAACAATTGCTAAAGAAATCTATAATTCTTATCAATAATATTGTTTAACTTTTTACAACAACAAAATCATGTACTGATCTTTCGACCTCTTCTCCCAATTTTTGCAAGTGACTGCAGTGCGATTTGCGTCATTGATTATTTCAGTCAGCAAAAAATCAGAAATGTAAAGCAGAAATGCCTTATTCCTTATTTCTAAAATGTCTTCCAGAGATCTTACAATTTCGGAGACGTTTAGTCGTGGTTAATTAGAAATGAATATTCATTACTTTCAAATTAGTCAACTGACTTACACTTAAACGGAATAAAAGAGATTTCATAATTACTAGTATAAATTTTTAATAACCAAGGCCAAATTTTGAATTGCCCCTTTTAATTTAGATAAGTAAGATACGAATTATTTAAATGTTCCATCCAATTTAAAATGATTATTCTTTGTTATACTGCTCTTCACGGAGTATTATACAATATTACAAAATTATAACGTATCTAACAAAAAAAAAGTAAATAGAATGAGGGCGCTAAAGGTTGGCTACTTAGATAATTAGTTTGTCAATTTGAGTATTTTTGATATGTATTTCCTTTCAGATTAAAGGAAGTTTGAATTTAGAATTTAACAAATTCTGATTTTTAGTCTTGACATGCAAATACATTTGTTATAATATTAGAGGCCACATCTACAACAATGTATATTTTCCCTTATATTTCGGAAACTAGGTACTTATCGAAAAAGAGAAACTTAATTAAATTTCCAATTATATAAATTTAATTTTGTTGGTAGATATGAATAAAATATTGCAAGATAAATAAAAGCTAATCTTGCCAATAACGAACGACTTTTAAGCAACGTTTCCACCATCAACTTCGGTGATCGTCAGGCTAATACATAACAAGATCAACAACTGCATAATAATAATGGTCCAGTCAAAGAGTTTTTAGAAAAAAAAATAGTTACAGGATCGCAATAGTTGAAAACGCATCCAAAAGGGGTAAGGTTAGAAAGGTTGATTCCAGAGGCTGGTGAAAGGGGGGTGGGATTGAGGGGTTGTAAACGGTTTTTTTTTTATTTGTGGCCAAGTGTACATTTTAATCAAAAAGCGGTTTGAAGAAAATTTGTAGATAATTAGAAAGCTTACAATTTTTTTCAAAGGGGGTTTCACGATAACCTCAAATCATCAAGAAACTGGTTTTTCGGGTTTATGTCCAGAAAAATAACTCAATATGCTTAAAATTTTAATCAAATCTTTATTTTTAAGTCCTTCATTTATCCTGGTGAGATAAAAAAAATTTTTAATTACATTGGAAGAATACAGTTTTTGATTAATTTTAATGAAAAATCATAGATTGTTGACTTATTAATATAAATATATGTATTTGATTCTTGTAGTATTTTTTATATAAAACTTCATTCCATGACGAAAAAATGAGCCTTTCAAAGGTTCCAAAATCTGAAATTTCTTAATGAAAGTTTTTAATTGAAAAAAGTTCATTGTTTTTCGGAAAACGTTAATAACCATTCAGGTTATAAATTAAGGATAATTAGAGGACTTAAAGAAGTAAACGTTTCTTCAAAATTTTAAGTGTTGAATTATTTTCTGACATAAAGCCAAAAAACCGTTTTTTTGCCGGTATCTCGTAAAGTTTCAGGTTATGTTAAAAAATTCCCTGAGACAAAATTGTAGATTATTTAATTATCTACAACATTTTTTGTGACCGTTTTTTGATCAGAACGTATACCTGACCGGAAGTCACAAAAAACATCCTACCCGTCATTAGAACCAACTTGCATTTGTTTTCTCCCCTTTTCATTACGCCCTTTTACAGACGTGTAATTTTTCTATTATTCTGCTCAAAAATGTGGGATCTGCATATAATAGGTCTATAATTGTTAGAATGCTTAAACAGACACCGACAACTTGAATTAAATATATAAACCTATATTGATAGGAAAAAAAAAAGTAAAATAAGTTCACCATCTTTTTAAGTCAAGTAGTCGTGTATTGACCAATATTGTTATGTTATTGACGTCGTTGTATATTAGCCTGACGATGACCGAAGTTGACGGTCTAAACGCTAAATTGGCAAGATTAGCTTTTATTGATCTTAGAAACTAACTAAAAGCTTTTAGGGCAACTAGAGGTTCTCAATGTTTTTAAATATTCATATTTTATTATCATGCAACGTTTTCTGGACGGTGAAATTTATTCTTGCTATGGATTTCTCCAGTATGTATCATACCTACGTAATATGTTATCCTTAATACTAAATGAAAAATCGTAAAATATCTGTAAGTAAATACGTCTTTTCCATCTTGTCTCTAGAAATATATAAAAAGGACTGTAAAGCCGAATATCGTTTTCCAAACAAAAACAATAAAACCATCCTTGAAACGAATAAAAGATAAACTATGATTTTACCATTTAAATGCTATTTCTTAAAGTTCTTTGGTTGTATTACGCTTTCTACGATTTTTCGAAAATATCCTTACAATTCTCCAAACAAATAACTGACAAAATAAATAGTAAAGCGTAAAACTCTACTCCGAAAGGCGAAGTTTCGTAATCAATAGAATGATATGAAATAGAGTAGAAGTAGATAAAATTTTCATTAAAGTATCTGTATTTATACCTATACCTATAGCCTATGCAGCTTAGACTAGGAAAGAGGGGGGGGCACACGTAACTCGTTAGCCGACTGTACGTCGAACATTGTTACTTTATCTTGTACTGCCTCCATAAAACGGTGGCAGACAGTGCGTTGGTGTCGGTCATTAAAATGTGAATATTATTGAATAGTGTATTTTTGTTTAAAACAATGGTGATTTTTTCTGCATACGGCTGTAAAAGTCGCAGTGAAAGTAATGAACCAGAAATCACATTTCAAAGGTAAAAAGAATTTTACTTAGTAAGGTTAGGCAAAATAAATCGCGTTTAATTTGCTTATTGTTTACATACTACTTAAAGTATGTTATGATTTACGTACACCAATCATTAATGCGTGATATTTTTTTGTTGGAATGATTATTGGAAGCATGCGTTTACCACAATATTACCATAGGCGGTGGCGTCACTTTTAGTTATTAAAATCTAAAAAAGTAAAATTAATTAGTTAAAAAAATCTTCTTAAAGTTTATTAGTTCCGCCACATCATGTTCATTAGCACTAATGAAATAATTCTTTGCATTTGATTTCATTGAACATGTATTCTCCTTGACATAAAATAAATAATATTTTTCTTAGTAACGTATGACGCAAAACAACAGTTCTTAATAATTCATATAAACAATTGATGCTCTGTATGGAATGATAATTGTACGAATAATGGTAACAAAACTAACTCTCTCTTAAAAATACATGTTTCGCTACTGAGCGCTGACTGCTGGCTCCATCGCGTAACAATTCGCAGTCGACGATTATGCGTCCCCTCACTTTCTTAGTCTAAGCTATGCAGTATCTCTATGGTAGTAAAGAAATTAGTCATATATTATGTGTACCACCTATGTTATTAATCAAAACGAGAAGTGTTCAGCTTCAAAGTTGAGACAGAGGTTCCTTTTCGAAAGTAGATTCTATTGAGGACATAAGGTGAAAGCTCAAATCATCATTATCAAAACACTTGGAAACACTTGATATATTGATACGATATAAATTATTGAACCAACTACGAAAAAATCTGTATTACCTGGACTAAAACAAAATTAGAATAATAAAAAATAATGCTTTTTGGAATTTATAACAAAATGAAAAATACGCTAAAATTATGTGCCGGAATCATTTGCGTAAAAAATTTGGCCCACTTTTACATATTACACAATATCTACTATTATTTTATTTTCCTTTTCTCAAAGCCTTCATCATCATTTCTTCATTAACACCTCGTCTTCACTGTTACATAAAATTGGCATTGAAGGCTTTATTGTATAGAAAATATCAAAGCACTTATATAGTGTACAAAATTGTATCTCATTTAATGGAAGCATTCAAAGGCTTGCATTTGCATTAATTATGTATCACAAGCTATATCGTCATGTCAAACGTTTCCTGTTCCCGAGCGATTCACTTTGTATTCTAATAACGAAGTTGCAAAATAAACTCATGTTTGAGCCCCCGTCTGACAATGAGCGGCGCAAACTTCGTTTAACATTTCAATAGCTGGACGAGCTGTTCTGACAACAATGCGCTTCCAGAATTGTTCCTGGTTGCACTTGTGCCGCGGCCGTCATGTCCGACCTGGAACCGAATTAGTAACCACTTACAGAGAGACGCCGTTTGCCATAATTCCTAATTAGCGCGCACCCGTTATAAACTTATTATCCTGTTTATCTATTCCATAATGCTGCCACGTCGGATGCGCATCTACATTCATTGGTAGCGCGAGAATTTCCACGATGGGATGCAATTTATCGACGCTAATTAACACGACGCCATTCATATCTAAATTATTAGTGGTGAATATTAGAAAATATTAACACCTGTTCCAGATACTTCCACTGTCACGACCTCTCAAAATATCATAGAATAAAACTCAAACAGTGAATGTAATAAAATGTATCTACCAATAAAGAGTACTACTAAAGGTAGCTCGCGAAATTCAGAATTCGTGTGGTTAGGGTAGAATTATGGGATGAAAGACCGCGGGTTTCAAAAACATTTATAGAGAGATGCAGAGAGAAATTAATGGGAACTTGAATATTATTGATCCACTATATCTTGCTTAAACCGAACTGTTGTGCAATCTGGTCAATTGAGCAGTGTTCTAACCCGATCGGAAGTTAAGTCAAATAAGTATTTCGAATGCCCATATATTAGATTCGGTGCTATCTATGGTATCTTGCCGCCACCCCCTTCCCTGATTTGAGTCGTACACAACCCAGTCACTGTAGCCTGCTTATCAACCATTGCCCGAGAGTTGTATCTTTCGCTGTCGTCCGTGCAGACGTACTTGGTACCGTAAACTACCCTACTTTCGCTACCTTATCCATCAACCACTAGCCAAATGTTGTCGAAGTCGAAGACATACACAAAGATATGTTAACTTACTGACCAATATTTTATCCGAACATTATAAATATTTTACCTTTTCAAATGTATGATTCTTTTGTTGTAACTTTTATATTGCATTACTACCGTTGCATACATTTTACCCTTCAAACTTTAAAATTGTTTTATTCTGGTTGATTTCAATTACCTACTTTTATTAGATTTAGGATTTGATTGTCTAATTGAAGTCCATTTTGAACCATGTACAATTTATCACTGATTCCTGGACTGTTTCTTGGTGATAGGTAGGTGTAAGACAAGCAGTTTTATTTTGGTTTATTAGATTTGTATATCTTAAGAAGTTGCATCAGCTGTTTCAGAATATCAGAATAGGTTCATAATAAGTTTGGTATATTTACCATAAAATTAAGCTATCGTAGATGTGACTAGATCGGCCTGACGGAGTAAACTATCAGCAGGGTTCTAGAAGGAGCTTCCTCGTTCGCACTGTGATTAATTCAAGTGAACGTGCAGTTACTTAGGCGATATTTATTCCGTCAGTTGAAGGTATCTATCCACAAATTTTAGGACACCAAAAATAAATAATTGCGACAGTTCGAAATAACACGCTATATTTGTAAAATATGACCTACATTAAATAGTACCAATTCGACAATTAGTTTACATTTACATACTCTAAAATCGTTATTTTAACGAAGGTGTATACGGTTTTTCACGGTTTTTAAAAATAAACTTTTTCAATGCTGACAAGTATATTATTAGCTGTTGGAACAAAAATTGCAGTGTTAGGAAACTCAAAACTTATCGTTTATAATAAAAAGTGCGAAAATCGTTGTACGAAACAATTCGCTTACCTTGACGTTCCACGTTCAGTATGTCGCAACTTCTTAAACTTTGCAATTAGATAATCTAGAATGATTAACAGCTTTGATCCAAAATCTTCTATGTAAGAATTCCTCTTGAGTATACTGGAAAAGAACGACTTCTTCTGAATTCTTCATAGTGGGTATTACGTATTATCCTCCAAATGCATTAACGCACACAAATGTTGTCTTAATTATATATTAATATCAGATGCGACTGTTTAAATTTTTAATTATCAATGCGATAACAGTCACATTAAAGTACAAAACAATAGAAAAATAGGATAATTAGGTAATTTTGCGTTGGGTTGGCCAGTTTAACCGCATATGCAAAAACTGGTTACATTTCATTTGGTTGTTCTAATTCCTACGAAATGAAATCGCAGATGAGGAATCCGTGGGAATCTCATATATGACCGGGACACTCATTAGCCTAATAGGAGTCGGAAATGAGAGTTGGGGATAATGGGTTAGGTTGGAAAAGGAGACCATCAAATCATTGTCAGCTTAGTGGAGTACCATCTGGTGACAATTAGGCGTGTATGATCTCTTTCACAGTTATCAGGATAGCATTATGCAAAGTCAACTGAAACGGAAAGGGAAGTGCAAATACATGTTTTCGCTGTATCAAAAGGTCTTTCAATGGTCAATTATTAATAAAAATTATTCCAATTCAAAATGAATATACTATCTACCGTGTTTTTTTAATTTATAAATTTGCTTGTGGTGACTGAAAAGGGTATGTAGATAAGGTACTGGATTGTAGGATGAAATTGATAAATATATTTCTTATTGCAAATGTTACTCCTTCCTCAGAGAAAACAATACGGATAAAAGAAAAGCATTCCAAGAAAGAAAGTCTTATTCCTAATGCAAAACGTTGGTTATTCATTAAATCCTTATACTCCATTTACTTTCTCTAGAGATATGTCCCCTCCAACGTACTAGATGCACAACGACAAAAGTCTAAGAAGGGATACGGAGCTCATTATTCATTCCGCTCTTGTCTGTTTAACATAGTTGTCAACACAGTACCTGCCAAACGTTTAGTTTCACAATGAATAATACAGAGAGTAAAAAAACAAACGTTAAATATCCAGTAACAAAGATTTAAATTTATTATATTACTGTAACAATTATAAATAAATTTATTTCCCATTAAAAGTCAATAAATGCAAATAATAAATGCACGTGTGAGGTTCTGGTGATGCAGATATGCAACATTCCTTAATTTGTGCACAATATCATTGGTAATACTAATACATTCATGCAATTCAATGTTAGCAAATAAAGTGGCCAAAATTTCCGCACAGTACTTTACAAATTATACGCTTGTTGCCGATAGCGACTGTCGCTCCAAGTTGTCTCCTTCCTTTTCTGGCCTAGTGCCGTTCTTTTTTACTTTGCGCCGGTCATACTAAAGGTCACATCTCTAGAGGAACTAAATGAAGTGTACCTACATAAAAAGACTCACTCCTTGATTACTTTCCCATCATCCTTTATCGTGTATATTTCTATAGGAGAACTAAAGGTTAAGCAGGCGTGGATCAAGCCTTAAGAAAAGGTTGTTGTCACGGCCCCCTGAAAATTGGCCAATACGAAACCAAAAACTAACATTGACTGTATTCTGCGTCCATTACGAGGACGCGAACTCTTCTAGTTTTAGTTGCAATACAGTATTTTGATTTATATAGGTTAGGCAACAGTAGGTGTAAGGTGTAAGCTCGCCGGAAAATGTTCCGACAGAATACTGACCAACAAAAATCTCCTGCATCCAGAGGTGGATAAATATACGACCACAGATAGCCAGTTGAACTAATCTTCGTATAGAACGACTGTAGTCGTGTATATATGTGAGTGATGTTCCATCTAGTTGATTATTATCATTTAGCTCGCGTTAGAATTATTAGGAACACATCAGTGAAATATTGAAAAAATGTTTTATAAAGAAATAGTAGTACTAAACTGATCGTTTTTTTTTTAATTTTGAAAACATTTCCTTTATAGAGATTTATAATTATGCAATATCGATTTATTATGTAAATTATGGCGTTTTTTGAAACACCAACAGGTAATAACAATATTACAACATCAATTATTATAAATCACATATCATAGCATCTCAGTTTTATGCATAGATTGACTAAAGTAAACCAAAATATAGGAATACAAAACAGTAAATTTTGTAGTGGTCGCTGAAGCCGACATCGTTAATCAGCCGTTTTCTCCCCATTTCGCTTTGGTTGCTTTGTACCTACGTTACAATGAACCAATGGGTGCATCAATAAAAAACGCGTTAGCTTTATGCCCGTACGGTTCATCATCCGTCTGTAATCCGCTTTGTACAGTTATCATTGCTCGTGTGTACTTCTACTGGAAGTTGAGCAAATATGTCGTCGATCCACGACTGCATTTTCTCGGTAATCCGATTCCGGCTAAACGTTTTTGTTTTTCTTTTTTTGTTTTATTATTAGAACTATCGCTGATTTGGCTAAATGGCAATTTTTTTCAAAACCATGTACGAAACCTTAAAAGTATTGTATGGTCCAGGCATACACATAATAGTTACAACATTTTTAGCAGACAAGCTATTGTTGCAATAAGTATGAAGAGTAGAGAAGCTAATTGCTTCATGAGGGTACTGATAACTTTCAACGTTAGGTATTGTCAAAGTAGGAGCACTGTCAGATTGTTTGTACCCTTGAGGAAAAGTATAGAGTTAAGATGCAGTGTTTATTAAATGACTCATGATTTAACCACCCTTAGTAATTCCATTTTCGTTTTATTAAATAAAACTAGTATTAAGGTTCCTCTTATATTTTATTAAATATTAATTTTCGATGGAAAAGCTCACCATTTGCACCTATGCTACTTCATATGGCGACCGCGCTTATTAAAAACACATTTTTTTTTTTTAATTTCTTACGACCATTAAACTAGGTGACCATGATTGTAGTATAATTACCATAATTGTTAGTCAAATCCAATTTTTTTTGAATAAGTGCCAACTTTCTTATATGTAATACTATGTGGTGCCATCAATTTTAAATCCAACAAAGCTGTCTGGCATTATAAAATTATAACCTTACTGTTATATTAGCTCTGTATTAGATTCGCTAATAAAAAAATTATGCATGCATGCATGCATTATGTATGGTGGAAATATAAATAACACATACAAAGCATTCTTACGATTGTGCGTATCTAATCCGTTCGCTACGATTTGTTTATTCGAGGTATGTGTATATATACAAAAGTGACGTTTAAAAAAAATGACGTTAATCTTTCCCTCGTCATGACTAATGAACGTTAATCGAATTAGCATAATTACTGTTTCGCTTCAAGCTGGGCGATAGCCACTGTCGTATAGTTTTTGACTGGAGAAAAAAACTAGGAACGGTAAAATTATGCTTCAAATCAAAATTGGTACTTTTTTGACGACGAATTTCAATTTTTCAGAAGAAAAACCTAATAATATATGTGACTGTGGTATAATAGGTCCTACTCGTTCCAGTTAATCTGATATTAAAAATAACAGTTCAAACATCAACTATCGATAGAATTATCTCTTGTGTGCAGATAAATCATAGAAAAGTGGTGAGCTTGAAAATTAAATGCACCTCCCTCCACTCTTTACAATCCTGAACTAATATTCGCATTTCCAAAGACCAAAATATCCAAACACTATTAAAAGAAACTTTTTTCTCCTTTTATTCATTTTAGTCCTGTTTCCACCTCCACGTCTGTCTGACGAAACTGAATTACTTTTTCGTTGGTGTACTGCTGTACCACATATTAATTTACAAACAAAATTACTAACCTCGAAGGACCAGCGCATGAAAAGTACACTAAAAAGATTCGTAATATTTATACGTTTATTACTCTTTATACGTACACAATTATCGATAACTAAATTAAACCACTTCAAATTTTCTATTATTTGGTATATCGGAATTATAAAACTATCATCGATTGACTTCATATACTACTAATGCTACAAATGATACTGCTTCAGTAACTTTAAAACGAATATCTTATACCCTTTGACTAGGAAAGAGAGGGGACACGTAACTCGTAAGCCGACTGTACGTCGAACATTGTTACTTTATCTTGTACTGCCTCCATAAAACGGTGGCAGAGAGTGCGTTGGTGTCGGTCATTAAAATGTGAATATTATTGAATGGTGTAGTTAGGTTTTAATGTATTTTTCTTTAAAACAATGGTTATTTGTTCTTCTTACGGCTGTAAAAACCGCAGTGAATGCAATAAATCAGACTTCACATTTCATAGGTAAAAAGAATTTTACGTAGTAAGGTTAAGCAAAGTAAATCGTGTTTAATTTGTTTACTATTTACATACTACTTAAAATATTTAATCATTAATGCGTAATATTTTTTTGTTGGAATAGTTTACTGATAGCGTAAGAAACAAAAAATACTTTCAAAGTTTTAAGAAGCATGTGTTTGCCACAATATTACCAGTATTACATTAGTAACGTATGACGCAAAACAACAGTTCTTAATAATTGTTTACTTTATCAAATAAACAATTGATACTCTGTATGGAATTATAATTGTACGAATAATGGTAACAAAACTAACTCCCTCTCAAGAATATATGTTTCGCTACTGAGCGATGACTGCTGGTTCCATCGCGTAACAATTTGCAGTCGACAATTATGCGTCCCTTCTCTTTCCTAGTCTAAGCTTATACCTAACACCTTTACCACCCCACATTTCTCCCGGTCATGATACGTGCACAGGCAATGACTTGCACAGATGCGAGGTTTTTTAGAAAAAAACCCGAATTATTTCCATTTAGCGTCTTTGCTGTGGCACTATAAAAGTACCTACGTTTTATTGTCTGTACCTTCGACGAATTTGCTTGAAACACCGCAGGTACGTCTTATTACAAAATCTAAACAATGTCTCTACCTATAGACCTTCATGTTATATCATCCTTCCTTTCTTTTTTCTTGATGGAAATAAACAACAAATAATAGCAATTATTATTATCAAGAGTAAATTTACTGTAAATGTTTGAAAATATTTGAGCGGTTATTTTACCTAATATGCCGAAAGTTAGGTTTTGTAAGTTACCTGTAGACTAACACCATTCGATTTGACACAATTCTCTATAGATTTCAACTGTCTTCCTCGTGTGTCCCTGAAGGGAAAACGGTAATGAGTTTCTACGGCATATGAGCTCACCGCCTGATTTATATCCCTTAATTTCGCCGATTGCAAACTGCATTAAGGCGATCTTATTAAAACCATTACGAATGCCATTTTAGCGGATTACAGCCAAAAAGGACTAAAACCTTACGCGATGGCACCAGTGAGATATGTACATGTCAAGAAAACCGATTACATTCTTCTAACGTTCCGGCTTTTTCTTCTTTTAAAACGTCGTAAACGGAAATAGTACTATTAAAATGTACCTACCACAATGATTGTTCAGTGCAGTTCTAGTTTTACAGTCTTGATTTTAAATAAAACCGATTTAGTATTTTAGTTTTCCAATATAAATCTTAATTACAGGGCGCCATCATTTGTATCATCCCAAAATAAGATGAAAATGAAAAATAAAATTTTTTGATACTTATCACGCTTCATTTTCAGGATGTCGACATAGTTCAAGAGCTGTGACTATAAGCTATCGAGTTTTACTGGATAAAACATAATTTAAGCAAGATCATAGATGTATTGTATATATATGGACAAGTTAGAGAACGAAATAGCTTCTTTTTCCGATGTGTCGATTGTTTTATACACTAACTAAAAAAATAAAAATTTTCAAGGAAATCGAGTAGGGGTCAAAGTGCGCAGTTATCGAAGTTTTTGTGTAAGAGACAGCAACGTTGTCGTGTTACAATGTCATTCTTCTTATATTTTTAACATTTTTGTATTCAAATGCTGCTTGTAATATTCTTCAAAGTTTCCAGATACCCTTAATACCGTACCATTTTGCATTTTTCACGTTAATTTGAAAAGTGTAATTGTCTAAATGTTTCCAAAATTTGGAATAGATTTTTAATGTAAATTTTTTGTTTCTTACATATTACTGCTCTAATCCATTATTGTAGCAGTAATTCAACAACTAAAAAAGAACACTTTGTAACCACCAAGTCGTGAAAATTCTTTATTTCAAACGAATGATAAATTTGACTTTTCACGACAGAAACGAAATGGGAATATAAGAAAATTTATACGGTCGCGATTACAAGAATATTCGCAATATCTACATGACATAAGAAGAGAATATTTTCAGACGAGAACACACGTAACCGATAGCGAGAACAAATAATGGTACTGCTTCCGGGAATTATTCGCCGTCTATGGCACTATTAATTCTAGTCTAAGAGAATGGATGGACTAGATGTAGTGCACTGCACCCCGACACACCATCCCATCATAGTCAGTGTCTCAACGGTTGTAATGCAGTCGTCATCGACGACATTGTCTTGTGTATATGATGGGATGGGGTTGAAAGTACAAAAGTCTGCGATAAAATAACCACCGAAACGGGGACGAGTGCTTTTCATCGTCGACATTATCTACGTAGATACTGACTGCACTTCCTTATCGACTCGAAAGCAAAACCAACAAAAAAATTAAAAACTTTATGACATTCACAAAATGATCAATTCCAATTATAACAAACTACATAAATATTTACTTAAGGAAAACAATAATCTTATAATTTTCAGTTATATGGATTTAATTTTGTTAGTAAGAATAAATTATTGTAAGATCAATAAAAGCAATAACCAACGACTGTTAACTAATAATTATGCATTGTCGCAATTTCGGTTATTTGAAATTGACGGTTAAAACGTTGCTTTATTATTCATTAACAGTCGTTAGTTATTAGCAAGATAATTTTATTAAGTTCAATTTTGTCAAGTCGTTAGCTCTGAGATTTCGCTCTCATTAGTAAAAATTTCAAGTCGTATTTTTTGAAAGCTATGTTATTTTATAATTCGGGTTGCTAGGAAAGAGAGGGGACGCATAATCATCGACTGCAAATTGTTACGCGATGGAACCAGCAGTCATCGCTCAGTAGCGAAACATATATTCTTGAGAGGGAGTTAGTTTTGTTACCATTATTCGTACAATTATCATTCCATATAGAGTATCAATTGTTTATTTGATAAAGTAAACAATTATTAAGAACTGTTGTTTTGCGTCATATGTTACTAAGAAAATATTATTTATTTTAAGTCAAGGAGAATACATGTCCAATGAAATCAAATGCAAAGAATTATTTCATTAACGTTAATTAACATGATGTTGCGGAACTAATAAACTGTAAGAAGAATTTTTTTATTAATTTTTTAGATTAAAAGTGACGCCGCCGCCTATGTAATATTATGGTAAACGCATGATTCTTACAACTTTGAAAGTATTTTTTGTTTCTTACACTATCAATAAACCATTCCAAAAAAAAAAATATCACGCATTAATGCTTCTTGTACGTAAATCATAACATATTTTACGTAGTAGGTAAAAAGTAAACAAATTAAACGCGATTTACTTTGCGTAACCTTACTACGTAAAATTCTTTCTACCTGTGAAATGTGATTCCTGGTTCATTTCTTTCACTGCGGCTTTTACAGCCGTAAGAAGAACAAATCATCAGTTTTTTAAACAAAAATACACTAAAACCTAACTACACCATTCAATAATATACACACTTTTAATGACCGACACCAACGCACTGTCGGCCACCGTTTTATGGAGGCAGTAGATAGTATGTAACAATGTTCGACGTAGAGTCGGCTTACGAGTTACGTGTCCCCTTTCTTTCCTAGTCTAAGGGGTTGCTGTAGTAATTTTCTTTATATTAATTAAACTATCTCTGAAACCTCTTATCCTAGGTGTATAAGTTGGTCATCGAACTTACCTTAAAATATGACGTTTTATTCGTTAAAAATAACAAAGCTGCTGTCGACTTCCGGTATAAAGGGAAGTGACAAACGACTACAAATATTTTAGTTAGACAGAGCATCAGCTATTAGATTATATGCCATATTTTCAAAACTCTACGGGTATTATAAGTTTAAATACTTGTAACGAATGGGTAACGTGAAAACCCCTGTATGTTAATTAATTTTTGTCTGGCTTTCATCACTCAAAAAAGTTGTCACCACACTAAATGATTTCATAATCATTTATTTCCATTACGTCATCGTTCCGGTTTTTTTTTGTATCTATGAAACGGTACAGTATTCAGTTGGCATCTCGTTATCGACCATGTGCTTACTTCCAACTGAATAGCGCTCAACAAAAGTATTATTTTTCACTCAGCCTGCGTGGAAAACATGTAATCAAAAGAAAACGAAGCTTCTAATGAGAGACGCGCGCGCCATGACGCGTCTATTGTGGGTTGGGGTAGTACAGGAAGTGCCGCGAATGCAGCAACGGATGACAGGAGAGGGCTAAATTCTTCTCGCCCTCCGACTATCTCTTGGATGCATTTCATATCGTAATGAGCATCGTCTACGTCGTCATCGTTTGTTGACGTCGACGTCGGTCGGTAGCGGCGCGGCGTCGGACGCTTTCATTTTTCTAATAGGAAACATGAGTAGAGCGGAAATTAAGGAAACCGCTGAAAGAAACGGAGATGATGCAACCAGCCGCAACCCTAAGTTCCGTCGACCGTTATTTTATTCCATGTCATCATTTAAAAAAAGGCCTAATGGATGAATCATTTTTCAAAAATTATTCCATATGCAAATGCCTTGTAATTTTTATGACGGTAATAAAACCGTTACATTTTGTAAAGCAGTGCTAAATCATGTGTAGTGCATTTTTTATCGATTTAGCGACATAAAAAGGGTTAGTTAGTATCTGACAAATGTGTCCAATAAGGAAACCTTCATTCACAACAATGACTGTTTTTAAGAAAGGCCGAATATAATAATTGTGCAACCTACAAATCGTAAAAATCTTCCTACTAAAATTTTTTTCTTTTTCATTATTTCGATTGTTCTTTTTTTTGCCTATAGCGTTTAATGATAGATTCATGAGCATTTCGCGAAAGCATTTCAATGGTTTTTAGATCATTTGTGAATAAACACAACACCCTCCGTTCTGAAAGTCTTCCCTTATCCAGTGTTTCAAAAATAATAAGTAGATAAATATAAATAATTTTCCTTAGTAAATAATCGATGCATATACAAAAATAATAATGTCGCAACCACGATCTCCTTTTTGAGACCAACTTACTGGTGTTTTCAAAAAATTGCTATCGTCTTTTGTTTTGGAGTTATAAACAAAACTCGGAATTTTCGAGTTTTTGAAATATGCACTTATCTTGGTTGTTTTTTAAATAAGAATTTAACTGTAGAGATTACAAAGCTGATATTTGTTTAGCTGAAACATCTTTGTAAATGTGCTGTTCTAAATACGGAAAAGCTAAAAATACGTGTGGCACTCGGGAACGGCCGCGGTAAAGCTATTGCATAGTTTATCAACTTATGCAATTATAATATTTATGCAATAGTTTTTTTCTTTGATATTAATATAACAATAAATCTATATACTTTCTCAAAAACAGCTGCTTACGTATTCGTCCGATTTCGGAGCAGCTCGTCTCGATCCGTGCGAGCTCCGTACAGTCTACGCGTATACGTCTAGTCGCACGCACACGCCGCACCGCTCTGCCGGTCGGAGTGGGGGGTGTTAGGTTTTTTTCGTTACGGAATTTCTTGATTCGGTCGCCGCGCTCAAAGCTCGCGATAAAAGCTATGCAATAGCTGAAAAAATTCACCCTAGTTTGAATAGTTACTTGCGTTAGTAATGTACTTTTAAGAATATTTGCTCAAAAAACAATTTTAAAATTTTCCAGGGCCAGAATCAATGATAACGACTTGGAGCGGGTTGTACAAAATTCCTTGATGCCGCTCAACTTTTCTGTTCGATTTCTAAACTTAGCGCAGCACCGCCACTTGTTTTGCTCATCACTTTTTGTAGGCAGTTGTACAAAAATTCCTTTTCTTCTTTCCTAGTTTCCTTAGCACTTTTCATTCTTCTGATTTTTCTAATGCCTCCTCACTATCATCAGAGAGTCAGTCAAGTCTGAAGATTGGTTGACCACACACCTCTACTTCTTGCTATCCTGGATCAATCTTTTTGTTTCTCGAAAAATACAGAAATACAGCTTCTAATTACATCCTTCAAGTCTTAGAAAGTGGCCTACTATCGTATTTCTTATTCTTCTTATTGAGTTGAATAGCGCATTTAATTTATCTCATATATATGTAGTTATATTATATGTATTCTATTTTGTTGCTTGAATTGTAAGTCTTCCTTCTGTATAAATGATTCATTAGGCAATTTCCGGAGACTCACGTTTAGATACAGAAACATTGCTATACTTCCCGACCACCACAAAGTTCATTTTAGTAGAAGCTGCTAAAGTAATGTATTCTAGTGACGGTAATTAAAAACAGAGCAGTGGCATCTAACGCTAAATCCAAATTGAGAAAAAGTGGCGCGCGAAATATTAAGCAATATTCCCGTTAGCGATAACGAAAAACGAATACTTACTGCTAAATAAAGCTCTCTTTTCATACCAGAAAAGCACGAGAAAAGTTGAGGTTAATTCAATTTCCGCTCGACGCGAACGTCTTCCGGAAACTGCAATTGCAATTTTTGCCTTTAATTTTAGTTCTCTTTCGCCAACGCTTCTCAAGAAAGTAATTAAAACTGTATCCCTAAAGCGTCATTTATATACATATTTTCCCGTTAATTTTCCTCCTTTTCGCGTCTTTGACTTCTACTCCCGGTGACGTCTTCAAAGAGCACGCTTGGAAACATCCAATTTCCCCGGTCTGCCTGATTGGCGCCAACACCTCACAAAGGAACACTGTTTATTAGTTTTTACAGAATTCACATTCTCTTAATTATTTATTTTGCTAGTGAGGTAAAAATAAAAACAATTCGTGGCTACAAACCAACTAAATTGAGTTAATAAATAGATATATCTAATTAAAGAGAATAAAATGGTAATTGCAAATTAATAAACCTTCAATTAACAAAATTAACGTAAAGAGACATTTTCCTTACATTCAATATTAAAATAAATCAAAGAACACTGTCCAATGCTATAAGTATTTCTTATTTCTGAACGTTAACAACTCAAACAATTGAGAGTGCGGCAACGTAAGTTCGAATTTCCATCGTAAACTCTATTATTGCGGTTGTTACAATTAGAATGCCTCTCAGCCACATTCAATATTTATTAAGCGACTGTGCGCCTACATCTAAAATCTAAAGAATCTCACTGCCATCGCTTTCTCTGCATAAGATCGGCGTCGCCGCAAAACTTTTTCCATCTAAAGCAAACGTTAGTCGATAAGCAGGTTACCTACTGCTTGCAAATTCAGTACTACTGAAGTGGGTCACTTGTTCTGCGAAACTTTTCGTCACTCGAAACTTTCCCAACCACTACCACCGTCGCCACATCACCGACAGGAATTTCTTTGTTCCGATTCCGCTCGAATTCATGGCTCCTTTAAGCTCGTAATTAGAACGATCAAGTAGTTGGAGTAGCACTTTATGGCTGAAGTGTTCAACTTAATTCGATTTTTATAATGTCAGTAACGCCACGACCAACAGATAACGTGCATAACGTGTTATCGGAAAGAACAGAGCAGACGTGTTAGATTCTGCTTCAAAATGGTCAATTATCGAAAGACCTATGACTAGACTGGATAAAAGGATCGATTACTACATTCTGGATTAAGGCCATAACCGAATATGACTGTTATTTAAGAAATGTATGGAGATAGCCAAAAATGAAGATATCATTTCGTAAATATATAATATAAGGTGTAGTTTGGTTAGTTTATTAACAAAGTAAATTTCGATTAATTTCACTTGACGTTTCGCTGCTCATGCTGTCAGCTTCTTCAGAAATTATCAGATGACTGAAGATGTTTGGCTGCTACTCCTCAATTTATATCTGCTTGTCTTGCCACTTCGTTGGTCATGCGTGAGAGTTGGCTGCTCGTAGCAGCCAAACATCTTCAGTCATCAAATAACTTCTGAAGATGCTGACAGCATGATCCGCGAAACGTCAAGTGAAATTAATCGACCACGGCAGAACCCGGAAGAACTCACTTCAATAAACAACGCCCGTAAAAGCCTGCACTGCACTTACACCAAAGCTTTTCCTAATCCTTGAAGGAGTCGTTCCTGAACGGATGAGATTTCGCCATATAGATTTTTAGTTTAGCGTGGTAAACCCTGCCATTCGGTCTTCTGACTACGGTGGCCAAGGACGCGGTAATTGGGATACTGACATCAACAACTACTTACTTCTTCCGAGGGTTTGCAAAACCTCCAGAACCTCTTGGTGCAGACGGTACCCATCTAATCCCCACCAGGCTTAACAAATTTGGTACCCAGAGGATATGCCGCTCACTTCATCATAACATATATGGTCAACATCTTTCCTGCCTGTTTGTTCGACTATGGCTGATTAGTTTCTGAGTCATCTGCTTAGATACAATCTTCTTCTCCCTTAAAAATACGTGCTATGAAGTCATGGTAGTCATAAAGTAATAAAAGGAAAAAAGAAGAAACATTCTAAGACCGCCCCATCTACGCCACGCCCATTGCCGTTCGGAATAAATATTAGTGCGCAGCCAGCTCTTCACTTAGTCTTTGTCGAAACTTCGAGGGGTAGCCCGTTGTGACCACTGATCCACTGAAAATGTCAGCCGCAGTTGACAATTAAACATTTGGCAGCAGTAGTTCTTTTTCGACCACGGTCTGTTTGGACTTTTGAGGTACAGAGAAACATTTAAATTGGTTTGAGTTGATCCATATTAAACTCTCACAGCAGCAGGTGAATGCAGTTTACTGTTTTTGCACGTGAACAATTTTTTATTTCCTATCTATATTCAATTTAAACATAAAAGATTTCTTGTGTTTCTATTAGTCTAGTTCTGGTATAAGCTGTTTCCAAAGAAGGAACAAATCAGATCTAATTTTTGTAGTGGGAAGCCGATAGTTTTATTTTATAGTTTTAGAAATAATAATATGTAATTCCAACAAATTTGGGTGTGCTATATGTCCAATAACCGTCGATTTTCCTTACAGAATTGATAACTATTTGCGGAAATTAACTGTCAATCATTTTACAAATTATCTCTATCAACATTGGTAGGTATTATGGTAAGCGTGTGTAACAGAATAGAGTATAAGCCAACATCATCAAAAACAATGCCTCAACTGTCGGGTTACACAATCCTGAAACTAATCTGTTTAACGATAGATCGTATCGGATTGATGTCTTCGAAAAGGAAATTCGAAAAGAAATTCGCGTTTTATCGTCGGACTTGACTGTTCTCTGATTTTCCTTTTTGTCGTAAAAACTCATGACTACTACCGCCACGACAAAATCTTGTAACAAACTGACTGCTATGTTCATTTTCGTCAATAATAATGGCAGGATAAAGGAAAAGTGGCGTGTAGGTAAATCACTGTATAGGTAATACTTGAAAAATAATACTAAAGAAAGCACCGAAAGGTCCTTAATGAGCTCTCATAAGTATGATATTTTAAGATGTGGAATTGGGATTCGTCAAACAGATAATTCATATACAGGTGAGTGTATTATGAGTTATTAATTTCCCATCAAGTTTAAGAGTAAAAGCAATTAGTTAACTACCTAAATAGAATAATGAAGTATAGCTTTTCTAATCTCAATTGAAAACGATATAGAAAATCAGGGTGCGGTATTCCTTTATAATGTGTAGTTGAACACGTTCCGCCCACAGGGGCACGCCCGTAACTTCAAGGCAATTCATTCCCCACGATATTTTAAAAATCCTTTATGTTTAAGCAATTAATATTACATGTAGCAAATACTAAACCGGATAATATAACTGTTGAGGTAGATAACACAAACATCTTATGTTTTTTTAAGGAAAAAATTTATCGATAACGCTGTTTTGCGTGTCTTTTTATAATATAAAGAAGGATAAAAATGGACATCCTTGGCAGAGACGCTGGATTTATAATATTGTCAACTGATTATGAATACTCTGTACTCAAAGCTGAACATACGGTTTCACTCGCGGGATCCATAGAAAAACTAAGGCTCAGGCTTGTAGGCCGTGGTCGTTGAATGACGACAACCATCTTTTTAAGTAAGTTCTGTGTACTACTTCGATGTATTATCCCCGATTGCACAGGGAAGCCATCGAAATTCCCTACGAATTTCAACAGTAAAGAAGAAGGACTTCATTTGAATAAAGTATGGCATCCGGCTCTAGAGGAAACGACGCAGAAGGCGTCGAATCCACCTACGAAACATTCTGACAATTCTCCACCTGCGGCACGCCCACCGCCGCCCGGAATAGATATCTGCCCGCAACCAGCTCTCCACTCAATCGACTGAAGAGGACTAAAATTAATGGTCTTAAAACAGCCTGATGTAGAGGAGTCTTAATCGGTAGGTTCGAGGACACCTTCCTCGAGAATTCGACACTAATGCATGTCCAGACTTTCATGATATAGGGACTTAACCGCAGATGACATGTGAACGCCATCTTCGGAACCTCCTACGACACGCTGATGAGAGCCAACAAGCTCGAAATCGCGATCCGTGTCTGGTGGTTTCGACAGAATACTGACGACGAGCTTACTTTGTTTTTCTTTTAATTTTGACAAAAACGAGGGTACCCCTACTCGCCTTGTCCGGTCATAGTTGGAAGAAACTGCAAAGAATAATTTCAATACTTTTCCAGTATTCATTTGAAACGATTGACTGTTTCTCTTCATTTCATGTCTTCGCCTATCTAATTTGTATGATAAAGGATTATATAGATAAGGGATTCTTCATAAAGCAATATTCATAAACTGTTGAATATTAATTTACCATAAGTCGATTACGAATACATAAATATCATAGATCCATAAATACGTTCTGGAGGAGAAAAGTACGTTTGGATACCGACAACGACTAAAGTTTCCAACGAAATAAAACATTTTCGGAGAGAGGATCAGAGAATCGACAAAGCACCGCTTACGCAGCGAGTCCTTGAAAAAGCTCTTCAACATTTTATGACTGAACTTAAAATAAAAACGAAACGAGAAATGAACTCTTTGTTTTGAAGGTCCACGGGGTGGATGCGGGAACTGGTGATCCTTCAATCGTATTTTTTCCCGCTCGACAACCAAAATGGGAAATTGCGAACTCCATTTCGCCGGAATATTGTATTTAATTAGAACGACGATTATGTAAATATATTCATGCGTTTTTTTTCCTAACGATCTCAAAATCGCGAAAGACCGCGAGAACAACGGAGCGGGATAGAGCGAGAGATAAATACGCGCCCACTCGGTTACTCGACAAACGCACGAGTGGCTGACAAAGTAAGTAAATTATATCTGACCTCATTAATTCCAGACAGGCTTTGCATTATGTACCATCACGGTTGGTCACGTTAACAATGCAGATGTCGTTTCCATTATCTATATCTGTCCGAAGCGGAACAAATCTGCATTGCATCACATTATAGCGGCGGCCTGCCACATTTCTCATTCGTAATGCTTTCCATCTCGCCAATGTGCTGTTTTTAAAGCGGTATTCCTTAGATAGCATCCCGTTCACCCCACCTCTTCACCCTTAACTCAAAAACTGATGCGATTGAGACTACCATTCCCTTTTACAATATATATGACGTACGCATCCTTCTTCACCCTCTTTGATACGCGTGTACATTATCACAGATGATGAATACACTCATTTTCATTTCCTCTTAATTAAATATACCGAGAAGACTTGGTTCTTATTGATAAATATATATTATAACAGCATTAAATGGTACTATCCGTCCTTTCTTGTTAACAACTGCCTAAACACAGAATAAGTTAAACTGTATGTACCTTAGACTAGGAAAGAGAGGGGACGCATAATCGTCAACTGCAAATTGTTACGCGATGGAACCAGCAGTCAGCACTCAGTAGCGAAACATATAATGTTAAGAGAGAGTTTGTTTTGTTACTATTATTCGAACACTTATAATTCCATACAGACTAACAATTGTTCTTTTGATAAAGTAAACAATTATTAAGGACTATTGCTTTGCGTCATATGTTACTAAGAAAAATATTATTTATTTTATGTCAAGGAGAATACATGTTCAATGAAATCAAATGCTAAGAATTGTTTTATTAACGTTAATTAACATGATGTGGCGGAACTAATAAACTTTAAGAAGAATTTTTTTAATTAATCAATTTAATTTTTTTAGATTTTTATAACTAAAAGTGACGCCGTCTATTGTTAAAGCATGTTTCTTACAACTTCTGGTTCATTTATTTCACTGCGGCTTTTACAGCTGTAAGAAGAACAAATCACCATTGTTTAAAACAAAAATATACTAAAAACCTAACTACACCATTGAATAACATTCACACTTTTAATGACCGACACCAACGCACTGTCTGCCACCGTTTTATGGAGGCAGTAGAAAGTATGTAGCAATGTTCGACGTAGAGTCGGCTTACGAGTTACGTGTCCCTCTCTTTCCTAGTCTAAGGTATGTACAGTTACATCCTGAGTAGTTCCGTATAATTTGCTCTTATTAACGCTAATTGACGAATTGAATAATGACACAATAACAGTAAAAAGAAAAATTAGCAAATTCTAGTGTTTGTTACTGTCACTGGAATTATTTCGTTCAGCTTATGTCAAAAAACGGCTCCATCAAATTGATGGACTTTTTATGACCGGTAATAAAATAAAACGACCGATATCATGGATATTTTAGTGCTCTTTTATTCATAAAAAAATTCGATAAAATACTTAAAACGTATAAAATACGATAAACAGAATAATTCATAACATATATCAACTGTTTTTATTGGTGCAAATAGAAAATTACGAATGGCAATAAACTCCTGTTATTTGAACAAAAAATTTCGTATTCACATTGTTGCTGATAATAATTTTTGGTTTTTATATATTGGCAATAGACCTATTTTGCAGAATATTTAGATATAAACTAATTAAAAAGCTAGTAGGTATTTAAAATCTAAATACATATTTGGTATGATTCGGTCTTAATTATAGAAGATATTAATAGAATGAACGAAATAGTTTCTAAACGTTCTAAATCATTAATGTTGCATTGTTTATTTATTCATTTATTCGCATTAAATTGAACCTAAAAACACATTTCAATTTACCCTTCTGTTAGTTTAGAAGAAGCAATTTCCACTTAATAATATTAAGCGAAACATTTTAGGAATAATAATAGAAGAATATTTTTTTTTTGAAATTTCAACGTTTCCAAAAGAACATGTTAAATATAACTGATAATAAGCCTAAGACAAGAATGAATATTGTTGAGAGAGGAACGACTATTTAGATGAACAAAATATACAGTTGGTACTACCCCACTAATAGTATATCGTCCGTCAACCAGGACCAGATATTGCCGAAGTCGATGATTTTGTATTGTACACAAAGGAGTGTAATCTTCCTGACTTATATTTTTGTTCAAATATTAGGATAGTTGTAGTTTCAAAATTTACGATTCTCTTTATTGTCACATTTACTTTTGTCTTACATTGCTATCATTACTAACGTTTTACCCTTCACATTTTAAAGTCTTCTTTGACTGCGTTTACCTTTTGTCATAGATTTAATTGTCTAATTCGACTCCGTTTAGGACCATATACAATTTTTCACTGGTTCCTATACTGATTCTTGGTACTAAGTAGGTGTATGACAAGCACTTTATTTTGGTTTATCAAACTTGTATAACTTGAGAAATTTGACCTATGGGTCTATAATGGTTCATTTTAACTTTGGTATATTTACCACAAAACTACGCAAACGTAAATGTGAAGAGTTCTGTCTGAAGCAGAAGGCGGCAGGGATTTAAAAGTCACTCCCTCGTATGCAGTTCTTTAAGTTGAAGTTATGTATCTCTTTTAGTTTGATTCTTGAACCACTACCAATGTTTGAGCATCTCAAAGTTTTGCCTTGGTAACAGGTGTGCAAAAAAAATTATAACTACAGTTTTGTCTAAATTATATAGGGTTGGGTGGTGCTGGGGGGTTGGAGATGTTAAACGTTAAGAATAAGCATGACGTTTAACGTTTAACTTACCCTTAACGTATACCTCACCTCAACGTAATATTAATTTGAAGTTAGGTGTAAAACAAATGAGTTGTTTTTGTGAAAAATTTCTTAACTCATTTTGTGATAATGTTTATATGTTTACCATTTTGAAGTCCAATTAATTTTCAACATATAACTCGTAGGTATTGGATTTTGTAGGAATTCTTTATATAGAAAGTTTAACTGCAAAGGCATTCGACGGTTTACCAATTTCGTATAATTTGTTTTTCCATTTTCTTCCGATAACCAACAATAACGCTGTAAAACTCAAACGATGAAACGTGAAATGTCCCCGAGAGCACATGAAGTTGGAACCGAATTAAATTTAAGCGATAAGAGCTCAAGTCATACTGATAGTTGTAGTAGTAACTACATCCTCATCCACACGTATGACGGTATAGTAGTGTGCTCTCGCGGTCTATTAGATGTCGAAGTCGATTTCGCAAAGAGCGCGAGCGATTCACTTCCTCGAGTGCCTTATTAAAGCGAACTACTACAAACTTGGCCTGCTTTACATAATATGGCCATAAACCTCTGATTTCGAGATAGTATTGGTAACGTGGCAATTTATATTCGAACTGGGGACCATAACACTAAACCTTTTTTAATATATCATCAAAATTGTGCCATATATTTGCACTCTAGCTTAACAAATTGCCTTCCTGTACACTGCCAGCCAATGCTTATTTACAAAACAACCGTAAATTATGTGCTGGAATTTCCATACACTACCGCGCGTTTCGAAAAATCCGTTTTATCGTAGAAATATACCTCATAATCTGATGTTAATGTAAGTTTCAAAGATTTTAGTCATACTACTACAATTATTGTGTTTCACCATCTAATAATCATCAACTGTTTGTGGTGTAATGTGAATACTTCAGAAAATTCCTATTAAATCAGAAAGTATTTTCAAAAAACCAAAAAGTTTTACTTCAAAAAGCAAATCAATTGTCATTCAGTTGGTTATAGTTGCTGTCTAATGTATTTTTGAAAATAACACAAAACAATCTTCAAATTTGACAAGAGATTATTCTAAATGCATATAGGAGGAAATATTGGTAAGCTTCTTACCTACTGTATAAAACGCCATAATATTTTAAAACAAAAATTAATCTATTCAACATAATCCCCTTTAAGACTTTGACGTTTAGCACTATGTTTATAAAAGAATTCTAAACACTGCTAAAATATTCTTTATCTTGGTCTGCAAACTACTATTCAACATCAGCGGCACATACGACTTCGTTATTTGTCGAAAATCCTTTGCAATTCAAATGTATTTTGAGCTTTGGGAATAAATAGCAGTCTGACGGTGCTAAATGGAGAAAACAGGGCGGATAGTCAACCAATTCCAAACCAATAATGTAATAATAATTATAAACTTTCAGTAGCGTCGTGTGCGATTCGCAGTTGGTAACTGATTTGTGATTTAAATTTCTAATTAGTTCAGTTTCTTTACAGTTGCTTAATATTCTGGTTTGTCATATATTAGAAATTGTTATTTTCACGAGTTTCGAAGAACTCTAGCTCTTCGGTGTTAAAGTGTTCTTGGATACTATTTATACATGAAGATAACACCTTTCATTCGTTAATATTATCTCAAATTAATGAGCAAAAATCTGTTGGTGTCGTTATGTCCTCTCCGGGATTCCCTGGCTGTACGCGACAATGCTCTAACGACTAAGCTAGGAAAACGTAACGATAGCAACACCGACGAAACGTACTTACCAACAATAAGCCACAGAATCGTCGAATTAATGTATATTATTATTTAAAATTATTCTATTCTAACGTCTTCGTGGCTTAATGGTTAGGTTAGGTTAGAATAGGTTAGGTTAGGTTAGGTTAGGTTAGGTTAGGTTAGGTTAGGTTATGTTAGGTTAGGTTAGGTTAGGTTAGGTTAGATTAGGTTAGAATTGGTACCTGAAAACGGTGACTCGGGTCGTTACCATCGTAAAGATAAGGCCTGCGTTCCGAAACGAAAATCGTATTTTTACAGTTGCTAAGGCTTTCACGGTCGGAGCTTGTAGTCGGTGATGATTCCGGGCTGGTAGGCCGTGGTCCTGGCGATGTCTTCTTCGCTGACGTTTCGCTCACAACTGTGGTGAGCATCTTCGGAGCTTGGTTTGTAATCTAGGTCGTAGCTGTCTCGATTCAAACTGTTTGAATCGTTATATGTGGTGTTTGGTACCAAACTGTAATTATTTTATTGTTCTGTTCCCTAATTTATTTTAATTACAATACGCAATATATCTTTATTCTGTCACAGCTAGAAACTGTCTAATTTAAAAAAAAACTTTATATTTGAACCTTCTATTCAGAAAAAAGGCTCCATGAGGCAACTCGATTTGTAAGTGGAAACATAACACACAATAAATTTTCTCTGAATGTTAGGGGACTGAGCAATTCCCCTCTTTTGAGTACGAAGTTAGTCATCAGCGGAGAGCTTGTTGATTCCAATATGCTAATTTCCTACTCAAAGATATTGCCAAACGATGATGGTGTTAAGAACTAACAAACAAGGGAAGGCGTAAGTGGCCTATAACTGATTGTTGCTGATGAAAAGTATCACCCCCCAGCGTGACATGTTACACTGGAGGAAGTCGTTAGAATTGGAAATTTTCAACAGGGGTCTCTTCGCTAATCTTCCAAATAACATGCAAATTTGACTCTGATGCTTACTTTTCTAGATTCAAATGAAGTCAGATTCAGTCAGTCGTTAGGAATTTGTTATGTTACTTGCAAATATATAAATATCTTGCCTACAGGCAAAACTGTTCAAAGAACGTGCGGGTTGAATTTCAACGCTCCCCCTTCGTTAATAATATTTCTTTCAATTAATCTTTCATTTGACTGCAAGCTGTCACAAAAATTTCTTGACGATTGTCAGTATTGTAGGTATTTTGGAAATAAATTGTTCCTAAAACTAAAAGAAGTTCTAAGATAAATAAAAGCCAATCTTGCCAATAACCAACAATGAGTAATTGAGCAACGTTCTGACCGTCAATTTCGGTCATCGTCAGGATAACGCATAATACGACCAATGACTATGTCATTAATTATTGCTTAATTATTCATCAACAGTCATTTGTTAATGGTAACATTAGCTTTTATTGATTTTACAATATTTTATTAATACCAACAAAATATTAAATTCATATAATTGAAAATAATAAGCATTGATAATAATTGGTAGGAAAGTAGGAAGTGAGTCAAAATTGTGAAATGTTGGCAAAAAAAAGATGCGTGTGGGGACTATTGAATTTTTATATTTGGAATACGAATTGTGTTGATAAAAAGTATAAAAATTACTGACTGTTTTCTTCCAAGATGTGTACCTCAAAAGTAATATCCAATACTTCATATAATATATATCTAAATAATTTTGAAACATATACTAGTGGCTTGTTTTGTTTATTTTTTTAAAAAACTGTATGATTCAGCGACCTAGATCCAGTTTAAAAAAAACCAATTTAAAAATACACCCGAATTCAAATAATGTTTTCCATCAGAACCTGCATTCTTATCGGTATTGGAATTTATGTAATGTTACCATATAAAATCCATACCAATTTTCTTGTTGCCGTAGGCCTCGCCACGGAAATCGAAAATTCAAGCCCTTTTATTTAGCGGAAATAATTGAAAAGCCAGGCACAGAAGAATTTAAAGAAAAAATGAAGACAAGAGGTGCTCCGGGTCCTCAAAAAGAAAAACTCAACGTCGATGCTACGATCTTAGCCTATTTTGTGGGATACGTTACACACACATAAGGGCTTTACATATAAATATACGCTGATTAGAAATTTATTTGATTTCGCTTTTACTATATATTATTGCTTCGGAAAAATAACTTTTCACAAAAAAATAAGATAACGTATATATCTAAATGGAAAATCTCGTAGGAGACACTGGCTTCACATTATGTACGTATGTAACATCTCATTATTTCACAGGGTGAAATACTAATTTGCATCTTCATAGAAAATTACATCCTATTTAATCTTAAAACCATAAAACATCATCCTAAATTACAATCATTATGACATCTTCAAATGTATTGCTTTCAGTAACTACAATTCTAATATACCAGATATATAGATACGCTTCAGCTACTATCCAGAGAGAAAATCTTATACAATTATTTTTGCAGAAAAAATATATATCAGCTCCACGAATATTACCTAATATATATGAGATACAAGTGAATAAAATGAAATACAATAATTGAACGCAATTGGAGAGGTGCTAGATCATCCTAACGACTTCTCTCTAACATTAGATAAAACGACAACTGTTCCAAAAACCAGCACTCCGTGAAGTAGATACCCTTAGAAGGTTAAGATTTTGCCAGTGGATTGTTGAAAAATGCAGAGATGATGTAAATTTTCCATTTAACATTATTTGGATTGACCACACTAGAGTAGATTCTTCTCAGATTGTAATAGATACATTTGATATTGATATGTTAGTGGGTTTATTAATTTATAGCTACAGAAGTAACAATTTATATACACTAATTTATTAATTAAACTTAAAACACTATTTAATTATTACTCAACTTAGATTACTATTTATTTACGCTTATTCACTTACATGTACGTCTCAATTTATTTGTCTTTTCACTACTATCACTGTCGATTTATTTTTTGTGTCACTACTGCCACTGTCAATTTATTACTCACTCTTCGGCCATCGTCTCTTCAATTTATAGTACTGTGTCGTTAAAGTCTACAATTTTCTCGAGATGTTTCGAAACGTCCGAAGTTATTTACTATTATGCGAAATGCTTAATTGCTTTCTTAGAAGGCAGGTACGAAACACACATTTACAAATATGGCGCACACACTGCCGAAATCGGCCGCGGTTAGTCGAGTCGGTCCGTAACACGTACAAGTGGTGTACTCAAAATCCACACGTGATTATTCCACAGAGTCGACAAGGTTTAATGTGTTGGTACAAGTATTCAGAGGAAGACTTTGAAGACCCCATTATTATGTTAAAAATTTAACTTCCAACAGCTTCTTAAACAATTTAACCAATATGCATTGCCCCCTTCGATGAAAATTATCCTTTAGTAGAAATAATCTCCTATTAGCAAAACGGCTGTCCATCCCATAATGCCGCAAAATTTGTAAACGAGGAGTTTGAACAAATATAGATTGGTGCGAGGGACGCGATATCTTGGCCTGCTGGGCCCTGTAATATAACTCCTTTTGATTTCTTTTTATGGGGAGGACTTAAGGACCATATATTTAAGGAAAGAGGTTATTGGGACAAGAAGATGTTTAGTATGTATTCAACAGGGAGATCCATAGAAATATTGAACTGTCTTTTTGTTCATTGCGCCTTTTTTGTCGACAAGATTTTATATACCTGTACCTAATGGTTTAGACAATAAATATCGAATAAAAAGATTTATTGTACTGATTAATTTAATAATTGTAATACCAATAAAATATAATCTTGTCAATAACCAACGATATTTAATGAGCAACGTTTCGACCATCAATTTCGGTCATCGTCGAGCTAATACAGAATTACTGTTTATTTTATTGATCTTACAATATTTTCTTCATACCAACAAGATTAAATTCATTACCTAATTGATACTAATTTTTTTAATTGTTTATAATAATTATTATTAATTAATTCTGAAATTATATGTTATTATGAGTTTCCTTAGTATAAAGAAGTAATTTTTTATTTAATTACTCTAAAACGATGTTGTTTCTTTGTGACTGTTATTTAGTAGGTATATGGTATATAAGGAACTTCGTTCCAACCGAGTGTCCCATTGCACTCAGCCCTTTTTTTTAATTACAAGCTTGTGCGCTACCATTAAGTTTTGTCACATCCCTGGCTCTTACGCGTTAACATAAACTTCGATAGACAGCAGGACAATTTTGAATAATTATTATCAATCATTTTTAATATCTTTTTGCTAAAAAATCTTCCAAGAGAAGAATAATAAACTCCAAAACAATACACGCGCCAAGATATATTTAAAATTATGTATCTCAGAAAGAAATTTTCGATGCGAATAATTTGTAGTTATTAAGTAAGTCCTTGAGATAATAAGATTATCAGGGTTTTTTGTATCTTCGTCTGGCCTTTATTATTAAGAAAAAAATTATATTCTGGGGCTCCTTTTAGGCTTTTCTCTTTAATTCTTTTCCACAAATTTATACAGATAATTAACAAAATTAGATTTTCTGAATATTTACCGAATTCAACGATTTTCATTAATTAAAACTTCAAGAAATTTCTACCGATATAACAGCGACAGTATTTTCAGTAGATCAATGAGAAACAGAACAGTGAAATCAAAAAAAGTCAAAATCAATAGTCCAAAATGTAATTTACTGATTTATCAATTAATCAAAGTATCAAATTATTTTCTAGCGTTTAAAAACTAGAAATTAACAATAGTATTTTCATATTGGTTGAGAACTCTTACATTCTATAAATCCGCAATACCTACATTTAGTTAAACACATAAAAATAATAATACTGCAATACAGTAGTTCCTTCGTAATGAACAACGTGGTTGGAATTGTCTAAAAGGTGTTCGGCTAAAGCAGATTTCTCAAGCTCTGGATGTCGTTATTTATGCAAACCCGTGCTCCTATCATACATATGACCTTTAATAGGATATTTTTCGAGTCTTCGATTTTATCAACCGCCTTTTCCATCTTATGTAGTGAAGAGTTCCTTATGTCGATTTTCTTGGGTTAGTGATTACCTCAAAAGGTAGATGAATATATGTACGTAGAGTATCTGTTTTAATAGCGGGGTTTTTGTTTTTAAAATATATGTAGATCAGGGCTGGTCTGAGTATTTAGGCAGTCAGAACTTGTATTCTAAAATTTTTCTGGGACTTCTTCTTTCTTTCTAGTTTTTTCTAATAAAAGTTTAATTTTTTTTTTATCTTTAGCGGTTTTATGATCGATTTCCTGTTTTAACACAAATACTATTTAATAATTATTTATCTACCGTTTGATTTTGCAATATCTTACATTGTTTGCTTTTAAATGTCGTATCGTAACACTTCCTTTTCTGTATAGTAGTTCGTTTGTCGAAGAAAACGAATTTGATTATTTCTCATTGCAACTTTTTCGAAACTTTATTTCCCTTAATACCATAATACGTAGCGCCGTCACGTCGCGGCGCGGCATGAAACAACATGGAATAGCATCTAGGAAAATTGCAAAAGACTGCAGATAGTACTAATGCCAAATTGGGCGATGGGAATGAAGCTGTCGGATTCTTTTCGGAGGTAATTTATCTGCGGTTGGATTATACAGCGTCAATTACAATTACGCTTTTGTACCCCTGCTGTCTATTCCGGAATGGCAGAGGATTTGCGCTCAAACCGATTCACAATGACGCTAAACAACTTGAGCTCCGGCTTAGATACGTGCACCCTTGTTATGCGCCACAGAAAATTCTAATGCTTTTAACTGCAATTAAACGAGGCGCAAGATACATTGTTAATGCAATTTATGTCGTTTCTTTATTACACCAATCGTACAGATTGGAGCAGGAAATATTAGACAACTAGTTGAACCCGTCCGACTGTGGACGGTGGTGCATAGCATTTAAGAAATAATAAACAGGGCGACAATTAAATACCGTAACATCACTTGCTTTTCGTTTGCTTCTTCCTTAAGGGTTAATCTATTTTTTTTATTAATTACACACCTCTCCGAGAAATTTCATAAACGTTTTAAGGTGTTTGTACGTTTTGACTCCCACCTCTCCGATGCGATTCAAATTATATGGTATTGTAGTTTTCGTAGGTTTATTAAATGTTATTTACAAGACTAAAGTACAGGAACACAATTTATATATACTAATTTAATAATAACTATTGTTACAAACACTATTAATCAATACGGAACTTAGCTTACTATTTATTTACAACACTCACTTATATGCGCGACTCTATTTATTTGTCTTTTCACTTCTAACACTGTCGATTTATTTCGGATGTTACCCTGTCACGGTCAATTTATTACTAACTAACTCGGCGAACGTCTCTGTCACTTTTATAGCATCATAGAACTGTCAGAAAAAAGTCTGAAATATTCGAAAGATTGTTTACGTTTTCGGCGAACCGCTTAATTACTTTCTTGGAAGGCAGGTACGGGACACACGCCTAAAAACACACGTATACACTGCCGAAAACCGCCCACGGTTAGTTGAGCCGGTTGGCAACGTACCCGGTCGGAAAAAAGCACGCTCGCGTTCGCTACAGTATGTTATAGTATTTGTCGTCCAGAGAAAAAATATTAGAATGTATATATTGGGCGCGGAAACCACCCATTCACATGGTCTTTCTACTTTAAAAATTTAAACCCCTAACAACACATAATATATTTTTCTAAAAATTGTGGGCTTCGGGCAGAATAAAAAAACCAAAGGAAGTGTGATCGGTGGTGGTGCTGAAGTAAGTACGTTGGTTGGGATTTGTTGGTTGTATAGGCGATGGGGGATGTTGGGAGTAGGTTGTGTATATAGTGAATACAGTGAATGTTTGGGATGTCTCGGAGCATGTTTTTAGAGAGGCAAGGATATTATAGGGGATGGGAATCAAATTATACAAGGGTTGGAGAAGACTACGGTAGGGGGTTGTTGTATTCGTAAATGTCCATACATCCATCCTCTACCCTAAGCTTTTCGAGCCCTAGCATTCTTGAAAAAAATTAAGAACACCGTTAGGATGGGTGGTGGGGGTTGTTTGAGGTGGTGATTGTAGGAGTTGAGCTTGTAGGTGATGTAATGTCCTTTTAAAAATAAAGCATGACAATAGACTCAATATCATTAAACCAGTTGTGCGATATAACGGTCGTAATAGATGCTTTACAGTTTGAAATAGCCTTTTTGTTCAATCCCAGATTTGTAGTAAGCAAGTGTTAACAAAGGTTGTTATCGAGGGCTCAGGGTGGCACGGCGTCGCCTTTCGTTGTCACATCGCACACCACCACCACTACATTCCTACTTCTCCCACCACTCACTTGGCTACCAATCCTTCGCAACGGCGCCCTATTTATAAACATGTCGTGTCAAATGGGTCCGTGAGATAACGCTGATACATTGCACCGGTCACTCTTATCGCAGTCACATGTTACGCTGCCTCCTGCAAATTAAAATTTTATGAGCGCCGTTGTGTTTCTAAAAGTCACCTGCGACCGCTCCCGATTTTAATTTATAATTGACCGTTGGGAAAACGACGTACTTACCGATTGTTAGCTGTCACGACTTTTAGAACGACGCGAAAAATAAGCGGCCACGTAACCTCCGATTATTCACAAAAGTACTATAACAAAGGGCACAATAGTAATATAAAAAGTCGTTCAGAACAGGTATACAGCCAGACACTTTTTACGAGAGGGAGCTTATATATATGTAGTTCGATAAAGTGCCTCTACCAGATTAAGGAGTCAAAATAATAATGAATTCAGGAAGGTTAGGTTAGGTTAGGTTTAACTTTTTATTTATAAGAGAAGCAACCCTCAGGCGAATAATGAAGAAATTGCGAATAAAAAAAAAATTACGTTGATGAGATATTAGAATAAGTAGGATACAATAAAGGCGCGGGAACTTTGAAGAAGTAGTTAAAATAAAAAAGAAGAAAAACATAGATTTATAGCTTTTAGGCCAAGTTAGCGCGCGACAATATACCATAATTAAAGTAATAATAATATCCATCTTCTATTTGAAATTTTAAAAGCGCTCCTTATTATTAATCTATGAATGAACAATGCTTAAATAAAATGGCAAAATATATCGTTTAGTATACTGAAATCGGTTTATTTTGGAAGAACTTTTATCTACTAAATTATCCAACAGCCATAGGAAGTCGCATTAATCCCCAGGTCTGCGAACTTTTCGATGAACATTGCAGTTTTACACTGACGCGGCATGATTTTAGATTTTCCAACATGGATCCTCTTTTATCGTTTACCACAAAAATTGCAGACTGGGACGGATACCGAATTCTATCGCACATAAAAGTTCGAATTTCCTCGAAAATTTCCCTGAGAAACGGGAATTCCATCGTCTCGAGATTCAACGCAAAGACATTCACTTAGAAAATCCTTTCTGCCAGGTAAAAGTCAACGAACTCAGAATTCAGTGACAATCTTCTATTGCACTCGTTCGATAAAAGAGTAGAAATATCAATGATGCGAACATTATGTTTCGCACAACAACTGTATTGTTCACAATATGGGTATTAAAGTAACTTTTTATACGTATTGAAAAAATTGTAAACCTAATTAATCAGAAAGGCAAAAGACTGCAAAGAAGACCAAGAATGCAACAAAGGCTACATGTAACTATAGATGAAAAGGACTATTATTAGAACGAAAAAATTAAAAAGTGAATTCGTAAGGACAAACTGGAAAGGGCGGCAGAGCGGAAAAATTCAAAACGTAAATGTTAAAAAGGAAAATCTGCATCTTACGGAACGTGACGGGAATAAACAGTTTAGACAAAGAAGACGGGAAACGGCATAATAAATATAACAGAAACTTAGTTAGAAAAAAAGAAGAAGGCGCACAACTGTAATACCAACTCGAAAACTATGAGATATTAAAAACCAAAGCATGAAGGGGACACAAGAAAGGAAGACCAAGAATAAGAATTGATATGCACTCAATTGAAGAGATAATTTCATACTTCTGAGCGTACCTATACATAAGGGAAGATAAAGATGAAAATCTAAGAAAGATGTCTGATATGATAGACGAAAGCAGAGAGAAATCCATACATAATAATTGGAGGAGACTTTAGTGCTGGAAGAGCAGATAAAGGAGATAAATGGAAGATAATGCAGATAAAGAACTAATAATTTTACATGATAAGACCATAAGACCTTCCTTCCTATTCTCGTTCGTAACGGTAGAGTACGAAGCACAAACCACTATAAACCTGCTGGCACCCATGTTAGATATGTCTACCTTTCCTTGTTTGTAATTTAGCAGTTATATCCGTCTTGAAGAATAATCCGAATATAACGACCATTTGTATTATAGAGAACGGGAGGGTGCTTATATGCGACCGGGTACGCTTGTATGCGTTGTCGACCGGCTCAACTAGCCAAGGCCGGTGTCGAAAGTGTGCGTTGTATTTGTGTACGTGTGTCCCGTACTTGCTTTACAAGAAAGCAATTAGCCGTTCGCCGAAAATGTAAACAATCTTTCGAATATTCCGGACTTTTTCTGGATTGTTTCATGATGCTATAAAAGTGGAAAGACGTTCGACAGTAAGTTAGTAATAAATTGACCGTGACAGTGGTAATTAGACACAAACAAAATCAAAAGGGTCACAAACATTCACCAACGATTGGAATAGAAGAAGAGTAATCAGAAGAGGGTACTAATGTCACACTTTTCAGACAGTGTAGCTTTGGTTGTGTTGCTTATGTTTCGGATTCTATTTATACATATCTAAGGAGTTTATTTTCAAATAAACCGTGTACCTAATAAAAATTTTAAACTGAATGTACTAGAATCACTAGAAATTTACAAAGCTAACAAAATTACAGATAATTTACTTAATGATCAGCAGGATTTGTATAAGTTCCTTTTTGTTTAATACATGTATTTAAATTTATATTTTCAATTGTTACATATTACTCTTTAGATATGTGTAAGTATCGTCATTCAGTTCTTGTTTATTATTCCGTAGAATCACTTGATAATGGTACGTAGGATACTGAAAATATACCTATTCGTGTATTTTTAATAATAATAAAAATTGTGATAGTTACATAGCTTTTGTTCTTAGTATTCGTGATTGTTAATACTTTTAATTATTGAATTTCCAATTTCATTAAAATTTGTTCTTGGAAAAATGTCAGTCTTATCCCAAAAGCATTCCCATTAAATAATGCTTTATACAACTGTTTCTCGCAAATGAAAGATATAAATAAATATTGAACGTTACAAAGTTAAAACAACGAAGAAACCTTAGACTAGGAAAGAGGGGGGGACACGTAACTCGTATGCCGACTCTACGTCGAACATTGTTACTTTATTTTGTACTCGCTCCATTAAACGGTGGCAGACAGTGCATTGGTGTCGGTCATTAAAAGTGTGAATATTATTAAATGGTGTAAATGGCGTAAATGGCGGTACTGAGCGCTAACTGCTGGTTCCATCGCGTAACAATTTGCATTCGACGATTATGCGTCCCCTCTCTTTCCTAGGAAGAAACTCTAACTATGAATCATTCAACGGAATTCAAGTGAAATATTTAAGCAAGTAAAATTTATCATCACCACGAATGACTTTTCTTAAAGGGACACTTCAGTAGTTATCGCGAACTGCAGTGAGATGCATTTCCGCTGAACATCAGACTTATCTCAAAATTTTACAGAACAACGGAATGCAAGAGGCCACTTCAAAAATTATCGTGAAACTTCCGCTATACTTTAGAAGTTTTAAAACTTAGGTACCTCCTGGAAATGACATATTAAAGTTTGCGTTGATCTTCCTGAAATAAACCGCCTCATTCCTTTTAGCCTTTCAACGACTCCAGTTCCGGAAACAAAGATAATGAAAAGCAAAGAACTATATGTATATCCTATGGTTTTAGTTATCAAGTTTGTTTAATTTTTAGTACTCCATAAGTCTCCAGAAATATGAAAAGGTAATTATTTTACCTCTACATAAATCTTGATGCATATAATCTAGTAATTAATAAATAAGTAAATACAAAATTCTCGTATTGGAAACGCCGATGTTCGATTGACTTTATCCACATATTTGTCAATTTTATAGGCGTTTGCTGAGGTGGTTCAATTAAGGGTATGCACCGAACGATTTTCCAGTTGAAAACATCGAACCGACACAATTCAGGGGGTTGAGCCCAATTAAGAAACAATTGCAACGCAACTGGAGGCTGTTTCTCTCTCCGATCGGTGTTGATATTCTGTGAAATTATGGCCCACGGCCCTAATACTATCACCCGCCACTACCGCTACATCGTACTTTATTGGGTTGTTTTCGAGTGCGGCACGAATTATTTATAGGCTTGGAGGAGGCCTACTGTGGAAACAAAGAACCCCAAAAAGTAGATTAGCAGTCGGCAGAAAGAAATACGACCATTCAGTTCCTCCACACCTGAATTTATGCGCGCTTAAATGAAATCGAGTACGCCATTTCTGTCTCATTTTAAATTTCGCTTTCCAATCCGCCCCAAAAAACTTCACGAGAATTGACACTAATATATTGAATTTTCGGATTAATCGAAACCAAACAAAACTGAAAGTACTTGCAGATTTTGATGGAGAGGCCAGAGCTGCTTTAAAATTAATTGCTTATTTTTTTTTCGAATAATAAATGACTTTATATTTCAAATTATTCGAAAACGTATATTTTGTTTATTTATTTTTAATATAATACTTAGTTTAAAAATATTTAAAATTTAAAGAAAAACTATGACGGTATTAGCTTTACTGCAATCTTCATTCTATTTGACTGCATCGTTTCGACCAAAGACTACAAATAGATTACATAAAAATGACCTTAAATATACAATAGATATCACATTCCAGACAATGGTGTCATATTACTGTTGCAATCGAATAAAGATAGTCAATATTGGACGATTGCATGCACTTAAATTGTCAACGATATATAAATACATTACTATGAATTAAATTCAAGAACCATCTACAAATTACCCCAAATTAATGAGGAATGGGCTATTGCTGTCATCGTGTCCCCGCAGAGAAGAATGATTGAACTTCTTAGAAAGAAAGGAGTAAATTAAATATCATCTGCGTAAATTAGCTACAAATTAGGCTCACCACCAACAGAGACCATTGGTGTCGATTGTCTTCTTGCAGCAGACATCGCCAGTTCGTAATGGAAATACTCTACTAATCTTTTGTAGTTCATCGAATCTTTACAAAAATTTCATCATGAGAAGATAAGGTCGATGCGGAAGCTTGATCAAAACTAGCCCCAGGTTATTTTATAATTGTTTCTGAATTGAGGCGAGAGTTTACATTAGGGATATATATATATATATAGGGGACGAATGTATACATCCTCAGACGCCTTCAGGCCATTCTTTCCTTTATTATAGGGGAATAAATCGAATATGTACATACAGTTATTGCTTTCAATCGCCAATCAATATCATATTTTGTTTTCCCTTCTTTCTTTTTAAAATGTAGGTTTCGCTTCGTTTACGATTTAGTAAACACTCAGTTGATTATACTATGTCCAATTACAGTTTTCATTTACAATTTACTAATACGCACTAAATTAAAAAAAATTGATAACCATCGTGCCCGTTTGGCTCCACGCTCTGGTTTTCATTATACTCCTTAAAAAAAAAATCATATCGATGTCATTATTTTGTGACGAACAAAAAATTTTTATGTACCTACTGTTGCCGGATGTTAATCTATGCACTTAATCCGAACAAGTGATACATCGTTGAAAAGCTCGTGAAGAGAGAAAATAGAATTTGACGTCCCGCGAAAGATTCTATCAAACATTCTAAAACACTTAATCGGCCGTGAATAATCCCAACAAGTGATACATCACTGGAAAGCTTTTGGAAAGAGAGAATCGAATTTGAGGCCAGCGAAAAACTCCATCGAACTCTCTAGAAGCTTCCGCAGATTGTGAGTTACCCTGTTAAGTTGTGTATCGTCGGAAGACTCTTGAAAAAAAGAAGAACAAATTTAACAACGGTGAAAAATTTCATCGAACTTTCTGGAAGTTTACTCCGCTAAATGGTAATTATAGCAGGCTAAATACCACTGGATAGCCTTTTATTTGAAGAACGTTCTGATGGTGTGGCGGTTGAACAACTTCCCGATGCGACTTGTAATAGTTTTAATACTGTTGGATAAGGAAACGGTGGCTGGGGAGTAGTAAATTAAGTTTTTCTTGGGTGAAGAGCAGGTTCGATCCCTTGTAGATGCCACTCGGTACAGATAAGTTAATTGAAAATAAATAAACCTAACGAAATGCATAATTATTAAAAGTACATCAAGCTTAAAATAAAAGGCAAAACATTTTTAATACCTATGGTATCGGAGAGGACAAAGCACGGACATATCCAGGCGCAGTTAGGGACCATGGGAGAGCAACATAAAACGCATACATGATATCTTTCTCGGCCGTCGACAATCGACAGGAATGAAGTCCCAGACGAAAGCATCATGATCGGACCTCTCGCCACATCAGGCCGGAACAAAAGAAATTGCAGAAGCGTTTCATGAAATTTACATAAATCAAATTCGTTTAGAAAATATAGAAAATACTAAAAAGCTCAAACTCCACTGCCATAACGTAAACAAAAGCGAACAGCTAGCTTTAGTCCCTGAAGAAGGTAACGTTTCGCACGTTTTTATCTGCGTTTTGGCGTAGAACTAGATATTAAAGTTTTCCCATCATTAAAGCAATATTGTAACCAACCCTTTATAAATACTAGTTTTAATTCCAAACACAGTCTTTGATAATGACGTAAAAGTCGAAACAGCTGTCAGACATAAAAATAAATTTTGTAAGACTTTACAAACTGTTTGTTTTATTATTATTCTGTATTTATATAAATATTATTTACAATATTCACTTTTCTATTTATTGCACAGTGACGCTACAAATAAACGATTAAAACAGTTCCCTGGTGAATGTGTCCAAAAGGTGTTAAATAAGCACGTAAGTAACGAGTAACTGTACAAGGCGAGCGATCAAGGTGTCAGTCTTAGAAGACAGAGATTATGAGTGCGCTAATCAGAGAAAAAAGAACAAGTTAGTAATTTTGAGTAACGAATTGCATTGTAAAACTAATTGAGTACTTGTTTAATGTTGTTATTTTCTTTTTGAAGAGTGTGGAAGAGTATTTGTTAAGTTTGAGTCATAAATAGAAAAATTGTTGGAAAAAACTTTACATTTTTCTAGTTTTCTCTAAAAGTAGTGGAACATAATGAAATCGATTGAAATGTTTTCGATATATAGCCTGAAAATTCCGAAAATTCTGCACATCTATTGTTTCCTATTCACAGTATTCTGAAATACTGTCATCCTGTTGGATTTGCAGTTAATTAATTTTAATGTATTTTCAATTTAATTTAAAAGCTAAAATTGATCTTTACCCCACAGCCATATCATTAATATAACGAATAATTTACGTTTTTGTTTTATTCCAATCCAGCAAACAGGTAAAACTGTACTAATGTTTTCTAATAATTAATGTATAAAATTAATAAATTATTTAATATAAATTTTATTTACGTTGCAAATACATATATCGACTATATACAAGCGAATTGATGAATAACATACAAATCCAAAAACACTTTTAAATATCGAGAAATATTTAGTAGTGGTGATTTTAAATACATTCATATGAAGTAAATTCAAGAACCATCTACAAATTACCTCAAATTAATGAGGAAGAAGCTATTGCTGTCATCATGCCCCCGTCGGGATTCGAACCCGAGTCTTTGGGTTCAGTGACTTAGTCAGTACGTAATGCCGCGTAAAGCCAGAGGCCCGGGTTCCTATCCCGGCGGGGGCGTGATGACAGCAATAGCTTCTTCCTCATTAATTTGAGGTAATTTTTAGATAATTCATATGAATGTATTTAAAATCACCACTACTAAATATTTCCAGTTTAATATATTTCCTCTAAGTCTGAAGAAATCAGTTTTTCTCATAGAAGTGATGCTATAGAGGGAAGAATACTAGTGTTCTCCTATTCGAACTTGAAAATGAGGTTTTAATCACATTTTATGAGGCACTTCTCTCTGTCATTCGACCTGTTGGCTGAAAATCACTTTTCCATTTCTCAGCTACCTCCTAACTAGCACCGAATAGCTGTTAAAGAAGTCACGCCTTGCACCTAATTAGAAAGATTCCATTCACGTGACTTGTGCAGCCAGCGTCCATGGAAGTAACGCGCACTTCCTTCGACAAGAGAGCTCCTTTTAATTTCGTGCAAGAGGGTGCAATAAGCCACCCCATAAATTATGATTCTATTACCCGTTGGCAGAGGCACAGGCGCCGCTGTCATCCTCCAACGCCAACCAAGATTCCATAATAACCGTCCCGAGAAAATGTATGAGCGCATTCTTTCTCTTCTGATGCCATAATGCTTACATCCCCATTCCGGAAGCCATATTTTCGAGACCTTGCTTTTACCTATATATACGCAGAAGCCAGACTCCCGGTTCACTATCTTACACTCGCTTCCCCCTACTTAAGCTGTGAGTCCTAAATCGCCAACCCTCTCCTCCGAAAATCGTATTAAAATTCGCTGGTTCCTGTATTTTTTGCAAACGACTATTGCTAAAAGCTCAACCGTATAGGAACGTTATTTATTGACGTCGTACTAGTAATTCAGCTAAACTTATTGGAAAGTTTCGTGGGATTATGGAACTTTGGTATAACAAAGAAAACAATGATATCATTCGTATACATATATTAATCCCAGTATCTTATTATTCAAAGAACTTTACAGCCTTATTGAACTAAAATGACGTTAGAATAGAGTAAATCAAATGCACTAATACATATAGAAATCAAGTCCAATAATCATTGGACTGGAAGAAGTAACGACTTAAGCTAGTTATTCCATTGGGATGATCCCGTTTTCGGGATAACAAAATGCTCGGACTAATTCAAATACTAAATAATCACGTTTGTGGATTACAAACCCTTCAATTATTACACTTACACCGAAAGGCGGACGGGTTATTGTTTGGATTGTCATACTCGGATAAACGTCCAGCAAAGAGCGACCAACATATAGGTTATCTAGTAACATCACGAAGCTCATATATTCGAATATTTCATCCGAATTAAAAGGTAATCTTACGACTCCAGAACAATACATTTCGCACGAACACCAATAAATTCCGTCGCCATTTTATTTAATCAATTAGTATTACGATTATTTAACTTCTACGTCTAAATTAAAATGAATAATACATAAGCAATGAAAATCGCAAAATAATATGTGTATATACTGTTATTTATAATAAAAAAAATACATTTTTATAGATACACTTTCTCTTGTAACATCTACCTTCCAATAGAACATCGTGTGGTGTCAATATGTACCAATAGAACAAACATTCCATAATTCTAATAGCGGATTATAATCTGAATTATCATCCGAATACCGAATTATTCCGGACTAAATCGTCCGAATTTTTCCGGCATTAAAATTCCGAGCTAGCCAAAATTTTACTCCACTTGTAAGGTAAATTATCTTTTTTAATGTTTCTTTAAATTTTATCTGATTTGCTAACTTTTCTCAACCTGCATAAGAAATTTCGAATTTTCAGTTTCATAAAGAGTATCCGTCAATGAATAAGTATCGCAGAATCAATTAAATATATTATTTTATGAACCTATCCAGACTATTTAGCAAATTATTTATAAGCAGTAGTGCAGAAATAAGCTTTTTGGAAATATTTATTAATCACGATTACAGTTTTTCTCTACAATACTGCTTTAAATATATATTCTAAAACTAAAATAATTGTTTAGTAAATCAAGCACAGCTGTGTTGTTACTCAAGTATTTAAATTTAATTTATAAAATATTTCACATCAAATATTACATTCCGCAAATTTTACATTATGAATTTCTAATGTTTTCAATAATTCAATCTTCAACTTCCATCAAAATGTGCATACACTTCATTTACTTCCTCTAGAGATGTGACCTTTAGTATCACCGGCGCAAAGTAAAAAAGAACGGCACTAGGCCAGAAAAGGAAGGAGACAACTTGGAGCGACAGCAGCAAGCGTATAATTTGTACAGTACTGTGCGGAAGTTTTGACCACTTTATTTGCTAACATTGAATTGCATGAATGCATTAGTATTACCAATGATATTGTGCACAAATTAAGGAATGTTGCATATCTGCATCACCAGAACCTCACACGTGCCGAGTGATTGATTAAAATAACCGTCACATGTACTTGTAAAACCGGATGAGAGGAAAACATACGTATACGTCATTTACTTTCTCTAGAGATGTGACCTTTAGTATGACCGGCGCGAAGTAAAAAAGAACGGCACTAGGCCAGAAAAGGAAGGAGACAACTTGGAGCGACAGTCGCCATCGGCAGCAAGCGTATAATTTGTACAATACTGTACGGAAGTTTTGACCACTTTATTTGCTAACATTGAATTGCATGAATGTATTAGTATTACCAATGATATTGTGCACAAATTAAGGAATGTTGCATATCTGCATCGCCAGAACCTCACTCGTGCATTTATTATTTGCATTTATTGAGTTTTAATGGGAAATAAATTTATTTATAATTGTTACAGTAATATAATAAATTTAAATCTTTGCACTGGATATTTAACGTTTGTTTTCGACTCTCTGTATTGTTCATGGTGAAGCTAAACTTTTGGTAGGTACTGTATCGACAACTATGTTAAACAAAAAAGAGCGGAATGAATAATGGGCTCAGTATCCCTTCCTAGACTTCTATCATTGCGCATCTAGTACGATAAAATGATCTATCATGTGGGTTAATCTGAGTTACGTAAAGTGAAAAGCATTTTAGTGGTTAGAATTTTTCAACTTTTACTAGTTATTATTTCAGATTTACATTAAATTAATGGAATGCTTAATTGCTTAACCATTGCTTTTATTTTAATTCTAATCAAAGCGGTACTTTAATTTTCTGCAATTCATAGAATAACTACCCTATTTGTATTAGGAACAGTTGTTTCTAGTTTTCATGTTTGCGATTTTCACAACAAATTTAGCAATTAGTAAAAAGCTCGGAATAGTCAACGAATCAACGCGTCCCAACGCGTCTCGTCGATACGGCACGCGACAACCCGCAATGGCGAAAATAATATTGCGATTAAGGTTCGCCACCTTAGTATTGTTTACTAAAATGAGCATATTTTTTTAAAAAATTGGGCTTGTTTCGGGAGCTAACGACCCTTGCGCACGAATTCATTAATAAAATAGGTAATTTGTTATCGCTTTGCACGCTACACGTGTCATCTAGATAAAAATAACGTATTGGCCTAACTTAATCTTTTGACGGTGGCGAAGAAAAAACGTCCGACTCGAGCGAAACTTGTGGAAATAAATAGATCTTGCAAACAGCGGGACGCAGTGCATATTGCGAATTAAAAATTAACATTCGCCTTCTTTGCATGACCAACGCAACTAATTTTTCATTCGAACATTAAAAGAAACACGGCTACAACAGTGACGCACTTCGTTGCATAATTAAATAATATATATTTTTTTAAGAAAACAAATTATTAGGGTTGTTTCAATAAAATAATTTACCATAAATCTATAATTCTAATAACCATGAGGTATTTTATTTTATTAGATGTGTAGCGTATGAGCTAATATGTACAGGGTGCATGTAGTGATAGTGGTTCTGAGAAGAAGCGTTATGAGATGCGGATGCTTATTATATATATGGGCTTAAAAACTAAGCAGAATTATATTTTGCAGTACAGAGTCTATTAATTTTTGTTGTTTGGTGAGTACCGTGTGTTCCTACAGATAAATTGTTCTTGAATTGAACTTACAAATAACAACATATATAAATACGTAAATATGATACTCTATGAACTTTTGTTTATGTTTTACGGTTTATTTATTATGCTCATTTTTTCCAAACTGCCTTGCACAGTAACTAAAGATATTTGTCATAGGAAAGAACAAAGTAGTATTCTCAAGCTGTGCCATCAGAATAAACAGCGGGAAGAGTAGAAATAAGTTCAAATAGTTATCATTGTGGAATTATTTTTTTATTTTCGGACAGGAGAGGAAACCTTAGAAATACAGAATTGACGATGATAAAGCACAGGTATCCAAACCATCAGTTTCATAAACTACCACATATTGCAAGGGGAGCGCCATCTGTACCTATCGCTGTATGTATACTCCACTTACTTTCTCTAGAAGTATGCCCCTCCAACGTACAAGATGCGCAATGACAAAAGTCCAGGAAGGGATACGGAGCTCATTATTCATTCCGCTCTTCTCTGTTTAACATAGTTGTCGTTGTCAATACAGTACCTGCCAAAAGAATAGTTTCGCCATGAACAATACAGAGAGTCGAAAACAAACGTTAAATATCCAGTGCAAAGATTCAAAGTTATTATATTAGTGTAACAATTATAAATAAATTTATTTCCCATTAAAACCCAATAGATGCAAAAAATAAATGCACGTGTGAGGTTCTGGTGTGGCAGATATGCAACATTCCTTAATTTGTGCACAATATCATTGGTAATACTAATAAATTCATGCAATTCAATGTTAGCAAATAAAGTGGTCAAAATTTCCGCGCAGTACTTTACAAATTATACGCTGGTTGTCGATAGTGACTGTCGCTCCAAGTTGTCTCCTTCCTTTTCTGGCCTAGTGCCGTTCTTTTTTACTTTGAGCCGGTCATACTAAAGGTCACATCTCTAAAGGAAGTAAATGAAGTGTACCTACTGGTTCAGCAAGTAAATGTCTCCAATTGTAAAGGATCTTGTTATACCTTATTATATTCGTTATATACATGGATTTATTTTAAGTACAGTCATTTAACATTATTAAATTATTAACACGAGAGTATAACCTAAGGAGCAAGTTCCAATATAAAATTTTATAATTATAAAGACTAAAAAAAACTTTAAATGTTTTAATTCACTCACTATGTCATTTATCATTATGAAAATTTTCACACTATTTTTCAAATAGTATGCTGACATTTTTATACACATTTTTACAAATGATAAATTTTATAAAAATTCTTCTTTCCAAATTCCAACAAAATCTCAAACTTCTGTATTAGGTACATTAATTTTATATTACTTATTAATTTATTTTAAAATTTGATATTCTATTCTTTATTGACCTCAAAATGCTGTATAATATCTTTTAAACTAATTTCTAACTTTCTATTCCAGGATGTTTCCTTACTTTCTAAATTAAATTTAATTTTATTCGTCACAGTTTTAATTTGTATTATTTTATAATTTTTATGATTGTTTTTATTCGATAAATCATATGTGCTTCTACATGAAAAATTTCATAAATAAATTGAGAATGATGAATTATGCACCTCCACTACTTCCCACTGTGACCCAATATTCCTATTCTCCGAAAGCTCCGAACAGTAATGTAATGTAGTTATACCTCTCCATCTCTTTATTCCTGTGTCTAATTTTAATAGTGGTATCTCTAATTAGCCCTTAATGTCTCAGAAAGTGTCTTACCACCCAGTACCCCCTCAAATGTTTCTTTTCCACCACGCCAATGTGTATGTTTTACACTTATACAAAGCCGTGCTTGAAACGTATACATTTAATAATAAACCTTCTTCAAGTACCCAAATTGACCTCTAATGAGCACAAAACTGACTCAACCTGCATCAGTCTTTGTTCAATGTAATCCAGTTTAATCCTCAAATTTTGAAATTAGCAGTTACCTTTTTACATATCTACTATTATTTTTGTTTCATTTTTATTTATTTACTTTTCTAAATGCCGTTTCCGTAATATTTAATCCATCTAAGGAATAAACACTAATTTAAAAACTACAGCTTAGACATAACAGAAATAGTATCTCATCGTGCACGCAAAATAATCGCGTCACCAGTTGTTCATTGTTGCCATCTACTTCATTGGAATCAAATGATGGGTATATATTGAATTTTAGCGTTTTGAATCAGTTGAACATATTTACCTATCCAGATTATTCACCGAACATTGCATTCTCTCGACGTAGCAAAGCTTCGGTCGTAAACCTTTCATACGCGATGCATTAAACATTTCGGTAGAACAACGTGATAACGAGCTATTGTTTTATTCGTAATACGAGCATCGAAAAAGAATAAATCATACAATGCCCCAATTACCTAACGCAGAGCGAATTACGTTTTAATCAGATAAATTAATAGAAATATAAAACGCGTAAGCCAGACAGTAGAATACAATGTTGTGTAATGGTACCTGAAGCAATAAATTAAAAAAGCCTCTTGTAGTGAGTGAATATTGTGGTAGGCACACAAAATAAATACCTCAATAAAACAATCTATGAATAATTAGTAAAACAATAATTTGATAATAATTAAAAAATATCACGTATTTTAGATACTATTTTTTGAAAGTAGCAAAAAAGAGAGGATTAAGCAAAGAATAAACGTATTTTCCTATGCTTCTGTGGGGTGAAAAATCCGCTGTCAAAATTAGCACCCGTTGAACGTGGCAAGGAACTCTAAATAACCATGGAGCTCGTTGTCAAGCTTAATAGTGGTTGTTTTGTTTAAAAAGGTTTGAGTGCATTTAAAGTTATTCATTTGTATATGAAATTTAAGTCATTGATTTTCAAAATTCAAAAAATCTATTGTTATTTTGATAGTTTTGTGTTTTCACTTCTATCGGGAGTCCCTATGACTGCTATTGTTTTAATATTGCAGTGTTCGTGGGTTTATTAAATTTTTATTTGCAAGACTAAAGTACATGAACACAATTTATATATACTTATTTAATAATAACTACTTAAAAACACTATTAATTAATACGGAACTTAGCTTACTATTTATTTACTACACTCACTTATATCCGCGTCTCTATTTATTTGTCTTTTCACTTCTAACACTGTCGATTTATTTCGGATGTTATCACTGTCACTGTCAATTTATTACTAACTAACTCTGCGAACGTCTCTGTAACTTTTATAGCATCATATAACAGTCGGGAAAAAGTCTGGAATATTCGAAAGATTGTTTACATTTTCGGCGAACCGCTTAATTACTTCATTGAAGGCAGGTACGAGACACACGCCTACAAACACATGCATACACTGCCGAAAACCGCCCGCGGCTAGTTGAGCCGCCGGCCCGCAGCACATGCAAGTGTACCCGATCGCACACAAGCATGCTCGTGTTCGCTACAATATATCACAGTTTTCGCTGCGTAAGCGTTGAAAAGTTAGAAAATCCATTTTATAAAACTCCAAGACTCTTTATTGGGACACACTAAATGTAAACTGTTGTACGAATAGTTAATCATGAAATTTAAATATTAAAAACGTCTTTATAACAGAATTTATAACAATTTTGTCATTAGTTTTAGTATTATCAATATTACATTGACAGTGACTCCTGAGATAAAAGGTAAGGCTGCATACGTAGAGGAAACTTGTGTCTGGTTTTTCACGTCTGTGTTCTTATTAATCCTGATGTCCTGGCGTTTGTAACCTTTTCTCTCCAAAGCTTCCTGTAGGTGTTTATTTTCTGTTGGTCTGCTCGTGGTGTCGCCGCTCTCCTCGGCTCTTCTCATCAGCGTGTTTAGTAGAGACCTCTTCTGTTATGGATAATGATGGGATGTCGCATGCAGATATCGGTCTTTGTGTATCCAAATGTACTATCATCCTTGCGTGTTGCCAGTACGTCCAGAGAGGGTAGGCGCACTTCTGTTATCATATTCATGGTGAATTTGATATTTGGGTGTTGGTTCTTCAGATGATCTAGGAAGTCGTGTAGTTCTGCTGATCCGTGAGGCCAAATCACAAAGATGTCATCAACGTAACGAAAACAACATTTGGACTGCTTGTCACTGGAGCCTATTCTTCAAAATGTTCCTTGTACATATTGGCAATTAAAATAAAATTAAATACGAGTCCTCACATATTTCATTAACTCACTATAAAGCAACTTAACGGAAATGTACCTAATGTGCAACTACTTTTTGATCTACCTATCACATTTGACACATCACATTCAACCTCATACGAAGTGCCTTTTTTAAAAAGCAAATATTTTAATTTCATAACGTGTGTCTTATCATCGAAAAGTAGAGAATGCGTTCTATTCCTCATTTTACGAGCAATTAAGAAGATAAGTATCGCATTTTTTATCCGGGCGCAACGTAATGTCGGACACAAGATGGCATCCACACTACTGCACGGTTCTTTTTCCGCTCGTTTTTTATAAACTCCCCGCAATTAATGCTATTCAAATGGGACTAAAAGATTTTTTGTCTGCACACTGAAATAAAGGTTGCCTACTGTCTTGGCATCACTTCCTTTCACAGTAATTGCGACGTATACTCAGTTTATATAATAAGCACGTCTCTAATATAAACGGTGTATAGTGAGCCATCTATTGTAGCTTGGTATAAATACCATCAATAGAAAAATTGCCGTTAAAATAAATACCTGTAATATTTTGGAAATAGGACAAAACGGAAAATATTCTTAACCTCACATGGTAGTTCCTCATTCGAAACGTCAAAATGACATAAATAGTATCCGGGCGCAACGTAATGTCGGACACAAGATGGCATCCACACTACTGCACGGTTCTTTTTCCGCTCGTTTGAAAGTAAGCAAACAAGCAAGGAAAATAAAAAAATCCACGTCACGATAAGCCATGAGTGCATTACATTCCTGCTTTTTAGTTACCGTCCAACGTCATCGTCGTCTCCAACATTACGGCTTCATTACGCGGAAACACTGAAAGCGATACTGAAAACATTTGCATCGCAAATATCCACGACAGACCGGTTAGTCGCGTACGAAATTAACATAAAACTGCACACTGTCGTATTGGAATAAGAGTAACGATGTCAGTGCAATTCCGTAGTTCCTTTTAATGTCTCAAATGTACACGATTTTAAATACAGACGAGGTACCATTACGTCCAGTATAAAATATAAGCCGAAAAGCGTGCGAGTGTATAGGTAATACTAACTAGAAAAGTTCAGCACTTCTATTGCAATCATTAAATGAGACGAGTTTTGTTTTTAAACACGAAACCTTTGTTTCTAAAGCCAAACAAAATAAAAATCAACTTGAAGTTGTAGGTATAAGCCATTTCGCAAAAAAATGCATTGTACTAAATATTAGCCAAGCCAGCCTTACCTGTAGTTTTTCGCCAATAAAAAAGTTTAAGTCTGCATGAATGGAAACTGATTATTATAAAATCACAATTTGCAAAGTACACGTCATTTTTTTCCTTTAGAGATGTGACCTTTAGTATGACCGGCGCAAAGTAAAAAAGAACGGCACTAGGCCAGAAAAGGAAGGAGACAACTTGGAGCGACAGTCGCCATCGACGACAAGCGTATAATTTGTAAAGTACTGTGCGGAAAGTTTGACCACTTTATTTGCTAACATTACATTGCATGAATTTATTAGTATTACCATAGATATTGTACACAAATTGAGGAATGTTGCATATCTGCATCACCAAAACCTCACACGTGCATTTATTATTTGCGTTTATTGGGTTTTAATGGGAAATAAATTTATTTATAGTTGTTACAGTAATATAATAAGTTTGAATCTTTGCACTGGATATTTAACGTTTGTTGTCGACTCTGTATTATTCATGGTAAAACTAAACTTTTGGCAGGTACTGTATTGACAACTATGTTAAACAGGCAAGAGCGGAATCATAAGCGGAATGAATAATGAGCTTCGTATCCCTTCCTGGACTTTTGTCATTGCGCATCTAGTACGTTGGAGGGGGCATATCTCTACAGAAAGTAAATGGAGTATAGCTAGTTTTTATTGAAGCATTAGCTCGACCAAACTCAACCCATTCCAGAAATCTTAAAGGGGTAGAGTTACGACTTGTAAAGTAGCCAGGAGAATTGTTTAACAAAAATAAACATTTATTGATCGAGGATTCTCGTAGAAATCGGCGAGGAGAGCAGTTGTTTCTACAAATTTTTAACACAGGTAAATAATATTCTTCCTAATATTTGTTTAAAGTTAAAACTTTGCAGATAATGATTAGAATAATTTTATTAAGCGTAAATTAAGTTACCTATTTTCTTTAGCTGTTGACAGTTACTGGCAAAATTATCTATATTGGTAGGCAATACAATTACAATCGTAAAATTCGATTTCAGAAAATTTTGCTAAATGCGTTTTTCGATTTTTGAACGTTTGCGAAAGGAAAACAGTGATAAATACAAAAGTTTAATATGATCTTTCTTTCTACATTCACCTGGTGGAAACTTCTTCTGAAGAAGTCCCAGTTAAGTTAGGATACCAATGTTGTGGAAATTTTGTGTTTTTATTATTTTACCTAAGTATTAAATACAAAAGTAGTGTACAAACCCTTTTTGTAGAGAATCGCATTTTCTACCAAAAATGTCTGAGAGCACGATCATTGAGGTCGATGAGAAGAGCATGTGGCCAATAATTGTCACTATCTTTTATGTAATGTTAAAATTTTGCAAAATAAATTTCTGGTTTTTCAAATCGGCCTCTGCAGAAGGGTTCCATTCAATCTATAGCGACTTGTCGGGATTTTTACGTCGAAGCTGTCTAGCCTTCCTTTTCTGGGTGAAACCAACATTAAATGGATTATAGTTAGACCATTACTGATATGTGAGACTATTTAAGCAACTGAGTCTTTGTTTGCCCTTATAGTGTGTCCCAAAAACACGTGAACTTCATTATTTGTTTGTAAGATAGTTTTTGTTTAGAGCCAATAATTGACTTGTCCGTTTTAGTATTATTGTGTAAAATTAATTAGGTATAATTAGTATTTTGTATATATGAAGTTTATGCTTAAGCTTTGTCTGTTAAGAGTCATTTTTAGTGTTTTATTTCTATTTTTATTAATCTATCTAGTAGCTACCTATTAATCTTCTCATGCTTTTTATGTTCAGTTATCTTTTATCATTATGTACCGTGAAACTATCCTGTTATAGAGAAATGAAACATCTTTTTGTAATGAATAATAAATAAAAAATAAGGGTATCAACTTCATCATCTGAACTGACTCGAGAACGGAATTTAAACTTTCTAGTGGTTCTCTCTTCGTTTATAATATGAAGTAACAACACAGGAAGTTGGTGGATGCAATTTTAAATATTGTTCTTTGCGGAAGTGCACCCCTACGCGATGCTTGGCTACGCAAAGTTTGTTGCAATTTTGAAGTTGGAAAAGTTGTTTGCTGAGAACACCTGTTGCTCACGTTACTAAGATATAATTTAAAAGGATTCCTCTTTAATACCGACAACGGTATTTTATTTAAAAGATTGTAATAACCAAAGAAGTTAAAACTTTAAAAATACACCTGATGAAACGTTTGGTTATAGTTCCTATACACAAAATTTCTAACTTATTTTAAGAAAGCAATATAATATAATATTACATGTTTTTAAATACCTTGCTCAGAGGTAAAGCCACTTAAGCGGAATACTTACATTTGCTGTTAGTAATAATCTTTGATCTTAGACTAGGAAAGGGAGGGGACACGTAACTCGTAAGCCGACTCTACGTCGAACATTGTTACTTTATTTTGTACTGCTTCCATGAAACGGTGGCAAACAATGCGTTGGTGTCGGTCATTAAAAGTATGAATATTATTGAATGGTGTAGTTAGGTTTTAGTGTATTTTTGTTTAAAACAATGGTAATTTGTTCTTCTTACGGCTGAAAAAGTCGCAGTGAAAGAAATGAACCAGGAATTACATTTCACAGGTAAAAAGAATTTTACGTAGTAAGGTTAAGCAAAGTCAATCGCGTTTAATTTGTTTATTATTTGTATTCTACTTAAAATATGTTATGATTTCCGTACAAGAATCATTAGTGCGTGATATTTTTTTGTTGGAATGGTTTACTGATAGTGCAAGAAATAAAAAATACTTTCAAAGTTGTAAGAAGCATGCATTTACCACAATATTACCATAGGCGGCATCTCTTTTAGTGTTTTTTTAATTAATTAAAAAAATTCTTCTTAAAATTTATTAGTTCGGCCACATCATGTTAATTAACGTTACTAAAAAAATTCTTTGCATTTGATTTCATTGTGCATGTATTCTCCTTGACATAAAATAAATGATATTTTTTTTAGTAACGTATGACGCAAAACAACAGTTCCTAATAATTGTTTATTTTATCAAATAAACAATTGATACTCTGTATGGAATTATAATTGTAGGAATAATGGTAACAAAACTAACTCCCTCTTAAAAGTACACGTTTCGCTACTAAGCGATGACTGCTGGCTCAATCGCGTAACGGTTTGCAATTGACGATTATGCGTCCCCTCTCATTCCTAGTCTAAGTCTTTGATGAATAATTTAATTCCTAATCACATTGGCAGATCCGGGAAATTCATTGCAAGCAACATAAAAAATAATGAGGATAGCGGTATTCAATCAAATAAGGAAACACGAAATAGCTCTAATAAAAATCCTACAGTAGGCAAAGCAACAGTGGTAAACCTGGTACACCACACAAAAGAAATCCAACCGTCAGATAATTCTAGAAACTAAAGAACTAGAAGTTGAAGACCTCGAACTTACTCTTACAGAGTAAAGGAAAAGCAAAACATCTACGAGCTCTGCCGAATTCCGTAGAACCCGAGACATGTACATATACTAGATTAAGTTTATGCATAACTCTTTGACTCCAATACGATAGGCAACACATTTTCCGTGGTACAGGCAAAAGGAACATTAGCTTAATGAACGAAAAGGTAAGTTTTCGTCGTAAACTACCACTTTAGCGTCATAGTTCAAACGTAATGGTTGTGTTTAGAGTACTAAGTGGTTGTTCGTTAATATTTGATTAAATTCTGACTGAAGTGACCAAAGTTTTGATTTTAATAAATAATAATGATTTCTTCGTGTTGCGCATACGGTTGTACAAAAAGATTTATGAAAAACTCCTCTGTTTCGTTTCATAGGTAAAAAATACAACCAATCAATAAACTGAAAGTTTTTTATTAATATACTTTGTTGAGGTTTACTACGAATCCAGAATTTCGAATGTAGTGGATCAAAGCGATGAGGCGCGGAAACTATAGGTACTCCTGCAAAACGCGCAGTTGTGAGCACTTTTTAAGTACTGATTTTTTTGATTCAGCTGGTAGAAGGAAACTATACAAAAGCGCTGTACCCTCTATTTTTAATTTCCCAAAGAACTTAATTAAAATATCAGTACCTCCACGGTCAGGATGTGTAAATGCCTTTTTAATAAAAAATTCTTCGGGCTTTTTCCAGAGTAAGTATAAACTTGCCATCAACATCCAAGAAATTCTCTAAAAGGTACGGCTACATACATTTATGTGTAATATATATACTTCTTCTCAGTAGGTTTAAACTAACAACATCAAATATAAAGAATGGTTTGCATGGGAAGGCTTAAACATCCAAGCATATAGTTTTCATAAAAATCCTATTCTTATTAGTTTTGAAAATGTCTATAAAGTAGATATCAGTCAGGGTTTTGTTCAGTATGCAGGTTTATGTTTGTTTAATATTGTTATAAGTTACTCTCTTTGACAATAAATCAGAATTTAAAATGTAGTAAGCACTCTTCTTATAGTAAATATGTAACAATTTTAGCGAAGCTGCATTAGATGCAGAAATTTTACCACCTGCTTCTGGACGGTATATGACCATGTTTTTAATGAAAATTTTCACTAAATTATTTTCATTATACAAATATATGAAGTGGCTGAGAACAGTTCCTAAGATCTAAACTTTTTTCTAATAGACTATTTATATAATGTATGTAAAGAGAAGTAGCAACTCGGCTACTGTGGCACTATCTCGTATCTATAAGGGGATGTATTTGAACCGGGATACTCATCCCTCAGAAAACGTGTTTTTATCTCTGATCAATGAAATTATGGTTATCTTTATTAGTGTTTTCATTTTAAAAATCAGAAGTTGACTATTAATTTAAATAGGTTGATATTTAATTGAAATAAAACAGTAACATAATAATTTATAGTCAAAATACCTACAATTTGTATTCGTGTGATATTAATGAATTGTATGAGAGCTATTAAAAGAATATAAGAAATATAAACACAAACAGAAACGTTAAGTAACTATAATTTATATTGTAACAATGTCTTCCATAATTTTAATTTAATTATTTAAGTAGTGTAATGATGTAAATTATATGCAAATTTAAATTATTATTAAAAATACATTAATTAAATGTATATTTATGACATCAAAAGTTTTAATTACTTAAAACTACTGAATTATTTTATAAACTCCCCGCAATTAATGCTATTCAAATGGGACTAAAAGATTTTTTGTCTGCACACTGAAATAAAGGTTGCCTACTGTCTTGGCATCACTTCCTTTCACAGTAATTGCGACGTATACTCAGTTTATATAATAAGCACGTCTCTAATATAAACGGTGTATAGTGAGCCATCTATTGTAGCTTGGTATAAATACCATCAATAGAAAAATTGCCGTTAAAATAAATACCTGTAATATTTTGGAAATAGGACAAAACGGAAAATATTCTTAACCTCACATGGTAGTTCCTCATTCGAAACGTCAAAATGACATAAATAGTATTTCTTATTTTTATTTTTTTCAGAAAATTAAATAGAACACCTTAATCGCCATTGGAAATGTTGTAACCGTTTCGTTAAAGTACAAAATGGTAATATGTTGTTAATTTTCTTGTTTTATATATTGAAGGACGTCTGCTAAAACGTCACCAACCTGAATAATTTTATCTTCTTCATGCTCTTTCCTTTATATTAGACACAGAGTGAAGATGACTCCCTAAGAGCGTTGGAACGTTTGTTGGACGAATTTTTTAACCATTCCACAAGCAATGAAAGGAAACACGAAATTGAGAACCAACTGCATTCCTTTAGCAATCAGAGAGACTGCTGGAAATACTGCATTTATTTCATAGCACATACGTCTAGTCAGTATGTGTCCATGTATTCTATTTCTACAATTGAGGTAAATTTCATAATTCATATTTTAACCATTGTTGAAGTATTATAAAATGTTAGTTATTTTTCTACTTTAAATAACCCACCTCTGATTTCCTTGAAATTTTAGTAGGTCTGTTGCAGTATACTACGCAGGAATATATATGTACAATGGGTTACAAGTCTTCATACACCTAACTAGACAAACCACAAATTGATACTAATTTTACTTAAGTTAATCTAATGCCAGATAAAAATACGGTCAGTTATTACTTTATTAATAATCATATAAATTTTTGGCATTTCCTTCACTTATCAGAATACTGATTGGGCTAATTAACAAATACATTATTAGTTACTGAAAACCAGGTCACGTGGCTTTCGGATATTTATTAAGCCCATATATATTCTTGCTCAACATAACGACTACTATAACGTACTACAATTTCAAGAAAATCCGAAATGGGTCATCTAAAGTAGGCATTTACCAAATTTTGTTTTAGTCTGTGATAAACCGACAGTGGGTTAGTTTAGACTGGGAACATAGAGTTCAGTTAAAGAGTGCATTGTACAGTTATTTAGTTGAACAGGATGTTACAAGCCCCCATTTTTTAAGAAATAAGCTGGCTAAACTGCTTGTTGATATTGCCAGATTTGATTGGCCACATTTTTATCCAGAATTTTTTAGTAACATTTTGCAAGTAAGTTAATTATTACACATTGAGATTACGTAATTTTTAAATACTAATCCTTTTTTTTTAGTTTTTACAATCCGAACAAGGACAAATGTTAGGACTGACTATGCTACGTATTAGTAGCGAAGAACTTATGAATCCTCGACCTGATCTCAGCAGTTATCGAAAGGAAGAACTTCACAGGTTACTACAACAACACATTCCACAAGTGTTTCAAATGTTATGTACCATTTTAGAAGAATTAGGTGAGAATATAAATTGATAATAATAAAAATCTGACAATTTTTTCGGCTGTTAAGCCATTATCAAAGATATTACAATATTTATACATGGTTTACAGATATCAAATTTAGTAGGGGTGGAATACTAAAATCTAATTGGTCGTTTGTAATAAACTTGTTTGATTTTGGTGATCATTATTCTATTTTTTAAAACGACCAGTTTGTCCAATATAAATGGCATCACAATTCTTACATTTTATTTAATAAAGTCCTGATTTTGATAGTAAATCTATTTTCTGTTTATTATTGACTAATAGTGATTTTAAATTAAATTTATTATCGCACATAGTTTGGATATTAAGTTTTTCAGTCGATCATTTATTTTATAGCTAACTTAGGTACCTAATTGATCAAACAAATTTTTTTTCCTTATTTTTTAAAGGTAATGGGGTATAAAGTTTTTTTTGTAATGAAGTTTTTTTTTGTAATTAATTTATTAATGAGTGAAATTTTGTAACCATTATTTATTGCTTAAGTTTTTATAATAGTTAATTCTTTTTTGTATTCAATATTATTTAAAGGTAGAGATAATAACCTGCGTATAAAGGAATGGAAACTACTTAATTTTATGTTATCTGACTGTTTAGAAATAACATGGGTTAAATTATCCGTGAAAATAGGTTTACGGTAAATTCCAAATAAGACATAATCATTGTTTCTTGTTAACGTTAGATCTAAGAAATTTACTGATTTGTTAGTCTCATACTCAAAAGTAAATTTGATGTTTACTTAAATTACCACCAACGGAGTATAGTATAGTACGCTCCAATTGAAGAATGTGGCAACATATACGTGATCTGTGTTAGCCCATTTTATTCCCGAGGTACATATACTATTTTTCGTCACATTCGTATGGAAAGTTCGCCATTTAATTGAACCAAAAGATGTTGTGTTACACCTAACGTCTCTATATTTGCGCTAATGTTTTGTATTCTAGGGAAAAAACCGAGACATTCAGCAACTGCGACACCTCCACCGTCTCCTACTCATCCCAGTTCAGCTCCTGATTTAGCAAGAGAGCTAACAGCTGCGTCCTTTAGGCCAGACAACAAGGACATCACCAAAGAGGCCTTGTCTGCAACTCAACATATTTTTTCATGGGCTAACCTCACTCAAGTGCCGTTGCAACTTATTCGAGCTATTTTTCACTTTACCAACATTTCTAGTTATGCGCAGGTAAATTTTTACCATGATATGCATATAAATTGTTTGTTAATTATATTCCTTTCTGTTAAATTAGGACGATGACGATATGTGTGTTCTTGCCATGTCAACGTTGAACGAACTTCTATATAGAAAGTGTGCTCCACCAGACAGTCAGAATCTGTTCATTGAACTTTACCACCTCACTGTTCAACTGCTCAGAGATATAATGAGTCCAAATTCAGATAAAGTAGAAACACTTGGTAACGAGTAAGTTTCTCATTTTTTGTTACTGTGAAACTTCTTCCGCAATATGCCTTATTATATCGCTTCTTATAACAAAACATATTTACTATAATAATTTGCGATATTTTACTAAATAACTGTTCAACTTCCTTCGAAAAGTTAAGCTGTATTCGCACCAATCAATTACATGCTTGTTGTTTCAAATGTCATGTATTAACGAGTTCGCTTGCCCAGCAATGTAATTACTCAGTCTCCTTTAAAAACATTTTTTTTGTATTCTGTAAACATCCATCTAAGTAACAATACGTAGATTCTGGTGAAATTATATCGTTAAAATAAAATATCTCACGTTTTCATTATTTTGTTTATAAATATCTATTTAATCACACAAAACTTTTTATTATTGATGAAATGAAATCTTAAACTTCATATAAGATTTTGTGTTGTTTTCTTATTTGTCATGGTTTTTCAGCTTTATGGAAAAACTATCGGAACTACTTGTGCTGCTAATTGAGCAACACTTGTGGCGTTTAGAGGCCGAACCTGGTTTTTCTGCGTTGGAAATCCTTTCTTTGCTATTTCAGCTTACAATGCAGGTGCCCTCGATCGCTTGTTATCTAAGATGCCTCTCAATATGGGGCGCCTTCATTAAGCAACTCAAAGCACAGAACGCTCACAAGTAATAAAAACATTGCATAATTTATTCATTAAAATTTCATCTCTTACTTTTTGAATCTTTGCTTATTAGTAACCGCTGTAATTCACAGTTTTGTCGTATTAACAATATCATTCTTATTACTATTTTTATCATTATTATGATTAATTGACTTTGTTAAACTTTTTTGGAGATGAGATGTAAGTATTTATTTTCTTTTGCTTAATAATGTATTATTTATCAGGTATTCGCAGGCTCTGCTGGCTCTGGTAACAGCAGTGCTGAATAAGTTGCAGTTTACATATAATAAAAAACAGTTGGAAGAAGTTGACGGCGAACTAGGTGATGATGAGGTAATTATTTTTTTTGTTACATCAAATTCTTTAACTGTTTCATCTCTTCACAAATGTACTTCTTTTCTTGATCTTCAATCAGGAGGAGACTGAATGGCAATTCTTTTTAAAAACGTCTATAGAAATAATTGCAATGGTTGCGGAGTACAATCCGCAAGAAGTATTTAATCAAGTGGTAAGTCTATTTATCTCTTCATGTAGTATTTATATTGTACAAAATGAAAACAAAAACAATTTCGCAATTGATTATTTTAACGCATATCTATCGACTATTGATATAACCACTTGAAAAAGGACAGTTTTCAAGGAGTAAACTCCAGTCGCGTAACACACACACACCTTGTTTTTAGTGCTGGTGCTTGAAATGCACAAATTGTATGTATGTACTTTATAGTCTAGGCAACTGCAATAAATGTAGTTGCGAGTTAATTATGGTCACACGTAACTCTCAATTTACACTGTAGTTAAGCGGTAAAAATTACGCAACTTTACGAATTTTATACTCCGTTAATAAGCCCCAAATCGACTTGAAATTTTATAGAGACATGCCTCGAATAGTCGACTATCTACTGTATTAATTTAATTTTTTTTTCTCAAAAGTCCTTTTTGTTTAATTCATATTTCGGGTAATTTACATCATTAAAAAGCTGGTGCGTTGAGTCCCTACGCGCGGAAGATGGCTACAATATTCTTGGGGCTAAATGAGGGTGATTATTACATCTCAGCGTTGCCAACAGTTCATTCACGTGAATCAGCTATATCCACTCGTGTCAGCCGGTTGTACATTCGTAGATAAAAACTTTTTATCTAATACAAACATTTGTGCGAGCATTTTAATCTTGTTTAAACTTTTGACTCCGATTATAGCGCGACAACTACCTTAAAGTTAAATATACTAATAATATACTTAATTAAAATTAGGCCGTAGTTCCTTAAATACAATAAATGTTAATTTCTTAAAAATAAAAAACAAATTACTATTTGTTTTAGTTAATTCCTTGGAAAGGGGCAAACGATATATATTGTGTTTTAGAAAATGCCGTAGACCACAAAAATCTCATGTTCAAAATAGAAATTTCCGAAACTGAAAGACTGCATTGTGTCTTAAGAGATTTTGCCTCTTTGACTCAAACTTTAGCTAGGCTTTCTACATTTTTTATAGACGGTAAGAAAATGAATGTAATTTTTTTTAACATCTCAGTACCAAAAACAAATCTTATGTTTTAGATAGTAATGAATACAACAAAAACTCTGCGCCAATTATTGATAGTCTTGTTCATAAACTCATCGAAAGTAGTTGCATCGCTACAAATTCCAGGTTTTATTTGTTAAAAATTGGAGATTCTAAACTTATGGAATGTTTTGCCGAAGCGTAAGATATTTAATTTTTATTTTTTTATTATTAAGCCATGTCTTACTCTTGTAACAATAAGTACATTTTAATTCATTAAATATCGAATAAAACGTTCAAGAAAAACAAGTATTGTATTATACGATAGGAAAAAAGGTATGGCTTTTTCTACTTTGCATTCAAAAGTTTTGAAGTAATTTTTACCGTATATTAGTTTTATTTATCGCATATTATCTTATGGTTTGTATTATTTTAAATGAGTTACTTAAGACAAAATTACATAGTATACGTATATTATAAACGAAGGATTGATAATGTTTCTTGTATATTACAATAATTACTTTATTCTTCACTTTTAGGCACAGTCAGCTCTTGGCAAGCCTTAAACCGTGGCTATCGTGGTTCCTAGTTAAGGGAGGTGTCAATAATCTGCGCCTAACTCAACTTCTTGAAGTTTGCCTCCCCGTTCTCAGCGCAGGTACACAAAACCCCAAAAAGGTCAATCACGCGGCTGCCCACCTCCTCCTGACGCTCACCAATACAATTTTCCCACCCATTTTAATTATGCAGCCTTCAGTTGTGGAATTCATTCAAATCGCCCCCTCATTGAAATTCGCATCACAACAGACGATGGAGGTAATAGATAACGCTATCTGCAACGTGTTGATAAGGCCCTGGGGTGAATTATCCCAAGTTGACGCCAATCAGAGGAATTTTTTGATAAGCGTCTTTTTTGATAAAATAACGAAAGATTTTAGAGATTTAAACGCAGATAGTTACGAAAACAGAGTAAGAGAAGTAGTAGGGAGTACATTACCGTCTCTCGCTAATGTGATACAATTTTCTAAGAATCATCCAAATTCGTCGAAAAAGTTGCTCTATATGGGGTTAAAGGTTAGATCTACAGAACTTATTTGTTTTGTTTTTAATAATTTAATTTTTTTTTTTTAGACGACGATAGACCATGCATTAGATTTGTTTCCAGAATATGCAAAATACGCGGAAGTTAGTGACAACATTTTAGCATTGTTCCTAGAAGTATTAAGGGTTCTGCAACAACAATTTGGTGTCGAAAACACCCGGCGTTCGGTAGAAGTTTTCCTAGAAGTTGCTGTAAGGTCAGTAATTTTCCATAAAATGTATCAAAATTAAAAGCGGGTAATTTTGAGTATTTTAATATCAATTGAACTTTTGTAAATATATTTTCAGTCAACATCAATCTAAAAACCTATCTGGCTTAGACAAACTTTTACAAATACTCCAGCTTGTTGTAGAAGCACCAGGGCCCCCATATAGAAGCTTTCTTCCTGGTATTTTACAGCTTTGTCTTGAACATGTTCATCCCTTAGTCATCTCTCAGGCTAACGATCAACCTGGTATTATAATTGCATTATTAACCCTTTTACATAGGTAAGTATAATAAAAAGAGGTTACACTTTCCTTAGTATTCCTACTATATTTATGGTAGTAGAACTAAGGTCGTGAGCGAAATAAACGATTACGTCCAGATGTCTCATCGGCAACTGCGGCTAACATCTTCAGTGTAAGCTGGTTATACTTTAAAATCTTGACAGCGACTGGATGGAAAGCTGTTTTTTTTTTTTTTCGGAGAAGGCTAAAATCTCTCCTCCTCCCCAGGCCTTTGGTTCTATTAACAGAAACATGCACCATATACTGAACTAAACTGTCTGATGTCGCATCTCAACGCTATATCGTATTCCCTTTTTCTAGAGAATAATAGTAAATATCTCGTTATGTCGAGAGCATTCTTTTCTTACAAGTTACACGAAATGCGCATCTTTTATAGTGTAGGGACGATAAAACATTCTATTTTCTACTTTTTAACATCTGCGTACTCGAGACGAAACGTCTGGACGTAACCGTTCATTAAAAGCCCGTATCTTAATTCTGCTGTAGATTTTGGATATAAAAACCCATTTTATTATAACATCATTACTATTTTTTTTTTTTTCAGTATATTTCTACACAGATGGCAATACTTCTACGTTTCACAAGTAAGATTAGGACATTCTCCTGGATGTAGTGATACAGATCCAGGCTCAGATACCCCGCAACATCTCAATCAACTTCTAGCTGTGTTGCAAGTATTTGGACAGGCTTTATTACAGCCAGATATAAACGTTTTTCGGACTAGCTTAGCAGCATTAGAAGATCTCAATTGTAAATGGAAGCTATACCACAAGGTATTTTGTTTACTATTTTTTTTATTTCTTACTCAAAAAGTGTTGTACTAAGTTTGGTAATTATATAAAATCCAACTCGATTTTCTTGAAAATACAGTATGTTGTAGAGTTCATCGTTACATTGGAAACTACATCGATTTAAAATTTGGGCAGTAACGTCACTGGGTATGCTCTCCTCAAATAAAATAATACAACCTCGTATGTAGCATCTCTGGTTATACCAGAAATTAAAGTCCACTTTGTTATATTAAATAGAATCATATTTTTTACTGCGAATTCGTATTAAACGCAAAATCACTACCGTAACCTAAACTATAAAAAATCATAACTTCCACAAAATACGACTTAGTGTTAAAATTTTTACTACTGCTAGCTGAATCTCAAATGTAACGGCTTAGTAAAATTAAACGTAATAATTTGTATGTATGCGAACGCGAAGACGACATCATTAGTGGTTGTGTTAATTTATTTTAATATGGGAAGATGTAATGTTTGTTATCTATAGATCAGATAGGTAAAGAAAGATTGAATGTGTTTATATGTTTAATACTTTTTAGGTATGATATTGTAGTAGGTTACGGTAGCGGGTGTATGTGTGGGTAAATTTACAGACACACTTCCTATCGTAACGTACTACACTATCACGTACACATATAAACGCATTCAGTCGTTCTTTATCTAATCTATAAAATAAACATTACATACATGCTCGCACGATTAAAATTTACACACCAATATAAGTAATAAAAATGGCAAGTGATCGAGTTCGCGCACGCACATTCAAATGAGTACTAGAATTTTTTTAAATTTTAGAAGCTAAAATACATCATGAACGGCTCAACATGTATATACTTTTTTTACAGCATGACGACCTCTACAGCAAACAGTATTTCATGAAAATCGAGTTGAATCAGACGATTTATATAATTGTGTGAAATTTTGTTCGAATTGAAAACATCGAAATTTAACAATAATTTTTAATTTGTAGACTTTGTTTCGTGAACAACTCCTGACCCAGTTTCTAACCGTTCTATTTCACACACTTTTGGAGAAAACCCACGCCCTTCTAACAGATGACATTCTTTTGGCTATTTACAACATGGCTGCGGTCAATTTTCAAGTTTTTTTTGAAAATTTCATTCCAAATTTTCTACAATCTACGGACGGACTTGCCCAACCGCAAAAAGATTCTTTGAAGCAGTGTCTTCAAAGAGAAACGGTAAGTTGCAACCTTAAACATAGATTAGACGCTCTATTACAAAAATACTTTTTGATAGACCCAATATTAATAGGAAAATACATATAAAGTTTAAAGAATTTTGGTCCATTTCCCAGAAAGTACATAAAAAAATAAATAAAGTTGCATTAAGCTTAAATAATTTCGCCCCTTTTCGGGAATTTCGTGAATTCAATTCGAAAATATTTAAATGATAGTTTGTGGGAGAAAAACACGGCAGAACGATACTTACTGCCAAAACGGCGAAAACTGTCGACTTTAAAGCGCGTATTTGGAAGGCTAGACTTTTTTAGCAGTAAAAATAGAGGGATGCTGTCCCGGACTTTTTTATTAAAAAAATATTCTCGACAAAACTGGTTACGTAAACTACGAAAAATCAAAAAACGCATTTTGCAAAACTAACATTATATAAAATAGTAATAATTACTTACCAGTGGTTAATATTTGTGCAATTTCCTGTATTGATTCCGCTGAGTGACGTCACGTGTAAACTTCAGGCCTTTATATTTTCGAAGATAACGTAACGTCGAACCTGTTTCTTGATCTATCCTTTACTCCTTTGACTAAATGATTATAATCAACAAATTATATTATTACCATTATATTTTATCAACAAACTTGTTCAAAGCAAGTATCCAATTCCGCAGAAAAAATCAAATTGATAATATTTCAAGAAAAACTATGCTTAACTTGGAATTTTATCTGTTTTAAAGTATCACAATAAACTTATCATTTAGGTCACTTTTAAATAAAGTTCGTGAGGTCCCAAAAAGGGACAAAAAGTAGACTTTCTAGGCCACATACAATATGAAATTACAAAGGATTTATTTAATTCTGAAATGTTTTCAGGATATGCCAACTTTTGTGCAACATGTAATTCGTTTTGTGAACGATATGAGGTGTTACAAACTGTGCAATGCCAGTTTACCGCCTGGCAGTGTGATTTTGTAAATATATACGATATATCTCTTATTTGATTAAGTTGTAAAAAATCGGAATTTTCTGTAATTGTGTTTCATTCAATATTGATTGTTTATCATTGAAAAAAATGAAAAACTTTATGTTGCTATTAAAAACCAGTTTATTCTCATTAAGCTAATTTAATGTAAAAAATGACAAAAGCATTGCTAAGAGTGAAAGAAATAAATTCCATAACAGTTGACGAAAATCGGCGAAAACTTACTACTGCATCGCTATGAAAATAACGAAAACATCATATTATTTAATAATGTATAAGTACAGTGATCGCCAATTCCATGAGAAAAGAAATTATGTGAAAATTCAAAGGAATTAGTTAAGAAATTAAGCGAAAACTTCTGAGTTTTGAAAGATGCGTTAAAGCTTTTTTCTTTCTAATGATGTATATTTTATTTTCGTTCCTTCTAAAGGAAATGATATTTTTCAAATTTTCACTAGGTGGTCATGGAGTTCAGAAATTTATTTTTTTACAATAAACTGTTACTTAAACCAGGACAATAGCCATAATATTATGCAAACACAAAACAAAGCGAGTATTCTTACAATAATTTCTCAAAATGTCTTGGTATTATTTGTGTCATCTTATTCAAACATATGGTGGCAGTTAAGTGAAAGTTTCTTTGTACTCTGTAATTTCTTGCCTACAATTGTCTGCTATTTGCTCATAGAAAATTGTAGTTAATTAAACTGTAAATACATACGAAAACAAAAAACTTTGGAATACATTTTATTGTTAAAAGATCAAAACTAACATTTATTCTATAAACAAAAATTAAAATAAAAAAAAAACTCCATGAAAATTTTTATGTTTGTGTGAAAATGCCTGTCCCAATTTTTCGGAATTTGAATGGCCTCCCCCTATTCCGTCCGCTGAAAGGAAAAAATAAACATTAATACAACGAGATTTTATATTTTAGAATCAAGTAAAAAAATATTCCTTAGGACTAAATTTGAAACAAATACGGTATATTTTAGATTTGCAATTACTAAAAAGCAAAATTTGTTTATGAAGTAATAATTTGTTTTCTTTATGAGGATAATGCTAAATTGTTTTTAGAATGAAAAGGTACAAAGTTTCTTTTTAGAAGAATATTCTACTAAAAATGGGAAATATATTTACCTTACGTTCCTAAAGAAGACAACATTTTGCTGAAAAACAGTAGGATCTGATGTCTCCAAGTAGACATCAAAATACATACAGAGGCATTTAATCTGAGCAACTAACAGCCATTCAGCTGAGGAGTTTCCATAACACCATCCCATATTAACAGCTCTTTCCATGTCTCTGACGTCATCTGAATCTCCCGAATGTAATTCCCCCTTATATTTCACCAATAATACGAAAATTGGCGATTGTGTCGGATAATTATTTTTAACCACAATATAAGCTTGCACGACCGCGGTGTTTCGCGAAATGATAGCCAAATAAAAACGATCTGACTGACTGATCATGTCGTTTTCAATTAACAACGCAGTGGAAGGAACTTTGCAAAAATTTGACCACGAAGACGACGTGAACTTTGTCAGAGATGAGACGGATACTTTAGGGAGATCAATATGATCCGGAATTGACGGAATTATATTAGACTCGAGTTGTTGTAGCTGAGTTGCAAGAGCGACGCGAAAATGAAGTCGCTTTATTATTGTTTTAAGTACGATTTCGACGCTTGCTTGGCTAAGAGTATTCAAAGGTTTTCTTTCGTGTTGTACTTCTAAGAAATCCATCCCACAAATTCGCTGAGCCCACTTATATGCATAACCTAAGTATACAATCAAAAATGTAAAACAATATATAATTGCATAACTTTTAGGATAAAACTCGTATGACTAAATTTAACAAAATGAAACGTTTCATTTCTTTGTTTAATTGAGAATTTAAAATTGAACTATCGAGTACTGTAATTGGCAGTTAATAACACAGTAAATCAACTATTAACCTTGAATCAGGGTCAAAGATTAAGGTAAAATAAATTGTTTTACTGCATTTTTACGCGATTTTCGAAATTAGAATCGAGTGGAGAATAAATGCTTCTATTAAAACAATCTACTTGACTGAAATAATTTTGAAATTTGACAAGATCATCGTTCGATATCCTACCTTGCCCTAGGAGTTGTTCATTATAAATCATCCTTTACATTTGAATTAAAAAAATAGGAAAAAGAATTACCATTTAAAATAATAACATTCACATATTGTCTCACCTAACTCTGCAACCAAAGAACTGTACATGTCAACGCCCACTTTTTTTAGCTGATAGCTGTTTCCTGAATTTGGACTGTCTGTACCCTTATCTTCTTCAAACAGATCTCCCAATAAATTATCTCCGTTCAAAATTTCCTTTGCTGTGAATGTAGAAAATTTTTCTGAGTATTCACTACAGGACATAACTGTTACAATATTTAAGTGGTATCTGTAGCTAAAAGTCATTTTCAAAGCAACTCCATCTTTAGACTTAACAATGATCTGAACAGTCAAGGGATGAGGGCTGAAAAGTCGCTTTTTCTTCTCCTCATTGCGATCGACTATTGACAATTTTCTGCGGCGGCGTTTCTTAACTTCAACAATTTCTTCAATTTCTTGTTCATTTTCTTGTTCAGATTCTTCATTAGTGTTATTTCTGTATGTGTTCTGTTGCTCTTTCCACTGTTGAGCATCTTCCTCATCTCCAAGTATTTCTAGATCCATATCTGAAATGTAGACTTGCTTGTATGCATCAGCATAAATGTATAATAAATATAACGGTTCAGGTAATAGCCTTGCTAACTTATGTTCAGCATATATTTTGCCAATAGGTAAACCTAATTGATCTTGTAATGGTTTTGTGGCCTCTAAAACAGTTGCTAATCTAGGAGCTAACAAATCAATTTTATTCTTTTTCTGTATAATATCTTTAGCTAACTGTTTTTTCTCGTCTTCTAATTTTTTACATAATTCTGCCAGTTGTTTACGCTGTGTTAATTCATATTCCAACCTAGCAACATGTCTGTCATGTTTCATTGAGTCAGTAAGTTCGATAACTTTAAATGGTTTGGTAACAGATTCAGGAGCTTCTTTTAAAAATTCCTCCAAAGGTATTAATTCAATATCCTCATCTTTAGATTTAAATTGTTTGCATTTATTGTACTCAGACATCAAATGTCCAGCTTCATAGAGAAGATTTTGATATTGTAAGTTAGTGCTATCAACTTTCTGCTTCTCTATACTGAGGAATTCTCTAGCATGTACTGAACGAAATTTATCTAACCTATTCAGTTTCTTTAAAGCTGCTACAAAAAGACATGCTTGTGTACATTTCTCCGAAATCTGTAGACGAGTCTACAAGTTTTTACAAATAAATAAAATAATTATTTTAATTAGTAAGTTCCTTACTTCAGAGTTATTTTGAATTTTTAATTCCAGTATATCAGCAAGTATTTGACGTATACTTTTACAAGTATCAAAATACAAATTTGCGTCGTCTACTGCAGACCTATTTAATGCTTCTTTCTCCTCATAATCAACCACTTTCTAAAAGAACAACGATTTCATAAAGATAAACCAGTAAAAATAAGCCAAAGTTTATAACCTTATAAACATCCACTTCCCCGTCATTTTCTACCAAATTTGTCTTGCGACGTTTTTCTTTCACCATTTCTATTTTGGTTATATTCTTTATAGTTACGTTTTCAATAAAACAAAACAAATCGCTATTAAATGCCTTTTTAGCTAAAAACCGTTTCAAAGTAAGGTTAGGTTACTGCTTACTTACCATAGATCTATGCCCCTAGATGAGTTTATGCCATAGATTTTTATACTTTATATTATTTTATTTAAAAAAAATTATTCGTAATTTTGAATATTTAAAATAGGAAATTTCATTAAGTCTTGGCATAATAAGAATGTGCCCTGAACAATTGACAACTAACGACAATCAATGCAAAATCACACTAAAACTTTCTGTGGATTAATTTATGTTAGGAAGGTGTTCGAGAAAAATAAACACCTCAATTGATGTATTCGTTTTTGGTTGTTTTTGTAACAAAAATTAATCGAATTATTGATTAATGTAAAAGTAAAGTAAAATTTCACCCCGAATTATAATTTGGCCAAATTACTTTAAAACAAAAACCAACAGAAACAACTGAGGTAGTAGCATTTTAGGGACAAATGTTTTATTTTTTTTTTTCAGTACATAAAATGCTAATAAATAAATACATCATGTAAAAGACATAGGACTGCATTCTAAAGTTCGTAAATTCAATAAAGTTAAAGTAAAAGTAGTTGAAAATTTTGGAATACAAATGAGTCTTACTTCCTGGTCTTCTGGTCCTAAAGCAAAAATTATTTGTAATTTAGTTTTATTTTAATCTTCAATTAATGTTACCTGTAATTAATTTTGTACTGAATTTATCCTGATTTCCTGCAAACATAACATGAGGACATTTCTCAATAACAAAAGGATCAGAATCATAAAATGGGAAACAGCCCAAAGTATCAGGAGCAGTAGGAGCCAAATGGCTCCATCTAAGGCTATTTTCCAATGCATCAACTGGTTCAGTAAAATCACTAAATTTGAGTATACTGTCAACAGGTTGTCCTGAACTTCCTAGGAAACAAATTCCTTCAATTTCACATTCGTATGGATTTGAAACAAAATTCATTGATTTATATATTGATGACTGGGGAAACATGCAGTGATGCATAGGTTTTTGGGGTAATATTAAATTAGAAGGGTCATATTCCCCTGGCATCACATCTACTTCTATTGACTGACATAACTGCATAAGTAGTGAATCAAATTGTTGGACTGCTTCAATTGATTCTGGTGGTGTTGTTGTTTTAGAAGTCATGGAGATTTTAACTTCATGTTTTATTGTTTCGCTATGAATGCTATTTCCAGCCACTATTACTCTAACAATGTTTTGAACGTCTGATTTATTTGCTAGACCTGTTATCCAATCAATGAACATACTTAATGCTAATGCAGACTTTTCTCCGTGAGCAATATCCAATCCACTTATAAGAATGACATAAACATCCCTGTCAAGCAAAGGGCGATCTATTTGAGGTTGCAAGTCCACAAAACAATAATCTTCCACCAAAAACTTGCCATTACTATCATCACTACCCAATAACGCACACACAATTCCACTCACTACATCTTTTGGTTTCAAAATAGTACTTTCAATTTGATATCTTTGCTGTTCATCTTCTATATAAAGACAGTCACTTTCGTCGGCATAATGACTGTAAATTGGTTGCGGAGTTAGATTGTTTACTTCTGCAAGTTCCTTTAAAATAGACGGTTTTAGTTTTTGATCTTTATAAAGGGTTCCAAAAACAATGCACTTAGGAAAACTGTCCTCAGCAAGTTTGTATAATTTATAAACAGGATATTTGTTTTTCCATTTCTTGTCAACTCTCTCCTTCAGTAAATCGATCATTTTCTCTAGCCTGACAGTATACAGATTACAATATTGTTTAGAAAAATCGTTACCAATTTTCGTAAACCGTTGGGAATGATTAACGTACGATGCTTGCCAACGCTCATTATCAGAATCTGCAACTACCATTTTAAAAATTTACTTCTGGTTTTACCTTCGGTAATTAAGCTGTCTCCTTCTCTCTAAGCAAATAAAATGTTATATTAAATAAAATACCATTTAAACTTTTATAAACAAACACTTTTAAAGGTTATGGCGGTTATGGCCATAGAATTTGATAGATATATTTGACAAGTAAGGCCTGGACCAGGGTATGAAATGTAGACTGCCAGCGCCACCAAAGTTCACCCCAGTGGTACTGCACGTAATTTATAAATTACTAAATCGGTATTACGATATTACCGACTTATAAATTTTGGCTGAGGTATCATTTTAAAAAGCACGTTCCTTACATTTATGTTTGAAATGTAAGTATACAAAAGTTTAAAAGTAATGTTTTAGTTAAAAATTATAATTTTTGACAGTTATTGGTTGGAGTAGTTTACATTCCATACTTACGCAACTGTAATAAGTTCATGATGATATTTATTTATTTATACTAATTTATTGTGTTTTGTAAATCTGCTTTAATATTTATTTTTAATTTAATTTTGTTTCTCTGTATATTATTTTTAAAATAACAAATAAGGTTAGTGATTATTTTCTCATTATTTCAGAAAATCCTGCGCAAAATCGTCAACGGGAGGTGAGGTCTACTGCCACAAGTGAGTTATTGTACTTTCTCTACTTTTATTAAGTAATAATTAATTCAATTTAATTGAGTTTGTTGTTTTATAATAAATCAAATCTTTAAAACAAATTTTAAATTCGTTTAGAAATGTGTTAGGTACATTGTGGTAAATTAATTTGTATTTTAATGAAATCAAGAATTTTTTTATTAACGCTCATTATTTTATTTTTACATCAGCCTATTAGAGATTTGTAGAAGTTTTTCTATAATATTACAAATTGTGTTATTGATAATTTATTCTAATTGCCACACGATAATAACCGTGAATGTATTTTTCCCCTAAAGGGCCCCTTTAGACTCATTATCTTTTTATGAAATTGTGAGGATTCTTTTGTAAGAATTTAGGTGTGGCATTGAGATAAGAAAACAACGTTTAGCTCATCTCTCCACTGCCCTTGATAGTTTTGGTAAAGGTCAGTAAATGTTAAGCATGTTTACGTTGTCATTTCTAGGAATGTGTATTTTAGGAAATCATTTTCTTTAAAAAATTGCTCTATTTATAAGAGAGTTTGGCCTATTTTGTTTCCTCAAGGAAATTTTTTCATATCAGGCTCTGGATTGGGCACTGAATTTATAAAAAAGAAACTTAATTAATACTCTAGGATTAAATAGATAGGTACTCTTTGAAAATGGTGTTGTAACCGAAACGATCGTCAGAAATAATAAAATATCTGTGAAACAAGCCAAGTATTATTTTTTGAAATATTTTAATTTTTAAATTAACTGATTGCGTATCGCATTCTCTGTGAAACATTATTAAATAATTACAAATTAATTTGAGTAACAAAAACAACTGGGTAATTCCACTAAAATTTATTGATAAGACTCAATAATTGTTTCGACCGTCTCCGGTCATTATCAAGAGCAAAAATCTGTTACTTATAACATATAATATGTTTTTATTACTCAAATTAATTTGTAATTTTAATTTTTATTTTGAAATATTTTAATTTTTAATTATTTATTTATTTTTCCATCTTTAAGGACCATTTTCACATCAAATTAATTATACGTTGTTTAATCAATGAAAGCGAATTTCGCCAATAATTATTAATGTATATCATTTTAATTATGTAACGTTTCGACCCTCAATTTTGGTCATCATATCAGACAAACATTAAGTTAATAATTATTTTATTAAGTTACCTTTATGGTTACGTTATTTAATTTTGTTAACATGTACGATTAAAATATATTGTATAATCAGTAAGTTAATGTTTATAATAAATTGATGAAAACAACTTTATTGACGCGACGTTTCGACCATCAATGTTGAAGCTTGAACAATTCGTGTACCATTAATAATTTAAAATTAAACTGTCATAAATGTTAAATAATATCGCTCTATTATAGTTATTGATGTTATGTACATGAATTGTTCAGCTTAATGAAGAAATCGCATAATTAAGTTATTTTTTGTCGTTAATTTTCAAGATTAATTTTATTAATTGGAAATAAATAAAAAAGCCGTTATTTAAGAAAGTCGTCAGCAGTAAATATTTTTTATATATTTTTTTACAGTTCGATTAGATGATTGTATTTACACAGATACAAGAGTTTTGTCTGCAAGAAGCATGATTTAGATTTATCAACAGTAAAGTCCTATTCACGTCAGATAGGATAAAGAAAAAGTCTGGTAAGTGTAGTTTGTTATATTTCAATTTCAAATAAATCATTTTGTTGGTATTTTATCATTAAAATATATTGTATAATTGTTAATCTCGCTAATAAAAAACAATAATTAAATTTAAAAATTACTTTAATTGTGCAACAATCTCGTTTATTATTTTATTATGTTATTTATTTTAGTTGACAAAAGTTGCAATTTTCGTGTTTTTAAAATATATCCATCTGTTATTTGTTAAATTAAAAAAAAAAAAAACAACTTTTACGTTCTTCAGGCACTTTTTTACGTAGAATACAATGGCATAATTGTGTTTATTAAATGGGTACCTATGTTAAAAAAACAACAATTGTTACATACGTATTTTAAACGACGAAGATTTTATAAATTTGCTGCTGTATTCCAATAAATAAAACTACCAATATAAAAATTGCTGAAACAAATCTTTTTAATATACTAGATAAGTTACTATTAAACAAAACACATTTTAAAATGTCATGGTTTTTATAATCTTCGATGACGTGTTATAATTTTAAAATTGAGAAGGGTGTGTTTATGTAGTTGCAAATTAAAATTTCGCACTTTCAAATGAAAAAATAATGTATACATATATGGCAGACATCTGTTAGAAACAAACTTAAAATAGCAGAAAGTAGGCCACGAAAAGATTATTGTTGTTATTTTACACTTAAGTAACAAAAGGGACATCGAAAAGAGAAAAAAAATTTTTTTAAGTAAATCATAGCCTACTATAATTACGATTTAAAAACACAAGTTTGTGCTTTAACTCGAAAGTGCATGATTTTTTAAAATTTTCGTCGACGCCGTTGTATTCTACACAAAAAAATACCTAAAGAATATTCAAGTAGTTTTTTTTCTAATTTAATAAACAGCGAAGATATGGACATATTTCGAAAACTCAAAAATTCCAACTTTTGTTTATAAACTAAAAGCAATTTTTTGAAAATACTAGTAAATTATTTTTTTTTTCGTCCCTTATAGTTACCGAGATCACCTACGGAAACTGTCCTGTACAATACTTTAATTAATTAATTAATATAAATGTTAATAACGTTTATATAACCTTATGAAATTAAATTTTATTAAAATTGTTAAAAAGTGCATATAATATAATAAACGTTACAAATTTAATGTTTAAACTGTTTTTTCAATATTAATAATTAATTTGAAGTAAATAATTATACGTTGCAATTGTAAAAAAACTTTTATAAATGTCATTAATCAATTGTTATATAGTTGTAATATATAAAAATAAACATGAATAAAAAATGTAAAAGTATTTTATAAAAATTATGTTAATAAATAAATTATAAAAAGGTTAATTTGTTTTATTTTATTCTCAATAAACGAAAAACAAATATATAAATTCGATACAGTAATTTTTAATTAGCAAATGGAATATTGGCGCGAAAAGATACCTTTCATCTTATGCTCTCCTGGTACAAAATCAGAAAATTTTAATTAAAACGAAATTTTATTGTCAAATTATTTGTTGAATAGACCTCGTATATTGGCCGGGAAATCGCTGTGAACCTAAAATTTCGAACTTTTGTATCAGGAGAGCATAAGTTGATTGGGATCGTCGAATTATTTTTTGATCAGACCCTGTATATAATTACAGAACGATTTACAGAAATCTATAACTACGTAAGCGAAGCTTTTACTCCTCACCAGTAGATGGCCTCTTATAGAGAACTGTAATTCGGGAACTCGTTTTCGGTTACTGTCCAATAGATGTCAGGTCGAGTCCCAAATTATATTAAAAACACTACCTCATTCGAAATATCTTGCGAATACTACCTCATTCTAAATATCTTGTTAATGCTACCTCATTCTAAATATCTTGCGAATACAACCTCATTCTAAATATCTTGTTAATGCTACCTCATTCGAAATTTCTTGCGAATACTACCTCATTCGAAATATCTTGCGAATACTACCTCATTCCAAATATCTTGTTAATGCTACCTCATTCTAAATATCTTGTTAATACTACCTCATTCCAAATATCTTGTTAATACTACCTCATTCTAAATTTCTTGCGAATACTACCTCATTCGAAATATCTTGCGAATACTACCTCATTCCAAATATCTTGTTAATGCTACCTCATTCTAAATTTCTTGCGAATACTACCTCATTCGAAATATCTTGCGAATACTACCTCATTCTAAATATCTTGTTAATGCTACCTCATTCTAAATATCTTGCGAATACTACTTCATTCTAAATATCTTGTTAATGCTACCTCATTCTAAATTTCTTGCGAATAATACCTCATTCGAGATTTCTTGTACCAGGATAAGGACAACAATGCTACCTTATTCTAGACATCTTGTACCAGGATAAGGACGACAATACTACCTTATTCGAGATATCTTGTACCAGGATAAGGACAACAATGCTACCTTATTCTAGATATCTTGTACCAGGATAAGGACAACAATGGTACGTCATTCGAGATATCTTGTACCAGGATAAGGACGACAATACTACCTTATTCGAGATATCTTGTACCAGGATCAGGACGACAATGCTACCTCATTCGAGATATCTAGTACCAGGATGAGGACAACAATGCTACCTTATTCGAGATATCTTGTACCAGGATAAGGACGACAATACTACCTCATTCGAAATATCTTGTACCAGGATAAGGACAACAATGCCACCTTATTCTAGATATCTTGTACCAGGATAAGGACAACAATGGTACGTCATTCGAGATATCTTGTACCAGGATAAGGACAACAATGCTACCTTATACGAGATATCTTGTATCAGGATAAGGACAACAATGCTACCTTATTCTAGATATCTTGTACCAGGATAAGGACGACAATACTACCTTATTCGAGATATCTTGTACCAGGATAAGGACGACAATACTACCTTATTCGAGGTATCTTGTACCAGGATAAGGACAACAATGCTACCTTATTCTAGATATCTTGTACCAGGATAAGGACAAGAATGGTACGTCATTCGAGATATCTTGTACCAGGATAAGAACGACAATACTACCTCATTCGAAATATCTTGTTATTACTACCTCATTCGAGATATCTTGTACCAGGATAAGGACGACAATACTACCTTATTCGAGATATCTTGTACCAGGATAAGGACAACAATGCTACCTTATTCTAGATATCTTGTACCAGGATAAGGACAACAATGGTATGTCTTTCGAGATATCTTGTACCAGGATAAGGACAACAATGCTACCTTATTCTAGATATCTTGTACCAGGATAAGGACGACAATACTACCTTATTCGAGATATCTTGTACCAGGATAAGGACGACAATACTACCTTATTCGAGATATCTTGTACCAGGATAAGGACAACAATGCTACCTTATTCTAGATATCTTGTACCAGGATAAGGACAACAATGGTATGTCATTCGAGATATCTTGTACCAGGATAAGGACAACAATGCTACCTTATTCGAGATATCTTGTACCAGGATAAGGACAACAATGCTACCTTATTCTAGATATCTTGTACCAGGATAAGGACAACAATGGTACGTCATTCGAGATATCTTGTACCAGGATAAGGACGACAATACTACCTTATTCGAGATATCTTGTACCAGGATAAGGACAACAATGCTACCTTATTCTAGATATCTTGTACCAGGATAAGGACAACAATGGTACGTCATTCGAGATATCTTGTACCAGGATAAGGACGACAATACTACCTTATTCGAAATATCTTGTACCAGGATAAGGACAACAATGCTACCTTATTCTAGATATCTTGTACCAGGATAAGGACAACAATGCTACCTTATTCGAGATATCTTGTACCAGGATCAGGACGACAATGCTACCTCATTCGAGATATCTAGTACCAGGATGAGGACAACAATGCTACCTTATTCGAGATATCTTGTACCAGGATAAGAACGACAATACTACCTCATTCGAAATATCTTGTACCAGGATAAGGACAACAATGCTACCTTATTCTAGATATCTTGTACCAGGATAAGGACAACAATGGTACGTCAGTCGAGATATCTTGTACCAGGATAAGGACAACAATGCTACCTTATTCTAGATATCTTGTACCAGGATAAGGACAACAATGGTACGTCATTCGAGATATCTTGTACCAGGATAAGGACAACAATGCTACCTTATTCGAGATATCTTGTACCAGGATAAGGACAACAATGCTACCTTATTCTAGATATCTTGTACCAGGATAAGGACAACAATGGTATGTCATTCGAGATATCTTGTACCAGGATAAGGACGACAATACTACCTCATTCGAAATATCTTGTTATTACTACCTCATTTGAGATATCTTGTACCAGGATAAGGACGACAATACTACCTCATTCGAAATATCTTGTTATTACTACCTCATTTGAGATATCTTGTACCAGATTAAGGACGACAATACTACCTCATTCGAAATATCTTGTTATTACTACCTCATTTGAGATATCTTGTACCAGGATAAGGACGACAATACTACCTCATTCGAAATATCTTGTTATTACTACCTCATTTGAGATATCTTGTACCAGATTAAGGACGACAATACTACCTCATTCGAAATATCTTGTTATTACTACCTCATTTGAGATATCTTGTACCAGGATAAGGACGACAATACTACCTCATTCGAAATATCTTGTTATTACTACCTCATTTGAGATATCTTGTACCAGATTAAGGACGACAATACTACCTCATTCGAAATATCTTGTTATTACTACCTCATTTGAGATATCTTGTACCAGGATAAGGACGACAATACTACCTCATTCGAAATATCTTGTTATTACTACCTCATTTGAGATATCTTGTACCAGGATAAGGACAACAATGCTACCTTATTCGAGATATCTTGTACCAGGATAAGGACAACAATGCTACCTTATTCTAGATATCTTGTACCAGGATAAGGACAACAATGGTATGTCATTCGAGACATCTTGTACCAGGATAAGGACGACAATACTACCTCATTCGAAATATCTTGTTATTACTACCTCATTTGAGATATCTTGTACCAGATTAAGGACGACAATACTACCTCATTCGAAATATCTTTTTATTACTACCTCATTTGAGATATCTTGTACCAGGATAAGGACGACAATACTACCTCATTCGAAATATCTTGTTATTACTACCTCATTTGAGATATCTTGTACCAGGATAAGGACGACAATACTACCTCATTCGAAATATCTTGTTATTACTACCTCATTTGAGATATCTTGTACCAGATTAAGGACGACAATACTACCTCATTCGAAATATCTTGTTATTACTACCTCATTTGAGATATCTTGTACCAGGATAAGGACGACAATACTACCTCATTCGAAATATCTTGTTATTACTACCTCATTTGAGATATCTTGTACCAGATTAAGGACGACAATACTACCTCATTCGAAATATCTTGTTATTACTACCTCATTTGAGATATCTTGTACCAGGATAAGGACGACAATACTACCTCATTCGAAATATCTTGTTATTACTACCTCATTTGAGATATCTTGTACCAGGATAAGGACAACAATGCTACCTTATTCGAGATATCTTGTACCAGGATAAGGACAACAATGCTACCTTATTCTAGATATCTTGTACCAGGATAAGGACAACAATGGTATGTCATTCGAGATATCTTGTACCAGGATAAGGACGACAATACTACCTCATTCGAAATATCTTGTTATTACTACCTCATTTGAGATATCTTGTACCAGGATAAGGACGACAATACTACCTCATTCGAAATATCTTGTTATTACTACCTCATTTGAGATATCTTGTACCAGATTAAGGACGACAATACTACCTCATTCGAAATATCTTGTTATTACTACCTCATTTGAGATATCTTGTACCTGGATAAGGACGATAATGCCACCTTATTCGAGATATCTTGCACCAAGAAAACAACAATACTACTTCATTCGAGGTATCTTGTACCAGGATCAGGACGACAATGCTACCTCATTCGAGATATCATGTACCAGGATAAGGACAACAATGCTACCTTATTCGAGATATCTTGTACCAGGATCAGGACGACAATGCTACCTCATTCGAGATATCTAGTACCAGGATGAGGACAACAATGCTACCTTATTCGAGATATCTTGTACCAGGATAAGGACGACAATGCTACCTCATTCGAGATATCATGTACCAGGATAAGGACAACAATGCTACCTTATGCGGGATATCTTGTACCAGGATCAGGACGACAATGCTACCTCATTCGAGATATCTAGTACCAGGATGAGAACAACAATGCTACCTTATTCGAGATATCTTGTACCAGGATAAGGACAACAATGGTACGTAATTCTTGATATCTTGTACCAGGATAAGGACAATAATGCTACCGTATTCGAAATATCTTGTACCAGGATAAGGACAACAATGCTACCTCATTCGTGATATCTTGTACTAAGATAAGGACAACAATGCTACCTTATTCGAGATATCTTGTACCAGGATAAGGACAACAATGGTACGTAATTCTTGATATCTTGTACCAGGATAAGGACAACAATGCTACCTCATTCGAGATATCTTGCACCAAGATAACAACAATACTACCTCAGTCGAGGTATCTTGTTAATACTACCTCATTCGAGATATCTCGTACCAGGATAAGAACAATAATACTACCTAATTCGAGATATCTAGTACCAGGATGAGGGCAACAATGCTACCTTATTCGAGAAATCTTGTACCAGGATAAGGACAATCTTAGTCTAGGGCCTGGACGACACTGGTTGGCGGTATTTCTAAACCTACCACACTTTTCTAACGGCTTTTACGTGATTGGTTACAGGATGTTTACCTTTTACCTTTTCGTCCATTAAGCTATTGTTCTTTTTTGCCTGCACCACGGAAAATGTGTTGCCTATTGTATTGGAGTCAAAGTTATGCATAAACTTAGTCTAGTATATGTACGTGTCTTTGGAGAACACCTTTTATTTTCTTTTTGTTTTTTCACAACAACTAAGGGTACTTCCTCCCCCTTGACCGGTCACAACACCTCAATATTTATTGAGGTTACTTTCTACCTCATTAATTATTATTTAAAACATGAATAAGACAAGTGGCATCTCTGTCTAACCCCTTTCCTGGAATGTAATTTTACACTAATTTTTTCCCGACAACGTTGATCAGAAAAGAAAAGTATGAACTTCGTGGGTGAATATTTTTATTTAATGAAAAAGGAAAAAATGACTGACGTCTCGCCCTATAGTTTCAGACTTTACTATTGATAAAGCTTAACAAATATATTCCTTCGAGGTCAATTTCGCAAACATAATTGGAATACTATACTTTATATAATTTTAACATTCGACAAGTCACGCACATTGGTGTAATCCATGGTTTTTTAAATAAAAATATTTACGGAAAATACGTATGTACGTAGTTTTATTATATGAATTGACTATCTATTAGTCGTTTCTTTTTTTTTTATGCATTACTTTTATTTGTTTTTTATTATCATGAACAATCGTCGAACGCATGTATATAGATATTCAACGTGACTAGAACGTACCACATGACGTCATGTGCAACGGTGGACGATTTTGAATTCGCTTGCAATCCTACCTTATAACTTGTAAGTTTATTATACCATGGGTGTAATCGGTACTTATTTGAGAAGAAAGTGTCCTAAATTGTAAGTGCTAGTATAATTTTGTGAAAACATTGTTTTACTTTCACTTGTAAATCCTGCTTACTAAACGTAATAAAACATATTTTATATATGTTAATCTTGAAAAAATCAATATTATTATCTCATTCATTGTTATTGTATTGAAGTCTTTCTTATAAGATGTATACCTAAGTGAACATTTATAAAAACGCGTCACTTTTTAGGTTGCAACTTTCAAACTTTCTTTAATAGGAGCGAGGACCCTATCAAAACTGTTAGTCGCGAACGATCCATCGCTCAAATTAATACCGTTAATAAAATTAATCTTACAATAAAATATGCTGGAATTACAGAGGGAAAATTATTGTGATGACGAAATAAAAGAATTTCCATATCAAATTGTGAAAGTGGACAAAAAAATCAATCGCTCATTGTTAGAAAATTTTGAAGGTAACCGAATAGCAATAGATATTTATTAATCAGAGAAAATTAATATTTTGTAATACGAACTTAATTTTTTTTAATGTTTAAACGTAATAAGAGAAAAAGTATTTCGTAAGTAAAATAAAAACATTTTGACCAATGTCAGACAGCCGCAATAATGTATAGTAGATTTTTAAAAGGTGCGAAAATTTGCTATAGTATTCACGCATTAAGTTAAGAGTTTCCGTTAATTAGCTTTCTATTCTTTTTTGTTTTTGATTAATTAATATCTCTAATAATTGACCTATAATTCTTATCATTTATTGGGTACATATTCTTTCTTTGTACGTACTATATGTTTTACATATTTACAATATAAATTAAGTTTAAATATTTCAAGTGCCACTCATAAAATCCGTACAGACTTCCCATTGTTATGATATTCTTCTCGGCGGGGTAAACTTTGAGTTAAAACATATAGAAGGGATCCAAATTTGGCAAAAATTAGTTTTTTAAATGCATAAGCCGAAGTATGCTTTTTTAAAAAAAGTTTTAAGTAAGCGTTTTAAAGAATTATTAGAAAACCCTTCATTTCAGTACGTTTAATTTCGTCGATTAGGTATCTATCAATCTATCAAAAATGGCCATTATTTATGTATTGATTATTTGTTGTAAAAATAATTTTGCAATGGTTCCCTTATTTTGAAATAAAGGCTTTTAAATTTTAAATCGAACTTTTATGAGCGTAATTTGGTCAATTTGTTGATGAGATATTGTTAATTTTTTTATCCCGAGATACATAATATTTTTTGATATTTTTAATATTTTTATTTTTTAATATATAGAATTCATGCACGATAAAATCTTCTGGCCACTAGATTATTGCAAAATACAACGATATAGATTTCTTTGCTTGCTTCAAAATTTTAATAAATCAATGAAATTTTAAATTTTGGTTGAGTTTAATTTTTTATTTAATCGTCTAATACAAGTTGTCTTAGAAAAAAATAAAATGAGTTAGCGAAGGATTATAAAAAATATATTGTGTGAAGAATGGATTTTCGAAAAGTGAAATGTTAAATAAATAAATTTTAAAGCGTTGTATGCAATTTAAATAATTCCTGTTTTTTAAGGTGAAAAATCAGGATTTGTTCAAGTAGGTCCCCAAAAATGGTTTTTCCCTTATAGATATGCGGAAGAAGCGAAACAAATATACAATTTTCATGTAAAATCCGACGATGTTTGGATAGTAACTTTTCCAAGATCAGGTATTTTATAACAATTTTATTTTTTATTAAAAAGTTTTGATTTTTTAAAAAACGGTCTTGAGCATCAAAGCGATACGACATACGATTCATAGCTTAAAAGTTATACTGAATTTTTAAGATTAATTTGGCAAATACTAACACTAACAATTGCATACTTGTATTACATCTAACTTTCCAGAAAAAGCGTTAATTTTTTTCTGGGAATGATACCTATGGGTTGAGAAAGGTAGAGAAGTGGAAAAAATTAACCAAAATTAAAACTTTTTTTTCAACAGAACCAATTGTATATATATATATACGTACCTGACCTACTTGAACCTATGCATATTATGTAGATATATTAGTTTTTAGTTTATTATACTTTTTATGAAAGTATTACTTTTAGCTATTAAGAGCGAAGGTGCAAAACTTAAACATGAGATTTTATTTTCAAGGCACAACGTGGACTCAAGAGATGATTTGGCTCTTAGCCAACAATTTCAATTATGAAAAGGCAAAAAATATTCCACTGATAGAACGATTTCCTTTCCTGGAGTTAGTAAATATTTAAATAATATTAATACAAAGTTGGAGCTCAATTTTTTTGTAGATTTAGTGCTTGTGTTCATCCAAAAATAAAGGAGCAACTTCGCAAGAAAAATGAAAAATATCCAAACAAACTTAAAAAAGTAGAAGAACTTGATATACCAGGATGGAAATTTTTTGAAAATTATACAAACAGACGATTTATAAAAACTCATTTACCATTCAGTCTTCTTCCCCCCAATTTACTGAAAACTGGTTGTAAGGTATCAAAATAAAATAATAAACATTATTTTACTACTTACAATTTTTTTAAATTATTAATAGTATCTTAAAAATTTTTTTAGGTAATATATGTTGCCAGAAATCCCAAAGATGTAGCTGTTTCTTACTACCACTTAAATCGTTTATTTAAAACACAAGGTTTTAATGCAGATTTCGAAACATTTTGGAATTATTTCGAAAATAATTTAGGTATCAATGAGAAGATACAACAGCACACAATTTTTTTATACAACATTGTTATTTTTAGTTCATTGGGCTCCATATTGGACCCACATACAAGAAGGTTGGGAAAAAAGGAACGAAGAAAATTGTTTATTTATGTTTTATGAAGATATGTGCAAGGTATACATAAAAATAGTTGCTTTTTCTTAATTATTTTTTAATACTTTTTCTATTAACGTTGGCAAAAAAAAACAAAAATCAACCTTTTCAACAATTTTCTTTTCAGGATCAACAAGACGCGATCTTAAAAGTTGCGGAGTTTTTAGAAATCGATATTACAGGAAAACAATTATATAAATTGGACGATCATTTAAAAATAGAAAACTTTCGAAAAAACAATTCAGTTAATTTTGAAGTGTTAAGAGATATTGAAATTCTTAATTCAAAAGAACAGGGCTTTGTTCGAAATGGTAAAAGTGAAAAAAATTCATCGTACTACACTCCAGAGTTGGAAGAAAGGGCCAATCTTTGGATAACTAAAAATTTAATGAAAACTGATCTGCGATTTCCAGAAATAATTAAATAAACAAATCAGAATAAATGAAAATATAAGTTGGATTGAAATGATAAAGTGGTAACAATATTATTGGAAATAGAATGCAATCAAAAAAATAAGCCAGTCAATTTTGAAGTGTTAAAAGAAAATAACATGCTTAATTTAAAAGAACAGGGTTTTGTTCAAAATTTTAAAAATTGAAAAAAATCGACGTAGGTAGGTACTACACTCAATTGGAAGAATGGTTAAATCTTTGGAAAACTATGAATTTTATAATGAGTGACATACGATTTTACGAAACATTCAAATGTTTAAATAATAATAAATTTAATATAAATAATAAAGTTGATATAACGACATCATTATCATGTACTCTAATAATATCATATTTAGTTATATAAATTAAGTTATCATAGTGTGTTTGAACATAAAGGATATTAAAACCAGCTGCTAATAAAAAATATATTTGTTTGCTTAGCCTCTTAAAAGTTTAAAAAAGTTAGATTACTGTTATAGTAAGAATTTCTAAAGTATTAAACATCATAGTTTCACTAAAGATGTTTAGTGAACTTTTGTTAAAAATAGGAGTAAGATACTTCAAATTATTACAATACCCCAAGAAAATAATATATCTATTTAAATTTACCGCCCAAATAAATACAACCTCGCCAGGGAGCAGGTCGATCACACTTTACCACCAGGTTAGATCTATAATTTCTGTTTTCCTCTATGGTTTGTCATGTTCGCCATGTTTGTTGACAAAATTAAATAAATTAACAAGTGGTTTTGTTTTTAAAAAAATTGTATGAAACGGCTCATTTTATGATTGTGCCGAAAATGTGTTAAATATTCAACGTACAATAAGGCATTTTCGTTCTTGATTTGATGATTTTATGTTCAAAATAATGATTTTAATATTCAGAACCATTAACAGGTGACAGTAATTTAATTTAGTTATTAAAATAATTGACTAAATAGAATGTCGGGTCATGCTGTGGTCGTTTGGGAATGGGAAACAAGAAATGGATATTGGAAACCTTACAGCCCTGCCGTCACTCAACATTTAGAAAGAGCTAATGCTAAGCAACTCACTCGAGTAATTCTTTCTGATGCTGATCCTACCTTACAAAACTTTTATGTTAATCTAAGAACATTGTCACAGGAATTGGAAGATTCAGGTAAATATCTTGTTATTGTTTTCTTACTCTAATTTCTAATATAAAATTTTATTAAAACATAATTTTGTTCCCCGCTATTGATGAAAAATACAAGTTTAATGTTATTAAACAATAGTTCTTCTGCATATAGGTATGTAAAGATATTATAGTAAGAAATCAAACAAAGCAATTGTAGGGTGAAAATTCAAGATAAGAAAAATTAATGTGGGAAAAATATTCGCACTTAATTGTCTTAAATTATCTAACTATAATTTTTTGTTTCCTTATGTTATTTAACTTGTGAATATAAAATCAAAACATGTTATGTTATTTTTTAGATGATGTTTGCAGAGTAAGGAGAAAATTTTATCCTCAATCATCTCCTGCTGGTAAAGGAGCAAAGTGGGAAGTTAGTATAGATCATGGACTGGAGTGGCAAGCTTTTGATATGGATATACAGTGCCTTATTGAAGAAGCATGGGCAAGGGTATACTATTTCCTACAATTGTTTTTGTTGAAGTATACAAGAAATATTCAATTTGTAGGGTGACCAAATAATAGACATGAGTAAAACTCATTTAGGTTTTCCATATGTGATAAATTTTAGCAATTTGACCCAGAAATGGCTAACAACTGGTCACATGCGTAAAGTGAGAAGAACAAAACAAGCACCCTATCCACTAGTTAAAGTAAAAATAGAGGAAATGACTGCTGTAATGGGTAAAGGGAAATTTATTTCTAAAATACTTTAAGGGCCGGTTTTACAAATACGGAATACAGGACGGAATAGTGTTATTCCGCTGTTATTCCTGGGTTAAAGTTGATTGTAAGACGGCAACCCAGTATTTCTTGGACTATTCCGAGAGTATCTTTACCAAAGGAATAATTATTCTCTAGTTAACTACGTATTTGTAGAACCGGCCCTAAATCATTTAGTTTTTTTATTGATAATATAGCCGTTATTATGAACTATAGTCTAAATTGTTTTAGTAGTTACAGTAGGTAAATGTTTTTTCTCAAAATTATCATTTACATTTTTCAATTTAGTTATTTGTTGTTAATGTGTTTCTTAGGAAGAAGAAGTACGGATACACGAAAATCATGTAGAAGTATAGAACAAACAAATGTTAAGGCAGAAAATGTGCAAAATAAGAAAAGCGGAAACGGAGGGAAGAAGAAATCTCAAAAATCCAAAAACAACAATGAAACATCTACTACTAACTTAGCCAGAACTATTTTGCATAATTTAAATATATTTGGTGAGTATAAGTTTGTTTTTGTAGTGGTGAATTTATATTATCAAGAACTTTCTCTATTTTATTGCTACTTAGGGCACAAATCCACAAATAATAACCTTCCATTGCAAGAGCACAGTAAATCAACCAATTCTGTTTTGGATGCCGATAGTAGTAGCACAAAATCAGGTAGAAGACCGAGTTTAGATACTGTGTCAACTTATCTGAGCCAAGAAAGCCATGAAAGTCAAAGAACAGCATCTACTGCAGATTTGCTAAATTGCAGTGGAGCAAGTAGTGATGATGGACATGTGGAAGTACCAAAATTACCTTCCATAATTGGTAAGATAAAATCATGATGGTTAATTTTTATTATTATTTTATAACACATAATTAAAGAAGTAATTTTCCGATGACTCTTGTTGAAACATAATGCATAGAAAGAACAACTTGAACACTTGAAGTTTCACAATTTTTTTATTTCAACTCAATAAATGAGTTTTAGTAATAATTGTGTTGGTTCCTAACCGAGAGGGTTCCTGAAGTTCCACTTCAGAAAGGCAATACGCAATTTATTCTGGTCATTCCCTGATTCGGAGACATTCTCGAATACATACTCCCGTGATTCAGAATTAAAGAAGTCTCGTGTAGTAATTATACTGTTTAAACACAATATTAACACATGCGAAAAAGCCATTATTAATTTAACATTTCCTAATAAAACTATGGAAACATTTAGGCATAATATTCTAATTAGGTACATATAGTTGTGACGAGTACTTCAAATTAAAATTTTCCTATTGTGCTAGTTTTTAATGAAGTCGAATTTTGCAAACATTTATTGAATGCTGTCGAGTACAAAAAGTTTTTAATTTTTTTATTTCCTAGGTATTGATCCTGCCAGTGCTATGATATCTCGACATGTTCGCGTTTCTCAGCCAGTAGAGTGGGCCCCCCGACAACCTTGTCCCGCTTGCAGGCAACAATTAAAACCATGTCGTGTCGTCGTTGCTTTGCCATGTGATCACGTACTCCATTTGGACTGTCTCAATCTCATTTTAAAAGAACAACAGTCGTTAGGTAGCACCCTTCATGTCCAATGTGCCGTATGTGGTTGTGTGTATGGAGAAAAGCATGGGAACCAACCATCCGGAACAATGGAGTGGGGATTTGTAGAACGCAGTCTTCCAGGATACGGAAATTGTCGGACAATACAGATCGTATACAAGTATGTTACATTTTAATTTCGTTCCATAAATGTAAGTATTTTAAAAATTTGACAATTAAATTCTTAATATTACTATTATAAACTTCGCAGAACTATTTAGTCCAAACGTTTCGTCAGCAACTGCGGCTGACGTCTTTAGTAAATTAGTGTTGACGAGAGCGAAGATATACAGCGACCGAGACAGCCGCAGTTGCTGACGAAACATTTGGACTAAATAGTTCGTATGGACCACGGCCTACAAGCCCGAACCTTGGTTTTACTATGAATTCCGGCCGTGTTAGCTTATGTTGTTATATTATTATAAACTTTTTTTATAATTGCTTGACTTAGTTTTACCTTAAAACATAATTGTGTTCAATAACTGCAGTTAAGAAATTATACCATTTAAAAATTTCAAAAAGTAAATAAAGGTGTCTAACAAGATTTATTATTTTATTAGTATTCAATCTGGCATTCAGGGAACGAATCATCCCAATCCTGGTCACGAATATTATGCCGTGGGGTTTCCCCGGATCGCTTATTTACCTGACAGTCCCAGTGGTCGCAAAGCTCTAAGACTTTTAAATGTCGCTTGGCAAAGAAAACTAATTTTTACAGTCAGTCGTTCTCATACTACTGGCTGTGAAGATGTAGTGTCATGGAATTTGCCTCATAAAACAGAAATTGGTCCCAGCAACAGCGGACACGGTTATCCCGATCCGGGCTACTTGAACAGACTTTTTAGGGAACTTGAAGCTTTGGGTGTGACAGAAGACGGAAGGTAAAGGTAAGAACAAGATTTTTAGCTATCTGCATACAAATACAAGTCTGATTACAATTACAGACTAAATTTTTCCAGAGATGTAAAAATAAGTAAAATATTAAAATTTATGTCTAAAGAATTTAGCAAATTTGACCCCGAATATATTTACTACCTATTTACCTATTCGGTATTTACAAATTGTAATGTTGATATACAGGGTTTTTCACATAACCCATTCGTTAAAAATCTTTAAACTTGTAATACTGATAGAGTTTAAAAATTGGGCAAATAACCAAATTGTTGACGCTCTTTCTAATTAAGATATTTGCCGTCATCTGTCACTTCCTGTTATACCGGAATTCGATACCAATATTGTTATTTTAAATGGAATGGTATATTTTTTATGCCGAAACGTGAAATTTTACTAATTTATTACAGTTGGAGTATCTAACTGAACTTCTTCGGATCGTGGCTGCTGTTCTGTAAAAATGTAGTTTTTAAAATCATGCAGCTATTGCTTTATTTGTATTTTTGAAAAACGTCAAATCTTGAAATAAAATTTGTTATTTTCGGAATTGATAATGAAAGATCTGCCAGAAAGCACTTGTTAGTTTTGCAGAAAAAGATAATTATATAAGGTCGTTTGACAAATAAAATAAAATATTTGTACATATATGCTACTTTATCGAAAAACATTTTTTCTTGTTGATTATTTTTTTATGGTTTTTATATTCTTTAAGTTCTTCAAAATGTTATTTTTTCTTAAAAGTAGCTATAGTTTACATTTAATTTCTTTTATTATGTACGTGCAATACAAATTTTTATTATTATGGCAGTCTAACAAAATTTTTACAATATTGCAATATTTTTTACAGGTTTAATTAATTTTTCCTATATTTTAAATCTTAATATTTTTGTTGTTAGGTTAGTTTTCTGTAAAAGCCGTACATTTTAACTTGTGTATAGTACAAAACAATTATGTATTTTATTAGCCAAATATCTTTATTTATTTAGTAGCGATTTAAGGAAATAACTGAACGTATATCTAATTTTTAATTAAAAGGATATTTTGAATGTCATCATAAACTTCGACGTTTCATAAATAAAGCAGCTCAAATTATTTACGACTGACTTTTTTATGTAACAAAATCAAAACTAGTTTCAAGTTGCTGTATATTTGTATAATAAAATTAGTAGATTCTCATTCTTAGCAATAATTCATCTTCTGAAATTTGACAGCAAATATAACGTAAGAGGTAAAAAGCCATTATGAGTTATTGGACCGAACAATGCGAAGAAATATTTTAGAAATAATATTCTTATTTTTGTTTTTGGACACTGCACTGCACTGCTGTACCGTACAAATTTAAAGACCAGGAAATAGATAGTTTCCGTGCAATATAATTTATAAAACCACTATGCTATCATTTGGAAATTAGTTCAAGCAATATATCACAACAGTTATTAAGCAACAAATAAACTCTTCGAGTGACCAACTTATTTATAAACAATTTATAAAAGTTCCAAATTTTTTTTCGAGACAGAATCTCATCCCTATAATGTGCACTAATAAATTAATTATTTTCTTAATAATGTGTGTATTGTACAAATTTATTCATCTTTAGACTGCAACAGAATTTTAAGACGTACATAAGTTTGAAATGCATCTTGTAAATTTTTTTGGACAGCTTCAGTAATTTGTCGGAGCCGACCGTCAGCAGCTCCTGCAATTAATGTAGCAATTCTTTTGCTTGGACATCCCACAAGTACTACTGCACTAATTACACCTGCAGAATAATAAAATAAATAGATAAATGATAAATATGTTAATTATTATTACCTTCTTTATTAAAATCAAGCATTTCTATTTGTGGTTTTAAACGGTATGGTATTTCTTGAGGTAAAAAGTCTAAAAATGTAGCTTTTACTGTATTTTGAATTATCTGTTCAGGTGATTGATCTGTCCATATTTGTTCAGGAAAAGGCCAATTTCCCGGTTTAGCTTGAGATAGTAAATAATTTTTAACTTCTTCCAAACCATCCCCTTTAAAATACAGGCTATAAAATCCGTTGCAAAGTTACAGGATAGGCCAATTTCAATGTTTGAATAAGGCAACTTATAAATATATTTAAAAAATTATACTGACGAGTTCTAGCATATTATTATGTTTTTTTATTTAACTGGGAATCAGAGATCAAGAGTAAGCCAATAATTTTTTTGTATCTCTTACGGTCACCAAGTTGCCTTATACGCACATCGAAATTGGCCCACCCTGTATGCATACACATTTAGTATACCGGTTAATGCAGAAACCATAAAAACTTCTTTAAAATGCGGCCAACCTTTGTACTCCGAGTCTTCGTTTTTTCTAACAGGACCAGGCATTATTTTCCCATTTATACTATTCTCCGTAAGGAGTCTCGTGACTTCCAATAACTTTCTCTTTGATTTTAAAACATCTATCTGAAATATCAATTGATAATTAAATTTCAAAAACTCAAATACAGGGTAGCGCATCGAAAACAAAATTGAGCCATTTACGGGCAGCTCTTTTTTTTTTTAATAGTCGGATCCGTGAGCTGCCTGTAAATGCCTCTGTTCCATTATCAATGGCGCCACCCTGTATATAATATAATGAAACATTTATGACATTCTTAAAGTATGTAGGTATCTACTTACCTTATTTAAAATTAAAAAACTGGAGATTTGTTCATTTTTTTCTAACAACTTTAATATCTTTATATCTAGTTTTTCTCTAAGATATGAATTGCTCACATCATGAATAACACCTATTGTATCTGCATGTTTTAAAGAATGTTCAATATCTTTTACAAACGAACTTTCAAGTTTGTGCCTACAAAACCATTTTAAAAACTAATTGTACGTTTTGGGATTTACCACCAATTCGTTTCAAATTTTAGTATGTTGTAGTAGGTAGAGTGAAATTTTTCAACCGAGACTTGAATTCGGTCAGATGTAGAAAGACCGAAGGACTGTATTATTTAACCGATAGCAAATCACGTGCAATTTCCCTATCTGTATGCCGATACCTGCATAATTCATAGGCGTACTTGAAAGAAATAGCTAGAGTGCCTGCCCCTTCCAACATTGTAGCTACCTTCTTAGGACAGGGTTTTGCTGGTGCGCATCTAGTCGTTAAGTCTCAGTTAAAAAATTTCACAGAACAAGTATTTGTTTTTTGGAATAAGGAGATATATAGTGTCAGGTGGTATTCAGTTTTTCACTAGCTAACTCGATAATAGAGTGCGTTTCATTAGAGAACGCAAAAATTAATCATTACATGTGCGTAAACAATATGGCGGGCAGTGGCTTAGGTGTGGATAGTTTTTTAAATACCCAGAATTGCCTTACAAAGGAAGAAAAACAACAGTGTTGAAATAAACAATTTTGAATGAAAACAATATACCACACAACTTAGGCAGACAACGACAAAGGGCACGACACTGATTGTGGTAAAATGTAATCTAATGGACGACGGCGTCTGCGTCGCAAGGACAACGTTCGAAAACTCGTCTCTGCGCATGTAAACATATTTTCCGTTCTCTAATGAAACGTACTCTACCTGAGCGGCTGCTTTTAAACTTTTATATTATTCAGACACTTTTTTAAGACAAATTTAAAAGTAAAGGGGAACTTGGTATTGTCCGTTCACTTAGAGAAAGGTACATCATAAAAGGTGCGCCTAAACGAATTTTGATAACCGGACCGCAGCCGCTCGTGTACAGTCAAAAGTTTATTCAGTGGCGCACTATCATTCTGTTGCCAGGCATTGTCTGATCGAAACCCAACCGTAAGCATCTTCTCATAGTCACTCATACTAGCGCAGTCCGCGCACATCTAGTCCACGTGGTGTACCTTTCTCTAAGTGAACGGGCAATAACATGGCAATTATTTGGTATAAAAGAGCACCCTTGATAGCTCCTACTTTAAATTACTAATATCTTTACTCTTCTTAAAATGTTTAATGTACAATTCGTTTTTTCTTTTTTGGGATGGGGAATACTACAACATACCAAACTTGTACTATAAATGCAGGTACTAACCTTTTTTGTTCTTTGCTATTGACTAGACCTGGAGTGTCTAAAAAAACAATTTGTGAGTCTTCTTTAGTAAAAATTGCCGAAGCCCTAACTCGAGTTGTGTGAACTTTTGAAGAAGCTGCACAGACCTTTCATAAACAAAAAAATTATATAACTTGTCATTAACATGAGTAAATGCAATATGTACCTTTCGATCCATTAAATTATTAATAACAGAGCTTTTTCCTGCATTTGGCATGCCTATAATAGCTACCTTTAAAACTTTTCGAACTGAATTTTGAAGGAGAGCATCGCCTGAATGTGGTTCCTTTTCACTTACACATACTTGTCTTAGATTTCTTATTAAACTCTTTCTTGTAATTTCAGTAAAGAATGGTCTTATTAGGACTGTCATTACTTATTATTCAGCCTTTTTAATTTATAATTCTGAAGTTATGTTAATCCGTATAATACAATTAAGTAGACTGAACTGGACTGAACTATACATACATTTAAATCATGTTCAAATAAAGTTTGAAATAAATATCACATCGACATAACCAAACAATAATTCTTTAGACGTGAAATCCCTAGATGAAATCATAATCCATAAAACATAAATGCCATAAAATGTGATTTCGAGGGGGGGCGACAGGCAAAGAGACATGGGAAAACGCATAGTAAAAATTTTCTGAAGGCGTTTGATGATCAAAGGCTTAGCAAAATCGACAGAGATTGATTCGATTGATTATACAGGGACTTTACTACTGCAACCATAGACAGGAGACAGCAACTTTCCCTAAATTTCTGAACACTTTTACTGAACTGTACTAATTTTTTGAGGCGACATCTATTGATAAATAAAAAATTCTGGGTAACACTTGCTCCATTAAAAGCATTAAAAGTCAATCAATCATTAAAAGTGATTGAAAGTGTTCAAAGTACATTAAGGTCCACTTTATTCCTTGGTCCAAGTCAATCCAGAACATATCCAGATTTCCAGATCGTGTACAGCATATTAATTGGTATCCAGATTAAAAAAATCATAAACCCGCGTAGGGCCCTTTTAAGTAAAAATTTTTAAAGCTGGTAGTTGATATTTGCAAAGGTAATACCGTAGTACTTAAGTATTATTATCATTCGATTTTACATAGATAATGAATATGTTTTTTTATTTATAACCATGACTGATATTATTTATTATATTGTCTGTATTGCTTTTTCACAATATTCAAACATTAAATTTGTCTTGAGTCACTGTTATATTACAAATACAAGACCATTTTTATTATTTATTATTATTCATTTGTTGTTAATAACAAGTTTGACATAAATCACATGTTTTTATTTTATGTTTTATTATTTAAATTTTTGTACCTTTTTAAATTGCAATGGGAATCAACAGTTCACATCATCCAATTATGCCTTCTACAAAAGCCACGGAAATTAAAAGTTTAATTCAAAGTAACCATGTGGTAATATTTTCTAAAACGTACTGTCCGTACTGTAAAATGGCAAAAGATGTAAGTAATTTGTAATGTAGCTAATTTTTTCTTGGATGTAATAATGTTATTAAATAGCTTACAATTTTAGGTATTTGACAAAATTGCTGAAAACTACACAGCAGTAGAATTGGATCAACGGCCTGATGGTGATGAAATTCAAGATATTTTACTTGAATTAACAGGAGCCAGAACAGTAAGTTCAAAAAATTTGATCGGAATGTTAGACTAGGAAAGAGAGGGACACATAATTGTCAACTGCAAATTATGACATATTTGCACCAGACGTCTTAGCTCAGTAGCACAATATATTATTAAAAGGGAGTTAGTTATGTTATTATTATTTGTACAATCAGAAATTTTTTGAAGAAATCCATACACGAATATCAATGGTTTATTTTATAAAGTACAGTAAGCAATTATTAAGAACGGTTGTTTTGCGTCGTAGGTTACTAAGAAAAATATCTTTATTTTAATTTTTCATTAACGTTAATCAATAGCACGATTTGATGGAAGTAAACTTCAAAAAGAATGTTTTTTAATCAACATTATTCTGTTCTGTTTTTTTATACTTTTGTAACTAAAGCTGACGCCATCTATAGTAATGTTGTGGTAAACACATGCTTCTTACAAAGTATTTTTTGTTTTCAACACTAGCAGTAAACCACTTCAATAAAAAAAGGCTTCATATTACGCATTAATATAATTAAAAATCAATTTTAGTTTTTTATTATAATTCAAAAACGAAATACTATAACAAACTTATAATTGCATTGATAAACTTATCTCAAAAAGACAAATGTTGGGTGTGTTATTTATTACCATCTCTTATGATAATCAAGCAATTTTGTTCTCTCAGAAGAGGAATATTTCCTACAAATGGTTGCCATAGTTGTTCTTTTTTTCTTCTTCATTTTTACTTTAACAAAATTGGACACCCTGTAATTTTTTCTGGCGGCTACCGACTGTAAAACGGCGTCGTGTTATTTGAAATCGACTCGGCTGTCGACATGTATGTCATGGCCCTTAATGACTGGTTATTAACAGTTATGACCTTATTTATTAATTTAACTGTAACACTAAATTACATCCAAAAATTAATTAGGTAATTATTTAACAAAAAACAAATTACAGGTCCCTCGTGTTTTTGTTAATGGTGAATGCCTAGGAGGAGGAAGTGATGTAAAAGCATTGTATGAGTCAGGAAAACTTCAAAAGTATTTTGAAAATTAAAGCACACATTAGGTGGAATCATTCTGTAATATATAATAAAAACGCTTTCTTTTAGTATTATTCTTTTATTACTGTCACTTCCACAATTGTAAATTGTTAAATTTTGAATGTGTATTGTGTATGTTTATTTTTAATAATTAAAAGGATATATTACAATTTTATTATCTAAGGTAAAAAATTAACTTGCTACACTTTACATTAGTGTTAAGTTTAAATGTAAAATACATATTAGATAATACTAAAAAACATTTCTTACACAATTAATATTTTAGTTTTCTAGAAGTCTTTTACTGTTAACTTACATTTTGATAAGTAAGAAAACCGAATGTATTAAAACTATGTTCAACATTAACAAGATTTGCATTCATAGAAAATTGACTAATTGGTTCCCTAATAGGATCATTTCTTTGATTTTTAGTAATTTCTTCAAAGTTCCAATATTTTATTAAACCGTCGTTTGTACCTGTCACTAGGGTTTTATCATCAGCAGATAATAAAAGATGTGCAACATGATCACAATTTGTGTCTAATTCTAGTAACTCTTTACCAGCTATAAGGTCCCACACTCTGATCTTTTTATCATCACTAGCACTTATCAAATAGTTACCGTTGTTATTAAAAATTGCAGAATAAATTGTTCCTTTAGAACCCAGAAATAATCTAACAGGCATATTGTCTTCTAGAGTCCAAAGACGAAGATTCTTGTCTGCAGATCCTGTAGCAAAATATGCACAATTTGTATGTGCACCTACACAAGTTACAGCTTGTGTATGGCCAGCAAACACTCTTAATGAGTCTTTTCGATCAAGCACCCAAAGTCTGGCCGTATGATCATAAGATCCAGATATGAAATATTTTGCATTTGAACACGAGTCCACACAATATACGGGGTATTCATGACCTCTGTATATTTTCTTTTGAGAATAATCATTTAAATCAAACAAACGAATTGTCTTATCTTCAGATGCAGACAACACTAATTTTAATTGATTAATAAATGAAAGATCATATATTCGTTTGTTGTGGCCTAAAAGTACAACATCTTCCAAACAGTTTGTTCTTGGTAACTGCTTTAAAGTAATCAAAGATCGAACGACTATTTTATTGTTATAGCTAAAGAGAGTAATACCAAATTCTCTTTTTAGTAATCCACATGTAACATCATCTTTTATATTTTGTAGATGTGTTACATATATAGGTGTTTGATCATTGTTCAGTACTGAAATTACATTCTGTAAATTACTAGTACTATTTTGATGTTTATCTTTCGTTTTGTAATGATCTTTAGTGAATGAATCATTTACACACTCAACATCCTTTTGTTTTTTATCAAGTTCAAGTATATGTATATAACTTTGTAATATCTGCAATAAAACAATATGTGCAGATTCAGATAAAAATTGTTTCAATGAGTTAACAGATTCTGTTGATAAACAAACAGAAATTTTATGTGACTGAAAGGTTTCCTTTAAATAAGGTAGTTCTGGTGAGTTATTCCCAATTGCATTGATTAATTCGAGAATTACTTGATTCGTGGTACATTTATCAATTAAGTGCATGTGATTTGTGAAGAAGTTTGATGCCCGTTCTGTGTGCCCCCCACGTAAGATTTCGAAGTATAAATGGCAGAAAATTGGTCCTATTAAGGAGTTCAGGTCAGTATTATCTTCATGGTTTTTAGAAAGGTCTTTTAACCAGTTTAAGAATTTCATAAAAGTTTGATCAATAACAGGATCACTGTTAAAGCAACTATAAAGTATAGAGTTAGGACGGCTGACTTCACACTGTACTAATTTTCTCAATTCGAAATCTTGTAAAGCTAATTTTTCGTGATTCTCAATAGGATAATTCCTTTTTTCCAAATACGCAAAAACAGCTTGTCTCACAATGTCGCTTTTGCAACGTTTTTGCTTATTTGTTGTCTCTGTTTTATCATCCATGGTGAAACAATTTCGTAAATGTATACTTCATGAAAAAGTTTTGTAAATGGAACATAAAGCATTAACCAATACGACAACGAGAGACTTCTGCTTCAGACTTGCTCCTGTTGATATTTAGCAAGTTAATTTCAGTTACTTGCACTTGTAGGTAACCTCGAAATACCATCAAAACATAAAAACCGCTTCATAACAAAACTCATCTGTGCTCATCTGCAGTTAAATGCAAAAAACATGTGAAAGACTGTGTAATGTAGGCAACCCATTTTGCACCATTACACCTAGCGCTCCCTGCCACGTATTGTCCTAATTATTTTTGTGCGAAGAGTAGGTATTTATGGAGTACATATTTTTTTAATGACGGGTTGTCAGCTACACAGCTAGTTGCTAGTGGTTGCTAGTTGAGTTGTCAGTATGGTTGTCAGTGACACGAGTATTGAAAATACGTAAACATTATTTTTGTGCAATCCTATTTACCAATGGAATAAAAAACTAATACTATTGTAAAAACAAAAACAAAAAATGGGTTTGCCAGGTAATGGTATTTTTATTATAAGAGGCGAGTTGTCTGTTCTTATGGCGGCAATGAAAAGGGGTGTAAGATGGTCTTCACATTCGTATCAAGAGGGAGAAATAGACACCCTCGTCAAATCCCTCCAAGATCTCAAAGTTTTATTAAATAGATTGGAAGATTTAAAGGTGATTGACCCAGTAGTTTTTGTTAATCCTTTTTTGGATGTTATTCGGTCTGAGGATACCTCGGGACATGCCACCAGTTTAGCTTTGATGGCTATTAATAAAATTATAGCTTATGGAATTCTTGGTATGTGTATTATGATATATTGCAATATGATCACTCTAATATAAATTCTTTTCTAGACTCAACCCATCACAATATAGCAATAGTTGTAGACAATATTGCAGATGCTGTTACACATGCCAAATTTGTGGGAACTGATCAGTCTTCAGATGGTGTAGTTTTAATGAAAATTATTCAAGTTCTCAGAACATTAACTCTTTCATCAGAAGGTGTATCACTTACAAATGATAGTTTGTGTGAGATAATGCTGGCATGCTTTAGGATATGTTTTGAAACAAGATTAAGTGGTAAGAAAAGGAGAATGCATTTTATGGTATCTAGTTATTTACTTTTATAGTCAGCTGTTCTTTTTCTTTTTGCAATCATGGGTCTGTTAAAGTTAACTATGTAACTCGGAGATATTGAAATCAACCAGTATATTTTAATAATCAGCATTGCATGCTTAAATTAAAAAAATATAAAATTTGGTACCACAGATCTAATCAAAATTATCTTATCCTATCCTAATATCTTTTTTTATGATGGTATAATGTATAGTTTTTTCATCAGTATTTGTGATGCATTTCATCAGATAGATTTATGATGTAATCACCTGTTCTAATTTGTTTAAAGTGTTTGGTGTGTTCTTGTTTATAATAGAAATCATTTATTATTAATAACCAAACTAAAAAAAAAAAAGAAAAACGGAAAAGTGTAATATAACTCAGTAAAAAATTATCGTTACAATAAAAGCTGATTTAATTTCGTTGTTCTTTGTTTTTAACTTTATATACAAAATGGACAGCGATTTAATGCTCGACTTCTTCTTATCTCTTTCTAAGGAATCCATCACAAATCAATTAATCATGAACTCTGATGGAATTTTGATGACATCAGAGGGAGTTTGATGGAATTTATCAGAATGAGCGTGTTCTTTTTTACAAGATTCATTCAGGTTGGCATCAGAAATCCATCAAGCCGTTCTTAAATTCTGATGAATTTATTACGGTTTCTATCAAACTCCCTCTGATACCATCAGGTTTCTATCAGAGTTCATTACTGATGGATTTGTGATGAATCCCTTAGAAAGGAATAAGAAGAAATCGGGCAATAGCCTGTAGCTTATTGGTGATATCAAGTTTTAAATTACTATCCCATTTTGTACAAGAAGCTAAAAATAAAGAAAAATAAAATCAACTATTAATGTGTCGATAATTTTTTGCAGGTTGATATTACACTTTCCTGCTTCTTTTAATTAGCTTATGAATGAGTATGTTTTGTAAACAAGAACGCACAAAACACTTTCAATAAAATAGATTCATTTTAATTTAAAACGATTTTGTGTTGGGCTTAGTAGTAAAAGTTTTAGTAAGTTTTCCGTTTCAAGCAATAGTCACTACTAAGACCTTTATGTAATACCTTTAAATGCCTCCACTGGAATTTGTCAGAAATCGTCTAGGGATATTTGAATTGATTTTGTGGACCTCGTATTGTTGGTTGTCTAAACACGGAGGCAATGTAGATTGGCAACGTTGGCAACCAGCAGATTCATTAGCGCACCCTACCGCCCGGCAATAAAAATATGGCAACACCAGACATTTGAACTTTTCCTGCGGTGCTAATGGTATTTACACCTGTTTCAAAAATTTATTCAGTGCAAATTTTTATTATTACTCTAATCAATATTTCTTTAGTAGACATATATAAGAGTATCATCAAAGATTCCACTAGAAATTAGACCTTCGACAAGGTGAGGAATAATTGTTTATTTATTTAATATGTGTATGTAAGAGTGAAAGAAGAATGCGGTAATAGAATTTTCATCATTAATTTGAGGTAATTTGTAGTTGGTTGAATATCTTAATTTTCATTAATGTATTTAAAATTACCATTATCATGTATTACTCAGTATTTCATTGTTCATTTTTGTTTGTTAATGGTTTTCGAAAATATTTTTTCTCTTTCGCAATGAGATTTGATAGAATTTTGGACGCTCATAAACATAGAAAGAAAACATGATGAAAATTTTCACTGAACAGGTATAAATACCATAGTGCGCCAAAGGAAAATTCAAATGTGTACGATTTCGCTGTTTCGTCGCGAGGTTGTACGGTGCGCTATAGTGAATCTGGCCATTGCCCATAGATACACTTGTTTTATAGAATTATTAAGAAGAACTGCAGAATTGTATTTAAAAGACATGGTTCAATTAGTGTTTATGAGGTTACCTGAGTTTCCCGAAGATTTGAAACTTAGCAATATAAAACATTTAAAAATGAAAGCAGGTGTTATGGAACCAAGTCGTACTAAAAGAAAAAACAAAAATAAGAAAATATCAAATACAAGTACTCCAACAGTTGAAAAGAATGATGAAGGTATTGTTTTAGCTTGAATTGCATACGTATTTTTACTGTGTTTTTTTTTTGTAGAGTTGGTTAATTTTAAATATAATATAAAAGTAGATGATAACACTAAAAGTAACATTGTTGATATGCAAGGATCGATATCCCAGGATGATAAAATTAAAGACATTAGCAAAGAAACTAAGGACTGTGAAGAGATTCTCAATAAGACAGAAGTATGAATTTGAATTATAAATTATTTTTACTAAGTGTGTTGTTCTTCCAAATACAGTAAAGTTCTGCTAATCCGAACTTCTACCAACCTAGAAATTAAACAATGCAAGTCTTATATACATTGTAATGTGGATCAACCACGAATCCCTTATTTGGATTGCTTGTCATGTTTTTATTAGTATTGCTCCTCTTAACTGAATAGCCCGGAAAATCCATGACCAAATGTGGAACATAAAAAGAGTTATCCCCAAGTCAGTTTAAATCAACATGGTGATGGTATTTTTTACATTCATGTAACAGGTTTTCTTCTACACCAACTTTTATTTAATTAAAATTTTTTTTCCATCTTGGGTTATCTGATTCCCTAAATATCGAAAACTATTATCCTCTCTGATTTTTTTTCGTATGGTTTTTCTTTATTGAATTCGGTTGGAATTTTTTTAATATTTATAAGGCTATTTCTTTTGACGTGGACACGTCTTACGCTTTGCTTGGGGGGTCGCCAAGTTTGGTATGCTCTAATAGTAGCGCCATCTGGCGGTCACAGTAGGTATTACGATAGTATGGCGCCGAATTAGTGTTCATATATATACATATACAGGGTGAGTTACTAAGACCGAATCGGTCTTGAACATTCGCACCTTTCAAAATAACGAGAAAATTTTCAAACAAAAGTCGCCCAAAATTGAGCATAGAATGGCGTAATATTATTTTCAAATATGGCGAACTTCCGGTTATACCGGAAATGTACCCTAATTTCATTATTTTAAAAGTCAAAAGGAAACAAACTATGAACTTTTTAAATATTTTGAAATTTATCGATACCAATTATACGTTATTGTGTAGGTACCTTCTTCTTACCCATTTCCCTGGTTTGTGGTTATAATACTTTTGTAAATTTGTTAAGGGGAGACATTTAATCTTTCCAACATTGTATGGTACTTTTTTAGTTAGGAAAACCCTGTGACTTTAAATATTCTGACTTATTAACATTAAAAGTGCTTGTTATTTTCAAATTTACTATTAGGATTACTGTTTTTGTATTGTAGGAAAGAGTTATATCTGATATGGAAGTTGAAACTGTAAGGATAAATAATAAAGAAGAAATTAATTCAAACAGTGTAACACTAGAAACAAATTTAAACCAATCAAATTCCACTAATAATACTACGGAACAAGTTCAAGAAAAACAAGATGAGGAATATGTGAATTATCGTGGTATAAGGTTTACATCTCAACAGGAAGAAAATTATGTTTTACTTCCTTATGGTCTAGCATGTATTAGAGAAATGTTCCGGTTTCTTATTTCACTGTGCAATCCTTTAGATAAACAAAATACCGAGACTATGATACACTTGGGGTTGTCGTTGCTTACTGTAGCATTTGAAGTGGGCGCTGATAATATAGGAAAATATGAAAGTCTCTTAATTTTGGTGAAAAACAATTTATGTCGAAATTTGATTTCGGTAAGTAATTTAGAATTTTAATCGTACTATATTATCATTAGAGCGTTTTTTCATTTGTCGATACCGACATCGATATATCGTCGCCTAGAGATGGTATCTTAAAAGCATTTTCATTGAACGTCACAGTATCACATAAATTTATTAAAAATTCAAAAAATGTACTTAAGTAGATAGGGTCATGAAGGTGCTCTAATGTTTTTTAAAAGAAATTTTTTTTTACGGAATCAATACCTAAGGTGAACTCGATGAGTATAAATTGTTGTGTGTAAATAATATACAGTTCGTGAATCTACCTTTTATTTTTAGCTCTTGCATACGGAAAGGATATCACTATTTGCAGTTAATTTGCAAGTTTCATTTCTGATGTTTGAATCGTTACGAATTCACCTCAAATTCCAACTTGAATTATATCTTACAAAACTGATTGATATGATCACCAGTGACGCCGTCAAAATTACGTACGAGCATCGAGAATTGGCATTAGATTATATTGTTCAACTGTGGAGGATACCAGGTTTCGTGACGGAGTTATACGTAAATTACGATTGCAGTATGTACTGTTCAAATTTATTCGAAGACTTGACAAAACTTTTGGCGAAAAATGCCTTTCCAACTGTATCCGGTGTTTACCACACTCACCTTTTGTCTTTGGACACGCTTTTAACTGTTATAGAAAATATTGAAAATCATTGTATCGAGGTGACAAAAATGAAATTCGAACGGAATGATTGTTTCAATCAAAACGAAGTGGAAACGTCACCATCTGATCTGTTAGAGATTACTACATCTAGGCAAAAAGTATCAAAAAATGTACCTACAAAAGAGGATCTAATTTCAGTCAAAAATATAAAAAAGGTAATAATAATAATAAAAATCCTTCATAATCACTTTGTTTAGATATTCCATAAAACCAGAATTATTTACGTTTTTATTTTTAATTGTACATTGATTGGATCGTATTTGTAGTGGTTACCGCAAGGCAATGAATACTTTAATCACAAACCAAAGAAAGGGTTGCAGTTTTTTCAAGAACATGGTGTTTTAAGTGCTGGGTCTAATTCAGAAGAGATTGTGACCTTCTTACGAGAGAATCCAGCTCTTGATAAAGTTAAAATTGGGGAGTACATAAGTAACAGAAATAATTTACAAATTCTCGAAGCCTATGTCAAGATGTTCGATTTTGCAAATATCAGAATAGACGAAGCACTACGGATGTACCTGGAGACGTTTCGATTACCTGGTGAAGCGCCTCTAATTTCGCTAGTTCTTGAACATTTTGCCGACCATTGGCATGTACGTTCATTTCCTCCCTAAATCGCTTAATAAACATATTTTTGTTAGTAAAGAGTGATAACTTTTTTAGAAATGCAATGGGGAACCGTTTGCAAATGCAGATGCTGCATTTACCTTGGCTTATGCAGTTATAATGTTAAATGTGGATCAACATAATAATAACGTAAAGAGGCAAAATAATCCAATGACTTGTGAGCAATTTAAGAAGAATTTGAAAGGTGTTAATGGAGGTTCGGATTTTGATCAGAATATGCTTGACGAAATTTACAACGCTATCAAGTAAGTATCAGTTATACAGTTTAAAAATACGCTCGAGTTTGAATTCATATCATTGCGAAAATGCAAATGTCATTGCCTTGAAAAATATACTTTCTGGTTCTTGTGCATTCGTGTGCTTGTTATTAATAAAGTCCCTAGATAATCAAAGTCTGGATGATTTCATTTACTTGTTTGAGCAAAACTGCGAACCTTTTGTTCTTTTCTACATATGAAAAGATGGCGACGTCACGTCAATGAAATCATAGTAAAATCTGTCGCGAAGATTAAGTGCACTGTCAAATGATCACATGTTTCATTTAAATGTGACAGATGAATTTCAAATTATTTTGTATGTAAAGAACTTACGTCCGTTAAACATTGAGATAAATAAATAAATAAAAATATTATAAACTTACTTTCACGCCAACCCCACCTTTTATTGCAATGACGTGATTAGTAAGCATTAACCAGACTTTAATTATCTAGGAACTTTAGTTATAAATAGTACAGGGCGATTATAATGCAATGTTTACACTAAGCGTATCCCATCGGAGTAATGGTGTTAATCTGTGATTACATCATCCCGAGTGGGGTTTTAATGGGACTTGAAAAAAGTAGCGTCGATTACGTAGATTACGAATATGGAGGAATTTCTCATCTACCTCAATAATTTTAAGAATAAATAATCGATAATAATTGAAGTTATTAACAAAAATATAATAATTTTGCTTTTATGTCCTCCGCATACTTGCGTGCGCATATCGGAACAAATAATCAACCAGCGTTTAAAGTGGTATCGAACTAACGACACCGACAAAGGTATGTTTACATGGAATGTCTTTGGTACAGATGTTTCTAGTATTATCGAATTGTTGTAAACAATAAATGTTTCAAAATGTAGAAGCCAAGAAATTAGTTGAATTAATAAAACTAACATAATCCCAAAATAATTTTTAAGGTCTGATGATAAAAGAAAAATCCTTTGACATTTGTAATCTACGTGACCTCTGCTATCATTTTCACGTCTAATTTGTTCGATTTGGCTAACTGCGATTTGGTCGGTATTCTGTCTGATGGTTTCGACAAAATATTGATCGAGAACATTTTTTGATCTACCGCATGAAATTACTTTCGTGATGTAAAACACATTAGGCTGCCATTAAAGAATCAGATACATTTTTGTTAGTCTATTCATTTGGAGTTATATTTATTTATTTTCTCTTAGGAATGACGAGATTGTTATGCCAGCAGAGCATACAGGTTTAGTAAAAGAAAATTACTTGTGGAAGGTGCTGCTGCGACGAGGGTCCACAAAAGAGGGCGTCTATTATCACACATCTTGTAACGACTTTGATGAAAATCTTTTCTTTTTAATTTGGGGCCCCGCAATTTCTGCATTATCGTTTGTGTTTAGCAAATCTGAAGATGTGAATGTTTACAAACGTGCTTTAAAGGGTTTTGAAAGTTGTGCTTCCATTTCTTCTCATTTCACCAACTTTAAAAACTTGGATACGCTCGTGTTAACTTTGTGTAAATTCACTATGCTTCATAATCCAAAACAAAAAGTTAATTCAGTAGCATTTGGGGCAAGCCCAAAAGCACAAGCCGCTTTCAAGACAGTTTTTGCTATGATTCACCAACATGGAAATAATGTTCGCGAGGGATGGAAACATGTACTCTTATTGATTCTTTCCTTATATAACGTAAACCTTGTACCAAAGACGTTCCTTGAAGTTGAAGATTTCACTGAACCTAATGGCAAAATATTGCTTGTTTGTGAGCCGGTTGAAATGCAGAAACAAGACTCGAACATTTTCAGTTCTCTATACTCTTATATGGTATCCTCGTCTTCTTCTGAAAATTTGAATAATAAAATGCGAACAACAGAAGAGCAGCAAGCCGAAAAATGTATTGAGCAGTGTAATTTAGATCAGTTGATTACTGATTCGAAATTTTTGCATGAAGAAGCGCTTCTAGAACTAGTTAAAGCACTTATAGACCTTTCATGGGGACCCGATGTCGAAAGATCTCTTGGATTTACATACAATGAAAATGTGACTGTGTTTTTCCTGGAACTATTATTGAAAGTAGTTATTCAGAACAGGTATGTATTCTAAACAATAGTTATAATCCGGGAAAGTTTAGGTTTACTTGTATTTCTGGTGTCGACTTTAACACTTTATACATAAATAATTCCAACTGTCAGACCTAGAAATGTTCTTTAAATGTTTTACATGTCTTGCGACAAAGTTTTCGTATTTTGAGAAAATCCAAAAGTAAGTAAAAAGTCGCAAAATAACTGACAAGTTTTCTCTTTCTAATTTGATGTAAATTGACTCGTACATTTGGAGGGTGCATCTTTGGCTTGAATTGATCATGTACGCTTTAAAATCAACCGGATGAACATAAAATATGCCAAACTTGAAGATTTTTCAGTTATGCTACTGCTCAACCTGTGTCACAACGCGTTAATTAAGACGTGAAGCATACCATTGCACAGATGTGGCAAACAGTTTAGTGCCCTAATTGAGATGTGACATTGTACTGACGTTAAGTGATAACTACGCTGGAGTTTTTTTGACACATCAAAGGGTTTTAGTGCGTTAAATCTCTGTTGGCAACAATTGTGCTGTCCAAAGAATATGCGCAGTCATACTGCGCGTCGCAAGCATCTAGTGAGGACGTATGCACGTAAATAATAATTAATAGTACTCATATAATACACCAGAACAACAGCTTCTATCTCCATTTTAATTACAATTAACGCACTATTTCACGAGAAATAACTTTAGTAGCAGAATTCCACAAATGTAGGAACTCTCTTAAGGCGTTATCTTTTAACACGTTAAGTAAGGCGCATTTCGACACAAGCGTTAACATTAACGTTAACGTAGGTGAAGCAGTGGCTTTTACTAATAACTTTTATTCCAGAAGTATTTATTTGTGTTTATTTATTTCTGAGATATCACATTTATTTGCGTCTGTGACGACTTGCTATAAATTGTCCCCAACTAATGAAGTTACGCGTTTAGCCGCCTGATGTCTTCTTTGTGGTGACGTTCTAACGCGTCATTATTAGTATAAAATTGTCGTAACAATGTACAAGTTAACGTCATTCAGTTTATTAATAAATGTTAGTCGACTACGTTTTTGTCATCAATTTTGTTACCCTTATGAAGTACACATTTTAAAAATTTGAAAGTTTATTTAATATTTAATCCAGTGATCATTGGACAACTTTTAATAGAGTTAGTTTTTTTACGCTTGATAGTTACCGGTTAGGTAGAAACAATTGTCGAGATTGAATAAATGTTTTGTTGAAATATTCTTTTTGTTTCTCTTAATAAAAGTGTTCTGTGGAGAATATACCCATGATAGCCTAACTATTTTTACATGGTTTAATACTAAATTTTTTTTCCTTCACGCATATTGTCGTTATTTTTTTTCTATTTAATGATATTTTTATAAAGGGATCGTGTGATGTCGATTTGGCAACTGGTTCGCAATCACCTGTATACTTTGATAGTGCATGCTTCACACCTCGATTACCAATTTCTTCTTGAACGATCGGTGGTGGGACTGTTACGACTCGCAATTAGGCTAATGCGCAACGAAGAGATGAGTCCTGATGTGGTGCAATCGTTACGGATGCTACTCTTACTTAAAAGTTCAACCTTATTCAAGATATCTATACAGATATCATGCGGTCTCTACGAATTGCTAAAAACGTCTGCACAGAATATTCACACAAACACGGATTGGAGTATCATATTTACATTGCTAGAGTGTGTTGGAGCTGGTGCACTTCCTCCTAAACCTCTTTCTGATGAGTTACTTGCAGAACAAGGTAATTTAATAAATAAAAAGACTAGCGATTATTGGAGATGGATGTGTAGCTATGTGAGCGGATTTATAAATTTTTAAAATTAATTAGTGAAGGGAAAATGTGAGATATTTCAATATGTATTTGGATATTAGATGAGGCGCGGATACAGGATTTTGTGTAGGGAGGCGGGGCAAGCCAGAAAATTCGTTCTAAACAAAAATATTGACATAAATTTTTTGTTTTTTCTCCGTGTAATACCTAATTGCATTTGAATAACAAGTAAGTATCTACAGGCATGTAATATGCGTGGTTTAAATTGGTCTACTTTTCCAACTTGATAGTGCAAAATCGACATAGACGTTACGGGCTCGATTTTTCAGGAATGCTCAATGGAAAAACTGCACACTGTTATCTTCAGTACCAACCGAGATACATCAGGTTTTTTATTTTTCTGCTATATTGAAAATTATAAGAACAAGCTTTCACGGCCGGAATCCACAGAAAAACTAGGGCTCGAGCTTGTAGGCCGTGGTCTATAGGATCTATTTAGTCCATACGTGGAAACGTCCGCAGTATTTAAAAAAAGCATTATTTTTGAAGCGTCGAAACGTGTATTCTCATGTCGTTTCCGACAAAGTACAGATATATTCATCATAAGCCTCAACAAGAAATTTGTGTGCTTCAGCTACAGATTTATTTTGAGTAAAATAGTGCAATAACATTCTGCGCAAATACTCTTTACTTGACACAAAACTCGACATTTTTAGAACCAAGAAAAAAGTTTACCAACAGTGCTTCGTTGAGGACGCGTCACTATTTGAAATTACATGCATGTAGTAGTAGCAGTGTTATCTATGTATTAGCAAACAGCGAGAACTTATATTGAAGGTCTTTTATATTATCTTAGAGTTAAAGCCAGAAGGAAATGAAACAGGTGAAGAAGAAACGGCACTCTCTGAAAAGGGTTACCAATCTGACTCGGAGTTGGTTATGCCTGTATCGAAAAACAGCTCCAGGTCGCAAAGTCCCGTTGCTGCCGTGAGCTCTGCAAATCCTTCAACTCCAGTTAACACTCCTACGAATCATGGGGGATGGATTTTGGTAAGATATTTGAGTTTATATTCATCTTCAAGTTTTAAATAGTTATTTATGCAAATAGTTAGGGGCAGAAGGTGAAATTCAGCCGATTATTGGAAGAACTCCTTCTGCAGATCAATATGGTTTAGCATTAGACTGTAATCTGGGCCTTCATAAACCGAAGTCACTTCTTAAATGTTGCGAAAGTCTAGCATTTCTCGTCCGAGATGTGGCTCATATAACACCTTATAATTTCGATAACTGCGTTCACTGCGTTCGAACGTTTGTTGAGGCCAGTTTAAATGGTGGTATGTTTTCAATTTATGTCAATTAATTTGCTGACTTAGGTCATTTAAAGTAGTCCGGCTGGCACTTTATTTCCGATACAATTCAAATATGTTTTTTAGTAACTGATAGTTAAAACTTTGTTATTGACAAATTTAAATGATTTTGTTCATAGAAACTGTTGTGTTTTGCTGGAATTTTATAAACAAAAAATAAATAATAGTGAAAAAAGTATGTATAATAATTTATTATTTAATTGTTTTTTTACTATTGAAAGTACAGCTGGATTACCTAAATTGCTTTGTAACGATGTGCTTACGCATAGGTCAACAAATAAAAGAAAATTAGTGCAGCACTATCGATCTCTTTTTTTGAGACAAATATATTAGTATTTTCAAAGAAAAACAAAATTGTTGAAATTTCAACGGATTAATTTTTTTGGTATCTTTTATAGTTACCGGATTCCCTTATATAAACGTCTAACATTTATAATAAATATTTCCTACAATAGAAGGAATATTTTTATGCGAATTTGGATTTTCGAAAATAATGATATTAATTATTTATTCATCTTCAAGGTTACGTTTAACGATAGATTATTGTTATGTTTAAATTTCCGTTGTTCTGTTTTTTAATTTGTCTTTTGCTATTCAATTGTCAGGTAAAAGAAAAGATTCAACTTCATGTAGAGAATCAAGATCAAGGAAAAAATCGGCAACAAGAAGCAGTCATGGAAGAAGTCCTGCTACTAGCAGCCCAGATGAAGATGATAGCGATAATGAATATGTTCCCAGCGGTTACTATCAAATTTCAATACAGGTAAATGTTTACAATAGAAAAAATTCCTTAGGTGGTTAGCTATAATTACGAAAAAGACTCGATTAATCGGACTAACTGCTGCTGTAGAGAAAATACGTGTATTGTATAAATTTCCGTTGGATAGTAAATAGAAAACAAATATAAAATATTAAATTTATCGGTTATTCTCATCGACTCAATTTTTTTTTATTATTTGTAATATAAAATTAATGCACTAATAATCATGAGTTATAAGACACTATACGCGGCGGGAACAATACTTACATGCTGGGGTTGCGATTTCTCACTGTTACCTTGGTGAAAAGGTTTTCGTGCAGCGACATGGCTGCGGCCGCAAAGACTATAGAGAGGAGTTCCAACTCAAATAGGTTTCTTATTAAGAACCTGTCTGCAAAAAACTTTAGAATAAGGTTCTAAAATAGCCGCCAGCCGCGCTATCTTACGTAAGTTACCAAGTGAAAGCAAATGTCATTGGATATTAATCTCAATGCCATGTCGTAATGTCATAATTCTCCCTCTACCTTAGTGACTTAAAGTTTGCAGCGACGCTTCTTTTTTTTTTAAATATTTCTGACGTTTTTTTTATATACAGAGATTGTACTTCTTTTTATAGTCAAAGGCGCGAGTGTGAATCAACGTCGTGTCGTATCGCGCCAAAAGAAGCCTGGTTGAAAAAACGCAACATTTAATAGTTTAATTCAAATAATAATAATAAGGAAATTATAACACTGCTTTTTCTGATTTGATCTATCCTGGTCTTTATTTTGTTCTTTTCTAATTACTTTTTAGTTATTGGATTTGATGCATACTTTGCATACTAGGACAGCTCAAATATTCAGGTGGTGGGCGGAAGAAGGAGGTGAAATAGCTAAAGAAACATCGTTGTGGGGTCAAGGCTGGTGTCCTCTACTGCAGGGCATAGCTAGATTGTGCTGTGATAATAGACGTCAGGTATACGGATAATGTTTTCTAATTATTAAAATTCAATATTATTGATTATTAATTATATTTTAGGTTCGAATGAGTGCGATAACATATTTGCAACGGGCTTTATTGGTCCATGATTTGCAAACTTTGAGTGGTTCCGAATGGGAAGCTTGTTTTCATAGGGTTTTGTTTCCACTTCTTTCTATACTTTTAGAATCAATAGGTCCTAAGGATCCGCAGTTTTTGGAAGAAACTAGAATACGAGCTGCAACTCTTCTCTCAAAGGTAAAATTTGTAAAATACAAGCTGTGACAAGATGGTACGTAACAGCGCGTTGGCCTTGTTTCACGATGGCAACGGTAAGGCCCAACAAGTTATAAGTATGACCGTGCGTACAGTGCAAGTTTAATATAGAAATTATTTTTCAAGCAAGTCTTATTCCCTATTTTTAAGGAATATCATATACAAAAGTCGAGTTGAAGTCCGGGGTATACAAAAAACGAAAACAACATTTTAATGATAACACTGTTAATAAGGATCTATTCATGTCAATTTAAGACTAACAAGATTCGAAAATCGCATCGTATATACAACATTTACATTTTTTTGAGAGGATTAATTGTGGACGTTGTTTTCATGTGTTGGTCCAAATATTTTCTTTTTCGAAGTCTTTTAACATTTTTCCGCTTCTTATGGGACCAAAAAGGCACAGGCGCTATTACATTGAGAGAGATTTTTACTTTTAAACCCAATATAATTTTTTGTTATAACTGTTTGCCGCAATTTGTAATTTATTTGCAGGTATTTCTTCACCATTTAACACCTCTTTTGTCGTTGCCAACATTTTCGAATTTGTGGTTAAATATTTTGGATTTTATGGACAAATATATGCATGCAGATAAGAGCGACTTGTTGTATGAGGCAATTCCAGAATCACTCAAGAATATGCTTTTGGTTATGGAGTCCGCAAATGTATTTAAAGGAAGAAATGACTCTAGAGACCCGCTTTGGTTCGTTACGTGGGAAAGAATATCAAAATTTTTGCCTGACTTGAAACAAGAATTATTCAACGAGAGGGAACAGACTTGGAACATCGAACACAAGGTTTACATTTAATTGATCTTGTAGTTCATTATATATGATGTATGTAGTTGCCAAATTTGGACTGAGATTTTTATGCAGAGCATTTTGTAAATTTCCCATATCGCGGTTCGGGTACATTTTGTGTCTGAATTCGGCAATTTAGTTTGCTCAACGTAACATATAAGTACAGTATGTATATAATAAATATAACGTAAATTCATTTATTTTGATAGATCATGGTGGAAAACAGTCTGGTAAGCGCGCTGCCCCAAACAACTGCAACTGTGACGCAACATAACGTGGAAAATGCTACTCGTTCTAGTATAATCCTTCAACCACCTTCTCTGGGAAACAACGTCGCTTCAAGTTTGTTCTCACATTTAGGACAAGTAAGAAATTGTTAATAGCTAGTTAAAAAACTTTTTTATTGACTGATTTAATGAAATAAGTAACTTTAAAAATTTTTTCACCACATCCCATATTTTGTTATGCAGATGGTTTCTACGCCCATTGTAGCACCAGAAAAGACAGTTAGTGAAACTCAAAGGCCCAAAAATATAGAGCAGTCTTCGAATTTACTAGTTTATACGTCGGCAAGCGAAGGAGCTCCTCATATGTTTCCTGTTTTGTACAGCAGTTCTTCAAATGCGGATGTTACATCATTATATGGAGAATATATTAACAACCCCTACAATTCAGTTTCTGAAGAAACGAAAGAAATAGTTAATGAACAAAAAAATCATAATTTTGAAGCAGCAGGAGGTGTCAATTTATTATCAAATTATTTTGGTACCATCGATTCTAGTACAGATTTTGCTTTTGCGGAACCAAAAATGTTATTTGATACTAAAGAGGTGAAAAGCGGAAATAATATTAGTTTTGATTGTGAAAGTAACATTCCAGAAGAAGATATAAAACTGGTGATTGATTAACGCTTTTCAATCTTGTGTTCTATATACCATTAGGTATTTAATTTTTAGGTATCGCGAAAAAACGCAGTTAAAAAGGCGTACAAACCGACAGGGTAGATTACGTCATAGTAGCGTACACGACGGTAGCATCTAATTTTCTTCGCACTTTTTCTGTTTTTGAATTGGAAATATAATGAATTCTTTTATTTAAAGTTTTTTCGTTTTTTATCAATACGGTTTTACAACTCGTGTGTCATCCTATCCCATAACAAAATTCTGTGATTTCTGAAATACAGCAATAGTTTTCAAAAAGCGATAATGTCGTTGCTTCAGTTAGATTAGATCAGTTATAATGAAATCTAATTTGCTTATTTTATTGTTTGTGAATAATGTTTAATTTTTTGTTTCTGTTATATTTCGTAAAAACGTGAGCTGTTAACGACTTTTTCGTACCTCTAATTTTTTTTACCTGACCTAAACCAGGTATATATCATCATCAGTATTAACCTTCGTAGGCTAATTTTTTAAGATTTTCAGTGTCGGCTGTTTTTACTGCGCGTTTTTTCCTGATATTCAATTTTTAAATATACAAGTACGTCATCAAGGGTGTTATTAATTGAAAATGTATAGTTCATTGTATATTTTTTAGTAAGCCATAAAAAAATATGCTTGTTTTGTATATACAGATGAGTAAATTAAAAAAGAGAAATGTGTATCTATGTATTTTTAAATATATTATTTTAAATCATAAATTAACTAATAAATACGGATATATATATAGTTACGCAACGAATCGTGTAAAATAATTGTTGTTTTGTTATCTATGTTAGTAATAACAGTTTTCTTTAAATAATAATCGTTGAGTTTATTTTCAAATAACTTCAATAAACTAAAAATGACGTGCGGTATTTATTGAGAAAAGGCTAATGCGTTTATGAACAAACTACTCAGCAATTTACTAGTAGTTTGCGATTTTTTTTGTGTGAGATAATTCTCAAGATTCAGAGATACAAACTGAATTATTAATTATTAGTATAAACTACGATTTCAAGAGTGGGAGAGAGAGAACCATCGCCTATCCAGAAGCCGTAACAAATGGCTGGATGTTGATCTATCTGTATGTACGTTTATTATTTAATTTACAGTCGCAATTAAATAATTAACGATTACCTAAAAACGCCCGTGTGAATTTGCGGTTTCAATTTATTATCAAAAGATTTAATGAACCCAACATCTACTAATAACCTAAGCTGATCTATTGTTTTTTGTAAAAGAATTAAAAAAAACATAATTCAAACCTGTAACCTACCACACGTGAATCAACAACACTACTAAAGGCACCATGAGGTTCATTGATAAAAAAATTTTGGTATAGTTCGTCTATATAGTGCGGTACCCGGGTGTTATAATAATTTAAATAAATTACCTTTGCTTATTTATTTCTGTTTAAACTAAATTACAGGTATTGTTTTCACAATAATATTATAATAATTTAGATTTGTTCCAGTATTGTTTTTGTTAAATTTTAGTATGTACTTGAATTATTTAATTAATTTGTACTTTCCTGTTCCAAAAAGGGGTAAATAGTTTTTCCTGGATATAATAATTTCATTTGACAAATTTAGATCTTGAATATCAATCTAAATTAAAGCAAGGATGTCAATACAAATTAAATAATTTTTGTACCTACTGAGTGAAAGAGAAGCGTAAAAGCGAGCATTTTAACGTCCTTAGCGACCAGGAATGTTTCGCCTAGAACACATTTCTGGTCAGCCACAAGTGAGAAGGATGGGTTTCATAGGTTGTCCACGCATAGAAGTGAGTTACGTGGATTGGAATCAATTGGAATGTAGTAAAGGGGAGAGACCATGCGATATGCAAACTACGTTGGAAACAACGAAGGTAAGAAGGTAAGCAACAGACACAGGAATTTCTGAATATGCGCGCTTGGACCCCGCGACACGCAGACTCGTGCAGTGGAAAGGGTAGAATTTTGGTATAAAAGGCTGCGTGTTTCTTTAGGATTTCCACTCCCTTAGCCTATGCCAATATGCCGACGACACGGCTTATTGGGCCAGCGGCCTTACAACTACCACTCAACAATCTCAACAAACTCAACAATCAAATAAAAAAATTAGAACTTTGGCTTAATAAATGGCGATTAAAACCAAACCCCAAAAAAACCCAATTAATCCTTTTTACTCACCCAAGGTATTCGCGCAAACCTACACTTTCACGCAACATTAACTATCAAAAAATATAACCCAGTTTAATTTAAATTTCCTCTAGGACCCCTTGTCTGTCATGAAATAATATGAAATATTGCTTTCATTATTTCTCATGATATTTACACTCTTGGCACGTCAAATAAATGCAGTTGAAAAGGGACATAGATATATAAGCAATTCTTTTAAAATAGTTTGTTGCCTTTGTTTTTCTACTAATTTTTGTAACATAACATTTTGAAGTGCGGTCACTGCGTAAATAAGTAATGAAATTAATGACGTGAATGACAGTCTTGAAACTGTCAAGATACTTAAAATATTTTCTCAATCATGTCTATGCAATTTTCGCTTAAAAGTGAAGGTGATGATCCTGGTAAAATAGAAAGTTTTAGATTTGGAACTAGTTCTACCGCATCAAAAACAAAAAAACAATTAAAACCTATTCTAACACGCAAGGTTGTCGAAACTCATAAGGTTTTCTTTAACGGTAAAGATGTGACTCCGCTTCCTTTAAAACCAATGCTTCCTAGTGCTGCTAAAGCAGCGTTTCAATTAGATCGGAAGCATTCTCAGATACGTCGAAGTAGAAATGAAAGCCAGTCTCACACTTTAATCGCACCAACTGTTACCTTGTCTTCTATGCGACTTGCATCAGAATCGATTTCAAAGTTTTACTCGGAACTAAGGAGACAGGGCATTGAAGCAGATAGTACGTCATTGCATACAACAGTAGCATATAACAGTTCAATCGAAGAAATCATGATGAAGCAAATAGAATTACCAACAATTGTAACGACTGCGTCGACCAAAAGCGTAGAAGAGGAAGCCGATAACGAATTGCTTTCTGCTATTATTCATGGAACGCATCAACCATCAACTACAATTACCATTACTTTGGTTGAAACTCCCACGGAATACGTTTTTGAAATGCCCAGTAAAACTGTAGAAATCAATACTTCAGAAGGTACTTGGTTACGTATGCTTTAACACGAATTTCTTTAACCCGCACTTACTTATATATTGTAGTGTTCGTGGGTTTATTAAATTTATTTACAAGACTAAATTTTACAGGAACAACAATTTATATACACTGATTTATTTATTATAATTTAAAACACTACTAATTAATACCAAACTTGGATTACTATTTATTTACACCATTCACTTAAATGCACGTTTCAATTTATTTGTATTCTCACTACTATCACTGTCGATTTATTTCTCATGTTACTACCGTCACTGTCAATTTATTACTAACTAACATAGAACAAGTCGGGATAAAACTAGAATAATCGAAACGTTGAAAGTTGTTTACATTTCTGCGAACCGCTTAATTGCTTTCTTGGAAGGCAGGTACGAGACACACGTTTACAAACACGACGCACACACTACCGAAACCGGCCGCGGCTAGTCAAGCCAGCCTGCAACACGTACCTACAAGTGTACCCGATCGCACACAAGCATGCCCGTGTTCACTACAGTATAATCTAATCTTAAATGTTAGGATGTTACAATATTTATTCAAGTAATTTGCACTTTACGTATGAAATTATTCATTAAGAGTGAATTACGTTATATATTTTTTTTTAGTTTTTGATCGTTTAAGGTTAATTTTGATTATGTTTTTCTCACATGATTACCAGTCAAAAACCAAAAAAACCCTTTGGGAGCTGCTCTCGTGATACGGCCTACTTTTCCTTTGGGTACTGGGTAAAAGATTATTAGTTTTGTGTTGATCTCAGGTAAATGGGTGGAGAAAGACAATGATCGTTACGAATATCTGACAGTAGGAAAAGGTCGAAACAGGAAAATGGTTCATCAAGAAACACAAACAATGGAAAAATTGTTAAAAAAACGAAATACAGATCAGGAAGAGGATCCTAAAGAGAACGAAAGAAAAGTAGCAAAACGTACTTGCACCTCGCCAATTAGAACAAGACAAAACTTCTCTTACGTGTCCTATTACGAAATGTATGATACATATCAAGAATTAGCAGAAAAAGAACAGCAAGAACTGTTACAAAGAGACCAAGTCTACCAATCGGATGATGAACAAAAGAGCGACGAAAAGAGATCTGCTAAAGAAGATAATATAGAGAGGGAAGTTATCAAGCTCTCTCAAAATGATCGATTTTTCGAAGCTGCTTGTGTAATCGAACGACTTCTTGCAAACAATTTATTCAATAATAAACAAAAAAGGTACAGAGGGATTATAAAGTTCGACCCATTTCGCGAAGATATAGAATATAAATACAGATTGAACCACTTGTGGACATATGCAAACGAAACCACTAGAGGTACATACGTATTGTCTTATTAATGCGAAGTAATTAGTAAATCACATTTCTGATAACCATATGCTGAACCTATGGTCGAATAAATAACTTATGTAGAGGAACCCCTCTTTTTGCTATAAATACTTTCAGTCTTTGTAGCCCATCTTCCTATTGGCCTAGCGACCTAGTCATGATTTCATAGTCACAATCTCAAATTTTTACTTCAAATAATTCAAATACCTCTCGTGTGGAGTTTATGGTGATAAGCTGCAGAATTCAAGTTCTTATAATTACTTTTGTATCTATTAAATTCTGCTTTTGAAATAACTAATTGTAAATTAAAAATAGTTCTTTTTATTCATATTAAGAATTATATCCTTTGTTAAAAAAAAAAGTATGTTGGTATTTAAAGCGGCCAAATAAAAGAAATGACATGATAGATTTGATAATGCACCGATATTTGTTTAATCGTTCCACTCCTTTTTTCATATTTCAGTATCGAAAGACATTTTCCAGTTTCACGTTTCCATTCTTGATATTAGTCCTAATCCTTTTTATTGAGGGTATAATATATTATATTAAAGTATTCTTTCAGGTATTGTTTTCTGGGAACTAATAAATTGTGTACACTACTATACAGGTTTTTGTTTATTTTAATATAGTTAATATTTTTTAGATCGCTGTGTAAGTTGTGGCACTCTCAACCCAGCTAACGATGATCTCTTCGCTGTTGGTTTTGGAAAATTTTATTTTACTGATGTTTGTAAAGGAATGGTTATGATCTGGAGTATAAAAAATCCTGTTCAGCCTGAAAGAACGTACAATTTTGAAACACCCGTCACCTGTTTATCTTTCAGTTCGTTAAATCCAAATATTCTGGCGGTTGGGTTCTATGATGGGAAAATTGTATTGATCGACACCGCGTATAGATATTTAAAAATTACTGCTGAAAGTGGAGAAGACTCTCCTTCACATGTTCCTGTTTGGCAGGTTTAAATGATATCTTTTATTGTTCTGTATCAAAATTATCAATGTTTTTGTTAAAATATAATTTTATTGTTACGAACGGAAGCCGCGAGCGAACGATATCGCCAGCACCTTTAGTACCTAATAATAACACCGGCGTTTCGCGAAACGTGTAATTTCGGGAGTGGTGAAGTAAAATCGTTGTGGTCCCTGTGAAATTCAACTGGTGACCAAGATGGTCCCTTGAAATAGTCGCAAGAAGCCTCGTTAAGGAAGTTCTGCAGTACCTTCATAACGGTTCCGCAGGCGGACATCTTGGTGTGAAGAAGACCCTTGGGATAGTGTATGGACGATGGCGACGTTGAAGACTGGTGCCGAAAATGCGCTAATATAATGTTGGAAGCCCGCTGGAAAAGTTTGACCGGCTATCACGGCTGCAAGACCAATTCAGACATGGAAGAAAAGTGCCGGAGTTGCCGGATGGTGGTCATCTACTGCCCAGTTACCAAGGAGCAATCATCTGGAAAGCCAACTGATGGGGCGTTGTGGAAATCTTTGGTGGAACTATTTAAACAGGTGCTCGCCACTAACATTCTTAAGCTTGCCATCCCTAAGATAGGATGTGGGTTGGAGAGATAAGACAGGAGAGTAATATGCTGGGCGTCCTATTTCGGTATAAGGGGGTAGAGATACTGGAGCGCACTGGAAAGGCAAACAGTACAAATACTGTCGGGATGCAACATAGCGCAGTTCTGATGAAGGCGAACAAAGAGACGAAAGTGCAAAGTAATATAAATAACTGCGTAAAATAAACAGTCGTAATATAAATTGAGTTATAAATTGCTGGGTGTGTAGGTATTCCGTTTGTGTTTCAGTTTGTTAATTAGATTGTTAGTAAATAAATTTAATAATATTAGAAAATTCGTTACATTATATTACGGCAGTTGAAGTTTGGTGGTCTAACAGATAATTCAAAATATCATGAAGTTTTCTTTAGTTAATTTTATCAAAAGCGTTGTTAAGTATTATAACGATTTCGTGCATTCATAATTTCTTAAATCCACTTTACCAAAATTAGAAAAGTGGCTATCATCATCAAAATGGTTCAACGCTGTTGCAACCCTTTTCCTTCAAAAATTGTAGTACATTGTAAAAATAAATATTGTAGCACAGAGCATTCGTAAAAGTTTCACTTAAATTCAACCAATCCTTTAAAATATTCTTCATGTGTTTGTTTTCTTTTTAGCTGGTTTGGTATCCGCCAAAGGATTCAGAGGGAGAACAAGAACAGATAATGGGGGCATTTCATGACGGCAGAATTTGTATGTATTTAAATAACGGTACCCTTTTCTTGAAATGTGATCAAATCATGCGTCTGACAACGCCAGAAGGCAAACAGAAGGGACTTTCTAGTTTGAGACAGTGTCGTCCGAAAGGATTGCAATGTAATGAATACGTACCAGCCATGGTCATTAGAAGACATCCTAAAAATAAGTACCATTATTATGTTGCCAGTAATGAAGGTACGGTACATCGATGTTCCACCCACAACTATCAGCACTATCTGGACGTTTTTAAAGCGCATGATGGTGGAATGTCGCAAATGATAAGTTCACCATTTTGCAATAAAATTTACCTCACATGCGGAAGCGATTGGTACTGTCGAATATGGGCAGAAGGTGATGAAATTCTACTATTTTAGTTTTTTTTTTTTTTTTATAAAATCACGGTGGCCGAAATTACCAAAGAACTTTTGGTAATATACTCTCTATCTATAGGTGATACATGATACTGCTTGTTTATTTAAACTTTGAAAGCGGTTATTCTTAGTGTGTTACGAATACAAATTTCGGGAAAGGATGAGGGGTATGTAAATGAAAACGCACCCATCCTGAACTGTAACCTATTGCAATACGTATAATAAGTATTACGACTGTTGGTTTTCTGCTTGAAACTTTTTCTTTTTCAGTAACATTCTATCAATTGTTGTAGACATAACGGAACCACTCGTCGAATTAACTAAAGAAATGGAATCTTGTGAAGATGCAGCATGGAGCCCGACTCATTCTACAATCGTTGCAAGTATAACTGGGAATAACATTTACATATGGGATTTACAGAGAAAGACATATTATCCACAATCTATTCATCAAACACCTGCTTCTAGTAGAAACACCATTGTGTATTTCACAAAGAACGGCGAGTGTCTGTTGGTGGGTGATATCGAAGGAAATGTTCACGTGTTTTCTATAGAAGACATGCCTTTCCCAGCATTTTATAATGACGCTCTTCTTTCCTATTCGTTAATGAAAGCTTTGCAAACACAACCAGCTCTTCAGAAAAAGTTGGAAAAGCTCGGCAGTCTTAAGTTCGATACTACCAAGTCTGGACGATATTTCGAATAAATTGGTTTTATTTACTATCTAATGTTATATCAATAAGCGTGTAAAAAATGCCTCCGATCCAAATGTATTTTACTTTCAGTATTTTATGCAAGACTGTGGCGGAAAATTATTTATAAATTTTCAGTTGAAAATACTAATTTTTTCAATATACATATATATAATCAAAAAACGAAAAATTGAAAACTTCTGGATGGATATTATCTATCCAACAGGAGATTCTTCTTTTAGTTACAAGCTATTTATAAAAAAAATCAAAATTTTTATGAATTATTGTTTCAACAAGTTTAGAATTAAAAAAAAAAAAAACAAAAGTTTTGTCTTGAAATAAACACGACACAAAATGTTGTTCAATCGCGCAACAATTTGCAGTCGACGATTATGCGTCCCCTCTCTCTCTCTCTCCTAGTCCAAGGTCCACCTCTTCTCTTCAGCTTGCTGATAACAGCTAGCCTCGGGCCAAACGATCGAATTGTAGGGACTGACTTTGAGTGGTCGATTTATCTTTCGTCTTAATTTTAGCGGTTTTGTGAGCTTATGGCAACGTGAGGTTTTAGTCAAGTGTCGTGGTGTCGTGTGTGTGTTTCCTCGAGTTTTGCTGATCCTGTTGTATATATGGAATCTTGTTATCTTTTAATTTTTGTAACCTGGAGAACTTCGACCTCTACTTTAGGATCAAGGTAAATTTAGTGACCGCCGACTGCAATTAAACTTGTATTAAAATTTCCTTTAATAATAATTTTTGCTTCAATACATCTGTTTGGTTTAGTCCGATAATTTTTCTATTTTTGCTTACCGCTAGTGTTTTTTGTCAGCTCAAGTTTTTGTGTTGATAATTTCTTTTAGTTACAACAAATTTCTTTCGTTAAATTCCTTAGAAAATAACTTTGAGCTTTAAACAATTGGAAACTGATAACAGAAGTAGGTCTTCAATTGAAATCAACTATTGAAGATTTCAACGAGCTAATAGCCATTAAGGATCAATTTCAGGTAACAGTGGGAAACCGATGTCTTTTGACACGAAAATATAAAAACACAAAGTTGTAAAAGTCTTTTTATATAAAATAAACATATTACATACATTAATTTTGGGCGATTCTCGGAAACATATGTAAATGCCCGTTACACTATTGACATAATTGGACATAATCATAGACATAATATCATAATATTAACTGCAACTATGGAGATGAAATATTTTTCAATAGCAACCACAAAAATTTTGCGGTGTACTTCCTAGACTTTGTTTAATAAAGTGAATAACATACAATTTATTTTTTTGTACTGTACTCTACTGTACCTTAACTCAACCTTAAAAATAAATTGTGAAACATTCACACTTGGTTTGCTTTGAACTTTTAAAAAATTTCAGTTATACCTTAATATGTAACTCTTCATCCCCATCTATGAAGAAAGTTGTTTTAAAGCTGCAGGGATTACTCATAAAAATATGGGTGTCCAAAGAGGGAATTGTACCAAAAGATTCTGCATGGACACTTCAATAAATGTAATGAAATTTTTCCAAAAAGTTTGAGAAAGTTCTAAAGCGTCTTTGGATATTGTAGAATGATCCAAAATGACCTCAAATGTTCCAATATCTCCTAGAGTGTCACAGATTTTTCCAAACGTTTTGAGAATGTTCTAGAAGTATCTCGAAACTTCTAGATTGTTGCAGAATGAATGAAACAATTTTTTTCAGTTAAAGTTTTTTATTTCAACACAAATAAGAATTTTAGTACATATGCAGATACCGTACAAACATTTAAAATAAATAAATTAGCACCAATAGTTAACTGATTAGTAAAATTTAACAAAAAACGTATATTTATTATCGACAACCACATTCGTCGACGACCATGTCTTTGTAAGCAAAAGTCAAAGTCAAAATTCCATTCTCGTCTATGTACAGAAGGGAAATTGAATTCAGAACGACTGGGGTGCAACATGGTCGCACTGCTTTTGGTGGAGATATGCTGTGTATTAGGGATTGGATAATTGCATGTTTTGATGGGGACAAATGTTCTGCCATGGGAAAAAAACATTTACCAACACATTGATTTGCCTTAAAACAAACAATAAGGTAATTATTTACTTCATCACTCCATTCCCCTAGAGGTTAGGTTCTTCTGGGGGGTTTCTAGAGGGGGTTCACTGTGAAAGTTAGCGGTCGGTTAATTGTCACGGGAATGCATTCGCATAAACCCTCTCTACGACCCCCCAAAACTCCAACCCTCTAGCGGATGGTGTGAAAAAGTAAATAACTGCGAGAAATAAACATATTTTATGAGTGGGTACCTACTCGTTACAAGAAATCCACTACGCATGGGTCGTTTTAGGAAGGCGAAGTGGGCAATAAATTACTATAAACTTAACACTGTGGGGGGGGGGGCATTTGTTGTGAAACATATTAAATTCAAAGGGTTAAAATTAAACAATATGGAAAGTTTTACTAATTTTATTAAACTTCCTAACAAGTTTCGATACTGTATAAGATTACGTTAATCCTTTGATAATGATCGTGTGTATCGAAACTTGTTAGGAAGTTTAATAAAATTGGTGAAACTTTCCATATTGTTTAATTATAATTACTAGACTGATTTATGTACAATCAAATTTATCGATAGTTGTCTATGACTATCGAATAAATCGATATATCTATAACTGTAGTTATTACTTATCGATATGTTTATAATTATTAATGTTATTAATGACAATGTTGAAATCGTATATTTTGGGAGAAATATTAATATGTATATATCTCTGAAGTCTTTTCAATTTTTTTTGTCAGTTATGTTTTCAAATAGATACATACTTATTAATTACCAATATGTGCATATTTCTCGTATCGTATTTGTAATCAGTTTTTTGACCAAGAATGCACAAACATTAGATGACAATTTTTTTTTAAAATAGTCCACAAAAAGTAAAGTAATAGGTGGAATAGTTTAGGACTATTATAGATAAGCAAACATAAATAAAAAAAGTACGTTTTAAAAAAATTCGAGATATATTTCAAGAAATTCCAACTTAGGAATCTCTAAAAATGGCTACAAGAGATAATAAATAAATGTTAAATATACAATAACAACAACTGAAATATTGATCTACAAGACACTTTGGGGATATCCAATACTTAGGTGAGCGTGAGGAGAAGGAGAAGAAGTCAAGTAAAACTTCAACAGGGGATATTAAAAATCTCGCGTTAACATTTTAAATTAAAAATAATTAATAATAATCTTTTTTTGGGTTATCCCATTTTATGTCTAAAAAATTATGCTAATCAAAAATTTTTTTTTCAGACCTAATAAAAGAATACCACGTAAAAGGAGCAGATAATTAGCAAAAGGGAAGATATAAACGAAATCCGGATACTTGCTGACTGACAGCCTTCTTTCTGGGATAATAGTGGACCATGCAATATAAAAAGTTTCCAAAGCTGGAAAATTAGGATGGAAACTAGCAGGGAACTTGTAAGGTAAAAAAAGTGTTAAACTCTTTTCCTACCTCATTTTATAACTGTTGGTTTAATGGTTTAGTATTTCCCATACAAAATTACATCAAATGTGTCAAATTGTCTCTGTGCCAATTTTTATTAAAATTTGTACAATGATTTTACGTGAAAAAAGTCCCAAACAGTCAGACAGAAAGACAGACTTTCGTGTCAGAAATAACCTTTAATTCAAAATAAAGTTTGAATACATGGGGGTTCATTATAAGAGTTTTTTTGTAATTCTTTAAAGTTCTAGAAATGTTACATTTATTTGGCCTAGTTTGTATTTTTTGGTCATATTTATTTATGTCTAGCGAGGGTGGTCTAGTTATTAATTTTATCACAATTTTGTTCATGTTAATGAAAATGGAGTTTTGGTATTGGACTTGACACCATTAAGGTCAAAATTGACTTTCAGAAAAATTTATACATTTCTAGAACGTTCAATATGTTAATTGTTGTATAAATTGCACATGGAGAGCACGTACGTTATCTTACTTTTAGGCATTCAATTTTCCTCGCCTTCCTAAATTGACCCGAATAAAATCTATCAACCTAATGACTCACTTCATATCCACTTGGCTCGATAATCCACGAATTATATCCAATATCGGCAAAATTCACGTAAAGTGACTTTTTTTTACAAGTATTTTTGATTCTTTTCATCCTTTTTACATGACTTTTCCCATTTTGACCGTGACTTTGACCTGCATCCCATACTCTGTTGATACCATCTTCGTAATCGTCATCGATGTCTCTTTTATACCTTTTGAGACGCTCATAATTCCTTTTCTCTTCCTTCCACCGAACATTGTGATCTTTCCGTGACATGTAAGACAATAAGAGAACAGGATATTCGTGTTCCATATCCTCATTGTTATTTTTGGGCATCAATGATAAACGAAAATCAATTTTGGAATCTTCATGATAAATAGAAAATACTGAGCGTACCCGTAAAATAATTTTCAAAATATTATTTGGAAGGGTGACATTTTGAAGGAGCTTCTTTACTGGTTCTGTAACGGTGAATGAAATCCAAGTGTTTTCGAAATGGAATAAATGCCGATTGTCTAACGGTAGAAATTGATTGACTGTTTCATTAAATACGAGGAGGGTTACTACCCTTTCAACACCTAAAAGAGCAAAAATTTTGCACTAGTAATAATATTGTTTTATGGATAATCATCTATACATTTATAAATAACGTTAATAGAAACTGTTAATTCACACATCGATTATTGTTATCGATATATCGATATTTATTATACAGGATGGCCCAAAGTAATGATAGGAATTTTTAAAAAAAAATCGTTTCTACTTTCTACATATCTTCAATTTTGTACCATAATTATTGATGTCTAAAACTATAACAATTACTAGCGGCCCGTCCCGGCTTCGCACGGGTAGTAGTAAGGATCCCTAATTGATCAGTTATCGAGCGCAGGAAATAGCTAGAGTGCCTGCCCCTTCCAACATTGTACCCGCCTCCCAAGGGCAGGGTTCGCTGGTGCGCACCTGAATGATTAAATTACTAAAACAACTATTAAAAAATAGAGGTTGGTGATGGAAGGGTGAAAATTTAGGGTTGTATGTATTTTTTAATGCCACATTATAAAAAAATTAAAAAAACAATTTGTGTCCAAAAAATTTAAAAAAAATGTTAGGGGTGGTTAACCATTATCACTTAGGGGTATGAAAAATAGATAGTAGCGATTCTCAGACCTACTGAATATGCATATAAAATTTTATAAAAATCGGTCAATTAATAACTAACGATATATTGACCACCATATGTAGTTATCGGCACATATTTTTTTTATCGATAAAACCAATAACTAAAATGATTTAATTCATCAATTCATAACGGACAATGTCCATTTTAATTCTCATTGAAAAAGTTTTACTAACATCTCACTCACTGGGTTTAAAAAAAAATAATTTGAAATTCACTGTTTCCTTTATTGAATGAGGTCAGAAAATAAAATTATTTCTCAGAATTCTAGTTAGTCTTTTGTTAGTGTTAGGTCTTAATTAGGACTCTTATTTAAAGAAACTTCATATATTTCACACCTTCCATTTTTGTAATTAGGCCACGAAGCCTTATAAAGGAGACCACTGACTAGTTTACTTAATTTGGCTTAGGATTGTGACACGAAATAACAAACATTCCATCCCTTTATTGTTTCATTAGTAAATAAATGTGAAGATGTGCAGATTTGTTGTTTGCTATTACATACTTAATTAATAGCAGGATCGGATTCAATATTTTGGAACGAGGGTCCACAAGTCCTTTCGTTTTACTGATTTTGAATTTGTATTTTAACTTTGAAAAGAATAAGAATTTATTTGAGATACACAATAACTCACAATTATCGGTTTCTTGTATATTCAGATGTGTTGATTTCACATTAGTGAAGATGAAATTGTTTAAGGATTTTTCAAAAACCCTCAAAATGATGTGTCATAAAATTAGTTTAAAAAAATTAAAGAAATTAGACACCTACATAGTTAGTTACAAATAAAATTAAATGTTCACCTATTATTGACTTTGGCTTTTGAACAAGAGTTAATATTTTTAGTTCAGCACTTAAGAGTTCCTCCTCTTCATTCGGAGCAGGTACATCGAAAGCGAGCATATGGTTTTCGATTATGTCTTCGACGGTTGGTTCCAAAAAAGATGAACCTGAAAAGAAATAAAGAAAGAAGATCAAAAATTAAATTCAGGAGCAAACAACGAGCCCTTTTTTTAAAAAAAAAAAAAAACGGGATTGATAATGGCTGGTAGAATTTTTCGTATACAAAAATTTGTAATTCCATTGATAAATTTGTGACCATAGGCGTTCAGTTTTTTAAAGAATATACTCGTTCTTTACACCTGAATTTCTGGCTTTCTTTCTTAAGAATAAAATCGGGGGAAAATTATAGATTTCAACCCCTACATAATAAAGTATTTATATTATGATTTGACAGTGTTTGCAAACGGTTTGTGCAAGGGTTTAAGTTGGAGTATAACTAATTAACGTACTTTTTGCTATAATAATAAACATTTTGCTAAAAATAGAAATTATTCTAGGTAACGTACTTTTCGTGTTGTAAAGTTACATAGTAGAATTGCTTTCTTCGGAGAAATTTTTGAAAACTATTTACACAGAAGTTAATTTTATTTATCTGTCACGTTCAGATCTCAAAATAATTTTCTTTTACTTGGAAAAATTATTTTATTAAAGTATGTAAGTATTTTTGTATCTAATATTTATTTTAACTCTTGCATCGAAAACAAAAAAAGTTTAATAAAGAACTACAACCCAGGGGCGGACTAGTGAATTTGGGCTGAAACACTGAATGGATCCCTATCCCACTCCCAAAAAGCATAAAAGTCGATGATGTCCAGTAACAAACTAGAACAGACACAACGAAGAAAAATTGTCATCGTTTTGATGACTTAAAAATTGCAAAAAGGAATTGTTTTCTATTTTTTAGTTAACTTTTGTGTTTTTTTAAGTGACCTAACCTAACCTAACTTAACATAACCTAACTTAACCTAACCTAACCTAACCCAACTTAACTTAAAAGAGGCTAATCTATTACTGAAATTGTCATAAACCCTGCATTACTTTACTTAATATTTCCTTTTTGATTTTTGGGAATTCCCTTCAGAGCCCAGGGTCCAATATTAATAAAATTAATATAGTACTACCCTGGAGCTATACAAAACCCAACTCAAAAAAATAATTAAAATCTGTTCTTAAATGAAGATGTTCTGCACGAACATAATAAGTATAGAAATATACAGACGAATTGAAAAAAAATTCTTTTTTGAAATCGGTTAAAAATTAAAGTTAAAATATAAAAAGACAAATACAAATTTCCCCTAAATTTTATTTACATTTAAAACTTGTTTGTGAAACTTAAATAATTTTCCCTTTTTATTATCAAAAAACACATAAATACAGAAATAAAAAATACCTCCTTGTTTCGGTACTACACTTCGTACAACATCAGGTCTTGTACAATTTCTTCCATAGTTACTTTTGGTCTGTTCGTATAAATCTAGCATGAATTTGGGGACATGAACCCTTTTTTTGGCATTGGATGCGCCCTCTTCCTGTGAATCTGTTATCCGAGGGGTGTTTAATTCGCCGAATTCTGAGACATCGTCACTGTCCTCAACTTCCACTTGTCCGGAAACAGAATTTTCCCGAAAATACGTTCTTCTAAGTTGAAAAACAAACCAAAACAAAACTATTATACCGATGTAATAAAGGACACCGTGCCACGTTCTATGGGTTGTATGATGTTGATGGTCATGTACTGTGTAAAAGTTCATCTTCAACTGGACCAGCGTCGTCGGGCGTCAAGACGCACCGTTGTTGTTGACTCAAAGCTCTTGAGATACGATGCCTGTTATCTAGTAGTTTTCGGTTCTTGGCTTGAGACTTACAATGTTCTTGTCTGTCGGTGTTTCTTAATGAAGAAGTTGATGCTGTGGATACTTGATTTACGCAAGGAACTGTCATAATTAACTGAAGTGTATTTTTCCTTTGATTTTAAACGAGTTCAGAGCCCACACTCTTTAATTCGAAGTCTATACATATATTTCGGATTTATTAATAGTTAAGATTATGCCACACTGAATTATTTTTCAGAACAGAAATGTTGTTATATACAGGGTGATTTTATTTTATTTAGATTAAAATTCATGACACTTCATCATCAAAGATAACAAAATTTTTGGGGGTAAAAGTTGTAATTGCTAGTAAAGTCCTGACAGCAATTTTGATAATGGTGTAGGTTTGGATTTGTTCAGATATTTCCTTGACATCCTCTGTACTCTTCCAAAGAGGTTTCCGAAAAGTAAAGTATCCTCAAAGTTTGTAGGACAGCAATGTCTTCAGATTGTACAAATTGGCCTCCAAACAATCTGAGTCTATATTCATTTATCATGAGACAATATTGTAGTGTTCATGGGTTTATTAAATATTTATTTACAAGGCTAAAGTACAGGTACAAAATTTATATACACCTAGATTAATAATAACTACTTAAAAACACTATTAATTAATACGGAACTTAGCTTACTATTTATTTACAACACTCACTTATATGCGCGTCTCTATTTATTTATCTTTTCACTTCTAACACTGTCGATTTATCTCGGATGTTACCACTGTCACGGTCAATTCATTACTGACTCACTGTCGAACGTCTTTCCACTTTTATAGCATCGTGGAACAATCTAGAAGAGTCTCGAAGTTTGTTTACATTGTTTACGTTTTCAGCGAGCCGCTTAATTACATTCCTAGAAGGCAGGTACGGAACACACGTACACAAACACATCGCACACTGCCGACACCGGCCTTGGCTAGTCGAGCCGGCCGGCAACGCATACAAGCGTACCCGGTCGCACACAAGCACACGCGTTCGCTACAATATTAAAGTACCTATATAGATAGATTCTTCCCTCTTTTTTCTCCAAAAACGACACGGGGGGTCGACTGTTAGACCTGATATGTTTCTGTGGTATTGTAGTTCCCCAAGTACGGTAAAAATTTCCACCAGAATTTTAGATCTTATAATGTTGAAACTGAGGAACTCATTTTGCCAGTCTCCACAGTCTTGGAATAGATTAGCCCCAATTAGGCTTCGTGGGCTGTAGTTTAGGGCCTCGGCCCATCAAGGAACCCCTTTTATTTTGAGACTGCAAAGAATCCCTTTATATTCAGATGAAGAATTAATGGCGGAAACCACTCCTTCACGTAGTTTCTCCACTTTGAAGATTAAAATTCGTAACAACATAGATATAATCGATTTTTCTGAAAGTGGAAATATTTGAGAAGGTGGTGTTGGGGGTGGTGTGGTGTAGTGGATGGGATAGTGGTGGTGGTGGTGGGAGTTGGGGTTAGCATTGGGAGTGTAGTAGATATTGGGGGTGTGGTAAACGTTAACCATAAGAACAACACTGGTGGTGCAGTAGGTGTGATGGTGGCAGTGGTGTAGGGTTTGGGTAGATGTCGAGGTAGTGGTGGTATTGGAGACGCGGTAAACGTTAAAATTTCGGAAATAATGGTCACCCTAAATACTTATAAATGAGTAAATAAGTACTGGAATTTCTTAACTGAATATTGTGGATTGCGTGAGTTTCGCCTTGTAACTTCCCATAGACTAATCGCAGTTGTTGATAAAGGCAAGGTCAGCGCTTGTACGCAGTTACATAGATATGTAGTTATTTCGGGACAAATACTAAGAGATGTACAAACAAATAGGTATCTACTATCTGTTTAAAAATTCCAATTTTATTTATGATATTGTGACTAACAACAAATTAAATAAAATAACGTAGCGCTTTCCAAAGTGCTTTTTTAAGCTCACGTCTCTTGTAGTAACCACCGCGAACTACGGAGTAAGCTGCTGGAAATTATCGACAAAACTGGGGTTACTAACGCTACGTCATAGGCCAGACCAATGGCAGTTCGCTGTCTGCGTCCCTGTCTCGAGTTCACGTAACGTATTATCACAGATCGGTCCGTTCGGTTGGTTCAACATGTCAAAATTGTCGGGTTTTCGTTAACGTCAAATTTGCGTGGCTCAATGTTTTATTTATTCCGTGTGATACCGTGAGGAATTTTTAATGTCACTGGATACGGCATCTCATTCCTGACTCTTGCACTTGTTATTTTGATTCGAATTTGAAGTGAGACAGTCGAGCAGTCGAGAATCCCTTAAAGTTGCTCTGACGCGTCATGTTCTAGCTGGAAGAAGTCCAACTCCAGCACTGCAGTAATAAGCTTTCGATTTCCATGCCGTGTTTCGACATGCCGCTAAACGTGTACTGCATGTGGAAAGTGATTATTTAATATTTATCTATATTACAATATATTCCTTTGTCAAAATTTTTAATAAGTGCCTTTATTTGTCGGCATGAACTCAGTTGACAGAAGTTAACCCTATTGTTAGTCTACTGTTAAAATTCTAGTCAAAATAGGTAAAAGTGTAGCTAATACGAAAAATTAAACATGCTCGGCTTCGATTCTGTGGTGAACTTCATTTCCACGTTTTCCGGATTCGTCCAAGGAAATCTATATCAGTTTGGTAAGTGGAAGAACCTTTTTATTTAATAGCATACCTATTCAACATATAAATAAATATCTTTGCAAAATTAAACTTGCAGAACGAATCAGGTGGTTAATTTTAAACGAGATTAATTATCTATTGAAAATTCTGCATAGGCAATTAATTAAGTTAGTGTCAGGATTGTAATTTACAATTACTTTAAGTAGGTACCTTTTTAAAAAGAAAACATGAAAACTAGATGAAAGGCTCAAATTCAAATTTAACAGAAAAGATTGCTTGTTGGAAAAAAGTATCTGTGGTACCTACCTATATGTATGACGGTTTGACCCAGTCAGTACTTAAATAATAAAAGATAAATCGACCATGAAATCCTATTCCGCTCCGTAGTAATTAGAGGGGCTTTTCCACTTCTCTACTTAACGTTACAGAAATCAATAATTTTTTTTTTATTTAGTCAAGGTTTCGATACATAAATTAGTAGCAGATATCGACAGAAAATTCAATTTTGTGTTGCTGTTGTAAAGAACCTTTATCTCTTTGGAGACAGAATTTCAGAATAAAGAAAAAAGGTTTTGAAAAAATAATCAAAACTAAAGCAGCTTTCTGGTACTAAGGCGAATGCGTATAAGTATTTTTTTTAAATTATAATGCCACTTGAAAAAAATACAATAAGCAATTATTTTAGTTTGGCAAATTTCTGTTCAACGTGTTTTTTAAATCTGTAAAATAGGAAAACTACTAACTAAACTGTAAAACTGTGTATTGATTGTGTTATGTATTTGATTTTTCGCCCAACGTTTATAATTCGATAGCTATAAACATTATACCTACGTAAGGGTGGAAAAAAGGGCTTGAAATGGTTCGTCTAATAAATAGACACTTCACGAGTACTTAGTGCTTGCATAGTGCCCTTCTTTTAAATCTTGACATTGAACTAAAACACTTCCATAGATACTTACGTTGAAAAATGTTCCAGATTTTCGAAAATGGTTTGGAATATTCGACAATAATCTAGAAAGTTCCAAATGTTTCAAGAAGTTGTAGGATATTTCAGAGCTTTTTCGATAATGTTTTCAAAAATGAAGTAGAACTTTCAAAAATGTTTCAGTTTTTCGAAAATGATTCAAAATATTCGGCAATGATTTACATAGTTGCAAAAGTTTTAAGAACATCTAGAATATTTCGGAGCTTTTTCGAGAATGATTTCGAAAATCTACTGAATATTCAACAGTGATTTAGAAAGCTCCATATTTTTCAACAAAACTTTGAATATTCTAGAATGCTCGAGAATAATTTAAAATGTTCCAAAAGCTTCCACAATATTTTATGATATTCTGAGGTGACCCAGAATGTTAGAGAACGATATCTGCGTAAGTCTAACGATAAGGTAGAAAAGTACATAGGTCTTAAGGTAGTTACTCATCTGCACGAGAACGCGAACGAGGCATTCGTACAAATGTGAACGTGTTACCGAGGCGCCACAAACTGCCTAGAGGTGAACGGCGTACGGCTGAACGTTATTTTTTTATTTTGGTACGTAAATACCGCTGCTAAGGCTGCTACACATCTGCACGCGAACGCGAACGAGGCATACGTACAAATGTGGATATGCACCGAGGCGCGACAGACAAACTGGCTCGAGTCGTTCGGCGAACGACCGACCGAACGCTATCCGTCTGGAATCGGTACTTGAAAGAGAATTCGGTTCGTAATCATATTGATATGAATTTGACTAGAGCATACATATAGGATAGGTAGAGGTGGTGTAAATTTATCTTATCTATAATTATTAAATTAAAAATCGCCTGAACATATTCTTAAGAGTCCATCTTCTTCCTATTTAATTAAATGTTGCTGGTATCGGAGTGAAAACCCATCCTGGTACAAAGGAGTCATCTATCTACCAACGCCACACTTGGCACTATCAAACCGTCTCACTCCGTGTCTCCGTGTTTACATTTTCATGTGAGAGAACTATTACTAAATCAGTCGAACAACCAATGTGTTTAGTCTACTAGTAAAAGATTTATTGGGACACTTCGGCGGTGTTTATTTTGTGCCGACAAAGGCGTGTGTTTGTTGGATGACCAGGTGAGTGTGCGCGGCGGTGGAATGAAGGGAGAGGTCGGTTCGAACTATGCAGTAGAGATCGAAAGGTAATGAAGAGAGGAATGCACGTCAAAGAATATAATGCACGTTTGATCGAAAGTTTTATTATTTTGTTACATTTTAATGAAAATTAGAATTAAAGTTTGTTAAATAAAGAAAAGAAAGGAAAACGAACGAGCAATTTTATTTTCCTCATGTGAGGTGGTCCTTCAAGTATGTGAACACGAAAACGACAGTCAACGTTTCAACACAATGAATATTCGAGTGAATATAAACCTATGCTGTGCATGAAAGCATGAGCCTACTATTATAGTGGAACGCTGCTACTTCGATGCCTTGGCGAACGTATGCGGTGTTCACTGCCTCGCTTCATTCGCGTTTTCGTGCAGATGAGTAGGGTAGCCACCTTTAGGCCGCTCGCAGACTCGGCCATTTCGTGGTCGCCACAGACGCGTCCACTTAAGTCCCTCGCAGTCTCGGCCACTTTGTGGTTCACCGCATGCTGCGGACTGTATTTTATATACATTTCATATAGTACCGGCGCACTGATCTAACGTCTTATTTTTAATGTTTCCGCTTTACGGGAATACGTCTAAAGCTAATACCCATACCCGGGTTCGAACCGACAACGACCTGCGCGGTAATTCGCTGTTCAAGTCGCTCGGTTAATCATCATTGCCTCGCGGCCACCTGGCCGCCCGCCTACGGCAGTAGCTCGTTCTCGCTACTTGTAGCCGCCACCGGCCACTCGTTTTCCCTCGCAGACTCGACCACTTTTGGTAACCATCGTTTAAATTGGGACGGACTGGGAGAATTTTATTAGACGACATTTTTACTAAAACATTAAAAGACTGTTTTTATTTAATATTCGTACGTCTTCATATGTAAATACGGTTGAAATTAGTATACATTTTTAAAAAATAATTCTTTATTTATATCTGTGCTAAAAGTAGAGACCGCACCTGTCTACATAAAAAAAAAAAACTTGTTAAAAGTGGCGTCTACCGACTTCTTTTAAAAAGTGGAGTCCGCTGGCTTCTTCCTTGGTGGCGACCACGCAGTGGCTAGTACTAGCGACGTAGAGCCTTTTTACACGAGCCACTTTTCGGCGGCTGCTGTGGTCGCCACTGTGGCGCTTCTAAACGCGTGTACGGCGTTTTTGCAGCGTTTTGCAAGACCACTAGTCGCTACTAGCGCGAACGGTTTTCTTAATAAAATGTCTCGTCAGTGTGAATTATACACAGAAATCGAAAAGATGGTTTCAGATGAGGAGGCGCTCTTGTTAGCTATTCTTTTAAGACGCAGAAAAGTACAAAAAATTAAAAGTAACGGAACTTACTGGGTTCATCCACTAGTGGCCGAACGTTATCGAAAAGGACTCCTCCGTTTAAAATAATGTTTCGCTAAAAAGTTGGCGTCGGCCGAGCGTTAGTGGCGACCACTTTAGTGGCCCGTGTGAAAAGGCTCTTAGTGGACGCGTCTGTGGCGACACAAAGTGGCTGAGTCTGCGAGGGGCCTTACTCTTGATCTTGATTTAAAAATTAACATTAATTTTTCGAATTATATTCTGAACATTTTCAGAATTTCTATTTTATATGTACATTTTGGTGTGAACTATAAAGACAAATTCTGAACACTACTACATTTTTACAGCATTATCATGCAGTGTAAATGAACTTGTTCGTTTATAATTATTATACTAATTATTGTGTGTATGCATATTTTAACCCATTAATTAATTTGCATCACATTTATTTGGCGGTATAATTTTTTTAGTTCATTCAAGGAAAAACGGTGTTGATGTTTTTTCACATGTGTAGATAAATATTTGATCCACAAACGTAATGCAACATAATTCTAAATTTAAACTCTCTCCTATCGTACTTCGTTCTAAAAGGTAGACGTAGTATACTTTGTATGTGTCGATGTCAGACAGACTAAAGTCCAATGCGTTTTTCAGAGCACATTTTTCCCCAGTTTTTTTCTATCTCGTTTTGCCGGATGTTAAAATTTTTACTTTGTGTCATTAGTCATCACGTTACGCTATTGATAAGGTTCTTTGGCTTGCAAATAATTGCTTACATTATGTATAATTTGTTAGTGAAGTGAATATATTAAAATCATTTTAATGCTGTTGTCTAAAATCAGTTTTCTAACGAAGATAAGTGACGGTTAAAGACGTTTTAAAATTGGTAATTCAATGGTTGATTTCTTCAACATTGGAGGTTAGAGTGTCGTCCTAATGTAAATAATAAATTAAGTACAAGTAGTTTGCACTTCATAAATGCAGCTGAAGAGAATAACAGAAAAATTTGGCAATATCGGAAACGTTTACATCAATTAGTTTCTAATGTATTGTTTTTTAGAAGTAGACCAATTAATGTCCACTTAATGTTTACAAATCTGAAACCAACCATTACCGTGATTATTTCAATTTAGTTTTCTAATATTACCGAGGGACGTTTAATTTAAAAATAATTAATTATCCCTTATAAAGAAACATTTTTTATGAATGCACAAAGAGGATCTGACGAAAATAAAAGTAAAAAATGGTCATAACTGACTACAATAAAACAAACGTTTAAATTTTTTAAATAAGAAAATCAGGGGCGCCCTTAAGTCCCTGAACGAAAATGATAAATTAGGAGTACCTAAAGCGATTAGAGAATCAAAGTAATGTGGCGTATGGTGTTACTATCGTTATTGAAGGCCAGAGCGCTGACGCGCAACGTCATATAAGTAGGTCCTCGTAAGGAACAATTTTAATCTTATAGCCGAGGTATTTATCGTGCAAAATTTTTTATTTGTTCGCGGATTCTTGTAGAGGAAGATCAGAAGAACATTTGTGCAAATTTTTAGCATTGACAATTAATTGTTACTACTCATTTAACGTTAAGTTTTGCAAAACGTGTATTTCGATCTTTCGACGCTTACGTAGCCAAAACCGTGTTAGATATAAAAAAAAAGTATATAGACCTTTTTGTAGATAATTAAATTCTCTACTAAAAAGTCCGGGGCAGCACCTATATATTTTTTAAAGGTAAAAAAATACAACGTTTAAAAGACGCGCTTCAAAGTGTAATGTACCGCCTAAGCGCTCTTGTAGTGCTATTTTTTTTTTACCTGTAAAAGATAGAGGGATGCTGTCCGGGACTTTTTTATATGAAATTTAATTCTCTACAAAAAGGTCTCTATACTTTTTTTCGTATCTATCACGGTTTAAGCTACGTAAGCGTCGAAAGATCGAAATACACGTTTTGCGTAACTTAACGCTAAATAAAAAGTAGCAACAATTATTTGCCAGCTTAAGAATTTCGACAAATTCTCCTCTGATCTTCCTCTACAAGAATCCGCGATCAAAAAATTTTTTACACGATTAATCCCTTGGCTGCAGCACTGACCAGTTCCCTACGAAGACCTCTTTTAATAACTAAGCGATGACGTTGAACATTAGTACTTGGGCCTTCATCAGTCTAGTGCGTAATTTATTTACATAGTCCAAAATAATTCAGTTAATATACTTAACCTAAAAAGCAGTTGTGAGGTAACGCGAACGGTGGTTTAATTTTTGTGAATTTTTAACAATATCTACCCTTTAATAATCTTATGGTAGTTAAAGTGATAAAACTTTGAACATTAATGGGTAAAAATTATGTTGTGAAAAGTCCTTCAAGTGGGCTTTAAATTAAAAAAAGGGATTCGCCTTAGTCTCTGTCGTTTTTTCTACCAACAATTTGTATCTAATTGATTAACCATTTTTTACTTTTATAATCTTCTTGAAAAAATTAACTTTTTCGGTAATTATTTAGAAGTGGGGCTCCAGACAAAACTGGCCCCAAAAAAATTTTCACCCCTTGGAGACCATTTTAATACATCAAAATAGTTCATTTACGGTGGGGGAAGACATTTTCAATAATTGTTTATAAACAAAAACATTGTTATAAACAAAAAATTTAGAAATTACCAAATTAAGAGAAAATTAAAATAGAAGGTAGTTATTGAGAAAATTGCTCCAAAAACTTTCTTGTATTGCACTAAAAAACTTTTTAGTGCATCAAATGCATTCTAGAGGTGGGGGAGATATATTTTTCACAAAAAAAAACGTCGTAATAATTCCCTGTCTTGAAATAGGTTATGGTAGAGGGTGGGTGTGTTTATATATACATACCCCACACCCCAAAATTTTAATTTAATAATTAATTTGGTATTTGGTTAGGTTAGAGTACGGGATGTAGGGTATGTGTATGTAAACACACCCACCCTCTACCATAACCTATTTCAAGACACATTGAATTATTTGGAGCAATTTTCTCAATAACTACCTTCTATTTTAATTTTCTCTTAATTTGGTAATTTCTAAAACTTTAAATTTTTTGTTTATAACAATGTTTTTGTTTATAAACAATTATTGAAAATGTCTTCCCCCACCGTAAATGAACTATTTTGATGTATTAAAATGGTCTCCAAGGGGTGAAAATTTTTTTGGGGCCAGTTTTGTCTGGAGCCCCACTTCTAAATAATTACCACTTTTTCTTTTGTTTATATTAATTCCTTTTTTACTTCTCTATTCTACTTTAATCCTCATAATTGAACTCATTTAGGCGGATATTTTTCATGTACCTGCAGAAATGGTTCTTCTTACCTCTATCCTCTACCCTCCAAGTTTTTTAATGATTTTTAATGTATGAGCCGCCATATTTATTGGACTTCGTCCATATATCAATTTCTAATTTTTTTATCATTTAATTCCTATTGGCTTTTCTGTGTGATGAAACCTCTACCAAAAAGAGTTGTAGATTATATTAAATGTGGCTGAGGGGAGGGAACAAACAGTGGGAAAAAATGAAAAACTAAGTTACCTTGTCACTAAAAACTCCTCTAAACATTAATAAAAAAATTCTTTCTACCCAAAATGTTAACGTATCCCGTTTTTTATTGACTATTTCAATGGCCTACAGACAGTACTTCTAATAAGTCAATAAATTAGGAGTAAATGAAAAATTAAAAAGAAAAACGTTTCGAAATAAAATCGAGTACCTACCTTCATCGAGTTTGTAATAAATTAAATCAATAAACAGTCAAATTAACGCTTTCTAATCGTCTAAAAAAAAAACTGATTAAGGAAAAATGAGAAGAGAAATGTAATCGTTAGTGTAATATTTACGAACATTTACACTTCAAATCCAAAGTTCATGTCAGAGTAACTTGAGGTGATACCACTAACGAGCAATATTTCTTGAATAACAAATAAGTGTATCTATTAGTAATTTATCTGCATATACATAAATGTAATAAATACCAATAATTGTTCGGGTGTGATTTAGTTTATTTACTTCCCTTCATCGTAACCGTTGAAAGAACATGTTATAATTTAGTTAAGGTGAACCCCCCCATCTGCCTGCAGGATGTTTGCTAAATCGAGAGCTTTATGTAAGTACAAATTTTGTAAAAAATACTTTCTAAAGAATAGCTAAATATAGTATTTAAAATACTAATACTAATACTTCTGGGTTTAATTTATTGGTTTTTAATAATTTTTACTTAACTAATTTAGTGTTTCTTACTACCAAAATATACAAAACAATACGTTAATATGAATTAAATTCAAGAACCATCTACAAGCTATTGCTGTCATCATGTTCCCGCTGGGATTCGAACCCGGGTCTCTCGCCTTACGCGCCATTGCTCTAACCACTAAGCTACAGCGACATGCCAGAGACGCGGGTTCGAATCCCGGCGGGGGCATGATGACAGCAATAGCTTTTTCCTCATTAATTTGAGGTAATTTGTAGATGGTTAAAGGATTTAATTCTCATTAATGTGTTTAAAATCACCACTGCTAAATATTTCTCGATATTTCATTGTTAATAGATACAAAACAAGTTCGAGGCTCAGGAATATTAAAAATAATTATAATACAAATATTATACACATATATATAAATTGCAAATACTATAAAAGTATTTAAGTAAAATATTTTACTTTGTTTACTCAAATACTTTATGAGTTTGGTAAAATAAAATATGTAATGTTTTTAAGAAATTTAAATAATATGCATACCTACACATCATATTTATTGTTTACTGTTTCTATAATTTTTGAATTATTAAATATTTTTCATATTTATGGTAAATTAGTAAGTAAATCATAAAGTACATACAGATATAAGTTATTATGGAAATGAAGTTAAAGAATAATAAAATAAATATAACAACATTGGATATGATATGATTTTATGAATATCAAAGAAATTATTTTGTTTGAATTTATTTCGAAATGTTTGGATCAAATTTGGGCTCAATAACAAGATAATGCCATTGTTTATCTAAAAATAATATTGTGTTTTTGGATTATAGTACTTAATTAGTTTAATTTGCTTTATTTGTATAAATATGCGTGATTGCAAACTATCCAAAAAAATTGTTATTTTATTTTTGTGATTAATATGGGTCATTGGATTCTAATTTTTCAGTTTCTTTTATATCATTCCTTAAAATGACTTATTTTTATATTAGTTTTAGTATTTATATCAAAACAGTGAAAAAAAGGCTGTATGGTATGAAAATATTTTTTGAAAATTTTTTTAGTCAACGCAAATAATTTAAAAACTGATAAAAATAAAAAATTAGGTATTGTACAGGAAATTTTGTGTCTTACAATAAGTATTTCAATTTGATTTTAAAAGAACAAATGAGAATCCTTTCCGAAGCTGAAGCCTACACGTATACAGGGTGATTTCTTATGTATTTTATCCTTTAATTTTTAAGTAAATACTGCACTATAATGCTTGATCGAAAATTATCGAGCATAATATATACCCTGGATTAAAATTTCGTTTAGAATTGAACAACGTAATTTTCTGTTGTTCTAAAATAGTAATAATCTAATGACATTCATTTGCTTCATTCTTTTAGCAACAAATTTAATTATTAATCCTATCTAAGGAATTTAGTATAAAAATATAAAATTTCATAAGGCACCTCAATTACCTAATCAATGTGTATCGATTATGATTCAAATTTAATTTGTATTTAACTACAGTTTATCCTTAGAAAATGCTTAGTAAAATGGAATTATGTATTTTTTATTTTGGGTTACTGTAGCTTTCAGGTGTAGTTTAAGGTACACATTCTATGTACACATAATGTATATAATGAGATCTACGTATTTATTATGTATTCGTCTCAAAAGTTAGAAGTTATGAATTAATTCACAACTCTTCGAACACTTCTGTTAGCTTAGTTGCATATGAAACTGTTCTGTGAACTACTTACTACAAAATCGAATATGTAGAGAAAATCTGAAACCGCTATTTATATCTGCTTCAATTTTGCCGAGATGGCTCTCTTATACACTGGACGACAGATTTTGATCAGTTTTCCATTTTATTTATGATACACTTAGTCTTTATCTCCATTAAAAGATCAGATCACGACATTTATATCAAATTATTAGAGATTTCATACACGTTGACAACAATGATAGCTTCAACTATGCATGTTCTCTTGCCACTAAGAGGAGGGGCAAGAAATGCAGTTCAGAGTACATACGGGGGAGATGAAAAAACTTGTTACTACGACAACCGCGTATCATTTGTGTGAGCGATTAGAAAAACGAAAATCATAAACCATAGTATTTGAATATTGAGAAACTAGGTTAGGTTAGGTTGGGTTAGTTAAAGAATTATATATTTTTCTTTTTTTCTTATTTTTAGACTGAGTAGTTTCAGATATTAATTAATTGTTGTCTATTTTTTTTAAATATACCTAACATTAAAACTGTTTATTTTAAAGTTGTAAAAATATATATTCAAGACCTTCCTCACAACAAGCCCTTTACAGTTTGCAACATTTTTTTTTAATTTCCCTTCACAAGTGGCCCCTTATATTTATTTATTAATTTTTCACATGTATGCTCTAACAGAGTATTTACATTTTGCCACTGCTTTACAACTTATTTAACAATCTTACTTACTTTCTATGCTTATCTCTTATAAAATCTGCCTTCATTTTCCCTTATTTTTTCTTCTCGGCTACTCTCATCATACTCGCATATTTCTTCGCACAAATCACGTATCTAAACTTCTTTTTTAAAGAGTTAAAGCTCTTACCGGGGTTTGAACTCACAACCTAGTGGTCGCCAATCTATAGCGCTAACCGTCCGGCCACTGTGCCTCCCTAGTGGCCTCTTATATTTAAAAGTATTTATGTTACACGCACAGAGCTTCATATGTGTATCATAACCTAATCGATCCAGCAGATTTAGAGTAAATTTTAATTGGTAATTTAATTAAAGAAATTTTCACTCCAGAGAAAAAAAAAACTAATCCCGAATTATTCATTTTATATCCAGCAGGTCCCTATAGGCATCAAGTATTGAGCTCTAAAAAGTTTTTTTTCGAAAATCCCATAATCATATGTTACTTTGGCCTTTTTGAGACACATGTGTTCATTTGTCCATTATTTTTTCCTTTTTCTAATTACTGTCTCCGCCACTGGTCTCGTGCATTCACGCTGGCTAAACTATTCGTAAGTAGGTGTTAGTCCACGCTCTGAATATCTGTTTCCGCAAAACATACGTTTCGTATTTTTCCGCGCAATATATTATTCGCTAACAAGAAATAACGAAAGAGAGAGAGAGAGAGAGATAGAGAGAGAGAAATGGAAGATAAAATAGAGATAAAGGAGGACAGTGGTGGCCTCCAATTTACAAGATGCTGGCGCTCCGCGTCATCATTATTATAGCAATTCCGCGATCTGAGTCGAGGTGAACGACCGGCTCAGTTGGTCACTGTACCAACACAACGGAGTTGCAACGGAGCCATTAAGAAGAGGACGCAGGCGGAAGACCAGGCAACCGACTTCCAAGTCGGCCGAACCCGAACACGTCATCGCCATTTAATAACACACCACACACCGTTTCGAATGGCTCATTGTTCTTTTCCATATTCGGAAGACACTGATGATCACTTATCCCAAGACATTAAGGATAACCAGAATCGGTGATGATGATGCTACAGCAGTAACTAGATTCGTCTAATGAAGTTGACTGTTTTATAGTATTTTAGGCAAAATAGTATTTAGGGTGCGTTCCAAAACTATTGTTTATAATTGCTTTGAGGAATCTCCCAGATACCTCATATAACTCCCCATAAATTTCAAGTAAATTTGAACACCTTTCCCGTTTAGACTAGCCGGTGAATGTAAGAATTACTTTTTATTTGAGTTTAGTTTTATTTCGAATTCTCTTACAGTTTTAGGAGTTGTCACTTTTTTATTGAAAATTTCCTCCCCATTAAGTACGTTTTTTTTTTCAATTTGCACTATCACTTATGGTTTTTGAGTCATTTACAAAATGCTAAATGTCTACTACTGTTTTTATGTATAAGTTAAATTTTTGACAATTTTTCGTTGGTGCGGTAATTATGTTAAACAGTGTAGGTACTTCGTTATTAGACAAACGTTCCTTCTTTCTCCTCTTTAAGTTCAGTGCCCTGCACGTACGTACGAGTACCTCCGCATAAATTAATCGCAAGTCCATCATCGTGTCCCCAAACAGCAAAGATCAGTTTCAGCAACGAGGTGTGGTACTTCGTTCACTAATTTCCGTATCTCTTCAACAACGACGAACATTCTGAACAATCTCCTCTTTAATCAATCTTTTCCAGTTCCGCTCCATTATTACTGCCGCTCCTTTCGCGTAAAGCTCGCCGACACGACACGGCACGATGCGGCGAGGTACGTTCAGTGACGCCGCGCTGGGTCGGGAACGTTTCGCGTACCTACAACTTACCGAATGTGGAACGCAGCAACGAGGGTGCATACCCGGAGGCGATCAACGGTCTTCCATTGTTAACGGTGCGGCTTACTCGCGACCGCTTTGGGTTGGTCCGGGTTGGGCAGCGACCGGGCAGGGCCGGCTAGAACGGGTTAGAGTCTCGTCGCCGAAAACAGTATCATCCAGAAAATAAAGTTGCATATGGACAAATTATGACTTACGATGTAACCTACAATTATCAGGCGTAGAAAGATAGGGAGACATTTTGAAAACCTGGAATGGTCATGGTATTTACTAATGCTCGGTAATGTCAACAAACAACAAATACACATTAATAGTTGTACAAACTTTAGAAAGAAATTTCGGGATAGATAGCACTATTTTTTAACATGAAGGCACGTATATTTAACGAAAACAAGTCAAGTCTAATGAAGAAACGTAAAGACATTAGAATCTCAGAAATTTACTCCGAAGAGATCCTCATGGAGCATGAACCAACGGGGTATTTCTGAAAGTGAGAACGTAGAAAACTACAAGTTCTATAGCGACAATTACACAATTACCTTTTTTGAAAACGAACTGATTACGAGCCCCTATGCCAAATTGTTTAGGTTTTGTATAAAAACATTTAGCTGCTATTTCTGCAATTTTGAGTCGATAGGAGGCGACTGCCAAAAATTTAACAAAACCTCCTAGACCTAGGCAGACTGACACGTTTCACTTAAAACTCCCATTAGGCTGCGTTCTTCATTTTCTTTTGGCAGAAGTTTTGGAATGATAAAAAGCAATTCAAGCTGTAGAGTGGTAATAAGATTTTATTCTTTGTGAACTCATCTGCCATCTATAATTAAAGAAGTTGTGGATATTAAGAATCCAATTTGGGACGATATTTGCTGCCAATCTTCTTTAGTTTGATTATTTTTTCATAGAGATTTTGTTTATTAAAAAAAAAAATAAAGGTACGTACTGTAGCGAACACGAGTATGCTTGTGTGCGATCAGGCACACTCGTACGTGTTACGGACCGACTCGACTAGCCGCCGACGATTTCGGCGGTGTGTGCGTCGTATTTGTAAACGTGTGTCTCGTACCTGTCTTCTAAGAAAGCAATTAAGCCAACGATCGCCGAAGAATCAGTAATAAATTGACAGTGGCAGTAGTGACAAGATAAATAAATTGAGACGCGTATAGTAGTATAAAGTGTAAATAAATAGTGTAGTTAGTGATCTAAGTTAGTAATATAATTCAATAGTGTATTTAAATTTAATTAATAATTAGTGTATTTATATTGTTATTGCTGTATATAAGCATTCAAATATAAATTTTAGTAAATCCACGAACATTTCAGTATGATAGGATGTAAAGTAGGTACCTACCTATATATTTATTGTATGTGGAAATATTTTAACGTTTCGTCTCACATAGGAGGCTTCATCAGGGTTAAGTTTGAAAATTAGTTAACTATCTTTGAACTTTAACCCTGGTGAAGCCTCGTATGTAAGGCGAAATAGTGATGCAGTTTCACATACATACAATAAGTACGTACCTATACCTTATACACCCCATCAAAGAGTGATTTTTTTTAATTAAAATAATAAGGGAAGATATGGATTTTTTAACTCATATATGAACTTAAACACTCACTATTTTAATTGTTAAGGATTGACAATTTTTTGTAGCTTTGTGCTTATTAGCATATGTATAATGTATGTATGTATTAATGTACGTATGTTAGTATGGATATTGTATACATGCAAAGGCTTAATAAGAAAACTAGCAGCCGATCTAACTGGTCGATCGGTTAAGGAAATGTATCTATATTGTATTTAAATGAGAGAAAGTCAATTTTTACGTGAAAAACAACAAAAATCGCGGCTGTTCCTTATCTACGAGCACGAAGCTTGTAAATCTTGGGCTTGGGACTCGCTACAACTTTCATGCGACTTCTCGGTGCCAGCTCTCAATTCCATGTTGGGGTTTGATCACGGTTCTTTACATGCTAATATACATTTACTTTGAGTTATAAGGATCAGCTTCACGTGGGTACTATGTACAGGGCGGCGAAACATATAATTTCACTTAACAAGGTACAACACATAACAAATTAGGTAAATTAAAAAAAATGTTAACCTAACCTAACTTTCCCTATCCCAATATTAAATCGGATCCCGAATAAATTTTATTTGCACTTTTTTCTTGTCGTCTGCTTAGAGGTTCAGCTTCTTGAGTCCCCATGATAGGGTCTATGAAGGTTTCAAATAATTTTTTCGATACCTTCTTTATTTGTTTCTCAAGTTCTTAACGGCTTTCTGGTCCAGGAACTTGGAAGCCCAAGTAGGTGCTGCATCTACTGTTAGCTTTTTTCTTTTTACCATCAATTTTTGTAGCTTTTTGAAGCGACCAATTCATATTTATTATTTATCATACCTAATAAAACGTTCTTCTCTTTTCATCTTCTATTCGATTAAAAATATACGTGGATATGTGTGTTATTTGTTGTATGTGGGCCGTTCAACGGGCCAATTGGTCGGTTCATTTTTTGACTATTTGTATTTGTAAGTAATATTCGTGCAAGGTTTTTGAACCCAAGCGAAAAGACCATAAAAACAATTGAAGGTCCGAGTTACCGTTCGTTCGTTCGTTCGTTCGTTCGTTATTGTTGTTGCTGTAACGTTGGTTGGTGGTATTGCAAAATTTGCAACCGAGTTTTCTACAACCAGAAGAACCGCATGACTAAAGGGGATCAAAGAACTCGGTGTTTTGATGTTATCGTTGCTAACTTCATCCTTCGAAACATGGTTACCTGTAACCGATATTAATAAGACATCTGTTACAATAAACAGATTAAAAATCCGTGTTGTCATCTCCCATTGAAGAATGATTTTACTAGGAATTTTTTTCATATGTTTCGCAGCGTAAAAATAAATATTTTTTACATTTACATTTTTTATATTATTATCTACTATTATTAACTAGACTACGCTATGATGGACATTAGAAACGTAAAGTCCAAAATTTCTAAATATTGAAAAAGCAATAAAAATATTGTTGAATTTTTTAATTTCCCATGTCTCGTTGGAAGATTACAATTTCTTCAACTGTCTTCACTTTCTGATAATGTAATCGAATAGATAAATAATAATTTTCACTAGTTTTTCCTCCTATCGGTTTCCATAGCGTTTTGATGGCCTTTGTTTTCTTACTTTTTTCAACACTTAAGCACTATCACCATCATTGTCTGCCTCACATCCTTAAATATTTTCTAGTAGATAATAATGTAGTCCAGGTGCAAGTCTTTTTCTGTTCCTTTTTGCTCTTGTTTATACCACTATATATGTATCTAACTAGCCTTTTTTTATCTTAAAAAGTGTTCTATCATCCTGCCTCCAGATCTTCTTCATCAACTTTTCCTAACGCTTCATCATCATCGTCAAGATCACTTCGTTGAGTATTTTTGACTAATAATTTAATCCAAGTCTTCTTGCTTTTGTTTCTACCACCACTGTGTTTTTAATTTACCCTTCTAACCCCAAAAAGTATCGAACCAATAATTTATCTTTCCTTTTCCTCTTATTGATTTTCATGCCGTTTAAGCGCCGTTTGTTCTCTTTTTCCCAGCATTTCATCATTATCATTAGCATCATCATCATCATCATCATGGTCACATTATTAATTATTAATAACAATTATTGTATTCTAATTCAGGTCTAGGTCTCCTTCTATCTTGATACTGCTGCTAAATTTTTCTAACTAACCTTTTCTTTCTTGACTCGAAAAGTGTTTACCCATAGATACTATCTCTATCTTTTTCCTCCAGTTGACATAAAGGCGTTTTTGTCACGGTCACTTTCTTACGTGTTTGCAAGCAATAATCTAATGCTTTGTCCTCTTTCTGCCCCTTTTTGCTCTTATTTCTGTCGCTATTACGTTTATAAGCAGTCCTTCATGTCTCAGAAAGTGCCCTACCATCCCAGTTCCATTTTTTTCTTAATCTCAATGAAGAAATCGCACCCTTATTTCTTCTGTTTTTCCAAACACTTCATCACCTCATCACAATCCTCACTATCAAAGCTGTTCTACCGTCCGATATCACATTTTTTTTTTGCACCCTCTATTTTCCTAATACTTTTCCAAATTATTCATATTCATTATCACACAGTCGTTATTTTAAAAACGGATCTTAACTCTAGGTCCCCCTCTGCCCCTTTTTATTCCTGTTTCATCCTCTAACCCTACATGTCTTAGAAGGTGTTCTATTATCCCATCTCCTTTTTCCTATCGTTGTCTTCAATGTTGTTTTCGCCCCTTTTGTTCTCCTACTATTTCTAATTCCTCCCCCATTTTTTACTAGGCCTATCCATGGATTGACGGTATTTTCAGCAGGGTTTTCTATGACATATGTTAAGGTTGTCAACCTTGTTATACCTGTGTACGCAATCACGCCAAATCCAAATGTAGCTAATAAAAAGAGGAAGTCTAAGTAGGTCACGTTTTATGATTTTATTTTATTTCCGCATGGCCAACCTTGCAGCCTGTCGATCTGCCGTTTGGTCGAAACTCTCGTATTTTTGTCCAGTTTATCAAGCGAAACGTGTAGCGTTACCGCCTCCTACGATCCGGTGACAACGGCAACAATAATAATAATCGCAAAAGCGCTGATGAAATCGAGGTATGCGCTGGAAAACCGTATATTTTATAACGATAATAATTGAGTCAGATTCGCAGTTTTGAAAGTTTTTATGGCGAGTTGTATTACATTTATTATGCGGTGTCGTTGGGATCCGTTACCAGTAAAAAACGGTTTTTCGGAACCGTAATCGACAAGAAACCTGTTACATGTCACGTTACACACGATCAATCACCGTACGTAATACGAATATACATTCGCATGCCAGTTGCAATTTTGTCATTATTATTTGCTTGGCCATTATTAGGTACTTAGTATCTTTTTGTTTTATACAGGGGGTCACAAAAGAACAAGCGGTCTGTGACACATATGTAAATATTTTCAAATGATGGACCAGAAAAGTTCGTTATTTTAATGAGTAACGTCAAATCGGTACCAATAGTAGAACGTCTAAGTGCTTATGTGTGACGTCATTCACAAAGGCCAATATAGTCCAATAACCAAGGGATTTATCGTGCAAAATTTTTTTTCTTCGCGGATTCTTGTAGAAGTCGAGGAGAAGAGCATTTAACACGTGCGAATAGTTGTTACTTTGTTTATTTAACGTCAAATTTTTGCAAAAGTGTTTTTTTTTCGCTTTAGACGTTTAAGTAGCGAAAACCGTAAAAAATAACACAGAAAAAATATACAAACTATTTTTTGTAGAGAATTGAATGTTCTACGAAAAAATCCTGGACAGTATCCTACAGGCTTTTACAAGTAAGGACTTGTAGCGCTCCAAATTTGGTTAAGCCCATCTTTGTAGCGCCGCATTGTTTTACCTGTAAAAGCTAGAGATATGCTATCCGGGACTTTTTTATAGAAAATTTAATTCTCTACAAAAAATTTAAGTTACTTTTTGTCGGTATCTGTCACGGTTTTCGATGCGTAAGCGTTCAAAGGTCAGAAAACGCATTTTACAAAACCTTAACGTTAAATAATTAATAATAACAATAATTTGCCAGGGTTAAAAATTTGCACAAATGCTCTTTTAGTCTGCTTCTACAAGAATCCGCGATGAAAAAAAAAATTGCGCGAAACAATCCCTTGGCTACCGTAAATTTTAGAATCTTACGTCGGCCTAGATGAATGACGTCACACATCAGCGATTAGGCCTTCTTGTTTTCGGTAAACAATTTGAAATAATTCCGAAACAGTGCAACGTAGGTCCCATACAATATTATTTTTTAAGAAAAATTCAAAAACACAATAACAATTTGCCAGGGTTAAAAAGTTTAGGGCACATTTCCGGTGAAATCGGAAGTTCTCCATACTGAAATTATTTTTACTGAATTTTGCGCAACTTATGTTTGACATATAGGTATTTTCTAAATTTGTGTATATTCTGCCTTTATTTATTGCAACATTTAAACAACTAAAAAATATATGTGCTGTTAATTATTTATTAATAATCCGAACAGTACTGAAGATATTCGATGTGAAACGGGACTTGTGTGTTTTTGACTGATGCCTTTTAATAAATCAATAAAAAATGAGCGTAACCTAATTAAACGTTCCTTGACTTCTGGATTGAAATGACCTCCATGTTTGACCCACGTATCTTCGTACGATTGTTTGTATGTATGTACGATGTGTACATATTATATGTATACGATTGGCCCGTTGGTTGGTGTAAAAGAGACTTCTTCTCGCACCAACGGTCCCTGAGGAGTGACGGATATGGTCCATCGTTCTTTCTCCGATTCTCGCAACGCTATCCATCCTAAGAGATCTATAGCTGTGGACGGGCGCTCACCGCCAACCTCGACCATTGTCACTCGCGTGCCCGCCTGCTTGATCGTCGACCGGCAACGGCTAAACACACAGCCGCCGGCTCGGTCGTAACAGCCTTCCTAGATTTACGTACTTTCTTCGTTGCTGTTGTTGTTTTGTTTGTCGTAATTTGTTAAGTATAACGACCAATTGTTATATTATCCATTGTTTCTGTTTACTGCGATTGTTTCGGTTAATTTATTGTTAATTGTATTTTCGCGCAGAAGGCTGGCAACGGTGTCTAGATAAGAAAATGTAAAATTGATAATAATTAATTTGTTTTATTCTTTCGGGTTGTTTTGGGTGGTTGATGAGAGGAAACTTTGTTAATTAAGAGTGTGGTGTTGTGTGGTGATGATATAATAATGAAGGAGAGCATAGTGAAAACGGCGAAGAACTATTTTCGCGCACAGGAAGTTGGTGCCGAGAAAGGGAACAGTAAAAAGAAAAGGGAAGAAAAAATAAAATACAAGAGGAGATGGAGGAATTGTAAGTGTCAAGATTCTTGTCGAATTTCGTAAAATAGCATTAGGTTTGAATATATGGAAATGTTATTTCATTTTGTGTCATTTTGTATTAATTAGAAAATCTTCGTTAAGGCAGTTAAAATCATTAAAATATTTTCTTTCATTGGCCCAGTAGATACTGATATTTTTTAATTAATTTCCATTTTCTTTTAATTCGCACTGTAGAATGCAATTTCTTTGAAATCATTCGTAATCATATTTAATTACTGTTTTACGTGGAACAAAATCTGTTTATGCTTAATACGTGCACAATTATCGCTTACTGGGTCAAAATTTCGCTGTGTCAATAATAGTTTCTTATACAACTTCAACATTTTTTCACTGTTAATAATCAACATTCACTGTAGAGTGTCAAACAAAAGCTTTTCTCAAATTTTTACTAATTTATCGTATTTGTTTCGAAGAAACGTTCCTTAATTTCGTAATATCTAAAAAAATAATTTTGGATTATGTTAATTAACAGTTGAGTATAAAATCTACTATTAAAAAAAAATTAGCTGAAGAGGGAACGCTAATTTAAATTTTTAATTGGTAAGGTTAGGTTAGGTTGTGTCTGTCCGTCTGTCACAGCTAATTTACTCCCAATCTACTGTGGTTGTACTTATAGTTGTGATACACATAGATATTAATTTCTATGACCCAAATTTTGAGTATGGGGGGTCTCTTTTGAAGGGCAAATTAGAAAATTAAATTGTGCCTTGTGACATATCAAATAAAAGGGCTTACTATGAAGGTCTCAAATACACTTCTTTTATAATTTTAAAACTAATAGTTTTAAAGTTATTTAAGAAAAAATATTCTTTTATATTGTGTGAGGTATTTTTTTTTAATTATTTAGATCGTTAGGTACCTATTGAAAATTATCATTATAATTTTTTCTGGAGCTTAAAAGGACTTTACAAAAAAGTTAAACGACTCCTAGCGTATACGCATGTAAGCTGTAGCTGTGTGTTCATATATCAACAATAAAATGTTATAATATAACGGCAAATGTACGGCGTTTTAAAATTTTTAAGCTTACGGTAGTAGTGGTCTTATTATAATAACTCTAAGCTCGTGCAGATGATGTAAGATGATAGGCCCAAGTGAATGAACTCTAGTTTAGGTAGCACGAATAAAAATACGCAATCTAGAATTCAGATCTAGGATCCAGCCGTGACGTCGAATTAGCGCTTCAAGAGATCGAAGAGTCCGTTCTAACAACCGTATTATAAGAACCATTACAACGACAGAGCAAAAGTAACGCAGTTTTTAAAATACGCCATCCAAAGTTTACCGTGGTCGTAATATCTTCAAATTCGTCTTTTATTGCAAATCTCAATTAGAAAGTAACTTACTAACTTGCGTAGTCATCTAAGCGTTTCTCACTGTACACCAAAAGCTCCAAATACCGCTCAGCGCCACATTCTACAGGAATGGCGAAAATTTACGACATCTGAGCGCGTATTTGGAGCGCTGTACTTTTTTAACTGTAGAAGATAGAGCTATGCTGCCAGAGACTTTTTTGTAGAAAATTCAATTCTCTACAAAAAAGGTATCTACATTTTTCTTGTATCTATCACGATTTACGCTACGTAAGCGTCGAAATGTTAAAAAAAACCAATTTTCTATAACATTAGTCTTAAATAAACAATAGTAACAATTATTAGCCATTGTTAAAAATTTGCACAACTGCTCTTCTCATCAACTTCTACAAAAATCCACGATCAAAAGAATTTTTGCACAATAAATTCCTTGGCTACTGGACTAAAAGGGTTCCGTACAATCGACCGTCTATAGTGACGTATCAGGCATTTTATGTCGAAGCTGTCTGGCCTTGTTATTTCTCGATGGTAACGTTGAAAAGATAATACATATGCGAACTAATGCAATGATTACATTCAGGTAGTAGATTATATCGTCCCTACAATAAGATTTGAATGAAGTCATTTTCTTTAAAACCTTGAGGAAAAACCTTAAGGGGCGTTAAAGTCGGGAAATCTTAAGAATCGGACAAATGAGACACAAAAGTGATAGTCAAGATCACGTAGATTCAGAATATGCAAGAATTTTTCTTCTATCTTTAAAACTTCAAATGTTATTTAGGGTAAAAAAAGTTCTGTAATCTCGCTTTACTTCTATTTTCCTTCTTTTACATCCCCTAGACCCTAGAACTAGAGCCTCTTTCCCAAGGTTTTATTCAGGGTAATCCAACCTATCTAGGGTGAGCTCTTTCCTAATTGGCTCTCGTTTGGCTATTTCAATGTTGTCTACCAAAAATCCTTATCCATATCTTTTGTAGTTGGATCTTTTAAGGGTTAAAATTTCCTCATTTAGTCGAAAAAAAATTTGACCACATGCAAAAATCCTAAAGATTTCTTAATTAATTTACACCTTTCACGCTAAAACAGAATTAACACTACAATTATAATATTTCTTCCCTTTTTGTTTTTAACGTTTTTTTGACGATCCCACATGAAAAGTTGCAATTCCAATATAAATCTTTTTTCTATCTACCAAATAAAATCAAACTCACAATTGTAAATTTCAAAGACAATCCACCTATAACGTAACAGAGGTCATTACACTTGAAATTAAAACCGTGATCACCGAAGCACTGCAATAATTAAAACTCAATTCGTCATTTGAGAGAATCAATTGCTGTGGCATAAAATCCTGTAGATAATAATTGTTCAAAAGCATTAATTAAAGTTATTTATTGGTCCCCTTATACAAACAAAAAAAAACCCTAATAAGAACTAATATTCAAAATACATAAAATTGTGTTGTAGTTTTCTTAATAATAATTAATTAATATTTGCATTTAAAATATTATTTAATTTTCTTGTTTGTGATAATCTACTAGATACAAATTTTAAATTCCAAATTAGTTGTTGAAACCTTTGGCCTCATAACACTTTCTTTGTTAAAAAGTTAACCCTCTCATAGACATAGGTATGGCAAACAAATAGTCACTGGTCATACTGTTTGATCAAAATATATAATTTGTAAAATCAGGGGTTTGACTATATAAGTTTTTATAACTTTTTAATTTTGAAAGTGTTTTGATTTTTTTGTTACTATTTCACTTCATTTTGGAAGATCAGCTGCTTCAAATCTATTCGCAATTATGGGCAAGTGCCCAGGATCCCACGAATATTAGGGCCCCTAGTTCCTCTCATAAGTCATAAATATGTTTATTTTGTGAACGGTTGTAACAGGTAATTACTTATTGACCAAAATGGCCCTGTCACAATCCTCAAGTGGCTAGGATCTAGGGTCCCAATAGGTCAAATATGACGCTGTGGAAACTGCTTAATTATTTGTAGCAAGCTATAAATCAGGGCCAATTTGTAGCAAGCTATAAATCAGGGCCAGTACTTAGCTGTTAATCGATTATATTCAACCGTGGAGTCTTAATTAAAAGTGTTGGGTTATGTAGACAACTTCTTAGGCTTTTAAGCCAGCACTTCCGTTTACCTAGGGGAGTTTTGAGGGATACAGATACACACCAACATCCTTTTCTTTTTAATAATTACGCAAACAGACTGGCAGTCACTAAACATTCGAATATCTTTTCTTTTTTTTTTTGGTGCATCGCAATTATATGATGTTTCAACTGCTGAGCACTTATGACTGATCTAACGTCTTATTTTTAATGTTTCCGCTTTACGGGAATACGTCTAAAGCTAATACCCATACCTGGGTTCGAACCGACAACGACCTGCGCGATAATCCGCTGTTCATGTCACTCGGCTAATCATTATTGCCTCGCGGCCACCTGGCCGCCCTTCGAATATCAGTGAGACGCTCCTACTTATAAAACGTGACTGAAAACTTCGCGCCTGCGAGAATCAAATAGTTCCTGAAGTTAGGCAGCCAAACAACAAATTCGTCCAGATTGTTTCTTTTTTTTTCACTCTTAAACACTTTACTAAACAACTTTGGAACTTTGGAAATAATCTTCGGCTCCTTAAAAGACTCATAAACATCTATTAAAGATAATTATCAAAATAATTTGCACTAAATACCGCTGAATTATGTATTAATTTTTGTAAATTTTGTAATAGTGCAGCATAGGAACATCAAACAGGTCTGATTTTGCTACGTTCTATGACCTGACGGTGGGGTGCGCTAGTGAATCTCAATGGGCTCTCATTGTCTGTAAAACATTCCTGACGATTGTTTTATTTCAGCAGTTGTAATAACAATGTTCATTCATTCTTTAATAATAAATTAAAAATTGCAAGTAACGGTTACATTATCGTATTGTGTTTTTCACTATTGTCCCTTGCGAATCGCAAGTTGCGATTGTATATAAAGGCAATGTTTGTATCATGCATCCAATTACACGGTGATTACAATTCTATTATCAGTCTGTGTTGTTTTCAAATTGCGCTTATCATTATCAAGTATGTATGTACTAATGTAATAAAATATGCAAATAAAAATATTACCCTAATAACAACACAAAAATTGTTTAGTTTTATGGTACTGACAAAAATTGCCTTATTTAGAAAAACTTGACATATTGTTTAATTTATTTTAAATATAAATATGAGAGGTGTTGTGAAATATACAGGGTGGTCTCAAATCATTAGGTGAACATGAAGATTCAAAAAGTCACCTACATTTATACTACTATATTATATTATTTTTGGTAATTATTTAGAATTGGGGTTCGAGACAAATAATTGCTCCAAAAAAATTTTCACCCCCTAGAAACCACTAAATTAAATATTTGAAGTTGGGGGAGTTATTTTTCATGGATTTTAAGGTAATGAAAACACATTTTTGTGAGTAAAAATTCTAATCCAAAAAAGCGTGGCAGGCGGAGGGGTTAGGTTAGGCAGGGTTAGATTAGATTAGGTTAGGTTAGGTTAAATATAATTTTTACTTAACCTAACTCCTCCTGCCACACTCTGAAATGTACAATCAATGATTTCAATGAAATTAATTAATCATTCTTTACTGTTATAAATCACTGCGAAAAATATGAGATATTTTAGATCCTTTATGGATAATTTAGGAAAATTATACAACATTTTTGAACATTTTAGATTTTATAATAATGTTTCAATCCATTCCCAAAAATTGATGCATAACTTAGACAGTAATATTTTGGAACTTTCTTACAAATTCCAGGACCTTCTGAAAAACTCTGAACACATCCTGATACTCTCCATCACACTAAACGCAGCTGAAAATATTTTTGACTCAGTCTATATAAAGTACAATGTATTAGACAAGTTAGGATGGGGAAGGTTAGGTTAGGTTACAAGCTTACAATCAGAGTCTTTACTTTTAACTATTTTTTTTCTGGATGAAGTGTGAAGAAAGATTTTTAACCGGGGTGACGAGACACGAAATTAATCGTATCTGAACATGGGTTCAAAATTGTTAAATTTTATAGGTGACGAATCACGAAAAAAAAAAGGTCACTGCAGGTCAAATTTCATTAGGTGACGAAACACGAAGTGACGAAACAAGAAGACTAACAGAATAAACAACATAGTCGAAAAAGTGAGCAATACTTGCTTTGTATCAATTTTTTATTAGCAAACGTGTACGTTATCCTCCGTACAATTTGCATAATAAATTTCGAAAGCCAATGTGTAATGACGTCATTCCGTTTCTGTAGTTCTATTTCCATAACCTACCTCAATTCGGTCTTTAGCAGATCTTGAGAAATCAATTTACATGTCATAAAGGATCTTACACCCACTGATTGTGAGACGTTTGTTTATGCTGTTCAAACGTTGACATTCACTTGTCAAAACCATTCTAATGAGCGAATTGTAAACACGTATGGAACCATTTAGCATATTGTTTTACCAGTCCGAATGAGGAAGGCCGTACAGTGGTACACAATGTCCAATTTTCCATTGATGAATATTAGGTTGTAACGATACAATTTTGTCGTTAGGAATGGTAAGGGTCACAATTATGGGATAATGATGGGCGAAATCGACCTTAATCTGCGAATCTTGGAAAACCAGGAAATGTAAACACGCCCATCCTGAACCGTAACCTATTGCAATACACACGGAAATATTACGACAGTTTCTTGTATTTGATGACATCTTCATACTGGTTCTGAACTTCAAAAAATACAAAAAAACTGTCGTGTATTGAAATAGGTTGCGGTTCAGGATGGGCGTCTTTACATTTACATACCCCTCACACTTTCCGAACATTTGTATTCGTAAAAGACTAAGAATAACCGCTTTCAAAGTTTAAACAAACAAGCAGTACCATGTATCACCTATAGATGAAGACTATAAATTATTCCGTATTCCACGACCAACATATATCTATGTATATTCTTGAATAGCATGACCAACTCTACGACATAATCTTTTTCAAAAAAATCGGAATGAACTAAGCTATTGTACATAATTAGCAAAAATTTTTGGTATCTTCACTTGTACATTGATCTCTACTGCTGAAGAGGTGACTCTACTGTCTGTGGAGCGCTGACGAGAACTGCTGAGTTCTTCTTCTTAAAATCGATCTTTTTTTAATTTGATATCGATTTGAATTGATCTAGAAAATTCATATTTGGAGGTTGATTCAGCATCCCTACAGACAGTAAACATTTTTTCCTTTTTATTTATAAAATAACGTAAGGCGCCATTAGAATCATTTATTTCAATGTGTGACATTCTGTACATCAATTAACTGTGCCATTTTAAGTACAGAGTAACATGTGTTAGCCAGTTACAAGATTGAAATTGTTTTCTAAAATTATGTACAAACAAGATCGTTACGATGGTACGGGATATGAATTAATGCTTTGTTTTCCGTATAAACTCGCTAAATTTAACAGAGAACCTGCTGCTTGGTTAATTTTAGATAGTTGAGGTAAAATTGAATTTTTAAACAATTTACTCTCTTAAATTAGAATAGTGAATTTTCACTTATTAACTTATCCTCACAGTGCCATTCATCAAGACTGGGAATAAGAAGAAACCTGCAAACATGTAATGTTCATTTTGTAGATTATATAAAGGAACGTTTAACGACGAAATTGTCGCCTGTGAATTTACACACACACACACAACCACTACCATAACCTAATACAGAGATAAACCGTTACCAACGTCAGACAAGGCCTGCGCGCTGATTACGTAACCACCTATGTTGTGCATGAGCCTACTATCATAGTAGGCTCACAGGCAGCATAGGTGCTATCTAATGTAAAATTAACGCACATCACATGCTCCCAATATTAAAATAAATCAAAATTCAACTACTTATGATGTCACGTTATCGAATTCGCATACACTCATTTAAATAATTGCCACAAAACATATGTGTATTCTAGCTAACACGAGCATGCTTGTGTGAGGTCGGAAACACTTGCATGTGTTGCGGGCCGGCGGCTCAACTAGTCGCGGGTGGTTTTCGGCAGTGTATGCGTGTGTTTGTTGGCGTGTGTCTCGTACCTGCCTTCCAAGAAAGGAATTAAGCGGTTCGCCGAAAATGTAAACAATCTTTCGAATATTCCAGACTTTTTCTCGATTGTTCTATGATGCTATAAAAGTGGAAATACGTTCGACAGTGAGTGAGTAATAAATTGACCGTGACAGTGGTAAAATCCGAAATAAATCGACAGTGTTAGAAGTGAAAAGACAAATAAATAGAGATGCGCATATAAGTGAGTGTTGTAAATAAATAGTAATCTAAGTTCCGTATTAATTAATAGTGTTTTTAAGTAGTTATTATTAAATAAGTGTATATAAATTGTGTTCCTGTACTTTAGTCTTGTAAATAAATTTTTAATAAACCCACGAACACTACAGTATATTCTTGTTCAGTAGCTAGACTGCATAATTATGGAAAATTTGGACCATTCCACCCCCTCCCTTAGCTTCAAAACTCAGTGGCGTAACGCAAAACATAAAGGCCCCTCACAATATCAAGTCTGGGGCGCTCTTTCCTCCTCCATTCCAGATAAATTTTATTTATGTGTATTTTTAGTCTCATGGCTAAGGGTTCGGCTTATTGGACCATTAAAATGGCCGTTCCTGACACCATGCGGAGTCGCAGGGGATACTTTACGTCACTTCTAAAACTAGTGAGTCTAGAGTTTTGAAAAATACAGAAAATAATTTAATTCAGTATTAGCATACGTACTTTTTTTTTAATTAATATACATACATGGATATATAAAAAGGACGATTTCAAGTGATTTTTGACATATACCGCAGATTCTCACTCATATCCAAAGCTAATTTTTTATTAAAAAAAAAAATTGAAGATACTAAAAAATAAATCCTATCAACTCTATTCAATGTTTTTATATTTTTATTTAGCAATTCTATATTTTTAAAGAATTATGCAGGAAAAGTCTATTTTTAATCTATTGATGATAAAGTTAGACATTGGAGATTTTGCAACAAAAAAAAATTCGTCAGTTTTTTTGTGTTGGCCAAATGGGCGGTTCCGAGACGTCACTGTCTCGTAGGCATATTTTCAAGGCTTTTTGTTCCCAATTCCCACACTGTAATCGTTACAAGATTTTATTTTTAATAAAAAAATCACATGTTTTGAATGATTCCACCAGACGAGACGGATGTAAACATATGTACCTACATATTATTTAAAACACGTCATAAATACGAATTTCAAAAAGTAAAAAAAAAAAACGCTGTATTTTATTACCTGTAATAGGTGCTGTCTCGGACTTTTTTGTAGAGAATTTAGTTATCTACAAAAAGGTCTATATACTTTTTTTTATATCTATTACGCTTTTGGCTACGTAAGCGTCGAAAGTCAAACAACACGTTCTGCAGAACTTAACGTTAAATGAAAAATAGTAACAATTACTTGCCAATGCTAAAAATTTCCGTAAATGTTCTTCTGATCTTCCTCTACAAGAATCCACAATCAAAAAGAGTTTTGCATGATAAATACCTTGGCTATAAGATTAAAACGATTCTCTACGAGGACCCCCTTATATGACGTTTCACATTAGCGTACTGGCCTTCAATAACAGTAGTAACGCCCCACCCAGGAACACCCTTAGTTATGACATTTGGAACGAAATCGTGTAATTACAAAAAAGATTTTAAGGAAAACACTAAAAAAATTGCGCTTTTTTTTTATAGTATCTTTACAAGCTCAAAAATATTAGTGGCACGTCCAAGATCGACGACCTTGTAATGTGTCAAAAGTAAGAGCAGCTGAAAGCCAAGGGCGTTGGTTTAAAATGCATGAGTCTTCGTTGTTTATATTCATGTGCATATTTGTACTCGTGTGTATGGTGTGAATAATAGTATCCGGATCGCTACTTACTTTGATCTACATTTTACTGGCGTTAACAGTTACTTAATTGAAAGAAGACCGACCGAGCAGGACTTTGCGTACTGACCTCTTTCGAAAGTTCAGTCACTAACCAGATCACTAGTGCTATATAATGCTTAATCCGTGGCATGTACGCTTACTAGGTATGTACGAAATAATTTAATATTAGGGAAACTCCCCTGAGCGCCAAATTTATGTTTGGTGAAAATGTCTTGTTTCACAAAGCGCTCAGTTATCCAGTGTGGAAAGAGGGAGAGGGTATGTTTGAAAGAATTGTAAAATTGGGACTGGATAAACCCCAAACATTAAATTGGTGCGAATGAAAATTTACAAACATTAAACAATGATTAGACCACAAAGAGGACGATTAAAATTAATTATTAACCTGGGTGCAAACTATAGATGATGGTGTTAAAAGCGAATGATAAAAATATCGTGAAAAGAAAGAATTAGAAATGAGAAGGTGTTAACAAAAAGGCAATGTAACGAAAAGAACGACAGAGAGGACTCAATAGCATACAGTCCTTCCTGTATGACCAGGCAGGGGGTTCAGATATTTCAGAACCTGAACCCTGGACCACTACTATAAATGAAATTAATCCGGAATGGACTTACATAGTTGGAAATATTCTTTTGACCGCGGATTCTTGTAGAGGAATATCAGAAGAACATTTATGGAAATTTTTAGCATTGGCAAGTAATTGTTACTATTTTTCATTTAACGTTAAGTTCTGCAGAACGTGTTGTTTGACCTTTCGACGCTTACATGGCCAAAACCGTGATAGATATAAAAAAAAGTATATAGACCTTTTTGTAGATAAATAAATTCTGTACAAAAAAGTCCGGGAAAGCACCCCTCTATCTTTTACAGGTAAAAAAATACAGCGTTTCAAAGACGCGCTTCGACGTGTAATGTATCGCCTAAGCGCCTCTTGTAGTGCGGTTTTTTTTTACCTGTAAAAGATAGAGGGGTGCTGTCCCGGACTTTTTTATATAAAATTCATTTTTTTTGTGCTACGTAAGCGTCGAAAGATCGAAATGCACGTTTTGCAATACTTAACGCTAAATAAAAAGTAGCAACAATTATTTGCCAACTTAAAAATTTCAAAAAATGCCCCTCTGACCTTCCTCTACAAGAATCCGTGATCAAAAAATTTTTGGAAGATAAAATCTCTTGTCTATTAGATTAAAACAGTTCCCTTCGAGGACCTCCGTATATTACGCCACAAATCAGTACACTGGCCTTATTTTTTTGGGATCTACGCCTTTTTGTTGTTTCAAATATGTATATATTTATGACTGAACTATCTTCGCTGTGAGGAATGGTCGGTAATTCTTTTTTCTGCTTAGCTGGGGTTCGAACTCGTATCCTTTCGGTTGAGAGCCAACACACTTAACCACTGAACCACCGACCACCTCCAGCCTTATTTTTTTTTTTGGGATCTTCGCCTTTTTTGTTGTTTCAAATATCGGTATATTTATGACTGAACTATCTTCGCTGTGAGAAATGGTCGGTAATTCTTTTTTCTGCTTAGCCAGGGTTCGAACTCGTGTCCTTTCGGTTGAGAGCCAACACACTTAACCACTGAACCACCGACCACCCCCCAGCCTTATTTTTTTTTTTTTTGTGCATCGCAATTATATGATGTTTCAAGTGCTGAGCACTTATGACTGATCTAACGTCTTATTTTTAATGTTTCCGCTTTTACGGGAATACACCTAAAGCTAATACCCATACCCGGGTTCGAACCGACAACGACCTGCGCGGTAATCCGCTGTTCAAGTCGCTCGGTTAATCATCATTGCCTCGCGGCCACCTGGCCGCCCAGCCTTATTTAACGACGGCAACGCTTTAGTACGTCGCGCGAACCCCCACCATGACTCGGTAGGCACGAAAGGAGAGGGTATGAACCTACAAACCACCGCACAAAGACAAAATGACAACTATAAGGAACACTGTACCTATAATACTTTCTATCTCATTCTTTCGCACGTTAAATCCTATATAGATTTATGTGTTTGTCTCTTTTTACTTTCGTTTAAGTTTCAAATCAGCAAAAAAAAAAACATAAATTTAATGATTTTTAGAATCAGTTACCTATGTTGTTTTGCTAGGCTTACATTGTCATGCTGCTTCACGAAAACGAATTGCATTCGTAGATATACGGTAAAATATTAATGGTCAGTTCCGCTACGATGAACTCTTTAATTATTATATTCGTGTTCAGATAAGTTTTATTATAGCAATATTGAGGTCAACAAATTAGCAGTGATTGGAAATGGTTACTCGCTTGGGAGCGCAATTAGAAAGAAATACTAAAGTCGGTCCAACCGAGATGAATAATCTCGTGTTGTGTTTGTGTATATGTTACTGTAAAAGCTTGAACTAGGTACAGTAAATCTTAAGATTTTCCAGTATTTATCCTAATATTTACCAACTCTTAATGATAAAAGTCCGAACAGTTCTGTGGTCACCTTCCATTTATACATATATATTTACCGTAGTTCACTTGGTAACTCTTAAGATTTTCGTCAAAGACACGGTAAATATTGTTATAGACATTTGGCCTGGTTCTAGGCATATAAAATTTACCCCAAAACTAAAAAAATTCAAATTTGGCGAAATTTACGAAAATTTTTTTCAAAATTTAATCCCTAATAGCAAAAAGGAGATTCCAATCCAAAATAATGAGTAGATAAGGAAACTTCAATTTTTGCATAAAGGTTCCCCATGCAACTGTATCATCCAGCAGTCCAGCACTATAAAATTATTTTTCAAAATTAATTAGGGATGAAACAAGTATGAAAATTTTAACTAGAATCCTAATAATTCTCGCAGAGATTCCTTGTACAGTAACAGTATTTTTAACAGTTGAACACTCCTTGCAGGTTACAATTACGATCTCGAATTAGAAGATATTCAGTAACTACTTAAATATTTGTATTAGGTGTACAATCGACTTACACCTCCTCCTCTTTGCTCCTGTTTCTGTCTCTATTACGTCTCCAGTTAACTCTTCATTTCCTTAGTGTTTTATTTTCTTATGTATTTTGATTTACATTTTACTTGCCACAACAAAACATGAATGCTATAGAAATCAGTTTTGAATTGAATCGAGCTGAAGTGAGTACCATTTGGAATGTGTTTGATCGTTACCATCGTGAGACAAGGCCTGCGCGCTGATTACGTAAGCACCTATGCTGCCTGTGAGCCTACTATGATAGTAGGCTCATGCACAGCATATCTAGTTACGTAACCAGCGCGCAGGCCTTGTCTGACTATGGTAACGGTTTGATGCATGCATTTAAACGTTTAAAGATAATTGCAGTCGGTGTAGAAAGAAGAAGGTATATGTACTTTCATTGCAACGTACAATGCGTTACATCAATCGAAGCTATTGTGCTCGTTTGTTTGCTCAGTGCATTTTTCATGACAAACAAAAGCTTCAATGACAGAGAACTAGGTCAGTTTTTCACATTGGCATAGGAATTAGAAAAGTGCTTTTGAATTTGCAACAGACAGCTATCGTAGTTGGCTAACTAGGTACCTCAATATTTACTGCATTTGTGTAGACGGTACTTGTTGATCGAGTTGGCTTTGAATTGAGTGACCCATTCAAATCATGTTATTGTACCTACATACATTTTCATATTTAAAAGGGCTCTTCTGAATGAAATGGAAGATTCAGGGTATAATCAAAAAGATGTTGCTGGTTTGAAAATAGGAAACCAGTGGCGTCTTGTGCATGTGTTACATGTGAGCGAAAATATGTATTTGCCCTCTTTGTGAACAATTTTTAATTCTAAAGTGTGTGTGGTGGAGGGCTGGATTTGAAACTCGAAATTTATTCTTTTGAGTAACTAATACAGGGTTTTCTAATGAAGATGGTAGATATACAGGGCTTTCGAAACGTAGTGGCTAAAGGTACCATGAATAGGAACAAAAAGTAGCCGCTAAATCGATCGATTAACACTTAGATTTGGGGTAGTTTATATACAGGGTGATCATTAAAAGTATATACAGGGATTCACAAAAAGTATATACAGGGTACCTTAAAGTCAGACAGAAAGGAAAAATTAGACTTCAGTGTTCCGATACTCTTATAGCTTATCTACTGATTTTAAAGGCACTACAGAAATGTGACCAGTTTCAACATGGTTTTGTAGAAAGGAGAGGGTGTTAAAGACAAAGAAGACTCATTCTGATCTCGAAAAAGACAGTGAATTTTTAACAGATCTCAAAAATGGAAGTTCACAATTCGTCTGTATAGGCCCTTATACAAGGTATCCAAAATGAATGGTTCAAACTTTGCCAACAAGTTCCCTTGCCCCTGATATGCGTTAGGACCTCTTTATTCTTAAAAATGTGGGTTATCTCAATCTCTTTATTTCAAAATTTCACTTATTGTTAGTGGTGTACCTGTTGCACTTTACATTAGATCTACCCACGACTAAAAATTGTAAAACAAATTTAAATAAAAGAAGATTGACTTCAGCACGTAAAAGTTATCTAAAAACAAGTAAATAATTCGTTGTTATAATTTTGAAATCAGTGCACAGTATCTAATATTATGTCTAATTTGTTACTTGACATTGATCCCAAACTTATAAAAAAGAATTATTTTCTGCTTTTTAGTTAGTTATTTTTGTTTTCTGAAGTTGGTTTACTATTTTTTTTTAATGCCACTTATTGTTTTAGTTTTTTTACTTCATTGATTCAATTCAATTTACAGAAATGGTAAAATAAAATTCTAATCTTATCTCAAGTCTATTTTAGAGTTTTTCTTATGCCACACTTATATCAAAACTCATAGATATCAAAATAAAATTTACTTTTTCAGTACATGTCTTAAGAGAAAGGAAACGTTCTGGGATTTTTAATTTTAAAAGTATTAATTCTTTAAACGCTGTTTATAACTTGTCATTTTCCTTTCAGTGGACGAAATGGACCAATATTTCCACTACATCGGTGGCGGTGCTGGAGCCCTAGCGCTGACCGGTGTCGCAGCAGCTTCTGCCCTTTATTTGGTCAACAGACCCACAGCTCAAAGACCTCTTTTTCCACTACATGCCCAGTGTATCGATGAGGTAAGAAAGCATAAAATTAACCCTTTGTTTTAAACTATTTTATTGACTTCACTAATTACTGATCAATTAAGAATTACTATATCGACCTCTTTTGTGGAAATTTCTAATGAAGTTGATATTTTAATCTTTCTGGAAATGTTATTAACTCTCGTTTCATACAATATTTTTATTTTAAATTTTTATTTGGAAATCATCAAGTATTTTTCCTAAAAAAATTTTTAGAATTTTTAGAATTTTTTTGTGCAATTATTTATAATAATTATCATGTGTTGCACACTAAAATGACCACACTGTAGATATATAAAACAGACGAAGTGTATCTTCGTGCTCTTCATGATCTGGCGGCTAGACTCACGCATTCGCTCTAGTCACCGGACAGACCTAAATTTTTCTTTCCTATGGGTTCAGTATAAGATGGGTGGGGAAAGAATATGGAAGTGGTAGCCCTAGTTCCGTTACGCTTATATCCGTTACGGTCACTCGATTTTCTGCCCCGGGCCTTATATTGATTCTTGAGTAGTAAACTTCAAAAGAGAAGGACTTACTTTGGGATGTTATTTAAACTTTGTCGATTTTAGTAAAAGTGAACTAAAACCTCTCAACTCTATAAGTTTTAAAAAAAGTAAACAGTTTTAACAAAACGAAAATAAGTTCCTGTGCATTTAATCCTGTTACGTGATGGAAACGATGACGATGGCCCTAATTCACCAGCAGAACGCAACAAGAAATTATACATGTAGGAATAAGAAATTTGCTGGTGTCAAAGGATCTAGGTCAAATGAAAAAATGTTGCTATAACAGTACACGTAACGTTGGTGTTATAAGAAGCATCTTCATCGATTATTATGTTTTGAATATCTCGTCACCTACATATTTGCTGAGGTTAACAGCTATGTACGATATGTAGATAGGTAACTAAAATTCGAGATGACTCGCTTATCTCAAATCACTTATAAACGTATATTAAAAAAAATGCTATATGTACCTAAATGTGCTGACAACTCAACCTACTGTTGGATTCAATACTTGTCTTTCATGAAATCAAATACGCATCCAAAAAGGTTTTTTTATCGCTTAGTGTGACCCAATTTTTTTTACAGTCTATTGTATATAAATAAAATTAAAGTTCTGTCTGTCTGTTGGGGGTGACCTTTACAAGGGATGAACCGGTTTAGAAGAAACTTTTAAAGCATGAAAAGAAGGTCATTAGAAGTAATTTAGAAATGTCTAAGTCAATAAGAAAAGTTTCTTTATCGATAAATTAGAAGTTCAATCATAGTGTAGCGAACACGAGCATGCTTGTGTGCGATCGGGAACACTAGTATGTGTTGCGGGCCGGCGGCGTGTGTCTCGTACCGGCCTTCCAAGAAAGTAATTAAGCAGTTCGCCGAAAATGTAAACAATCTGACAGAGACGTTCGCCGAGTTAGTTGACCGTGACAGTAGTAACATCAGAAATAAATCGACAGTAGTGAGAATACAAATAAATTTAAAAGTGCATATAAGTGAATCTTGTAAATAAATAGTAATATAAGTGTTCCTGTACTTTAGTCTTGTAGATAAATTTTAATAAACACTACAGTAGTTTAATTTGATAGGAAAATGTCACAAAAAGACGACATTTTGGTTATAATTCTATGACAAAAAATTTAGACTGTGAAATTAATAAAACTTAAAATTGAACGATTCTTGAAAATCACAATAATTAAGTTAGAAATTTTCAATGGATAAAAGCTAGACAAAAAGCCACATTTGAGACTGTTGAGAAAAATTGAATAGCCAAAGAAAATTTTAAAAAAAATTAAACCAAACCAAAAACTGATGAAAACACAAGAAAGTAAAACTCAAAATTGAATTAAATTAAAATATAACATTCCATCGAGATGCTTTTTTTTAACAAAAAGACTGAAATTTAGCAAATTCTGAAATTTTTAAAAATAGATTTATCTGATTGAATTAATTCTGATATAATTCTATATTAAAAAAAATCAGATATTTTTATCCAGTACTAGCAAAAACTTTTAGATATAGTTTTTTGTAACATTAAAGAAATGGCAAAAAAAACGATAAATATTTGATGTTAATGATAAATAAAACGGTGAATAAAATAACATGAGATTAATTGAGTTTCCATTTATTCTTCTGTATTATCATTACGAGGATTATCATTAAAAATAATAATTAAATATTTTTAATAGCAATAAAATATATTTAATAACAATTAAATATTTTTAAAAACAATTAAAATTCTATGAACTTAACTACAAATTTTCATTGATATTGTAAACAATAAATTAGTGTTATTAACAATAAAACATTGATATTAGCAATTAAATATTACACCACACATAAAGTTCTCAAGGTTAATTTACATATAAATACTGTAGTGACCTATAAACATATAAATGTGTTGAAATTTTTATTTTCATGAAAATCACTCTTTATTATACTGGGAAAAGTTATTCGTGTGGACCTTAAGAGTAGCTTGTTTTTTAACAATTTGGTCGTCAATATTCAATAATCTTGACTTTTCTTAACGTAGGTCATAATGATCGAAACGTCGTCTTTTGTTTCAATAAATTGAACGATTTTATCGAAGAATTTAATTATTTGAAGGATATCAATAATGTTGCAACAAAAATCGTTAGGTATAATGCGATGTCAAATGATATTTAACGGCCACACTGATTTAGCCAAGTGAGCAAAGCATAAAACAATGACAGCATGTGTTAATACGTTGCTTTGTTAGCGCCCACAGACTGAACACAATTAATTCGTTTCTAAAAGCTCACTGATCCGATAATCCATTGGAGTGGGAAGGAAATAGATTTTTTATCGTTCATACAAGAAACTAAAACTTTCTGTTATAAATATCCATTTTACTTACTGAGCACGTAAAAATTTGTAGACGGAAATTCTTAAAGGAACCATCTAACAAACCCTTACATACATACGTAGGTCAGAACCATAGAGGAATTATTGTACAACAGAAAATTTGTTGTATTTGTTGAAAATAGTGATACTTGGCGACAGGAGCGGATCCAGGATCTTCGGAAGGTGGGAACACTACAAAAACTTTCTTCCCCTTTTTTACTTTCTACTCGAAAATTTTTGGTTTTTTTTCTAATTCCTAATGGGGGGATTCGGACTTTGATCCCCCCCCCCCCATCTCCCACTAGATATTTGCTTTCTTTATGATATCTATCTTACTAATAATAATTAAATTAACTAGTGTGACCTCCTTCATCCCTTAATTTCGACCCCTAGTACAGATCCATCTCGTTTATTGTTTGGACTAAATGGCTAAGAACAGTAGAATATTTGAACTCCCATAGAAATGTTGTGGTATGCCTGTGCCAAAAATTCTTTAGATAAATTTTCACCTCCATGTTGGGGTGTTCAAATGTCTGTGTGAAGTGCCGCCAAATTTTGTAAATGCTAACAATAAAAATTAAGTTATTAGAATCGAACGCGATTTTTCAATTTCTGTACCAATGCAGCCATGAAGATATTACACCATTTATAGTTTCTGATTTTGTAGTTCCTTAGGGTAGATTTGTTGGGTTAGAAGTACTAAAAAAATGTAACCTTTAACTAAGTAATTAAACTTTAATTCAGTAATCACATAGAATCACGGTAATCTAGTCTTTTGACCGTAAAAAATCGAGAAAAGGACCAATCTGCATGATTTTTTTTTTAAATTTACACCTCCAAAGTAAACTCAACCTTTTACCCCATTCTTAACATTTACACCATCTCCTATTCCCAAAACCACCTGCCTCATCTCGGTGACATCCACCTTCAACACTACCTCCACCCTCATCACCACCCACACCATTGGAACCACAAAACAAAAGTGGAACAATTTTGTAAAGCATTATTTAGGAACAATAAATTGTTTCTTTCTATTATTGAATAGGTAATAGGTATTATCAATGATAAATTAATCGAAAAAAAATTTGTTTTTTCAATTTGTTCTTTTTGTCATGTAGATTTTGAAAAAAATATGTAATCCGAGATCGTGAAAAAATTTCATTATCTTTTTTTTTACAATTACATATATTAAATTGTTAGTGTGCCGCCAAATTTTGAAATTGTTAAAAGTATGGCGCAACAACAAAAAGGTTGAGAACAACAGTACTACGATTTTAGATCGAAAAACGAACTATACAGGGTGTTAGGTGTATAAGTACAAAAAAAAGAATCATGGATTCCTTGCACAATAAATAACAAAAGTCTAAAAGCATTTTTCAATCGAGTGACAATTAAGTACGCAATGCGTGTTTGAAAATTTGACCCTGAAATTCGGTTTAATACGGGCCTGGCGAAATACGAATTCTCGTAACTGATAGTTTGCAACGAGCAGCGCCACTTACAAAACAGCGTTATCTATCACCGGCGACTATTCTCTAGGGAATAAGCGCGCTAAACCAGGGCCGGCCTCAGAAATCAAAATATTTTTTAATTTTTTATTTTATTTCAAAAGTCAAAAAGTGTATAAATTCATGTTTGAAATGCAACAGGGAACATGTGGTTCTTTTTTTTGTACTTATAGACCAAACACCCTGTATATTCCGGTAAACTTTAAACGGTTCTCACTCGATAATGCGAAAAGTAAGAATAATAAATTTCATCTTCAACTACCCTGCATATAATACGTTTACTTCAGGTCATAGATTATAACACGAAGGTACACCTTCCTCAGATGTTCGTAATATCTCTAACGGATTTTCGTTCGTTCCAATGTCAATTATGCAAATCGGATTGTAACACAAAACGCGGATAACGTTACATCTTGCACATGTTAAATCTCCTTATGTGTAGTGCAGATAATACGTATCTATAGGTAAATTTTACCATACATATGCGTCTGTCTGTGTGGTATCACAACCGTAATTTAACAACAGAAACAGCAATACGTTCCGTTCCATTAAATTGATGACGAATTCGAAAGTGTGACATATGTGGGATCAGACAACAAAAAAAAGGAGAAAAACTTTATATTTTTTTGTAGAGAATTGAACTTTAACGTTAAATAAGTAATAGTATTTGCCAGAATTAAAAGTTTGCACAGATACTCTTTCCATCGACCCCTACAGAAATCCGCGATGAAAAAGTTTTTTGAACTGTGGAATACCTTGACTATTAGACTAAAACAGTTTCGTACATCCACTTCCATGAGTGACGTCACGCGGAAGCTGTCGGGCCTTGTATTCTCACGATAACTAATAACTTCTACACTAATCTCGACTGTCTCTCTTGGAATTATCGGTTGTAGGGATTAGAGAGTGATGTAGGACGTACATGATTCTAGGATAATTGTATTTTACTGCTGAATATTGAACTTTCGGTAGTAGTAATTTAGACTATTATTAGAAACCAAATTAAAGATGATTTTATTTCGTATTCTTGATAAAAGCAGACTATTCTCCTATTTTTCGTAAAATCATTTCCGTTGTAATAATATTCATAATTATTACATAAATTAAATTTAAGAATAAAAAATAATACGATTTTATTATATTTTTTAATTTAAATAATTATAATTATTATTGCAACCAAAATGAATTCGCGAGAAATAGGAAAGAGAAAGAACAAAATCATTTTTAATTACGTTTCTAAAATAGTCTAAATTATTGTTAAAAGTTCTACATTCAATATTATATCAGATTCAAATTTAAAAGAAAATACAACAAATTCCTCTTCTTTTCTCTTATAGACTTGATCTGTGTACGCTTTTTTGACATTCCATTCCAATAATATTACCAGCCTTATTAAAAACCCTTTAACCCTCATATCAAATGAAAGGGTGAGAAAAAACAAATAATGATTATTTAGTAGATATTATCTACAGTAAATTGATGGCGCGAAATTTAAATAGATTGGAGAACAAAGTCTGTCGAGAACACTAGTACTATAATAAATATTGTGTAATCACATGAGTTATAATTGCAGTAACTGCATCATATTGTGCATCAAAATGTACAATACACTTGACATTGGCCACGTGGAGGCCTGTTTTGACAAAAACAAGCGCGTGACAGAAATGTCTGTCATTCCTCCTGTCACAATTGATTAGTGCAAATCACGGTTTTTCTGCAACGATAAAAACATCCTCAAACTATTTTGTACGTAGGACGGTGCCAAAACTAAATGTATCAAATTAGAATTTGTTTGATTCGAATGGCTAAAGTGACCTTTCGTAAAAAAATATGATCAACTTATTGATGTTCGTTTTCCACATGTTTGGTCTACGTAATAATTGATAAGCTGATAGGTTAAGATAAAGTGGTATGTCGAAAATGACATGAATCCGTGCTATTTCAAGACCACTAACAGAAGCTTAATTTATATGTATGTGGCTGAAAAGCTTGAAAAATATTTTGTAAAAATACGTAATAAATCTTCAATCAACTCTTTTATGTCTGGTACTCTCTTTACTATTGGGGCCTTGAGCCGCTGTAAAAGTCAAAAAAGTGAAATTACTTTTTTTTTTTATTAAACTTTTAACCCCCGTCCTCCCTTCATTTTGAAGGTCCTGTTTTTTCGAAAAATTATTTTCTGATGGATAATATAATATTCTACAAGAGAACATTTCAGGCTTTTTTACTCAGCAGTTTGGGGCTGTGCCATAATCGATACAATACATTTTGAACTTCCTTCTCATTCCTCTGTAGGGGTTGAATTTAAAAGGAAATCTAACTAGCACTTCAAAATCAAACAGGTTTCATGACTGTGTTTAATATTTTAAGCACGGAAAGCACATAAATGCTGCTCTTTACGGAAATGAGATTTATAAGTACCCACTCGTAACATTAATAAGATTCGTATTCGGTGTTTGCTAGGTCAGTCTAATGCGGGTATCTATGATTTATGCAAACTCCATATAAACCAAACACGATATAAAAAAAACCTCGGGAAAAAGTAAATTTAATTTCCAAAAATAGCAACAATTATTTGCCAATGTTAAAAATATGAACAAATACTCTACAAGAATCAGCGATCAAAAAAAAAAAAATAAGTTTGGACGATAAAATCCGTTGGCGACTAGACTAAAACAATTCCCTACCAGGCCTCCTTTGAATTACGTCGAGCGTAAGCACTTGGGCCTTGGATTTACGACGGCGACGATACTACTCGTGTATAGCAGCCTTAAGGCGAAACGTCAGTTCTTTGTCTATAGAAATTAAAGTAGCGTTTGTGGAGTTTACCTTCTACCTGGTCTCTATTAATGGTCCTTAAAGATGCCTGTCTTTCATTGGCGAATAATAATGACGATGATCCCGTATTTAATAGTGAAAAGAATAGACGATGACATTTAAAGCACCTCGTGACCCATTGGAGTCGTGCCATACCACAGTTAATTATAATGTAGCCTTCCAAAGCGAAATCAATTGCTATAGGCTTCAGGCCTGCCACGATAACAACAAAAAAATTCGTATTTGATATTAAGCCTGAAGAAAAAAACCAAACATCTTCTGCAAAGCATCCAATCGTTTCTTAAATAAAATGGAATATACAGCGTGGACCAATAGTGCGTGTGAACGGAAGATTGTGTCATTTAAATAAATGATTCACCGAATAAACTCCTTTATAACGTAAAATTATTTTCGAATATACAGGGTGTATCGTTTCGCATGAGCGCTACCTGTTTTTATTTTTTTAAATGGAACACCCTATATATTATTACATTATTGAATTTCCCTTTAAGATTAAGTGTTACTACTTTGATAGCCAAATATTGGGCTTAACTCGCATCGTTTCGGCACTATTTAGCATTTTTGAATAAAGCAGAATCTCAGAAAAAAAATCGTATCTCCGAAACTAAACAAGGCAGGACGATCCGGCTTTAACCATTGCGTTAAGAAAGAAATTACCTATCGTCTCATATCCAAATTTAATTCAATTCGCCTTTATTAAGATGAACCAGAACAGTTTCTATTTTTAAACCTTTAACCATTAATAACTTCATTTTCTTAAATGGAACGGTATACTTTTTTTTTACATCAGCGGATCCAGAATATTATTCTCTATCGATTTTATTAACACATGTTAGGCTCTATCTCTGACCGTTTCTGAAATAACCGGAGTTACTTACTTTTTTGGCTGTTTTACTTTTCATTTGCTTTGCGATATTGACAACAGATGGCGCCCTCAGTTTGAGCTTTTAAAATTACATTTTTAACGATAACGTTGATTTTAAACTTTTTGTGTACCTTTGGTCATTCACGGGGAACATAATCTTTAAAATGATACTTCAATCGTTAGTTTCGATGCAACATTAAAAAATTATGGCCTCTTCTTTGGTCGTTCATTTAACAATTAGTTAGACATGTGTGTTTTTATGGTTGTAGGTATTATTTTCATTTTATTTTTGTTGCTTTACAGGTGCCATCTTATGTATATTTTCGAGACACTTTATAAACTACATAATTGGTTTTTAAGTACGTTGTTAAGACCAACAAAATCCTTTTATTATCCAACTTCAAAAAAAGGAAACGCTTTATTTAATTTAATACCGTTACATCGTACGGTAAATATTCAAATCAACCAATCGATTTACAGCTTTGAATAAAATAAAATGGCTCTGTTGCTTTAAACTTTAGCTTATTGTTGTGGGAGTATATTTTAAAAAATTTGATCCGATTGTATATTAACTGCCGATTAATGTGCCTGCAGACTTCGCCTTCTCAAATTGACCCATGCCAATTTCTGCAAAATTTAATTGTACGATTATTGTATTTTGTTTTTCAATTATTAATTTTAATGTGTTAGTCCCAGAAGTCCCGGCATTGAAGATGAAATTATTTTGGGACTGCCAGCGAATGACGGCTGTATAGTCAGTCGTAGCACACTTTATGTATGCAGCTGTGCACATTTTTTTGAACGCGAGCGTTTTTCGTTACGTTTCGTTCCTTTTTTGCATCTCCTTTAGTGGAAAACGACGCCATAAATCTTTATAATAATCTTTTTATGATTAGTGTAGTGAACCTTGTGTCATCTCGACGTAGTCGATCACATCGGGATATTCTTAGGACCTCATACTAGCTGTTATCCCACAGGAATTCAGTCGAGAGCGATCTCGGATCCGAACTCATTGCCAAAAAGTACCGCCAACATACAGCGAACGTGTACCATTGAATTACATAAAACTAAAGTGTTTTCACAATTAATTAATTATTACTAAAATATATTTTGGTGATTTTGGTTTTTTGTTTTGGTTTTTTTTTTAAGTGCATGAAAAAGAATAATAAACCTAAAATGAACCTTGTAGTGTTTTTTGCAAAGATTGTGAACACTCTGAAGCTCCATGGTTTGTGGATTCGATGAGAAATAGTTGCAACTAATTACAAAGAGAAGTAAAGTAAAAAGTTCGAACTAAATTAGTGACTGCTATTATTTATAATTACCTACGTGTTAAGTGACTGTAAAATCAGAACAAAATGTGTAGGTGTTGTTGTGCCAAAGGTCAGCCCATAAAAGTGCCCATCAATTTGAACAATCAGTCGGATGTGTACAAATGGAAAGTAAGATGAAAATTTTTCAAATGTATTTTTTCATTTTCATATATGGCTTATTGGCTTTTTTTAATTCTTAATATGTTAGTATGTATCACTCCATTTTATTAGATTTATCACCAAAAATTTAGAAAAAACTAAACTAAAGGTCAGAACATGACCAAGAGTAACAATAGGTGATTTTTTGACAAAATTAATACAGTTATTAATGTTTAAATGTAAAAAAAATCGTTATTTTTACTTACAATGCCACACTTATTGAAAATGTAAGAAATAAATTTGTTGATAATAAAATACAAAATTAGTTAAGTTCACACTAAAAAGATTTATTTTATTTTTCCATTTTTAGTTTCCTTTTTTATCATTTTAATTTATTGTTACAAATCGTTTATTTTTTAATTTATCATTAGAATTAGTTCACAAATGAAAAATTAATCATTCTTTAGTTTTTTCTCTATTATTAATTAGTCAGATGAAGCAGTACAAAGCAATCTTCCCTTATTTTCCCACCCTTAGGGGTGGATTTTATTTTTAAAATTTAAATAAGACTTCTTCAAGGTATTTCTCCACTCCATTACCTCTTATGACTAAACAATTCTATTAATTAAAATCAATTTTTTGAAAAATTCTGCTAATGACTAGTAATTTACGTCAATTTTTAAATCTATGACGACTTACAGTCACCAACCATAAATACATTTTTATAATAAATATTGTTATAATTATCTGTTTCGTAATCTCACTTTTATTCTAGTAGTTAAAATTGTGATGCAATCATTTTAAAAGTGCTTATTCACGTAATAAAATTAAGACCAAAGTATACAAAATGCACTATTGCACTTTAATGCACTCTTTCTAGTGCAACAACAAAAAAATTAATTTAAGCACCTATCATGCAGCAAGCAAAAGTAGGTGAATCACCTTCAGCAGTTGAAAGGGTTTAAAAAGAAACATAAGATACCAAGTAAACTTAGATCTGGTGTATTAGTAACTGTAATTTTGCATATGTTAGTCAAACTAGTCGATCGTTTCAAGAACGCGTCCAAGAACATAAGACATATTTTGGATATCATAAATATACATACATAGGTACTTCTAAAAATTTAGAAATTTTAATTGTAAAATGGACAATTTTGAAATTTTTGCATTTAGAAATTGAAGTCTTGAAAACTAAAATATTAATGAGTAGATCTAATAAATTAACAATTTTACTAAAATAACTCAATTGTGATACTCATAATTTTTTCTACACAAAATTGAATACAAAATTTTGATTTGATTTTTTCAATTAAAACATTAACACAATTAGATAAATACGGAAGAAAAATGTAGGTATATTTAAATTTTTGATAACTGACTTTTCAAGCACCGAAATTAAAAACCTTTCGTCGATGCGCCAGTGTTTGCGATATAAAAATATCTATGGCAAAATGTCAATGATGCAACAACTTGAAAAGCATTTTCATATTTTATTATTTCGAAAATTGAAGTATAAATTGTTTTGAAATAAAATTTGATAAATTGACAATGCAGATCTTTAAAATCACAATTTGGTATATTTTTTTAATTATAATCTTAAAAATGTTTCAAAATTTTATAAAGAAAAAGATGCAATAAAGACATTTCTATGGGCTTTTGTAATTACCAATTCTTTATCAATTTTTAGAAAGTTAAAGATTATTGAATTTCCTTTATGTAACCAATCAGTTTATTTGTCCCTACGATTTATTTAAATAGAGGAAAACGAATTGGTATTTTTATAAATATTATTCCGTATAAATAATAATTAATCAGACATCTTGCATATTTTTAAACATGCCAAGACCTAGTCATAGATTTAATTTTCTCAGGGTTAAATCTAACGATTTGATACATAGCTTCAAAGGTTAAAACGTTTTATATTTTTACATTTGACAAATGTTAAGTTAAACGTGTGTGACATGTTAAAAATTCGCTTTGTAGTGTTACGTAACGCCGTTTTGTCAAACTTACCACTTGTTGGACATCATAGAGTGTCATAACAGGTTATATTTTGAATACGATGAGAAACGAATGCGCCATTCTATTCCAAATTTATTTCAAACGTTTTATTTTTAATACACCTCAACAGCTACCTACTACAATGTGCTATCTGGCAGAAAAGCTAAAAAAAAATTAAGTCAAAATTTGAAAGTGCAAAAGTGAAAGCAAACTAGCTAAAAACTTATAGTTTTTTGAAACATTAAAGAAATTGCAAGAAAACGATAAATAGTGAATCGAATAAGATGAGATTCATTGAGTTTCCGTTTATTCTTCTGTATTATCAATAAAATATTGTAGTATTCGTGGGTTTATTATAATTTATTTACAAGACTAAAGTACAGGAACACAATAATTATACACTGATTTAATAATAACTACTTAAAGACACTATTAATTAATATAGAACTTAGCTTACTATTTATTTACAACACTCACTTATATGCGCGTCACTGTCGATTTATTACTGACTCACTGTCGAACGTCTTTCCACTTTTATAACATCATAGAACAATCGAGAAAAAGTCTGGAATATTCGAAAGATTGTTTACATTTTCGGCGAACGGCTAGTTGCTTTCTTAGGAAGCAGGTACGGGACACACGTACACAAATACAACGCACACTGCCGACATCGGCCTTGGCTAGTCGAGCCGGCCGACAACGCATACAAGCGTACACGGTCGCACACAAGCACACTCGCGTTCGCTACAATATATTTAATAACAATTGAATATTTTTAAAAACCATTAAGATTCTATGAATATAACTATAAATTTTTATTGATATTAAATAGAATAAAAAAATAAAACAACAATAAATTAGTGTTATTAACAATGAAGCATTGATATTATCAATTAAATATTACACCACACATAAACTTCTCAAGAATAACTTACAAATAAATACTGTAGTGACCTATAAACATACAAATGTGTTGAAATTTTTTATTTTCATGAAAATTACTCTTTATTATACTGGGAAGTTATTCGTCGCTTGTTTTACTTTATATTGCGTTGAGTAAATTCTGCCTACGCTTTTGACTAATGAGTAGATAGTAAATACGAAACAAATTTTCCGAATGTCCGAAATTCCTTTGAAGCTGTTTCAACTATTTCACAATTTTCAGATAGTATTTCTGATATCCTAAAACTTGCGTATTTCTGTATACAACATGCCACTAAAATACTTGTGAAATCAATTAAAAGTGACGTAAGTTTTTAAAGTTTCGTTTATAAGTAAAGTACCTCATGAATCATTGGATACAATACGTAGATAGTTTGAACTATTTCTATAAATTCTAATAAATTCTATAAATATACCTACAAGTAATTTAGTTAAGCCGTAATGTCTAATGGATCTGACTTAATGACAAGTTAAAAGCAAAGGCGATGAACAAGTGTTTTTCTGAAGCTAATAACACGTGTTTTATTGCTACCTACCTTAACGTAATATCCGAATTGTTACGCACGATATCCTTTAAAACACATAGTCTGACGCATTTTATTTATTCGAACTTTTTCAATGAATAAAATTAGATATTATTGCTATTCATATACTTTTCTACTTGTTGATGGATTATATTAACTTCTACGAGACGGATTTGAATGGATACCAAAATGACTCATGAATCGGTTCGAATAGATTCGAAATACTATTTGACGCCAAATTTTAATTTTTTTTATTAGCAAAAAGTGTTCAGTGAATCCTACAGTTGCACCTGAATGAGTCGTCTGTTATGAAGTTTTTTTTTTGTTTTCGTGGAAGAAGGCGAAATCTTCAAAAGATACCCAGCCGCCCGATGCGACTAAAACCCCTCTACCTCAGGCCGTTATAGGTCCAATAATTGGACCTCTTCAGCGGCGTCGGTTAAGGAAAGTTCTGGAGTTAAAAAAGGTTTCAAATGTTATACCCCACCAAACACATTTCATGTACACGCCTCTTACTCTTGTGTCACCCCGGGTAGGCTGATTTTGTTGAACGTGGTGAACCCTGCCTTTCGGCTTGCTGACCACGACCCCAAGGGCGCAGAGATTGGGATACGAGCAATCAGCGCGTGGAAGAACTAATCAACCACCACCCGTTTCATCCGGAAGTTTATAAGACTACCCGAAGATATTTAATCCCTACCAGGCTAAGCAAGCTTGGTACTTGAGCGGATGCGCTCCTCATCCGTCCAAGCAATCTTACCTCTCTCCTAGCATGCAGGATCAACCTCTGCTACTACGAGTTCAATTTCCGGCCGGGCCTCCCGTAATGCCAATTTACACCACTGCGGCTTCTCCCAGTGAAGGTTACTTGCAACCCTTACGCACTGGTAAGCCCTTGGCACCATGTCGGCTGGGCTACCTCATCCACCTGCGATGAGTGACCGCCAAGGCCACTTTCTACCACACTTATCTACTGCATGGTATCAGTTTTATGAGTAAACGGCTTGTCGTCTGCCCACGAGACTAGCTTCGGATACTACTGTAGGAAATACACTCCCTGTCCGACACCTCAAACGGCTCTAATAATGGAACATCCGGAATAGGAATAGGTAACTGGCTCCCCCCGCACTCACTCACGTCGGCCAGGCTACCCCAGCCACATTTTATGAGTGGCGATCGCGGCCACTTCCGTGATACCTTCACTACACCTCTTTACTGAGATTATTATGATAGAAAATACGCGCCCGGTCCGACACCTCAAACGGCTCCAGCGATGGGACATCCGCAATACGACTCGAGGTAATTAGTACCCTAGTCACAGCGCCTCAGCCTCCCGGGGTCACTTCGGATACTAATTCCGGAAGCGACTCTCCGCCCGTTTACTCGCCGAAGAAACTCGCTCCTCCAGCACTCACATCGGCCAGGCTACCCTATCCAGATGAGTGTCTGTCGAGGCCACTTCCGTGAAATATGCACCACACCTACTGAGGTCTCGGCCTCTATCCACGTGGAGTGGGATCGGTTGCGGGATATCTTCGTTTTAAATGGCTTTAAAAATTTCATTTAATGAGTAATAGAAATCTAATTATAATAGTCCGATAAGATTTTTTAGGGTATGTCAAAAATATTTAAAAAAATCTTATAGTTTTTTCTTTACGGTTAATGATATATGTATACCATTTGTGATGACTATATATAACTTGATGCACATCATGTAGTGATATTGAAACGCCGAGACCTTTGATTGATAATGAAAATTAAAGACAAACAAATAGACGAACTGAACTATTTAAACTATACTTAATTAAAAATCGTAAAAAATCTGGCAAGTGATAAAGCAATTTGTTAGATATTTTACAATTTTAAGTAGAAATTACGAACTCCAGTAGATAGTCGTTAACCGTTGCACATCTATTTCATCAGCTTCTTATTTTTGGTTCGTTCGTCTGACAGACAGGTGTGCCTTATTAATTTTTAATGATTAACACTGTTTTGGCTGCCATCCCAAATTTTAGAAAACACAAGTGTGTACAACCAGACCATACGTTCCATTGCCACTTAAACGTACTTTTATTTATTTTCATGTGTCTATTTTGCAACTTAGATCTTTTACGAAAGAGATACTACGAAGATGCTGTACATCAAGGGTGGAAAACTGTCATTATTAGCTATTATTGTTCATAAGAGTAATACTAATTTAAATTAATTTAATTTAATTGCTGCCAGACACTAAGATATCGGTGGTGGCGACTAGTTTCAGCCAAAAGAGACTAGACGTGGCCATCAATGGCAGTTACTAGTGGCTATCGACGAGTCACAGTCACAAGTGACTATATTGTAGTGTTCGTGGGTTTATTAAAAATTTATTTACAAGACTAAAAGTACAGGAACACAATTTATATATACTTACTAGCGGCCCGTCCCGGCTTCGCACGGGTAGTAGTAAGGATCCCTAATTGATCAGTTATCGAGCGCAGGAAATAGCTAGAGTGCCTGCCCCTTCCAACATTGTACCCGCCTCCCAAGGGCAGGGTTTGCTGGTGCGCACCTAAATGATTAAATTACTAAAACAACTATTAAAAAATAGGGGTTGGTGATGGAAGGGTGAAAATTTAGGGTTGTATGTATTTTTTAATGCTACATTATTAAAAAAAAATAAAAAACAATTTTTGTCCAAAAAATTTAAAAAAATGTTAGGGGTGGATAACCATTATCACTTAGGGGTAAGAAAAATAGATAGTAGCCGATTCTCAGACCTACTGAATATGCATATAAAATTTGATAAAAATCGGTCAAGCCGTTTTGGAGAAGTATGATAACAAAAACTGTGACACGAGAATTTTATGTATTAGATTTAATAATAACTACTTAAGAACACTATTAATTAACACGGAATTTAGCTTACTATTTATTTCCAACATTCAATTATATGCGCGTCTCTATTTATTTGCCTTTTCACTTCTAACACTGTCGATTTATTTATAATCCAGAAAAGTCTCGAAGTTTGTTACATTGTTTACGTTTTCGGCGAACCGCTTAATTCCTTTCTTGGAAGGCAGGTACGAGACGCACGCCTACAAACACACGCATACTACCGAAAACCGCCCGCGGATAGTTGAGCCGCCGGCCCGCAACACATGCAAGTGTACTCGATCGCACACAAGCATGCTTGTGTTTACTACAATATGCAGTCACCAGTCATAATTCAAGCGGCTTAAATAAGCACAAGTGGCGTCAACTTTTCTATCCGTTTTCTGAGACAGAAGTAGGTTAGGTTAGGTTTAGTAGCTGAGAACTGTAGCCTAGTGACGCCACTAGTATCAAGCACTAAAACGCCACTGGTGAATAGGTCGTGAAGATAGCTGCTTTCTAAAGGGCGGTAAATTATGGAAAAAGTAATTATTGTTATCTAAAAATATTGCAATAGTAATTTTTAGAATCGGGCGGTATTTAAAGAAATTCCTAAATCCGGCTCTGCAGCTAAAGTACTTACAGGTACATTAGTTAATTTTATGCAAAACTCAAAATTTTTAATTTTACGAAAATTGGCAGGTCTAATATCTTAAACTATTTCTGGCCCACTAGAAATATGTATTTAATATTCTGATAGCATTATGTAAGTCGAAGTCTCAGCTAATTGCCAAAACAACAAATTCATGAATTTATAAGAGGCTGGTAAATAAATAAACAACCAACTTAACATCTTGTGATTTGGTTTTTTTTTAAGTACCTAATCAATACCTGACATTTTATCGAACATTGTTAAAATTTGTATTTAACTTTCAACCCCTGCCTCTCCCCTTTTTGGGGGTGCCATTTTGAAAAACAGTTTCATGGTATGTGTAAAAAATTAAAAGCTTCCAGGACCAGCAGTTTATTTAGGCCGTTCTTTGGTTCCTACTCCATACATCAAACTTTGAATCCCTTTTTACCCCTGTAAATTAAAAAAAGTATTACTTAGATTGTTCATAACTATTAGTATGTTTATTGAAAAACATAATAATTTTTTAGAATTAACAAAATTTGAAAGAGACTAGAATAACACAAACTAATCGTAAGAGAAACACTGGCGATTTTCCAAAGATTCTCTAACTTCATAACAAATTTCAATTAATAACACATATATACGATGCAGGTACATCGCAAAATTGTTTGCTTATGAATAAATATGTTTCTTTGATTAAGTGTGTGTGTGTAACAAGTTAGAAATGTAGAGCAATTTTGTGTCTCAAAAATATGTTTATTGCTAACAAATATTCATCCATTGTTATAAAACGTTCAATAATGATACGAATCGTCCGGATTGAGCTTCTAAAATTTCAAAAAACTGTCGTAATTAATTCAATGTTTCAGTGTACGAACGCGATAACGACATCGTTAGTAGTTATATTGTTGTGTTTATTTTAATCCTGCGACCATGTAATGTTTACTTTACATATTAGGTAAAGAACACTTAACGACAAAGTGTTTATATGTGTACTAGTTGGAGGAGCGTCTTTGTACATCTACACTCACACACACCCGCTACCCTAACCTACATGTAATCTAGAAATACCAAACCTTACACGTTCACAATACTAAAATAAATCAAGAATGTGATTACGTACCTAAAGATGAACTGTATGCATCCTTACCTCCTGCAGTACATAGGGCCACCAGTAGAGGCGACTAGTGGCTGTAACTCGTTGCTCAATCGAACTGTTAGACACAAGCACCATCAGTCGTAGCTACTGGTGGCTAGACGTGGCCTCTAGTTTCGCCTACTATTTCTGGCACTGGCAGACGACTAGTCCAGTAAGTGTAGACATGACACAACCATATTTCACTACATGCAGAACTTGTGGCTCGAAGTCTCGTTCACCACTTGTGGCTACAACTACGTCCAATAAATGTTAATTTCTCATCACAAAATTAAATACTGAATGTATTTTTTAATTACAAGTAAAATATAAATAATTGATCAATGAACAACAGTAATTTTTGTTTCTAATTGAGCATTTAGGAAAATTCGAGGAAAATTTCAATTATGTATTCAATTTTCTTTTTATATAACAATAATCAAACAAGCGAAAATGTAATTAATATTTGCATTGATTGTACCCCATTAGGTATAAGTAAATTATTGATTTCAATTTCTTCCAAATTTACCTAATAATTATGGATTTATATAGTAGAGTTCGATTAATTTGTAAGTTGTAATCAAGCGTCCGCTTATTCAAATACAATTCCTATTATTAACGGTTATTATTTTATTTGCAACAAAATTAATCGGTTCAGTGTTTATCCAATTCATTGACGTCAATTATGTTTAATGCATAAATAAATTGCCCTCACAACCTGCATATAGTGTATAGCATTCAGCAGCTTAAACCAATTAACACACAGCCGAGCCAAGATCAAGTGCTTCAATAAAATAATAACTAAATCCCACAAAAATAACCAGAACTAATATTCTAAATTAATAGTGGGTTATTGAACTTTTGCTAATCTACCTTTACCTTGATTTATTTTTAACAGTTTATGCATAAACAGTAACTGTAAACTTACGAGAGTATGAAAAAATAATGTAGGTATAACCGAAAAATTTAGCTTTTTTTGAACTTTTTCATCGAGAAATGTATTAAAGATCCTAAAGAAAGGCTTCTCATAAAAAAATTGATGTCTACGATAGTTTACAGTACTAAAGAAAGAAGGAAATCTCAAGCTTATGTAGTTTTTATATAATTGAAATATAAATAATTGTTTTATTTATCAACGTATTAATAAAGGTACCTAATCCAAATTCAAAAAAAAAAAAATTAAAAACTTCACTATCTCAATTTTTTTATATGTAGATACAACAGTCAAAATGTGCAGAAAAAGCTCTCTGCGCAAAATGGATCAAATCGCAGGCCGAACCGTTCCATCGAGATATAAAAAGGCCAGGTAGCTTAAACGTGACGTCATTCATACCAGTCGTATAATCTAGTAACCGAGCGATTTTGTCGTTTAAATTTTTTTTTTAGTGCGGAATTTGTGCAAATTTTTAATACTGACAAATAATATCTAGGTATTATTATTTATTTGTTTTAATGTTTTTCAAAATAGGTTTTTTGTCCTTTCAACGTTTACGGAATGAAAATTGTAAAGCGTGGCGTTAAACCGTATTTGGAGCGCTGCAGGTTACGTGCAGTTGGTGTATAATTAATTACCTATCATTAAAATATTTATACTACATCGAAATGTATTATTAAAAAAATGATTATTTGAATAGATTTTATCATATAGCTGACGATTTTTATTAATAAATAATAATTGATCGTGGGGGAAAATGAGTGAGCGTGGGTGACAAAATTATGTAATACATTCTATTTTCTATAAATCCAGTCGAAAAAGTTTTGAGGGATATTTGAAGCGTCCATGTGTCAGGGAATATCAGTAACGTATCAGAATCTCCAGAAAGTTCTAGAGCAGTTTCAAAATTTTCCAAATATTTCAATAAGTTTTGGAACGTTTGAGAATAGTCGAACATATTCTAGATTTTTTGACAAGGGTATAGAATCTTCTAAACTTTTCGAGAACGGTCTAAAATGTTCTATTTTTTTTCGAGAACGACTCGAAATAGTCTGAAGTGTTCCAGATCTTTCCCGAATAATTTCAAATATTCGAGGTTCGAAAATGATTCAGTATGTTCCAGATTTTTTGAAAATGATCCAGAATGTTTCAGATGTTTCGAAAATGATCTTAAATACTAAATATTTTTCGAAACCGACATTTTGGACTTTTCGAAAATGATCAAAAATGGTCCACAATCTTCGAATATGATCTGGAATTCTTTGGATTGTAAGAAAATTGTCCAGAACGATCCAGGTTTATCAAAAATAATTTAGAATGGTCGAGAATATTGTCTACATAAAGCTGAAACAGAAAATTAGGTTTTCATTTCATTAGTTACTGTTATAAAAAATTATCAAACAATATCGGTTTTCTCTAACATCAAAAAAAAAAAAAAAAAAATCATGCACAAATTCTTTCTGAGTTCTGTAAAATTTTAAGTTATTGCTATACAAATGGAGGCAGATAGTAAAATACGCGTTTTCTTAAACAATTTCTTTTTGTTCCAGGGTCCAGAACTAATTCGGGTTTCGAGGTTTTACAAGGACGCTAAGGAGGGCAAGTTCGTCAGTTACTTATGGGACGACTGTCGTACGCTTTACGAAAGCTTCAGAAGAGGTGCCAAAGAATCGAGTAAGTCTTTAAAACAAACAATCCATTAGCACTAATTACGTTTGAAATACGTTTCAATTGGTAAACCGTTTATTTATGGACGTCCAAATTACTTTGCAATCTTTATATATAAAGCCTTTCAATAAATATTTAATAAAATATTTTAAAAAATCGATCATTGTGATAAAGTTGCTTATCTACCCCACTATTTAATTATTTAATATTTTTTCTAAGAAACTAACATATTGACTTATTGAATATCTCCAGAAATTTTTCCAAAAACATGCACTCATGTCTTCTTTCCTTCATTATTTCTGGGTTATGTGTAATTTAAATTACTAAATGGACGGTTGATAGAAGCTTATCCAAAAACGTGAAAAATGTTTTTGGTTTTATGCAATGTACCAACCTACTAATCGACCTCTTTAAAAATCCCCTTAATTATATTTTTTACTTAAGGAAACATTTCGAAAATTAGATCCTGCCACATTCTACGAATTCGAGCCCAAACCGGCCAGTAAGAGTAATCTTATAAATCCAACTATTCATCAATGGCGTATGGCTTTTAGCAGCCAGTTCGTACTTAATAGTTTTACGTGTAATGTACCTACTATACTGATTGTTCACTTTTGTCATTGTTCTGGACAAACTATAATCGTTAGAAAATAATTCGAAAATGTGTTTGTACGAAATTTCGAATATTTCCGGAAAATTTTTAACAATATGCATCCAGAACTTGTTTCCTTAATTATCTCTGGGTCTAGTAACTGTGACTAGTGGCTGTGCCTAGTCACATAACTGCGACTGGAGGCTTTGTCTAGCCACTTGCAGTTGCAACTGGTGGCCGCGATTATTACCTCGATTGTACTTACTCAAATTTTTCTGAGTAATCTAAGAAAATTCTTATTTTGAGAACGTTCTCTTCTTTGGTAATATCGAAATATATTTCAACATTTTGATTACTTTACTTCAACTCAACCATCAGGTTTATGTGGTTATAAGATGATTTTAGACTTAATATGACAACATACTTATTTTAATAAACTTGTTCAATTAATCTTACCATAAGTATAGCATATGATATTACTTATGCTATTTAAATTAAAAAGGTAGAAAATTAACATTCATTTAATACTAAACTGTTGTATAATTATACAATAAATCAATATTAAATTTACATTATATTCGACGTTTACTAATAAATATCTTATTAGATACGATTAAATGACATGTTATTTTAAATTTATTATACTTTTTTCAATTTTGGACAGGATCTTAACAAATTTTATCAGATGAAAATATTAAAGATTTACAATAGTATTTATAGAGTGCAACATAATAGTAATAAATACATAATTAGTTTTATAAAGTGAAATTTAAAATGATGTCGATATACAGGGTGTCCTAAAGAGTAGATTTAGGATTTAGAAAATTTAAAACTTTGGAATCTTTAGGATTGTTTTTACGATTTTTTTTTTGTATATATTTATATCAGCCCCTATCAAATCCGTCCCTGGTATTTTTTTATTCGTAAGACGAGCATTTTATTCTTTGAAGTTTTATATCTTACAAGCAATAAATTTTTAATATAAACAAATATAGTTAATATTATATCATTTGACTCGCAGCTGTTTCTAAAATTAATAGCTTTGGCAGCGTAATTTTTTTTTAATGGTCACTGCAAAATTCTCTGAACCTTCAATGAATGAATGGGTACTGAATAAATGAATTACTGTGATTTATTGTTTAAATTTTGACAATATAAATATTTTCGCTTCTTGTTTAAATAAAAACAATATTTAATGTCTCATTTTTTATTTAAGTTGGACGCGAATACGTGAAATTTATTAGTTTCCATTTTTAAAATAGATGAGCTTGTAAGGTCAGGTCAGTGGTAGGTTTGAAAATACTTTTAAAATTTAATATTTGTTGGGTTTCAAGAAAAAACGGAACCTCCGCAAGGGTCACAAATATATTTTTTTTATAAATTTAAAATAAATAATTTTGAAGTAACTTCTAGTTAATACAAAAAATTACCATTACCAAAAACACATAATCAAAATTTAAATTTATTAGTACATATTAATTTTTTCTGTTTCAGATAACGGTCCCTGCTTAGGTTGGCGTGAATCGTACAGTAAACCTTATCAATGGCTTAATTACAACGAGGCTCTATTGCGAGCTAAAAATTTCGGTTCTGGATTAGTATGTAACGGTCTGCAACCTGGTACAAACACCTTCATTGGTATATATTCCCAAAATTGTCCCGAATGGATTCTGACAGAGCAAGCAGCTTATTGTTACAGCATGGTCTTGGTACCATTATATGACACGCTAGGTCCAGACGCCTGTGCCTTCATCATCAAACAAGGTCAGATTCTACATATATTTAATTTGGTGATTTTCTTTATTTTTTTAGACTTGAAATTGAACAAGAAACATAAATTTTAAAACAAAGAAAGTCCCTTTTTTTAATTGGAACCGCATTTTTTATGTATTTGTTTTTTTTTTTTTTTTGAAAACCACAACAAATATAAATGATGGTAAATATCAAACAATTAATTTTTTTTTTCTTTAGCCGACATAAATATTGTAATTTGCGAAGATGACACCAAATGCAACCTTCTACTAGACAAAGCGCCAAAATGTTTACGAAAAATAATTTCATTTAAAGAAGTTCGACCAGCAACAAAACAAAGGGCCAAAAATAGAGGTGTAGATATACTTCGGTTTTCTGATGTTGAAACTTTAGGGTCGCAAAAAATGCATCCAGATGAGGTAATTATATAAAATATTCTAATTATTATATGTATATTGTAGTATTTTAAATTATTATCAAGTCAGAATAGCAAAATTTTTAAAAAGGAATTATTTCAAAAAATAGAGGCAAGTTTTTTGTATATTATAAAATTTCAGGATATTTTAAGATCATACACTTCCCATAGACTTTTCCATAAGTAAAGAACCATTTTATGATTTTTTTTTCAAAATTTTAGTCTCAATAGTTTCGGAAATAACCAGACGGAATGGTCAATTTTCATATATTTCGTTAAATGATTTCAAAACTGTTCATTTAAAATTATTAAAAAATACATTTGGGACCCCACAACAAGCCCATTCCTTTGATATGAATGTCTCACAGTACAGTTTTATAAAACATTCTTTTTTTTTTTCGAATTTCCATCCCAAAAGTGTGCGCCAAATTGCCAAATTTCAACGTAGTAGATTCAAAGCAAATTAGCTGTGACAAATAGAGACACTAGTAATCCTGTAAGGATTCCAGTATAGATGCAGATTTATAAAAGTACCTCCCTCAGTAATACGTGGTTAATAAATTTCTTTTTGGTTTCCAATACGTTATTAATATACAAAAATTCTTATTAATCAAATGGTTTTTAAGTGCCTTTAACCACGTTGTGTGCTTTTTAATGTTCCATTCAAGGCATAAAGGTCAGTATTATTTTCGTAGCCACCAAAACCATCTGATCTCTGCACAGTATGTTACACCAGCGGGACAACAGGAAACCCCAAAGGTGTAATGTTAACTCATGAGAACGTCATCGCAGCTGTTTGTGCTGTTATGTTACAATTCGGAGACCACACGCTCACCAGCAGCGATACCATGATATCATTCCTTCCCTTAGCCCATATGCTGGAAAGATGTTGTGAGGTACGGTTAGGTTGATTTAATTAGTTTTGTCCATTAAATTCTTAAAGTATCCTTCCTTAACCAGCATTCTACTTTCTTTTTAAGAGCGCCATGTATATGGTTGGAGGCGCGATAGGGTTTTTCCTTGGGGATGTGAGGAGGCTTTCGGATGACATGAAGGCCCTCCGGCCAACCGTCACCCCCGCAGTACCGAGATTATTAAACAGAATTTACGACAAAGTTCATTCAGAGATTTCCGGTAGCTTTATCAAAAAGATGCTGTTCAACATGGCAATGAGTGCCAAAGAAAATGAACTTAAAAGGTTTCTAAAAAAACAATTAACAATAAAAAATAATACTGTAACAATAAAAGTCGAATTTTAGGGGTATAGTTCGTAATAATAGTATTTGGGACAAAATAGTATTTAGAAAAGTACAAGAAGGTATGGGAGGAAGATTACGACTAATGTTAGTTGGATCAGCTCCATTAGGTGAAAATGTTTTGACATTTATCCGATGCGCCTTGGGGTGTGTGGTGAGTTGGTAGAATGCACCCATCAATAATATAAAATGTTTATTTTTAAACACTGTCTTTGCCGTGTAGGTGGTTGAAGGGTACGGTCAGACAGAGTGTACTGCTCCGATAACCCTATCGATTCAGGGAGATCATGTTCCTGGGCATGTTGGCCCTCCAGTAGCTTGTTGTTGTGTCAAATTGGTCGACGTACCGGAAATGGAATACTGGGCGAAAAACAATCAGGGAGAAGTTTGCGTTAAAGGTACAAATGTATTTATTGGTTACTACAAGGATCCCGAAAAAACGGAAGAAACCATAGACGAGCAAGGATGGCATCATACGGGAGATGTGGGACAGTGGATGCCGGTAAATTAAATAGAAAGTGTGTGTTTGTGTGTTTTTTTAAAAAATTAATATTTATTATTATTTTTTAGAATGGCACATTGAAAATTATTGACCGAAGAAAGCACATTTTCAAGTTGTCCCAAGGAGAGTATATCGTTCCGGAGAAAATTGAAAGTGTTTATCTAAGATCTCAGTACGTTCATCAAGTTTTCGTCCACGGCGAATCATTGAAGGTCTGTGTGTCATATTTTTATCGATAGTGACTTGAGTTTATTAAAATCATTTTAGTCTTGCATTGTGGCGATTGTGGTACCGGAAGTGGACGTAATAAAGTGCTGGGCCCAAGAGAATGGAATTCCGGGAACGTTCAGCGTCCTCTGTAGTCATCCCGAAGTGAAACAACTTATTTTTGACGACATGATAGCGTGGGGAAAAGAAGCTGCTCTCAAATCATTCGAACAGGTAAAACATCAATACTTTTTTACACAAAGAAAAATATGTATAACGAATGAATACAATAGTTTTTATAATTATGTTCTATGATAAATTTCAGGTCAAGGATATATACCTCCATCCAGATCCCTTCAGCATGCAAAATGGCCTTTTAACTCCAACCATGAAGTCAAAAAGGCCACAAATCCGCAACTACTTCTTACCTCAAATCGAAGACATGTACGCTAAACTAAATTAGAGAAGAAATTTCCTACGAACATTGAAATTATTCAGAAAAAAAAAATCGTAAGCTTTTTAATACATATTTAATTTTTTTGTTGATAACGCGAGAAATACAGTTCACCTCTTTCGACACGCTTTTTCTTAATCACGATAGAAAGAAATCCCACACTTTCTATTTTATATCGAAAACGAAAAAAAATCGTATAAAATACGGAAACTTATCGTTATGTAAGACGGTAGGCAAGTTAAAAAGGTGATTACATATACCTATGTTAATATAGTTGTTCTCATTCATTGTACATATAATAACTAGGCAAAAAAAAATAAGATTATGTTCGAACCACGATACGTTTCCCTAGCTAACTGACTGGAAATTTTAAATATGGTAATGCGGCAAATAAAATTGAAAATAAATAAATTGGTTAAATTAGAGTGTTGTTGTTGATTCGAAAATTTATTTCGGCTTTGAAAATATAAACATTTTCCGGACTGAAAGCCTGAAAATAACAGTATATTTCGGCTTACATAAAAAATAATTTTTAAATATTTTTTTCAGTAGTGAAAGTAAATAAATTATTGTTGAAAGGGCATAAGAAGGTTAAAAGTACCCCAGGCGATACTGATAAATAATATGTATTCATGTTTGACATAAATTATAAAGAATATCTTTAGATTTTCAGTTAAATAAATACAACCTTAAACTCAAAAAAGAATTAAACGGAAAAAAATACTTCGATTACAAGGTGTATTTTTTCACAAAAATTGCAGATATGACCGTATTTTTTTTTATCGCCTACGACACTTGATTTTATCCGGTAATGCTCTTTGTTATTAATTTAATATTTGATATTTTTGTTAGTTTTAAAAAATACATATTTGCCTTAAAAAAATTATAATTGAAATTACGAAATTTGTAGAAAATTGGTCACAAGAATTAATTTTATTATAAATTTATTTTTTTTTTTAAAAATATAATGTAATTTTCTTTTAAATTGCGAAGTAATTGCCTGTGAATATAACTATAATTTTATAAGCACATTATATTATTTACCGAATACCAGGTACCGAATTAATTTGAGTAATAGTTACTACTAGACTGTGCAATTAAAAAAACCGAAACTGTTTAGCAATTTTTCTCATATCATAAATAAATGGAATACTTATGTGCTTTTAGATCGTGGTAGAAAATGTCTTTTATACAGCAAATTAATGTATTTATGATTTTTTTGTACCTATCAATTTTTTTTTTACGTCGTTGCAGTGAAATGCTAAACTAGTATTCCCCCAATTTTTTGAATTTGTGGTTAAAGTTTTTATTTTTAATAAATACTTATTCATTGTATAGTTTTCATAGGTTTTAAGACGACTTTCGTTTTACTGTAGATAAATTACTTATATAGCAATAAAATTATTTTACAATCCTTTTTTCGATTTCACATATTTTAAGATAGTCCAGCCGAAACTTCACTTACGATTCAGTAAAATTACAGTAAATGTTATACCAACCAACAGTTAAAACTAAGGAACCAGAAGGAGGGAGTTTATAAATCTTAAGTAACAATGGAATGACTTTATTGATTCAACAACGATAAATAAATATGAATTATGACACAATAATAATAATAAACTAATACATGATCAGTCAGACCTAAGAGTCATATTGTTTTAAAGTACATTAAAAATATTTATTTGGCTTAAATGTACGAAAAGTGCATTAATATATTAACTATTTCTTCCTATCATCGTTATTATTATTATAATAATTTGTATTACTATTTGTTTATTTGTCCTTAAAACCGAAAAACAGTCCTAAAGAAACCATAACGATGAGACAAGCTACCACCACAAACAACACCACTCTCTGCTGAATGGAACGGAATATCATTGATCCCGCTATCCTAGACGATCTCCCCAATTCTTCATTTGTCTCCCTTAACTTAAAAATAAATGGATTAAAAATTTTTAACTAATCCATTCTCATGATCAATGCAAATTATGTACATAATTAATTTATGATGGTTGCTACCAATCAAATTACAAATACCATAAAGCCCTGACTAATAAAAATAGATAGACTTTCAACGTGAATATTTAAATAAAACGTTTCCGGGCTTATGAGCGGTCTCCTAATTGGTTTTGATAATCTATAACTTCAATTGACATCCGTTAAATCGTCGAAAATAATGTAAGTAAATTAGTAAATATTAATTGTTAAGCAGCTTTTTCTTTGTGTTTTAAATATGTTACGGCCGTTAATATTTTATAAGAAAATACTTCAGTTTATCTCTACAAAAACTAGTGTAAATGTTATCTATCATTAAAAATATCAAGACAATTTCTTATCAGTTTGTATAACTACTTAGTTGATAAAAGTTTAAAGTAAATAATAAATTATTTTTAATAAAATATCTTATTATTTGAGCTGAATAAAAAGTAAAGACTCAATTGTTGCCAGGTATATAAAATAATTATAGATAAAGCATGGTAGAATAGTAGAAACAGAGAGGAGTAAAGCGGGCCCTTTAGTATAAGCATTGCATTTAGTTGCATATAGCTTAGCATAGGAAAAAATGAACTTGCTTATACAATCAACTGATGGCTCAGTGATGATGAAATTATTATAAAATATTAGCTGATCCTCACCCTATTTCGTGATCTCTGTATAGTTTCTCTTTGTTCATTTAAATTTTGAAGCACTTGGGTACCAATTTCATGAGTTTCTAGTATCACCTTATATCCATCATCCAGCTTCTTTCCTGTACGTTCCAATTTGTCTGAATTATTCAACAACTTCTTTTTCTGGTTGATGGATATTTGGACATCTTCGTATTCGTCTGGAGAATCATAGTTGAGAGCCGTTCCCTGTTTTATTGAACGGGCCTTAATGTATTCTAAAGTTAATCTTTTTAGCTCAGCCCTATAGCACTCCAACTTGGTCCTACACCTTTGTTTTTTTGACGCCTCGATATCTCTGATCTCCAAATCCATTTGTTCCAACTACAAAATCAATTTTCATTTTTGAATGAACATTAATGAGAATTTTCGTGATACCTACCAATTCTTGTGCCTCTTCCACATTTTTTTCGATATTTGAAATAAGCTGGCGACGATCTGATAAAATAAATGAATAAACTTTTGTTATAGTTGATATAATTAAACAAACAAATGAACCTACTTGCTCCTGAATTTCTGAGAAGACCTATTTGAGAGGTGATGTCTGCTGTTAAGACGGAATATTGCTGTTCATAGTTTTCAAATAACGAAACCATGTTACGTTACATTTTTTATAAACTTTATAAACAAAACGTAATTATTGTTACAACTTTATAAATTTATCGGAATTCATGTTGAAACTTAACTACTTAGGCACATCTATAATGGATGGCGCTGAACGATTCCTTCCAACGTTGCCAGATCAAAAGAAAGAAAATCTTCAGACATCTAATCTTTCCAGTCTACTGGGACATGAAGGCATTTCTACTATCCTGCATTCCGTCTGACTTTCCCGGTCCCTGCCAAATTCTACTTTTACCCATCTTGAAAATCTTTGCTTATGGAGGTTGTCAAGAATGCCAAAAGAGGGTTTTGACACAAATGAACAAACAACCCCTTTATTAGCTAGCACTCATATCTCTGTATTCCCCAAATTTTTGACATTTTTACCTATTCGTGAACAGTAGTCTAATAGTCTTCCTAGCCTCTCTTTAGCTAATAGCGCAAATAACGCCCTTGCAGACCCACCACCACAGATAATGGCACTTTAAGTCGCTTAAGTATTTGAAATAAATGAGCAGGGCAGTGACAGATATATGTGTAGAGGGGACAATAAGTATGTACTAACATTTTATGTTCCATACTGTGTCCGGGCCTGTCTTTTCTCACTCAAAATAAATGCCCGCGATCGATGTCCTGACCTGGGTACAGGGAATCCAAGAAAGTTACTTATTTTTTATAACCAATACAATAGTAATTGTTGATTATTAGCAATACTAGCTTCTATTGATTATAAACTTATCAATTTACTTACATAATTAGATTCTTATAAGTGAATATTACTTATTTTTTATTAATCATAGTACAAAAATAAAACTGCCGGTTAATTGATTCTAGTCTTTTTTCTCTTTTTAATGTAATAGATTAAAAACGGCTCTGAGTTTGTTCTACTATCTCCACTTCTTTTCCTTATTGATTCACTGAAATTTCACCGGATCTGGCAACATAGATTTTGTCAATAATTATTCATTGACATTAATGTCGGTAAAGTAGAAATTCTTCTTTTCTAACAAGTCGAGCTAAAAGAGGTTAGTAGTTTGTTTTTCTACATGGAAATTAATAATTTTTAATAATCTTGTGTATTTATTGTGATCTGCTGTTTTTAAGTGCATTATTTAATGTAAAAAACGGCGACAAAAATTATTTTGCAAATATTTTTTTCATAACTTTCTTCTGTGTAGGACATCATGGTGCAGCGTTTGGTGTTCCGGAGACGTTTATCTTATAACACAAACTCCAACAAACGGAAAATGTAAGTGGTATTTAAATAACTTGATCAATCTTTTTAAAGAAACAATTTTTGGAATGATTCTCTAGCTGTAACTTTATATTTTGCAAAACATAACCTCTGTGTTGAATCTAAAATTTATTTTCTAAATATTCTCATGATGATTCTAGGCTAGAGTCCTGATTTTCAATTTGACGACAGCTTCTTCAACTGAATTTTCAAGTTTGATCTTATTGTTATTAAAGACGATTTTGTAAACAGTACTGAAAATAATTTTTTTGTAGTGTCCGCACTCCAGGTGGACGTTTAGTGTACCAATACCTTAAGAAACCCAAGAAGGTACCGAGATGTGGTCAGTGCAAAGATAAATTGAGAGGAATCATCCCTGCACGATCGCACGAAAGGTCGCGAATGAGCAGACGTAAGAAGACGGTCAAACGTGCATACGGTGGAGTCCTGTGTCATAAATGTGTTAAAGAAAAAATCGTTCGCGCTTTTCTTATTGAAGAACAAAAGATTGTAGTTAAGGTTCTTAAAGCCCAACAAGCCACCACAAAGGCTGTTAAGAAATAGATGACTTAATAAATTTGTTATTTATATTTTTGCGTTTTGTTGTTTTATTTACGAGTATATATTTTGTCTGAAGTTCATATTTAAGTGAACTTTTATTTGTATCAAACCAAAAAAAAAACATTGAAATAATGTAGGATAAGACACAAGAATGTTTTCACAAACTTGTATTATTGCGCCTTATATGATTTTTAGTAACGAATAAGATGTGAATTCGCGTCAGTCTTTATCAATAGACCCATACTGCTCCAGCACTAGACTAGCGCTGGCTAACAGATACAGATAATTGTTACTTTAATCGTCGAATTTTTACTTTACTGTGCAGTACAAAAATCAGTATTACATAAGTTAATAATTATAAATAAATTAAAAAAAAACACTTATTTTCTAATATTTACAATAATCGTATCAATATTTGCTTTTAGAATTGATTTCTAGGTGTTTTATAATATTTTTGTTTAAATTTGGTTTATATTTGATAGTTGTTTTAACTAAATAGAATTCTGTAATGTAACCGGAAGATTAGGAAAGTTTCCACCCCATTACCATTGTGTATAACATAGATGGCGGAACCATGCATTTTTACAGTCAGTAAATGTAATGGCCGTGGATTGTGGTTACTGCAGTTCGTGTTTGTGTAGTGATTTTTCAAAGATTTTCATGTGAAAAAAGTGCGGAAAATGGCTGATTCCCGTAAAACGGAAGTGCAAAGTGCTGTATTTTCTAATTTGGAATCAGGTACGAGCTACGTGCAAACAGGTTAGTTAATATTTGAGATTTAACTTCTTCCTAACCCCATTAATGGGTTTAAAATACGTATCAAATCTCGTATTTTGAGAAGGTATTTTTAATCAATTTATTGGTATATAATATAATCCTTAATTAGCCCGAAGATTTTTTCAATAAATTAGAAATCAGTTATATTTTTATCAGAAAATGCGGATTGCTGTTAATTAGGTCCTATCAAGTACTTATCGTGTGGGAAAGATTTAAATATCAAAAATCTTAAATAGGTAGTTTTTTGTCTTTTGAAACAATTTCGAAATCATAAAATAAAGTCATTTCCTCATTGCAATTTATATTACTAGCTTATTTTCACGTTTTAAAATTTATTGTACACTTTATGCAATTTAAACAGCTGAGATTTGTAGGTTAGAATTTTATTTTCTTTCTACATCAAATAGCATTCGGGCGTTTTTTAATAAAAGACAGGCATAATTTCTTTATTTGCAAATTTAAATATGGAAAATCAACATTCATAATCTGTACATTTTCATGCGAAATGTACAATATGGTACATGTATTTTTGTGAGTGTTTTTGTGGATCTCTTTATTGACCTTGAAGGAAAAGAATGAATGAAATGAGAAAACTAAACAAAATTATAGACGAAATTCTTGAAATAGCTAAGCAAATTAACAAGAAGACTATTTACTTTTGTATAGGCTCATAACTGCATCCTTCTTTTTGTTAATTAAAATCTTAACGTCAGCAATTATTATCAGTTATTACATCTAATGTTATTAGGTTATTTATTACTAATCGTAAAGGTTAAAGCCTTATTTGTTTAATTCTCAAAACCTGGTGTTGATGCTCTAGTTTCGAATTTCCTCTTTCATTGAGAGAACTGTTGGAGTTGCTAATCCTACGTTTCACTAATTACTGTGGTTGACATCCTCAGGAGATGTAACGAGACTCAGTATAAAGTCCTCGCTACTGTTCCCTGAGGATGCCAACCAAAAAAGTGATAAAATACTTAACGGTGCTCTAATCGAATGAAAATAAAAAAAGTTTTGATGCATTTACTAAGTATTTACACAATAATCAAGAAGCCAAATTAATGTCTACTGTTTTTAATTAATGTTTTATCTATCGTTTGCAAGTTGATGGATTTTGTATAATGATTTTTTGAAGTGCATTTTGTTCATCTTCTGTAACAAATTACGAACTAGCCTATTCAAAACCAGTTGCATTCGATCAATTAATTAATTCAATCAAATCATGAGATCATCATTGAGTTTATATGCATTATATGACGCATGCATCGTTGGAATTTTGTCATGATGTATTTGATTTGTATTGTGTTATTACAAATTGCATAACAAAAATTAAATTCTTAATTTTATATATATTTTTTTAAATTAATAGATTGGAAAACAAATGAACATAATTTCTCAAATAACTTTTATTTTTTGTTATTTTGGTACCCACTCAACTGTTTTGTTTTTCAAGATTTTTTTGAATATCACAACTATTTCTATTTACTTACAATTAAGTTTTTTGAAAAATCATCCTGTGTATGGTTTACCTGTACTACAGAAAAGAATATTCAGATTTGAGACGAAAGTGGTATCTTTCTCTAACTTCATCTACTGATCGTTAGATGGTGGTGCAATCATGTTTTTGAAATTTAATTTGTGAATTTTATTATCAAATGTGTACGAATATCAATCTAGGAAAAAACTAATTAATTAAAAATTTTAAGGCATTTATAGTTTTAGGTAAACATACAATATAATACCAAAATTAATATCGATAATCTTTCCTAATCTTCAGAAATAATTGATAGTAAAATTACGGGGTAGTTAATATTACCAATTCATCATAGGGATATATATTTTTTTTATATTCGTACATTCAGTTACATAGTTGTAGCAGTCTACCCCCTTATCTCACATTTTCTATTATATTTTATTGGAAAAATATCCCACATTAAAATGACCACACTGTATATAAAAGTTTACTTTTCTGTAGTTTAATAATAATTCAAATAAATTGACAATGATTTAAAAAAGGATATTTGGTACTTTTGTACTTGAGTGTACATTATTTGTCAGTATACTCACACAATTATATTATTTTTACTACCGCCATACTAATCACTATTACAATTAAATTCATTGAAGATTTATGTATACTTCTTAGCAAAAGTAATAGTGCAATTAAAACGCCCATAAGTCGTGCTATGAATTTTTCATGACCAATTCAAAAATTACTATGCTGGCGCCATGATTGTTCTTTCTACGTCTACTAAATGCCGGCAACGTAATATTATTTAAACACAGTTCATTACAGTGTCGACTTTTACAATAAATGATAGATATCATCCTCTTGTTTTGTTGTAAGAAATTCTAAATATTTATTATAGTTTATACTAATTGTAATAGGAACAAAGAGGGGGGGGGGTTAAAGGGTATAAAGGATTTTAGTTGATGTAGGATAAATGGGTAAATGAATGAAGTTGCAGTAAATACAATTTTTTTAAACAATAGTAAGTAACGTTTGGCACCAAAGAATGGCGCCAGTACAAAAAAATATCACAATTCTTGACGTACACTCAGTAAACGAGTTACGAGTCCCTTTATTTCCAAATCTGAGGTCCTAAAGCTAGATATACTTGATAGTAGTCCTCGAGATGTGAATAAATGTTGTTGTCCGGTCCTGTGCAGCATCAACGAACAAATGTCAACGTTCAGAAATCAATACGGGCATTAAATTCATTTAGTTTCGGCCTTTTGTAAGGTGTTGGTTCTCGTTCTTCTATTCTTATGCAAGTTTCTCATTTGACGTCTTTGACGGGCGACATTTAGCCCAGATGGTTCGTGATAGTCACGGTAACAGAAACACCATTGTGTCGATCACGTCGTGTAGGAGTTAGTTGGCTATGGCTTTGTGATGCTGTCCCGGAACGACGACTCGAAGGAATCAAGCGAGCATTGTATGAAATCAGTAGGTATAATACGTTCCCCTCGAATGATCGCAGCCTTTTACAATTTGTTGTTACCATAGATAACAAACGTATTATTATTGAATGTAATCTTCAACGGGTGTTGTTGACCGAGACGAACAATTTTTTGTTAAGTATTCGCTTTTCGTTTTAAAGACAGTGCCGGATTCACCCTGTCGAACCCTCTCCCCTTCGAAATTATCCTCTGATGTTTGCGACTGTATTTTTTTTATATTTCTATATAATCTTCCTTCTGGTATTTATGACGTACGTACCTATTTGATAGACTCTGATGAGATTACTAACTTATTAAAAATTCAGGACTCCAGTTGTATCCGATTACTGATCTTGATATTCATAACATGGAAATCAAAAAGTTTGACGGATTAACTGAATAACTTCGTAGCAGTTCTCTGACGTTGGTGATATAACCAGTGAACCGTGGTGGTAAATCGTGCGGTGGTATTGTACCGAAGAAGCTGCGAGAAGACCATTTTTTGTTGGATATTTTGTTAATTACAATCTATCTGGCGCCGCCAGCAGGTAGAGATCTCTATCCTTGATCCTTCTTTAAATGGTTCGTTGGCTTTGAGAATCGATCGCTTTTGCACGCTCTGTTCGATGTTTAATAGACTTTTTCTTCTTCTTTCTTTGGTTTCCTTAATTCGCGTCTTAATTGGAATAGCGAGGAATTCAAATTTTAGACATATCTTTCAAATCTACACACCATTCTTTGCATTACTTAATTTAATAATTGTTTCAGAAACAACTCGTTTTTTAATGTTTAATTAAAATCGACAGGAACGGGATTCTGAATTTTACAAAATTTTTGTTTTGAGAGAAAGCGGTCAGTTACCAGATGTTAAACCATAAATTTTGGACTAGGTTTAAAGTATATTCCCCTATAAACGTTCAAAGAAAGCATATTTCTCGCCTACAACGTTGAAGAGCAATGCTTTTTTGTATGCATCCCTAGTTTTGTATTTTGATTCAAAAGTGCAAATAGGTAAACTGTTGCAACAATTTGTTGAATTTCTGTATTATTGTTATATAAATACCTATAATAGAATATTATTATAACTATTATAGTTGTGTTTATAAAACATAAATATAGAAGGGAGCACTGTTTGTAAAACTGCATTTTAAAAATGAAAAAAATTGAAAATACAAAACATAGGAAGTTTAACTAAAATTTATTCGAAAACCTCGACAAATTTACTTCGACCCAAACGAAGTCATTTCAAGAGGAATACAGAAATTTGTCGAGGTTATCGAATAAATTTCAGTGGAAGTTCCTGTTTTTTATTTTCAATTTTTTCGTTGTTATAAAAGTAAATTTTAAAACACAAATCTTATAATAATTCGCCTTAATTAGGCACATATTTGCATACAGGCGTTATTTATTGTAAATAAAAATGTCTAAATGAAAAGTAAACGATTACAAAAATAATATTAACAAGATAAAACTATAATGTAGAAATCCTTTTCTTGTTCATGTATTAATTAAAATACTTCAAAAAGTAATTATTATAAAAAAATATGACACCGGACCACCCTCTCACTTGCACAATTACATACTGTAATGAGCGTATATGTGTGTGAGAGCGGGCAGTGTAACGAGCGTATATGTGTGCGAGAGCGAGCAGTGCAACGAACGTATATGTGTGTGATAGCGGCAACGAGATCCGACAGCAGATAAGCGGAGCTCAAAGAATGCCGACGTCGGTCGGCGCTTTGATGACGATAAACAAGGCCATAAATTAGACGAACACAATAAGCACTCCAGTAAAGTCTAGTATGTCATTCTGGAACTTTCTGGATTGTTCCTAATCAGTATAAATACCTGTTGACGTGGCCAGTAAGAGTCAGTTTACAGTGAGCTTCCGAACAAGTAATATAAATAGCGAACTACGATATACAGAGTGATATAAATACGCATTTTCTTTGTGATATAAATAAGTCGTTGAATTATTATTAGTGTTTAAGTATTCTATTAGTGTTTAAGTGTTAAATAAATAGTTGTAAAATAAATATCCGTTAAATAAATAAGTTCTACTAGAAAAGTCGTTACAATACGTTTCGAAAATTTTTGCTACTATGTATATAATTTTGTACCGCGAAGTCAACATTAAAATTAGAGGGAACATTGATTAGGAATGTTCTTATTATTCTTTTATTTATTATTATTTTATAACCCCAATCTTAGAATCATACCCCGCCACTGATTTTTGACTAATTTTAATAGGTGATGGTTGACGTGTACATTCAAAAAGTTTTTTCTTCTGTCTTTACAAGTAGTTCTTATAAAGACGTTTTAGTTGTCGTGTTTGATTAGATCAGTACAAGCAATCTCTGTCGAAAATTAATTAGCAGTTAGAATTTGAACAGTTAATTTTCGGAAGCTGCTTTCTACCACCGAAGTACGTCATAGAATACGAAGTGAGCGTATAATGTTGTTCGCATTGGGATCCGATCTAGATAAATCATGACTTGCATACCATCACACCTCTACTTAAAAATGGGTTTTAACCTTGATTGTTATTATACAGTGGCTAACGTGCCATTTTTTGGTTCCTAGCACTTACCTATGCGATGAGAAACATTTCTCAATAGTTCTTATCTTTTGGTATTACTTACTTTCAGTGAAACGTAAATAAGTAAAATTAGACTTACTACTGATTTTTCTGAAATTTGGTCCATTTGTTCGTCTGTGATTCCCAATTTTCAGACTTCTAGACTCTAATTGGTTTCCTAACCTCAAAAAACATGTTTTTTGGCTATAACTCTGCAAGTTTTTAATGGATCTTAAAAATTATTACGCCACCTTAAAGATAACAACAAAACATATCAAATCCAATACATATTACAACTAATTAACGGTAAAACCTAACCTAAAAATATATTTTAAAATTTCAATGTGATCTCAAAAATAATGGTGTGAGTGGAGTTTGTTTTCTTACTAGGCTTAAAAGTTTTATTTATTAATTACGTATTACAGATGTTAGATTTGATACGTTTTGTCATTCTCTTTAAGCTGGTGCAGGAATGTTAAAGATCCATTAAAAACTCGCAAAGTTATCTACAGCCAATAGAAAACAGAGAAACACTTTTTTTGAGGTTAGGAAACCAATTTTGAGTCTAAGGGTCTGAAACTTTAGAGATCTTAGTGTTTTGACAAGATGAACGAAAGGACCAAATTTCTGCTAAATTTCTATAGTGTTTTTGAAATAAGTTTAGAGCTGTGGAGAGTTTCAAGTGTTATCTTGCCATATTACCACTGTTGTATAGAATCTTTTTGTCATATTATCATCATTGGATAGAATTTCTGCAATGTCATATTATGTTAACAATGTATCGTTCATGTAAATTGTAGCATCTTTGTCTTCTCACGCTGAACTAAGCAATTCATAAACACGCATCAATACTGAATTATGTAGTAAGCATTTTAGTCTTCTTTTGCAATATGAACTTGTTTTTAGATTAGATGTAATTGTACAAGTCAGTTGTGCACATCTCCCCGTAAATATTCAATTAATTGATTTTTTTTTTAAAAACTTAATATTATCAATTGTGAATATATAACACAAGTAGATGCAGTATGTATTTTTTTATAAGAATGACATACAGGTATCTGCAAGAAATTGCGATAACAATTGAGCAGCTAGTTCGATGGTTGAAAACTAAAACTTATCCGTTATCAAACGTCTAAAAATCACCTACTTACTTACTGGATGGTATCTAGGTCTTTGTCTCCTCTCTTCTTATACCTTTGGCGGTGTTGTTTTGAAAAATCATTGAAAGGCTTTTAAAATACAAAAATAGTTTCGATTTTATTCTATAAATAAACAATTCCATTTACATATGTACGTACACCATAGTTGCATATAAGATAGTATTGTAGTGTTCGTGGGTTTATTAAGTTTTTATTTACAAGACTAAGTACAGGAATACAATATATTTACACTAATTTAATAATAGCTAGTTAAAAACACTATCAATTAATACGGAACTTAGCTTACTATTTATTTACAACACTCACTTATATGCGCGTCTCTATTTATTTGTCTCTGTCGAATTATTATCGAAGTTACCACTGTCACGGTCGATTTATTACTAACTCACTGTTGAACGTCTTTCCACTTTTATAGCATCATGGAACAATCCAGAAAAGTCTCGAAGTTTGCTGACATTGTTTACGGTTTCGGCGAACCGCTTAATTACTTTCCTGGAAGGCAGGTACGAGACACACGTCTACAAACACGACGCACACACTGCCGACACCGGCCTTGGCTAGTCGAGCCGGCCGGCAACGCATACAAGTGTACCCGGTCGCACACAAGCACGCTCGCGTTCGCTACAGTACGAACCATGTTCTAATCTAATCTGTCAATTAGCCTGGATTAAACGAAAAGTGAGAGTAGGAGATTCGTTTCTATCATTTCTAATACCCTCTTCGTGACATACGTCCCTCGTGTATTGTATTATTGTCAGTTGACGCTTGCGTGTTATGCAGTTCATTAGAATGATAGTCCACTCCTGTGCGTGGAAGTTCATTTTCAAGAATCTTAAGTCAATTATCATAAATAATATACTAATGCGTTTCATCGTCAGAACTTGCTAACAGTTTCCATCTCCTTTCTATTTGCATATGCAAAAGGCACATTGTTAATAAACTTTCGTGTCCATGTACATAAGTACATACATTAGTTAGTGCTCATCAGCAGTTAGAGACAATGACAAGGGGCGTTGGCATGCAAGAATTAAACAAATGTTAAAAACGACGTTTCGTAATAATCGTTGTGCTTCATGCATTTGCCATTATTATACACACCTTTAAACTTTGATGCATGGAATTTGTCCGCTTGTTATTAATTATTGCAACTATGTGTAATTATCGATAAAAATCTTAGTTTCTTTTAGAAATATTTTCAAGTTCGATTAACATCCGATTGTACCGGAAGTCGACACCAATTTTGTTATTTTAAATAGAATGACACACTTTTTTTATATTTTCCGAAAGAAAATATGATTTCATGCATATTTTGTAGGAAGCACTACCCCGAAAATATTAATAGATTTTGAGTTATTTAATTTTTTTCATGTTTTTTGACATTTAAAATAAAAACACAGATTATAGATTTTCTCAAAAACTATTAACAATGGTATACGGTAATTCCATATCAATAGACGCAAAATTAAACGAGGAATTCGAATATGCAGTCAAAAAAGGGTCAATTCATATAAAAAAAAATACTTGTGCCCCTTTGAAGTTGGTCAATTTTGATCACTAAATTTGTACACCCTGTACATTTACAACTAAATTTTTTTCTTTCGACAGTGTGAATAGTTACAAATAATTGGTAGGAGTTTTAAAGCAACATCTCAAAAAAATTAATTGAATTACGTTTTTTTTAACTTTCGCGTGCAAATGTCAAAAAATTCGAAAAAAACTAAATAACTCAAAATCTATCAATATTTTCGGGGTAGTGCTTCCTACAAAATATGCATAAAATCATATTTTCTATCGGAAAATGTAAAAAAAATTACGTCATTCCATTTAAAATAACAAGTTGATGTCGACTTCCGGTATAACCGGATGTCAATCGAACTTGAAAATATTTTTAAAAGAATCACAAGATGAGCTCGTTTCAGAATTGAATTTATTTTACTAATTCATATTCTTCTAATAGCCCATCAAATCCTGTATAAGATAATTTATATTTAGTATAAATATGGACGTTTCATATTGTTTTATACAAGTGGGGTAACTCTTAAAAAAACACTCGAATTTTTTAATATCATAATTGAAGTTAGAAGTAAGGAATTTCTGAAAAATTATAGGACATTTAAAGCGTAACAATTGAAGTAGAATTAATTTACTATCGAGGATTTGTCGATTAGCCGCGGAATCCTTCGCATATCTTCCCCCCATAACTTAATATTAGGATATTTGTCCCTCTTGTTTTCAACAGCTCGAAACATTATTTTTATTCGGTCGTCAAAAATACAATGTAAAAAATTAATATGCCCATTTTTCAAAACGTCAAATGAGTTTCTGACATTGCTGCCTGGCGCAACGTAGGTGGCTGTGAAAGCCATAAAAAACATCTCATCTAATCTTCTTCTATAGGTGCATATGTATGTATAATTACAACCGACCGCTGAGCTTCGTTAAAAATTAAAGTGCAGGTATAAACGTACGTGTGTATGCATTCGTTTGTCTGGAGCCTGGACGTGTCAAAAACTCAATTAAAGTTACGACTCGCACCTTGAACCATGTGACGTGATTTAGTGTTAATATGATCACTATGGCATTTTATTTTTAACCATCTTTAGAATTGAGCAAGTTCTTTCTATTATAAATTAATGTTTTGTTGTCTTCTGGTATATATTTAAAAAAATATATGATGTTCAGAGTTCAAGTATTGCAACAAATTGCGATAACAATTGAGCAGTTAAATCGACGGGTGAAAACTAAAGCGTGACCGTTATCGAACGTCCAAACTTTACGCTGTTGCCTGATGCTTCTTCCGCATGCAATCCGGTTATATCACAATACCCTCCCACTCATTTTGTACCTTTCGTGGTGTAATTTTGACAAATTGGCAACGTAGGTATTGCAACAAATTTAGATAATAATTGAGCAGCTAGATCGATGGATAAAACTAAAAAGTGTCCGTTATCAAACGTCTAAAAATCACTTGCTGGCTGTTGTCTGGATCTCTGCTTTGATTATATTTATATAGCTTGATAGATCATTAAATGTTTATTCTGTTTGGACGTCGAACTTGATGGATATCTTCATATTTTTTTAGGATAAATTAAAGTTAATTAAACAAACGTGAAAGAATTCATTAAAATTGCCTTCTTTTCAAATACAAAATAGTAAATTTGTTGATGGTTCATCGGTGCTTATAAAGTATGTAAATAGAACGTGTAGGACGAAACCCATCCACATATTTATTTTAAAAATTAGGATCTTTAGACGGAATTGTCACTGAATGTTTGCGTTGCTCCGGTCAAATATTTTTCTTACGTGTTAAGTCTGGTGCCTTGGGACGTGTTGCTCGTATAACAATACATATAATGCTTTGCATGGATGCTTCATTACTGACTTTTATGTATTTGAACACGAGAAACTACGTTTGTCACTTCACTCTCGAATAAATTAAATTTGTGAGAGACGTTTTAACTTTGATGCAAATTAAGTCACTCATTAGCCATATACATGCATTTGCATCTAAATGATTTCGTTGTTGATTTAATAAATAATATTCTTTTTGAGTACCTACGTATTGTGTATCGTAGAAGATGACGAACGAAATTCAAATGAAATACGTTTGAAAAAAATACTTGTCCTAAACAAACAAAAGCATTTGGATGATAATTTTGGGGGTGCTTAATAAAATTGTGTTTAATACAGGTACATATTTTAGGGTTCTAAGTAGGGCTGGGTATACCATCGGATTAATCGAAAAATATTCGATTAATCGACCATTGATAAATTATATTTTTAGCTTTTAAAAGTAATCCAGCAATTTGAATAATCGATGATTAATTGAAAAATAGAGGCGGTTTTTGTGTTTTTCTCTATACCTCCCCTCGATAATAAAAGTTTGGTTTTCGGATTAAATTTTAAAAAACATATTATGAATCAGGTGTATGGGGTTTGTGGGTCCAGATGGTCTCGAATTTTACAGATTTTTAGAGAATGGTCTTTAAAATTATCTAGAACATTCTAGAATGCCAATGGTTATTCGAGATTGATCTAGAACGCACCAAAACGTTCCAGATTATTCGAGAATGTCCCAAAAACTATCTAGAACGTTCTAAAATGTACTTAATTATTTGGGATTGGTTTGGAACGTTCTAGAATGATTTAGAACGACTTAAAATATTCCAGATGTTTGTAGAATAGTCGCAAAAATTATCTAGAACGTTCTAGGTTCCAGATTATTCAATATTGGTTTTGTAATGTTCGATAGTGATCTGGAACGTCTCAAAATTTTCTAGATTTTTGTAGAATGGTCCCGAAAATTATCTAAAATGTTCCAGAATGTTCAAGATTATTCGAGATTGGTTTGGAATATTCTAAAATGATCTATAACTTCTCAAAGTGTTCTAGATTTCTGTAGAATAGCCTCAAAAATTATCTAAAATGTTCTATAATGTTCAAGATTATTCGAGATTTATTTGGAATGTTCTAGAATGATTTAGAACGTCTTAAACTATTCCAGATATTTGGAGAATAGTCGCAAAAATTATCTAGAACGTTCTAGGTTCCAGATTATTCAATATTGGTTTTGCAATATTCGAGAATGATCTAGAGTGTCTCAAAATATTCTAGATTTTTGTAGAATGGTCTCGAAAATTATCTAAAATGTTCTAGAATGTTCAAGATTATTTGAGATCTTTCTAGAACGTCTCAAAATGTTCTAAATTTTTGTAGAACGTCCCAAAATGTTTCAGATTTTCTAGAATGGTCTCCAAAATTATCTAAAATGTTCTATAATGTTCAAGATTATTCGAGATTTGTTTAGAATGATCTAGAACGTCTTAAAATATTCTAGATTTTTGTAGAATGGTCTCGAAAATTATCTAAAATGTTCTAGAATGTTCAAGATTATTTGAGATCTTTCTAGAACGTCTCAAAATGTTCTAAATTTTTGTAGAACGTCCCAAAATGTTTCAGATTTTTTAGAATGGTCTCCAAAATTATCTAAAATGTTCTATAATGTTCAAGATTATTCGAGATTTGTTTAGAATGATCTAGAACGTCTTAAAATATTCTAGATTTTTGTAGAATTGCCTCCAAAATTATCTGAAATGTTCTAGAATGTTCAAGAATGATCTAAAATATTTCAAAAGGTTACAGGCCCTTGCACTAATTATGGTTTAAACATACATAAATGTAATGTATATTTCAATTTTATCCAAACTAAATGTAATTTTTTTATGTGAAACAACGATTTAGCTTCCAGATTGGTAGGTATGGCAAAAATTAAGAAAAATAGGTAGAATTCTGACAAATTTACGAGTGCTCGAAGGAACATAGTTCACTGAAAATTTACAAAATGTACAATCCAGACTCATGCACGACTAAAAAAAACAAGCCCGTTTTTATTTGTCGCCATAAATTTTGGCGAACGGGTCAAGTTCAAAAATTTATGATGACATTGCAAGGAACATCTTGGATTGCGCGGTCGAACCTTTTTGACACAGTTATTATTAATTATTAAACTATTTAACTAAACTTTATCTAAGGAATATACACCTTACAGAAAAGAAAATTCTGTATTTGTATAACAAATAATAATTTTAACAATTTTTATTATGATTTCACACTGTGAAAGGTCTGCGCTTTAATATAAAGAAATTTATGGCATCAGACACTTTTAAAATACCGAAAATTTAATGAAGTTTGGAGAAATTATTTAATTTATTTTAAGACTAAAACATGAAATCGATTCATAAACTTCTATCTAATTTTAACGTTTTTTTGAATTTAACACGAAAAATTCCCAAAGCCGGACAATTTGGTAGGACATTAATAGGGAATTTGTATTAGGAAAATTTTAAGAAAAGTCTCATACAAAATTTGATCTCTCTTTTCACCCCCTCAGGAGTAGAGTTTAATGAAGTAATAAATATAGTAACCCATTTTAAATAGTGTACAAAAAAGGCAAATAATATTGTTATTCTCTATGGAAAAAAAATTAGAATTATTCAGATTGGCAACCATGCTAAAATATCACAGGATCGCGCAGTTCATTCGTTTCGAAGAAAAAGAGTTACTTATATCGTTTAACGCAGAGCTTGAAGGCTTTTCTTCTTCTGCGACTTGGACCACTATGACCATCTTCTGGCTCCACACTGGCGGGTTTTTTTTTTTCTATCACGTATAACCACATTTAAAATGAAGAGCTTAAATAAAGCATCAAAGAAATTGCTATTTAAAAAAGATTAGATCAATAATAAAACTAACAAACATTTTCTGCAAACAACAGTCATTTTAATAAATGTCCACATTTACATTATAGAAATTAATTTGACTAACAATAAAAAATAAAACAATCAGTGCTGTAAAAAATAATTTATTAAGAAACTACACCTACATTACTCCTTGAGGAATCCTGGCATCTTGAGGCGAAACGTAGATGGTGAAAATTAAAAAACAAAAATAACTTTTTTTCTAATGTTGTATAATAGTTCAGTTAGAAGTAAATTTATATTAACATTTTTTTGTGTATCTATGTTTAAAAAACATGAAATTTTTTTTATGAGTGTGCAGTTCGCGTATCGTGGCGCATTTCTTAATTATTCCTTTAGTAATCCTTTAATTGTATGCACCGGGTTAATTGTAGGAGTTACAGCAGCCCGTGAAATGAACAGTCGTAAAGTGAGGGCTGTTGTACGAGGCGTTTAAAATTCGAAATTGCAGTTTACTGGTCCACGGATTGGCTTAATGCGGCCCCCGTTTGTGTTCGAGACCGTTAAAGGTGCTCTACGGGGGCAGTGCAAGGTAAAAATATCCGTGACTTTGTTACGGGTTCAATTAGCAATTATGTATGGGTAATCATTTTTTTTAATGGTTTGTAATAGACTGACCTGTTGTGTCGTGGATAGGAAATGCATTCGTTGGATGGTGTTTTTTTTATTTACTTTTAACTATGTCAACGGTGAGGGGAAAAAAGGTTCTTGTAGTTGTTCATTTTTACTTAATTTCCGTGAAGTTAGCAGCGAGCTAGTTTAGTAGCCATGAGGGTACCTATAGTATATCATTAGTGGTTTGAGTTTGTTACACGAATATAATGTTAGTGTTACACAAATCTGAATGAATTAGGGACGCAAAGACCAGACTAAATTTTGCCTTAGAATAAATTTCTGCAGCATATGGAATTCCAAAAAAAGAGGACTCTCATTTATTGACCTTTTGCAAGTAGTGTGAAGAAGAAGATAAAAGTACTAGAAATTAATATTCCTAGATGTATTTCTGTCATTGAATTTAAATTTGATCTTAGTTAGAAATGCCTTAGCATGTTAGAATTCTCAGATACTTCTTCCAATTTCAAGTCCTAAAAAAGAAAAAAGGAACTCCATTTTATACCTTTTTAATGATACTATTGCGAGTAATGTGACGAAAACGATAGAAAATACAGAAAGTTTTATTATTCTCACACGTATTTTTGTCATTGAATTGAAATTTAACCTTAGAAAAGCCTCAGCAGGTTGGCATTCTGCAGTACTTTTCGTAATCTTAAATTCAATAAAAATTGTTAGGCGATTGATTATTGGCCTTTTTGAGAGTAATGTGAAGTAGAAAATAAAAAATAAGTAGGAATTAGTCATCTTCAATAAACTTTTGTGGCTAGATTCAAATTTGGTCATACAAATGTCTCACCATGTTGGAATTCTGACTTATAATAATCTCAAAATTAAAAGGAACACCATTATTGGCCTTTTTAATGAGACTACTGCGGGTAATGTGAAGAAAGTGATACAAAATACAAGAAATTTTATTATTTTCAGACGTATTTTTGTCTTTGAATTGAAATTTGAAACATTAACTTAAATTCAATAAAAATGGTTACGCGATGATTGCTCTTTTGAGAAAAATGTGAAGTGGGAAATAAAAAATAGTAGGAATTAGTCATTTTTTCAGAATTCCTTTATGTGGGGCATTTCTAAGGTTAAATTTGAATCTAATGACAAAAAAACATCCAGGATTGCTAATTGCTTGTGTTTTTGACTTGCTATGATAAAAAAGTGGAAAGCGGATGTTAAGCTTTGATGAAATACTATACTATACCAACCGTAGAAGGTGCAATTATTAGTTGCATGGGTAGTTTATACATATTATGGATTAAATGGTATATAATATAGACACATACATACTTTATGTAATACGAAGATGATGCCTTCGGGCAAGGCTACTCTCCTATACCTGTCTGTATATTAGCAGCAGGTAGGTTATATTTTGCTTCCCATGTTCCACATAAATGCTGGGCGGCCTACTCTAATTTTCTTAATTTATAATAATCGACTGGTTGTTGCTTGCTTGCTTGTTCTTAATGGTTCGTGTTTCTGTTTTTGTTCGGATGACATAGAAAAGAAAATAATAACCGACAACTAACAAGAACAAAATTGAACTAAGAAACAGTTCGTTTAAAAATTAAATTATTAATTCATAATTGAAAAATAATTAAAACTTTAATTTTCAATTATGTAGGTATATTATAGAGATTAAAAAATTTTTTAATTCGTATTTTTACAGATGAGACCGCAAAAATATTTTCGTTTAACCTGATGTAGAAAATTTAGTAATAATGTACGTCAGCTTACCCACTTTCGATTTTCTTTAAAAAAAAAAAAAAATTGTCGTAGAGTTCGCTATGCTGATCAAGAATATTCATATGACATCTTCATACTGGTTTTCAGCTTCAAAAAATACAAAAAAATGTCGTAATATTTCCGTATGTATTGAAATAGGTTACGGTTCAGGATGGATGTCTTTACATTTACATACCCCTCAACCTTTCCCAACATTTGTATTCGTAACACACTAAGAATAACCGCTTTCAAAGTTTAAACAAACAAGCAGTATCATGTATCACCTATAGATAAAGACTATAAATTATTCCGTATCTAATCTACAACAATAAACACTACATGATCCGAATATTCGAATAAATCAACAAACCACTACTACCTACTAATCGCGTTTTACAATAAACATGGAAGAGAAATAAACGAAATAAAGAAGCTCAAAAACACCATGAAGGGGTGGTTTCCGCGCCCAACATTATATATACATACAGGGTGTTAGGTCTATAAGTACAAAAAAAAGAATCATGGATTCCTTGCACAATAAATAACAAAAGTCTAAAAGCATTTTTCAATCGAGTGACAATTAAGTACGCAATTCGTGTTCGAAAATTTGACCCTGAAATTCGGTTTAATACGGGCCTGGCGAAATACGAATTCTCGTAACTGATAGTTTGCAACGAGCAGCGCCACTTACGAAACAGCGTTATCTATCACCGGCGACTATTCTCTAGTCTAGGGAATAAGCGCGCTAAACCAGGGACGGCCTCAGAAATCAAAATAATTTTTAATTTTTTTTTTTATTTCAAAAGTCAAAAAGTGTATAAATTCATGTTTGAAATGCAACAGGGAACATGTGGTTCTTTTTTTTGTACTTATAGACCAAACACCCTGTATATTCTTGATCAGCATGACGAACTCTACGACATACGTTTTTTTTTTTTTCAAGAAAATCGGAAGGGGTAAGCTAATGTACATAATTACCGAAAAATTTTAAACGAAATATAAAAATCCAAGGAAATTTTTAATCCAGTGATAATGATTAAAATTTGTTATTATTTTCAAATTAAAATTTTGGGATTAAAAATTAAAAATCACTATATTTTAAATTGTTATTCTGGATTAAATTTTTTTTAAAATTACAAATAAGGAAGCCATTTTTAATTTATTTGTTTCAAATTAAACAATAGGAAAATTTGGCACAAATTCAATTTAATTTTGCAATCCTGCTGTTCGCGTAGGTATTTTATCCCAACACCTCGACACGCTAATCATAACCATACTGATTTTAACACCTTCTTCTTTCCAATTTGCATCCTGTTGCACGCCGTTTTATCTCTCTCAGTCCTGTTTTACGTTACTGAACTTGAATTCTGCGTCTCGCGCTGTCCGCAACAAAAGGTTAACAAAAAAGAAAAAAATAACTGATTTTTTATGTGGACCCCAGAGAGAAGCAATGATGTTCAGACCGCGCGTTCACGAACTTGACATGAATACAATCGGTCTACAACATCGAGGCGCCTCTTTCTTCGAGAACAAAAAGACCATTTTGAGCGCGATTCTTTTCGACGACGACGACGATGCTTGTGAACGAACGCATTTTATTTTTTTATTTGCTGTTTTTATTCGCGTACGAATTTCATACAACTTTATATAGGTACCTACCTTAAAATTGTGTCCATATACGACCAAAGATTGATTTACATAAATTATTGTCTACTTATAGATACGATTATGATTATGACTCAAAAATGTCTTGTATTTCTCTTCAATGTGTATGTGTACCAATGCGATAATGACATCATTAGTAGTTGTGTTGTGGATTTATTTAAATATTGGGTGCGTGTTGTATTTGTTATTTTTAGATTAGATAACGAACTACACATAGGTTATGCAGTAGTAGGTGTGGGTTCGTGTAAATGCACACGTCCACGCCTACACCAAATGACCTACTCGTAGTACGCTAGTATAAATATGTATAAACAATTCCTCGTCAACCGATCTCATAATCTCATCTTAACATAAACAGTATCTATGGTCGCAAGATTATTTAAACACAACAATACAAGTGCTAATGATGTCATTATCGCGTTGGTACACATACACATCGAAGACAAATTTAGGTGCTCCAAAACACCATGAACGGCTTGTACCATTGGTTCATTGTTTATGCAAACGTGTAGGTACGTGTCTCACGATGGAATTGCGGGGGCAATAAAAAGGTTCTTGGCTAATTGTCGCTCGTTTACACAGCGTCCGTGTGTGATACAACAACATGCCAATTCGTTCGCGAACGCACGAACTGCTCGTAGCAAGCGCAACGACATTAGCACTCTTAGCTCTTCTGCAGGGTTGCCGACTTAGGTGTTTTATCCCAATATTATATGGATTGAGACTTTTTTAGGGGCCTAAAATTGTTGGGATCTTGTTAAGGTCACATATATGTATTTTAATTAGAGTGTTATTGTTGACACGTTCGATCGACTTTCGTACCTGAAATCAAATATAAATAGGTACTCTTTGACGGGATTAAAGTTTTTTGAAGTTATTCGAGTTTAGTTTTAGGGAGAATTTTTTTAGGAGTTGACAACCCTGCTTTTTTGATAATCGTGCTTATTACATGTTTTCGGTATGTTCGCGACAGACTGCCAAGACCTTCAGGACATAAGCTGGACAGGCGGCAGGACTCCAACAGTGTCGTTTAGCAGTTTTGTTTAGGCTTCGACCATTGGTCATGCATTTGCTGTAGCCAGGTAGTACCAACGCTAGGACTCTGAATCTGAAATCCAAATTTCTGGTTTTTGTGTTTTTATTTGGTTTAACTCCATGGTAGGTTACTCTCCTCTAACTTTCTTGTACCTTTTAGATTATGGTTCAGTAACTTCTATGAATATTTTCCTATTAATTTTTAATTTCTAATTAACTACAAATAAATTAATATCAAATTTTCATTTGATAAATTTATGCAGTGGTTTTATAAATATCTTTCAGCTTGTTGTTTTAAATTGCCTTTTTGGACTGCAGTCGAACGAGTTTGAAAATGTGACGCTTACATTTTCTCTTATTCAATTTGTTTGAGCGAGACGAAACGTTAAAGGAACATGCAATACCAAAAAACACGTACGATTATGGACAGCGCCAACGCTGATCGGTCATTTCAATTTTGTACGCTCGGTCGCGAAACCATGTCCCTACCAGTCGCATTCCTATTTACAAAAAAATAGTCAGCACCTGACAATTTTCAAGTATACAGGGTGATCCAAAGTCAGTGGCTTATTAGACGTTTATGGAAAAATATTTTTGTTGTTTTAAGTGGAGTGGTATGTTTTTTACGACGAATTCAAATAAAAGGCCTAATTTTAAGTTCAGTTTGATAACCAACTTATTACGTACCAACCAAAAAAAAAAATGAATGTCACTAGATTTTATTCGTACGACATTTTTGAAACGGAATATAAATGTAGTGTGAAATTTTTCATCCGAGACTTAACGACTAGATGCGCACCAGCAAACCCCGCCCTAAGAAGGTAGCTACAATGTTGGAAGGGGCAGGCGCTGTAGCCTATGAAATATGCAGGTGTCGGCGTACAGATCGGGAAGTTGCACGTGATTGGCTTTGGCTTAAATAATACAGCCCTTCGGTCTTCCTACATCTGACCGAATTCAAGTCTCTGTTCAAAAATTTTACTATAGCTACTTGAGTAATTGTGGAATGTCGTACGGAAAAGACGACATCAAAAAATAAATGTGACTTCACGCGGTTTATGAATCGTCTAATCTTTATGTGGACCTTTTTTTTTATTTTTTAAATTGAATGACGATAGTGCGAGGCGTGAAGAACAGGCTGACCTGCGCTCGGGGTCTGCTCCTTTACTCATACCTATGTCATATCCGAATACGAAGGAATTGTTATGCAAATGATCAAATGCGACGATATATGGCTTGTTTTATGGTTTTCTCGGAACGCGGTTATTACTTGCGACTGGCGCGGCGTGTCGCATATAACTAACTCCACGATTATGAGTTAACTTTAGAAGAAATTGTCGAATTTGTCTTGTATAACAAACATAATGTCGTTGATAAAACAAAATATGCACCCTCTTGCACCCCAGATTTTTTTAAGTATTAATTATAAGGACATAATACATTTGACCACCAAAATTAAAGAACTTAAGGTAATAAAATTGTATTTGTCATGAGGGCCGCTAAAATACGGTTTTATTTATGAGCGCAGGTTATGGAGTTTTTTAAAAGTTTCAAAAAGTTTTTACAATGTTGCAGTATTTTCTAGATTTTTATAAAATCTTTCTAAAGATTCTAGAAAGTTCTAAAACTTATCTGGATATTGAAGAATTTTGTAGATTGATTTAGAATGTTTTAAAGTGTTCTAAAATATTATTCAACTTTGAAACAGGTATGGCCAAGTTAAAGAATCCTCCCAAAAGGTTCGAGAAAATTCTAGAAGGTTCCGGTATCTTCTAGAACGGTATTAATGTTTTTCTAAAGGTTCGAGAATTTTCTAAAAAAATTTTTTTATACATTGCAAAATAATTTAGAATTTTTAGAAATATTTCAAAGTGTTATATAATTTTTTAATGGATTTCACAAATTTAAAGAATCCTCTCAAAAGTTCGAGATGATACTAGAATGTCCCAGTACGTTCTAGAATACTAAAAAATGTTTATATAGATTCGAAAATATTCTAAAACTTTTCTGGATTATTGTAGAATGTTGTAGAATGTTTTAACTTGTTCTATAATGTTATCCAATCTTTTCAAATGGTTTAAAAAAATTATATGACTTCCTTATGGTTCGATAAGACTCTAGAATGTTCTAAAGCCTTTCTGGATGCTAAAAAATGTTGTAGAATGATGTAGAAGGTTTGAGAATGTTTCGAGGTATTCTAAAATATTATGCAATTTTTTTGAAGGGTTGTACATTGTCAAATAATACTCCCAAAGGTTCAAGAATATTCCAGTACCTATATTAAAAAATGATTTAGAATGTTATGTTATTCAATTCAAAGATTTCATAAAAGATAAAAATTGATTAAAAAATTATTATATCTATTATAAAATTGTAGGTAATTGTGGATGCCACTAAAACTTCAAGAGGATTCACAAATTTTTTGAATCCTCCCGAAGGTTCGAGAAGATTCTAGAAAGTTCCATAATATTATTAAATATTTCTAGACACTGAAGAATATTCTAAAACTTTCCTGGACGTGAAAGAGTATTATAGAATGTCCCAAAAAGGTCTCAAAAAAGTATAGGTCAATTGCGTGATAATTATGAATAAAATTATATATCCCAGTATATAATAAACATTTACGTGCAACAATTTGCATTCGAATCGCGTCGATTTTTGAAATTTCTTGAAAATGACATACTTACATCATTGTCTTCTTCAAAAGGAATGAAGAATTTTTGAATTCTAAACTCTATATCATCTGCATTCAACCAGACAACGGCTGCAAAAGCCTGCAAACCTATACATAAATATTTAGATAATTATGGTAGAACACTTGGATAATATATTGTACATTATTAGCGTTTATATTACAAATTAACGTCAAAAACTGTAATTAACTGATTAGTAAATGCATCTACCCATCATAAAAAAGGATTTCCTTTTAGAGCTTGGTGTCATAATGAGTAGGTAGTTGTGATGGACAGCGTGCTTATACCATAGAAAATATAATTGCCTTGGCTGCGTGCACTTCCCGTGCCTATTGTCCAATTGTGTTTGTTAAATTATAAAAAAAATAAATAAATAAATAAATAAATCCCAACGCGATATCAGACGATTCCATCGTGTTAGTGCAAGTTGTTGGTACACATGCTCTTCGTTTTGACTTTGAGCGATGACCATAGTCGCGGTAATGATACGACGCGATAAAAAAATGGATTAAACAAACCGTGTCAAAATAACAGCCCTCGGAATCAATTTGTGTTTCCCGATCACGCAACTGGTTCTGCGACTTGACCCCACAGACTTCTTAAGTAGCATTAATATAAGATTGCGTGTAGACAAATTAGACTTTGACATACGTCACGTAGTCTCTTTCATTCTATTTCACTCTACACCATGCAAAACAAATAAAACGTATGTTAGCCCCAGGATATTCAACCAACAACACCAACACTCTGGCTTTACGCGCCAATGCTCCCACTACTAAGAAGACATGACGACAGTAACCGTTACCATCGTTAAGGAAAGCCAGAGTGCTGATTTTGCGGCGTAATATACGAGGGTCCTCGTAGGGAACTGTTTCAGTCTAATATCAAAGAGATTTTATTGTTTAAAAATTTTTTTGATCGCGGATTCTTGTAGAGGAATACGAAATAAAATCATGTTTAATTGGTTTTTTAAAACTTATTTCACAAGTAGAACATAAAAAGCAACCCCCCATTGTGACGTAATTAACCCTCGCAACTTTATATTTTTCATATGGTTAAGTTATATGGTAGATATAGTTTTTTCTACTATTTTATAGTGAAATATCAGATTATTTTTCGACTTGGCTAATCCTATACGTACACTCACTACACAACAACGCGTATTATTATTTGAATTAATAATCCCATTAAAGTCCGTCTCTATTAATCGTAAAACCTGTTCCAGGCTTATTCTTTATACTAACACGATTTCCAAGAAATAAATTTAGGGATGCTCGAAACTTCATCGTCTTAATCAGATTATGAATGCACAATAAATTCATTCGTATTGAAATTATGGACGTAAATCGCTTGCAGGTGTGAAGTTAATCGCCAGTCAAGGTCCGCCGTGGTAATTTGTTCTTTTCTATCCACGGACTATTCTATACAACTACATCAGACACATCAATCTTATCCTTTCAGTGTCATACATTTACTGGGATGGTCATCGAAAATGCTAAACATTAATTTTATACTTACGTAGAGTGAAATTTTTCAAACGAGACTTGAATTCGGTCAGATGGGCTGTACAATTATTTAACAGACAGCCAATCACGTGCAACTTCCCTATCTGAACGCCGACACCTGCATATTTCATAGGCTACAACGCCTGCCCCTTCCAACATTGTAGCTACCTTCTTAGGGCGGGGTTTGCTGGTGCGCATCTTGTCGTTAAGTCTCGGTTGAAAAATTTCACACTACCTATAGTCTGGTCCATTTCTTTCTAGAAGTTTGTGAATTTACTGGCTGCAACCGCAGCTTCAGTTTCGTGCAGTGGCGGTCCGATTAAGTACTATCGTATTATCGTACTATCGTGGCTTTTCCGGGATAAAATTTCCCAAAACAGGAAAATCGGGAATTAATTACACGTATGAAACATCTGATAAGTGTATAAAAAATTCAATTTATTACAAATTCGTTCGTCCGAATCATTCTGTTTTTTTTTTTTTGTTCTTCTATCACCGTAGAGCCGGACTTGATGATGAACCATTGTCGTCCTATCCTGTCGACCGACGAATGTTTTTTTTCTTCGTGTCCTGGTCGCGACTCGATTGACACCGACCATTAGGTAACATTGAACGAAACGCTCTGTTCTTTTTCGTAGAGTTAGTTACCTACGTATCTATGGACAGCCGATCCGACACGACTCCTTTGTTGTCGCGGTTGGCCGCGCCGCGCCTTTAACACTTTAGCCATCGAGCTGTGTGGAATCAAACAATTAACGATTGGAACCGCTTTTTTTTTGGTAGATACGACGCATAATACAATATCTAACGAATACCTGCATATATATACAGGGTGACACGAGGCGATCTCATAGTATAGACCAAAAGGGTGAGGAATTTGTGGTCGAACCAAATCGAATGATCGAAATTTCGATAAATTTTTTTTGTTAAAATCAGGAAATCTATCTGAAATAATTTTTAAGAATCTAAAGAAATAATAAGAAAACTATTTTAAAATTAAAAAAAAAAAATACAAATTTGGTACCCTCACAACAAGCCCTTTCTTCCTTTTTGTTACGTAAGCGTCGAAAGGTCAAACAACACGTTCTGGAAAACATTAAATGAAAAATAGTAACAATTATTTGCTTACACTAAAAATTTCCACAGATGCTCTTCTGATCTTCCTTTACAAGTGTCTGAGATCAAAAAATTTTTTTACATGATAAATACCTCGGCTATAAGATTGAAACAATTCCCTACGAGGACTACCTTATATGACGTTGCGCGTTAGCGCTCTGGCCTTCAATAACGATGGTATGATTTTTGATGTTCGCTGTTCTTAATACGATTATGGTGGGTCATGCTGTATATTACTTTCAGTCATTGTTGCGATGGTATAACGAATAATAACGTTGGCGTAATTTGTTGATGCATCATTATCGTTACATTTTGAGGGGGTTATAAATATTTAAATCCGGAGCAATGCACGGACATCCCACGAAAGATTTGACAGAGAATAATTAGAAAACGCAAATAACTGACGAAACGTCATCTTACTTACAATAAATTTATGCAGGGTACCTACCCTATTCCTATCGGCCTACTACTAATACATCAGTATAGGTGTAAACCACACCTACTATGTACTTATTGTTCGTATTTATGCTACACAGGAAATAGGAAGTTCACATTTACAATTACATACTAAATATAAAGTGAATATTTGATTGCGTGTGCAACGAAATTAATCACAATTTTAAAATTTCGCAAAAAATCTTTTTAACAAGGTTAGACATAAGTAACGAAAGTATTCATAGTTAAAAACTCTAATTTAAAGTGCAAAATCTTTATTCTTAATTTTTATTTGGAAATGATTACTATTTTTAAAAAAAAAAAAAAATTGTTAGGGGACCATGTTTTGGTATTTAGACATAGGTAGCTTTTAATTCTCAACAACTTTTCTTAATAAAATTTTTCTGAAATAACGGTACTTTACTCTTATACAATTTTCATATTTTAAGTCCTACCCTGTATGCTGTTTCACTTGCAACCATTCTAAGTACACGTAATGTGATTATTATTGTTGTGCAATTACTTAAAAAAAAATCCATATGTTGAAATAACCACACTGTATATGACACTAGAATCGAGTGTAGGAGGGCCAGTCAGCTTACGCGTGACGTCATTTATATGAGTCAATATAGGGAAGAATTTTAGTCTGGTAACCAAGGAATTCAACGTGCAAAAACTTTTTTGATCACAGATTATTCTAGAAGCTGATGAGGCGAGCATTTGTACAATTTTTTAACACTGGCAAATAATTGTTACTATTTATTATTTATGTAATATTTAATGTTAAAGTTTTGCAAAATACGTTCACTTAGGTACGTAGCAAAAACTGTGATAGAAAGTATAGAGACCTTTTTTGTAGAGAATTAAATTTCCTATAAGAAAAAACGTCCTGAGCAGCACACCTCCACCGTCTATAAAAAACGAAGAAGCAACTACGTACGTCTAAAATTGATAAAGTTAAGAAAGAAAACAATTTTCTACGTTTAATTTTTTTTTGTGGCTAACCTGAACTTTTTGGACTTAAAATTTGGAAATATTCTTTGTTATTGATGTCCAATATGTCCATATTGTTTTTTCTAAATATCACCTGGAGCACTTTTAACCTTATCAGGCTTTGACAGCTAATTCTGAAAATATTTGTTCCCAATGTAGCATTTGTACCTGCTGTCTTTAGATACAGGGTGTTAGGTCTATAAGTACAAAAAAAATAATCATGGATTCCTTGCACAATAAATAACAAAAGTCTAAAAGCATTTTTCAATCGAGTGACAATTAAGTACGCAATTTGTGTTCGAAAATTTGACCGTGAAATTCGGTTTAATACGGGCCTGGCGAAATACGAATTCTCGTAACTGATAGTTTGCAACGAGCAGCGCCACTTACGAAACAGCGTTATCTATCACCGGCGACTATTCTCTAGGGAATAAGCGCGCTAAACCAGGGCCGGCCTCAGAAATCAAAATAATTTTTAATTTTTTTATTTTATTTCAAAAGTCAAAAAGTGTATAAATTCATGTTTGAAATGCAACAGGGAACATGTGGTTCTTTTTTTTGTACTTATAGACCAAACACCCTGTATACTAATACCTTATCCATCCCCTTTACGTATATGTTATAAAAGCGAATGTAAGATACGTTGCTATGTCATAATGGGATATCATAACGTAAGTCATTGACGTAACCGACATCGAATCCATTGAACATGAAGGAATTGCTTCTTAATTACTTTTGACGTAGAGTATATTACAATGGTAATATATCAGTAAAGCAATAATCATAAATTATTTCTGTACTGTATGATGTGTCAGTATCGGCTTAAACTTTTGATTTATTGAAATCACGTCGGTGCCAATTCGGTGCAAAAATCAAAGTTATTAATACATCACTGATGTATTTATGGTCATGTGTGATGTAAATACGTCGGTGAAACTATCTGCATAATATATTTAATTTCATTATATTATAGACTCCAATGTAGATGGAATTTAATTTTGTCAGTTTTCATCAGGGCGCCATAACCAGTTTCAACAAAATTCCCTCCAAACTAAATCTCTTGGTTAACAGCTACGATTAATAAACGACCACAAATGGGCAAGTGAACGCCATCTGTAGGAATAATTTATTATAAAATACAAGTTATTTAAGTATATGTTCAAGCTGAATTTATTCCAAAACCTCATCAACCAAGAAAAGGTTCTTCTTCGTTTAAATAAACATTGTTTGGCTATTGTATGGAAATTTAGTGGCCTGCTGTCGTTACGTGGGGATGTAACGCCTCGAAACATCGAAACAAGTTTTCGTCCTGCGACACTTTTTTACACGTGAAACGGCAATGGCGCCTACAGCTCAAATTTTTGCAAACTCATTACTTTTTCTTTTGTTGTAATACAATCAACATTTCAAAGCTGGAACGTGCTTTATGAACATCAGTGAGTTGTTAGAAGATACCAAACACAAAACTACGGTTTTACAGGGTGTATCATAGCACCTTGAACTCGTTACTCGTTAAATAAAATAATGTAGAGTGAAATTTTTCAAGCGAGACTTGAATTCGGTCAGATGTAGGAAGACCGAAGGGCTGTATTATTTAGCCGACAGCCAATCACGTGCAACTTCCCTTTCTGTACGCCGACACCTGCATATTTCATAGGCTACAATGGCTGCCCCTTCCAACATTGTACCTACCTTCTTAGGGCGGGGTTTGCTGATGCGCATCTAGTCGTCAAGTATCAATTAAAAAATTTCACATACTTATGTATGTTTAAATAAACCGATGATGAGGGATTAATTCTTTTAGTTTTTCAACTGAAATTAATGTCTGTATTATCAGTTTTGTCTTTTATTGGTTAAAAAAAGTCAGTATTAACGTCACTTTTTTACTAAAAAATTGTATAATAAGAGTAAAGGAAAGTAATGCTTTTTTTTTGAGAAAAGCGTAACAAATTAGCTCAATATAAAGAGCGAATCTTCAGATTGACTATTTCATGATGGTGATACTTGATAAAATTTCTACAGACACCTGGATATGATGGTAAAGGTTGAATTATAAAAACCAAAATTTCAATTTTACAATCACATGTAATAAAATGCCAATAAATGTTTGAGTCCTCTATAACATTAAAAGATTTTATATCTCACGCAGCATATCATGCCATAAAGACTACATTAAGAATGTCGTATCTATAGATTTTTTTCTTGCAGTTTTATTCTAGATACAAAACATTAATTTAATAACTAGAATTGAACTTAACGACATTGATGGTCGTTAATGTTAACGTTAATGCTAAAAGCGTGTGACATGTGGGAGGAATTTTATTATATGTCGCGATACGTTCGTGAAGATAATTTTTGAAAATTAGCAGTAAGAAGGAGCGTAAGGACTTTATATTTGTGATGGGTGCGTATAGATACCTATGAATGTAAGTAGGTATAGTTATCTCAGAAAAATAGTGGATTGACATTTGGATATCGAATAGTTAGCGTCTGTTTCACATAATTTTAACCCGGACCAATCCACGTTTCTGAGATACATAGAACTTTTTATTACCATCGATTTTAAAAATTCAGTATTTTCAGTTAAAAATAATTTTTTTCAAAAAGCCTTCTGTCTTAATGTAACGTTGGAGTCTAGTTCATCAATTTGACAATTATAAAGGAAATCCAAAATCGATTTTCTTCCATAATTCCTTCGTGAAAACATTAGTTTCTGTATGGTTTTGAACCTAGTTACCTATCTGACTTTCCTACTTGGAAAATTTCTTACCTATGAATTAAATTAATGAAAATAACTAGATAAACAGAGATGGAAGACAGCGAGTTAGCCTGGGCGGGTGGGAGGTTGTCAGGGCGGAAGAGGTTAAATGGACAAGGCGGCTGGAGGGGGCAAGACGGACAGGGCTGCAATGTGAGAGTGAAAGAGATTACAACGGCGGGAAGGAGATAGTTGGGGTGGAGGGGTGTGAGATGGTTATGGCTGGAGGGAGCGTGAAAGAAAAGGTGGGTGGGAGCGATTTACACACAGCCAAAACAAAATTATTGCTCGTGTATACAAAATGACACACGTGTAGTACTTCCAAGCCTAGGGCATGAAATTATGTCCACACTTATGCGCTGGATAGTTACCCTCAATAACTAGCCCACGCACGATTTCCGTTTAATTTGCCCATGTTTTACCCTAAGGAGAAATAAATGTATCTAAAGTAGATAAGTATACGAATCTCGTCATTAGTGAATCGTCTATCGTTGTGTCTTTGGTACTCTTACTAGTTAATTTGTAATAATAACTAGACGGCGGTGTACCATTAGGATGAAATACACGGTCGGTGAAAGGCTATTACGCATGCTAATGGCACCATAAAAACCATAATAACATATAACAGATAATATGTCGAAGACTATTGTGATACAGGAGCAGTCCAAATAGTTCGAAACGTAATTTGTGACGGATACACAGAAAGAAACTTTGGTAAGGCGAGGGGGATGTAAATGTAAACACACCCATCCTGAACCATAACCTATTAACTGGAGCGGATTCATTAAACGGAAGCCTAATTTATCAATCTTCAGGCAATCCTGATCCGAATCGCCCCCTAGCCTGAAGTAATTTCTAGTCGGGTTGGTTACTGTATAAACTGAAAAGGTTCCGTACAATTCACAATGTACACTCTACAGTGACGGACTCTGCAGGCTTTTTACGTCAAAGCTGCCTATCTGTCCTTTCAGTATTCCTCCCTGGCCAAGTTGTTCAATGTATAGGTACCTTATAGACAGAGAAATTGGACACCACATACCATCTATGCTGCCTGTCACGGGTTATGGTGTATAGTCGGGGGTTATTTTATCTCCTTTCAATCGCAGCGAGAGCTAAGCAATGAAACTGCTTTCGTTGACAACGCGTGTAGTAACTAAAGAAGGAGATGAGGAAAGATCAGACTCGCGCCCGAGGATCATCTTTCAGTCAGAAAGCACAGGATTCGGTTACAAGACAAATAAAGAACGACTTTGTGTACGCATCTTGTCGACGGACTTGTAATTGATTAGGAACGCGCGTGATGGTTAAAGCGGTCTCCTTATCAAATAACATAAGTGCAGAAAAAACAGGAATCCTGAAGTTAATTCTTTATAATATATACACTGTATGTATTTAGAAAATTATTCCAGGGAGGCACTCGATTTTATAACTATTACCTCTTGTTTGGTAACACGAAAATAAATAAAAAATAAACATATTAGGTCTTAATATGCCTATAGGACTTAAAAGTGGGGTTAGAACTCGTTGAAATTTGTATTGTTTTTCAAGGATCTTTGGGTCTCAGTTTTTGAAATGCCTCCTTATAAAATTTCCCATCGTAGGCCATCTGAGACATACTTCAGTTTTATTTGTTCCCATTTGACGTTCCAGGATGGTCGTATAAGCGGATAATTTATTCTCATCGTGACCGCAGACGAATCCAGAGACGATCTTGGTAGTTATATTCATTTCGTTAAATTTAAACAGCGTCAAGTTGTAACGGAGAGACCACCGATAGATATACAGGGTGTCTCAAACAATTTCTACGAAACGAGATTATCTGTTATGTCTACTTCTTTTCTCTCGCGTTCTACCTCTGACATGAAAACACTTCATTATTCGACTAATGGTCGCACATAATTTTTTATTTAATTATCGCCGATACAAGGCGTTGTAATGAAAACCGAATTATGCCGATGTAAGGCGGAAATTTGCTGCAGAATCGTTCAGGGTGAGGAATGAGTTTCCGTTTATCTTCGGCACAGTTCGGTTTTCTTTTCTTTTCATCTTACTTATGGTACATAACCTCAAGTTTTTAAATTCGTAACGCCCTGTAAATGTTTACGTATGTGTACAGATAGAGGACGAGTAAAGAAGAAAAACGTCGTTTCTCACATCTCACTGATGCGCTATCAACAAAAACGATCTTGCGGACAATAACAGAATGTTATTCTAGAAACGCGGCGGACGGACTGTGTCCGCACTGCGCGGTGCGGCGAGCATTTTACAGCGTGTTTTTTTCAGACTTCACGCTACTCTTTGTGGCTTGTGTGTGTGTATGTGTGAGAATGTGTGTTAGGTTACGACGCCGACAAACGGCCACTTTAAATTTCGTTGACGCGGGTCCCGACGATTAGGATCGCGACGAATGTGCGAATGTTACACAAATACAGTACCGTAGTCGTGTATACGATGCTGTTTTTGTGATAGATTTATCTAAACAGGTCTACAAGGTGTAATAATCTACAATTTACTTGTGTGCATGTCTTCTAGATTGAAATCACAACAGTTTTTGCAAACAGCATTTTACAACAATATTTAAATAAAAGAATTAGAAGACAAAATTAAAATTTTCACAACACATATGTCACAAAAAGGGCTTATGGATTAGCACGTTTACTGTCATGTGTATTCCTTCCACCCTTCTTGTCTCATTCCCTCAAACTCAGTGCAGTTTCCTTATTCCAGCACCATCCGCCTTTTCCCTTCTCCCAAGACTACCTCCCTCCCACCCTGGCTACCTCACTGCCTTACCTTGTCTTGACGGTCTCACTTCCTCTGACCCTGTTCGTGTAGTGTCACCAGTCCTTTCCATCTTGCTCAGTCCCAACCTGCATCTCTCTCATCCTCCCGCCCTGAATGACTCGCTCTATCTCGCCTGGTTTGTCTCGTCTCGTCTCCCCTTACCCCGTGCGTCTTCATCCTTCCAAATTTATCCGCCTGCTCCCTTCCGCCAAGACTGCCTCACTCCCACCCTGTCTACTGCAGCTCTGTCTCGCTCCCTCTGACCCTGTTCGTGTAGCTCTCACCAGTCCTGTCCATCTGGCTCCCTCCTACTCTGAATGTCTCTTTCTACCGCCCTGAATGACTCGCTCTCTGTCGCCTTGTTTGTCTCCTCCTCTCACACCTCGTCCATCTTCCTCCTTCCAGCTCTGTCAGCCTGCTCCTTTCCGCCAAGACTGCCTCACTCCCACCCTGTCTACTGTAGCTCTGTCTCGCTCCCTCTGACCCTGTTCGTGTAGCTCTCACTAGTCCTGTCCATCTGGCTCCCTCCCACCCTGGATGTCTCTCTTTCTCACGCCCTGAATGATTCTTTTTCGCCTCATTTGTCTCGATCTCTCTAACCCCGTCCATCTATCTCCTTCCAGCTCTGTACGTCTATTCTCCTCCGCCAAGAATGCCTACCTCCCACCCTGGTTATTGCAGCTCTGCCTCGCCTTGACTGTCTTGCTGTCTCTAGCCCTGTTCGTATAGCTCCCATCAGTCCTGTCCGTCTTGCTCCCTCCCACCCTGAATGTCTCTTACTCCCTCCCTAAACGACTCAATTTATCTCTCCTGGTTTGTCTCGTTCCCTATAACCCCGTTCACCTTCCTCCTTCCAGCTCTATCCGCCTGCTCTCTTGCGCCAAAACTGACTCCCTCCCACCCTGACTACTGTAGCTTCGCCTCGCCTTGTAGGTCTCTCTCCCTCTGGCTCTGTTCGTTCGACAATCAAAGTATTAATTTGACATTTTATAGTCTGTTACGAGGAATACTTAACTGAAATTTCGTATGAATAGGTAATATTTGGTCCTTCGAGCCGGATTGCTATAGTTTCTAAATTCCTAAATTGTTGTTTATAACCTTTCGCTGCGCCAAAAAATTAAAATTTATTGTATCACGTTCGCGTCCATAGAAGGATTCTATTGTAACGCACACGACCAGAATTTTAAATTCATAAAACAGCCGTTTTTTTTCCGGTACCAAAACGCCTCTCGAGCTGCTTTCTTCCACAACGGACTGTATCAAATCAGGATCTGCTGCATAATCCTCGGCACGACAAGGCGGCGTAGGCAGAACAAACGATGTATTAAACATGAACCTGGCGACAACTTTTGCTGCCGCGTATTTTTTTGTCCAGATTATCATCAATTCACGCCCCAATTTAAGCGCTAGCCATTTTTGGCGTACTTACACACGAAATTTTCAACGCATAAAAGAACGAACTACATTATATGTAAGTATTCACAAAAAGGTCAAATTTAGAACTTTTTATACATATTAAAGTAGAACAAATGGAGCTTTAGTGACTTGAAAATAGGGGAGGGTGTTGAGGAACTAGAGCTTTTACATTAAAAAAGCAAAACTTATTATTTAAGTGATAAAACCCCAAGATCGGAGAATATACTTTTATTAACATTACAAAAAATATAAAAGTAGTTATTATTCAAAGCTAATTCAAAAATAAAATACCTACTACGACCTCTTAGTCTCTCCACATGCTGCACTTGCAACGGTTCGCACTCGTCTGCCTCTAATGCACCTCGCGCATCATATGCACACGTCACCAATATTGATCGCCTTGATCGCCAATCAACGTTAACCGCTGTTGCCTTCTAGAATCGAAAGGCCCCACAACTTCTTACGTCATTCATCGGCGTCCATCTAGGAAGTTGTTTTAGTCAAAGTAGCCGAGAGATTCATCGTGCAAAACTTTTTTTGTGTAAATTTTTATCACTTCAAATCAGTTGGCCTTGTTGTTAGTCTTGCTTTGGTCAACTGGTCTTGTATTGTAGTAGATAATGTCTTCGTAATTAATTAATTATAACCTTGGTCTTGATCTTGGTCTTTTGTTTAGACCAATTTTTCTAATTTCCACAATAAAATCATATTTGTCAATAGGATTTAAATGTTTTAATGTTTAATTGAACTTTTGTATGCACTCTCTATCAATAGATACATAAATAGCAACGGCACTTCTGTCTTTTCTATGAGTGAACAAAAGCCTTTGTTTGTTAGGTAGGTATGCCGCGTCGGCTAGTAAATAAAACGGCCGATTACAAAGGAAGAAAATGCATTCTCCGTATTTGTTCACGTTGCGTAAAATACCAATGAACTTTTGCAGCGACATGTGTTTGAAAACCGTTTTCCGCAACTACCTTTTAAAGAAAATAATTGCTCATTGTTACCAACTTTGGAGTATCAACGTCTTATGGTCTTATTGACGGAATACAACCAAATTACAGCAAAAAGAAATACGCGGAAGACTTGAAAATAAATAAATTGATTTAACAAAAACTTTCACAACGATTTTTTTTAAATTATATTAAATTGTTAGTGTGCCGCCAAATTTTGGAATACTTAGTTAAAAGCGTGGCGCAACAACAAAAAGGTTGAGAACCACTGATCTATAGTCTAGGCCTAGGCGGTCATAAATGGTCCTCATGACTTTCTTGGAATTTACCACCTCTTTTTCCATTTTACATAAATATGACTGGAGTTCTTTAATACAGAACCCAATCAATTTCATTCTTTGAGCTTTAGATGATCTTGAGCTTTTTGACCTACTTATATAGAAATTTCCCCAATAAAACAATCCTAGACTATTAAACTGCAAATCTAGATGCTTATAAATGGCCCTCATGACTTTCCTGACATTTACGACCTCTTTTTCCATGGCAATTTCTTCAATAGAGCACCCAATTTCTTTCTTTTGAGTTTTAGGTGATCTTGGGCTTGTTGACTTACATCAAAACTCCCCACAGAAAATAATCCAACTTGCTAAATCCCATGATCTGAACAGAGGACTCAATTTCCTTATCTAAATTTTGTTTGATGTTGTGAACACAAAAACATTAAAATTTTGAACCAGGAAGTAACGTATGCAGTGATTAAATTGTTTCTTGGGCTATATGACATGTGGCACCGCTTTTTTTGAAACCACATGCCGTCCACTATCCATGTCTTGGAATTTAAATGTCATTGCATATTTTTAAAGAAAAATAGTCCGAAGGTCTTCTGCCTCAAATCCAATAAGTGAATTGTTTCATTTTTATCGCCCAAATGGCGAAAAATTTAAATAATGCATAAATTTTGAGGCACTCTTAAAAGAATGTCATTGGAAATTCTGAAATATCTTCTAATTAAAGATGTGTTTACGCCAAAAATAACTTTTGATGAAGTCTTTAAATTTCTTCTCCGTTACCAGAATTTTTTCGGGCAACGTTAATAAGTACACGAATTTTTTTACGAATCACGCCACTATAAAAAAATAATTTACCATATTTATTTGTTTTTTATGTAAGTCCTTTTTTTTTTTGACGTAAAGACACGTTTATAATTGTAAAGTCTTTTATCTCGATTTCATTTATCTTGATGAAAACTTCGTTAGAGAGCACATATGTTTTGGTGAGATTTGAGAAGCAGGTGAAGAAGATACATCTTTAGTGACCTCAGTAACTAACCTACGCCCCCGTTCGAAGTCGTGCCCAACTGAGCTTATCCACGCGCAACAAATCTCTTCGTCAGACCAGATGTTCCTCTGGTAATGCTGTGTTGTTACATTGTATGAGACCATATGACTACTTCCTATTATCTTTCCCGTCAAACCCACACAAGCAAGAGATTATGTCAGAAATTTTTTATAAATTCGCTTAAAATTCTTCTTTTTTTTTTTTTTTGAAGATAGATTAATATCAAAAATGAAAGATTATTCTGTTTACGTATTGTTATGGCAGCAGCTTCTTTGATCGTTAAATCGAGAATAGGAAGGCCCGATGGCTTACTCGTGACGTCATTGTTAGTGGTTAACGTACGGAATTATTTTAATATATTAAACAAGGGATTCTTCATGCATTTTTTTTATCACGAATTCTTGTAGAGGTCAATGAAAAGAGTTGTACTTGGCTTTATTGTTGAAAATTCAATTCTCACAATGAGCAAAAACGTCCGAATACTCACTTTGATATTCTTGAAAATTATGTTGTGTGTGTTTGTAGAAAATCTTCAGATTTAATTTATTGACTATTTTTTTACTGTAATATCCAGTTGCAATTAGTTACTAAAATTGTTTATGCGATAACAGCCAATTTTCTTGCAGCATATTGCTTCACTGTTTGGCGTCTTTTATATGCCTAAAAAATGAACTGGAACATGAAACAAGTTCATCTGAAAAATAGATATGAAAACGACAATTTTATGTATTTTATCACGTATTTGTAGATACACACGTGCGTGGCTTTATGTTTTAATTTACTCGTTTTTTGTAATAAAACGATGCACTTGTTCATCAACGTGGCGTCCGTCGTCGTCGTCGTCGTTATTGGCGACCAGATGGTCAATCGGATGGCTGTACCACAATTTCTTGCCGGTTTTGGTGCGTGGGTGAACGCGAACTCCAACTCACGTTCCGTTTTCCTTATAAAACAACATTACTGATAAAAATTGTATGCGGCAATGTTTATGATTAACTCCTACATTCACAGCAGACGCTAACTTTCTGCAGGTACTCTATCGAAGTGGATTTATTCATTTATTTTATTTGATTCCGGTAGCTAAAAAGAAAATAACTGATGAAACTATTGCTGTAATTTGAAGGCTTTTACGGCCGGTGTTCATTTGACGGTGAAGAACTTCTGGGATTTTCTACCCTGGTTGATTTTTAACGCCGACGTTTTACATCTTCAATGCATTCAGTGGCTGAATTCAGTTCAGACGTGTTTTATCTTCGAATATTGAAAATTGAGAGTTGTCGTTAAATGAAGGGAAAAAAATTGTTATTATGTACTTACATTAGCTTACCCCCTTCCGATTTTCTTAAAAACAAAAAAAAGTATTTAATGTAAACACACCCATCCTGAACCGTAACCTATTGCAATATACACGGAAGTATTACGACAGTTTTTTGTATTTTATAACAATTTCATACTGGTTTTGAGCTTCAAAAAATACAAAAGAGCTGTCGAAATACTTCCGTGTATATTGCAATAGGTTACGGTTCAGGATGGGTGTATTTACATTTACATACCTTCTTTTTTTTAAGATAAATCAACCAATGTCAAATAATTTCGACATTAATTGGAGTTTACGCTGTAATTGCAATCCACATTTTCACCTGTTGTTAATAATAATTATTATTATTATTTTTAATAAATTGTTGGCTAAGCACCTAATTCGTCATTGCTATTAATCGGCTGGAATCTAAACTAAAGTGAGATATTTTTCTCTTTCCTTTGATGTTGTTTTACTTCACATAGCATATATGTGTATATAGAGTCGAGGGAGGCTCTATTTATTAGTTTATTAATATTAATTAGGTAGATAGATAAAAAACATTCTGTACACCACTGGACTTTTTAACGTATTGCATAAATAATTAACCGCATATAGGAACTTTGGTTTGGTACTACCTGTTGTGGACACGAGACATACCTGCAACGCTGCTAATAAAAAACGATTTAAAAGCGCGTGGGTGATGCATGTTTCGATGTACCTACATACATATGTACCTGTATAGTGGGATGGGGCAATGAAACTGTGGGCAATATTGTCGTAAAACCATATACGTGTGGCACGTGTTATTTACCTGTGTTTATAATTATGTATTTATAAATGTTATTAATTATTTTTTTACAGAATGTTTACAAACGTAATGAAGGTTAGGTTACTACTACCCACAAAATTTTCCAATTTAACATTAATAATTTTCTTTAGTAAATACTTAATCGAAGCATTCTTAATTTATCGCCTTTTCGCATCCCTAACGTTAATAGGTACCATCTAAATATTATTCGGCCGCAGCGTTACGACGTAGGCGCTACGTATTCTCCGCTTCGAATGCAACCGGCGACTGGGCAACAGTATTCGCCAGTTACGTGCTTGCGTTCTCTCACACATAGCGGACATAGGACGCGTATTAACTACTACTGCTGACGTGGCTTTGCTTAAGCTCTTAAAAATACATGCGGTGATTAATTGGTTTCGGAATAACGCGTAAAATAATGTATTAAAATATTATGTTAGCACATAAAAAATTACAAAAGTTATAAACAAATTAAGATGAGAAAGTAAAGGCATTTAGTTTTTCGTAAATAACTCAATAACCATAAGTGATAGGGCAAATTGCAAATAAACGTCCTTAAAGGGGGGGAAATTTCCAATAAAAAAGTCCTAACTCCTAAAACTCTATATCCATTATTACTAATTTTAACTTAACGTTCAAAATAAGGTTCCGCGCGAAATTTCAAATTGTTTATTGAGGTGGTTGATTAAGTACTTATTGTTGAACATACAGGGTGTCCCCTCTCAATTGGAAAAAACTTCTAGGGCATATTGAGGAACCATAGACAAGCAGTTTGAGATATTAGACTGATGTCCGGAAGTGCATGGTTTTCAAAATACAGGGTGTCAAAGTTTTTTTCAAAAAACTTTTTTTTGATCAATATCTCAAAGGCACGTTGACCGATTTTCTTGAAATTCGCTGGTGATGTAAGCTTTAATAAGACGCTCAGTTAGCACTAATTAAATGGTAATTATTACTTCCAGTGGCGCCCCGGGGGACAGTGTCACGAATAAAAATGACAAAAAAATGTACGCCACTGACTTTTTTTGAAAATTTTATATTTTTTAGAAAGCTCAGTTAAAAGTACAACTTTTTTGTCACTTGATATTTTTTCGTATCTCTCCGTTTTCGAGAAAAAAAATTTATTAAAAACTCTATTAAAAGGTTCATTATCTGGTACATTTTTTTGTCATTTTTATTCGTGACACTGTCCCCCGGGGCGCCACTGGAAGTAATAATTACCATTTAATTAGTGCTAACTGAGCGTCTTATTAAAGCTTACATCACCAGCGAATTTCAAGAAAATCGGTCAACGTGCCTTTGAGATATTGATAAAAAAAAATTTTTTTGAAAAAAACTTTGACACCCTGTATTTTGAAAACCATGCACTTCCGGACATCAGTCTAATATCTCAAACTGCTTGTCTATGGTTCCTCAATATGCCCTAGAAGTTTTTTCCAATTGAGAGGGGACACCCTGTATTGCATGCTGCACACTTACGCGCACTTTTAATATTCAACGTCGTATTATTGAAAATTGCCTGTCGACATGAATGTTATGTCATTCGGTTAATTTAACAATGCTAATAAGACGCATAATGGAACGTTGTCGTTTTATTTGCGGCACTTAATTAAAATCCCAGTCCAACCTTCGTAAGAGGCGGCGTGGCACGGTACAGTACGGTGACGTGACGTGGTGACGATGATGGCAACAGCAGCCAGGTCCGTTACCGAAGACATAAATAAATACACACACTCGATGGGTTGCGGCTTATTGCGCCAAAGAAATATTGTGATCGCTGGTGTGCGAACAACCGAATTCCCTACAATGCCGTGCGAAATCTTTTAAAAAAATTTTGAAAGAATTTTCACTTGTGGAGGAAATGAAAATCAATTATTAAAACTTGAAAAACATAAAAAGTTGATTTTCATTATTCAAAAATGCAAAAAAATTTATAACTTACCACTAAGTTGTAATTTATTTTGATTTTCGTGTCATGAAAACTATTTTTAAATGTATAGTTTTCGAAGGCGTGGACGTTTTATATTTAATGTCATCTTCTACTCGCAAAATGACACGTTTCTGTGCCTCGAAAGCGGCTCAATTTTATTATTTTAATTTATTACAGAAATATAGAAGAATTCTAGGTATTAACTTGTTTTTAAAGTACCTACTAAGCGATTCTCAACCACTGTACCGCGGCACTTTTGTGTGGCGTCAAATTTTTGAAAAGTGCCGTCAAATTTTGTAAATGTTAAGTTATTAGAATCGAACGCGATTTACAATTTCTGTACCAATGCAGCCATAAAAATATTACACTCTTTATAGTTTCTGATTATGTAGTTCCTTAGGGTAAATTTTGTTGGGTAAGAAGTACTAAAAAAATGTAACCTTTAACTCAGTAATTAACCTTTAATTCGGTAATCACATAGAATGACGGTGACCTAGTTTTTTGGCCGTAAAAAGTCGAGAAAAGGACCAATCTGCATGATTGTTTTAAATTTATACCTCCGAAGTAAACTCAAACTTTAACCCCATTCTTAACATTTACACCATCCCCAACTCCCAAAACCACCTGCCTTATCTCGGTGACATCCACCTTCAACACCACCTCCACCCTCATCACCACCCACACCATTGGAACCACAAAAAAAAACGTGGAACAATTTTGTAAAGCATTATTTAGCAACAAATTGTTTATTTCTATTATTGAGTAGGTAATAGGTATTATCAATATAAATTAATCGAAAAAAAAGTTTTTAAATTTGTTTTTTCATTTTGTTCTTTTTGTCATATGTAGATTATGAAAAAAATATGTAAAAGTAATACGAAATCGTCAAAAATTTCATGACGATTTTTTTTAGAATAATATTACTTAAATTGTTAGTGTGCCGCCAAATTTTGCGTTGTACCTCACATAAATTTTTAAATTAAAATTGCATGCATTAAAAATAAGACGACTTATTTACGATGTAAACCACTCATTGAACTCTTTGTGCGCCAATATTGTTCCTTATATGTGATAATTGTATGGCGTGCTCTAACCTACTCCGCACGTGGGCAGCAACTTCTGATTTGTATGTGTGTCTATTATTTGCACAGAGGTCTTATGTTTTTTTAACCTTACATCCAAAGGACGCTCAGTTTTGCCTATGTATATGTTTGGAAAAAATTAAATATGTACTTATTTTTTCAAAAAAAAAAAAAAAACGAAAGATTTGTTACAATGTTGACTGATTTGTAAAATTTAGTATCTAGTTTTTGGAAATTTTTTTTCGCTCTTGTCCACCAATTCTCGCTTATAGTTAATCCTTTTCTTCTTCATTCGTTATAATAATTATAATAATTTAACAGATGTTACACAGCAGAAAAATTCTTTATAAGGGATTGTGTTCGAAATCAACTTTAATAACAGTAAGTTAAGAACATAAGCGTATTTTATCCTTAATGCAACGCCTACTATGTCATTACCTCTTTTGGGCGTCTGTTGCATAATTAATTAGTGTCCGGATGCGAATCCGCACACTACGTTGGTGGATACTTTCTTTATTATACGAATAATAATTTATCGGTAACGATAATGAGTCGTCGGGGGCGTAACTGATGTGGACCTCTCATCTGGCCTTTTTAGGTTTATTTACAACCAGCCATTCTATAAAAAATTATTAGTGATTTACTATAATTCGTATGCTAATCTTCTTACACCGAAAAGAGTTGTACTTGTAATGTTTTGGTGTCGTATATAATGGCGCTAATTTGTATTAAATCGATGTTGTTAATTGGGAAATTGTAAATTGTTTATCATGGGTAATTTGGCATAAAAAAATACTAAATAAATAATAGAATTTATTCGTTTGGTAAAAAAGAAATCATATTGTCTAAATAGAATAAATATGTAGGTATGTTTAATAATTTTAAAATATAAACAACTAGATATATAAAAATTAAAAATAAATTGAAAATCGGTCCTTAAGGAGGTTAAAAAAAAATATTATTTTTCAATTTGTACCGAGTGTACGTAGTTGTTAGTAACCATATTTCTTTTGTTGCAGGTCAGTACCAATTTTTTTGGAGAAGTGTCATGGGTAGTTTTCCAAAAAGGATGTAAGTTTTAGATTTATCCTTATCAAAAAAACCAAGACAGGATTATTTGGTTTATTTTTATTCCCTGTTGCGTTTATTTAATGTTGATATTATTTCTAAATAGGTACATTTATTTATAATAATCTGTCAAAATTCGAAATCATGAAAATTCTAAATTCTAAAACTACTTTTGGGCAGACACTTTTGACGCCCTATAATCTATCCAAATCGCCAAATCATTCTGACGCGCCGTCGTAAATTCAAGGCCCAAATGCTTACACGCAACGTAATTGAAAGGAGTCCTGGAAAGGAATTATTTTAGTCTACTAGCCAAACGATTTTATCGTGTAAAAAAGTTTTTTGATAGCGGTTTCTTGTAGAAATCAATGAGAAGAGCTTTTGCTCAAATTTTTAATACTGGCAAATAATTGTTACTATTTTTAATTTAACGTTAATGTTTTGCAAAACGCGTTTTTTGACATCTTTATTATAGAAAATTGAATTTAATACTGCCCGTATATAAATAATTTTTTTTTTTAAGAATAATCACAGACTACAATTTTTGATGCCAAAACTTTTACGATCGTTAATGTCAGCACGTTTCTGTCTAATTGATTTTCGACTAAACATTTTTGAAATCGGTCATATTAAAAAAGCGTGTTTCTTTTTTTATTTCGAGGCACGTTGACACCTTTAGAGTTAATGAAATGAATCACGGCGTTATTATTGGACTACCAGAGGCCGCTGTTGTTTTTACGCAACGGCAATGTGTACAGACTTAAATTCGGGAAACTAAAAATAATTCAGCCTGTAGGTACATTTAAACACGAGACACAGATAGTAGTGCATTCTAGACTGATTCATCATCTACGTTGTCATAATAGATGGATGCTATTAAAACTTGGGCCTGCTAAATTTAAACGTGTACACTGTCGACACGAAACAAAAAATAAAATAAACGCAGGCTATTTTTTTTTGTTCCGTCTGGCCGATGTTTCGTCACCTTGTGGAATTCTTTACATTAACATAATTAGTCGTGTAGTTAATTTTCTACTAGAAAAATGTAATTTGAAACTTGCAGCAAAAATGACAGACGTCTTTAGGGTTTTTGTTTTCTTTATCTGGATTTTTAACAAACAGCATGAGATTATGGATTGAATTTAATTGTAAATGAAGAAACGTCGTGTGCTCTTCATAGTCTAACAGCTAGACTCTTGTGTTCACGTCACACACTCGCTCTAGTCATCGGACAGACCTAAACCGTTACCAACGTCAGACAAAGCCTGCGCGCTGATTACGTAACCACCACAGACAGCATAGGTGCTACGTAAACAGCGCACATGCCTGACCGATGGTAACGCCTAAACGCGCTAGTGCGTTTCCCTCTCCCTACACGTTCAGTACAAGATGGGTGGGGAAAGCACTTGAAAGTAGCATTAGCGATAGTTCCGTTACACTTAGATCCGTTGCGTTCACTTTTGTTTAGGTACTCCTTATATTTTTCGTGCCTTATATTGATTCTTCAGGAGTAAACTGCAAAAACGTTTTGAAACTGTGGCTTCTTGTGAGGGTCTCAAATATTTTTTCTTAACCACAGAGTCTATAATTTGAAATATGAAACTTTTCCGCCGTCCCCTGCAGTGTATTCCAAAGTCCATCAAAATAATAATCCTGGTGATTATCTACTAAAAAAATATTTAATGTATGACGCCTCTAAAATTTTTATTAGTGTCAATGGAAATAATTCTTTATTATTTGAATTCTGGGAATTTTATTTTGTAATTTGTCGTGGTTTATGGTAATCTATAAACACACGATAACATTAAAAGTTTTAATAGCGAATCATATGTATAAAAAGCTATGGAATACACTTTATGATTTTTATGACATGACCCACATTTATGAAGATGCAGAATATAGAGGCGTAGATGTAACACTAGAAAATAGTATTTAGGGACAGTTTTTAGATACAACTCTGCATTTATAGATGTCTGTTTTTTATTAAGTGATTTTTAATATTTACTTACCGTCAACATATTTTAAGTCACATGTTTTTATATGTTGTAGTGACTAAAATGAGACAGTGGATTATTAAGGCCAATAAAAAAATACATACTGTAAAGTTCATGGATTTATTAAATTTATTTACAGATTTAAATGTACAGGAATAACAATTTATTTACTCTGATTTAATAATATTAACTAATACTGAACTTAGATTACCTACTATTTATTTACAACACTCACTTATATGCGCGTCTCTATTTATTTGTCTTTTCAATGTCGATTTATTTCGGATGTTACCACTGTCACGGTCAATTTATTACTAACTAACTCGGCGAACGTCTCTGTCACTTTTATAGAATCACAGAACAGTCAGGAAAAAGTCTGGAATATTCGAAAGATTATTTACATTTTCGGCGAACCGCTTAATTGCATTCTTGGAAGGCAGGTACGAGACACATGTTTACAAATACAACGCACACACTGCCGAAACCGGCCGCGGCCAGTCGAGCCGGCCCGCAACACATGCAAGTGTACCCGATCGCACACACCATGCTCGTGTTCGCTACAATACGTTTTGTAAGAAAAAGCATCAAAATGCCATGGATAACGGCACGTTTTTTGACAAAAGTATTTCATTTTTATATGTTTTAGTGTTGATATGTGAAAATTGTAATTGAATATACAGGGTCAGTCACTGAACCCGATCGATTAGTAATATATTTAATATTTTTATTCCCTATTTATTTTGTTTCTAATTACTTACGTACAATAATACACCGACGTTACGTCTAAATTTATATAAAGCTCCTCCGGTGTATAATTATACATAGGTATATAAAAACACCTTCACCCCTGAATTGCATTGATTTCCATTCTACTCTACCAGTGTCATTTGTTGCCCTTATACATATTTGAAAAACAATCCACTTAATTGTCCATTAATTAATTAATTAGACAGCAAAACTTTTCACATCAGTAAGCGACTATGCAAACGGTGTTGTTATGACATTCAACGGTGGATCATCGTTCTTTCTGTCACCGGTTTTGGACTTTGTCGGGTTAAGTTACTGGTCGACGGTCGAACGAACGCTCGCTCGATAAAAATCCGTCCCAATTATTTTTGGACGGTCAGGCACGACAAACGCGCGGTATACGTGGACGTATGTTAAATGATGTAAATTCATGTTAGTTGTACAGGATGGGCCGAAAGTTTGTTAACATATGAAGGAGACGTACACCAACTGAGACAACTCATAAAATAAAAGCAGTGAGATCATGTCCAACTGAGGCAGCGCATATATACCAACTGTCCGAATCACGTGTACCTGATCGTGAGCACACGTTACATTCAAACGTCAGTTGGTAGTATCCGTTAGTAATAAAATCGCCTCGGTTGGTAGTGTTTTGGTACTAAATCCCTAATAATTATCGTCCTTTCATGAGTGTTTACATATTGACGCAGGAGAGTATTTAAATGTTGACGGACTTTTGGTACAGCCTGTATTTTTATGTTAATAAAAAAAAAGACGCGACAGTGCGACCGTGGCGGGCCAACAAAAACGTGGACGGGTGCGACGCTATCGTATCACTTTTATACGATGTGTCGCGTTATCTGGAATCGCCTCGTTTAATTTTGTATCGCTTTGGGCTTGTTAGTGGGCCGTTTTTAAAAAGCTGTGGTCAATTCCACGAACATTTGAAACAAAAAAGTATTCAAATCCTGAATTGCACAGGTTAGGTTAGGTTAGGTTAGGTTAGGTTATTGATATTTCGTATGATGCTGTACCTGCATAAAAAATTGATGCATCGATGTACTCGATGACGGATAACAAAAAACAGTTATTGCCTTAAATTAAATAGAGTTGAACTATAATCGTAGACGAAATATTGACGAATATATTACCTCTTATAAAGTGTCAGTAATAAAAATAAAAAACAACTTGAACATAAAAAATTCTTTGTAACCGTTCGTTATGCAGGTGTCCAACAGTTTACATTCTGCCCAATTTTTTATACCTGTTCGTCTTATGTTAATCCGGTTTGGGACGCTTGTGGCTGCTTATCATTCTTCATGTCGCCACGGTCTCCTGACTCGTCTTACCTCCTCGCGCACACCTAGAGACACATTCATTTCAGGGTTCTCGCCCTCTTTCTCTCTCTCGTGAGTCCCTCCCTATCTCTGTTATGTTCGCTGCTTGCTTTTACGTTCCGATTTCGATACCGCGACATGCAACGGTAGCAGCCGATTAACGCGAGTGTTTCTTGTTCCTCGCGTTATGTTTTCTCTCACGACATGTGTAAAATCACAGCGGGCCGAGAAAACAACAGGCTGCAATTAAATGAGATTGCTCCTTAATTAAAATTAAAATGACCCACCGATTAATTATTATTACTGTTATTATTGGTGGCCATTTAAATGGTATAGGAGTAACGTTTAGGGAGTAAAATCGAGTGAACTTAACGGATGTAAGCGTAACGGAACTAACGCTGCTACTTCCAGATGCTTTCCCCACCCATCTTATACTGAACGCATAGAGAGAGAGAGGGAAACGCGGTAGGTATACTTTGTATGTTTTCTGTAGGCGGGTGACGTTTGCTATGACCTGCGTGTAAAGAGAGAGCGCACATTCGGCCAGAAAAAGAAGGCAAGTGTATACATACGTACCATATTTAAGAATTTGTCATTGCGCATCTAGCGCACAGGAAGGGGTAGCCGCCTATAAAAGTCAAGCGATGTGTATGTCCGGTGATTAGAGCGAGTGCGTGAACATAAGAGGCCAGCCGTCATTCTCCATGATCACGGTTTTACTCGACTCCGTTTTGAATGAACCAGTGTCGCCACACTTAATTAACCGTACATCCTTTTCTGACATATTGTGCGATAATTTACTAATTGCAATATTCATATTAGAATAATAAACTGATATTTCGTAAAGAGAAAATACTAAAATGTTTCGATTTTATATTTCTTACGTGGACATATACGTGGTACCTACATCATGTAGGTACATGAATTCTGCTTAGGTGTAGGTACACGGTTATAAAGTGTTCGAAAGGCCGTATTCGTGTTATAATAAGTTACAAAACAACAAGCGAGGCATACGGAGAGTTCGTGGAGGTCGACCGGTGGCATCATGGTCTTTATGGTGCCTGCCTTGGTCGTCTGCGGTCTGATAACTATTATTGCCCTGTACCACGTCTGGTATTGATATTCGCCATCCCCGTGAACAACATGCGGTTTTGCTTTGACCAAAAGGGGTCACGAACGTGACCGCTTCTCGGTTCGCGGACCACGAGTCCCAACAATTCAACTCACGACCAAAGAGAATCGATTTCTTTATGTAGGTGGGTTTATTATATGAATATGAAGGTACTTATACTTTAACTGGAGGCGAGGGTGTAGTAGGTATTTTGCAATTTCGAAACCTTCCTTTATTATGACACAGAATACCCATCAGTCCACAGAAGACTCACTTCTGGATCATTTTTTTATCCTCAACATTATCTTTCATGGGTGGCATCATCAGGAGATTTTCTGCAGAAGCCAGACCATCAATTGCCACACAATGATAGCCGCAAAAGCCTAAACCAATTTATGCAAATAATTATATTTCACGGGAATGATATTCAATTTTCAAAACTTCCATGGAATCTAAACTGCTATGAGGGTCACCAAACCATCAAGAAATTGATATGCCCGCTTACATCGAGAGGCAATAGAAATTTTCAAACATAAAGATAATTTCAACAAAAAAGAAGAAGGTATCAAGTTAGCTAAAATTTGGTACCCGGTACTGCACGAACGCCGAGTGGCCAGAGACACGCCCCCGACCATTGCGCATACGGTTTCACGCATCGAAGACCGTATAAATACGACACCACGGCACAGTACAGGCACATTCGACGTCCAACCATCACTGAGAAGACTTCGACCACGCCACTGAAGATGTCTTCCGTAGCAGAAGACGAAACGTCTGGCAAACCAAGCCAAAATCGACCACGGCAACTCAACCCGTCGAATATTTCAATCATTGACGCCGGCCGTGAAAGCCTACATTCTACTATCATCAAGAAATTGGTCTTACAAAATTTAGTGTCATTAGATATTTAGTGGATCTAGAACCCACTACTAATAGTATGTTCAACAACCTAAGTTAGCAAGAAACTGCAAAAGGGCTTCAACCTCAAATCATAGTCTGAACAGACTGAAAGCAAGTTTCCTAAAGGTAACCAGAGGGTACGCTACACCACAGAAGGTTCAGATTCAAGCCCTGTTTGTCACATTTATGACATGGATATGGAGGGATCGATCTAGGGTTCATGTGTAAAAGATTACATCCTTTTGAGCCTGTAAGGATTTTTATGATGGGCAATTGGATAATAACAAAAGATTACCTTTTAATATTCATTCGAGGACTACCAGGATCAAACCACCGATTTGGTTTAAAGAAAATACAATATTTTTGATATTTTTTTTGTGAACGTATCCAAAATTAATTTTTTAATAGTAAGAGACCGTCGCGACCATACAATCGCCAATAAAATCATCCAGCAACATTTTCCATTTAACTTCCTGGTTCTAGATTTTACGATCGTGTTAAAGTTGAGATTGTGGGCGGACCGCTTGTTTACGTTTATAAGATTTTGTACCAATTTATCACGAACACATGGTCATGTACGTGGTACCCGCTGGGATAATAAGAGTACATTATGTGCAATTAAAACGAACAAGTATCTGCGACGGGAATTGCCGATGGTAAGACCGTTTAATGGGATTCTTTCTAATTAGCGGCGACACCGATTTATAAAGACGATAACAGCAGAACCTCGAGGGTTGCGATACATCTATCTCGAGCGACACTTTGCTGTTGATGAGGAAAACAAATCTTATTTTATTCCTTCTACTTCCACTAAGATTTGTTCAGTGGTACCGTTTATTTTTAAGTGTTTATTATATCAAGAAAATTTTGATTTTTATAAAAAGAATTATTAGAAACAAAATAAACAACTTTTATTACATTATCTTATCAAATATATGTACAGAAAGAGCTCGACAAAGTGAAAAATTTTTAGGCCAATTATTTCAACATTTTTTATTGCCTCTTTCATTGAAAACTCAACTTTAACAATTTTTTCCAACGGGATATTATTTTTTTGAAGTTTTAAAAATACACCATAATTTTTTCAAATTTTTAAATTGATAATTAATACTATAAAAAAATTAATTTATATAAAGTGCTGACTATCAAGCTGCCGCTCGGAGCCCTATTTTCAACGTTAAATTAAAATGAGTCATAATGGAGATAGAGTTTCGGGAGTTAGGACTTTTGTATTAGAAATTTTCTCCCCTTTAAGGACTTTTTTTGCAATTTGCGCTATCACTTATTGTTTTTGAGTTATTTACGAAAAACTAAATGCCTTTACATTCTCTTCTTAATTTGTTTATAACTTTTGTAATTTTTTATGTGCTAATATAATATTTTAATACTTTATTCTGTGAGTTATTCCGAATCCAATAAACCATCGCATGTATTTTTAAGAGCTTAAGCAAAGCTACGTAAGCAGTAGTAGCTAATACGCGTCCTACGTCCGCTCTTTCTGAGCGAACGCGGGCAAGTAACTGGCGAATACTGTTGCCCAGCGCCTGGCGGACAAAAAGAAAAAAGATCATCGAAATCAAATACGAACGAGGGAGCTACTCAGCTATTATCTTACATCAATTGTTGCAGCAAGATCAAACCGAAGTAATTTATTCGGATGAGCGGTACGACATATGTAAAACGATAAGAATCTAATGCCCCTAATTGCATCTATCTTTCCAATTAAAAGAAATTGGGGTTTTGATTGATGTAGGGCAAAATTGTTCGATGAACTACTTTTGGAATCTTAACAAGATGATGGATGTTGTGGAATGAGCAGAATAATTACGTACACATAAACAAATGATTCGGAAGAAGAAACAGATAAATTAGTATTACGTACCTATTAAAAAAATACAGCCATTGGGAAAAAAATTCACATTTTGACAAAAAAAAAATAGATAACAGAGGTCTGTTAGAAACAAACATAAATATAGTTAGTAAAATCGAGTAAGCGTTACGGAACTAGCGCTGCCACGTCCATAGATATGCTTTCCGCGACCACCTTATAGTGAACGTATCAGGAAAGTGAAACGGATATGTATATTAAGTCATGTGACTGCCGACGCCGTACAGGAACTTCGCCAAAATGTTTTTCTTTCTGTATTATTCTTGTGTAATTAATTAAAAGAAACATTTTAGATTCGATTGTAGAGCCGTAGAAGCAACATCGACGTAATAAAAGATTTTTCATTTCGTTTTATTTGAAAAAGTGAATTTGAAATTTACCTTCATCCAAAAAAAGAACATCAAAACTTGTATACCATAGACATACTTAATAATAATATACCGCCAGCACGCTTAGGACGAAAGAATCAATAGCAGGTACGGTTGTTGCACAAATATATGCGTTTGTTTCTGTCCGGTGACTAGAGCGAGAGCGTGAACAATTTTACAGCTTTAGCATAACTTTTACTTATCATATTTTCAAATAATTTACATTGTGTTTATTTTATTTTAATTAATGATGATTTCATTTATTTAAAGAGACGTATGTATTAATTTTTTAGATAACCCCAACCAGTGATAAAAAAATTGGTCGGTGTTGCGTGTGGTTGGTATAAAATTGATTTTTATTGTTTATTGTGTTATGCATATGCGTTTATTTTGTACATACCATGTGTGGTGTCCTCGGAAAAGACGTCCGTAATATTTGCGACGATTCGTTTAAAAATAGCCTCAGACGAGTACTTCCTTTAACATTTCGAAATAGCGTAAAAATAACCGCATAATAACTTGCATAAACGATCGATTTGGCGTCGACACAATCGGTCTAGGGTCTAAAGTTTATCGTTCCTTGATAACAACAAATGCGTTACTTATTTGTGTATGCCTTCCATTCACGAATTAAAATCGCAACTGGTTATCTCTTCGTTTACGCATTTCTGCGATTATCTTTATTTTTATCAATGAAGTAATTAATCTGGCCATGTAAATGAGATTTAAAAAAAAAAAAATGCATCTGTTTTATGAACATTAACGGAACATTTAGGATGATATCAGTTAGACTACGACGTAACTGTCGCAGATTTCTTTAAGAACTTTGGTTCTTAGAATGTAAATTTGCACTTCCCCCTCGGTGATCATCAACAGACAATGCAAGAGAAGAGGTCGGTTCAGACGAAGATAAATAGGTAATTATTTAGAAGTGGGGCTCCAGACAAAACTGGCCCCAAAAAAATTTTCACCCCTTGGAGACCATTTTAATACATCAAAATAGTTCATTTACGGTGGGGGAAGACATTTTCAATAATTGTTTATAAACAAAAACATTGTTATAAACAATAAATTTAAAGTTTTAGAAATTACCAAATTAAGAGAAAATTAAAACAGAAGGTAGTTATTGAGAAAATTGCTCCAAAAACTTTCTTGTATTGCACTAAAAAACTTTTTAGTGCATCAAATGCATTCTAGAGGTGGGGGAGATATATTTTTCACAAAAAAAACGTCGTAATAATTCCCTGTGTCTTGAAATAGGTTATGGTAGAGGGTGGGTGTGTTTATATATACATACCCCACACCCCAAAATTTTAATTTAATAATTAATTTGGTATTTGGTTAGGTTAGGGTACGGGATGTAGGGTATGTGTATGTAAACACACCCACCCTCTACAATAACCTATTTCAAGACACATTGAATTATTACGACGTTTTTTTAAATATTTTTTATAAAAAATATATCCCCCACTTCTAAAATTTTCTCAATTTTCTCAATAACTACCTTCTATTTTAATTTTCTCTTAATTTGGTAATTTCTAAAACTTTAAATTTATTGTTTATAACAATGTTTTTGTTTATAAACAATTATTGAAAATGTCTTCCCCCACCGTAAATGAACTATTTTGATGTATTAAAATGGTCTCCAAGGGGTGAAAATTTTTTTGGGGCCAGTTTTGTCTGGAGCCCCACTTCTAAATAATTACCCATTCCCCTATTAAGCTGCCCTTCCCCCGTATACCTCAATAGCAGCTACCTAAAAGGAAAGTATCTTTCTAGCATACAGAGTAGTCTCTTCTTCTTATTCTACGATGATGTTTCAGAAAAATCAGAACTTCTTGAATATGGGTAGCTTTTTCCGTTTCTTTTTCCACAGAAACAACAGACGGGCTTGGCTGACTACTGGTCTTGGTTTGTTTCTGTGGTATTGTAATTTCTCATGGTCGATAAGGATGCCCACTAAATATTTTATTTGTTTTCCTATTGAGGCTAAGATTTTGTTCTTCCCAGTCTCAACAATTCATCGAAGAAATGAAGGATGTAGGATTTCCATTGTGTCTAGGATGAAAATAAATAAAAATGGCAAAAATTTCAGATGTAAAATTAGAAGTCATAGATTTTCGATATTCTGGAAGAGTTTTGGGCATGAGTTATCCGTTGGCATCCCCTTATTAAGTTACGTATTATTCTCTGTATACCTCAATAGAGAGGCTTCCCAAAAGGAAAGTACCTTTATAGCACTTAGAGCCGTGACGTCTTCCATTTCCCTGGAAATGGGCAGCTTTTTCTATTTCTTTTCCACAGAAACAGCAGATTGGCTGACTGTTAGTCTTGATTTGTTTCTGTGGTATTGTAATTACATAAGGATGTCCACTATAGTTTCACATTTTTTTCCTGTTGAGGCTGAGATGTTATTCATTCCTCCCAGTCTCTACAATTCGTAGAATAAGAGATGAGAGATGTGAGATTTGGATGAGGTGAAAATAAATAGAAATGACAAAAATTAGAGATGTAAAAGTAAAAGTTGTAGATATTCAAGAAGTCAAACAACTCAAGGTGAAAAAAGTGATAATTATTATTAATAACAAAGTTTGAGATTATTCCCCATGTGCTTGAACTCCCCTATATGTGACCTTTTCTCTGTAAACTTCAATAGAGGCTTCCCAAAAGACAGGTACCTACCCTTTTAGAACACAGGATGGTAACGTCTTTTGCTTCCATGATGTGACGTCAGAAAAGTCAGAGCCTGTGTCTTCATTCAGCACAGGGAATATGGGTAGCTCTTTTCATTACATTTTTCCATAGAAATGATACAGGGATTAACTGTAAGTCTTGGGTTGTTTCTGTGGTATACCCACTAAAATTTTTACATTTTTTCCTGTTGAAGTTAAGATGTTGTTCTTCCCAGTTCCTGAGATAAGACATGAGGAATTTAGGATTTCGATTGTGCCTCCAATTGACGTCCCCAACCTCTGAGTAGAAGTTTCTGTTTCAGCCATCTCGCAATTCTTTGCTGGATCAGGTCTCCACAGGTACCCTGGGGCAATTTTTGGCATTTGCTTTGGCAAAGGTCGTCTGGTATTTCATTCCCCTTTATCCCACTAGAGCTAATGGGGGATGCAAGAGCAAAAGGAGGAAAAGCCTAAATGGGATTTAATTAGATATTAAAAATGTTGAATGTTCTGGTTTTCGGGCTACGTCATGATCGAAGGTTCATGTACCCCTACATACAACCAGCGTCTTCGGACGGACTGAAGATTCTCTGAAAAAGACGAAACTGTAGACACTTTGAAAACTGGATTTAAGAGTGGATGTTTGACTGTTGAATCATATTGAACCCGAAATATAAATAAATGTCTTTCTTATTAATGACCAGTACTTCTTAAAATAATTTTTGAATTATTCAGTAGGGAATTGAGGAAGAAATTGTTTAATTTGCCCGCCCACTCGTATGTTAAAAACGCTTGCGTGCGTATTTGCTAATTGACCAGTTTACACAGCACACTCGATTGTGTAAACGCAACGTGACTGGACTCAAAAGCACTAACGAACTTTAACAAATTTGTAGCGAAGAATTTTATAAATGTCACGTTCATAGTCAAATTAAAAAAACGATTTTAAAATGGTGATAAGAACAAGAAAAATATAAATTTGTCAAATTACATAAGAAATAGATACCTACATAGTTGCAAAATTTATTAAGAAATAATTTGCAGATTAGAATAAAACGTTAAAAATTAGTGAAATGTTTGAAGAATTTAACACTCTTCGCGACAGGCAGTAATTAGATTAGGTACCTGAATTGTTGTTGAAAACATAAATTCTCGACATTTCTACTAAAAAAATTAATTCTTAAAATTGGATCTTCTTTGTGTGCAGAGATAACATTTTTAATCAATTCGATAGAAATTTTTGTGTTTTTTACAATTTTCGAAAAAGATTCACCAAGTAATTTAAAACCATAGACTTCCTGTAGGCTTTCCTGTAATGTATAACAAAAAAGAAAAAACGATTTTCTATGTTTTTTTACGTCGGTAGTTTCGGGGTAGAAGTCAATTTTTATGTATTTTTTTATTTAACTTTTAAATAGTTTAATTTAGAATTTTACAAAATAAAGATTTGAAACCCTCACAACAACCCTTTGCATTTAATATGTAACATGGTACAGTTTGCAAAACATTTTTTTGTCCTCTAGAAGTGACCCCATACTCAAAAATTTTTTATTTATAGAACTTCATGTATGTAACAAATTTTCTTTGACAGATGAATAGACAGATACACAAGTAATTCTGTAAGTTATATTTTTCCATTCAGACGTACAGAACCCTAATTAATTTATTAAATTAATTTGTAATTCTATTACAACAATTCTGCAAAATAATGAAGATTTTATTATAGTTTTTGTTCTATTTTTTATTATTTCTTTGTGTTCATTTTCTGATGAATAAAGGAGCTCCCTCTAAGTATATTTTATAAAAAATTGTAACTTAATACTATTTCAATCTTATACTTATACATATAGGTATTAAATGTAATGGTATAGGGTTAACATCCCCACAAAAATGTGTCAGGCATGAACACGATGCCTTACAATTTTCTCCTCTCAAGTTTTCTTTTTTTTTTTTTTACCAAAGCTTACGGTTAAGCTCACCATAGATTGTGGCTATCGTATTACATATTCATTAACTTCGATCTTCAGTCGCCTGGAGAATTCGGTGAACTGTGAATCCTGAAGCCCTAATTAAATCTGAAAAACGCGGGTTTCTTTTTACCCTCATTTTTTTGCTTTTTCATTAGAGCTCAAAAAATATCTGTTTGTACTTTGTTCTGGCATTACCATGGATCTAACAAACCCTCAATCACTTTACGCTTTTATTTGATTTTGAGGAGTTTCCCGGGGTGTATGTTCGAATTCCAAGGTATACAATATGAATAAAAGTTGAATGGAACCATTTTGGATCTATACTAAACCCAACGCGAATCCAGTCCTTCCTTTTTAGAGTGCGTTATAGATAGGACAACTGAATATCTTTTTTTTTTGGGACCTTCGCCTTTTTGTTGTTTCAAATATGGGTATATTTATGACTGAACTATCTTCGCTGTGAGAAATGGTCAGTAATTCTTTTTTCTACTTAGCTGGGGTTCGAACTCGTGTCCTTTCGGTTGAGAGCCAACACACTTAACCACTGAACCACCGACCACCCGCCAACTGAATATCTACCAAACTAAAAACTAAAACTCCTAGTTGACAATAGTTTAATGTACTACTACAGACAGCAAGCGAGCGCCATCCGTGGTGATTTGCTACAACACGAATGCTGACTAAAACCATCTCGTTTCATTTAGTTTGGTATTCATCGAATATGTAGAGTCATCTTTAGGGAAGCGAAACACAAGTACACGATTCTCGGTGTTATAACTTCCTTTACATCCATTTACACAACACTTACTGGACATAATATACAATTAAATTAAATTATGGACATTTGTAAACCTGCAATTTATAAAAAAATTACCACAGATGACGTTCATTTATTTGCATTCTGTGGAAGTTTATTCCAGTAGGGTCTTTTTTGTTTCATTTGGCTCCCTGTATTGTAGGGATTTTGCTCAGGGGACAGTTGAAATTAATCAACGTTAAACCGGCCGGATATAGTCTTGTTCGACGTTTAACTAAATAGGTAATTGCCAATCGATTCCAGTAAACCTGGACAAGGAAGAAACAACGAACGAACGCCATGGGAAAATGTTCGAGCTGTGATCGATACATCTAACCGTCTTCGTCGATACAGACGAGACGGGAAAGAACTTTTCCTTGTTCATTTTTTTTTTGTTTTCATTCGCGTCCACTTCCGCCGCTGTCTCCGTGATTTGTCGACGATAAAATGTAAAGCACCCATCGATTATAGAGACTTTTTGCCCATTTCTGGATTGCTAATTGTGTTCAAAGTACACAGATACACTGCGCAGGAAGTATTTAACAATAAATGAGATACATACGTGAAGTATTATCGAGTTTCATTAATTCAGTTAGTTAACATCATAGGGGTATTCTTGGGGAAACACTTGAATTTATTACGAAGTTATTATAAAATCAATTATTATCCGCACAAAACAGACATGTCAGTAAAAAATTTGTACCAATTCCACATTCTCAAATGATATTTCTATTGCAAAAAAGGAATTGAAACTACAACATTGGACCAAGTCCTATTTAGTTATAGATTACAGAATAAAATAAACATTTAATTAAAAAAAATTTTTTCAGGAGTAAAATTTTATGTAATAATTAATTTATCAGAATCGAACGCGATTTTACAATTTCTGTACCAATGCAGCCATGAAGATATTACACCATTTATAGTTTCTGATTTTGTAGTTCATTAGGATAGATTATGTTGGGTTAAAAGTACTGAAACAATGTAACCTTTAACTCAGTAATTAACCTTTAATTCGGTAATCACATAGAATGACGGTGACCTAGTTTTTTGGGCGTAAAAAATCGGGAAATGGACCAATCTGCACGATTTTTTTTTAAATTAACACCTCCGAAGTAAACTCAAACTTTTACCCCATTCTTAACATTTACACCATCTCCTACTCCCAAAACCACCTGCCTCATTTCGGTGACATCCACCTTCAACACCACCTCCACCTCCATCACCACCATTATTGAGTAGGTAATAGTTATTATCAAGGATAAATTAATCGAAAAAAAAATTATTTTCTCAGTTTGTTCTTTTTGTCTGTAGATTATGAAAAAAATATGTAAAAGTAATCCAAAATCGTGAAAAAAATCCATGACGTTTTTTTTAAAATTATATTAAATTGTTAGTATGCCGCAACAACAAAAAGGTTTAGAACCACTGCTCTAGTCTCTGATCTGTTGATCGGTTTTATTTTATTTTTTTTTTCCTCAAATTTTTCATAAAAAATTAGTTCTGAAACGTCTTATCAACGTAAAACTCAATGTATTGAAGTAATTTATCTTGTCACGTTGACAATTGGATTGATATCCTCAAGTAAACGCATCATGCCATTCGTGTTTATTCGAACGATTGCACTTCCTTCGAGATCAGACTATTGAAAACGCGAAATGACATAATACGCGATGACGTTGAAATATCGTCCTTAGAGAACAAGCGCAGTTCTCAAGATGAATTTATGGAAATCGTCACTTCCGCGAAATGTCTGCCTCTGCGACGATTCCAATTTGCGTAAACGTCAGTGAGAGTTGGGAACTAATTATTTTAAACAGGTAGTATCTATATGTGTACGTATTTATACGAGCACACAACTGAAACACTCTCACGAGATGCTTTTCTCGCACTGGATCATAACCTACGAGGTTCGTTTGATTTAAATCTACAGATCTAGACCAATGACGATTTTTTTTAATGCAGTTGCAAAAATATACAAGAATAATGTTTTTGAGCTTCTTCATTTCGTGTATTTGTCTTCCATGTCTATCGTAAAACGCGATTAGTAGTAGTGGTTTGTTGATTTATTCGAATATTGAGACCGTGTAGTGTTTGCTTATTTTGTAGATTAGATACGGAATTAATTATAGTCTTTATCTATAGGTGATACATGATACTGCTTGTTTTTGTAAACTTTGAAAGCGGTTATTCTTAGTGTATTACGAATACAAACGAAAGGGTGAGGAGTATGTAAATGTAAACACACCCATCCTGAACCGTAACCAATTTTTTGAAGCTGAAAACCAGTATGAAGTTGTCATAAAATACAAAAAACTGTCGTGAAACTTCCGTGAGTATATTGAAATAGGTTACGGTTCAGGATGGGTGTGTTTACATTTACGTACCCCAACACAAATAGGGGTAATACCCGTCGGTTCAGGAATGTTACCCGGTCCCGACCCCTCAAAAAAAAAAACTTTAAGGACACAGACACCTTTCTCAAACAGTCATTTCGTGATATTATTTTTGCAACATAAAACTTACCTGGCAGTTTGTAGAAATTTAAAAAAATTTTAGGAGTACATGCTTTTTGAAAGCCCCTTGTACATTGAAACCGAAAGCGAAAGAAGTTGAGGACGTAGCGACAGCTTTTTGCTTTAGTAATTTCCCTTTCATTCCAGCATCTCATTCGGTGATTCTCAGCATGCGATCACTGCATTTAAAATGAACAAAAAAATCTGCATGTTGATGGTAATTTTTAAATTTAATACGACATTGGCTATGTGAATTTTTTAATGAAAACTGCATGGTTCGTTTGCCCAAAGCAACAAATTTCTTCTTCGTTAAACAACCCCTATATCAAAAATTATCAAAAAAAAAAAATCTCTGAAATATAGAAATTAATGAAAAAAACAATTTTCATTATGTTTGACGCTTATAAAACGTATTCCTGCTTAATAATGACTCTGATTTATGATTTAATGGTCTACGAACAATCTCATAATGACACCGATTAAATATTATTCCATTAGAGTCCAAAAATCCAAAATTCCGGCACTTTTGACGGACTTTACGCATGTTAAATATAAAATCGGTTGCATATGTATCGTCCGCTGACCAGCACTATTTTCCCAGGCCTCCAACAAGGGAAGTAATTAAGATAAATGTACATATCGTATCTCTCTGTTATACGTTTTCTTGGCTACCGACAGACAGACGGAACGGCTCACTAAGATATGGAAATTAAGTGGAAGGAATACGACATACCTACATACAGATATGTAATTGTCAGAAAAGGATCAAAGTATCCTTTTTGCGTTCGTTTAGCATAAGAATAATAAGGTAATTGAAGCCTTTTTTGAGATCCAACCTATTAATAATGGAGAAAGTAGTAGACTCACAATCAGTAGCTATATGTATCACCCACGCCAACCGCAGCCTTGTTTATGTATTTCTAGAAATATTATCTACTCTGTTGTCCATTTTGCAAGAATTAAGGTCAAAAAATTGACGATGTATGTATTATTTCCTTGCAGGAAATCTTGGGAAAGGGTGAGGGTTATGTAAATGATAACACACCCATCCTGAACCGTAACCTATTGCAATACATACGGAAGTATTGCGACAGTTTTTTGTATTTTATGACAATTTCATACTGGTTTTGAGCTTGATGGGTGTGCTACATTTACATACCCCTCACTCTTTCGCAACATTTGTATTCGCACCATGAAATTTTTATTTTTGGAATCACAGTTACGTAATTTAAAAATTCTGTAACGACTTTTCTAGTTTAACTTATTTATTTAACGGATATTTATTTACAACTACATATCGGTATCTGTATTACTCGTTCGGAAGCTATATAACTGTAAACTGCTGTGACTGATCACCGTCAACAAGTATTTATATAGACATCGAACAGTTCCAGAAAGATCGGGAATGACCTTCTAAAATTTACTCGAGCTCCTATTGTGTTCGTTATTTATTGTCATCAAAGCGCCGACCGACGCTGGCATTCTTTGAACTCCGCTTATCTGCTCCCGAATCTCGTCGCCGCTCTCGCACACATACACGCTCGTTACAATTCAAACAAACCACTGCTATTTCATACTTTTAAGTTTTCACTTCTAGGTCAGTCCCTATATGACTGCCAATTTTTTATATATTTATTCAAATAATGTAATTAATTTATTTTGAAAAACTAACATATAATAATGGTAATGGATTAACGATGGCAATGACCCGGTTTAAATTCGTAGATAAAGTTGCATGCACGCAGAAGAAATGTTGCGACCACCGGAAATGAATCTTTAATACCTCTGTCGCCTTTTCAATGCTTATTATTTATTTAATGTTTATATGCGTTATGGTGGGAAAGAAGATTGTCACCACAAACCAGCGACGAAAAAACGCAATGATAAGCATTTATGTGCAATCAAGCGCACAATATTTACCGTACCTACCATTATACCTACTACTTAAATAGTATAAATAACATGATGGTCTCGTCAGCAACATGTCTCTCCTAATCGTTGGAAATCGGTCCGTTTTATTATTATTATTATTTACGATTAAAATCCATTAATTAAAAAAAATCATATACTTACACATGTACCTAGTACTTACCTAAACTGCTTGTACGTGTCACACGAGTTAACAAATTATTTCCTGTTAGATTAAAGCTACTTTGTTGCATAAGCGTGATATGGGCGCAACCCGGAAGTGGTCGTAAAAATCTCTAATGGGTATTTTGTCGTTACCAACCGTAAGACCCACCAAGAAAAAATGCAACAAATTGAAGCGGTTTAAGAGAGAGCAGCAGAAATTTAATGTAAGGTCTTAAATCCTCTCTGCTAGCACATAATTAAAAAGGGGTGCCAGAAAGTCTGGGCCACCCCTTTGCTTGATGTCAGAAAAAATAATGTGTGGGGCAGAAATTTGTATGGAAAAAAAAAGAGATAAAAAATACAATTTTGAAATAAATAAAATTATTTAAGAAAACAATTTAGAATATAATAAAAATAAATAAAAGTAGGCATAATAATCTATAACGACATTTCCATAGGGTAGCATGATCGAGCTGGGGGTTCTTGGACTTACCAGACCTCCTCGAAATTCACCAAGAAACAAACTAAATATAAATAAATAAAAAATAAGTACATTTAGTAACTGTATATAAAAAAAATTATAGCAGGCCTCAAAAATAAATAATAAATAAAAGCCAAGGCTGATGGGGATCTTTAATAGAGTTTTTTCTTGAGGATGAATTACTTTTTGGGGCTTCTGATTCCAAAAGGAAAAGAATCAAGAGATTGGCATGAGGGCGAAGGGTAAATTTTAAACTCTGAAGGTGAAACTATCCAAATCCAGTTCAAAACTGGGATTCCGGAGGTTTTATCTGGATTCTATGCGTCAGAGTTGGATCGAAAAAACATACCCTGAATTGTAGCTACGTACAAAAGGCTCTCAAGAGTTATCAAAATCTTCACTAATGGTAAGAACACTCAATAGAAATTCATTAGATAATGTAACTAAAAAGATTGCTATAGGGGCGATTAAAAAAGCATTTAAGTAATAATTTACGACAAAAATTCAAAAAATTTTCGGGAATAAAAGGGATGTGAAAGTAAGTCAGTAATAATACATTTACTTGCGAAATAATCTGATTTTAAATTAAAAAATGTAATTTGAAATAAAGTAGATGAGGTAAAAGCAAAATTCTGATATATACAGTCAGTCACAAAAGTCTTCATTACATCCAACTAAAATTGACCATTAATACTGATTATATTTGAATTAATCTCATACCAGATGAAAACGTGATCGCAATTAGTACTGAATGAAGAACAAAATCGAAAGCTGCAATAAGATATAAAAAGTAAAAAGCAAAAAACTAAGTTTTCATATAGTTTTTTTACCATAGAAAAAATAATACATACCTATATAAGATCATATAATTTATAAAAGTACATTTAATGATTAATTAGTTTTTTATTTTCCTTACTCTCCACAGAATGTCAGTCTTTTATAGAGGAATGCAAATTTTGAAGTGAGTCTATTTAATTGTTTAATATTTTGTACTTAGTTAACTAAAAATAGTTATAAATAATATATACAGAATTAGAAACATCTATTACAGAAACAATTTCAAGTGAAGTTAATTATTTACAATTAACAATAATAAAATAATAGTACATACATAACTTAGTTATAACATTAATAATAAATTTATTTTTTTGATAAGGAATATTACATACAAAATAACTCTGATAAAAAACTAAATTCTTTTTCATAAATCTGTTCAGGACATCAGTTCCTGATCATATGGCCGTATTAAGGAAAATCTGATCCGGATCTGATCAAAATTAATTGGTCTTTAATTAAACATTATAAACCGTTAAATCGCCTGGCTAGGAGACAAACCAATTAAGACGTACAATGTACATTTGTACGTAATTTGACACAATGTAAACGTGCTAATTTAAAAGCGCTAATCACTTTTAAAAGTTATTACATTGACATTTGCTACGCCCCTTTAGGGAGTGAAATCAATAAGCGTTAATTTATTCGTAACATTTAAATTCCTACTCCACGCCATTACCATGTTGCTAATCTCTTTACGCCCCAGAATCGAGTTTCACACAAATTGTAATTCGATTTGTAATTATTGTGCTCCCACATTACATGAGCTTGATTATTTTTAATAATGAAGGCCGTTTGATTTACTAAGTCGTATAAAGTTCAAGGTTATTGTTGTTGTTCAATAAATTATTCTATTTAAATTTTATTGTAAAAGACACTAATTTAATCTTAAGAAAATGACAAAAATGATCAACATTTAAGATCTACTTGGTGCTTACCAAAAATGAATTTCATTACCGCAGCAGATAGCAGTTGATTATTCTTTACTTAATTATTCGTATTTTTATTTATGACTAAGCGACAATCATTACCCATATTGGTACAAATACAGGGTGTCCCACCGGGAACTGCGTCGATCGATTACTAAGAAATTAGTGACTGGAATATTCTATAAAAAATAGGGTAGACCTACGTCAATGTGCCCTACTCAACTAAAATATTTTCAATGTAGCAGCACTTCCGGTTATACCGGAAACGGACTCCAACTTCCTTATTTTAAATGGCACTACATGTTTTTCTTATTATTTTCAAATTCTGAGTGTTATTTAAACAACTTTTTATAGGAAACACCATACCATAAAAATCAATGGTTATTGAGATATTTTGGTTTTTGTTAAGAAAAATGCAATTTTCATTCCACTTTTTAAAAACTGAAAACGCATTTTATTTATTTATTTATGAATTTATTTTTGTACAAAATATAAAGCAACGATCGTTCTTTCGACTGAATACCAGTTTGCCAGTCTACAGCATACAGGGTGTTTTAATTTAATTTTTGAAAATGGCAAACTTCAATATGGCGTAAGTTATTTATTTTTTTTTAATGAAATGGCTTATTTTTTATTAAATAAACGAATTCAGCATCAATTTCTACGTCGATTATTATTATAACATAACTTTGTACCTATCCTACTTAGTTTAATAATAGATGATCGACGCAGTTTCAGGTGGAACACCCTGTATAGTGCAACGAAAAATTTTGGTTAAGGTGCCTTAACCGTATTTGTGTTGTTCCATCCTTGTCAAGGGGAGTGCTAACCGTCTCTCCTTTCATACAACACATTAACTACTGTGTAAATTGCGGTATATATACCTATCTGGTAGATCCATATAATGGTGAGAGGTAATACTTATCTGCTTTTTATTGTCGTTACAATATTAAAAAAATGTATATCTCATTGCATAAAACTCACAACAAAATCTAAATGAAGAACTCTGTAGAAGGATTTTTTTGATAATATACAGGGTATTCATTTAATAGAGGCCAAAGTTTGTATGGTATTTAAATGAACGAAATGTATAAAAATGCTGTAATAGTATTAACATTATTTTTTTTTAATTAAACAACAAACTTTTATATTATAATTTTGATAAATTCAAGATAAATACATATTTTATGATTATTTAGTTACATTTTTTTTTTATAAACTAAAATTTAATTTTTTTGTAATTGCACGTTTATCTTTAACAAATAGCTATGCACTTAATAAAGACAAGAACGAACGTGCTTCTTAAATTTATTAGGTACAAATTGTATCTAATAAATCCCATTCAAGCACATCATTGTTAACTTCCTGTTCGTATGTGGAACCTACAATCAGTCCTATCTGAAACTAAATTATATTTAAGTGGTTAAACTGCAGCAGACCGGAATGTAGTATATTTATATATTTATTGTCATTAAGTGACATCGAAAACGATTGGACGTAATAACTCCTTCTAAATGTCCATCGTCATCATGAGGGTTAGTATTACATTAATTAATACCATGAGTGCACTGATTATACGTTTGTAATTCTAATCTCCTTTTGTTTTCAATTTGGTCTCTATGTAATACCATTACATACTCATATTGTGTTATATATACGTATATCTTAAAGCAATAGTTGACTTTTTGTTGTCATTATTAAATAAAAATTAAATTCTTTATGAGTAAAATTATTATTGTATTTAAGCGGGATTTAATTTAAAAAAAAATCTTGTAGATAAATTTGAATATTTTTTTTTTTTTTACTTAACTCTTGTGAGTATTACAAAAAGTTTTAGAAATAAAAAATTTATAGAGAGAGATAGAATCGTGAAGTTAAACCAAGAGAATTTTTTAAATTTTGAATTTTAATTTAAACATGTTTCACCAAGAACTTATCAAACATACAGTTAATTTAATCTTACTTTAAAGTTTTTTTATGGAAACACCCGTTTTGAATTTGGATCCAAAATTTTCTTATAGGGATCAAAGATCAATTCAATAACATTTCCAGGTAAAATTCTAAAAATAAATTAAATGAGAGTGTATTTTTTCATTTACGAGTTGGAAATTGATATTTTTTTGCATAATTTTCTCAAAATACTCATTTTGTGACATATATCTGTCAGAAGATGATTACTAGTGGAAACATTATTGAGGGTGACCAATTCTAAACGATCACCAGATGACGAATCATGAGTTTAAATTTGATCTTGAGCTCAAATTTCAAGGTTGTTTTAAGGTCACGTCTTTTTTTTACGGAAATACCTGTTGTTTTTCCAATAGACTCAAAGGTCAGGTCAAGATCATTTCTACGTGAAAAAATCAAAAACAAAAAGAAATTTCCCATTTCTTTTTTCAATTAAGAGTGAAAATTAGCAGTTAAATGGCACGATAAACCTTGAAGTTCAAGCTTGAGGTTAATTTTTTAATATCTTCACCTTGAAAAAGGTCAAATTGACCTATCATAAGATGGTGTGGTCAAACATAGAATTTTTAGCTTTTAGAACGTGGAATCAAAAATAGGTGGCTATTTCCATTTAGAAGAAAAAAAAATAATAATTTGACCCTGAAATGACCTTGAAGTTTGACCCCCCCCAAGTTCTTGACTTACGCCCTCCCTTAAGAGTCACTTAAGAAGATAACTAATTAAATTAGATTACCATATGTGGCCAAATTGTTATTGCAGCATTAGAGATTTCCACCCTTCAAAGGGATAACATAAACAAAAGCCCTTGACTGAAACTATTCTAAGGAAATAAAATCCATAAAAGAGTTTAATAGTAAGCGTGTTGCATTGAAATTTTGTAAAATCGAAAAGGGAGAATAGTTTAGGTATTTGTTCGTATTCGACTGAATGTAGTATTAGTCGTGCAGATAACTTTGTCGTAGTGGTTATTACCTTAGAAGGAAATCCTTAATACAGGTGTTGTCGTAAAAAAATCTGACGTGAAAGACGCGGTTGGCAAACAACTCGCTATATATGTTTAGGATTTCCTTCTGAATATGCATTCCAGAACTTGAAAATTAAACTTCGTGGATTGTATTCTTTGAGATTTTTTTTTAGGGTACAATGATCATTAGATACAGAGTAAGTACTTTGTTGAAGTCAAAAAAGTTTACTAGAAAATAAAATATGAAAAAGCTACAATATTAAATTCACGAGTACACACATATGCTATATTTTATACATATACAGGGTGTCTCACGATGAACACCTATTAGGATACTTCGGAAACTACTTCGATATTAATTTTGAAAATTTTGGCAGTAACGTTTATTTGTACTTTGTTGTTTTAAGTTTGACAACCAACTTGTAATTGGGTTTTTCAAATGGCACCTACCATATTTTATTTTTTCATTTTCAAAACTAAGAACTTTTAACGAACGGGATTACTTGAAAACCTCTGTATATACTAATATCCTACTTTCATATCAGTTCATTTTATCTGTAAAGTACTTATTCATATTCGTGTTTTATACGATATTAATATATTTTATAAATGTTATTCACTCTGTATTTACTTAAGTGACTATGTATAGTGTAACGAAAAATTTTGGTTAAGGTGCCTTAACCGTATTTGTGTTGTTCCATCCTTGTCAAGGGGAGTGCTAACCGTCTCTCCTTTCATACAACACATTAACTACTGTGTAAATTGCGGTATATATACCTATCTGGTAGATCCATATAATGGTGAGAGGTAATACTTATCTGCTTTTTATTGTCGTTACAATATTAAAAAAATGTATATCTCATTGCATAAAACTCACAACAAAATCTAAATGAAGAACTCTGTAGAAGGATTTTTTTTTGATAATGTACAGAGTATTCGTTTTATAGGAGGCAAACTTTGTACGGTATGCAAATGGTCAAACTAACAAAAATGCTAAATACGTAACTTTTTAAAACTTAAAAACAGTAATTGATATTTTTAAATCAAATGTTAATTAGAAGTAAATTTAGATGAATAATACAAACAATGGAAAAAAATTTTTTTGTTAATTTAAATTTTTTTAAGTGGTGTAAAATATATACTACATATTTACAAAATGTATGACAACTAAACGTTTAGTTTAACGGTATTAGAACCGTTAAAATAGTCTAATCTGAATGTGGTATCTTTGTCCAATTAAAAATTGTTTATAATTTTTAACTACACTTCTAATTCGTATGATTTATATCGGATACTTAAACTTATATATGTGTGTTGAATTGTACAATATACTAACTATAATAAACATTGGATTATTGTCCTAAAATACTGAAAAAGATTGTTCTTTTAGTGATTAGTGATCACATAAAGAAGATATTCGTAACTTATCGATAATTTCACATAATTTTATATAAGTATCGCATTCATATATCTACATAAATATTTCGTACTATCGAATCAAGAAGTGTATCTATTGGAATATCATAGATCATAATTTTTTATGTCGACTTTCAGTGGAGTCAAGTAATTAATGACTACTTGGAATTGGGTAATTATTATTGGTTATAAAAAGTCGATTAAGTTATTAAGTAAAACTAGTGAAATATTGAACAAACGTTATTTTATAAGAACATTTGGCCTATTTTACGATCTATTGGATGGATTCAAGCAATAGAGAAAAACATAATTAAAATATCGTTTGCAAAAGTCATTTGAGTATCATATCGTTCTACGTTCCACGTTTTTGAAAGCTATATTTACTCGCTCGTTCTCGAGATATCGGTTGATAAATGGAAGAAAACATTTTAAAAAGATATGTACTGAAGGAATCGCACCTCTTTAATTTATTTTCAAACGATTTCACAATAAGGGAAATATTATTATTTTCTCCCCAGTATCTAAAATTTTAAAAAAATCATTTATTCGTGTTACTAGTTTGAAGCCAGTGGTTTCTAATTTGGGGTGGAATGTTTACATAAGTGGTTCTGGAGGCGACGTTATCGCTCTCACATGTGGTAGGTTCGCAGGGTAGTTTTTGGCTACGCTGTGTATGGGCTTCTATGTATTCGTGGTTCCAGTGGGAATGTTTATGTTAGAAATTCTTTCGTTTTACGAATAACTAAGGACGCGAAGAAGAGGGCATTCGAGACACAGTGTTACGAGAGTGAACAGTGTTAATTTTTGTACGTTTTTTTTTAGTGTTTAAAGTTAAGTATTTCTTGTAGGTGAGTTATTTGTATATAATATTTTATTAGTGGTAAGAAAACGAATTTGATCGATACGTTTGATTTTTATGTGTTTCTGAATTTTATATTTCAATTTTATTAATTTTGTTGTGATGTGTTTTGTGGAATTCCTTTTTTGTTGTACGATATTTGATGATTTTGTTTATATTTTATTTTCAACGTGTATATAATTCTGTGTTTTTGTCTTTCTAAATTTATTTCTTGTTGTCAATTGTGGGGTGCAGTCATGTAACGTCCGTAATTTTTAAATCTATACCGGGTGTTGTTTTTTTTGTCGCGTTGAAATCCGCCTTCGGTTTATGTTTCATTATAACGTACGGAACGATCTGACTTGTTGAATTTGACTAACATTTTTCTCCCGTGTAGGGTAACAGATCTGAGGAGTATTCACGAAACTGTTTATTTATGTGTCCATTTCGAATTACTGATTTGAATTAGAATATTTAAAGTGAGGCCCAGATCGTACCCTAAATTTCAACTCTAGCCGTGAATCCCGTAGCCCAGGGTCATGTGTACCTACTGGCGGCGTCCAGTTAACTAACATAAATTTTTCTTCACTTATGTTTGTTTTGTGTAAAAGGAACGAAGGGGATTAGGGGCGCGGGATGATAGTGGGACGTTATAATGTTACTTTCATTCCGATAGGCGGCTTTCTCTATCTTATATTATGTTTGTTTTTTTTTACTTGTTTACATCTCACAATTTTGACTTTTAAGGACTGAGATCGGGGTTTTTCTTTGTCATGTTCTTTTCCCTGGGAGTCCTAGTGAACATGGCAATTTAATTTATTTTTTTCATCCTAACATTTACTTGATTTAACTTTTTTTAATAAATACGATTTATTTTTCACATTATTTTGGATAGTTTTATTTTTTTGTTTTGTTTGTCCTGTTCCACCATGGTACTTTCTTGCATTTTGGTTACTTCCTTTTGAAGTATAACGAACCACCCCTCTGACCACTGCAGTACTTATGTTATATGTGTCTAAATAACACAATCTCATAATTCATTTAATTATTTAAAACCACACGGTTATTTTAATTAACAGGCAGAACAAATTCTTTAAGTGTTCCTTTCCGATCTTATTTTCTCACGTTTTAACGTCAATCTGTTTCTTTTAGCCCTGTACCTCATAAATAACCAAATATCCTATAATCCCGACCCAACTTGAAACCAAATACCTCAACCATAAGTGCCCACTAATCACGAATGTTCCACATTGCCACGTAATAATAAATATGTCAGTCAGCTTATACTTAAATTAATTTCGCTTGCCTGGTTAGTTTTTATTTACACATTTCTTCCTAAATAGTCTACATTTTCCCATGTCAATTTTTATATCCATAAATGTCCCCGCCGTTGTATTTTTAGTTTAGTCGTAGTTCTGCCATAGTCGGCAATAGTCCATTTGTAGTTTGTGTTTTAATAAACGTCTTAAGCGACTATTTTATTTCTTTGTATCAGAAGTAATACATTACTTAAATAAGTTGATAAAGAAATAATAAAAATAACTGAGCTACGCTCCAAGCCAATATTTTGATCCTGAGAAGTTGTTTGTGCAACTTAAATAAGTTCTTGATCAAAAGTATTGGAAAATCGACTCGACACTATCTCCAACAACAGCGAGCCTAGCAAACTCGTAGAGATTAGTGCTGTTAAATAAATTCTTGTTTGTCTCTAATTTATCCGAGATATAACACGAAAATGGCGACGAGGATGGGATACTATTAAAACACCTCAAGATCGACTATAATTGGATTCCAAAAAAAAAAAAAAAAGAATCCTCCTGGAATCAACAGTTCGCTGGAAGAGACGCCGCTGAAGAATACACCGCCCGACTAACGACACCACGATCACCAGTGCTTGTGCGTGTGTGTTAAAGTGTTTTCAATCGCGAAGCGTTCAGTGACAGGATATTCCACGACTTCTGGACATTGCTGTACCTTCAGGACCTGACCATAACTGCTCCCTGATGCTGGCATTGCTAGTTGCAACTTTAATGTAAGTACTTTTAATGTCCGACAGTCAAAACCTTTACCCTTCGTTAATTTCCCTAATAGGAGAATTACAAAATTTTAATTTGAATAGTTCAGATCAAGAATCTAATTTAGAATCAGAAAATAATTCTAATTCATTAGTGACAATGTCTACCTCGGCAGAAGATAGATTACTTTTTGAGTATCTAATTAAAATAATACCATATTTTGATGGAGATAACATTCCCGTGGCACATTTCATTTCTTCTGTAGATTATGCTTATGAAAATGCTCCATCAAATCTAAAACCGGTGTTAGTTAGAATTGCTTGCTCTAAATTACGTGGCAGGGCCGCAAATTTAATATTAAATAGAAAGCTTACTCTTTGGTTAAGCATTAAAAATTTATTAAATCAAAATTTTGGTTGTGAAAAATCCATTGAAAGTTTATTCGGGGATTTATTCCGAATTAAAAACGACAATAACGTGAAATCGACGTACAATAAAATAGCAGAAATTAGGGATAGGCTAACAATAGCGGTTACAGAATCAGTCAGGGATGACGCTTCTGCGGAAGAAGCCGTGCAAGAATTAGTTGAAAAACTATCCAAAAGCATTTTTTTGATGAATATAAATTCAGAAGTAGAATTAGCCGTAAATCCTAGGGATCCACAGGGTTTAGAGGAGGCCTATATGTTTGCTAGGGAACAAGAAAAACGGAATAGAGAAAGAAAAAGTCAGGAGCAATTTCACTTATTTAAATCACAAACCAAACAAACAAAGATTTTACATAAAGAAAAATTAAAACAAAATTTTCAAAAAGTAGAACCGTCTACTAGCGTACAAAACAATAATGGTCATAATAATATAACTTGCAATTTTTGTAAAATAAAAGGGCACGACATTTCATCCTGTTATAAAAAACAAAGAAAGGATAGAGATAAACTCCTAAAAACACGAACACAACATTTAAATAACGACGATTCTAGTGACGAATGTTCAGAAAATGAGGACGATAATTTAAACGAACATCAGGGTTCCACCGAGGGGGAGGTAGAACTCGATTAATATCAAAAAACCCCTATTGTAACAACATATTAAACATAAATGATAATGTCTCATTTAAACGCATGCCATATCTTAACTGTAAATTAAATGACAAAAATTTCAAAATTCTAATAGATACTGGTGCAGGTATATCGGTAGTTTTGCCGAAATTAATTTGTGAGGGTGTTAAACTAGACAAATCAAAATTAATCGAAATTTCTGGTATTTCTGGTGAAAACTTCACCATTAAAACTATGGGTAAATGTCGATTAAAACCTTTCGGAATCCCTTTTTCGTTTCATGTAGCTCCGTTAAACATCGCTGCCGACGGAATACTAGGAATGGATTTTATAACAAAATACGGCGTAGAAATAGACTTCTCAAAGAACATCCTCAAGATTAATAAAAAAAAATATAAAATTTATATATCAGATTCAAAAACCGTCAATTATTTAAATATAAATCCACGTACTGAATGTGTCGTAAAGTTAAAGACAGATTTAGAACCAAATAAAGAATTCATCTTAAATAAAATTAAAATACAAAATCTTACTTTTCCTAATTGTATTGTAAAAACTAATTCGAATAGTGAAATATTCACTACTTGTCTCAATACTTCGGACGAAACAATTGACACCATTATAAAACAAACTGACTTAGAATTCGATAATTTACCTGATTTAACTAACTCAAACTTATTACACTTGAATCCGAAGTCAAATTTAAATTTCAAAACAGAAAGACAAAAAGAAATTCAAAATTTGCTTAGATTAGAACATCTAAATGAAGAAGAGAAAGTCCATATAATTGAAATTTGCAAAGAATTTTGGGATATATTTTATCTTGAAGGTGATAAACTCACATTTGCCTCAACAATTAAACACAACATTAATACCGGTAATAATCCACCTTCTTTTGTAAAGAGTTATCGCTATCCTAAGATTCATAAAAAGGAAGTACAAGACCAAATTAAGAAAATGTTACATCAAAATATTATCAGGCCGTCATTCTCCCCGTGGTCAAGCCCAGTATGGGTAGTCCCAAAAAAATTGGATGCCTCGGGTAAACAAAAATGGAGGGTCGTAATCGATTATCGTAAATTAAACGAGAAAACGATTTCTGACAAATACCCATTACCAAATATTACAGAAATTTTAGATAATTTAGGTAGGAGTTCCTATTTCACTACCCTCGATCTGACAAGCGGTTTTCATCAAATAGAAATGAATGAAAACAGTATAGAGAAGACAGCCTTTTCCACCGAGGAAGGTCATTTTGAGTTTTTGAGAATGCCCTTCGGCTTAAAAAATGCACCGTCAACCTTTCAAAGGGTTATGAATAATGTACTTTCAGGTTTGACTAGTCACCAGTGTTTGGTATACCTGGATGACATAGTTATTTATGGTAGTACATTACAAGAGCATAATGAAAGATTAGTTGCTGTACTTAAACGTCTCAGAGATCATAATCTAAAAATACAACCTGACAAGTGTGAGTTTTTGCGTAGGGAAGTAGCGTATTTGGGACACCTAATAACACCTAATGGTATTAAGCCAAATCCAGACAAAATTAAGGTTATACAAAATTTTAGTACGCCGAAAAATCAGAAAGACGTGCGCGCTTTCTTGGGTTTAACAGGGTATTATAGACGATTCATTAACAATTACGCAAAAATTGCAAAACCACTAACACTCTTGCTAAAAAAGGACACTCCATTTGTATTTTCTAATGAATGCACCGAAAGCTTTGAAATATTGAAGAATTTTCTTATCTCGGATCCCATTCTTCAATATCCCGACTTTGAAGAACCTTTTGTTTTAACAACCGACGCATCGGGTTACGCAATAGGCGCCATTCTAAGTCAGGGTCCGATAGGCAAAGATTTACCTGTTGCTTATGCGTCGAGAACTTTAAATGGGGCGGAAACACGTTATTCGACTATTGAGCGTGAACTATTAGCTATAGTTTGGTCCTGTAAACATTTTCGTCCGTATCTTTTCGGCAGGAAATTTAAAATAGTCACCGACCATAGACCATTAACTTGGCTTTTTTCTATAAAAGATCCAGGTAGTCGTCTTGCGCGCTGGCGACTAAAGCTGGAAGAATACGACTACGAAATTGTGTATAAAAAGGGTTCTTTGAATCGCAATGCGGATGCTTTGTCTAGGATACAAATAAAAATTTTAAATAAGAAAGAAAATTATGAACTTTCCGAAATCAATAAAGATTTGCAAAATTTTATAAATAATTCAGAAATTAACAATTCCATCGAAAATTTAGATGCGCTATTAGAAAATGCAGACATAATCGAAAACGAAGATTTATTCAATGCTGTTGCGGAAAACGATGAAAGTAACGTAGCTTCTTCTTCGCAAATCGCAAATAAGGCTACAACTTGTAATGATCAAACCCTTGTGACAGACATTGATTTTGACGATTATGAAAATAATAAAAATAATTTACCGGAAACTGATAACGTAAAAATAATTAGGGAAACTACGGTTCCCAATGGTCCGGTCGTTTTCCTAGATGATCAAAGAAACAAACAGTTGAATGTAATTAAACTAGATTATGCACACGAAAATGAAATAGATAATATAAAAATATATTCTTCACAAAACTATGACCATTTAGAGTATTACCCCATCGATGAAAGCGACCAATTAAATATATTTAATAAACTAATTATTATTCTCACATCTTATGATACAGTGCAAACAGACATTTTTATCCTAAATGCTGAAAAAAACAACGGACTTACAAATCAAATCAGATACATAGCGAATAAGTTTAATATAAGAAATAGAATAAATATACTTTATAAGTATTTTAATCCACTGAATAAAGATCAGATTGATAAATTGATTAAAGAAAACCACACACCTGCTATATTTGGACATAGGGGAATCAACGAAACTATTTCTAAACTGCAAGAAAAATTTCATTGGACTAACATGCAAAAAGATGTTTCTCAATTTATACAATCATGTGAAATTTGTCAAAAAGCTAAAACTGTTAGAAGAAATTATGAAAGCCCACTTACTCTAGTTTCAGTTCCAAACAAGCCGTTTGAGAGAATAGACATAGATCTAATGGATATTTCTATTGGCAAAAATACTTTTCATGTTTTAACGATGCAGGACCAGCTTACAAAATTTGTTCAGGCTTATCCATTAAAAAATAAAACAGCTAAAGAAATGACAAAAGCACTGATTAAATCATTCCAGAACTTTGGTCTACCTGAGAGGTTACATTCCGATCAAGGTTGCGAATTTTTAAATAAAACATTACGAAATTTAGAGAAACTTCTTAAAATTGACCATACCTTTTCCGTCTCGTATCACCCGAAAAGTAACGGTTCAATCGAAAGATTTCATGCTACCCTCAAAGACACAATTCGTACGTATTTACTTAATGAAAATAATCATATTGACCTATGGAAAACGGCGTTAAGGTTCGCAGTGTTAAGTTACAATACCTCAAAACACAAGGGAACGAAATTTACGCCCTTTGAACTTTTATTTGGTTTTAAACATCAAAATATCAACTACCCTCGAGAATTAAAAGAAATTTTGGCCGACGATTATCTCAAAAATTTAAAAGAAACCTTAGACATAGCTAGAAACACAGCAAGAGAAAATTTAACTTCATTTAAGGAAAAAACAAAATTAAAACATGATGAAAAACTTAAACCTCTCCCTCAATATGAAGTAGGCGATAAAGTACTGTTAAAAAATTTAATCATAAATAAAAAAACTAATGAGGCATTATGGGAAGGACCTTTCGAAATAATTAAGTTAATAGGTACAAAGAATTTTGAAATTTCAAAACAAAAACGAAATCGGAATGCAATAGTGAATATTGAACAAATTAAACCATTTAACTAAAAATAATTATTTTGTTGCAGGGCAATATCAGCCATTAACTCCCTCAAAATTATCCCTCTAAACAATACCGGTTTATACTTTCATGACCTTGGACCAATGTCAAGCTCCTATACACAATGGAAGTTAATAACATATACCTGTTATATCTCGGATAAATTAGAGACAAACAAGAATTTATTTAACAGCACTAATCTCTACGAGTTTGCTAGGCTCGCTGTTGTTGGAGATAGTGTCGAGTCGATTTTCCAATACTTTTGATCAAGAACTTATTTAAGTTGCACAAACAACTTCTCAGGATCAAAATATTGGCTTGGAGCGTAGCTCAGTTATTTTTATTATTTCTTTATCAACTTATTTAAGTAATGTATTACTTCTGATACAAAGAAATAAAATAGTCGCTTAAGACGTTTATTAAAACACAAACTACAAATGGACTATTGCCGACTATGGCAGAACTACGACTAAACTAAAAATACAACGGCGGGGACATTTATGGATATAAAAATTGACATGGGAAAATGTAGACTATTTAGGAAGAAATGTGTAAATAAAAACTAACCAGGCAAGCGAAATTAATTTAAGTATAAGCTGACTGACATATTTATTATTACGTGGCAATGTGGAACATTCGTGATTAGTGGGCACTTATGGTTGAGGTATTTGGTTTCAAGTTGGGTCGGGATTATAGGATATTTGGTTATTTATGAGGTACAGGGCTAAAAGAAACAGATTGACGTTAAAACGTGAGAAAATAAGATCGGAAAGGAACACTTAAAGAATTTGTTCTGCCTGTTAATTAAAATAACCGTGTGGTTTTAAATAATTAAATGAATGAATAGATTGTGTTATTTAGACACATATAACACCTCCCGCCTTAAGTCGAAAATTATCTCTACTATAATGAGTAAATTTCGATAGCAAAATTGTACCAAATAATATTAAGAGGAAAAAAAAATTAATATACCTTACCTATGCGAAACAATTAATAATATATTAAGTTGAAATTATATATGAAAAAGAAATTAATACCTAGAGTAAAATGATTATTGAATTGTGCCTTATGTTAAACAATTAATATTAAAGTTGAAATTATATTATATAAGAAAATATTAATACCTAGAGTAAAATAGATATGAATAAATGAAATGTGTATTAAAAAGCTTACGCGTTAAATTATTATAAGACAACCTTATCGATTGTAATCCGTTTCTTATTTCTAATTCTATCAAAGTTTTGTAATGGTATATCTTGTGATTCACTAGTGTCCGTATCTTGATAAGATCTTTCACATGTAGCCAACATTGGAGCCATGGCAATTCTGTTTGATCGTATAGAGTCGTTGAAATTAAAGATTTTGACGCACGGAGAGTCCACAGTAGCGCACCACTTTACACGTTTCCACGGGGTAAACAGTCTCAAGCAACCTGGACAACAACACCAACACATCATTATCATTATCAATAGTCCACCTATAGTCGCACACACTGTATAGATCCAGCTGCCCTGAACTTCTAGAAATTGTTTTTTTAATTGGTCCCGCACATTCTGGTCAAATCGTTTCAGTTTTTCTTCGGCCAGTTTGATGTCTTGTTGTTTTAGCAGTCCCATATGCAGAGGTTCAACATCAATATGTTTAATGAGGTGGAGATTAGGAATACAGCAATCCTCCGGGATATTCGGCAAGGTGATGTTTGTTGTTACATTTGACGTTTGTTTTTCGGTTGCAGTAATTCTTATTCCGTTGTTCAGGTAACCCACACAACCCGATTCTAGTTGAATAAATGATGGCGCAACCAGGGGAATCTTTTGGAGGTCATCCCTGGGGCAGTGAACCATCAAACTTCCATTTCTTGTCCCATAAAATAGCCAGAGATTATCATCTATCTTTTGCAGCAATTCTTCTTCAAATTTTAGATGTAAAACTTCACATTTTTCTGGTATTTTGGCGGAATTAAAAAGTCTGACTTCGCAGCGACTCGTAGAGGATATTGGTTGGGGGTTAACACCTTTACAGATCCATAGTTTTTCTATTTTTATACAATTGTTTATATCATCCACATCTGCCCATGTAGTACCAGAAACGTCGACAGCCAAAAAAGGGTTAAATGGGATAATGGTTTGGTAGACATTATTTTTATTATTGTAAGTAGGATATGGGTACAATCTAAATAATTCTAATAATGTACCTGATATAAGAGGTATTTCAAGATCAATTACTATTTTAGAATCCAGAAGAAAAACTGATGGTTTTATCAAAGCATAATATTTATGTAAACTTAGCATGTCTATGTCGAATGGCAGTACGTCGTCAGAAGACAGTTGACTCTTTATGAATTTCAATTCTTTTTGTAACATTATAGGGTTAATTATTTCCGGGTGCAATAAGCCAATTTTAGCATACGTTAGCATATTTAAAATTGTAGAAATTTCAGTTTTGAGTGAGATAACCATTTCTTGAATTAATTGGGCTGTATTGGTGACATGCATCATAAATTCAAATTTATTAATTTCGTTGTCAGTTAATTTAGACCAATTATTTAGTTTTTGGAAATTTTGTTCTATAGTTTTTTCGTTAGAATAAATTTTAGAAAATGTATCGTTTAATGTTCTTAACGTTGTTTTAGTAATATGTGATTGTTCACCAATGAGTTCAAAAATGTCTTTGTTAGATTTTTGAAGTTCTTCTATCGCGCTATTATAGAATTTCTCATTTGTCTCATCCAAAGTCCCGAAAATAGTGTGCATTGCTCTACCGAATATTGATATCCATGCACGTTTAATACGGCGTGTCGGGAACATACTGTTAATTTCATCAAGATTTTTATCTAATTGTGAAATTTCCGTGTCTAATAGTAGTTGATGGTGAGATATAATATCTAAAGATTTGGCATTTATTTCTAATGTTTTTAATTTATTACTATATGAGTGTATTATTTTCATTTGTTGAAATAAAGGTTTTATATCGGTATGTTATATGTGTCTAAATAACACAATCTATTCATTCATTTAATTATTTAAAACCACACGGTTATTTTAATTAACAGGCAGAACAAATTCTTTAAGTGTTCCTTTCCGATCTTATTTTCTCACGTTTTAACGTCAATCTGTTTCTTTTAGCCCTGTACCTCATAAATAACCAAATATCCTATAATCCCGACCCAACTTGAAACCAAATACCTCAACCATAAGTGCCCACTAATCACGAATGTTCCACATTGCCACGTAATAATAAATATGTCAGTCAGCTTATACTTAAATTAATTTCGCTTGCCTGGTTAGTTTTTATTTACACATTTCTTCCTAAATAGTCTACATTTTCCCATGTCAATTTTTATATCCATAAATGTCCCCGCCGTTGTATTTTTAGTTTAGTCGTAGTTCTGCCATAGTCGGCAATAGTCCATTTGTAGTTTGTGTTTTAATAAACGTCTTAAGCGACTATTTTATTTCTTTGTATCAGAAGTAATACATTACTTAAATAAGTTGATAAAGAAATAATAAAAATAACTGAGCTACGCTCCAAGCCAATATTTTGATCCTGAGAAGTTGTTTGTGCAACTTAAATAAGTTCTTGATCAAAAGTATTGGAAAATCGACTCGACACTATCTCCAACAACAGCGAGCCTAGCAAACTCGTAGAGATTAGTGCTGTTAAATAAATTCTTGTTTGTCTCTAATTTATCCGAGATATAACACTTATACCTACTTTGGATTTCAGAGATTTCATTGTTGAAATTTTTTATATTTTTTTATATTATGTAAATGTAATGCATGCCACCCAGGTTTTACATAATTCCTTCGTCAAATTTATTCCGCGTTGTGCATTCATAGCAGTGACCAGGTAAATACTCGTAAAATTGCTGTTTTATATGTAATAATTAATGAGATATCTAAAAATTAATTAATTGCAGTTATTAGAGCTATTGTAATGTATATAAACAAGTGGCAATTAATTTTTATAAAAATTCGTCTATAATTCTGCTAGTTGACTTAACAATTCTGCACATAAAGAAGACATCCTTAATAAGTTTATTTTACTTAACATTAATTTTATTTTGATTTGTTATCACATTGATAACCTTAAATTAGTATCTGCAGAATTACTTGAACATAAAAATAATGAGATAATTGTACAGGAAATAATCTAGAGACAGACAAATATTATTACTATAATAGATATTCCAAAGAACGATTGAGTGTGCTTATTTCTGTATTAGGTTACGGTAGCGGGTGTGTATGTGTACGCTGATACATTTCAAGATTAAAATAAACGTTACGATATAACTACTAACAATGTCGTTATCGCGTCCGTACACACACATATTCAAACAATTACTGCATATTTTGAATTTTTGGAATCACCATCAACGGCTCTCAGATTTATGTTCATTGTCCATGTTGACGATCACGGAAACGCATAAAATACCAACTGCCAATGTACAATGTCAGCACGCATGTCTTTCTATTTTCGCTCTATGGTAGCTAATGAACCTTAATAATATAAAAGGTGGACAAATTCCGTCTTGGAAGCGTTTTGTGATGTCTTAGCCACAACTGGCGCCTCCAATCCGTTACCGTTGATGGACATGTTACATTAATAAGTTTCTAACAACGCGGCGGCCAAACAGTCCATTCCGATGCGCTAAAATAGTAGAGATAATTTCATAATTTGCGGTTCTTGAACTTGACTTTAATATTAATTACGTAATTAGAGAATAATTAGGTAATTACAGATATGAATTTCATGGACGTGTAACGCAATTAAAGAAATTCGAATTTGGATCCCACTTTTGGAGAGCAAATTAGAAAATTAAAAAGGAACAAGTTCTCAAAGTATTACCGTAGGACTTGTCAAATGAAGACTTTAGCTGTGAGGGTCTCTAATATATACAGGGTGTCCCACCTAACTAAGTGGTCGATATATCGAAAACTACTTCGATTTTAATTTTAAAAATTAACAGTAACGGTTAAACCGGAAGTTGAAGTCAACTTTGTTATTTTAATTGGAATGGTATATTTTTTATGACGAATTCGCATTAAACATAAAATTTTAAAGTGACTTTGTTAACCAATTTGTATACCTACGATGAGCGGTTTCTGAGATAATTTAACTTATAGAAAAAAAAAAACCAATCGCGACCCAAATTATAAAAAATTAAAACCTCCACTAAATACGACCTAGAGGGTTGAAATTTTTAAATAATAATTAATAATAAACTAATAATACCTTCCACCACCCTTAACATATGAATTTATTCTCAATTAATTAATTGCCTAATATAAAACGACTTTCACTATTTTTAACGCCGGATTAAAATATTGTAGGCATCATTCCAACTTCTAATATAAGTTGAGCGCGAGTCAGTTACATTACGATTAATCTCGAGCGAATTTTATTCCCTAAAATTACGCAAAATGTAGGCGGTTTCCTTAATGAACATGCCACTGACACATACCCATTACTCTAACTCTTGGTGCATTTATTTGAGTAATGATACGTGGCGATATTCCTACTTCGCAACGGATTCTGGTCTTGCAGCCCAAAGAGAAGAAGATATTTCGCGTGCAACAGATTTGTCTTATTAACGCAACGCAATAAAAGGATAATGAGCTATATCTTCTAAAGCATCTGCAGTTTACTCAGTTTTTAGTTACAACAAATAGTACGTATATGTATAGAGTGAAATTTTTCAATCGAGACTTCAATTCGGTCAGATGTAGGAAGACTGAAGGGCTGTATTATTTAACCGACAGCCAATCACGTGTCACTTCCCTATCTGTACGCCGATACCTGCATATTTCATAGGCTAGAGTGCCTGCCCCTTCCAACATTGTACCTACCTTCTTAAGGCGGGATTTGCTGGTGCGCATCTAGTCGTTAAGTCTCGGTTGAAAAATTTGACAGTACATTCCTATACTTAATTTTAATTGGGAAACAGTAAAATACCTATCACATGGTGAAATGGAATGAAATTAAAAATATTAATAAATAAAAGATATTTGGGTGAGTCTCTAAAGACAATTAATATAGGATGCGTCTTTATAGTCTAGGTGATAGACAACAAAAGGTCAAATTTGGGGGCAAATAGAGGAAAGCCTGGACTTTTGTATGAACTTTTTTATGATTCTGAACAATATGCTAAAAATGTTGCACGGAGTCTAAGGTCACTAAGAACGACTTAACCTGACCTTACAATGCCCTATTATTATTATTTATTTTTTTTTTCGTAAAATTAACGGTTTTCGAGTATGATAGATGGATCTACATCTTTGATAACCCATTGGGGTATCTAGAACTATTTTTTAGGGGAACATATCCCTTAAGATAAGTTTAGGGTAGGGTTTAGGTATTATTTTGTTTGTGTAATCCGATTTCAATTTTGTAAATAATAAGAATATAAATAAATAAATTTTTAACATATTTCAATAGCTCTATTAAAAAACTGACGTACCTACTTAGACAAGATTGTTTGCAAAATTGAAAATTAATTAATATTTTTCTTGGTCATTATTTCTTGCGAATTGTAATTGAATTTTTTATGACGGTTTAAATGATGATTTTATTTGGCGAATTTTTGACACGTTTGTCGTTTATTATCTGCAAATGTGATTAATTATTTTGTGTTGGTATTCTACTAGGTTAGGATACAACAATAAAATCTAAAATTATCTTAAAAATTTCCTCCCTTAAACTATTTTATGGGCAACAACTACACACGCGAATTGTTTCTGTCCCAAGACCATACTTTTATCCCAAAACTTTTCCACGGACTTCTCCTTTAACTGACGCCGTCCCGATCACTGCGATAAACTCAACAAACCGTCGTAAAGTTTGAAGATTAAAAAGGACGTAAACTTAATTATGGCACGTAATAAAATGTTTATACGATGTGATAAACAAAAGCAATGACAAGACATTTTTGGCGCGAACGGTTCGATGATTTGAACAAATTACGTCGACTAATACATAATATATTTTTAAACTGTATGTGTGTAGTTTCTAAGCCATTTATTGTTTGTTGCTTTCTTAGCCAAGATTACAACTTCCTAGCAATTAACTATTCCTTTACTTTTAGAACAAGAGCATTCAATCGTAAGACTATATAATTTTTGCTTAAATTAAGATTATGTTCAGGCATTTGCATTTTGCCTTTCAGAAAACCCTGTATACAGTGTGGCCGCCATTTTAGTGTACAACATATAGGATTTTTTTTAATTAATTGCACAACAAAAATACAAATATTTCCGAAAGTTGGTGCATGTTCGATAATTATATTAGGTACACTTAGAATGGTTGCAAGTTAAATAGCAAACAGGGTAGGACTTAAAATATAAAAATTGTATAAGAGTAAAGTACCCTTATTTCAGAAAATTCAGAAAAATTTTATAAAGAAAAATTGTTGAGAATTAAAAGTTATGTCTAAATACCAAAACATGGCCATTCTAAGCGCACCTAATGTAATTATTTTGGGATGAAAAGAAAATAGCCAATTTTTTAAAATTTGGTTTTTTAAGAAAGTATAACAAACCTGTCCATTGTTGTTTTATTATTGATTATAAATTTATTAATGTTTTTTCTTGTTAGAAAACTAATTATCGTAATCTTTCCTTGAAAGAGAATGTTAATTAGACTAATTGATTCCGTATACCGATTGTAATTAAGTGTACTAATTTATGATTAATTAGTTTAAGCATTAAATACGGGGTGTTTTCTTTGGCGGTAGATTAATTGCTTTTGAGTAAACATTATCGAACCATTATTTCAAAATAGTTGATTCAAAGTAAATATTAAATTTTCTAGTAATTTCGAAATTCGAAAGTGTTAGAAAAGTTAATTTATAATTAATTAATAATTTTTTGATGGTATGCACTGTAACCTAAAAGACCCTCATTTTCTAAACATGAAACCTATTGTGTTATTATTATTATTATTATTTTTTTTTAAGCGTTAACTACAGAACTCGAATCCATTTTGAAAACTTTGTCGCCAAAGTCTTAAAGTTCCTATGGGGCGCTGATGAGAATAAATAAATTCGAAATTGTTATTCATATTTGGTGGTTTTGGCAGACTGACGCACGTTTTTCTTCAAGTGTAAATTTTTTTTAAAATTATTTTAGTTTACTTATTTAATATTAATTTTTATCGTTTTAACTCACGCCGAAGAAATTAATTTTTAATTTCTTTGGTAATAGCGGTTTCATTACATTTATTTACCCTCTAATTTACACACTTAAATGTAATTACGACGTCCTCAATTAGATCTTAATTTTGTCAAATTTGTTTAACGATCCACGCCAATTTTACTTTTCTCATACCTCTATTTCCGCTTATCAAACGATAATAATTATACAAGCCGACTAGAACCCCGATGTCTAGTGATAATTACAGTCACCACCGTTAACTCGGGTGCCGTCGCGCCCTAATTAATAACATCAATTAGTTGCTTAATTTTCGTTAAACACTACGAACGACTTGGTAACTATATGGGTATGAAGTTTAATGGGACTTCGTCAATTGCACTTCTCATGGTACAAAAGAATAAACCCAAGACCAATTCTTAAGGTTTTCGTAGTCTTTTTTTTAAGTGAGGTTAGGTTAGGGTATTATTCCACAAAAAAAAATGCACGAACACAAACTTCATCTTCGACACACTGAACAATACCATTTCAATGTGATGAGAATTTCCACTCAGTTGGTGTTGAGATACAGTCTTTGCACTCGTTGTCACTGAAGATGTCAGCTGCAGTTGTCGACGAAACGTCTGGATCCCACGGCTCATATCGACCGCAGCCAAAAACACGAACCTTTGTTCTAGTATGGATTTTGGCCTATAAAGACCTTTATTTTTTCTTTTATATTTTACAAGACCAAGACCTAATTCGTTTTATTAGGTTAGGTAAGGTTATGTTAGGTTTTACTTAGTTTTTATAGTACTATCCAAATTTGCACTTAAAAAAACTATAATCAGGACGACAATTTAATACCATAACCTCACTAGCTGTTTGCGACATGTGCGTACAATAGAATGTAGGCAACCCTTCAACCGTCTACAATTGTTTTAATACAAACCTGGAAATGTCAAAATATAATTGCTACGATCAGTTCATCATATCTTAGGCTTTATCTCATAGAGTTAAGACTGAATTACGTATGTGAAGACCAATTTTTATTAATAACTATATATTCCTTACGTTTTTGGTTCGCTTCATCAAATCTAACCATTAAAACTTTGAGCAAATTTTAATTTTTTTCTAGTCTACTTTGCTTCGTCAACTCCAGAGGATTGTAAGTAGTTTTATGAGTGCAATTGACAATGACGATTTTTAGAGACAGACAGACAGTACTCGTAGACGATAATTTTACGTCTAGAACGTCGATCGGTGGTCACTTCCTCCTAAAAGGTAGCGACGCCGGCGACGAATCGTCGTTTCCGCGATCGGGAATCAGGTGGTTGATGCCCTCGTGGGGAAGTGACGCCCAGTCGCAATTTTATTTCAGCGTTTGAGTTGTACCTAATCGTAAGTCGGAAGAGGAATAATTATTAATGACTTTGTAACTAACTAACCAACTACGCACGCTGTCTCACGGTTGCAGGTTGCAATCAGCGCCTGTATATATATGATACACTCAACTGAATGCTAATTGTATCACTATCAGTGTGATTCCTTTTTATCAGATTCAATTCATGATATATTGATTGATTATTTATTAGATTTATGGTTGACATAAAAAAAGGTTTTTTCCTTCTATTGAAATGATTCACTGAAGATGAAAGTTACTAAAACAGTCAAAACCGGTTATAACGACATCGAAGGGACCACCCATTTTTGGTCGTAATAGCCGGTGATGTTTTCGAGGTACAAAATAATTTTTTATTTAGTATTATTGAATGTGTAGGTACATATAAATCCATAGATATTAATAGGATTATGATATTTATCTATAATAATGTTTTGGTGCGTCTTGTCTTTGATTATACTGCATGTACTTGTGTTTTGTTCCTGAGGATTGACTCGAAACGTTTTTGTTTACCTTTGCTCTCTTAATTGCCATTGATCATTATATTGTACTTGATCATTATACTGTACCAGATGTGGATACTGTTACCTATTCAAATTGTTAATAAGACTACTGGTCGTTGTAACAGATATAATTCACCCAAGATATTAGTTAAATTTGGTCGTTAATGAGGTATGTTGTAATAAGCGATGTCGTAAAAAGCGATATTTTTGTCATCTTAAGCGATGTCGTTGTAAACGGTTTTAATTTTATTTTACCCTTTTTCTATTTGCCTGACTCTCGTTTTGACTCTCCCACCCCCAAGTATCTACAACCACGTATACGGCTCGACGGACCATAAAATTTTTAACAAGTACTTAATTAAATAAATCGTTTATATTAATTTTTACTGCTTCATCTTCTTAATTTTTCCTCATCCCTTACACTTTTTTCTTTCGTCTTTGCTTTTTTCTATCGTGTCTTAAAAGTCTGCAAGCAATTGACTGGAGCGATTCCCTTATTATACCATAGATACATAGGTATTATGTTCAGAAGGTGTGCATGATACATTAAAACCTCATGTAATTTTGCATAAACGTCTTCCAAGGAGGATACTTAAGGGCAATCATGGAGCAACCAGCCGGTTTCGGTTTTGTGCAAAAGCAAAAAGAGAACGCGGCGCATCGGGTGGTACCTACCAGCAGCCTACGTTCCTACAACTTGTACTAGTTCTTGTAATTCCATAAATGTAAAGTACCTACACGTGTGTACACTTACATGCACATGAAGATTTACATACCTATCTACATACGTACATATTCCACATGTTCTTATAGTGCCTTCATATGAAATTTTCGAAAAAAAAAAATAATGAATAACGAAAAACTTTTATTTGTTAATCAAAATCAGTTTTTTCTTATTGAAAGTGGTCCACGTTGAAAATTATGTAATGTCTTGTTCAGTCACATATGGAACTTATACTTTTTGGTGTGGTCTTTAGCACCTTCATGGATTCTGATTTTATCTCATCAATGGCAAAACGTTTTGCTTTCATGGTTCTCTTTATCCCTTGGAATATGGTGGCTGGAGTACCATCATGGTGTTGTGTGCCAAAAAATTACGAATAATCAGTGAACCAGAGGATATCATGATGATTTCCACAATTTTTTTTGCCACTATTCTGGTCGTTTTCTTCGTATTGCTTCATGCAAACAGAGCATAACTTCAAAAAAGTATTTCTTATTCATCGTATGATCATTCCAGAAGATCTTATGATGACCTACGCTATTGGAATCGAAGAAAAAAAGTGAAAATGATCTTCACTTCAACTTGTCCATTTTGTATTTATTTCGGTCGTGACTGTTCAGGAAGCATCCAGTGGAATATGATTGGGGGCTTTCTTTTGGACGGTTTACCCATATATTGTCCGTTCACTTAGAGAAAGGTACACCATAAAAGATGCGCATAAACGAATTTTGGTCGTAGGCGGGGAGATAACCGAAGCGCAACTGCTCGACTACAGCCAAATGTTAATTCAGTGGCGCACTATCATTCTGTTGTCAGCCGTTGTCCAATCGAAACCCAACCGCAAGCCACTGAAGACATACGTATCTTTTCATAGTCACTCCTACTAGGGCCGTCCGCGCACATCGAGTCCACGTGGTGTACCTTTCTCTAAACGAACGGACTATACCCATGTTGGCATTTTTAAGAAGTTCTCAATTATTGGTAACTTCGTTCAGCAATTCTTGGACAATAATTCAGGATATCAAAACCTGTAACTGGGCTTTTTGGGTCCCCAGGTTTTTCTAAGGGGAAGAACTAAAATAAAAGCGTTATGTATGCCTCTTATATGTCGAATTATTCTTCTGGTATAAGTACCTATAGCCATGCCAATTATTTTTTTTTTTTTTCACAGTCTCGTTGTTTTCTTCATGAAACACCTACGTTACCACGTACGAACCCCTTCACGTGTCTCCCATAACAATAATTCTTGCTTTTGCCTTCGTTATCTCAGAGAGCTATCGTTCGTTAGGGAAACATTGAGAATTGTCCACACCTGCGGGGATAACCGCGTTCAAATTGTCGGTTTCTCGCAGGCAACTATTTATGGCGGTCATAGAGAGACTACGACTAACGAGAGGTCGAAAGGTCGCGTGGATTATTTTGAGGGAACGAGTCTTACATAACAGTAACGAAGAATGCCGTTAGTACCCTATTTTCCAAGTATCACCAAAAAAACATTAAAGGATATGTATACGTTACGTATAAATATGTAAATACGTAAATGTACGTTGTTGGAACAAATATGTAGGTACAAACGTGCCAATTGCACACAATTCTTTGTGGTTGTTAGCTGACAAACTGGAATTACTTACTTATGAAGTTGTTTCGAAAAAAGAAATTCAAATCACGTACCAAATGAAGTCTTTTTTTTTGTTTTTTTTTTTTTATAAGACAAACAAATAAATGTAAACATTAAGAAAATGGGAATATGTAGTACATAGTAGGTAATTGGCAATGAAGGGTTAAGTTTAATCCCAGTAAGGAGGTAACTGAACCTTACTCAACCAAATGTTTCAAAAAAAAAAATAATCAAAATCCAGATATGCGGATGACAAATATATGTCCATTACTTTTTTTAATTTTCATATTTATTAAACCCTTGTAAGAACTTTATAAGAATCAATATAAGAACTGTTACAGTGAATGAAAGATCTGACAAACAAAAAAAAAATTAGGATACAAGAATACACCATTGCAATGTACTTACCTCTCAAAAATATTGTATGACATTCTAAATAAATGCGGGAAAGAATTTTGAAGGAATAAATATGGAAAAGTGACGATAAGCTAAGAAACTCGGCCACAAATGAAAACAAAAACAACATAAGAAAGACCCTTTTCAAAAAAAAAAAAAATTACCTATTTCTATAATTTTCATAATCTGTATTTTATTGCTATGAATGAAATTAACACCAATGTTGTATTTTACAAGCAATAAATATGCTGCAAGGATTACGATAGTTCAAATGCCTATTTTAAGGAAAAATAACGATTTTTGAATATTTGTTTGAACATTACACATAAAGCGTAGGTATTTTTTTTTCAGTTTTTTTGTTAGATTCTTAAATTATCTACAGCCTAAACTGTAACATAAAAAAATTGGAGTGCTTAAAGAATGCGCTCTATGTGTATATTTTATTTAAACAATATTGATAAAACGCCATTTTTCTCGAAAAAAAGGCATTTATTGCTGTTAAAATATAATATTGGTGTTAATTTTCTTCGTACCACAAAAGTAAAGATCATGTGAATTATAGAATTAGTTTTTTTTTATTTGAAAAGTGTCTTATGTGGTTACTGTCTAAATTTATTGTTACTTTTTCTTTTATTTTATAAAATAGTCTTTAATCTTTATTCATTATTTAGGCTGTAGAAAGCTCCTGCAGGTTCCAGTTCATTACGAACAGGATTTTGAATTCGGTACAATTTGTGTTTTGAGAAAGAGCCAATCACTCATCTGATTTTAAAACTAATAAATATTTGTCAATCGCCTCCATCAGCCTCCCTTGAATCCGCCCCTGCGTTAAAAAGTGTACAAATTTACCTAAATATTTATTTTTGTCAAAATATGCATCTCAAAATTTAACGAATCACTGGTGTAAAAGGGAAACTTCAAGGTTTACTTTGGTATATACAGGGTGGTTCTGATATAAATACGGATTTTTGGAGGGTGTCAACTAGATGCAATATGTAATCGAATGGTCACTACAGCAGCGCGGTGAAGAAACAAAAAAATTTTCAAAATTTTTGAAAAACATCTTAACATGAATTAATTTGAATACGGTCCTGTGCGTTTTCGCTTTGACTTAAGCAACACATTTGGCAACTGTCACAAAATTCTGATGAACTAAACGCCATTTTCGAACACACTTGTTTACGTTACAGTAACCGAGTAATCTCATTCACCGTCAGCTGATTGAAGACAGCGTTGCCACTACACACGACCAGGTCAATCGAGGACACGTCTTACACAGGACCGTACTCGGTTTTGCCTGTATTTTCACATACGTTTTTCTCGAAAACGGTAAACTTTAGGACCTGCGAAGTTTTGCTTAATTTTCTTATTTTCTACTGCCCTATCACCTCCTTAAATATCCGCAGTTATATCAGTAACACCCTGTATATTTTTTGTAGCTACTTGCAAGTACGTAGTTGTTTTTAAACATTTTTATCCGTGTTGCCGTTTGTTCTTCAGGAGGTGTGGTGGCAGACAATGAGACCAGTCTCTCGTTTGATCACAACCTCGATAAGGTAACGTCGAGAGAGCCACAATTCCGAGTTGGAGAACCGCTTCGTTTAAATTCAGCCACTATCTCGACAAAACAATGGTTATGATCTTAGTTTTTCATCTACGATGATATTTTTACAGAAATACCCTGTTTTATGATCTCGTTATGGTTTTGAGCCGCGTTCAATTGAATTAAAAACAGGCACAATTATAAACCCAGTGTACCACATGACCATTATTGGATACTGTTAACTGTGGGTACATATTGTAGGTATAGGTAGAGTGAAATTTTTTAACCGAGACTTGAATTCGGTCAGATGCAAGAAGACCGAAGGGCTGTATTATTTAACCGACAGCCAATCACGTGCAACTTCCCGATCTGTACGCCGACACCTGCATATTTCATAGGCTACAGCGCCTGCCCCTTCCAACATTGTAGCTACCTTTTTGCTGGTGCGCACCTAGTCGTTAAGTCTCGGTTGAAAAATTTAACAGTACCTACATAAAATAAATAAATAGATATTTATTAACTAAATTTAAACAAAACAAAATAACATTTTCCCCTGAAATATTAATATGGAGCCTTTATTATTTTATAAGTCTTTAATGCATTAGTTTTTAAAAAAACTACATTTTAAACATAGATACATATTTTATTATTTTTTGTTTGGTCTTAATCTGTGCTAAATTTTGTTTCTTTTGACAACATCTTAACAACTGTATTTTTGTAATCTAATTAATTTATCTCGCAGATGCTGACTTCTCTATCTCTATTAATATTAATAAAAATACCCTATGTCGTTCAACTTCCTCTGCTTTCCATACATTTCTATTTATAATATCGCGCTTTTTGAAGTGAACCGGAAGAAATAATATTTTTTTTGCGCAAAAACAGCTTCACGTTCTGATTTAGAAATAGACCACCCGTCTGTTGGCGAATAACTAAATAAGATATTTAGATTGAAATCACTTAAGATTAAAGCATGTTACGTTTTGTTATGAATTCTAATCAATCATCTTAAAAATCATGCTAAAGATTTATTAATATGTATACCTACTTACAGATTGTTTTTACAATTTTATTTAAATTTCACAATCGCTAGACGTATACGAACTGAGGCAGACCATTATATTGAAGCTGTGGGATCATTTCAAACTGAGGCAACTCAGGTATAAGTGTATACCAACTGAGGCGCTTTCTTCCTTTGGGAGCCGGTTAAACGTCTGCCTCAGTTGGTGGTGTTTTAATGAGGGCCACCACAGTCAGTATTTTGATTCCAACATATTACCAAGTATAGATTGATTAGGTACATTTATACTCAAACGGTTAAAATTTTCTTTTTTGCGTGTTTTGTTTTTGTCGTTAAGTTTATCAATAAAACACGCCTCGTGAAAGGACTTGTTATTATCTAAAAAAATCAGGGAAAAGTACTTTAGAAATGTTATCTACTTTCTGCAATTATAGTCATTGAGATTTAAACAATATAATTTTTTTGTGAAAGTTATGAAACGATTTATCTTCAAAAAAAAAAATCATTTTTATCTATAAAATACTAAAGGTACATGTCACTTTCGTTTTAATCAAAACAATACATCAATATCTAAACTTAATTTTTAAAATTATTAAGTAAATTAAATTTAAGAATAAAAAATTATACGATTTTGTTATATTTTTTAAATTAAATAATTACAGTTATTATTGCACCCAAAATTATTTCGAGAGAAATGGGAAAGAGAAAAAACAAAATCACTTTTAATTATGTGACTTTTGATAGAATTTTTTTTAATTATGACCGTTTGTGGGCGAATCGTGTACATATAACGTGCGCAATTTAAGAACGCACGAGATGATGAAAGATATTCCACAGCGACCAAAGAATTTAGTCAAGATAAATGTTTGTCATATTAGGGATATTATATTATCAACATTATATGATTATTATTGTTGTGATCTTAAGATCACGCACACAGCCACTGCACCTATCTATAATTATACACACAAGTGTTTTTGAGATTCCTTTTGATGGTTCCAAAAATTCCTGACGAAAGTAGAGCGTGAAAATGCATAGAAGTATCCTACGTATGTATCTACAGATATGCGTATATTTATAAACTATAAACATGTAATACCGAACGTTATATCTGTCATTTGTATTCATTTTTCGCCCTCTAATCCGTGTATATTTCCGGTGCTCTGTCACAAATCACCTGAATTATTTATCGGCACAGGTGCTGGTTGCGGTTTGCTTTATTATCATCGTCCGCATTCAAGCCGCGCCGCGGCCTGTTCTGCTCGAACCCAACGGACACAAGTCTGGCCGTTTGGTCCCCTCCGGTTTGCACGTCGTGTGCACTACGATCTACAGTGACACTGCGTGATTTAGGGCTAGGAAGGAGGGACGAAACTCTCAACTCTATTTACTATCGTAATAAGTTATGTGTATGGGAATGTCTTTTGCGTGGGATCTAAAATAACGATCGAAACGGTCGTAATTCATGCGAAATTGATGCGCGGCTGTGTGGGATTGGATTTTCTATGGAAACGACTTTCGATAAGCTCGTTAAGATGTAAATTATCGGTACTTTAGCCAAATAATTTCGTTCTGAGGGGTATGTAAATGTAAACACGCCCATCCTGAACCGTAATCTATTTTTTGAAGCTCAAAACCAGTATGAAGATGTCATAAAATACAAAAAACTGTCGTAATACTTCCGTGTGTATTGCAATAGGTTACGGTTCAGGATAGGTGTCTTTACATTTACGTAAAAGACTAAGAATAACGCTTAAAAAGTAAAAATTTGTTGCTTACGCAAAATATTTTTTGAAAAAGAATACAACAGCTAAAAGGCTAATACAGGGTAGTTGTTCCATAGAATATAACAGAGGAATTTCAATGAACTTTTATTAGTCCTCCAAAAGTGACCTTCTTATTCAAAATTGGGCTGATTAGGAACAAAATGACCATGATCTGTGACAGACGGACAGACACCAGATAGACACACGAGCGTTTTCCACGCAGACGTACGGAACCCTAAAATGTAATACATGAATCACGACTGTGTCAAAATTTTACACTTTCAGTTTCCGTTGTAACCCAAAACGAACACTTTACTACACTAATAAATAAATAATCGTAAAAGTAAATAGTTTCCCAGCAGCACGTTTATGTTTTCCATTATGAATTTGGCAAGGAAATGATATTTATATTAGTACGTCCTACTAGAGAGAAATTGTTCTTAAAATTCTTCAGAGTCTCTTCAGACCATGAAGCCGGACCGCACCGTGGGCGTTTCGCCAGAATGTGTTCCGAGAGGAAACGTTTGAAATAATTTCTTTGAAGTTAGATGTAACTCGTTAAAACCACGTAACGAATAAAAACGACTAAACACCACCACGTCAATTTGTCACTAAAACTTACATTTCCTTTCCTTTCTTTATCACAGTTTACTTCACTTTTTAACCCTCCCAGCGTCACGGTACCCTTTTGAGCTTTGGAGATTGTCACCATCTTCACAATCATTCTGAAGTTTCCATATTTTATTTATTCAATGTAACAAAAGACTAGATTATCCCATTATAAATAATATCAATAAGTAGCGGTGCGTCATAAGGTGCGCCGGTGTGCGCGCACTATCGACAATTTTTTAATTTACCATTAATAATGCCATCCAAATATTATTCGGCCTCAGCGTTATGAAGTACGAGTAAGCCAAGCGCTGGATATTTTCTACCTCGAATGCAACCGGCGCGGCGACTGGGCAACAGTAATCGCCAGTTACGTGCTTGTGTTCGCTCGGAAAGAGCGGACATAGGACGCGCATTACCTACCACTGCTTACGTGGCTTTGATTAAGCTCCTAAAAATACATGCGATTGTTCATTGGATTCGGAATACTACCTAGAATTATGTATTAAAATATTATATTAGCACATAAAAAATTAAAAAAGTTATAAACAAATTAAGATGAGAAAGTATTAATGACTCAAAAACCATAAGTGATAGCGCAAATTGAAAAAAAAAGTCGTTAAAGGGGAGGAAACTTCCAATCAGAAAGTGTTAAGATATCAATAGTTCCGGCTAAGTTCACGTTTCTTCTTCGCGTTTACTGTTACATACTCTTCTCTCTATTACTTATACCAATGTGTCAATTGGAACATTACACACCTGGCTAATTTCTTCACAGATTTACCGCCAGACCACCGTCATCGCTGGAGACCTTCGGCTCCATCGCTTTGTTATTCAATTCGTCGTTTTGAAACTTCAAAAAGGCGTCACTCAGTTTGTTGACATTTAATACATAAATAAAAAGCGCGTTCGAATAAGATGAAAAAAGTGTCGTTTATTAATAATATTCTTTAACATTTGATAGTTGGAAGAATGCACAAGTCATCTACCAAAGACTAAAAAAGAGGCAACATTCTAATGGTCATAATCTTGAACACTTGCTTTTTTTTTGAAGTCATAATAATTCTCGATTTCTAATGTGGTTGTTATATTTATTCTGGGTTATAAATTGGTACCTAAAGTAGGTACTGTAAAATTTTTCAACCGAGACTTATCGACAAGATGCGCACCAGCAAACCCCGCCCTAAGAAGGTAGGTACAATGTTGGAAGGGGCAAGCACTGTAGCCTATGAAATATGCAGGTGTCGGCGTACAGATCGGGAAGTTGCACGTGATTGGCTGTCGGTTAAATAATACAGCCCTTTGGCCTTCCTACATCTGACCGAATACAAGTCTCGGTTGAATAATTTCACTGTACCTACCTATATTTTTTTTTATTAACACAAACATGCTAATCTAAAAAGTCATGGTCATAGTCAATAGTGCAATCAATCGTTAAGAGATGTCGTTTATGGTTAGGGACTTTAATATTGTGTTGTAAAAAATCCATCGCCTTCCTCGAAACAGATGAGCGCACATTCTCGGAGCCTTCTTTCTAAGTCCGATGGTGCACAACACCGCCGAGCGCGATGATTACCATAGCCACCTGCGTTTCTTCTTTTGTCCTTGCTTCTTCCCCCAACACTGCACAATGTAAAAACTACCTGCCATAGATGCCACCTCAAGGGCTATTGATTTGAGATCCTTGGTGCATGAAATCAATACAAAAGCTCTTTCAGGGTGAACGTTCAGTTTAGCACCTGTTGGAAAGGTAAAGCTTTTGAAAGTAGGGCTTTTTTTCTGAATAATAATATTAGAAACTCAATTTCTCAGAATAATGTTTAGAAAGTTATGAAATTAGAAGAAATGTATCATAAGTAGGGTTGCAATTTTTTTTTAATTAATGGTTGTAAAATAAAAAAATTTCTTTTTTAATTTGAATTTTTTGGGTTAAAAGTTGAAAAGTAATTGCTAGGATTGATTGCATGGACGAACCCTGTCATACTTTTAATTTAACTCTAACTGTATAGTGTATCCATTCTCAGTTGAAAATATTATAAATTCAGCGTCTCTACGAGGGACGTTCATTTTTATACGTATTTACATTATAAAAAGGCACACAAACAGCGTTTTCGATAAACGTCTCGCCTTGTATATGAGCGTAGTCGACCAGATGTACAATTGCGTCGATTCGAGTAGTCGGTAAAAGGAATATAGCCGATGTTTGTAATAACCAACTCTACACATATGTTGCACGTGTTTGACTCGCATTACGAAGGAATACCGAAGAATACTACACCATGTTTTTTATATCGTTTTCAATTGTGATTAGAAAAACTATAACCGCAATGTGCAATCGTGCTATTCCTGGCAGAAACAAATATTACTCAATTTCTGTTATAATTACAAAATAGTTTTTTTTTTTTTAATTATTTATAATTTGTTCTCACCCATTGAATTATAACTGTGCTACTGGAGGCTATGAACAAGTAAATAAACACCTACATACATTTAAAGAATCGTTGTAAATAGATTTTTTCCGTTAGAATTAGGAAAGAATTTCTATTTATGTCGTCCGAAATGTATTTTACGTCTACAATAGGGTGACTGGTTTAAGTTTTTCTGAATGCACCCTATTGTAAGCAAGTTCCATAAGTTCCAACGAATGTTTTGTATCCGATTGACGATAAGGTTTCTAGTTTCTACCCAACTGGGGATTTATACATAATTGTTACTATTTATTACAATGGTTCCTCTTTCAAAAATCGACCGGTCCTTGCTGGAATTCTATAAATTCTATTATGCATTCATTCCAATATCTACGACAGACACATTCACATGAATAAAAAATTCCTTTTTGAAAGGATATTCTGTAGAAATTAAATGTTTATAGAATTGAGGTAGGTAATTGTCTAGTAACGTTACATAGCTTGGATTTTTCATTTTGAAAATAAAGTAATTAGGAAATCAAAATTTTTTTTTCAAAGTTCAGGAAGGTGAGCAGAGATAAAGGGGGTTAGGTTAGGTTAAATTTTTAAAATCTGAGTGTCTTAAAAACTTTTCTTAAGTCAATTTAATTTATTAGTTTCTGTTAAATATACCTATCAATGGTATGATACGGTTTAGCCAAATTTGCAGTGAAGATTGGGTCGTTGACTTTCAAAGGTAACACCCAATACTTGCAAGGAATAACAATATTTACAAACCCAAGCCCCTTCTAAGATTAAACGGATAAAGTAAATTCTGATACAAGTTTGTTGTCGCAATGAAATGACGACGCTCTTTAATATTATACCTATCACGATAACTTTACTTGTTTTACCTGTAAACTGTAAACATGCATGTGATTTATTATCGTTACATGTTATAATAACGACATCAAGGTAAATAAATAAATAACCTGAAGCACTAAAATAGAAGCAAGTACCTACTCATATTGTTGGCACCTCCAGCATTATATTAGATTTTTGTTGTTGAAGTTTATTCTATTAATAATTTTGTACATAGCTCAAATTTTACCAAATGTTTCTAATTTTTTTTTTAAAACGTAGGCACTTAATTCTGTCGTTTCTCATGAAAAAACGATTTCTATTTTCAAAAACAAATGTGAATTGAAACAATTTTCTAACTTCTGTCACCTTCATAAATCGATAGGGATGTGTCGAATTTTTAGGCAGAAGTGCTGAAAGTGTAGGAAGGATTGAAAAAATATTTTAAAGATATAAAGAAAATTGAAAAATTTCCGTGATTTTCTAAACGCTGCCCAGTAAATGGATGAATGTTGAAAGGACTCATAAAAAAATTGGCATAAGGGCTGCTAATGGCAAGAGATCAATTCGTTAAATTTTCCATCAACTTTCCCCCAGTGAGAACAAATAATTCATGTATTTTTTTTTTTTGTTACAGGTAAAAACAATCGTCTGAATACTCTCCCAGATTTTTTGCGTCATGGGTAAGAATATAACGAACAATTTTGTAAGTTTAATCACAAGTAAATTAAATATATAAGATAAATTTGGGCAAAATGGTAAGGAGGTAGACTTTATATGTTTTCTGTAGGCGGGTGACGTTTGCTATGACCTGCGCGTAAAGAGAGAGCGCGCATTCGGTCAGAAAAAGAAAGCAAGTGTAGGTATACATACGTACTGTACTTAAGAATTTGCCATTGCGCATCTAGCGCACAGGAAGGGGTAGCCGCCTACAGAAGCCAAACGATGTGTACCTTCTGAGACACGAAGGCCTACGGAAACCACAGTAAATAAAGAGACAGCGGAAGACCTGGATGGGAAGTAGAAGAGTGATAATGATTCTCTTTCTTTGAAACTAATATTTTTGATCTATTTCCACTAGATTGCTTTTTGATAAATACAATCTTTTTACATTTTAAACAATATTAATTGTTGTTTTTGTTTAAACATGGGTTTTAAGTCTTTCTCTTTTCTGTGACCGTTCTGCTTAACCAGAAAGCAAGAAACATCTCAGAGAAATTTCGCGCTTAATGAGAAACTTTGTCGAAATATCTTTGCGTTTAGAAAACGATAATAAAAGTTAGAAGTTAAGGCTCGCGCACGTTCGCAGCCGGGATTTATTAGAACTTAATGTCCAACATTACGAGCAATTTGTTCGGAATGGACACGCGATTAGATCGGCTTTGTCCATAAACCACATTTTTCTAACTTTTTTCGAGCGATCATTGAACCAGCAGTTGCATTTGTAAGTCAAATGTTCCGTTTGTTCGTATGTTTGATGTAGCAACCGCACCAAATTGTTGTTTGTTGTTACTAATTTGAAAAATGTTTTCTTATCACGTTTCTAAATTTACTTTATCGACTAGCTACTGATCGAGAGTTCTAAGTAATTAAAAACGTGAAAAAGTAAAATTTTAATATTATTTCTTGACATTGATAATATTGTCCATAAATTTCATCATGAGGGCAAATTTTAGGTACCTGAATACTTTTCTAAATTCGTATAACTGTAGGCACAGTGGTGTCGCGAAAAATGCATACGGTCTCACCCTGGGAGGGTTAGTTACGTCTTAAATAGGGGTTGCTATTTATGATCTACAAGTGAAATAATCGTACAAGGTGATCATTTTTTGATTTCCATCACACTGTATCCGAAGAATTTCGTAGAGTAATTTAGACTGTTTTTAAAAACCCAATTAAAGATGATTTTATTTCGTATTCTTTGATAAAAGCAGACTATTCTCCTATTTTTCGCAAAATCATTTCCGTTGTAATAATATTCATAATTGTTACATAAATTAAATTTAAGAATAAAAAATTATACGATTTTATTATATTTTTTAATTTAAATAATTATAATTATTGTTGCAACCAAAATGATTTCGCGAGAAATAGGAAAGAGAATGAACAAAATCACTTTTAATTACGTTTCTAAAACAATCTAAATTACTGTTAAAAGTTCTACTTATATTAAATATTATATCAGATTTAAATTTAAAATAAAATAGAAAATTTTCTCTTCTTTTCTGTTATAGTTCGTCAAAGACATGAGCTGTGTACGCTTTTTTCACACTTTTTTTTTAACTTTTACCTGACCAAAACCAAGTACACATAATTATCCCTTGTACGCTTATTTCACCAAATTTTGAGTGCTCTTTTTTTTTAAATAAAATATGTGCTACTAATTTTAAAATAGTTTTGTACATCGACTACTTCCAGTGACGTCACGCGTAAGCTGCCTGGCCTCGCTATTATTGTGGCCTTTTCTAACGTACGTATGCGGGAATTTAAAAGTTGTAATTTTCATGTTGTAATTATAAACCAAACTGATATTTACTGATTTCTTATTCTACGTATAAATCGTCTACTCATGGCGTTCTATAAGTTTTGATGAAGGCCTGATAGTTTCAAATCGCTAATAATTTACCTTTTGTATAGTTTTTATAAATATATTTTTCCTATCCTGGAAAATCGTAAAATATCATATGTACACGACAGACAACGTTCCTTCAAAGCTTTGGTGGTGTTATAAATCCACCATCTATCTACGTATGTACCTACATACGTGGTCATAGATGCAATTGAATGTCTCTGTACTGCGTCTATAAATAGAAGATCATCACGACCGTCGTCGACCTTGCCTCACTGATAAATACTGTCCAAGACAATCCAGTTGTCCTTTTTTGCCCATCGGAGGTTCCCAGCGCCAATGTTGAGTTGTCATCCATCGACTGATTTTCTTGCAACGTTTTATAGGTACCTAGCAGTAGATAATCGGAAAGAATAAAAAATTGACTTGACATACTTGCGTACCTATCGCTTGCTTTCTGCCTGTCCACAGAAGCACGTATAATAAATAAAGCGTCTCCTTATTATGGACTAATAGCAACCGAGAGTAGTTATTTACACTGTTCGAGTTAGACGTATAGGTACGTGCCATCAACGTCCCATGTACTGATGTTTCAAATGCACTCAAATAGTAATTAATTTAATCGATGAATTCTTCGAATAGTCATCGTATAAAGAAGTGAAAACTGACTCGTTGGCGTGATTATTGAAAACTGTTTACAACGACATCGCTTAAAACGACATACCGGTTATATCGACTAAAATAAACCAAGATAAAGTTTCGGGAATTAGTACTATTAAGGACGGTTTTTTAAATTTGCGCTATCACTTATGTTTTTTGAGTCACTTACGAAAAACTAAATGCCTTTATTTTCTCATCTTAATTTGTTTATCTTTTGTAATTTTTTGTGTGCTAATATAATATTTTAATACATTATTCTAGGCGCTATTCCGAATCCAATGAACCATCGCATGTATTTTTAGGAGCTTCCTATGTCCGCTCTTTACGAGCGAACGCAAGCAAGTAACTGGCGAGTAGTGTTGCCCAGCCGCCGCGCTAGGGAATTATCGGTAATGCGCGCGCACCGGTGCACCTTATGTCGCAACGCCACTGCTTCTTCGTCATTAGTTCAGTGTCATCTTAAAAAGAAAAATTTCCCTTACTACACCCAGTATATTATGTATACCTAGTTAAGTAAGAAAATGTCAACCAGATTGATATAAAGTCTGCACGACTTTAATCAAGTTTTATATTTACTTTATTGTCACTGCGATTGCCCGTTAATGAATTTCCTAATTAACCACACCTACATACGTAACGTATGTGCCTGATTATGTGAAAGCGGCCTGTCGACACCGCCTGTTTTTTATTTTTTTTTTTTATTTTGACGTAAGTGCATATGCAAGTCGTGTTATTACTTACTATTAGTTTATGCATGTAAGCACATAAGTAGATGTGTACAATAAACATTGAGTTCTACTCAATGCGCCTCAATTCAACTCAAATCAACGTAGCGAGACGAACGGACGTGACGACCAGTCGCTGCTAATTTATAACGACAAAAAAGGGCAATTGACACGCACAGTTTAACACCTGGGTTAAACATGCAAGGGTTTGTTTAGATTTATTTTTTGAATAAGTGAAAAACAAGAGGAACGAACACAACTCAGCCATGCAAATGAGCAAAAGGTGACGAAGAATTAATTTTAGTTAGTTTACTTAGAGTTAATATCAAAAGGACAAAAACTCAAAATTAATTCAGAAGAAATCAAGTGAAAACGAAGCTCGTAAATTATGTGTAATGAGTCGGTCGATTTTGTGGCAAAACTGCTCATGGGTCATGGCGCGCTGCTCATGGCATGGTGATGAGAACTAAAAAGTTCGAAATCGCGACCCTCGCCTGGTGATCTCAAGAAAGGCTGCACGTCTTAGGGGTTAGTTTAAAAAATATTTAATCGGTACAAGTGTAGTAAGATGGAAAACTGGCTCTCTGGGGTCTCCCCTCCGTAAAGTGGATTAGTTCCAGGAGCCCCGAAAACCCTTGAGGGTCAGGGACGTTCAAGATCAAACTACTTAAAGGAGTCCACCGATGCGAAACCTCCAACAATAACGGCGGTGGAGGAACCGAAGTGCAGCTCATTGGACACCCTCAACGATATAGACAATCTGATCCAGAGCACCCTACGTTAGATGACGCCCCTTTCCCGTTCTTAAGTTCCTATCCGAACAACCCTTGGCCATAATTTTGCATTCCTAACTCGTCCGCGGCTGTAAAATTATAATATCCAATGTCAAAATATCCCAGGGAAAATATCCTTGGCAAGAATGTCCCACATGTTTTCGTAGGATATTTTGACCAAGAGCAAGATAAACAGAAGTAACCGCTCGAGGATTATGGTTTTAATTCAGCTGTGCCTTTTGCAAGTGTAGATCCAACCCCCTACACGCTTCTATGCTTCACAATCCACAGTTTGCAACCCCCTAACGAGTCTAATCGTTCCCGGTCCACAACCCCCGCCTGATCTAACCTGATCCAACCAGGTTTATACTGGGTTTGGGAACATATACTCGAGACAAGACCCAGATCACCCAGAAGTCCATGACTCTTCCAGCAACTGTCAAGGTTTCCATGCGATTATCATCACTCATGGTGTCGGTGATCGCACTGGAATTGGCTCTGTGTTGATAAGTCACTGTTGGTGGGAGTGGGTTTTTCCTCACGCTGCTCTATCACTTCTGTGTTGGTCTTCCAGATACTTCCCTTTGCCCATGCCTTCGCCCAAGCCCATTCTGTCTCTGCAATCTCCAGATATCGGAGGGTTCTTTGACTTCTCCATGTCCCCATGGGTACTTGCTCTCCCCCCACGACAATTCGTAGAGCCTGGGGGTAGCAAATCACCTCAGATGACGTTCATTTGCTGTCTGTGGTACCTAGTTTTTTCGTCAATTTGTAAAATGTTTGCCAATATTCCAAACTCTGGTCTTTCCTGATTTAAGTGCACAAAGGGACTTGGAAACTTTAATTTCATACCAAATTGGCAATGTTGATAAGGACTGGATGTGATTTTAAAATTTCTGGTATGCCTAGTGGCTACTGCCCACAACATTTAATCTCATGTCGACTATAAAGCCCAGTGCATAAGTTGGTATGCCCATACAAATCAGTAATGCAACCAACACCTGGTCTCTGTGGTTGTTATGACTGCAACGAGTTGTATTCGTACGTATTAAAAGTTACCACGAGAACAGGCCATTGTGTACCTCCTAACGAAAGTATGTGCGTGCTAATAGCACAGAAAAGAGCTCATGTGTGAACTTATATGGAGAACACGAGAAGGTGAACGGCTGTCTCGATATGGAAACGGGTGATACGAAATTGTGGGAATCGCACTTAAAATAGCAACAATCAACCTTTAAACATACATACGATGAACGAAATTGCAAGAATGGAGTTGAATCACAAATTAATAAAACATTTGTAGGTAATTCTTTATCTGCAATGTGATCTCACAACAGCCATTCCTGTTGTTCAAGAGACCAACATGCAGCATCAAACTGACTGGATTGTAAATCGTTGGATTTGAAGGTCTTTTTTTGCAGTTCAGTTCAGTACCATTCGAAGATTTTTAATTTTACTTATAGAAGTGAAGATTCTACTGAACTGGAATCCATTCCGTCGACCGAATCTTGAAACTAAATCTCCGATTACTTCAGACTGGAGTCCGATTCTGATCAGGATTGCCTGAAGATTGATCAGGGATAAATTAGGCTTCCTGATCCTATGATGACCGAAAAACGTCACTCCGCTCCGGATCTGATCGGATCTACCAATGATCAGTCTTTCTGATCAGATTCTGATCAAAATAGTTTACGTAATAATAAGAATTGAATTATCCTCTTCGTTACTTCTATTTATCAATATATTGTAATGTTCGTGGGTTTATTAAATTTATTTTTACAGACTAAAGTACAGGAATAACAATTTATATACACTAATTTAAATATTAAACTTTAAAACACTATTTAATACATATATTCGAAACGTCGAAAGTTGTTTACATTTCTGCGAACCGCTTAATTTCTTTCTTGGAAGGCAGGTACGAGACTCACGTTTACAACTACGACGCACACACTGCCGAGAAACCAGTCGCACCTAACTGAGTTGGCACGTAACACGTACACGTGTACCTGATCTCACACAAGTATACTCGTGTTCGCTACGATATTAATTAGATATATCCGTTTCCCTTTCCCTGCGCGTTCAGTATAAGATGGGTGGGTAAGGAAGGCATATCTATGGAAGTGACAGTGCTAGTTCCGTAACGCTTACTTTCGTTATTTTTACTCGATTTTACTCCCTGTATTTTTCATAGCTTCCATTCTTAAGGAGTAAACTCCAAAAAAATAATAAACCCTGAGGGTAAAACAAATATGAGATGATTGAATAAAGGAAATCGTTTAATTAATATCTTTTTAGAAGGTTAATTTTTTATTTTCTACCGCATTTGTTATTTTTGATTGAAATAAATTTGAGTCTAAATAAAGTCTACGCTGTAAAATCGTGATTTTTGATTAACTTGATTAGTTTATCGATATATTATGTAAGTGAATAATTTTTTTTATTTGTGGCAAAAGCAAATTAAATAAAATCTGATTAAAATAATATAATATATATTTGTGTTATATTCCCACGGTTTTTACAGTTACGATCTACGACCTCTAACGTAACATAAAGGCGTTCAAATCGCACTCCAGTTAAATGGTGCAATAACGGCTGCCATTTAGCCACAATTTAACTCACATGAGGGTTTAATTATGCCACTTCACCTTCGGTTAGCCGTCGTCATATAATTTTTCCACTAAATCTATATATATTTACACCGTATAACACGTATTTATCTTTTATATTCACGCCGTTTAGGTTTTGCATTCACTTTTATTGTTTCTTTCCAGAACACGTTGTAAATTTATACGGTTAAAACATTAATTGGATTTGTGGTTAATAAATAGTGTATACTGATAAATAAAGGCCGGAAAATGTTATCTTAACAAGACAAAAAGTCACTATCTTTTTAAAAAGAAATATTCTTAGAGAAATATCTTGTTTTCATGGTGTTAACATCTCCAGAAATCTTCAGGCGAAATAGTGTACCTAAGACATATATCCGTTGCCATTGTTATTGAAGGCCAGATCGCTAGCGCGCAACGTCATATGAGGGAGTCCTCGCAGGCAAATGTTTTTATTTTATAGCCGAGGTATACATCGTGCAAAATTTTTTTTGATCGCGAGTTCTTGTAGAGGGCGATCAGAAGAGCATTGGCAAATAATTGTTACTATTTTTCATTTAACATTAAGTTTTGCGGAACGTGTTTTTGTTTGACTTTTCGACGCTTACATAGCCAAAACCGTAAAGTTTTTAAAAAAAATCTGGCAACGCTGGTTTTAAGTGACGAATATTTTATTTTAATTGTTAGTTTTAATGTAATTGGTTTAGTATTTCCATTCTCAGATTATTTTGATTCTTACTTCTTTTTAATTTTGACGTTATTTAATTTTTAATTTGTTTGTAATTTGCACCTAGTACTACACATATTTATTTAAACGCTGCTGCAATTGTCACGTTCGTTAGATTATTGTCGTTGTGCATTGACGCTGTCGCGTTCGTTCATTCAAAATTAATCATCATAAATCGAGTCTATAATAAGTATTTGCGTTTCAAATTGGCTCAATAATTTCCATTTCGAGAGACTTGGAGACAATGCTCGACGACCGCGTTTTATACTACTTATTCTATGTAGTACACATCTATGTATGTGCAATTGAATGCATGTACAATAGATAGATACGCTTGTAGTGTAGGTATCTGTGGAGAGCTATATCGGGCAAGTTGCAAAAACATGTATTCCCGTACAAGTCCCGTCCTTACGGGTCAACATAACCTTCTTCGTAACGCCAACTGCGATACTCATTCTCGATGTCTTTTTGTTAAATTTCCGATTTCACAACCAGATGGTTCACGTGGCGAATCTTACATTTCCAGATTTGTTGTAAAACAATTGCAGACGGTTGATGGGTTGCCTATATTGCAGAAAGTAAGTGAGGTTATGGTATTAAATAGTCGCCCTAATTATTGTTTCTTAAATCCAAATTTGAGTGTGGATTTAATTACAATTATTGAGTACAGTTTATGATTTTGAGTGTATTTTCATTGTTGTGAGGTGTCACGATTGACAGACGTGACTTCTTTGTCTATTTCTCTCCCCTCGAACACTCTATCGCATCATATCAACGTAATAAAATTACTAAATTGAATACCTACCACACGCTTTTCCTGTTTTCTGTTTCTTATTTTATTTAATTCTCGTAGACAGGAATAAGGGTAGAAATTTTTGTAGATCTGGATCCTGAATCTGTTCCTGCATTTTAACCACAGACATAGTAAGAATAGACTATGTGTTTTAATATAAGCTCGTCAGTAGCGTGCGAGAGACACAGAGCGAAATAGTGTGCTCCGCAGAGAGTGGGGCGAATTCACGCTATTGGCTGAATAACCTTTCAAACACGCTCTTTCTCACTCTCTCCTCAGCTTCAGCCAATAGCTTGAATTCGTCCCCCCTCTCTGCGGAGTATAATATTTCGCTCTGTCTCTCTTTACTGATGAGCTTACATTGGGACCCGCAATCTATTCTTACAATGTCTATGATTTTAACAATTAAATAGCTCGTATCGTATGTAAAAGATCCTAAACTAACTAGCCATGATTTATATTTTCTTATAAGTATCTGCTATAGATACCTGACCATAAAAATAACACTTTAGAAAATACAAATATTTCGAGTATTTTGCTTAAGAAAGAGACCTTACTCGACCGTGAATAAATATACCTACGTCCTTCTTTTTTCTTTTTGAAAAACTATTGTTGAAAAATAAACATTGTCGCACCACTGTTTACGTAATTATTATACTTTGTCAATTGAGTGTCACGTAGAAGACCTAAGCTAATATTTTTTTTTGGGTTTGTTTTGAAAATTATACAGTATAAAATTGAAAAAAAAACAAATTGAAATTATGACAACTAAGTACAATTTTATAATTAAATTTATTATCATTTTTGAAGAGACTTATTTCTTATAAGAAATACAAAAAATACAAAAATTATTTACGAGAAAAATAATTATAAATTATAAAACAGAATATAAAAAATTATAAAAGATTCCACAAAAGTAAAGCATACGTATTTTTTCAAAAAATTGAAAATACAAACTACCCTTATTAAACCAAGGTTTAAAAAACTAGGATGCACACATAGATGTCTGTATTTTTTAAAGTATAAAATAAATACTTTCCAACGCTTTGAATTTTTGTCAATATTTTGACAACGTGCCATGATGTCATTTAAATGTTTAAACTTCTCATTAGCAATTTGTTTTAACAGGATGTTCATTATTTTTGGGGCCATTTCATGCCGGAACAAATACACTGACACATTAAGTTTAAAATGAAAATGTTAAATAAATAAGTAGGTACACATAAAAGATAAAAGAAACGGAAATTTAAAATTATTTGGATTCTTTTTTTCGTCATGTGGGAAACGTTTTTTTCAATTAAGATAAAATACGAAAAACTTTATCAGTAATCACACTCCTAAAAACACTAAAATTATGCTTTCCAGTTTGCATAAAATTTACATAAATAAATAAATGTGTGGATACCTAATTAAGAGACCAGTTACTCCCATTAGTTTAAATCATCTTATAATTTATTAGTAATATTAATACCATTAATGGGTAGCAGTTTGTAATGTTCTGATAATAAATTATGCTTTTGATCTCGTGGTAGATTCACGAGGAGTGGAATTACAGATCCGAATCCCCTTTTAAGTAAGTATCAGAAAAACAATAATTCGTTATGGGACAGAAAAAATGAGAAGAAATTTTTCTGGTGAATGTCTCTTCCCCAAAAATCCTGGATCCGTCAGTGCTTTATCCCATAAAAAGTAGTGTCTGATAGTGATGAGCGAAACCAAGATAAAGACCAAGGCCATACTTATCTTGGTTAAGTCTTGGTCTTGGTCTTGGTCTTGCAAAAATAATCTCAGTCTTGGTCTTGGTCAGTCGAGTCTTGTTTTTGATCTTGCATATTCTCTAGGGGATTTATTAATTATTTTGGTAAAAGTCTTGGTCTTGTTGGGTTAGGTCTTGGTCTTGCAGAGTTAGGTCTTGGTCTTGATGTTAATTTATATAGATAGGGTCTTGGTATTATTGGTCTTGTTGAAGTTATACTATATTGGTCTTTTGAATTGACGACTTGGATGCAATAACTGTGTTTTTTATAAATTCTAACACCCTGTGAAAATTGTCTTGTTTCGTATAGTAGGATCATATCATGAATTTCAATTCCATTTTTTATTTTTTCTTAAAAATTTCATGACAGATATTACTGTAGCAACGCCTCGTTAGATTGTTTATTATCTTGTTTTAACACCGCCTAGTCATAGTGTAAAATACAACATATTAGTGTTAAATTGTTGACTGATGATATAGTAGAGACCCCTTGCATGATTGTGATAATCATCATTTATGTATTTGTAAAAAGTTATAAGACCTCCAAGTGTATGTATAATTTGTATAGGTACATTCAGCAAAAAGTACATTAAATAAAACTTAGGTAGGTACCTAAAGAAAAACTAACATGAACATGAAAATTAGTTAATAATCTCCAGTCTTCACTATCCATGAAATAGCAAACAATTATCGAACAAGTAGCAATTGTGCAGTGAGAAAGAAATCAAAATTGTTGTACATCAAACATTTTTTTAGGTATTTTTTATTAATTCATAATTAGGGTATGAAATACTAACTAAGTTTTTTCGTAATATAAAACTTTGAGTAAAAAACAATTTCCATATAGAATTTTCAGTCGAAAGTTTCCCCATTTTATATTATTAACGTTTCAGTCAGTCTTTCCAAATTCGTCTCTCTTGTAATACCATTTAAATAGTGTTTTCATATTTCCTTTTTAAGGGTGCAGTCAAACAGTTTTTCCAAATTTCTGCCTTGAATTTTTATTCAAACGGTTTTTTTGTGATTTTTAATCTAACATTTTTTTTAATTTTCCCTTTTTGAAGTTCTGTTTATGTAAGTTTCCTTCCTCTTGAAACTTTAACTAAACAGTTAGTTTTCAAAATTGGTATTTCAATCAAAAATTTCTCCAGTTTTAATGTTTTAGTGAAACAGCTTTTTCATTTTCTTGATGTTTCATTCAATCAGTTTTTCAGTCTTCCTTTTTGATATTTCAATCAAACAGTTTTTTCACCCTCCTGAAGTTCAAATTGGACAGTTTTCTAAATCTCCTCTTCGATTAAATAGTTTTCCACATTTCCCTCTTTAAGTTTCGATTGAGCAGTTTTCCCTCTATTGAAGTTTCATTCAAATTATTTCTATGGATTCACTTTTTGAAGTTTCAATCTAACAAGTTTTTCTTCCTCTTGAAGCGTTAACTAAAGTCAATAGTTTTGGGTATTTCCCTTAGACTTTCTATCGAAAGTATTCCCAATTTAAATTAAACATTCATCTCGCTCTTGTCCACCAATTCTCGCTTTCCACATTTTTAATTATAATTTCCATCTTACAATATTTTCAAATTTCTCTCATGAAGGAAAATGGTTTTCCAAATTTCTGTCTCAAAATTTCTATTAATTATTTACCCCAATTTGGTCAGTAAAGTTTTGATTAAACAGTTTCATCAAACATCCTCTTTGAATTTTTAATCTAACAATTTTTCAACGAGACGGTTTTCCCTAATTCCTCTTTTAAAGTTCCAATAAAACAATTTTTCCTAATTTCTACATTGAAGTAAGTATCAATCAAACGGTTTTCCCTGTCTAGAAATTTTATTCAAACTATTTTCATAAATCTGCATCTTGAAGTTTCAGTCGACCAGTTTTCCAAATTTCTCGTTTGATGTTTTATCCAAACAGACTTTCCATAGTTCCCTTTTGAACTTTTAATCTAACAAGTTTTACAAATATCCTATTAGAGGTATTATTCAAACAAGTTTTCCTTCCAAATTTCCCTATACAAATTGTAATCAAACAGTTTTCCACATTCCCATCTTGAAATTTCGATCGATGAGTTACACCAATTTGTCCATAATAATGTCGATGCAACAGTTTTTTCCAAATTTCTCTCTTGATGGAAAACAGTTTTTCGCAAAATCCCCATTTGAACTTTTATTCAAACAAGCATTCCCTTCTGGTAAAGCTTTTTATTAAACGGTTTTGCAGATTTCTCTCTTGCAGCTTCATTCAAATAGTTTTTCTTCCAAATTTCCCTCTGAAAATTTCAATTAAAGTTTTCCACATTTCCATCTTGAAACTTCAATCGGTCATTTCATTTTTCCATAAAAGTTTAAATGAAACGGTTTTTCCGAATTTCCTTCTTAATGTTTCAATCAAATAGTTTTTCTAAATAAATAAAGGATGTGATTCGAATTAAACGAGTTCTATCTTTCAGGGTGAAAAAGCAACGTACAAATCACTTCGCGAATATTGTATGTAGTATCTTGTCGCAGTACAGGTATTTTTTCTGGTATTTTGCACCCCCCCAGGGGTGAAACCTACGTAAAATGGAATGCGCAACAAAATAATATCGACCAGTTCATCGACTTGAGCAATTAGAACCCTCAAGGTCGTCTGATGTCCTTCTGATTAGACACCTGTTGTCGCCATCGTCTTATTATGCATATTCACATTAATAATAATAATAGTAATAAGTTGAATGCATCGCAATCGTCGCGCCGATTCCCTGGAGGAGGAAATCGTTATTTTCCATTTATACATTCGAATGATTTCAATATACTTATTAACTGTACGAGTGTAAGTAATAAGTAGGTACGTGTGTGTATTGTGTTTGCATGTGTATTTTATTGGCCATATGCGCCATTATGCAAATACAATAATGAGTAAACGCGGGCAGTTACGGTTACAGGTGCACATGGCGCGTTACGTCAACCGTAAACAGCGCTACCGTGCATCTACCCGTAGATGATCGTCCTTGCAAGGACTTAATCCATTTTTATTGGATTATGAGTCGATTCAGTGCAGTGGCGGATGTCGATGTGCATATCCACACGTAAATGCGAAAGTTTATAAGGTACGAGACACAATAAAGACGCTGGTAACGCGAATTCACATTTGTATCCTTTACTAAAAGTCACATAACGCACCTAAAGAAGTTTTCACTTCAAAAAAGAAAAAATTAACAAGCGACGCTTGAGGTCCACACCAATAACTTCACATACCGGTTTTGAGCTTCAAAAAATACAAAGGAATGTCGTAATACTTCGGTGTGTATTGCAATAGGTTACGGTTCAGGATGGGTGTGTATACATTTACATAACCCTCACCTTTTCCCAACATTTATATTCGCAATACACTAAGAATAACCGCTTTCAAAGTTTAAACAAACAAACAGTATCATGTATCATCTATAGATAAAGACTATAAATTATTCCGTATCTAATCTACAACAATAAACACTACACTATCCCAATATTTGAATAAATCAACAAACCACTACTACTAATCGCGTTTTACAATAGACGTGGAAGACAAATAAACGAAATGAAGAAGCTCAAAAACACCATGAAGGGGTTGTTTCCGCCCTCAACGTCTTGATCAGCATGACGAACTCTACGACATACGTTTTTTTTTTTTCAAGAAAATCGGATGGGGTAAGCTAATGTACATAATTACCGATTATTATAGTACAGATACTTAATTAATGGAAAGATAAATCAATAAATAAATTAGCCAATTTCCTTTTAATACATACATGCAAACTTGTCTCTTGACCCATCGTTGGTGTCTTCAAAATTTCCTTAAATTAATAATTCCGAAAAATATTGAACCCCAATTCTTTCCTTAATGTTTACCTAGATATGTATAAAGTTGTAATTAAAGCACAATAAGGGTTGATATTTTTTTATTCTTATAAAAACTGCCCACGTTTCGCCTATTTTAATAGACTTTATCAAGGTACAGGTAGGTTTTAATGGTCAAAAATCTGCCCTGATAAAGTTTATTAGTCTACTCCTATTTCTTTTTCCCACACATTTCCGCTTTGTAATACTTTATGAGGATAATTTCCTTTAAGAAAAAAAAAAATAGACAATATCGACGTCTACACGAGCAAATCAACGAAAAAGGTTATAAGCCAATGTGCCTTTCTGTCGTTAGTTTACGAAACGATCACGCTTAAGATAATAAACTTGTTCCGGACGACAAGGTCGTAGGTGCATACCTCCTTCGACATTTGCCTTTTATCGCTTCCAGATGTGTAAACTTTAGGGGTGATTTTTGAGAAATAGTTTAAATCTGGACAGTTTTATTGCCTTATTAAATGAGCCATAACTGCCTTCACATTTCCACAATATTGTTACAGATGTTTAGGGAATGTAGCAACCTGATACCTTTATTCCGTATAATAGAATTTACTGACAATACAACACCACCCCTATTTTATGAAACTACGTATTGGATATACTTATTGAATTTATTTATTATTTCGTATTAATAGTTTCAGTTATTTTAGCATTTCGAAAAAATAATCACTAATACCCAATTTTTTTTAAATTTTTTTTAAACGCCACCACTGGAATTTGGCAGAACCAAAATTAATAAACGGAATTTTTCAACTAAAAATTAAATTTAATGTTTTTAAAAAAATCCAGACGTTTTAACTAATGATTCTGGGCTTTTTCAACACATCTATTTAAAAAAAATAGGCATACTAAGTTGTGATATTGTTGAACCACAAGTTACTATTGAAGGATTCCTTTAAATTGTTACCTGATTGTCAGATTTAGAAAAAAATCCACAGATAATATGGATAGATTTGTCTGAAATCGTCTAGGGAGCGATATGTGAATTTTGTGTATATTGTATTGTTGGTTGCCTATGAAGGTCACGTGATTGTCGGACATTTATGAAAGCCTCGTCCCTACAATGTTAAAGCTTCATTTACGCACTACAAGCACCACGCCGACTAATTTGCATATAAATTGAACGCGTTGAAAAAGAACCCCGACAATGAAAAGAGTAGGTACACGACGTTTCATTGCAATAAACCATTAACGAGGTGTTGTTTTATGACACAGTTTTACATTTATGTTCATGTACATAATAGTACGTAGGTACTTAATAATTACACTGAGAATATTACAGAAAAAGTTTATTGAGTGTCCAGATGTTCTATCTTAAAACATTGAACTATAGATATAAAATGACTTCAAATAAGACACACAGACTCACGCTCTAGTCACCGGACAGACCTAATGTGTTAGCGGGAATGCATATGAATATGGCTGCGGTAGTTCCGTTACGTTACATACCCTGGGCCTTGTATTGGTTCTTAAGTAAACTTCAAAAAAAAAAATAACTGTTCTGGTTTGGTGCCTTTTCTTTTGTATCTTATTGATGTAATAATCGTGACATTAAAAGCAGTAAAAGAAATTGTTGTTAATGTCACTTGTTCACGTTTTGTACTACATATTTTTCTAAGAATTTTATGATAGATACTCTTAAGTGGACACGTTCTCTTTGTTAAAGAATTTTATGATTTCAGCAATAAACTTAACATTTTTTTATTACTATGACAAATCGTATATGCAGATGTGCTTTTATTGTTACTATTTATGTATGTATGTATGTGTTTGTGAGGTAGGTATATAGTCACGTACTTAATGAATATGATAGAAATGCGTCAACGCTAAATCGTGAATAAAAAAGATGAAATCAGAAATCAGCAAAATTATTATACTTACTAACAAGCAACGTAATAATCCCATTACGTGCCTGAGAAAATTTTCATAATTTTCCAAGTTGCTCAGTTATAAGTGCATACTTACAGAACGTTTCATATTAAGAAGCTCGAAATAAGCTGTTGACCATGACCACGATACGGAACACACTGAAGATACTTTATATATTATGTGTTATGTAAAATTTTAGGGAAAATTAAAAACTATGAGCAAAACATTTTTTAAGAAATTTTATAGTATAATAAAGAGTAATTTTCATGAAAATCAAAAATTTATATGTTTATAGGTCACTAGAGTATTTATTTATAAATTATCCTTGAGAAGTTTATGTGTGGTGGAATATTCAATTGCTAATATCAATGTTTCATTGTTAATAACACTAATTTATTGTTGTTAACAATATTTAATTGTTTTTTAATTTTATATTTCTTTTACAATATCAATGAAAATTTATAGTTAAGTTCATAGAATTTTAATTGTTTTTAAAAATATTTAATTGTTATTAAATATATTTTATTGTTATTAATAATATTTAATTATTATTTTTAATGATAAACCTCGTAATGATAATACAGAAGAATACCTAAATAGAAACTCAATGACTCTCATGTTATTCGATTCACCGTTTTATTTATCATTAATATCAACTATTTATCATTTTTTGCCATTTCTTTAATGTTATAAAGAACTGAAAGTTTTGTTGCTAGTACTGGTTAAAAATATTTGTTTTATTTTTAAGTATAAAGTTATATCAGAACCAATTCAATCAGATAAATCTTTTTTAAAAAATTCCAGCATTTACTAATTCTTTTTGGATCAAATTGCCGTTAATACACTTCGATCGGCACCTCAACGAAGTCGATATAGTTTTTTATTCGCGCGATATCGATGTCTATTTTTTTCGTCTATAAAAATATCGATTTACTCTTCTGTGTGAATTAAGAAACGATCACAATTTTATTTTAAAAAAAAATCACAATATGAGATTATCTGTTTTATAATTAATTTGTTAATATTTTATTCAACAGGCGACTCTAAATCCCCACTACCACTACTTCGATCGGTTCTAAATTGATCACAGGCTCGAAAGGATTATCTTACATCAAAAAGCCCTTCGTTATCGGTATTATAAAATTTCTTCTCTAATCACGAGTACTTTATTGATTTTTTAATCAAAAACAGCTGATGTATAATTAAACTGATTAATGATTTAAGTCACTCCCGGAAACAGCTTATTATTAACCGCACCCAATTCCGTCTCTAATAATATTTTTATATTTAATAAAAGCATTTATGTATAGATATCGTCACCGATAAAAAAAAACCTTGGCAACTGATTACTTAGAATTAAATCAAAATAATAATACAATTCATTATTAAAGGATTGCAGACTAAAATATTTAGGTACCTACTGGAAAATTTTCTCAGGTAGTTTTCCTCAATATTGAAAATATTTATTTATTAGGAGTTTGTAGTAGTCTTCCCCAAATTACTTGTTTGTGATAAAGAAAACTCAAGCTTCCGAGGGGTAATATGAACATTAAAATTTACACCCCTGACGAAGATTAATTTTTAGAGGCGAAACGTCTGTTAAATTTTGCACCCCAGCAAATCCCGCATGGCGAGGGTGAATAGCCTTCTTAGAAACTTAAATGCTGGGCTCTTATCTAAGACACAAATAAATATACGTAGATAAAATTTATCTGAAATGGGGGTGGTAGTAAGGGCCTCAGACTTGATATTGCAAGGGGTGGACTTTAGGTTTTTCATTACGCTACTGCATTAAGTTCCTTTACGTTTCGAACTGCCGTTAATTTTGCTAACTTTATGCTGCAATTCTGCGAAGCAAAGACTAATGAAGAATAATAACGTTTCTTATAAAGTGTAATTTTTTGCAAATTGTCGAATAAACGGTTGTGTAAGTGTAATTTAAAGCTACTCGACTTAGTGTTGCTCGATAATGGATTTTAAACGAGTCAGCAGCCGTTTACCTGCATTATAATAATTCTCAAGCATATCGAGGAAAATGAGGAATTAACACGCACTTATAACAGAAAATTCTTTTATAAAAGTTAAAAAAATTATATTAATTTCCAATTTTTGTATACAAAAAAAAAATAAAATCGAATTTTATGGAACTAAATTGTTATCCACTGAAAATTAAAAATTCGTTCGACACCCAAAATATCGTTTTACAATAAATTAGAAAAGTCTCTAACTGAGGAACTTTTACTAATCCCATCGTAAAGTATTATAGTTTTTACAAAAATCTGGGCTTTTGCTAAATATTTTGCGAGCTAAAAGGTCACCATTGAGCTTATAAAGTTGGTACTTTATCATAGAATACAGTGTCATAGAATCAAAGTGCAAAGATTGATATGTCACGCACCTCTACTTCCCCGAACGAGCATCATCTACACCTCCAGTAGGGTTGTTAAAGTATCCACAGCAATTTTGGGTTTGGATTTCTATGGAATGCTCTCTTCTAGTGATTTTATGAAAATAAGTAACGTGACGTTTTGCTTTAGACGTGGACACAGAACGATAGAAATTTCTTGAAAATTTAGGTTAGGTATATAAAAGTAATCATTTCAGTTTCTACTGAAGGGTTTTTTGAAAAATGTTCTCTCTCTCTCCTTGCTTAAGATCGTTAAAAACTAAAAAAGAATTTATGGGCTGTATTCTCTCAATGTGAATGAATTTGCCCAAGGAATGAAGACAAAAAATTCCAAATAATTAGGGGAAAGCTGGATTTTTGCATAAACTTTCCTTTATGATTATGATCAATAAATATCCTGCAAACATGTTAGGGAACGTCAAAGGTCACGAAGACTGGGTTTTCGTAAAAATAATTATCAAACCCATAAATTATAAATGAATCCCTTGGAACTTGGAAGTGAGTATGTCCATCCATATAGGTATTTTCAAGACATGTTTAAATAAGCTTTTGGTGCGTACGTTTTACATTAAATCGCCTCATTATAAAGCGTGTTGTCCAACAACAATAAATTGAGCTTTCAGTATGAAATTAAAAATAAATGTACGCCTTCGCACGTAGTCGATATTTATAGCGTTAATTATTAACCTCGTCGACGGTACCATCTGGCTTACCAAATAGACTGTAATTAATATAAAAATCACGTTTCTGATCTCTAACCTACACACGTAAACCTGTATACACATGTGTGTAGTCGTGTAGATAGTGCCTATCGACGCCTTTTCCAAAATAATGAAAAAATTTGGCAGAAAAATTGAAATCAAAACCGTATCAGTTTTATAAAGGGATTGGGGAGAAGCAAAGGGGCAATTTTGAAATCAAAATTTGAATTCACAATTCCAATAAGGGCATTTAATGAACTTTCTGGAACTTGAAAAGTGGTAAAGTCTTTAGTGTTCAATTCTTTCAGTGTTGTGTTGCAATATTTCAAAAGACGCCCTTTGAGACGATCTTTAAGCCTTTGGAATAGCAAAAGTCATTAAGTACTCAATTCCGAGTAATTAAGAATCTCAGGAATCCCAGGGATGTTGTTGTTATTATTCGTCAAAAAATCATCAATTGGAAAAACTAAAGTGTTCTTGATATATAATCTTAACGGGGTTGAAAATTTGAGATTTAAATGAAGAAGGTGAGACTTGAATCTTCTCCTTTTTACAGCATCTCTGTGGAACTTGAAAAGAGGTGTAGTCTTCAGTTACTCAGTTTCGAACCTTTCAGTGTTATGTTGTATAGTCTCCAAATGGTGTCCTTTGAGGTGGTCAATAAGTTTTTGGAAAATCAGAAGTACTCAAATTCGGGTAAAATGAGAGTCTGAGGAATCACAGGAGTGTTTTCTCTCTCCAAAAATTCTTCAATAGAAATGGGTGTCTGTTCTGATGATTCAGTTTCCATATATTCTTGATTTTTTGTCCCAATGGGGTTGAAAATTTGGATATTTAATGAACTTGGTGGGACATGAAATCTGCATCTTGGAAAGTGGTGTAGTCTTCAATTGGTCAGTTTCGATCCAAAAGTCTCAAAATTATGTCCTTTGATGTGATCTTTAGGACTCAACTACGAGTAATTAAGGGTCTCAGGAATTCCAGGGATGTTACTCTATTCGTCAAAAATGCATTATTTAAAATATCCACGTGTTCTTGATATTTAGTCTCAATGGAGTTGACAAATTGGGCATTTGACGAACTTGTTGGACGTAGTAAATCTTTTTTTCATAGAATTTCTGTGGAACTTGGAAAGAGGGGTAGTATTTAGTTTTTTGGTCAGTTTCGATCCTTTCAACGTGTAATGTTTTCAAATGACGCCCTTTGAGGTGATCTTTAAGCCCTTGGAAAATCAAAAGCCAGAAGTACTCAAATTCGCGCAAATGAGAGTGAGAAATTACAGGAATCTTTTTACTCCTAAAAACTTCAGTAACTGAAAATGTTGTGTAATTGATTTGTGGGATCTTCATGAGCTACATCGTGGGTGCCACTTAAATGGAAATCGATTCCAAGCAAAAGACTTATCATGCAAGATGATTCTATAGATATTGTACACTAATTGGTCGAATTTTAGCCACAGGTGATACTAAATAATATTAAACTCATGATTAGGATATACATCTCCAAACAGCAAATGAAAGTATCATATGTGGTAGGTACCTAATTGCTATTGCTAATTAAAAATATTTATTAATTGTTCAACCGATCTACGTTAGTTCTCTTCAGCATGGCTTAAGAAGTTCCAACCATTCAGAACCTCTTGTATCCAATAGGTGCATTGATATACCACCGCAGAAGTAAAAGGAGCGCCATCGTTGGCGCGCTGATGAGAACTAACAAGTTCGAAGTCGTAATGCATGTCTAATATGTTGACCACGTACATAATTTGTTTACGATTAGGATGCTGATTATAAACCTAATTTGTATACTTTTGATTATCATAAATGTTCCCAATTTCTAATACTTATTCCGAATTCGCTATACGTTTAGGTTGGGTTGAAACGTTGTTGTAACTTTTGACTTAAACTTACATGGAAAAAACATGTTGTAGTGGTTAGTGGTCGACGCCTACGGTTCTTCCTACACATCGATTTTTAACCTCATTATCAATTCAAGTCGTTTAGTGTCATTATGCACGGCCGTGTGGCTGTATTTTTTTTAATGTAACACGTTTATAAATAAAAAATCGTATGTCCCGGGTGTTGGCCACGCGTTTCGTCATTTTTTATTTCTTTCCTTTCATCGTAATCGGTTTGCGTTGTTCATTCATAGGTCCGTTGGCGACATACGTGACCTCCACAACGAAATAAATTATCAGTTTTCAGGAAACACATATTACAGACCTGTCCTCTTACAGCTGTCTAAAATTATGAAGCTATAAGATATTATAGAAAGTCGTTTATCTCCTGAATTAATTTCGTGTTAGTGGTAAATATTGAATAATATTAATTTATCGATTTTGAATTTTATTTGACCACTAAATAATCCAATAGGTTGTTGGAAAGCCTGTCCATATTATCGCCAATTTTTTTTTTCGTGTTGTTTTAAAAATGCTATTTTTAGCTCGTAAAGTTTAGTAAATAGATAAATTATTCTGCAAACCACAGATTTATTTCTATGATATTTGTATATGGACAAATAGGTACCTACAAGGATTAATTGGAGAGATATTATCAAATAAAGAAAACTTGCGATTATGGTAATTGTATAGATTTGCCTCCCCCCTTACTATTAGACCAAATCGGATTGATATTTTTTTTGGAAAATAAGGGAAGCATCATTTATTGAAATGGTATACTGAGTACTGTTCCAAACACCATAATATTGTAGCGAACGCGAGCGTGCTTGTGTGCGACCGGGTACGCTTGTATGCGTTGCCGGCCGGCTCGACTAGCCAAGGCCGGTGTCGGCAGTATGCGATGTGTTTGTGTACGTGTGTTCCGTACCTGCCTTCCAGGAAAGTAATTAAGCGGTTCGCCGAAAACGTAAACAATGTAAACAAACTTCGAGACTTTCTGGATTGTTCCATGATGCTATAAAAGTGGAAAGATGTTCGACAGTGAGTTAGTAATAAATTGACCGTGACAGTGGTAACAACCGAAATAAATCGACAGTGTTAGAAGTGAAAAGACAAATAAAAAGAGACGCACATAAGTGAGTGTTGTAAATAATTAGTAAGCAAAGTTCCGTAGATATTAATTGATAGTGTTTTTAAGTAGTTATTATTAAATCTCTACTATATAAAATTCTCGTGTCACAGTGTTTGTTATCGTACTCCTCCGAAACGGCTTGACCGATTTTTATAAAATTTTATACACATATTCAGTAGGTCTGAGAATCGGCTACTATCTATTTTTCATACCCCTTAGTGATAAGGGTTATCCACCCCTAACATTTTTGTTAAATTTTTTGAACACAAACTGTTTTATTAATTTTTTTATAATGTGGCATTAAAAAATACATACAACCCTAAATTTTCACCCTTCCATCACCAACCCCTATTTTTTAATAGTTGTTTTAGTAATTTAATCATTTAGGTGTGCACCAGCAAACCCTGCCCTTGGGAGGCGGGTACAATGTTGGAAGGGGCAGGCACTCAAGCTATTTTCTGCGCTCGATAACTGATCAATTAGGGATCCTTACTAATACCCGAAATTGTTAATAAACCCACGAACACTACAATATTTGGATTTTAGGAAAAGTTGTTTACTCTCCCCTCAAGAATTGTTTCTGGATCCTCTCCTGAAATAATGAACACCCTGTAAATTATGCAGCATAGTATGTATTGTAATAAACCGGGTATACTATTATTGTCATCTATCGGATTAACACGTAAATAAATGGATAAATTAATAATAATTTTGTAGCGGTCAATAAGTTCCTTTAAGATATATTTTGTTGGTTAATTTATTTCTCGTTAGAGAAAGAAAAGATGAGTTTTTTTAGATAGATAGAGAAAGGAATTGAAGGTCGAGTTCAGTTAGTGCTTGTTTGCCGATGATAGAAGAGGTAGGATTTTATATAGTATTTTATGTAAAAAAGAAATTAAAATAATTGTGCTCCGTCAAGTATTGGATTTATTATTCTATTAATTATGTTTCTCTTTATGACTTAGTTTTTTCGTTACAATGTTTGTTTGCAAAAGAATTTATGAAAAATCATTATCTTTTATTGAATATCGTCATTTTCTTTGTTCATCAATTCATGTTATAACTTGCAATCTCAGTTGAAACTTTTAAATTATTATTTGTGAATTTCTAAATTACACTGATTAGTTTTGCTGTGTATCACTGGCTCTTTTTCATGATTTTAAGTCCTTTATTTAATTACCTACGTCATATTTATATTTATGATTATGATATTGCTTACAAGTAAATTTTTAATTTATCAGATCTGCGGAGTATTCACGAAATTGTTTTATATTTTTGCGTCCCTTTCGGCTTTCTCTTTTGAGATAGAAATTAATAGTGAGGCCCAGATCGTATCCTAATTTTCAACTATAGCTGGGTTGCCTCCTGTATAGGACCTCAGTACCTTCTGGCTGTGCCGGATATAACGAACAAGGGTTCTTCAATTTTGTTTGAAATTTGAGTGTTGGATTTATGTGTGGAAGATTGGGAAGATTTATAGCAGGTTTTTGATGTATAAATATTGTGCTTATTATTATCATCATTTTTATTATGATAGTTGAGCGCATCAGAGTTGAGTTTCTATTTTTATATCTTCTAATATATAAAATTCTCGTGTCACAGTGTTTGTTACCGTACTCCTCCGAAACGGCTTAACCGATTTTTATGAAATTTTGTATGCGCATTCGGTAGGTCTGAGAATCGGCTACTATCTATTTTTTATACCCCTAAGTGATAATCCACCCCTAACATTTTTTTTTTAATTTTTTGGACAAAAATTGTTTTTTTAATTTTTTTATAATGTGGCATTAAAAAATACATACAACCCTAAATTTTCACCCTTCCATCACCAACCCCTATTTTTTAATAGTTGTTTTAGTAATTTAATCATTTAGGTGCGCACCAGCAAACCCTGCCCTTGGGAGGCGGGTACAATGTTGGAAGGGGCAGGCACTCAAGCTATTTCCTGCGCTCGATAACTGATCAATTAGGGATCCTTACTAATACCCGTGCGAAGCCGGGACGGGCCGCTAGTAAATATATATTTACATATTTAGTCATTTTCCTTTTTTGTCACTTTTTCTTATTATTTGTTGTTTTTATGAAATAAATTTCAATTATTGGTATTTTAATGATCTTTTATTTGTATTTTAGCATTTTCAAATTTTTACGCGAGTAACCGGTGCTATCGTTAGTTTTTATATAATTTGTTTTTCTTTTACGACTGATTTTTTTTAACTTTTTTCTTTAAGTAAATTTTGAAGGTCTGTTATATTACAGTATTCCTATATTATCTATCGACTCGTACACTGATCCTGTGTATATTTTCTGCGATTCTCTATCTTCGTATTGAAATTCAAACGTTTCCAACTAATCTGCTACTGATTCTTTTTTAACGTTCCTACGTTATCGAAAGACACGTGTCACGTCGACGGTTTTTATTGCATACTAAAAACGTTTACTTATCTCGCTGACCATAGATACCTACCTACCTACCTACCATTGAAATTCATTGGTTACATCCTGATAAAAGTGTAAGTAACCTAATTGACCATCGTCGAGAGTAAGACCCTGAGAAAGGAAACGATCGTTATTATTTGATTAAATGCAATGTTCATGATCTTCGATAAATTGCTTCAATTGATTGTAAATTATAACGAAATGCAATTCGAGTTGAATAGTCCCTATTTCGAATGATAAATGATAATAATTAATAAACATGAATGTAATATTTTTTACGGAAGATAAAAATTTAATAAACACGTTAAGTAACAATTATTTTCCAGTATTAAATAATTATATACAAAAACAAAAAAATTGTTGGTAATTACACAATAGCTTACTCCCCTCTCGACTTTAAAAAAAAAAAAACAAAAGTATGTTGTAGTTAGTCATGCTGATCAAGAATAGATACGTAGGTGTTTTTGAGCTTCTAAATTTTCAAAAAAGTCTTGTATTTGTCTTCAATGTGTATGTGTACCAACGCGATAATGACATCGTTTAGTAGTTGTGTTGTTGATTTATTTTAATATTGGGTGCATGTTGTATTTGTTATTTTTAGATTAGATAACGAACTATACATAGGTTATGCGGTAGTAGGTGTGGGTTCGTGTAAATGCACACGTCCACTCCTACACCATATAACCTACGTAGTACGCTAGTATAAGCATAAACAATTCCTCGTCAACCGTTTGTTAATCTCATCTTAACATAAACAGTATCTATGGTTGCAAGATTAATTAAACACAACAATACAGGTGCTAATGATGTCATTATCGCGTTGGTACAAACACACATTGAAGACAAATACAAGACTTTTTTAAAAATTTAGAAACTCAAAAACGCCATGAATGACTAATTTCTTGATCAGCATGATGAACTGTACAACATATTTTTTTTTTTCATCAAAATTTCTTAAGATTTTTCACATGAGAAAACAATGGAAAAAATGCAATTGCTGGTTGTTTTGTTCTGAAATATTTGCAAACTATTGCCATTTTTCTTGGCTGGTGCATACAGATATTTAATATCAGTAGATATTAATTTACTTTTTGTCTCGTTGGCACAAAGCAAATATATTTCAGATAAGCGAAAACAGATTGAATTACGTTGATTAATTGTAATGTTAAATTATACTTTTGGATGACAATGAAGCAGAAACAGTGGCCCTGATACTGATACATTACTGCACTGTCACTTATCGTATCTTATAAAACTATTCTATGATGTGGTTCTATGGGGTGGAATTGTACCATCGAAACAAATATTAGACATACACCAACTGAGGCAGATTATAAAACTGAAGCAGACGTCCAACTGAGGCAACGCAGGTACACCAACTGAGGCGATTTCTACATAATACCCTAGTACCTGAGCACACGTTAAAACTTAAATGCATCGTACAATGAAATCGCCTCAGTTGATAGTGTTTTAATGAGGGCCGTCTCAGTTGGTATATGCCCTAAACATTCGGAGCGCTGTCGTGCCAAATTTTTTACTGCGAGGCCGAATCGTGTCCTGTCTACCCTTTTTCAGTCAGGCAAAAGAAATATTTTTAGGATACAATTGCAATTACAAATATTGCTTTTCTATTACATTGTATGAACCTCAATCTCAACTAGGAATTATTATGTAGATTCTTTCTACAACTGTGTAAAAATATGAACACTGACGGACATTTTTTTTGTCTAGAAACCGTTATGCGTTTTACTGTCATATTTTATAGCTTGCGCATGTGCGACGTCCATTGTGTGTTCGTCATTTTATTGCCACGTTTGTATTACGTTATATTACAGTCATACCAACCTACCGACCTTTCTCGGGTTATGGTATGCTCCTTGTCAATAAAGAATCCTTCCATACATGCAGTAAAAGCACCTCTCTGTGTCTGTATGAGTATGTTGGCAAGGAAAGAAAAAAATTAAAGGACCCCCATTCAAGTAGGAACATTGTAACGTGAATATTCGCAGCTCTCTCTGCATTTGAATGTTAGCACCAATAAAAAAGAATATGCGCATACTCGTAAATATATTTGAAGAATAAACCGTGTAGATACATGAGCATATTTGTGACGCCATTAAAATGTTAAATACCGTCAATTAAGGAAGGAAATGTTATGGTGCGCTATTGGTTATTGCTGATATACGATTTGATTTGTGTCTATGGTAGTTTTTCTCTGTGGATGTCATCGTAAATCGTATTTGTAGGTACGTTGTATAGAATAACACTTACCATTACCACACTCCCTTGAAGAAGTCCTGGACAAAAATATCGAGTTATCTTATAATTAATTATTGATGTATCGATAATAATTATAGCAATTGACAGGGGCGGTTCATAAAAAGATTTATTATACAAAATAAACAACTTTTAAAAGCTTTTTTCACATTCTCTTATCAAATATATATACAAAAAGGGCTCCACGAAGTGAAAAATTTTTTAAGGCAATTGTTTCAATATTTTTATTGCTTCATTAGTTAAAAAATGGACTTTAATATTTTTCTCCAACGAGACCTTATCCTTTGAAGTGTTAAAAATACACTATAATTTTTTCAAATTTTTAAATTGATAATTAATACCATAAAAAAATTAATTTATATCAAGTGCTGACTATCAAGCAGCACGCGCATCCTGAATAGGTTACGGGGTGTCGTATTTTCAACGCTAAATTAAAATGAGTAATAATGGATATAGTTTCGGGAGTTTGGACTCTTTTATTGGAAATTTCCTCCCCTTTACGGAGGTTTTTTCCAATTTGCGCTATCACTTCTGGTTTTCGAGTCATTTACGAAAAACTAAATGCCTTTATTTTCTCATCCTAATTTATTTATAACTTTTGTAATTTTTTATGTGCTAATATAATATTTTAGTACATTATTTTAGACGTTATTCCGAATCCAATGAACCATCGCATGTATTTTTAGGAGCTTAAGCTAAGCCACGTAAGCAGTAGTAAGTAATACGAGTCCTACGTCCTCTCTTTTCGAGCGAACGCTAATACGTAACTGGCGATTACTGTTGCCCAGCTGCCGCACCGATTGCATTCGGGGTAGGGTCCTGGCAACTGATGATAATTATCGATAACTATGGATGGTTGCGATAATATTAAATAATTAGATCGACTATTTGTAATTTAGTGGAGACTTTAAAAATCTAGAGTGTTGGTGGTCCTGGGGTCACGGCCCCACTAAACCCTTTGTAAATCCGTCCGTTTCTTCTTAACCTCTCGAGTACTCCGCCCTTGCCCTAGTACGGAAGATGTACAAATTTAATTTTCTGTTTTTTCCTACTATTGTAATTATTAACTGTAAAAGATAATTGCTGTATTGTCTGTGTGTGGCACTAACGTTTAAATGTATTAACATATGTATGTGTTATTAGCTAACTATAATTAAGTGCCTAATATAGACAAAGAAAATTAAATGATAGTAAAATCACTTGACCATATAGTGCTTCTTCTTCTTATAAGGATTACAGTAATTAATTAGTAAGATATTATGCCTTCAAGAATTTATTTAATTATTTTAATAAAATTGTCTCTAATTTATGTAATTTATATTCAAAGTAACGTATAAAATATTTCATTAATTGATTGTTTGTTAAATTAAAAATTAAATTATGATTTTTAGACAATATCATATATCTATACATTTCCTAAATTTTTGTGAAAACCGCATCTAAGTCGGTTAAGGAATAACTGAGTTACTCCTACGAAAAACGTTTCTTTATTTTTTTATCACAGTTTTCGTGACGTAAGCATAGAAAGGCCAAAGAAGCATTTCGCAAAACAAATAAAGAATAGTAAAAATTATTTGTCATCAAAAGAATTTTTGAACGATTATTCCCTTGGCTACTACACTACATTGATTGACCTCGATGAATTACGTCACGTGTAAGCTATCGGGCCTTTACTCTCGTACTTGTACGGTAACCGTTCATTATTGACGAAAATGTTGGTCAATATCGATTCATCTGATTATTACGTATTATCAGTGGTAGGTGTGTGTGCAGTTGTTGAGATATTGATTTGAATACGAACGAAAGACCTCAACGTATACTTAATATATACGGATATGTAGTTGAAACGATGAGAGTTCGCATATTTTGCGGCGCTCCAATCAATAAATCCGGACTCACGTCTACTTTACTATCCACTGTATATGGAAATCCGTCGAGAATTGCAACGTACCTACTAATGCTGATGAGACTGCGATAAAACGTTTCATTTCAACTGATTCTTCTTAAAAAGTTCGCTCAAACACGCCGCAGAACTATTTCTATTTTATGCTTCCGCAAACACCATTCTCGAAGATTCTAGACGACTTGAAATCTTACAGTTTATAAATCTTTTGAAAAAATTTAAATCATTCTCAAAAATTCAATGTCATTTTCGAAAAATTAAGAACATTTTGAACTTTAACCAAACTTGAAGAATATGAAAGATTCTGGATTTTAGATTTTTTGAAGCACTTGGAAAAGTCTAGATCTTCTTGAAAACTCTGAAACTTTCTAGATCGTTGGTGGACAAACTAAGTCAGTTTACAAAAATCTAGACCATTGTCGAAGTTTCCAAACCAAACTGGAAGAATGTGGAACATTCTGGATCGTTCTAGATCATTTCTGAAACCATTCTCGAAACAGATGCAAAATTTTTAGATCTTGTTGAGAAATATAGACCTTTTTAGATCATTGTCGAACATTCTAAGTCATTCCCGAAAATATATAGAACGTTTTGAAACTTTGAAAACCAGTGTGCAAGAATCTAGAACATTCTGGGTCATTCTAGAACATTTTTGAAACTATTCTCGAAACAGATACGAGATTTTTAGATATTCTTGAGACATATGCAATTTTTTTAGATCATTGTCCAACATTCTAGGTCAGTTCCGAAAAATGCAGAACATTTTGGAACGTTCTAGATCATTATCGAACATTCCAAACCAACCTCGAAGATTCTGGATCGTTCTAGATCATTTTTAAAACCATATTTGAAACAGATGCAAAATTTTTAGATCCTCATGACAAGTATAGACCTTTTTAGATCATTGTCGAACATTCTAAGTCATTCCCGAAAATATATAGAACGTTTTGAAACTTTGAAAACCAGTGTCCAAGAATCTAGAACATTCTGGGTCATTCTAGAACATTTTTGAAACTATTCTCGAAACAGATACGAGATTTTTAGATATTCTTGAAACATATACAATTTTTTTAGATCATTGTCCAACTTTATAGGTCAGTTCCGAAAAATGCAGAACAATTTGGAACGTTCTAGATCATTCTCGAACATTCCAAACCAACCTCGAAGAATCTGGATCGTTCTAGATCATTTTTAAAACCATATTTGAAACAGATGCAAAATTTTTAGATCCTCATGACAAGTATAGATCTTTTTAGATCATTGTCGAACATTCTAAGTCATTCCCGAAAAATCAAAAAACATTTTGATACTTTCTAGGTCACTCTTGAACATTCACAACCAAACTAGAAAAATCTAGAACGTTCTGGAATATTCTAAATCTTTTTTGTAAGCAATCTCAAAACAACTGGAAGAGTTTAAATCTTCATGAAAAATCTAAAACATTTTAGATCTTTCTTGAAACGTCTAGAACGTTCTGGAATATTCTAGGCCTTTTTTGTATGCATTATCGAAACAGTTGAAACAATTAGATCAATCTAGACCATTCTAGAATATTCTCGAGAATTCCAATCTTTCTTGAAAAATCTGGAATATTCTAAATCACTCTCGAAAAATCTGCAGCAACATTTCCAAATTATTCTTGAATAACCTGAAATATTTAAGGTCCTTTTAAAAAATTTTGGAAAATATGTTTATTCAAATTTTAAAAGTTTCTGAAGAATTGAACGTACTTCTATTGAATAATAAAAAATGGATAAATAATTGTTAAATTGGGGTCAATAGCTCGCCCTTTACAACTTATTCAGTAACAATAACGTAACCGTCTGTACGTGAATCACCCTGTATATCGAAAACAACTAACTAATCAACATCGTCACGTATTTACGGGCAACTTTTTCTCTGAATACGGAAAATGGCAATGGATGGCGTCGTTGAACGAACGACTTCCTTAAAAGCAACAAAGCCAAGTTGGGTAGGTATAATGTGCTTTTCTTATCCGACGACGAAGAAGTGTCCTTTTCACGAAGAAGCGAGGCGAAATGCAAGTCCTGATCGGGAGATCGAATTCGAATCGTATAAACGAACGAGGAGAAAAAAACGCGTCAAACTATTCCCGATCTTCTCCGTACATGGTGTGACTGTGCAACCGCCGAACGAATCGTAAAACTGATTGACAGAGAAGAGCAAGAGCTGCTGATGCGGAGTAAGGAACCTGATAAGGAGGCAAACACCTTGCCTTGTAAGTGGTAAACTATGTATGTATTTAATACTAAAATAGGACGCCAAGAAATCTGTTCGGTATGAGAAATAATTGAAGATCATCATCAAATCCCGCGTGAATTGAATATACAGGGTGACACTAAGGCAATTCAAATTTTTTTTTCTTAGATGAAGTTACTCTCATAAAGTATTAAAAAGCGGAACTGTGTGGGAAAAGAAATAGGAGTAAACTTATAAACTTTATCAGGGCAGTTTTTTGACCATTAAAACCTACCTGTACCTTGATAAAGTCTATTAAAATAGGCGAAACGTGGGCAGTTTTTATAGGAATAAAAAAATTTCAACCCTTATTGTGCTTTAATTACAACTTTATACATATCTAGGTAAACATTAAGGAAAGAATTGGGGTTCAATATTTTTCGGAATTATTAATTTAAGGAAATTTTGAAGACACCAACGATGGGTCAAGAGACAAGTTTGCATGCATGTATTAAAAGGAAATTGGCTAATTTATTTATTGATTTATCTTTCCATTAATTAAGTAGATGCCTGTACTGTAATAATCGGTAATTATGTACATTAGCTTACCCCATCCGATTTTCTTGAAAAAAAAAACGTATGTCGTAGAGTTCGTCATGCTGATCAAGACGTTGAGGGCGGAAACAACCCCTTCATGGTGTTTATGAGCTTCATCATTTCGTATATTTGTCTTCCATGTCTATTGTAAAACGCGATTAGTGATTAGTAGTAGTGGTTTGTTGATTTATTCCAATATTGAGATCGTGTAGTGTTTATTGTTGTAGATTAGATCCGGAATTATTTATAGTCTTTATCTATAGGTAATACATGATACTGTTTGTTTGTTTAAACTTTTAAAGCTGTTATTCTTAGTGTGTTACGAATAAATGTAAACACACCCATCCTGAACCGTAACCTATTGCAATACTCACGGAAGTGTTACGACTGTTTTTTGTATTTTTTCGGCTTCAAAAAATAGGTTACGGTTCAGGATGGTCTTTCTACCTTTTCTAATACTCACTTACTTGTTCATTTCTCAATACTTTTGACTTTTCCTTTCACTATCAGTGTGATGCTGATTTTAGTGTAACTTATTGTTAATAAAAAAAAAACTGAAATAACAAAATTTCCCATCTCGTTTTGAGAATGCCCATTATTCATTCATTTTAACCTCAACATACATTTCATTTGAAAAAATTATTATGCACCAGATCTACAATATTACTCAATCCTTTTAATGAATGAAATCAAATTAAATATGTATTCCATTGGCATTGAGAGTAAACTATAATTATGTTATTAAATAGTCGTGACTCATTGTTACCTGTTCTACTGTCTACACACGCTTTTCTTTTTCATGATTACTGTCGATTTACAATTTATGTAGTTCAAAACGTGTGGATAAACATGTGAGCCCAGGACATCCCATTTTTCAAAAGCTATTGTAATTTAATACCTAATAGGCCGGCCATTACGTAAAAAAATAAATTATGGGCATTAAAAAAAATTGTCTTTAATTAGTATTCTAGAAAATGTTATGATTAAATGTGCAACAATCAATCTCTGGAAGTCTCTGAACCAAAGACGTGGATTGAGTCTTTTTTGGCCCTGAGGAAGACTGCAGTTTCGGAAATTTCAGTCTCTAAAGTCTAAGAGGAAGACTGCAGTCTCTAAGATTCTAATATTTAGGAGAAAAACTGCTTCAGTCTTTAAAATTTCAGTCTTCAGAAGAGAGACTGGTGCAGTCTCTTAGTTATCAATTTTAAGACAAAGATTGTCATCTTTAGGAGATAGATTTCAGTCTTTTGGGGGTATTTATTCCTATATCTAATATTATATCAAAAATTTTCCCACCCATTATACCACTCCTTTTCCTTATTTACTTCTGTAGTTCCCTTTTTCCATCTCTTCATCGAGAGTGACCATTTTTTGGAGGTTAATGCTCACTCACAGTCTCAATATCTATGGTCTTAAATGATTCTGACTGTTACAAAATTCAACGTGGGATTCTTCCCCTAATGCGCTTTAAAATTTAATTCAGATCTTTTTTCCAGACAATTAAAATCCTGTGCCAATCATTGTTTAATGTTAATTTGTTGTTATTTTTGTTACCCTTTTAATTATTTCACAGTAGGTCGTAAGTGTTAATTTCTACCCTTTGGGCACGTTTAGGGGACATTTTCAACAAACGTAAGTACCTAATTACAAAAATAAAATGTTGGTCGGTTAATGTTCTCTTCTTAAAAAGTTTAGCCATTTACTTAGTCATTACGTAAATTTGTTTTTTAATTAAATTGACATTAAGTTCTAAGCGCCTGTCGCCTATTTCTAGTTCAAAACATACCTTAAGGGCATTAATTACATCATTAAACTGTTATTTTCTGGGCAAGCTTTTAAAAATGGACATTTTCTTGTAAAATAGAATTACCAGGGGGGCATATGTCGCGTAGCTTTGTGTGCGTATAGACAGTAATTTGTTAGGTATTTTAACATATAGATAATTACCTAATGTTGGAATAAAACGCATTTTTTTAACGTTTGTCATTAAATTCCTAATAATCAGTTTATCGCAGTTGCTAATTAAGGTCAGTTAAACAATTATTATTTATTCCAGAAAAACATTTTAAATCATTCTAGAAAAATTTGGAAAATTTTGGAACTTTCTAGATCTTTGTAGAATATTCCAAACAATTCTCGAAATGTAAGAAATGATTTCCGAGCTTTGAGGAGGTTTTCAGATCACTTCTAAGTATTTCAAATTATGTATTATCGAAAAATCTGGAATATTGAAGATCATCATCGAATATTCGAAATCATTATTGAATAGTGAAAACTTGAAAGGAAGAAAAAACACTTAAATAACTTTCACTTAATTTTATTAAATTCTTAACGAATTAGTTTCAACCCACAAATATTTTTTTTTTAATTTTTTAAATTTAGTTTAATAGGTATTCCTTCTTCTGAAGATGGTCCTGTGGGTTGAAACAAATTTGTTAAGAATTTAATAAAATTAAGTGAAAGTTATTTTAAGTGTTTTTCTTTCTTTCAAGTTTTCATGATGATAAACTCAATCAATTTTTTCAAATTATTGAATAGTCTGGACCATTCTAGATCATTTCTGAATATTCCAAATTAATCTGAAACGTTCCAGATCATTTCTGAACATATAAAATCATTATCGATAGATTTAGAATGTTCCAGAACATTCCCAAATATTTCACCTTATTCTTGAAAAATGTGCCACGTTCTCGATCAGTTCCGAATATTCAAATAATTATCAAAAACTCTGGATTATTCTAGACCATTCGCGAAAAATCTGGAATTTTCTGAAAAATTTTAGATCGTTTTCGAATAATTTTCAAAAAGTTTGAAACATTAGACGATTTTGAAAATATTGGATCATCCTGGAATGTTGTAGAACATTTTGAAACATGTTCAAATATTTTGCCAAATCATTTTCGAAATATTCCGTCCATTCTGAGATATTTATGCTCGGATAACCTAGTATTTTTAAGAACATTTCGAAACATCTCTTCAAACTCTAGAACTTTCAGGAAACTTTGTGTAAATTTACAATCTTTAATTTACTAATGTACCTATCTTTTGTTGCAGGTGAGTCCAAAAGGCTTTATAAAGTGCATTCCTTCGGATTTAACAGGTTGAGGTAGGAATTGTTTTAAGAATAGAATAAGTCATTTTGGTTCTTTTAAAAACAGCGAAACTCACCTATAAATACCGTTGAAATGTAATTCAAAAACATTTACGATTACCTACTAGTCATCATGATTTTTCTTTTCAATAATTATACCTACTCATTATATCATAATTTACAAATTACGTTGGGTATTTATTCGATAAACTAATGGAATTTGTTCTTATCAAGAAACACACCAGTTTACATTATTGTTAACAATACGTAGTGTTAATGTTACGTGCACAGATACCTAAGACATGGGATGATAAATACAAAAATATAAGTACATGTATTTTCATGGGTCATTGCTTTTGAAAGTACCCGTTTATATGTCTGCAGTGCTACCATATACTGATAATTATATTAATATTAAAGAAATCAATCAATCCTTCTATGTATCTATGTATTATATGTATGCTCGTTTGAGGAAGTTAAAGCACGTGTAAACACAAAACACTCATTTTACACGCATGGATGGTCATATTTTATGTCTGTAACAGATATAGAATGCATGAAGTGTCTGTAAAGTAGGTTTACTACTTATTATATGCAGCCATTCCAGATCAAAGAGCTCAATGTGTATTATGATTGGAAATCGATGTCAAATATTCAGTAAAACGAAAAAGGAAATTATGTATTTTTGACAGATATGATCGAGAATGCATATTAAGATTATCATTTTTGAAATTTGTCCAAATTTTCCGATTTTCTTTTGTAATTAACCCGATTATTGTTCAGAAACTTTTGAAGAAAACATGACCAACAAAACAAGAAAAAAGTTAGGTACATACTAATATCCAGCATTCGTGTCTGGATTGATAGTCTTGAATTTATACAAAATCCCCTAAAAAAAATTATATTACAGGTTTTCTCAAATTTTTCAATTTTCCGGACAACTTTTCTAAATTTTCTTTTCCAAAAAAACTGTTTTCAAAATTGGTCCAGCCATTCGCAACTTATGCGCTTATCAAAACGAATAGTATTGTATTTTCAACCAATTTCAAAAAAGGAGGTTCTCAATTTGTCTTCATATTTCCCTTCTTTTAAATGTATGTATGTGATTTTAGTAATTCTTTTTCTTTTTCATAATAATTTTATTAATTTTTGACTTATTTACCAATATCAAAATATACCAAAATCAAATAGAAATTGTAAATTAATTAAGATACTCTTAATTAGATTAGGTTGGGTTAAGTTAGTGAAGCGTCCTCACTAACTCTTTCCATCATTAAAATTTTTAAAATAAGTACATTATTCAAGAAAGAAAACACGAAAGATCACTAAGAAACAAAAAAATAATTCTTTTTTATAATTTCGAAGTCAATGCCGAGGAGAAAATATACCAAGGAACTCCCCAAAATCAAATATGAAAAAACTAGATAAAGTTAGGTTATGTCAGGTTAGTGAAGCGCCCTCACACTACTTCTTTGGATTACAACTCAATGCACATTTGAATGCAATATCTCAAAACATTAGTAATAAGTTTATTATAAGATCACATTCCAACAAGTTTAAATTCACCCCAAAATTCTACTGATATAAAATTTCGTCGAATGGTTATTGGCTTGAATGTACCCATTTTTATAGAACTAAATGGATGAGAACAGTGAAATGTTTGGATCCCCATCATAATTCTTCTGGGGTTTTTCATGTTACACCAAAATAAATAAATATCCAAAATTTCATTCCTATTGAGCATGATATCAAGTTGGAATTATACTTTTTGTGCTACATTTTTTTCCACTGCTAATTCCCTTATTAATTTATACGCAAAAATTGTCCTTCCTGATCCCTTTTGCCTTTTAATTTAATTCATAGTGTTTGTCTTCGAGGCACATTACAAAAAAAGATTTTTTTCTCATTCTTTGTAGGTAGACAAAAATGACCAAATTCATTAACGTAGTTAGTGGTCGAGGGAGACAGGGGTGTGTATCTACAAAACTCATTTACCACCCTTGAAAATAGGCAATAAACTATTCTTGCAGAAGATTACCGAATTTAATACCTTAAATTATTATTAAAAATTTTTGTAACCCTTCACTTACTGTATTACAATTAATGGATATTGTAGCGAACGCGAGCGTGCTTGTGTGCGACCGGGTACGCTTGTAGGCGTTGCCGGCCGGCCCGAATAGCCAAGGTCGGTGTCGGCAGTGTGCGTTCTATTTGTGTACGTGTGTTCCGTACCTGCCTTCCAGGAAAGTAATTAAGCGGTTCGCCGAAAACGTAAACAATGTAAACAAGCTTCCAAACTTTTCTGGATTGTTCCATGATGCTATAAAAGTGGAAAGACGTTCGATAGTGAGTTAGTAATAAATTGACCGTGACAGTGGTAACAACCGAAATAAATCGACAGTGTTAGAAGTGAAAAGACAAATAAAAAGAGACGCACATAAGTGAGTGTTGTAAATAAATAGTAAGCTAAGTTCCGTATTAATTAATAGTGTTTTTTAGTAGTTATTATTAAATGAGTATATATAAATTGTGTTCCTGTACTTTAGTTTTGTAAATAAATTTTAATAAACCCACGAATAATACAATATTATGTATTTTATCGTTCCACGTGAATGCGATTTATTTTTAATTTTAATACGTTAATTGTGTCGTTTGTTTTAAAATACTTATTGATTAAAATTTTCTCTGTCAATGATATAAATATAAATAATTAATAGAAATAGCGAACTAAAACGGTTACTGACTTAAATATTACACTCCGTTTAGTTTATTTTTTTTCGTGGCCTGCGTTCCAAGCCAATCTACACCTGCATATTGTGGACAAGCCTTTGCGTCTTTCGTATAAATTTGTCAATAGAAAGGGAGTTCCGTTTCTGACATTTGCAATGCAAACACATTCTAATTCCCCATTCCATCTGTTACCGGGAAATGACCGTATAGTAAATAAGTCTTGAGATTAGAGTCCGTAGGTGGATACGTAGATATTGCGTTAATCAATCGTTAATCTGAATGTTCGGCATGGGAATTTACGATTTACGCCACTCTATTGGTATAAAGTCAATTTTATAATTTTTTTCATATACTTATAAATAAAACGAAAGGTTTCAACAAAAGAATTTTTTTATTCAAACTCCACAATTGTTTCGGCCAATGGGCCATTTTCAAAGAGTACATAAATTATTACTATGTGCACCTTAGACAGTTTAAATTTTTTTCATGTAAAATATTATTGGTAATTTTGGTGTATAATGGAAGTAAAAGTAGGATTAGAAATAGTATCAAAATTGGGGACGTAAAACTTCAATAAGTTTCATATTTTCAATATTGAGGAAGTCAGATAAATATTGACCCAAGATTGTGTTACTTTTAACAAAAAAATTACTTTTTAAATTCAAGTTGAGTCAAATATACACAAATAAAACGATTGATAGATACACAGCTTAAGATATCTTCATTATAAACACAGCAACAACTGACCGTTACCATCGTTATAGAAAGCCAGAGTGCTTGCTGATTTGCGGCGTAATATACGGAGGTCCTCGTAGGGAACTGTTTCAATCTAATAGCCAAAAAAAAAATAATTTGCACGATAAATACCTCGGCTATAAGATTAAAATAGTTCCCTACGATGACTATCATGTATGACGCTGCGCGTTAACGCTCTGGTCTTCAATAACGACGGTAACGAACTGACCCATTTTTATGACATTTTATCAGTCGATACTAAATTCACTACAACTACTAAATCCCCAGCGGTTTCACGGCTAGAATATTTTTATAATTTAAATAATGTCAAATTCCAAAATGAAAATGGGTCAATGAGCGAGATAGTTAGAGAGAGAACACGTTGGGGTTTCAAACTAATCAACATCTAAAAGGAAAAAATATGTGTGGCACTCGGGGACTGCTGCGGTAAAGCTATTGCATAGTTTATCAACTTATGTAATTATAATATTTATGCAATAATTTTTTTCTTTGATATTAATATAACAATAAACCTATATACTTTCTCAAAAACAGCTGCTTACGTATTCGTCCGATTTCGGAGCAGCTCGTCTCGATCCGTGCGAGCTTCGTACAGTCTACACGCACACGCCGCACCGCTCTGCCGGTCGGAGAAGGGGGTGTTAGGTTTTTTCGTTACGGAATTTCTTGATTCGGTCGCCGCGCTCAAAGCCCGCGATAAAAGCTATGCAATAGCTTAATAACTAAACGATTACTAAGAATTTGAATTGTTTGAAGGGTAGATTCCAACCGAAGATTCTGTCAGAAGTGATTTTTTTAAGATTCAGTAATTCCTGCATTTTATATCTAGTTATCTAAATTTTCGTGATTGATAAAATGGAATATTGTAGTGTTCGTGAGTTTAATAAATTTATATTTAAAAAATTATATACAGCAATTACAATTTATTTAACTCTAATTTTTAATTAAACTTAAAACACTAACTACACTATTTATTTACACTTTAATACAACTATGTGCGTCTCAATTTATTTATCTTGTCCCTACTACCACTGTCGATTTATTTCCTGTCACTACTGCCACTGTCAATTTATTACTAACTACTCGGCGAGTATTTTTATAGTATCCGTATTAGTCTAGAATTTTCTCGAGATGTTTCGAAAAGTCCGGAGCTGTTTACTATTCCGTGAACTGCTTAATTGCTTTCTTAGAAGGCAGGTACGATATACACATTTACAAATACGACGCACACACTGCCGAAACCGGCCGCGGCTATACGTACCACGTACAAGTGTGCCTTATCGCACACAAGCATACTCGTGTTCGCTAAAACATGAAAATTGGTCAGTGGTACTCTCATGCAACGCTTTTCTTTTACCAGCAACATACCTATTCCCCAGAAATAGTCGAGTGGATATTTTTTTATTGAAAACCGCACATTTTCTGCAACGACAAAATTATATCCGTTTTTATTGTTTTTTGTATTTTCATTCGGACGAATTGTTTTTTGGTGTTCGAAAATTATTCCCAAAAGTCGTTATTATTTGGTCAACCGCTGGAATGCGAGTTCATATCGGTAATGCAGAGAAACAATCTTGGCTTTGGAATTGAATTGTTCATCCGTAATCGTTACAGAACCAATTCGAGATTTGTATCCAACGATGCGAGTCCAAGTTTTAAGCAAAAACGGCGTTGCAGACCACAGAATGTTACTAGTTTTTACTGTCACTTACTTGGAACAAGTACATAAGTTTACCAGCGCATTTCAAATTGTACATAAATAGGTACCTATCGTCAAACAAAATTGACACATTTGGAAACAATTTGTATTATTTTTAAAGCAGCAAGGATTTAGTTTTAATTTATTAGAAATATGCGGCTTTCAGATTTTTCTCTTCTATACGAATTACTAAAAGTTTTAAAAAATCTACAAAAAAATTTGGTCACCCATACAAAATCATGACTGCGCATACCATTACTTAACCTCGATGATTGATAACGTATTTTAAACAAAGACTATATTTTTTTATGATTTAATTATAAATGTATAGTTTTCAGATTTTTCCTTGTACGTGTAGTATAAGACGAAAATATTACTTGCCAAATTTCATCCCTTGAGAATGTCGAAATATACGTTTTTTGGGGCATAAACGGCCGTATCATTTTTTTACGTTAACTTAGAAGTTTGATTTTTTCACAGCTTCAAGGGACTATAGACCTGAGTAAATGGTTTTAATTTTAACTCGAGACCTCCACGCGTTCCCGAGATATAGGGTCTTGACTGACAGACATATAGACATACCTAAGGGTTCCGTTTTTTTCTTTTTGAGCAACAGGACCCTAAAGATAAAATTTTTTTCGAATCAAAACATTGAATCAGGTTCCATTAATACAATTACATCAAAAGCAGTTTAACAATAAATAATACGTAGCATGTGCCATTATGTCTAGATTTTTTTTTAATACGTTTTAGGTACAATTTATAACAACTACTGTAAAATACATAAATGTAAAATATAATTAATTGGGTCATATTGCAGTAATTTTTAAAAATATCTTAATTTATTGCTAAAGTGTGGTCTAATGTCCAGAAAACGCGAAGTTTACATTTCGGTTGAATTTATGTTTTCTGACATAACATTTAAAAGCACTAAAACTATTTTTTAAAAACAAACTGCTGTATTAAATTAGAGCAAAGGTTAGTGATTCTATTTTGTTGGCACATTTTTTTTTTAAAGTTTGGTGTTGATTGTTGCTCGTGTATTTGCTTGCCCAACAATTTTCTGATAAGAAATGGCTTTTCTGACTATGTTTCTAAATATTTTTCACATGTTTCACTGACTTTTAATGAAAATTAAAATAGTTTCTAGAAAATATCTTCGCCTTTCGAAATGTCTTTAGAAAATTGAAATTTTTCAGTATTTCTATTATTTCACCATTAAAAATTATCAGGATTCATTTTGTTAGAAATTTCATTCTTTACAATTCGTTTAGTTACATGAACGATTTTGTGTGATTAATTTTTAAGTTATCATCGAAAACTTAAAGAAACTCATTTTTTCGGTGTTCTTTGTTTATAACAAATTAATGGATCACAGTCACAGGTGAAAATATATTTTTTTGTACTGCTACACTTTTTTCATTTGGACATTTATTTAAAATGTAGCACCTTTTTAATGGCTACATTATTACGACACTTTTTTGGATTTATCATATAATTTCTATCTTCTTTTCGGACACACTGTATACAGGGTGTTACTGATATAACTGCGGATATTTAAGGAGGTGATAGGGCAGTAGATAATAAGAAAATTAAGTAAAACTTCGCAGGTCCTAAAGTTTACCGTTTTCGAGAAAAACGTATGTGAAAATACAGGCAAAACCGAGTACGGTCCTGTGTAAAACGTGTCCTCGATTGACCTGGTCGTGTGTAGTGGCAACGCTGTCTTCAATCAGCTGACGGTGAATGAGGTTACTCGGTTACTGTAACGTAAACAAGTGTGTTCGAAAATGGCGTTTAGTTCATCAGAATTTTGTGACAGTTGCCAAATGTGTTGCTTAAGTCAAAGCGAAAACGCACAGGACCGTATTCAAATTAATTCATGTTAAGATGTTTTTCAAAAATTTTGAAATTTTTTTTGTTTCTTCACCGCGCTGCTGTAGTGACCATTCGATTACATATTGCATCTAGTTGACACCCTCCAAAAATCCGTATTTATATCAGAACCACCCTGTATTTGAATAAATGTTCAAATATGGTTTATCCTTAAATACTACTAAATTAACAAAAGGAGGTAGAATTAATTACCGACTAACTCGAAAACATACCTACAACTGACCCTTCTGTTGAACAGATGTGGCAGTGGACAATATCGACGGTCTAAATTACAAGAAAGAATTTCCTTTGTGTACCGTCACGGTTCTGACTGTTTATATTGTATCTAAATACCAATAAAATACAATATTTTAAAGTAGGAGCAATGAATACCACATAAATAAAACAAAATATATTCTACAATATAATTATTTCAAAAAAAAAAAAAAGAAAGCGAACAATTGTCTAAATATTTTAATCATAAATAAATATTTTCGAACTACAATCGACGTATCGACTTGAAAAACAAAACGATTTGCTATTTTGATTGCATAATTCCGCCCCAGTTGTGTACAAAAAAAAAGAATAATTTGTCAAATAAAAATTTACGGTTTACTGAAAAAAAAAATGGAAAATGAAGCAAATTTGCGATTAAAATCTGACAGAAACACATGTCATTCGAATAAGTATAAGTACAACGTTTCGTTGCACGAACAGGTTCCATCTGTCCACGAAATCTTGACAAATTCGATTTTACGTCCGATCATGAAACGAAATGATGTGGCATCTCGTCCATGGACCATTGTTGTTACAGTCGACAATAAATTCCGATTCTCGTCTTAAATTAAATCCATTCTGTATGGCTCCGAGAATTACTGTCATATTCACAAAAAAGAGTGATAAATAATCGAATTATTGCTGTTGGGTTCTTAAGGGACGCGATGTAATATAAATTAGTGAATGCTTACAGGGACGGCTTCGGATCGGTTTAATTTAAACTTCCGTCGTCACACTTTCGTACGTTGTGAGTATTAGAGCCAAAGGCCACGGAAGTTCCAATGGTAATTAAAACTAGACGGTAATTGTATGCTAATTTGCAGACCATTGTGAAAATAATTATGCGCCTATTAAATGTCTTCGTACTTACACATACATATATTTAATTTTCTAAAAACAATAGGTACGTCAACTGTTCTTTTAGAAAGTACATTTCGATATTAAGAACCATTAATTTTTGCTTATAATTTTATGTTTATTAATTATTACAACAATTATTAATTATTACAGGAAGTAATATGTAGCTATTGTAACTACGTTTGTTTTAAGTATAAATATAAATAAATAAATAATTTTCTGTTTCATCTCAATAAATTAAGTCTGCACGTTTTTCATTTCATTATGAAATTCAGACTAGGAAGGATAAAGGACGCATAATCGTTGACTGCAAATTGTGATATTTTGGCACCAAACCTTTTAGTTCTATTAAAAAAAAAAAAAGAGTTAATTTTGTTATTTTAATTCGTGTTATTGGAAACGTTTTGAAGAAATCCATGCATGAATATGAATAGTTTATGTTAGAAAGTAAACAATTATTAAGAAGAAAAGTTGTTTTAAATGATAAATTATTATTTTTCAATTGTTTAATTACAAACAACCGAATGGGAATAAATTTTTGCATTTTATTAGATAAAAAAGATGTATTTTTTTATTAATGTGAATTAGTCGCACTGTTTGACGAGATTAAAATCAAATTTGATTGAAATTTGATCCATTTGTTCGTCTTACCAAAGAACTGAATTCCAACCTCAAAAAACGAGATTTTTTGTCTTTTGGCTATATAACTGCGTGTTTTTAATGGAATTTAAAAATTCTTGCACCAGCTTATAGTGAACTACAAGACGTATTAAATCCAAAACATATTAAGTATCTAATTAACGGTAAAACCTAACCTAAAAATAAATTTTAAAATTTCAATGTGGCCTCAAAATTAATGGTGTGGGCGCATTTTTTTCTTACTAGATTTAAAAGTTTTGTTTAGTTTAATACTATTAACCATTTTTTTTTCAGATATTTAGAAGCGGTGAAACTATAAAAAAAAAGAAAATTTTGATGATTTAGGGGCGACATTACACTGCTTACATAAAAATAACCTCAAAAACGTATACAGTGACCTAAAAGAAATCTAAGTACCAATACTCAGTTCGGTTCATATGCAAAATAACAAGGATAATTTTTTTCGATGAAAAATGGCCCTTTTTGAGATTAACCTTGTACCAATTTTGCATGCAAATCGAACTGAGTATTGGTACCAATGGTCTTTTTGGGTCGCTGTACACGTTTTTGAGGTTATTTTAATGTTTGCAGTGTAATATAGCCCCCAAATAGCCAAAATATATGTACATATTAGGTAAGTTCCACCCCTTGTAAAAATTTGAAAAAAAAAAAATGGTTAATAGTGTTAACCTCAACAAAACTTTTAAACCTAGTAAGAAAAAAATGCGCTCACACCATTAATTTTGAGGCCACATTGAAATTTTAAAATGTATTTTTCGGTTAGGTTTTACCATTAATTACGTATAATATACATATTTTGGATTTGATACGTCTTGTAGTTCACTATAAGCTGGTGCAAGAATTTTTAAGATCCATTAGAAACTCGTAAACAAAAAACCAAAAAACAAAAAAAAAACATTTTTTTTTGAGGTTGGGAAGCCAATTTTGTCTAGGGGATCTTGGTCTTTTGACAAGACAAACAAATGGACCAAATTTCATTACATTATCCAGCTAAATTCTGTGAAAAAGTGTTAAATAAATTTTTCAAGCGATGTTCTTTCTCCTGACCTGCACTTCGTGGAAATTCATCCAGTCTTTAAGCTCATTATGTATATTGTTGAGTCCGGTTCTGTGTTCACTTGCATTTTCGTCGGTCGGTCGTCGACGAGAAAAATAACACAAAAGAACATCTGTGCAGCCTACATCACACCTTACAAATCGGTCTCGCAGCCGATTCCGTCCTCTATTCACTCCCGTCTTAACGACTATTCGTAATCTTGTAGCAACAACACTTCGTTTACGGTGCATGGTGTCTAACCTGCTGCGAAAGACCATATTTTATGACGGTCGATGGTTCGTTCTTTCTGGTCGAAACTTTTGATAAACTGGCCTCTAACGTATTCTTCTATTTTCTTCTCCTTCACCCTCGTTCTTCGGTTCTTATTTCGTTAACTTAATCTCCAATTTATTGTTGCATTTCTATAGATACTTTTCTATCTATGAGAGACTCTTTAACTGGATATGTGTTTTGTATGATTTTTTCTAAATGATTATGATACATTTTTATTTCTGTTTCACAATTGACTAATTCAATCATTTATTTGTTAAAAGAAATTTGAAAATTTACTGTTTTTGTGACCATAGAAAATTTCGGTTTTGAATTTTTAAAAAAGGCTTTTCATGCTATAAATTATTTATTTAAATTAAAATTCTTATAATCCTATAATAGGTTTTATTTCTAGGAATCTATTTGACGAAAAGAACCAGACAGACATATCGATATCTATCAATTTGTTAAACTCTAATTTCTTTGAAATTTATTTATTTATTTATTACAACTTTGATATATATTTTTTTTGGTAGATACCATTGATAGCAGTAACAACAGTGGATTATAGAGTTTATCATATAATTTTACAATTTTATTTTTCAATTATTTTATTGATAGGCTTATTGATGGAGACATTCTGAGAAAGTTAGAACAGCAAAAAAACCTTGAATTTATTTATCGAAAAACTACCTACATCACAATATATTAAAACTTTAAAAATGTCTCATTACATTTAATTATTTCTTTTGTTGCAATAATTCATTAAATCTGCATTTGTTTATATTAAAATAGTTGAGATACTATTATTAATAGATTAATGGATTAATTTTTTTGGTCAATATCAAACTTGGAGAAATAAAAGTACTTAAGTAGAAGTTCCTATAAAAAAATGAGAACTTTTTGATGAATAAAAGATTAATTTTTAAGCAATCAGGATTTTTTTTGAGTTGCTTGGGTTTACAATTTTATTTTTCATGCTTTTTAGGGTTCCGTACATTTGAAAGGAAAAACGGAACCCTTAAAGGATCACTTGTGTCTCTATCTGTGAGTCAGTCACTCTGGATAATAAAGTTGAAATTTGATGAAAATACGAAATTTTATGACCCAAACACAGACGTGTAACATAAATAAAAAAAATTTGAAAATCAGGGTCAATATTAGATGGCTAAAAAAGTTTTTATTAATTTCAAAATACATAAATAGTTTTAGAGTTGGTAATTATTTAGTTGGTAATTATGTACTTTTTGACCTCATCCCCCTAGGGGGTTGGGGTTGCAGGGGGTGTTTAGGGGGGCTCTTTCGAATATAATTCCGTTGGAATTAGCCGTCGGTCACCCCTAGAAAAAAATTTATGAGGGGTTGAAGTTTTATAAAAATATCATATTTATCAAATATTTAGAGGTGGGGGATATATTTCTTATTAAAAAAAAAAACCGTCGTAATAATTTCCTGTGTTTTGAAATAGGTTATGGTAGAGGGTGGGTGTGTTTACATGTACATACCCCACACCCCAAAATTTTAATTTAATAGTTAATTTGGTATTTGGTTAAGTTAGGGTACGGGGTGTGGGGTATGTATATGTAAACACACCCACCCTCTACCATAACCTATTTGCAAGACCCAGGGAATTATTACGACGGTTTATTTTTATTTTTTTTTTATAAAAAATATATCTCCGCCACCTCTAAAATGCATTTGATGCACTAAAAAAGTTTTTCATATACAAGAAATTTTTTGGAGCAAATTTTTTATAGGTATTTTATTTTTTTTTACTTCTCAATAATATAATTTAATTTTTAAATATTTATGAATTTTTGATAAATATGATATTTTTATAAAACTTCAACCGCCCATAAAATTTTTTTTAGGGGTGACCAACGGCTAATTCCAACGGAATTATATTCGGAAGACCCCCAAACACCCCCTGCAACCCCAACCCCTTAGGGGGATGGGGTCATTAAGTACATAATTACCCGTTTAGTTTAATGCCGGAAAATTAATTTTCTTGAAAATATAGTGTTGTAGAGTTCGTCATGCACACACACTCAGCCTCTACCGTAACCTAATACAGATATAAACACATTTAATAGTTCTTTATCTAATCTATAAATAACAAATATTACAAACGAACTGTACAACATACTGTATTTTCAAGAAAATCGATTTCTCGGCTCTAAGTTGAACAATTTGTACCATCTTTTTTAGTTACTACTGCAGATAAATTTAAGTTAAATCTAAAAAATCATGAGACATCTAACATATTTATTATATGGAATCCTCTCTGTATGAGTTCAATCCACACCCGTGTCATATTTTCATTATATGCGACGCAGTTTGAAATGGTTTCTTTCGTGAAATCGATTTAAACTTATCGCTGTTTTTACCAATCAATAATAACAATTTCTGTGTACGTTTTCTCGTTCATTTGTGCCTATTGTAAAGCCACTTCTACGTACCGTACCTACTTCACGGTGATAACGATAACGAAATGATTTGTAAATAATATCAGATCACAAATTCTATGAACAATCGATAAACATTCATTTCAGTCGATGTACTGAACTTTATGTTTGTTTTGGTTCGGTTTATTATCGCTATTTTGTTGCCTGTTGAAACGGTGTGTGGGTTACTCACTCTTTCTCAGGACAGGAGCTTGACGAATCAAAAATTGTTAACAACAGAACAATAAATGTACTTAATTAAATAAATTTACATACGTAAATAAAAAATTGAATGAGAAAACAAAATAGTAACAAATCAATCAAGTGAGCAAAACAAAATTATGTAATTTCGGCGCTAAATCTAGTGTGCGTTCGTTCCTTGTAGTCAAATAAATGCTTGAGAATCGAGCAAGCGTTGTAACTTCCGCGCATCTATCCCAGCCAGCCGCGATGGATAGATAGCTCGACATCCTCGGCACAGCATCCTATCGAGCGGCGCGTCACAGGATAACAATAGGACTCGTCGATCTCCCCCTCTCCGTCGTCGTGGCTAGAGCGCTTGTTTTTTCACGGCCTGCTATAACAACCTGTAATCTGTGGGTTGTCCTCAGTTCCGTCCACGGCTGACGACGTAGCAGGCGTTGGTTGGAAGTGGCGTTCGTCAGGTGCGCGCCGACTGCGATGCGATGTATATAGTGCAGCTCACGCGATCGACTATTTCGGTGAACGTTGCCAGCAAACTCGAACTGGACGGTGGCTGATCGAGCTGAATGAACACGAATATCAAATAGAATGATGTAACGATTAGTTAATGATTTTTCAATAAAAATTATTTACTAATAATAGTGTCCATGTGTTGAAGAGAAGACGATTTCATCTTCCAATAAGTTTAAAAGTGTTGGGAAACTGTGCGAGTTTTTGAAAGACAATAATAAAAAAAAGCTTTATTATCTGTGATAAATTTTACATGATTATTGATTACTTAATAAGTATACACCTTTTGGTACAAAATGAACTTGTTTTTGTGAAAACGATTTTATTTGTGTTTCGTTTTAAAGCCAAATTGTTAATGTGATACGTACAAGAACATGTCCAGGAAAAGGAACAGAAACTTGCGCGCCAAAAAACCCGGTATGTCTTTTAGTACCTATTTAGTAAAAAAATTATTTTGCGCCTAATTATAAGAAACAGATTCTGTTTGGTATTTTGTCTGTAGCTACATGATCCTACTGTTTGTAATGTAAAATTGCAATAACGATCGGATATTCTTCAAGGATGCTGTAATGTGGGTGGTTTGTGTGTGGGTATTAAGGCCCTTGGCACATGCATGATGTGTAATAAGTACCTACTTACGCAACTGTGAAGTATTGGTACAAATAAGGGTACGGGGTATCCTATTTTTTTTTTTTTGAGCTGTAACAGAGTATCTACATTTTGCCACTGCTTTACAACAACTTATTTAACAATCTTACCTTTCTATGCTTATCTTTTAAAGAATCTACCTTTATTTTTCCCTTATTTTCTCCTCGACTACTCTCACATACTCGCATATATTTCTTCGCACAAATCACGTGTCTAAACTTCTTTAAAAAGAGTTTAGCTCCTACCGGGATTTGAACTCACAACCTTGTGGTCGCCAGCCTGTAGCGCTAACCGTGCAGCCACTGCGCCTCCCTGTTTTTTAATTCGTTGTTATTGTAAGTAATAATAACTACCGAAAAAGTGCGAGTCGGACTCGCCCAAAATTGTTCAGGAAACGAGTCTCGTAGTTTTTTTCCAAGATTTTGCCGAAATTTACTTTCGTTCCGTTTTCAAAAAAAAAAAAATAATAATTAAATCAATTACATATATTCTGATAAGCCCATAAAAGCATGGTTCTTAAAGAAAATAAATATCGAAAATTCTACTTTATATTAGTAGTTGAGGGTTGTTCTTCTAAAGAAATTTCAATTTTGGAGCTGGAGATTTTTCTTTCATAGAGATTTCCGATTTTGGAACTTTTGGAGGGAACCAAAAAGTATTACCTATACCTACAAAGCCTCAGACAGGCAACACAAAATGAGTGCCAAAATGTCCTATATTCCTCTCACGGCCGTATGACTGGACTAGCTTTTGGAATTACATAAATCCATAACCTCGTTGTAAGGAAATTAAGGGGAGGCGTTGTTTCTAAAGTATCTCTAGATTTTCGCCTATGATTATTGTGGTAAGATATCTGTTTAGATTTCTTGAAAAAAAATCGACAAATCTACATTATTAATTCATGCAGAATCAATCCAAGGACCACAAAAAACATAATTATACCTATTTAAGATATCTCAAACAAAAATAAAATGCCAAAAGAGACCAAGAAATCTAAAACCAAGAATTGGATAAGTCATAGTTCAGGATTTTCAGAATGAAATGTCCTATGGATGTATAGATAAAAAGCACAGTAGATGATGACATCTTGTGAGGGAGGTCAAAGGGAAGATGATTATCTGAATAAGCCTTGAAACGGATCTGTGGTTTGGAAAGCCAGGAAAGGCAGACGAAAAAGGGCATGGGCATCTTGTTAATATTGATTATTAACCACCTCCGGTCTGTTCTTACAGTTTTCATTAGAAGACATATCATAAAAAAGAACCAAGTATGTATTTAAAAAAAAAAAACAATGGTTCTTGGTTTGTACTCAATAATCAAATGCAAGAAGAAACCAAACAAAACCAAAATCAAAAATTAGATGATATTTCAAAGGCTGGAATTTTCTGGATAAAATGTCCTGCACTAAAAAAAAAAAAAATGAATAAATAAAATCAAAGAGGTCAAAAGGAAGATGATGCTATAATGCCCCAAAAATGATCTATCGTCTGGAAATCGATGAAAACGATTCGAAAATAAGAACTCAAAAGAACAGACGTGTTGTTGTTACAAAAACCACATCAAAAATATAGCAATGGTTAAAAAACTGTCATATATACCTAATATTGACCATTGAACACCATTAGTGGTTTGTTGTTACCTAATTGTATTATACCTGCTACTTTTGTTACCTTTAACTAAATTTCCACATTTCAACATATTACTTTTGTTTATATTAATAATAATAATAATACTTCCAGCACACTTTGTGTAAACATTTTGGTAGATGTTAGGTGCCATCCTTGAAATAATTATGTTAATAATCGTCAGGTTATGCATAAAAAATATCATGTAATAAATCGACGAAATCCTCTTGTACACAATAATTATTGTAGAAGTAAATGTATGTTGTTAAGAGGATACTTACAGCCTGATAAGATAACAATAACAGTTTTTCAAGTACTAGTTCCAAAAGACTTTAGTAGCAAATACAAAAAAAAAATACTTAACAGCAGCAAGTCCTAAAGAAGTGTCCAAAATGTCCAAATATTTCATCTTTATAATGCTTTATAAAATAATCTATAAATAACGTTGATGACGTTCTTCAGATTAAGCCTTCAAGAAGAGGGTGGTAATCTATCAAAGTGGAGGTCAAACAACTGCCTTGTCACAAGAGGGGTTTCTCCCCAGTTTATGCTGACACAAAGGGCTTGTAACTATTCACAAACATTGATAATAATTTGGCCGTTGTCGTCGTTAACTTACCCCAAAGGCAAGTAAAGAGATGCTTAAAACCATTAAGCATCCCTCTTGAACAGAATACATCGTAGCTTTTTGTTATTCCAGCGAAGTGGATTTATTCGAAATGCAAATAACTCTATTCTTAAGTAACTATTCGCACCAGTGCTTTAATTTTACGTTGTTGTTGTTGTTGTTGTAAAAAACTAAGTTAAAAATGTGTTCGCAAAAAATACTTTTTCCCCGAAATCACCACAAAGGATTTGCAAATATTGAGGTTTGTGTTGTCTTAGTTAAAAGTGGTGTTGAAATTCCTTAATGAAAATAAAAAATGAGTGAAGGTGCTGAAGTTTTGAGAAACTGAATGTGGGTGATAAATAGGGTGCTTTTAGAAATCTCATTAGGGCACACATACTCTTAGTTACGCCACTGATAGTTGACGCCAAAGAATCGTCGACTGTAAGTTGTGATATTTTGGCACCAAACCGTTTAGCTCAGTAGCGCAACGTCTAGTAATAAAAAGGCGTTGGTTTTGTTATTATTACCATCCATAAAGAATTTTTTTGAAGACTTCCTTACACGAATCTGAATAGTTTATTTTAAAAAATAAACAATTATTAACAAGAACTGATAATTTATGAAGGGTGAAAAAAGGAATGAAACTTTTTATGAGAAATGAATGAGAATGAAATATTGACTTTACAGAAACCACCCCTTTACGTCTTCAATTTGGATGTTGAAATTCGTAAAGACAAATAAACGACTGTTGAAAATTGAATTTTGAGCAGGAGAATGGGGGTGGAATGGGCATTGGGGGGGTATAGGTGATGTTGAAGGTGGAGTAGTTGTTAGGGACAAGTCAGTTCCTGGGGTGAGAGTGGAAATGCTCAGTGGTGGCTCCGAGGCAGACGAGATTTTGCAGGGGGGTTGGGGGTTAAAGGCGTCTCCATGGGTGAGAGAGGTAGTAAAGGAAGGGGGTGCACTATGTGAATTAGTTAAGTTGATCTCAACCCCAACTCCACCACACTCTGAAATTTCCGAAACCCAATATCATTCTCATCCGGACACCATCTCCATGTAAACATCACCTCTTATCTAATCGACCTTTGGAGATTTCTTCATCTAAAAAAACTACCCCTCCCCCCCGGTTGCCACCTCCATCCCGTCTAACAGTTATTTCGTTCCCAACAATTACTTCATTCTTGAAATTTTCCCCACTCTACCGGGGCTGGGTTTAAGTGGGGTGATATAGGGGTTGGCATGGTTTAGTAGATGAGATGGTGTTAAGGCGATGGGGCTGTACGTGGTGGGGTGGAGATAGTGTTGGGAAAAGGGGTGTATCCGAAGTTTATGTAGAGGAAATGGGGGAAATTCGAGGATAGTGTTGAAGTTGAGGGAGACTCCAGAGCTAGATGGTGTTGGAATTGTCACCGGGCTTGGGCGAGGATTGGGTGGCTCTGGAGGTGAGATTGATTGTAGTGGGAACTAAGCACCTAAATTTAATTTATTTTAATTGGTGGTTCCAAAGCAATGTTTGGCACCAAAGTAATGGCGTCCATACAAAAAAAATATCACAATTCTTGACGTGTCGCCCCACTTTCCTGTTTTAACAAGATAATAATGTAACAGTTTATTTTCTTTAAGGATTTACAACATCTATTTTGAAGTTTGTAAATGTTTGTTGTGTATTTCTAAAGTGCAATTGTTTGCCAAATATCGAAAGTTGCGTTCAACCGCGTTTTTAGTACCGACTAAAAACGTTGAAAGACTTCGAAATATGTAATGTCAAGTCCAGTCATGCAGCAAACGATGAACATGAAGAATTGGATAGACTTGATGGTGATGGTAGCTGATTCTATAGTAGACTGGGATTGAAACTTTTTTGCACGTTCGTTTCAAACATCATTTCCTATGCTATATCAATCTACTTTCTTCTTACAATCACTGAAGAATATTTTCACACAATACCCGTTTTCACTGAGTCATAACATTGCTAGATAATTGAAAATCCTTCCAGTGTAAAACGAAAAATTTACTCTTTCAGTTAAAAACGAACTGAATTGAAACCGTCACAGTCCTTGAATTGTTATTTATATTTTAGAAAAAATTCGATTTGTTTTTTTGAGATGAAAAATAGGTAACTAAAATTATTATTGAGTTCTTTCTTTCGCCAGGAAAAAAGTTATAGAGGTTTTTGTCTATCTCCTCTTTAAAGTATACTTTGCCTTTAAAAGTGTCGAATTTGGCCCACCCTATATATGGAGATATGCAGATTTCAATAATAATTGTACGTTCATGTTTATTGTAGAGCACTTCCTCAATAAAACTCATTCAGTAACGAGATCGAAACTGAAATCGGTATGTTACGAAATAGTCAGAATAATAACCTATAAAATTTTATGGTTTAGGTGTAGAATAAACGTGAACTAGTTTTATAACTAGGCAAAATACGTAAAATAATCGTTTAAACTATAATTAAACCAAGTGAAAATAAATGAAGTCGTTCCCTTTTTATTTTATTTCAGTTTTTTTTTTTTTTTTAAATTTTAATTGGAAGGTTCTGTAGACAAGATCGTAATTCGTAACCCAAACGTCTTATCTATCGTCAGTTTGATCTCGTTATTTGGTAGAAAAGACAAAGATTGACTTAATAGCGGCAGTAAAACTAACTTTTATTTACCGTTTGTATGTCTCTAGGTACGTCTGTCTGTCTGTCTAAAGGCTTTAAAATTTTTTTCAAAGGGAAGGTAAACCAATAAATGGGTTCCCATTTTATTGTCAGCATACAGTTGCGGCCTGCGTAAACAATAAACGACGGACGTTTGAATAGATGAAACAGTAGCAGAAGAAACTTTTTTACGACTTTAGTTTTTTTATTGCACCTTGCATAACTTTGTACCTAGACCCTAGAATGACTGATTTCGAAATTTAAAGGCGCAGAATGTTGGGAGGATTAATTACGTCTTTATAGGGGTTGCTATTTATGATCTGCTTGTGAAATAAACGTACAAGGTGATCATTTTTTGATTTCCATCACACTGAATCTGAAAAATTTCTATTAATGAATAATTCTGACTGTGTTCTAGAAATTTAAGGGCGATTTACTGCTGAATATTGAACTTTCGGTTGTAATTTAGACTATTTTTAAAAACCCAATTAAAGATTATTTTATTTCGTATTCTTGATAAAAGCAGACTATTCTCCTCTTTTTCGCAAAATCATTTCCGTTGTAATAATATTCATAATTGTTACATAAATTAAATTTAAGAATAAAAAATGATACTATTTTTTTTAAATTTAAATAATTATAATTATTATTGCAACCAAAATAATTTCGCGAGAAATAGGAAGGAGAAAAAACATATAAGTACATATAGTTTATGAGCTGTGTACGCTTTTTTTGAATTTACGTTTGAATTTTATAATATCAGCCTACTGGATTAATATTTGAGACATCAAGAAACATTTTTTTGTATTTCCTTTTCTAAAATTTCATTTTGAGAATTCTGGTGAAGTTTCCTAATTGTTTCATTTCCGTTAATTCAATGCCAATCAGGTAAATTCGTTAAAATTTATGCATAATTTTATTAATTCAAGAATCTTTCCATACATAATAAAATGCACAGTGACAACACTGCTATTCAACTAAAATTCCTTTACGTACGTTTCTAATTATTGCTTACAAGCATTGAACAAAAAAATACGTCCAAGCAATAATTACACGAGTGTAATAGACACTATGTGTACGGGATATGTGAATACCTTAATAATCGATAATTTTCTTGTAATTTAATGTTCTCTGTTTTTTTTTTCTTCATTTTTTAATTACAATATGCGGAAAGAACTTACTTATCAGATATGCTTGCATGTGTCTATCTAAAGCTAGCTTTACCACGAAGAGTAATACATACGATTTTGATCTTGATAATTAAAGGGTATTTTTGAGGCGTAATATTTGCAAATTACATACATAGATGTGTAGGTACTTGGAAATTTTCTTAATGGGAATGTGGAACAATCGGTTACAAAACTAAAATTCTACTAATTTTGATTGTACTTTTAAAATTAGTAGCAACAAGTTCTATTTATAAATTTTAATAGAAAACTTTCTTTTTGAAATATGTATTTAATTATAGAATTAAGAATTTTTTAAATAAGTAAAAATATTTACTTTTTAGTGACCATTGTTTAAAGTAATGTGAGTCCTGTTTGTGTTCAAACGAAAGATAATGCATTTAGAAGAAGAAAGGTATCCCTAACTCTCAATAATCTTTTAACGATGCCGACTAATACTTATTTGACTTCCTCATAGAGATAATAAACGATGTAGAAAACGGGGATATGTATGTACAAATGCGAACGAAAGAGAATGCACTGTCCAGTTTCTCTGTCATTGTCTACTTGATTCTAATTGGGTAATTCGACTTTCATCTATGTGGTGGGAACTCTCGCTTGCATTAAGCACCAATCAGTAGCAAGTAGACAAAGACAGAGTGGGTAACTTTCTCTCTTTTCCAACGGTGCGCTTTCGCTTTGTACAACCTTCCACAGATTTCTTCCTCTGTATTTATTATTATGTCTATGTTTATGTTTTCCATCTCCAGTTTAATTTATATCTTCTTACGATTCAATATACGTATTGTAACTTCTAGTTAACGATGAAGCTTGTTATTCTGGCTAGCTGTATTTGTACTTACAATTAGTAGCAACTTTAAATTTTTATTTTTTAAAAGAATGGTAATATTATTTTACATGTGGCGCTCAAAATATTGTCTGTTGACAAAAAATATACAGATACTTAGATAATTATAGTAAGTGCTCATTTGTTTATGATTAGATATCCAATGTCTCGATATTTCTAAATCTTTGATTTTATCTTTTTATCAGTTAAAAATTCATTCCCTGTTATCAAAAATCTAAAAAATAAAATAGGGAACATCAATGAAATTCAGTTTCAATAAATAAAAGCTCTACCGATTGATAACACTATCTATCAACTTCCTATTCCTACCGGAAAAGGAAATTAAACTTATTAGTTCTCATCAGCGCGTCATAGGTAACTCCAGCAGAATAACGGCCAAGCAAAGTTTCTTTTGGGCAGTCAAGATGAGTATACTACCACAGACTGCTATCGAACGCCACCTATGGGGGATTACGTACCTTTGTTGGTTCTATCCAGCAATGGATCCTTGTTGGTGTTGAACCGTTGAGCCAGAACTGTAGCTAATCATCACAGATGGCGTTCGATTGTCGTCTGTGGAATAGAACTTATAAGAGATAGGTAAGTATTGACTGGCCAAAATGGTTCTGTTAATTTGCTTCAATGGAGATGACACTTAAAACTTTGTCCCACTTCTACTTACTTCCTTCAAGATATTATTGTTTTTTTGTTTATGGTAATCACACAATTGTTGTTTCGTACGTGGGTTACGTGTCCTAAATCAATTTTTTTTTTGATCCGTCATTATTCATAACTAAACGGAAAGCAGATGTTCAATTGTCAAGCCATTTATATGACTGAATGTGCGTGTGGTTTGAACCTCGAACCTACGCGTCTTGTGTTCAGCATTTGCATCCAGTGCGGATCTCGTGAATTTCTCTTAAAAATTTCCATCAGCGGCATATGGATGATGTGGGTATGGCATTGTGTATGGTGAGATAGTGACGCGTGGGCTGATCGCAACATCATAGATAATTAAGAGAGTGAAACTTTTTTATTTAATTTTTTTAAATTAATCTGCTCATTAAGTGTAATTTGAAAGTACATAATTAATTTATTATCTGAGAGCGAAAAATCAGAAATGATTCCAAGAATCGAAAATATGACTCAAAAAATAGAAACATTAAAAAAATCTATTTAAATTTTTTAAGATTTCAACATCAATATTTCGTAAAATTAATTACAAGAATCCGTCATCCATCCAAAAGGTTAAATACGTAGTAATGGCATCCTCGAAGGAACCACACGGGTACTGGAAGTCCCAATTCACAGGTTCTGGGATAGCGCTCTGTGATAAATGGCACAGCATTTTTATCCCCGTTGATTCCGATTCCGTACGACCTTTATGACCTGCTATGCGGTCACAATACACGCATACACATAGTCACGAATACTGTTATACAGCTATGCAGTATAGATGAAAAAGAACAAAAACGAATCGTTAAGGAAAGAGAAGAAGTAGACAGTCGAAGGCGAGGCCATGGCCATCCGAGACGAGACGCGTAAGCACCTCGCAGGCGCCAGGTAGTATGCGAGACAGGGCATCTTTGAAATTCGGAACAACACAGATGCTAGAGATACGAAAGAGCCAGTCTTGGTTGAAGAGAAAGAGAGAATAACGAAGGGAGACGTAACGACTGATTTTGGACGTGCGATAGCGAGAAAAGGACGACGAATCGGTGAGCACGGCCGGGGGTTTGTTTCTTCGAAAATGAAAAGACCTAATAATTTTGGTGTGCGGATTGAGGCGTGAAACTAATTCAAAAATTACTTAATTATTATTAAATGTATCTATCAATATTATCTCATTTTATTTACTCAGTCAACTTTCAAATTCCAGATGATGTTTGGTATCTTATTTCCTCAAAATTAATTAATTCGATTGATACAAAACTTTCATTCCATTATGTTGGCTAATAGTTTACTACAAATTGCCGTAGGTTTGTGTCCTTAGCAGCTATACGTATAAGCTGCATATTTAATGAGATACAGTACAGAGTAATGCAAAATCATTCCAGATTCATTCACTAATACTATAATACTATGAATGGGGAAATTTTAAATTTCCAAAAATACCGCAGAAATCATTTATAAAAGAAACAGGATTAACTTCGTAAAAACAAAAATGTTTGTGGGAATCTTAGGTTAGGTTAGGTTAGATTGACGATTGATTTCTGCTCCTAGTAACGAGGGTACTAACTAACGATTGAGGTCTCCAGACTGAAGATTGATATTATGTCACACTGACGATTGATGTTCGGTCATGCTGTCGATTCATGTTCCGTCAGACTGACGACTGATGTTCCGTCATTTTAACGACTGATGTTCCGACAGAGTGACGATTGATGTTCCATCTGGCTGACGATTGATTTTCCGTCAAATTTAGTATTGATATTCCGTCAGACTGACTGTTGAGGTTTCGTCATACTGATTATTTAAAGCCTAACAGATTGACGACTGTTCTTCCGTCACCCTGAAGACTGATATTCTGTCATCCTGACAACTGATATTCTGTCATTATGACGACTGATGTTTAGCCATATTGACGATTCATGTTCCTACAACCTGACGATTGATATTTCGTCATTCTGACGCTGATGTTCCAATTAACTGACAGTTGATATTCCGTTTAGTTGACGATTGACGTTCCATCTGGCTGACGATTGATTTTCCATCAAATTTAGTATTGATATTCCGTCAGACTGACTGTTGAGGTTTCGTCATACTGATTATTTAAAGCCTAACAGATTGACGACTGTTCTTCCGTCACCCTGACGACTGATATTCTGTCATCCTGACAACTGATATTCTGTCATTATGACGACTGATGTTTAGCCATATTGACGATTCATGTTCCTACAACCTGACGATTGATATTTCGTCATTCTGACGCTGATGTTCCAATTAACTGACAGTTGATATTCCGTTTAGTTGACGATTGATGTTCCATCTGGCTGACGATTGATTTTACGTCAAATTTAGTATTGATATTCCGTCAAACTGACTGTTGAGGTTTCGTCATACTGATTATTTAAAGCCTAACAGATTGACGACTGTTCTTCCGTCACCCTGACGACTGATATTCTGTCATCCTGACAACTGATATTCCGTCATTATGACGACTGATGTTTAGCCATATTGACGATTCATGTTCCTACAACCTGACGATTGATATTTCATCATTCTGACGCTGATGTTCCAATTAACTGACAGTTGATATTCCGTTTAGTTGACGATTGACGTTCCATCTGACTGACGATTGATTTTACGTCAAATTTATTATTGATATTCCGTCAGACTGACTGTTGAGGTTTCGTCATACTGATTATTTAAAGCCTAACAGATTGACGACTGTTCTTCCGTCACCCTGACGACTGATATTCTGTCATCCTGACAACTGATATTCCGTCATTATGACGACTGATGTTTAGCCATATTGACGATTCATGTTCCTACAACCTGACGATTGATATTTCTTGATTCTGACGCTGATGTTCCAATTAACTGACAGTTGATATTCCGTTTAGTTGACGATTGATGTTCCATCTGACTGACGATTGATTTTACGTCAAATTTACTATTGATATCCTCCAGACTAACTGGTGAAGTTTCGTCATACTGACTAATTTAAATTCTAACAGATTGACGACTTATGTTCCGTCATCCTGACGACTGATATTCCGTCATTCTGACGACTGATGTTCCACCATATTGACGATTCATGTTCCTACAACCTGACGATTGATATTTCGTCATTCTGACGCTGATGTTCCAATTAACTGACAGTTGATATTCCATTTAGTTGACGATTGATGTTCCATCTGGCTGACGATTGATTTTCCGTCAAATTTATTATTGATATTCCGTCAGACTGACTGTTGAGGTTTCGTCATACTGATTATTTAAAGCCTAACAGATTGACGACTGTTCTTCCGTCACCCTGACGACTGATATTCTGTCATCCTGACAACTGATATTCCGTCATTATGACGACTGATGTTTAGCCATATTGACGATTCATGTTCCTACAACCTGACGATTGATATTTCTTGATTCTGACGCTGATGTTCCAATTAACTGACAGTTGATATTCCGTTTAGTTGACGATTGATGTTCCATCTGACTGACGATTGATTTTACGTCAAATTTACTATTGATATCCTCCAGACTAACTGGTGAAGTTTCGTCATACTGACTAATTTAAATTCTAACAGATTGACGACTTATGTTCCGTCATCCTGACGACTGATATTCCGTCATTCTGACGACTGATGTTCCACGATATTGTCGATTCACGTTCCTACAACCTGACGATTGATATTTCTTCATACTGACGCTGATGTTTCAATTAACTGACAGTTGATATTTCGTATAACTGACGATTGATGTCCCATCAAACTTACTATTGATATTCCGTCAAATTTACTATTGATATCCTCCAGGTTAACTGGTGAAGTTTCGTCATACTGACTAATTTAAGTTCTAATAGATTGACGACTGATATTCCGTCATCCTGACGACTGATATTCCGTCATTCTGACGACTGATGTTCCACGATATTGTCGATTCACGTTCCTACAACCTGACGATTGATATTTCTTCATACTGACGCTGATGTTTCAATTAACTGACGATTGATGTCCCATCAAACTTACTATTGATATTCCGTCAAATTTACTATTGATATCCTCCAGGTTAACTGGTGAAGTTTCGTCATACTGACTAATTTAAGTTCTAACAGATTGACGACTTATGTTCCGTCATCCTGACGACTGATATTTCGTCATCCTGACGACTGATATTCCACGATATTGTCGATTTATGTTCCTACAATCTGACAATTGATATTTCTTCATTCTGACGCTGATGTCCCAATTAACTGACAGTTGATATTCCGTATAACTGACGATTGATGTCCCATCAAACTTACTATTGATATTCCGTCGCTACTGATTATTTAGTTTGTTTAGTGTTAGATTTGTTAGAATTTGTAAAATTGTTACATTTCTAACGATAATTATTTGCAGACTATTTCGAATTTATACTTTTTTTATTTCCTGTTTTATAATATACGCTATATACATACATACGTGTCCAAAATCGCAAATCGCGCAAAAACTGAACTAATTGACTCATTTTCGTACGCAAAACAGTCATAAACATGTTTGCAATTAAGCTGAGGACTGATAAAAATAAATACTACTCCTGCATAAACACACTCGCGTTAAATGTCATTCTTGGTTCCAATAAAAGTAGCCATAATTCGAAAGGCGTTTTCCTTTACATATTTTTTTTTGTTGTTTGTTTTGAGATACAATTTTAAAAGAATTTTTTTGCAGATCGCACCGTTAATTTTTACTTTCGTTATTGTGCAGCTAAATTTAAAACTATTAAATAATATCTAAATAAAAACAAATTTTCATGATAATTTCAAAAATAACTGTACTTTTTGACAGATTAAAACAACTCGTATAGCTATATGTATTTTTTAATAGCATGAATGATGTCACATTTATAAAACAAATGTTTATTATTTCGTTCAGCGAGCAGGAAATGCACTATTATTACGATTTTCAAGCTTTTCACTACGAAACGCCAAAAATTCTTTGAATACAAAGAAGAAAATTACTCCACCCCCACCCCTACAACACCAGCACTACACCACATCCACCCTTTATCTTCTGCTCGAAGCTCTCAATCTTCAGAAAATTCGGTTTACATAATACAAATTTTAATCTTTAAAGTGGAGTAACCAAGTGAAGAATTGGTTTTTTGGTGATTATATACTATTTGACCCCATACCCCATCCCCATAGAAAAAAATTTATGAGGGGTTGAAGTTTTATAAAAATATCATATTTATGAATATTTAGTGCATCAAATGCATTTTAGAGGTGGGGGAGATTAAAAAAAAAAAATGAATAGGTTATGGTAAAGGGGCGGGTGTGTTTACATGTACATACCCCACACCCCAAAATTTTAATTTAATAGTTAATTTGGTATTTGGTTAGATTAGGGTACGGGGTGTGGGGTATGTATATGTAAACACACCCACCCTCTACCATAACCTATTTGCAAGACCCAGGGAATTATTACGACGGTTTTTTTAATAAAAAATATATCTCCCCCACCTCTAAAATAAATTTGATGCACTAAAAAATTTTTTATTATACAAGAAATTTTTTGGAGCAATTTTCGGTTGGAGCCCTAGGTACTTCCCAATAATATAATTTTTAAATATTTATGAATTTTTGTTATTTGATAAATATATTTTTATAAAACCTAACCCCCTAGGAGGATGGGGTCAAAAAGTACATAATTACCGGTTTTTTTTATTATTGTAGTTGTAATAATAAATACGCCGTAATATGGAACAATTTAGTTCATTTTTCGATTTTCTACGGCGAAAAATTGTATTATCAAAATTTTCAAGATTTTATCTACGTAAATTCCACAAGCCCTTAGCAGTTTTTTGCTTTAGAACAAAAAAAATCCCAGCTTTAAATTTCAACTCTTGTGTCGATCCAGAATCGCTGGTGCATTCCGTCCGTGCCCGCGAAACTGATTGTGAGACAACTCGAACCGGCTCCGAAGGCTCTGCCTGCTTGCTGGCTCTACTTTGGCGACGCATTCTCTTCTCGCATAAGTGCCCCGACTCGTTCGTTTGCCATTGCAGCCAAACATAGCATATGCCCACGCCACATAGCAGAGAGAGCACAAGTGAGAAAGCTCAACCAACAGTCGAGCGTCTGTAGTGTTGTGATTCAGACCGATCTGCACGTCCGTCCGTTGAATCTCTTTCCCACAACGCGCACCTACAGATAATAGTACGTAGGTGCCCTTTTCGATTACACGTACGTAATAATCACGACAAATTTCTGCGTACCTGCCGTGTTACTATTTATTTATCCGGTAATAACGTACGAGAGTGGGTTCGTTCGGAAACGGTGCATACTTACGATCAGTCTTGACCATCTCTGTCATGCATCAGGCAGTCGTCAGTCAGTTCGTTGTTGTGTTGTTAATATTATTATTATAGTATTAATCCGATAGGCGCCAAGAACACTCGACGACCTAGTCAACAACAACAACGTCTGTGTTGTAGTCTTTCCGTGGCCTATACGGTTACGTCTGCACACACATTCTACGTGCGTGCGTGAAGAGAAATAAATCCGAACAGCACGTCCTCTTCTTTCACTCTGCCGCGACTGTACGAGTGTTTTTATACTTTGTTCGTGTGTAGTGTGCGATAATTTTTCGGTTTGTTCTGTTGTGGTTATTAATAAAACGACGGACAGGCGGACGCTGCTGATGCTGGACGGGAAACAGTGTTTTTGGTACGTTCGTTCGCGCATCTGGCGACTATGATGTATTCGAACTGATCGTGAACTAATCAATTGTAAGGAAGTTGCGTTCGTCTTAATAATAAGCCGAAATGCTGGACCCGGTGACAGTTGTTGTTGGAGAAAGTGAGTAGTAAAAGGTGTATCTATTATTATTGTACCAGTAGGGCGCGTGCAATTATATTAATCAGGAGTACCACTTCTTACGGTAACCTCCCTTAAATTGTAACCTAATTGCTTGATCGTACATCCAGGCGAATATTTTACAATTCATACGTAACTTAACTTAACTAAATGATCTGTTTCTGATTTAATTATAATGCTCTATGATATGAAGTGCTATTCGTGTAATTGTTATTGAAGGCACCTTAAAATCAGGTAAAAGAGAATAAAAGGGACATTCAAATAAACCAAACGATGGTTACGAAAAAGGGACGGTCATAAAAGCAGGTACCTACAAGGGTCTTCTTTTGATATACCTACAGAATGCATTTCTTTTTAACTTATAAATTACAGTATTCAAACAAACTTGATTTTAAATCTAAAGTGACTTGCGTTTGATAATATGTACCACTTTTTTGAATTAAACACTAGGAAAAAGATAGATTCGACTGAACAATTATTTTAAATGCAGAGGGCTGCTAAATAGCTTTTAAGCTGTTTTGTCCGGAAACTTGAGGTCGATCTATCTCTTCAAGCGGTCGTTTCAGCCTTGCTATTTAGACGATGGACAGGACTGGCGAGGCGCCTCGTTGACGACTCTGGGGTATTTACGCTAAACACATACAGAGTTAAGTTTTGTAGTTTTTGCTCTGTTAAGTTTGTCATCTAGAATGATAAAATATTTGGCAAGGCTCTGTGTCACTCATCACACGTCATAGCATCAGATGTTCGTTGTAAACCTTTCAACAAAAGTTAAAAAAATAAATAAATTTTACGTTTGCCCCCTCTACTGAACGTGGTAATGAGGAAGATTAAGAATTTAACGAAGTTTACTCGTAAAATATGCAAACTAAACTACCTCAAATTTATTGAAAATTATTTTAAATACAAATACATACTACAGAAGTATAATAAATAGTAGCCTGTAATAAGGGAGGCACAGTGGCTGGTCGGTTAGCACTACAGACTGGCGACCACTAGGTTGTGAGTTCAAATCCCGGTAGGAGCTTAAACACTTTTTAAAGAAGTTTAGATACGTGATTTGTGCGAAGAAATATGTGCGAGTATGTGAGAGTAGTCGAGGAGAAAATAAGGGAAAATGAAGGTAGATTTTAAGAGATAAGCACATAGAAAGTAAGATTGTTAAATAAGTTGTAAAGCAGTGGCAAAATGTAGATATACTCTGTTAGAGCATACATGTGAAAAAATTAATAAATAATAAATAGTAGCCTGTAATAAATTAATGTATTTTGGATCTTGAAATTTTGAAAATATATTGGATTCGGCTAATGTTATTATTTTTGATAAAGCTGCTGATTTTCTTTTTTATGTCTACAATTAATTTATCTGAAATATTTGCTGTGGTCATCTACGTAGCTTTATATAACAATTTTATATGAATTTGAAAAAAAAAATGCATTTTGACGCGATTATGTTAAATACATTATCAAATAGATTACACACTACGTATGGTTTATTTTTATTCCGTTTAGCGTATTAATTTGAAATTCACATGTGTAAGGTTGTCGTGTGTGAGCCAAAAAAATGTAAATGTCAAGGTTATTTCGAAAAACATGTAAATAATTAATAAATTGCTCAACTAATGTACATATTCTTAATTTATAATAAATAATATATTGCTCTGATAAAGATAAAAATTTGTAAAAAATTATTTATATTGCATTATACAAAAGTACCTACAATAATTTTCAAAAACAAGGAATAGTGTTGAATCATGAATTATAATTTTTTAGGCGTAATTTCAACAGAATGTATTAAAAGAACTTAATGCAATTACTTACATTACATTGTGATATCTATTAATTATTAATTGTAGGTAACACCCTTAAAAAACGTTGGTATTTATAGATTGAAATGCATTAATAATAATAATTAAAGACATAGTCGTACTGTTTTGTTAATAGGTTATTAAGAATTATGTAAATTAAATTAGTTCTGTACCTTTCCTGGTAACCAATTATTATGCAGATAACTATATCGAATGGGTGGCGTCCGCTATTAACTTATTCGTTATTGCAAACATTGCACTAACATTTACCTTATGGTTTAATTATTTATTACATTATTATTAGTGACTATATGTTGGTAATATTAATAATTGTATATGTATGCAAGTTTGACGTTCTGTTAGTGTTATAAATATTTAAAACGTTATTTGAAATTTTGGATTCATATTTTCGTTAAAAATTTGAAAAACGAAGCTCGAAAAACAATTTTTGGAACTCCTCTTTGTACTGTAGTATCTATTCTCTTTGTACTGTAGTATCTATTTTTGGTTATTATTTATTTTGAGTTATCTACTATTTCGTTATTTTTAAAATCAGATCGTTTGTATGTAAATAGAGTTGATATTTACGTTGGTCGTCGTTTACATCCGTCAATATGTTATACACATCGACATCGCTTAAAGGTGGTTACTCATCTGCACGAGAACGCGAATGAGGCGAGGCGAGGTGAGGCAGCGAATACAGCATACGTTCGCCTAGGCATCAAAGCAGCAGCGTTCCACTATGATAGTAGGCTCATGCACAGCATAGGTGGTTACGTAATCAGTGCGCAGGCGTTGTTTCACAATAGTAACGATCCGACTCGTATATTAGGTGGTTGTTTCCGACTGATCATACAGTAGTTCTCTCACATGAAGGATAAGATAAATTTACAACACCTCTCTACTATCTACCTATCCTATATCTATGCTCCAGTCAAACTCATATCAATATGATTGCGAACCGAATTCTCTTTCAAGTACCGATTCCAGACGAATAGCGTTCGGCCGTTCGCTGAACGACTCGAGTCAGTTTGTCGCGCCTCGGTAACACGTTCACATTGTACGAATGCCTCGTTCGCGTTCTCGTGCAGATGAGTACTTAGCGCAGGATCGACTTTAGAGAGTAATAAACCCCGCAAGGGTTGAAACAGTTTTCTAGAGGACAATAAATATTTTAGTCACACATACTCTTTTTAAAATGAATAAATAAACAAATAAAAAATTATGATTTAATAATATACGTTTATGTACATTTGGATTTATTATCTACTTTAATTCGCCTGTATATGTACGTTTTAGCCGACTTAACTGTTTGGTTGGTTGATTATGAGTGACGCTGGCGGCAAATTTGCCATGGAACAGCGCCGTGTTAATCCGTCTATCGTCGTAATAAGTCTTGGTGAATTACGAACATGTCAGTTAATTAATGCATTCCGCATTTATTATTTCTCTCAAAGCGGCGACGCACCTTTCTTTATCTCTGTCATTAGCAAAGCATATTCTTGTAGTAGCGGATTAAATAATTAGCAAATTGTAAACAACGCGAGACTGGCGTTTTAAAAGTCTTATCGTTAGAATCGAAAATGTTTATAAATAACAATAATTATACCATCTGAATTGTTTTTATGCGGGTGCTTACTAAAGAATTTATAATAAGTACAACTACTGAACTTGTCTGTTAAATAATTAAATTATTAATTAGTAATTAATTAAATTAACAGACAGTAATTTTAGCTTGACTAAAGAAAAGATATGTAATTTATAATTGGTCATCAAAAATCGAAACATGGACCAATCTGCACAATTTTTTTCATTTATTTACAATTACAATAATAAAAAAAAAAACCACCCCTTCAATTAGTTTTTCGACTTTGATTATCAAAATTCGTGTAATCTAAATCGAGCAGGAAATAAGAGGGTGGAGGTGAGGGAGTGGGTGTGAGATGGTGGGGTTAGATACTGGGGGTAAGCTAAAAGACATTCTTAATAGTAACGTTTACCCCCTACATCTACACCACTCCCAGTACCAACTCCACCCAATTTACCACCCTCAGTGCCAACACCACCTCCATCGTCTGTCTTATGCTCAAAGCCCCCATATCTATAAAATTATCGACTTTTTTTAAAATTATTATTTCATGAAATATTTTAAATTCCTACTTGTGAGTGACTTTAAAATGATATTCTATACCTCCTGAGGGATGAAGGGCTAATTAGAAACAGATTAGAAGTATAAACAGGAGTAAAAAGGGGCATATGAGACCTAGATTTGTTTATTTCTTGATAATAGTTACAGATATTAAGTCTTTAAATACGAAGTAGAAGTTGTGATATTTTGGCACCAAACCCCTTAGCTCAGTAGCGCAACATCTAGTAGTAAGAAGGAGTTATGTAGTTGTGTTATTGTTAGTGAAGATGAAATTATTTATTTTATGTTTATATCTTTAATAATTTTTTAATTCTTTTCAGGTGAGTGTGTACCTAATCAACCCAATTGTGTATCAAATAACACTCGTAAGTAGTTTCATTTGTATTCAGATTTTTCTCTACTTTTGATTTTAATTATAAGGGTAAAAAAATATAATCAAGTGCCTTAAGTACCTACCTTATATATATATATATAAATTGCTTTTCAATAACTTATTTGTACTGCACTTATTCAACTCCATTTGAATATTGATGTTTTATTATTTTAACCTTTTACGAATATTTTATTTATACCTACTAAAAAAAGTAAGCACGGATTCTAAAAGTGCAATTTCCTGCGACGAGTGATTCGGAGTCTAGTGGGGTGTCGTGAGGAAGAGTAAGGCGCATGATTCGGCGTGCTTGAGACCAAACTCGGCTATGATCGGCACTGCTCGTAGTTCGCATTGATTGTCGGTAAATGGTATCGGCGGCGATTCGTGGAAATTTTCTCAGACTCGGCGTGTGGATTGTGCGCCGTGGAGATGGTTTAGGCTCGCCGAAAGATGCATGCCAGCTCGACGAGTCGATCTGGCAGGTTCGCCGAATCACGAATCGTGTGAAGCCGGATTAACTTCGTTATTTATGAACCGATTTGTTTGCGGTTTTCACTAAAATTTAGGAAATTTAATGCTTTTTTAAACTAACTACTTACAAACACTCCACTAAAAGAAGTGTCTATATGGATGTCATGCAACTGACTAGGAAAAACAAAATGTTACTTACCTTTTTTTTTTTTTTTAATAACTTAATATATTCTTCATTTGGTTATTTATAAATTGACCTCTTTGTTTGTTACTTCAAGGCACACAAAAAATATTTACTCGTAGCTTAGTAATTGCTCATTAATTAAAAATAATTTCAAAATTCTTATTATAAAGTGTGCTGTTGTAGCAGGTGCAATTTTCAGATCCTATTAATTCGTACCTCCGAGTAGAAATTGCGTATGTGTAGTATTTAAGTTCGTGCATGGTCGATTTTTGTATTGAGGATCCTTCATTATAACCGTTCTGTCGATTCGGAAAATTGTTAGTTGCGTGTTCGGTAGCATAAGAAAGATCAAGCAAACCGCTCATTCATTTGCAACAACATAATTAATTCCTGAGGGTATCGCGAAACATCTGTTGCAAAATGAAGACCTAATTTTTCCTTTTTCGAACATTACATCAGTATCTTTTAATGTCGTTTAACTGATTGTGAGAAATGGTAACCGTAGGGCTCTTGGGCTGATTAGATGCTCAATTATATTTAAAAAAAAATAATTGTATGTAGTTCAAAAATTAAATGAGGTATTTGTTTGCAATTAGGAACAAAAATTAAATTTTTTCGGTATTAATGCCTCTTTATGGAATCATCTATGAAAAAAAAAAAAATTAAAATTATTTCGACAATTTTATTGATCTTTTGTTACTAAAATCGTTCCTGAAAGATTTCCTCTATTTAAATGAGAACATAGAAAGATTAGTAGATCGAATGCGCCCAAAAACTGAAAATATGCCCGGAGCAGTCGCCTGGCCGTCGCCTTCGCGCCCGAATAATAATCGTTTAGTTGATCAGAAACTGACAGGCTTTTAATTTACACGGCGGCGGGCGTGAGGTGCGCGCCACCGCGCCAACAAAAGGTGGTCAGCGGGTTCTTATAAGATCTTTTTGACCATGTTAAATTCCACCGATTATTATCAATCGTTCTTTCAGTAAAGACCCTGAATCTGTATCGGTTAAATTGTTATTATTTATCGCCTGTAACCGATATTCAATACAGTTTTATAGAACAACAAATAATTAATTAATTAATTGCGTACCCCCTTTCGAATTTTTAAAAAATAAAATATGTTGTAGAGTATATATATATGTGTTTTTGAGCTTCTAAACATTCAAAAATGTCTTATATTTGTCTTCAATGTGTATGTGCACCAACGCGACAATGACATCATGAGTACTTGCATTGTTGTGTTTAAATAATTAATCTTGTGACCATAGATACTGTTTATGTTAAGATGAGATTAAGGATGAACGGTTGACGAGGAATTGTTTATATTTATACTAGCGTACTACTACGTAGGTTATACGGTGTGTAGGCGTGGACGTGTGCATTTACACGAACCAACACCTACTACCGCATAACCTATGCATAGTTCGTTATCTAATCTAAAAATAACAAATACAACATACACTCAATATTAAAATAAATCAACACAACTACTAATGATACCATTATCGCGTAGGTACACATACACATTGAAGACAAATTCACGAAATTTATGAAAATTTAGAAGCTCAAACATATGTACTTTCGATTAGCTGCCTCTCCAATTCAACTCAAATGATTTTTTTATTCAAATAACCAAAAATGGTAACATAGTTTTTAAAAATTTTAATGTCCGTTTACGTCAAAAATTTGTTTTTTTTTGTGTTCCACTAGTTAAAAAAATTGTGCCACGTTCCTGTTTTTCCCGCAATTTCGTGTTCGGTGGAAATTACAACGATCTTCTTCATGGCGTCCGAGGTCTTATTGTAATACGCCCGGCAACGCGATCACCTTCGTTACCAGCCCATGCACAAGTCAGTCCATGCCTTAGCCGACGTCATGGTCTTCGTGGGCCCTTTTTCGACCATTATTTTATTGTTGTTCTTTTCGATCGTGATCGTTCTGGCGAGACGGATTTAACGTCGGTAGGCGAGAGAAACTCTACGTTCAGGAACTGGTTCTTAGACTTCTTATTCTCTTCAGAACTCGAGTTTAACTAGGGAGAATGTGTGGCATTCTAAATGTTTCAAAACAACAAAAAAAATATTGTTATTGCAATTGTTATTGGAAAAAAGTACAAGGGATTTTGATTTTTTTTGGTTGATTTAGCCATCTCTGTGAATTACACATTCAGTGGCGGCATATTTAATTTTATATCCAAAATTTTAGTTATAGAAGTCTCCCTTTCTACCATTTCACAAAAAATATTTTTTTTTTTTATTACTAGCGCCATCTCGCCACGCAGCCAGGAAGCTTTTAATCGAAAATCCACTTGCCCCATTAAATTGAACATACCCAGACGACCTTTCAGTTTAATTTAGGTTATTTAGCAACGTAAATAAACCGCCTTGTTCGGAGACTGTCCGGGTACGATTCGTTAATAATTAATTAAATACATATTAATTTTTTTCTGCTTGTTTTTACTTTTAGTAATTTATCTATCCATACAAAAACACGTGTCGAGGTTCTGTAGTGTTACGCCAAAAAAGCTGGTAGCCGTGTGCGTTAGCATTAATTCGCTGACCGTGTTCTTATTGATCTGTGTCCGCGATAAAACGCCCACTATCGCAGTGCGCGCTGTTTATCGTGGACCCGAACTGACCCGACGAAAAAGCTCCTGCTGCGTTTACCAGACGTAAATGAACGGACAAATCGGCCGACCTTTTAAATGCCCGTCGCGTTATTATTAATTAATCGGAAGCTTTCTCTTTCTGAGCGAACGTGCGGCGATCGTAACGGACACCAACCACTCATTCGGCTACTTGTAAGCAATACGGTGAAAAAAAAATTGGCAGTCATTGGGAAGTGAAAACTAAAAACTTGCTAAAAATCATAAAATAATTTAGCTAATTGTAAATAAATTAAATTTATGGAATAATTTGAAATTATTATAAAATTGTATAGATTTTCGATTCATATAATTAATTTACCTATATTATTATCTTAATTTTTGAAAACATTCTCTTTTTTAAGCGAAAAGTTAAAGATCGAGTTCAATTTATTCTAGTACGTTCGATTCGAAAATCGATTATGTATTTTTTTTTTTGGAATAAATCGACAGTCTAACTGACCTTTTTTAAGTGACAAAAACGATAAAAATTTGGTTTTTTGGCTACCGAAATTAAAACCATACTTCAGATGATAGGTATGATACTCTCCTCTACTGATTCTTTAAATATAATTAAATTTCGTAGTACAGTTATTGTATTTACGACTACTAATTATTTCCTGATTACTATTTAGAAGCAGTGGGTTGTAGATAACAGAAATTTGATGACTTTGTTATTCGCGTATTGTATTTGTGTAATTGATAGGAGTTAGAAAGAATTGTGGGTGGATAAAACAGGATGTTCGTGGGCTGCAGAACGGGGTCGATCAAATCCGATAACTACAAGTAGGTACACGTTACGAAATCGATCGTTCATTGCCAAAAATAAAAAATTAAATGTTTTAACTGACGTTTAAAAAATAGTGTGTCTGTTTACTGGCACGTAGAATTTAATTAGAAGATAATTAATTAATCGTCGTGCTAATGTTTTAAAATAATTAACAGTAAAGCACCGGTGTCGGAATTTCCTTTCACCCTTGAAGTCCATACGAATAACTTTTAACACATTTATGTGTAGATAGGTCACTGCAGAATTTATTTATAAATTATCCTTGAGAAGTTTATGTGTGGTGTAATATTTAATTGCTAATATCAATGTTTTTTTGTTAATAACACTAATTTGTTGTCAACAATATTTAATTGTTTTTAATTTTTTTTTTTATATTTCTTTTACAATATCAATGAAAATTTATAGTTACGTTCATAAAATTTTATTTGTTTTTAAAAATGTACAATTGTTATTAAATATATTTTATTGTTATTAATAATGATTATTTTTAATGATAAACCTCGTTATGATAATACAGAAGAATAAATGGAAACTCAATGAATCTCATGTTATTCGTCATTTATTTTTTTTTGTCATTTGTTTAATGCTACAAAAAACTACAAATTTTTTTTTTGCTAATACTTTTACTATTACTTTTTTTATTCGTGGGATATCGATTAGCAAAAAATTGATCGCGATGATGATCGAAATTGACGGTCGAGACGTTGCGTACCTAATTAAAATCACAATTTTCTTTAAAAGTAGTTGATTACTGAGAAGAAACATTTAATCCTACCAAAAAAATCAACCTAAAAACGTGTCCTTTCTCTAAATGAATGCCAAAAACGCTAATTATTGGTGCAATCGTTACGTAGTCGGGATCAGTGGCCAGGATGATTTATAAATAAAACATGGAACATCAGGACAGGACACGGACGCCCTGTTACAGGTGCACAAAACGTAATCGACGTCGTCCCCTGTCACTTGTCAACCGTTCTGTCTGGTCTGGTCCAAAGGTTTGCCATTCGACCATGCACATATTTGTGGTCCTCTTATTCTTGTTAAAGTAGACGTCCGTCGCGACCAGCACCGGTGGTGTCTCGCCACATTGCGTCCGTGTACCACATCGCGTCGCGACGCGTCAACGGGCGACGTTTCGCGTCTACTACTAAAATAGATCTTCTACGTTACTGTAAACGTAAGAATACGCGACATGCCACGTATTTTATTTATAAAATTCTTTTTTGCTAAACTAATACTTCACCAAAATTAGTGAATCATATGCTATTTTGATGATTATATCCCCCTCTATTGAAGAATAGTAAATAGAAAGTTTAAAATCAACGTTTTGATTAAAAAAATGCTTCAAACATCTTTATGACAGCTGTATTCTCCTAACTTATAGACAACAAGTTTTACTTGTATGCATAACAGCTGTAGTTGGTTAGGTTAGGTCCTAACTTATAGGCAACCAGTTTAACTAGTACGCATATCAGCTGTAGTTGGTTGCATATATGCAACTGTAAGTAATCTAAGATCAAATTTGATTCATCTTTTCTTTTATTTTTATTGTCTAGTTCCACTATCTTAGAGTGTTACACGTTTTACACTCAATCACACGCCTTTTCGTCGTATCTGTTATATTGTATTTGTTTGTTTTTTTTCTCAACATGTTGAGCACCATTTCGTGTACAATGTCACTCAAAAGTGTCGCAATTTTCCTTTTCGTTTGACCACACCTACTGTTAAAAAAAAATAAAAGGTTTACAAACAACTTCTCGCTGCCACGAAACACTGACATCGATATTTATCATTTTCAGTGCGCGCGCTCGCGCCGTACGATAGCGTCGCGACGTCAGCGACGCATTTTCATCACTCTTTCGGTCTATTTTCGCGAGAGCAACAACCCCTGAAAGGAATACATGGCTGTTAGATTTACGAGCCATGCAAATGACAATTCGTAGCGCTAATTTGGCGTCTGTATTCATCTTAATTTAATCGTTTTTTTTTTCTTAATTTTTTTATTTATTTTGGACGCTCGTAATTGTTGGAACGCAAAATTGGGTGGCTTATTTTTTTTATTGTTCTTTGTTATTGTTAGATCTTATATTAATATCTACCTATAATTAGAATTCATATGTATCAAGAAAAAGTTCTTTCAGCAATGATTTTTGATTTTGAATTAAGCAAAGTACCTACTTAATAATAATAAATTATTTTCTTGAAGTGAAGATTGCACTTTTCTAGTGTCTTTTTTCGTTATTTACTGATGTGAGAGACTGAAACTGGGATTCGAAAACTCATAATAGACACCGGAAGTTCGACATTTGTTCACAGACTGTTATTTTTGAATCATCTTAGAAGTACTTTACAAAACTAAGGTTCGTAACAGGGCCGGATTTAGGATTTTTGTACACTGAAGGTATTATTTAAATAAATCCATGGTTCTTTTTAAACCGATAACTCATGACCTCGGGCCCCAATGAACTATCCCTACTGGTTCCTTGCTATGTAGATCCGACCCTGTTTGTTTATTATTTATTTTCAATAGAAGATGAAATGTGTATCTATTTATTTACGTTTGCGAAAAACTTTTGTGGCCAATTTTGATCACAGGTGCTTATTACAATAAATATTTTCTGGCACTTTTCAAAAGAGGAGGAGGAGGAGGAGGAGGAGGATGATGGGTTGTTGAGTGAGTAGGTATAATGTTAACAAAAATAACATGTGCAAGTATTTTAAACTTGTGTTTAGTCGGTAAGTTACTTAAAATACCAACGAGAATATTGCGACAAAACCGTGTTTCCGGTTGGTTGCATCACGACGAGCTAATTTTGGATTGTACTTTCGATGTTTTGTGTTTTTAAAACCCCTTTTTGCATTTGCTTTATTTCCGATTCGCCTCAGACACACAAAAATAACAATACACTTTTGGTAATTCTGTACATTAGCTTACCCCCTTCCGATTTTCTTAAAAAAAAAAAAAAGAAGTATGTCGTAGAGTTCGTCATTCGAATATTGAGATCGTGTAGTGTTTATTGTTGTAGATTAGATACGGAATTAATTATAGTCCTAATCTATAGGTGATACATGATACTGCTTGTTTGTTTAAACTTTGAAAGCGGTTATTTTTAGTGTGTTACGAATACAAATGTTGGGAAAGGGTGAGTGGTATGTAAATGTAAAGCCACCCATCCTGAACCGTAACCTATTTCAATACACACGTAAGTATTACGGCGGTTTTTTGTATTTTTTGAAGCTGAAAACCAGTATGAAGATGTCATAAAATACAAAAAACTGTCGTAATACTTTTGTGTGTATTGAAATAGGTTACGGTTCAGGATGGGTGTCTTTACATTTACATACCACTCACCCTTTCCTTACCATTTGTGTTCGTAAACGACTAATGTACAAAATTAACATACTTTTTTCCAGGGCTCTCTTTACCATTGGATAACCCTAGACAACTGTCCAGGTCGGCTCTCGCAACTAAATACATATTTTTTATTTGTTAATCGTCAATCGCCTTTAAAGTGCCTAGTCAAAAACGGCCCTGCTTTTTGCTCCAGTTCACTGTATTTTTCTTTATTCAGTTTGTACCTATCTGCTATCTTGCTATCGACCTCAATTACCTGTCTTGTAAGGAATTCAAGTGTTTTTAGTGCTGACGTGTGCTGATTTACCAGTGATAAATCGATCTTGTTCGCGATAGATCGCTTGAAGAAGTGCCGCTTTGACACCATTTCATTGCAAAGCTATCAGTTAGTGTGAAGGAATTTTTTTTACTTTATGAGATGACATTAATGAAGAGGGTGATATGTGGAGAATTTTTTTTCGTTTAAGTAATGTGCAGAATCGATCAAGTGGTATTGAAAGGTACCATTTTTGTTTTTTTTTTTTTAAATTCATAGATTTAAAATTAAGTCTGGAACAGTAGATATATAAGATCACAATAATTCATATACAGGGTGTCCCCTCTCAATTGGGAAAAACTTCTATTGAGGAACCATAGACAAGCAGTTTGAGATATTAGACTGATGTCCGGAAGTGCATGGTTTTCAAAATACAGGGTGTCAAAGTTTTTTTCAAAAAACTTTTTTTTTATCAATATCTCAAAGCCACTAACCGATTTTCTTGAAATTCGCTGGTGATGTAAGCTTTAATAAGACGCTCAGTTAGCACTAATTAAATGGTAATTATTACTTCCAGTGGCGCCCCGGGGGACAGTGTCACGAATAAAAATGACAAAAAAATGTACGCCACTGACTTTTTTTGAAAATTTTATATTTTTTAGAAAGCTCAGTTAAAAGTCAGTGGCGTACATTTTTTTGTCATTTTTATTCGTGACACTGTCCCCCGGGGCGCCACTGGAAGTAATAATTACCATTTAATTAGTGCTAACTGAGCGTCTTATTAAAGCTTACATCACCAGCGAATTTCAAGAAAATCGGTCAACGTGCCTTTGAGATATTGATAAAAAAAAAGTTTTTTGAAAAAAACTTTGACACCCTGTATTTTGAAAACCATGCACTTCCGGACATCAGTCTAATATCTCAAACTGCTTGTCTATGGTTCCTCAATAGAAGTTTTTTCCAATTGAGAGGGGACACCCTGTATGTATTATATTTAGGATTTTTTTTAAAATAAATTTTTACGTTCATGCTTCAAAATCGAATCTCATTTTAATTTCATAGATTGAATATCCTGACCTGCGTTTTGGATTTCAACGGATTTCAAAATGTTTAGAGCGTCAGTTCTATGACATTGGAACATTGCCTCGTTTGGTTGGTTGAAACGAATTTTCGCTTATTCTAAACGCACCTTTACGTCGCACTAATAAAATTTGTTGACAGATAATGTTAATTTTTTTGACATAAGTAACGTATGTTTAATTCTCCTACGGAATGCATAATTTGTACAAAGTTTTAACCCCGTATAAAATGGACTTACTGAAAGGAAAAAAATTGCTCAACAAAGACCTGAACCCGATTGACGCCGAAGTGGCATTGGCGAAAAAGAACATTATAATCTACTACTTCACCACAGAACGGAGTACTATGTGTCAAACTACGATCATACCCAATCTCATTAAATTGTACCAGGAAGCAGCCACGAGAGAATTTAAACTTGAAATCATTTTCGTCTCGGTAGACGAAAAGGCCGACCAAATGAAACATTATTTTACAACGAAACATGGACCTTGGTTGGCCGTACCTTTTGGAGACGAGGTAATAGAAATATTGAAAGCCAAGTATCAAATAAGCAACGTCCCAGAAATGGTGGTAGTTAGGCATGATGGGAGTGTAGTGAGCAGACGTGGACGAAAGGAATTTCTAGAGAAAGGGGTTAATGTGTTAATTACTTGGTCCTGATAATACAAATATTTAAAAAAATTAATGTATTATATTTTATACTTCGTTAATTATATGTATTTTAATAGTTACCTACACCAAGTATTAACGACCCTCTTCCCCTTTTTAGTGTATTTTTTTTGTTTTTGTCTAGAGTATCAGGCGCCAAGTCTACCTTCATTGTCTATTTCTATTACATCGCGCTCTCTGTGGCGCGTTCGCCGAGTCTAACAGTAGTATATACAGGAAAAACATTGTGTAACGTCATCAGAGAATCTTTAGATGCAAATATCTCGCTAACTACTGCATATTGTTGGTTTATATTTTACAGGTAATGAATATCGATAATAACCCTTCATTTGGTGTAAAAAAGAAATTTTTTTATTACATATTAATGAAGATAGGGCTTTGGCCACGCCTCTTGAAGCGATATTTTTGCTACTTCAAAATATCAGGCCGATTTTCTATTTCACTTTTTTTCATGTAGCTCCGTATACTGCCCTCTCTCTTGCGTGTCAAAGTTATCTCACTCTTTCTCATTTAGCTTCTTTTCTAGCCTTCTCTCTTGCGTGACAGACTATGAATTTTGTTTTTAAAAAACTAAAAATAAATATTTCCATAGATACTCTAAATTCGTGGTCTATATTAGCGTATTTGTAATAATTGAATTATGAGCCAAATCCTAACAAATTTTATTTTATTCTGATTTCATTTTGTTCCCAAAAAGGACTTGGTACAATGTTGTGGTTTCAATTCTTTGTTTTTTTTTTTGAATTTTTCGTAATAGAGCTTTTTGAAAAACGAAGGATGAGCGAATTATACATAATTAATTTTGCTTTAAGAGCGTGTTGTATGTAGTACAATGTAAAAAGCTCATTAATAAACCAGTCTCAAAATCGCCCTTGGTTCTATATTAATATCCACATCAAACCGTTAAAGCAAAAATAAAACTGTAAACTGAAATCTGATAGTTATGTTAATGATAATTGCGAATTAATTACCTCTCAACCGTAGTTTACTGCCTACTTTTAACTAAACAGGTAAGAACTTGTCGTATACAGACATGTATATATGTAATATTTAATATATGCGGATGCAGATGTCCAAATTTATTGTTCTACTCTGTACCATCTGTTTAAATAAATCATGGATTTTCTCATTTAAGCCACAACCGAAGATGTAGTGTTTATAAACGTATGCAAATCCGAATAAGATTTGCGCTTAAGGTGAGATTTAATGAACATTTATAATTAGGGACCGTAATTTATTTAAAATATACCAATTTTTATTTTAAAATTCTTTCCCGCATTTATTTCTAGAATGTCTTTTGTAGTAGCATTAGTATTAAATATTATTTTATTTTACCATTGCCCCCTTAAATAATACTTCTGGATACGCCCCTGTCTCTATGTAGTACAATTACATGTAGTAGATTACGAAAAACAAGGTTAGGTTAGGTTATTAGTTGAGGTTAGGTGCCTCAAATTCCGCACTTACGAATATACTGCTGACTTGAGTAACATAACCCCCAGGATCTCACATCTAGATATTCATTACATATTTATTATCATGGTTAAATAAAACGGTCTGTTTGCTGTTTAATTAAGTAGTTCTATTGCTGTCGAAAAATCGCGAAATATTTCACCAATTGCGTCTGGTAACGGACATTAAAATTCCTCTCGAGAACCCGCTCGGTATTCACGCTGAAATGCCTATTTATAAGAGTAAATAGCGTCGTCATTTTCTAATAATAAAAGAAAATCATCATCTTTTTTTCTTTAAACGTTCTTGCTGTACAGAATTTGTTTACAATGTTTTGTCTACTTTGTAACGAACGAATTAAGTGAGTTGTAGTAGTAAATAATGATAAAATTACTATATGAGAAGCATGACCAAAAATCTGCACTGGAATATAATTTTTTGTACCTATTTGATTCTTGTTTTTTATCTTTTAACTAAAGATTAACTGCCATGTAACCTAACTTCAATTAGAACATGAAAAGATTATTAGTTAAACAAATTGCCTATAGGTGGCGCCGTCGGTTTATGATTTTAAAATATTTTTAATTGATAAAAGTAATAATTTTAAATTTTTAATTTAGCGAAAAATGTAGTATTTAAACATTATGCTAAGGAGAAAAAAAATATTTTTTTATTAGGTAATAGACAAACCACACAATCGACTTTTAAAAATTATTTGATTTGTTCGTCAATTAATCTAACATATTTCCTGAACATTCAGTGGGAACTATTCCTAAACTGTTTTAAACTTTTGGTAATGTTGTGTTTATTCGTGTTTAATGTGAATTTTTTTATTTCATTTAATTTATTCAAAATGTTATTTATTCCTGTCGTCAAAAAAAAAATTGCTAATGTAAAAGTACTTTTTTTCAAATATTTTTTTTTATCGAGTCTACCGAATTTTTTGGGTTGATAAATTTCCAATTTTAATTCAATATCCGCCTATTGTTGTCTGTGTAATAAAATTCTCATGACCATTGACCGAAATGTCTACACAGACGTAATTTTGGCAAGACGATCAGATAAAATCAAACGAATTAAAATCAAAAATGCCAGTCCTTATACAAAGCAACAATTTTAACAACATTATTTAATAATGTAATTATTATAAAGGCAGGTACAGCTGTAACAGTCAGTAATGTGGCATTCTCGTGAATTTCATTAGCATATTTATTCTAAGAAAGTCATAGTCGTAGACTTGGCTGTCCAGGTTATTTTCAAATTGGCAATAGAAAATAGAACAAGTCATTTTATTGGCAATAGACACAATTCTTGTAAAATAATGTGCTAAAGTTGAAAAAAAGTACTTCATTAACCGATTTTGCAATTTGGAATCTATCCATTGAGATAATATTAAAGATAGACAGTGAAGATAGAACTAGAAGCGCATTTCTGAATGAGAGCAAAATAAAATCGATTACCCCTCTCGGTCTACTTCCAAGCGATTGGCGCTTTAGGCTGTGAGAATCCCCACCACCCGATTCAAGTCAAAACTGGCGCTGTGAAGCGCCAATCAGAAGCAAATAAACAAAGACGGAAAGGGATCAACCGATTTTCTATCATTCTTTTACAGAACTGCGCTTATACACATCCGCCCGCTCTCTCTATCTTCTAAACAACCTCTATGGAGAAAATTTAGTTCAGCATAGGAAGCAGTGGATAGTCTTTGAACTGACGACTGTGGGAGCAATCACTATCGACATTCTTTCCTGTGGTTCAATGGAGATAGGCAGGCAGTTTCCATTTCACAGACAATAAATAATTCTTCTTTCTAGTTTTCCACGTATGCTCGCTGCTTACGTCATGCTTTGTAATCAATATTATATCATTTCATTACACCCACAACCGCTAGTAAAGTAAAAAAATAGGCCTGTTGCAATATCTAACTGCATAGATATAAGATACGTCCAGTGTAGATAAATAAAACCAACATGAAATTGATGATGGCAGCCAATATCCACTGTTTCCGCGTTACCAGTTGGCCGAGACCGCGCCAGCACTAGACTAGCGCGGACGCACATACGCATACATACAAACAAACCAATGTTATTTTATAGTTTTTTTTAAAGTTCTTACTTCTACCAGCAACTTTCTTTATTATTTTTTTTTCAACCATTATGTAACCCATCATATGTTTTTTTTATTAAGTACTGTAGTATTGTTATTTTTACTGTAACACGTAAAAGAGTACAGGCACGCCATGTGTATATAATAAGTTTTGTATAATCCGATTTCTTGGTAATTCAACTCAAGGTTGCGTAGAAAATTAATATTTACGTGGAAAACGTAGATCTTATACCTACTTGTCGTTCCAGAAATGGTTTTCTATTAATCATAAGTTGTCAATTATAGGCAGAACAAAGAAATTGCAACAATGTTGCTCCATAATTGAATTAATCCTCAAACCCTGTCTGTGGATAGGTTTCATTATTTTCCATATATCGTTTTCTAAACCTACAATATTGCTCACATCGAAGTACAGGACTATAAAAACAAAGTCAAAACCGTTTACAACGATATCGCTTAAAACGACATATTACCGTTTTTATCGACCAAAATGTTAGGCAATAAAAAAATATGTGGACCTAACCTAACCTAACCTTGGTTAGGTTATACATATGCTTACAAAAATTTGGCATAAATGAGAAAATAAAATTTTGAGTTTATTATGTGACATCACGTTGTAAAATGAGTTCTCAGTTACTTTGAAGTATGAAAGCATGAAACATTAAAAAAAATACAGTTCACACGCTTAATTTTACAAACAATATCCATATTGCTTTCTTTTATTGCACCATTCTATTTCTTTTAGTTCTTTTTTATTACATTTTCATAATACGTTATTGTAATCGTTGCATCCATCCATTCATTTTTTTTTTAATCTAGAACACAAAGAATTCACACTAATGTGTTCTTTTTTTTTCAATTTAAAACTTTTTGTCACATACAGAATCATTTTGTTACTTCACAGTCAAATGAATGATAATAACATTTATTCGCCAGTGTTAAAAATTTGCACAAATGCTCTTCTCATCGACCTCTACAAAAATCCATGTTCAAAAATTTTTTTCAACCATAAAATTCCTTGGCTACTAGCCTAAAATAGTTCTGTACATGGACCTGTAAGAATGACGTCACGCTTAAGCTGACTGGCCTTTCTGGCTAATGCTGGCTCGACTCACGTAGACGGCTTTTATAGCTTACGCCATCGATCAACGTGTATTTTGTCAAATGCGATTAATTAGGAACACAGTACTAAAACTTACATAGTTATGTATAGTTTTTCTAATCTCAATTGAAAACGATATAAAAATAAGTAGGGTGCAAAATTCCTTTGTAATGTGGGTCGAACACGTGCTGTGGCAGTACATGCCCTACCACGCACACCTGTGTAGAGTTGGTCATTGCAAACATCGGCTTTATTTTTTTTACCGACCACTCGCATCGTCGTGATTGTACATCTGGTCGACTACGCTCAAATACGAGGCAAAATATTTATTAAAAATGCTGTTTCGCGTGCCTTTTGTAATGTCAATACGCATAAAAATGAACATCGCTCGTAGAGAAGAGAGAATTTATAATATTTTTAACTAAGAATGGATCCACTATACCTATAGAAGAGTAACAGATACTAACTCGCGCTCGCCACTTGGTTCAATTAATTTAACGACACCAAGTTTAATTAACTTAAAATCGTTATCAGTTCATAAAAAGTATTCGAAGGACGGTTTTAACAGAAAAAAAAACATTTAATTTCTATCATTGTTTTTATTGCTTCACCCACTATTACGCACTAAATGTGAATGCGATTGAATACTTTCGTATGTTGTAGTTATTGCAAAACTATCTACCCAGTAATTTAATGAACCGTTTAAGTGATGACATATCTGCAATATATGGCCTTTCACTTAACTAAAACCCTGTCATAGAGTCATTATTTCGCTTTAATAATTATTATTAAGACAATGGGCTTGGTTTGACATGTTCTAAGGCATGGTACCTATACGTGAATGTTACAAATGTTTGGTTATCTTTTGATGTCTCTGTCCTTTTAATTTCTGTAATCAAATAGAATATATGGACCTAGGAAATGAAAAATGAGTAACATAAAATGTTTTTTTTTTTTTTTTTGAGAAAGGTCCTGAAAATTTTATGCAATTTTTACTGTATAATTTATTACAAAAAGGGACCCTTTTATGACGTTTATTATTTTTTCTTTTGCAGTGCGAAGATGTTACTGTGAGGGCCATTGTCCAGATGAAGAGCCAACGGGAACGTGTGAAATAAAACAGGGTGGTCAATGTTTTGCAGCCACAGTCGAAGTTTGGGATCCGGATACAAACACGTACGAACCGGAAGTGACGTACGGATGTTTTCCTGCCGACGAACGGGGATTATTACAAGTAAGTCACGTCATTTATAAACTCAGAATGTAAAGAAAAAAATTCATATTGGCCGCGCAAGCCTGAAAAATTTCCCGGGGTAAAAGTGTGTTGCTTGTAATATAAAATGCTCCAGAGTTGGAAAATTTTAAGGGAAGTCGTTATTTTTTCATTAACGTAATTTTCATTTCATAATTCATTGATAATTCATTTCATAATTCTCATTTTCGTAATTTCATTAACCGACACATCTGTTCGAATAAACTCGTAATTCATTTGTACGTCATTCAAGACCTACGTACCTACTGGTCAGAGCCCTCCTTTTCATACGTTTTGAGTAAATCATTTTAAAACATTCTGTATTTAAGAAAACCACCCTTATACAGTTGGTAATAAATAACAAATTAATTTTTTAAACTTATTATTTTTTTTTTATTAGTGCAAGGGTTACTTGGTACCACACCTTCAAAGCAAATCGATAGCTTGTTGCAACGACTACGATAATTGCAACAAAAACCTGACTCCTCATTATGAAGAAAGGACCACGACAGAAGTACCGTCGATCCTGAAACAGCCTGACAGTCTCCCTTACATTGTATGTTTGGCGTCAGTGACAGTCTGTATAGCAATATTCCTATTAATAATCGCCTTCGTCTTCGTTCGTTATCGGCGAAAAGAAGAACAGAGGAAGCACTATGGCGGAAAACGATACCCTGAAAAGTACAACAACATTGACACGCTACCCAACAGCACCCTTGCGCAGTTTATCGAACAGTCAAGTGGTTCCGGATCGGGACTACCCCTTCTTGTGCAAAGGACCATCGCAAAACAGATTCAGATGGTACATTCGATAGGGAAGGGTCGGTACGGCGAGGTTTGGTTGGGTCGATGGTGGGGCGAGAAAGTAGCCGTCAAGGTGTTCTTCACTACAGAAGAACAGTCCTGGTTTCGGGAAACCGAAATCTATCAAACCGTACTAATGAGGCATGATAACATTCTTGGATTCATTGCTGCTGATATCAAAGGTACGTAAGATTTTCTTCGTTTGAAAACAGAGGATTAATTTCAAATTTGTTATTTTCAGGCACTGGTTCTTGGACCCAAATGCTTCTGATCACGCAGTATCACGAAAACGGATCGCTTTATGATTATCTTCAGGATCACGTCCTCGATCCGTCTTCGCTCTTAGTAATGGCGTCGTCGGTAGCAGCCGGTTTATCACATCTTCATACCGAAATTTTCGGTACGAAGGGGAAACCCGCGATTGCTCATCGTGACATCAAGAGCAAAAACGTTCTCGTTAAACGAAACGGCGAATGCGCCATCGCCGATTTTGGACTGGCCGTTAAATATTTGAGCGACACCAACGAAATCGACGTACCTCCTAACGAGAGGAGCGGTACCAAGAGGTAGTTAGACTTATGTAAAAAACAAATGTGAGGGTTATTCACGCGATTATGTGTGTTACAGGTACATGGCTCCAGAAGTTCTTGATAATTCTATAAACATCAACAGCTTCGAAGCACATAAGATGGCTGATATGTATTCTCTCGGCCTCGTCTTGTGGGAAATGGCACGAAGGTGCATAACAGGTGATAAGATCACCACCGCAGACGAGTATGCCCTCCCTTACCACGAGTGCGTTCCAAGCGATCCCAGCTTCGAAGATATGCTTCAGGTAAAACTAAAAGAAAAATTGGTTTGCCGTTGATCGTCTTAAGAAACATTGTTTTTTTTTCAAGGTGGTGTCCGTTAAGAAAATAAGGCCCCAGGTACCTCTCCGGTGGGAGTCGGACGATGTCCTACAAGCCATGTCAAAAATAATGCAGGAGTGTTGGCACGCAAACCCTTCTGTGCGGTTAACCGCCCTTCGAGTAAAGAAATCGCTGGGCAAACTTAATTTGGACACTAGCATAAAAATTGTTTAGTATCTAAATTAATTTTGTTTTTTTAAAGTCACTTTTGTACAGAATAATTATTAAGGATGACAGTGCTGGGGACGTACTACCAACCAAAACACGTGAAAAGAATTTTTTAACTGTATTATATTGCGAAAATGAGATAATTGAGAAAAATTAATACGGTAATAATCTTTTTTACCTAAAAGATAATTCATATTATAAGCAATACATGCTCTTTAAATAAATTACAAGTACTATTCGGTTTTGCAAAAAAAAAAAGACTTCATTTATTCAACTCGAAGCAATAAATTATAAAAGGACCTAATGCAGATTAGAAATGGCCTTTTTGTTAAAAAATTAAAATATACAATGGAGGGAAAGGCCTTTCGGCACTCTTTTTTTTAAACTAAATGTCAATTTTTAATGCAATTTTGTCCGAATGACCGCATTTTGACAGTAGACAGCACTATTCGATAGTGGTCGGCAATATTCGGTCGTTTGATTCGTTGAAGATAAGCGAGGCTATGAGGTGATGTTTAATGCTCTAATAAAAATAAAAACAAAATATGTAAAGGACCAATCCGTAACCACAGAACCTACTTAATTTAACATTAATTCTCCTATAACAGTTTAACTATTCAAACGACTGAGTAATTCCGACAATTCCCGAATAGTTATAATTATTGCTGTCAAAATGCTTTTAAACTGTCATTCGTGCAAAGGTTTAATTACAATAAAAATTGACCTTTATTAGTAAAAAAAAAGGTGTTGAAAAGCTATTCTTTAATCCTTTAATAAATAAGTCATTTTGGGCCATTCAAACCTCCATAAAAAATTATGGTGCATTTCCGCCAAAAATCCTTCAGGTGGTTTTCACGTGCCATTAGGGACAACTAATACCCAAAGTTCGGAACGACATCCCGAAGTTTTTACAACTTGAAAATTGATTTAAACTTTCAAAATTAAATAATGAACGTCTCTAAAATTTTCAATGTTTTAATTCTGCTTTGCCCTTTGTAATAATTGATTCTGTTTGGTACTTAAAACTCGTTTCATTTGTGATATTTCATATTTTTGCACCATTGTAATACTCGGTTCAGTTCCCAGCACAGTCAGTTGAACTATAAATTGTACATATTAGTATGTAAAGAGACCTCTTGTACATAGAATAGTGTAAGTTTTAGTGAGGCGTTTATACAATTAACAGAAGAACAACATTGAATTTCTATTAATAGATAAAAGATAAATTTCTCTGACAATAGTATTCAAAACATACCTTGAGACTAATTTTTTATTTTTCTAATAGAAAAACTGCAAGTAATACACAGCTATCGAACAGGACGTTCAAAGCAATTTGAAATACATTAATTATAAAGGGCAAAACTGGTCAGATAAGCACGGAAAAAATTGCCCTTAATCCGCTACGTAACGCCATTTGGTACGAGAAACTTTTCTATAAAATTTTAGTGATGTAAAAACTTTGTCAAAAGGCACCAAAACCGAGCAGATTTTTTTTAATACTAAAAAGTATTTTATAATAACAAAAATAGTATTTTGTTAAGCGTCATTCTTTCGTGCTGTATTTCAAATTTATTTTCCTTTTAGGGTCGTTAGTGTTTAAATGATGTATTCTATTTTGGCTACAACATCGAATTTTTTTATGAAATGGTAATTAAAAATTTTTTAATTTCATTTTTGCTTTGAACTTACCTATTATTTCTACATGAACCGTTCGTGTGTCGTAGATGTAAACAATTAACTGTTAAATAATTGCTGCCATATTTATTTAAGATAAGAATTAACTTAATATTAACAGGATTTTAATCGTACCTGGTCTGATAGATGTTTAGATGTGTGCGAGCTCTGATATGGTAATTTTCAGGACGCAAATTAATGTTTTAGTCGAATGTAGGAACTCTTTTTATTTCACGCACCAACTCAAATAATTAGCAATTATTTAATCAAATCGAAACTTTTTCATTTGTGCAATAATATTTTTAACCGAAGGTATTTGTCAGTGAGACAAGAAAATTAAAAAAATACACCCACAGGGAGATCTCGTAAGGTTTCCTTATAATTTTTTTAGTTATTCGGTTTCGAATACGCATTTTTTTATTATATAAATATTTTTGAGTGATCCAAAATTTTAACACATTATTCCTTTTGTGATTCGATGCAGTAGTGGAGATTGGGCCATTCTTAAATAAAATTTGCAAAGTCCCCTAAAGGGACAATAAATATATCTTTTCGTTTTTTTTATTTTTTTATTATTTGATTATATTGGTGCTCATTGACAATCCGTTACGGTAAAATTGTGATGATCCATAAGGAGAAAAGGGAATTGTTACTCTTTTATTTTATTTAAAGCACCTGTTAAGTCCCAGCACAAAAATTTTTCGGCTGTTGAAGTCATTGACCATTTCTAGTTAAATTATATTTAAATTAAACGAAGAAGACAAATTTGCTCAAACAAAAAGAAACCTCAAATTTTGCACTTGTTTTCAAAATACTTTTGGGTGAAAATACCTGTTTGGTCTAAAAATAAAACAAATACGGTACAAAATTTTTATTTCACTCCAAGAAGATTTTTTTTCCGTCTTACAAAATGACTTTTTGTCGAAAGGGCCAAACAAATGATCATTTTATTAATCAAATATTGCGAATTTCTTAATATTTGAGATAGGCCGTGTGACTCAAAAATTGTGCATTTATATTTGTAAATTTTAAGCGTGTAACATTGTAAATTGAATTGATCGAGTCGTAGTGGATATTGCAAGACTGATATTGAATGTTGTATGTTTTGTGTAACAAAATAAATAAATAGTTTGTACAGAATTAATTTCTGTTGTCTTTTTCTTATATTTGTATCATTTTGACTTGAAAAATTATAAATTAAGCCATCGAAATAATAAATATTAAATCATTTTCTGAACAAACTGGAAATTTATGTATTCTAAATTTTCTAGAAATACTTAATGTGTCATTAAAATCGAATTACTGAACAACAGGTAATGTCGTTAAATAATACTGTTGACTATTGTGGAAGTTGTTGTTGGTTCTAGTTTAAAATGAGTAATTAAGATGAAGACACCATAATATAATTTGAACAATATACATTTTTAGTTATGTATTTTAAACAATAAAAGAAAAATATAAAATATTAATATGAAAGAAAGCAAGCTGATTTGTTGATAATTGCCATTATTTTTATTATTTTATGTTAATTTTATACGAATTTTTACGTACATGAACCAAAGTTTCAACTGAAACATTTTAAATTTAATTAAATTATTCCTGTACTTTTTTTGTTGTAAACATTCGAAATTTTTGTTACATACTATCAATCTATTTTAAATATAAGAATAAGGAGACTGTGGCGTGGAAATAATTAAAAACCAAAATGGACTTACCCCAAAATACCACAACACTTTTAAAAAAGTGTTGTGGTATTTTGGGGTAAGTCCATTTTGGTTTTTTAATTTTTTAACTATCAATCTATGTTTATAATTAATAGTTCTTTAATTTTTATGTAATTTAATTTGTAATTGTATGCAATAACGAACAACTTTTCAAGAATTATTTCTTAAAATTTGTGTATGAAGTACATAATTTTTATTTCAATTATTACAATTTATTATTTTGAATTTTAAATTTTTGTGTCGTTAGGATGTATAAGATAAAAACGGATATCATCCCCGTAGATTAGATGCTGATCATGCGCAGTATGCGCAATGCGCAACTTACAGGAAATCGATCGAAGGAGGTCGCTTGTAAAATGATGACGCATCTACGCCATTTGTAGTTTGGTTCGTGGTGTTGACAGGTTGAAATTGACGAAGACGTTGTGTTTGATTTAAAGAATTTCAATTGGAGTTAGAATCAGTTTTCTTGTGAAAGGTAAGTGTTTACAAATATTTATTTTATTTACAGAGAAACCGAGGATCGCAATAAAAAATTAAATCCGAAATCGATACTATACCACCAGTCGTTACGAGACATTTATTAGTGTATTTTGTTCGTTAATTATAAACTTAAACCGTTAATTTGTTTGTAACTGCTTTTAAATTAATAAGTGCACCTTCGTTAAAATTGTATTTTATTTTTTTCTTTCCGATTGTGTACCGCCTCGAGTCGGCTTCGTCACAAGCGATGTTGTGTTGCCAGATTTTATAAAGCGACGCCATTAATACAAATTTATTTTATTCGTATACACCTAATTATTTTTTATTTTCATACTACGTAAATGTAATTCTTTCTATTTTTTAATTTAAATCATAGTACATGTACGTATAATTGGGCGTAGATATTTTTATCACTATCGATTAAACCTTTGGACCATTGCAATCGCGCTTGCGTTGTAATTTTTTTTATTTTTCTTACGAAAAACAATGTAAAATATGCACTGATATTATTTTGTCTAGGTCGAGTGGTATTTGGCAATGAGATTACGTTATTCGCAGTTTAAAATTGTAATATGTAGGGGAAGCCATCTTGTTTACCTTGATGTGTATCAATCGTTTGCTATGTATATACGAGGTCTATTAGAAAATTAATGCAATAAGATTACGTTTTTTGTAATTTAAAATTAGCCGGTTTCAGCGGTAGCCATTTTGTTTGCCTTAATGTGGGTCATTCTTTACGTAGATACGGGGGTATTAGAAATATAAATGAAAATTGAAATTGTCTGTAGGAGAAAAAATCTGGCAGCACTTGTTTGAGTGAAAAAGGTATTTGTTATGGGTGTTAAAAAAAAAAATTATACTACAAACGCTTGTATGACGTTAATTTTCCGATCTCGTGGCGTGTTGTATCTCGGTGTCTTTAAATCGTTCGAGTTTCAGGCATTTGTGTGTGTAAGTATTACACTACATATCGACTCGGCTCGCTTCGCATATTGAAGTTATTCATCTTCGAAACGACATCGGATTGACGCAGCACGATGCCGGGTTTTAGCAGCGCGGGTACGTTCAAAATATTTATCGGGAACTTGGCCGAAAAGACGAACAACAGCGACATCAGGCCCTTATTCGAGAAATACGGCAAGGTGGTGGAATGTGACGTGGTCAAGAATTACGGTTTCGTACATATGGAGAACGAGTCGGAGGGTCGCGATGCGATTCAAAATTTAAACGGCTACGTGGTCAACGGGCAGCCGATCAAGTGCGAGGCGGCCAAGAGCCGCAAGGCACCCACGACACCCACCACGAAAATCTTCGTCGGAAACCTGACTGAGAACACAAAGGCACCCCAGGTGCGTGAGCTATTCAAAAAGTTCGGCACCGTGGTGGAATGCGACATCGTACGCAACTACGGTTTCGTGCACTTAGAGTCGTCCGGGGACGTGAACGAAGCAATCAAAGAACTGAACGGCACATCGGTGGACGGGCAGCCGATGAAGGTGCAGTTGTCGACGAGTCGCGTGCGTCAACGACCGGGAATGGGCGATCCGGAACAGTGCTACCGCTGCGGACGCGGTGGTCACTGGTCCAAGGAGTGTCCCAAGGGCATGGGACCCGACCGATTCCGCGACCGCATGTTTGCCAGGGACCCCTATCCGCCACCCCCGCCGCCACCGTTCCTTCGTGACCGGATGATGGGCCGATTTGGGGTACGGGTCTCATTTACACAAAAGAAAACCATTAATACCTACCTATCCGCTTCACATTATCGTCATATTTTTACCTCCATTCATCACTCAATTCCTATCACATTATTATCTTAAATTACACTGCATTCGTTCGGGAATTATAAACGAAATATTTATTAAATTTATGAGTATTAGAATGGGGTATATTAAGAGCTATTATATTTTTCAAATTTTAAATACCCTAATTATCCAATTCAAATACATATATATCAATAACTCATCGTTCTAAAAAAAAGGGTTGGTTTCTTCTCTAAGGAACGGGTATGGTTTTTAAACGAATGTACACAGCAAATTTCAATTTGAGTAAATTAATAATAATAAATTTTTGATAACTAATATGACGTAGTTCTAAAAAATGGTACGATATTTGCTGTGTACTTCTGTAAAACTATCAAAAACTGACTTGAATTTGTGATTTTTTAGGATAGTTACGATAGCTACTACGAGCGTCGTTACGATGATGGTCGTGACTTGTACGAGCGCCGCTATTCGGGCATGCCGCCCCGAAGCGAGATGGGCATACGGGGTGGCCGCGGCGACTTCTTACCGCCCCCGATACCGCCGAGGCGAGAACCTCTTCCACCCATGCCCAGCATCGGCGGACCACGCGGTATACCGAGTAGCGGTGTCAGCAGCGGCTTGAGAGATTCGAGCTTCGGTAGAAGCAGCAGTGAGTACGGTATGTTCAGCAGGCGGTCGCCACCTCCGTCCGGGTCGATACCCGGGTCGCGGATGAGCCGCATGTACGAAGATTTTAGCAGGGACTCCTTCGATGACAGGAGGTAAAGTAAATGGTTTGTTTCCTTGTTTAATTGTTTGTGGTTCTTGTACATACGTAGATGGAGAGACACGTAGAGCTGATATTAAAGATGTGTAGTTTTTGAATTTCAAAAGCTCATTAGGCTAAGTATCGATGTATTGATGATATAAATATGTATTTGTTTGGAGATTCACTGTCTTTCTTAAATAGTTTTTGTGTCAATTTGATCGTCCAACACATCTTACTGCTTTTACGTCATACATTTTATCTGTTTTCGCATATTTAACAGTTATTGTTGCGCATGTACACGTTTCATTTCGTAGTCTCCGTTTCTACAATAATGGCCGCATTCGCTGACTTTCTTCAGTTGTAGGCGCATGCGTAAAGTCGATTTTCGACAGCGCGAGATTAGGACATGCGCAATGGTCATTACTCCGTTTGTGTTATTGTTGAACTTGAATCCTTTATTTATATATTAATGCTTTTATTTGGTGCAAATTCTAAGAGTTCTGTTATTTTATAGGCCTGGTATCCGAGGTCCATCCCCTTCAAGAAGGTACGCTCCGTATTAATTTAATAATGTGTATCTAAATTCGGTTCATTCTGTAACGTAGGTTAGATTTCTGTATGTTATTTTTATATTGTAAGACAAAATAAATGTTTTTGATAATAAAATTTGTTAATTTTTTTTTTGTTGTAAAATACTTCATTAGTTTTTAGGGAATAATGAAAGACAATTAATACCATATAATGTAGGTATGCGTTATATTCGTATGAATAATAAAAATATTTGTATTGTATACAAGGGCTTTTTAAATGTTTATTTTCGGGAAAATGTATAACTTTATGCTTTTTTGTACGTATTCGGGTACGCATTCTTGTTTGTTTTTTTCTAATTGAGAAATTACAATTAGTAAAATTTGAAAAAACAAATAGTGTAGGTAATTTTTGAACAAAAATATGCCTAATTGGTTTCTCGTTATCAAGTCAACAAAAATGGTTGCTTACAAAGGTCCCTAATATGGCTAAAAGGTAAGAAAAATTAATTTGTAGTAATGATATGACCAAAATTTTGTTTCTTTTATAGCACACAAGATTAATTGCATACTTATGTAAATGTAAACGTCCAAAGCAGGAACATTATACATATTATTAATATAATATGACTACAATTAGTTTGCAGAAACAAGAATTGTTCCTCACTTTTATTTATTGTGGCTCAAAGGTAAAAAATTGCCATTTTTAAAACATGTTATCACAGTCGGCATCTTTTATAGCACATACGCAAGAGTGGTTGCATACACCTTGAGGTAAAACGGTCAAAAATGTAAGAAAAATCTTTTTTTATTAAAAGTATGACTTGCTCATCCTAGATTTGATTTAGGTAATAAAAAATCCTTTTTAACAATTTTTTTAATACACCAATTTCTGTTGTATAATTTTTAGTTTCTATTCATCTATTTTCTGAGAAATTTTTAATTTTTTATGTTTCTTTGTTATCTACTTTTTAATATTTTTAAATTATTATTAATGTGAAACCAAGCATTTTTTCGCACATCGAGTTTTCTGGTAATTAAATATGTTTAGTAATCAACAGCTATATTGCATATTGGTTAAACTGGTTGTCTATAAATTTGGAGTTTTGTATATTTTTATTCTATAGCGGGGTGTGATTTTTTAAATTTCATCAATCATTAATTTTTAGTGAATTACGCGTTAAGGTTCAAAAAAAACCTTAACTGTTAAATTTGTTTAAAACTGTAGTTTTTATTGTAAGCGTTTTTTTATTTGTTCATGAATGATAAAATATTTTAATAACTTAACTTATAAATAATTAATCAATAATATTTAGTAAATTAGCTTCTGATTAAATAAATTGTACAATGTGCATGCGCAATATACAATTAGTTTAAATGATACCTAATTGTAATTGATAAAAGAATAAAACAATACGTGCGGAATAACAAACACTCACGTACATACAATACCTACGTTCTTTTATTTTTAATTGCAAAATGTACAAAAAATAAACGATTAAAACTTCGTTGTGGTAAATTCAAATTAGCCGCTTTGATGAGATTACTTTAATTATAGTGCACTTACAGCCACAATTTAATACAAAGAAAAATAAGTGCCCACACATACATGTCCTCCGATCAATTTACAGATGCGTCCCGTTCCCCGCGATGGAATTAAGAACGGAAGTGCGACTGTACGTATCTTTAAACATCGTTCGTTAGAGGGTAGAGGGGAACAGACAGAGATATGCGCGCGCTCGTTCTGGCCATTTTGTCACAATATTAACCTTTTGTTGTGATGTGTCTATTGAAATGAATTATGTGTGTCATAATTTAATTAACGTCGGCGAAACGGGCCGTGGAAATACACGAGAACGAAAAGAGATCGATGTAAGTTCGAGGTATTAGCACGTAAACGACGAAATATAGTTAAAAAGGATCGGAAATTCCGTGGAATGTTCCGTTGCAACATCAACAGCCGCCGGACGACGATTCAACCGTTGCCGAGCTACGTACGGAGTGTTTCTTGCTGTCAGTTAACGAATGTGGATTTTGTGTTAATTTGTGAGCATTGCAGTCTTTTGTGCAATTAATAGCATCGTTTTGGGACGACGCCGTGTTGCGGATGTGTCATATTGTGACGAATTTGTCGACAAGTATGTGAAAAACTGTCGTAATTATTACATGTTCATTTCGCCCAAGATGGCTACCGACGGGTTGTCGTTGTTGTTTGACGAGACCGTTTATACCGCGATTCTTCGTTAGTGTCGACGTTAGCGTGGTGATTTGGTATTTTTCGACTTAGTTGACGCTCAAAAACGCGATTTAATGTTCGACTGACGGTATTTTAGTGGACGATAATTGTTAAAATGGTAAAATAAGGTGGTGGCTGTCGACTTAGTTGTCAGCCGGCGGCCGGGAGTCGCGGGGTTCAGCGCGGGCCCAGGTAGATCAGCGACCAGGTGTCAACGTTTATGTTTCATTTTAGCACACAACATTCATACGTTATAATTGTCCGGACGAAGATTCCAATCTACTTGTTTGGACCATAACGTAGGTGAAATATCTTTATTCTCATTTATGTTTTTGTTTCCATGTCTATAATAAAGTATTTGCCGTCTGTTGTGGCAAATTAGTAATTCAAATTAATAATTCATGGAAACATCTTTCCTTTAACGAGAGATATATGTATGTATGTATGTATGCATGTGCACTTGTATAATTTGTACAAATGACCTCTATTGCTTCGCTGTTTACAGCCCACGTCGTTTACTTTCAAAATAATGACACCGTTGCTATGGTAACATTTAATTAGGTACACACGTTTAGTTGAGATTTTTTGAAATGATTATTTTTTTTTAATTTGCCTGACAATCTTGGTGAACACATTAAATTTAATGTTTTTAAACAACTGTGTCTTGCAAAAAGCGTTGATGAACTTACTTCTTAATAGTAAAAATTAATCTTTAGTCACTGGAAAAAAAATAATAAAAAAAGTGTTTAGTTTGATTACTTTTTTTGCCTTAAAACAAAAATGCTCCAATAATTTTATTTTTTTAATACCAAATGTTTTGGCGGGAAAAGCAATTACAATTGAAGTTTCATCGATAAAAGTAAAAGTATTACCGTTAGTTGTTCTTTTGATCTGGTTAACAATAATACGTCAAAGTAAGCCTTTTTTTATGGATTCGGACGTTCTTCATAGATAGGTTAAATTATAGTATATTGATATGCCTAATGACATCCCAATCTCAGTTGGCTCCCAGAGGTGAGTGATAATGAGCGCTAATGGGTATTTAACGTCGTTATTCGGTAGCTTGTCAAGGGGATTTAAAACGTAAAGAAACTAGGCAACATAAATTAAAAATTTGGAGAAACAGAAAACAGTGTTTTTGTTCCACTAAAAGTTTATTGATCTCCACTATATTGTTTCGATTCTTCTGGGTCATTTTTAAAAGAAAAATATTCTCCTACAGCTGTTTGGTATATTTTCAATGTCTTTTTGAGCATTTGCGACTTTAATTTATTGTCTAAATATTTAACGAATCTAAATAATTTATTGTATTTAAAAAAAAAAAATTATGTGAGGAAAACTATCCTCGCTGTGTTTAACTCTTTCTGACGATGAGGCGATAAAAAAGACTTGCAACTCAATGAAGGAAACTTCCAACTAATAAGATACACCAAATGCTAAAAAGAAAACAGTCTCAACATCAACGGCACGGATGGTGGCTTTTTTATTCTTGCAAAAATAAATTTGTAAAATCGTTGTTCTTTAGAATAACAAATGAAGCATATGTTTCTGACCTATCATAATGTTTTTTATTGAAAATAACCCATTTTAACATAACATACGTTTCGTGATTCTCAATGACTATAGTTTTAAAAGAAAGTTACAAAAAGATTAGTTTTGTTATTATTATTGATGATTAATGGATTAATTGATTGTGTGTTAAGGGTTAGATTAAATTTTGTAAAATAATCGGGTAATTCAGTTAGTATTGCGATAATAAAATATCATTTTTAGCCCATTTATATTACTCCTTGGAATGTTTATACCATCGTTTTTTTTTTCATTTATTGTTATAATACGTATCGTAGAAAATTATGTACCATAGGTCCTTAAAATATTTTAATTACTAACATGTGTTGCGGTGTATTGATAAATTAAACGGTTTACACCAAACAGTTGCTATTAAAGGTTTTTTTCAAATTTTTTTAAGGCAAATTACTATTCTTATCTAAGTATCTAAGTACATAATAATACGAATATACACACGTCTGTTTAATTGTAAATAAGTAATCACTTTGAGCAATTACAGTACTTAAGTATTTTTAACTTAAAAATATGCGTTATGTATGAACATAAATGTAGCGATTAAACATCGTGGGCGCTATGCACATTTATATATCGTATGAGGTCAACGTGCTCCAGGACTCCGCCCACTGGTAAACATAAACGGTGACTCGCCACGCCTCACTTTGCTTGGCTAATCCAAACAGATCTTCTAAACAACTTGGTCTGTTTTTAAAATAAGTATCTTATCACACCTACAACGAAGTGATTTTTATGTTTAAAATGAATAGTGTTTTTATTTTTCTAACAATACAAAAAATGAACATTGAGTTTCATCTTATAAATATATTAAACTTAAAATAAAAAAATTAGATAAAACACATATAAAATCCTGTGTCACGTCTAATAATAACTTAGGGTGGTAATAATAAATAATCAAATCGGAAAATATTATCCATGACTCAATATAGATTTAATTTTATTAGGAATGTGGACATTTTAGGATTTTATTAATAATTACATCATTATTTCTACTACGTTTCGGCCCTTTATTGTTTAATTCATATTATGATGTCTGATGAAGATTCAAAGGGTCGAAGTCGAAACGTAGCAAAAATAATGATGTAATTATTATTAAAAATCAGTTGACCAGTCAGGGATCGCCATTTTGAACTTAGTAATCTTCATTAGTGTTCCTTAGACAGGGTCACCACTTAGACTGTGAAGTTCACGGTTACATCACAGAGAGCCAATGTTATGCTAATGTTTGCCACTGATTTACGTATATGATAAAATATACAAAAACAAATTTGAAGCAGTGGTTTTCTCTTTCGTTTCAGGTTTTTATGAGTTATTATATAACGCGTTAATAATATAATGTGCGAACCCGAGGAAGTATCACAGGAGGTGTGGTGCAAATGGATCCTTGACGCCATACATAAGATCAGGTCTCAGAAGCAGCGTCCGAGTGTTGAAAGGATTTGCCACGCTATCCGGCAACATCATAACTTCCACGAAGAAGTTGTCGCGGAACACCTGGAGGCTGCCGTCAAGGACGGCTCTGTACTTAAGGTGAATGTTTATTTTTATTTTTTCTATTATGTAAACATCTGGGTTGGTTTGCGAGTTCGATGATGACATTCATCTCTGTATTTTTGGGATTTCGTATACGAAAATGAAAGGTTTTTTTTTGAGCGTTCCAAATATACAGGGTGTCCTACCGGGAACTGCGTCGATCGATTACTAAGAAGTTAGTGACTGGAAAATTCTATAAAAAATAGGGTAGACCTAGTTCAATGTGCTCTACTCAGCTAAAATATTTTCAATCTAGATCTACTCTATTTTTTTTAGAATTTTTCCAGTCACTAACTTCTTAGTAATCGATCGACGCAGTTCCCGGTGGGACACGCTGTATAGATATTTTTTCATAATATTAAAACGAGTAGTTATTTTACTTGAAATATTACAGGAAAACCTAAAAGTCTGTGGTATTAAAATAACGTGATAAATCTTGTAAATTATTTTTCCTACTTTCTTATTATCCTTTACAGGTTTACAACAAAGGACAAAGTTCGTACAAGGATCCGGGCGGGTTACAGAATCGCACGTTACGAATAGAAAACGGTTCGGACTTGACTAAAGTGGTAACGAAAGCGGTTCGCGAGTTAGGTGAGCGAGACGGTTCGTCGCTAAAATCAGTGGAAAAATACGTGCGTCAGTCACATACGGTTGTCGACAGTCCAGAATTCGATTTAAAAACGGCGCTTCGACTCGCAGCAAAACGGGCCGTGGCCAAAGCCCTCATCTTGCAAGATGGAAAGAATTTTAAGTACAATTACGCTAACCAGGCTTCCGGTGCCAAACGGAAACTTAAGGATGCGGCACGGGGCAGTGGCAGTGCTCGAAAAGATCCGAGCGACGAGAGGGTAAGCATTATATTTTTTTCTATTTGTTTATTAAACGCGCTCTAGTGCAGCTATTTAAAATTAAATAGTTCAGCAATGCTCTTTCAATTGCGACCAAAAATATTCAAATCGGTTGAAAGGTTTAGGAGAACTGTAAAAATTGGGAGATAAATCGGCCTCTGTCTATCATAAAACGATAGATACGAAAAAATGATAAAGAGAAAAAAGATGCGGTACTACCTAAACTTTCAACTGATGTTTTAAAATTTGTAGCCCATTGCCCAATTTACTGAGATAACATGAATTTCGTATTTCCTGTTTGCGATTACGCCCCCTAACGGTGTACATTCGAACTTGAAAATAATTTCCAGACATCTCTTTTGCCAACTTTACTCCAGAGTATTTTGTCGGCCTTACCGCGTCGAGATACAGCTTAATGGGACACCCTGTATATCGTGAGACGTCGGGTATCTCTTGTGTTCACGCACTCGCTCTATGCGATGGGCTAGCGCGTTTCCCCCTTTATTCGTTCAGTATAAGATGGGCGCGGAAAGCATATCTATGGAAGTGGCAGCGCTAGTTCCGTTACACTTACGTCGGTTACGTTCACTCGATTCTACTCCCTATATTTTTCATAAATTGATCCTTAAGCAGTAAAAATCGTGGGAACCTTTTTTCTCATTAATAATTAATTGTTGACAATGATATCTGCCTTTAATTATGTACTTTATTTATTTATTTCAATTGTTTAATATAATATAAAATAATCTAAGAAAGATTACTACATTTTAAAATTGAAGGTAGCTAAAAAGTTATTAATAAAAAAATTAATTAATAAGAAATTTTTTACTACTATTTACCCACTTTATGTTGTGTGTGTTGATTAATTTTAATTTTTGGGACAAAATGCTAATATTGTTTTGTCAATTTACTTTGAATTGTCAGGTCTCTACCTCTCTACATAAAAAGATCCTCATTTCATATCGCGAAAATAAAAAGACGTGTTGTAGGTGTTGAGTGTTGGTTGGGTAGAATATTTCAAGCGGTAAATTGAGGAAACGAAAACATTTTTTTTGTGTCTTAAACGATTAAAATCAGTTCGTTTTTTCTCTCTGTTATTTCACGTCTTAAAAAAACGCTTGTTCTTTTTTTATCTGAAATATGCTGACATGTTAAATGGCAAAAAATGTAAATGATGTATGGATGTGTCGTGCTTTTCAACTTCGTAGGTAGGTATACCTACATTATTTTTAGCGAGAGAATGTATTAGTTATTTAGTACAGGACACATGAAGGACATAATTATTGTCTGTACAGTGTAACTCACATTAAAACAATTCTTTGTCTGGGTTTATGAAAAGGTCCTAAAATTGTAGGTATTTAATCGTAGGTTATTAAAGTTGAAATACTAAATTAATAATCATAATAATCATATCGAATAACAGTAGTAATTATTTTTTTTTAACAAATTAGTTGAACGATATTTAATTTTATTTCCTTTGTTGTTGCGGCACACTAACAATTTAAAAAAAATCGTCATGAAATTTTATTTTAAAGAAATTAGAATTTTTTTTTAAGCAAAAGAGTACATACGTTTTGGCAATTAAAAAGAGGTTTTTTAGATAGTGATTTGAAAATGTATCGTATTCAAAGTATTTCGACAAAAAGTTTATCAAATAATTTTTTTATTACCCCAACCAATAACCTAAACCAATTTCAACAATTTAAATTGGTAAATTAATGAAGTTTTTTGATTTATTTTCAACTGAGTCGAGTCATAAAAATATGATATTATAAACAAATGCAAAATAGAATTCTGCGGTAAAAAAAATACATGTCTGTACCTATATAGAGTCGAAATTGGACGAAGACGAGTTGGCTTTCAAAGGTAAATTAGTTCGACATTTAAGTGGTCGAACTGGCTCCCGGGTACAGGTCGAGTTGGCTCTCGTCTTTATTTGCTACGCTTATTAATTTGTAAGCTGTTAAATTGAATAATATTTAAATGGTGTCGTGAAATAAGCGTACGGTTTAACGTTGGGAGGGTTATTTACGTCTTAATATAGGGGTTGCTATTTATGTTCACCTTTTAAAATGAGCGTACACACTGTAACTAAAGAATTTCTATTAATGAATAGGTATTTCTGATTTTGCTCTAGAAATTTAAGGGCGATTTACTGCCAAATATTGAACTTTCGTACAGTAATTTAGACTATTTTTAAAAACCCAATTAAAGATGATTTTATTTTGTATTCTTGATAGCAGACTATTCTTCTATTTTTCGCAAAATCATTTCCGTCGTAATAATATTCATAGTTATTGTTAAATAAATTAAATTTAAGGATAAGAAATCATACAATTTTACTATATTTTTTGATTTAAATAATTATAATTATTATTGCAACCAAAATGATTTCGCGAGAAATAGGAAAGAGAATGAACAAAATCACTTTTAATTAGGTTTCTAAAATAGTCAAAATTACTGTTAATTTATAAAGGGTTGTGCGTCAAAAGCGCCTTTGAATTTACGTTCAAATTTAACTAAAAATACATTAATTAAATATAAAAAGTTGAACGTATGTCAAACTGCAATGTATGTAGGTACATAATAAACTTATTGTTATTGTAAATAACTTTTATGTCTCCTATTATTATGTATCTATACCAGCACCACACTTTATTGACACGTCCTTCACCTTTAAAATCATAGGTAATGAAGCAAGTGTATAAATCAATAATGACAGAATTTATTACTGTCCATAGTATTTTGTAAAGTAATTATTTTATTTTTAACTGTTTGTTTTGACATATTTTGCATAATAAGAGTCTCAGTAGTTGGAAATAGTTTTAGGCTTTTAATGACCAAAAAAGAAAACAGTTTTTGCAAATAATTCGTGTTATTTTTTTTTGTACGTCGTTAAATCAACTCCTTATATAGATAGGTAGGTATTGTAGTGTTCGTGGATTTATTAGATTTATTTACAAGACTAAATGTGCAGGAATGACAATTTATATACACTAATTTAATTATAACTAACTTAGATTACTATTTATTTACAATTTAATCACTTATATGCGCGTTTCTACTTATTTGGCTCGTCACTACTATCACTGTCGATTTATTTCTGATATCACTACTGCCACTGTCAATTGATTACTAACTACTCGGCGAACTTCACTTTTATAGTAGGTATCCATATAAAAAGTCGGGATAAATCTAGAATATTCGAAACGTCGAAGATTGTTTACATTTCTGCGAACCGCTTAATTGCTTTCTTGGAAGGCAGGTACGAGACACAAGTTTACAAATACGACGCAAACACTGCCGAAACCGGCCCGCAACACATACAAGTGTACCCGATCGCACACAAGCATGTTGGTGTTCGCTAAAGTACTTTTATTTTTTTATATTGCATTTGAAAAAATGAGCAATTTGAGAAAAAGTATCTAAAAGAAATGTTTTTAATTTTCCACAACTGAAAAAAAAGTATTGATTTTGAGTTTTTTAATGATACACATAAGCTGTAATAGTAGACATTTAAGCCATTAAAGACATTAAAATTTTAATTCCTGAGATTTTTATCATTAATTCGCCACAAAAACAATTATTTTATTCCATCATTAAAGAAGTACAATCGTTACATATAATAAAAATTAATTAAGTGTTATTTAGTTAAAAGATGATAAAGTAAAGATAATTTTTTCTAATTAGTCTAGTTGTTGTTTCGACAATGTTTGCTTTACACTTATTTCCATAATTATTGATTTAGATTTTAGAAGTATGTACCTTAAATAACTCGCCGAAAAGATCGATTCCCTGTTCAAAGTAATTTCGCAAAAAAAAGAAATATATAAAAGTATGCTCTCTTTGCTAAAAGACAATTAAATTCAAGGACTAGACTAGAGGTTGCTTAAGTTCAATTCCGCGGTCATTACCATTTGTACCATCATCAGATGTGGTGAGAAATTCAAATGAAATTCAAATGTCCAAGGCCATAAAATATGTCTAAATAAAAATGTCGAAAAATTCTCATTATTGTTATACTAAATTTAAATGTAATTTAATGCAGTGCTTTATTTTTATTTTTTGATCTAAAAAATGTTTTTTTTACACAAAAAAAGTTATTTGCTTTGAAATATTTGTTGTTGTTCTAAGATGTTTCAGAGCATCAAAAAATGCTAGGCAACATTTTACTTACTACAATATTCCAAATTTTCATAAATGTTTTAGATTTTTTAGAGAATGATTTGGACTGATTAACTATTTTTATTTTTACTTGATGGAAATTCATTTGACAGTTAAATTAAAATAAAACCATTTCTATAATTTCCACAACATGCATATCGATCTTGACGATCGTTTCGTGGCTTTTTCAGAAGATACAAATATAAAATGTGCTCATTTAATCAAAGAACAACACAATTTAAATACTAAATTTGCAATTTTAAATGCCTACTGAAAGTAAAGTTTGTAAACTCGATTTACTTGAAAGCATGGAAATGAATAATTGTAAATATAAAAATTTATTAAATAGGTAATAGTTTTAAAAATATTTGTATATCGTTTGAAGAACTCACAAAGTGGCGAAATAATTGTCAAGATCAATATTCATAATATTGTGGAAATTATAAGTGGTTTTATTTTAATTCAACTGTGATTTGGATGTGTAAAAATGATCCAAATTTACGATAATCACTTAGAATGTTTGGGAATGATCTAGAACGTTTCAGATTTCTGGAGACTGACTTGGAATATATGACAATAATGTAGAAAATTCCAGATTTCTCAAGATCTATACCTAATATTCCAGTTTTTTCGAGAATGGTTTCAGAAATGATGTACCTATAACATTTTAAAAAAATCCGTAACTTTCTAACATGATTTTAGAATGTTCGAGAAAGATTTAAAATGTTCAAAAAGGTTACAAAACGTTTTTATAACATTCCTGGATAATCTAGAATGTTTGGGAATGCTACAGGAAATTAGGTATTGATTTCCGGTGTAATTCTTTGGGCCTACCAGCTGGAAGTGCCACAGAAAGGTCAATTTAAAAATGTAACTATCAAAAGAGCAATCAAGAGGAGATATAAAAAAATAATTTTTTTTTTGAAATATCATTATTCTTGACAGAATACATGTTATCGAATTTTTAAAATTTATTTTTGTTTTAGACCCCGGCAGCTTTACCCATTTGCTCCGAGTGCCTGGGTACTGAATCGAAAAATAAAAACGGGTTATTTGAGAAACTGAGTGCCTGTTCAGGATGTGGTACCTGTGTCCACTTGTCTTGTGTCAGTTCGGGATCGGAACTGTCGCTTTTACTGTCCAAGGGAGGCAAGTGGTTCTGCGAAGAATGCAAAACTTGTGCAGGCTGTGGTAAGTTAAAATTTTCGATTTTTGTGATAAAATATAATGTACATATTTTTCAGTTATTCTTTTTAATGTTGGAAACACTTCCACAAATTTTAGTGTTGATTTCGGAGTAAAAAAAAAGAAAAAAAAGATTTTGCCAAAATTCGTGTCTATAGGATCAATTGCATTTCATTATAAATGTTTTTGTCTCAACTGTGTTATATTTCGGAATTTGTTGGCCAAATTATCAAAGGCATTTCATACATTTGTTGCTTTTGTACACGATCAGGCTTGTATTTGACTTGTATTTGAAAATTCCCTCTTTAATTGGGGTTGATAATCTGTTACCTGCCCTGTACCTTCGCAGAATTTAAGTGTTGTCAATGTTATACCTACCCACCATCCACCACTTACTGTTAGTTTGAAAACTTATTTTATCAAAAAGTTTTAGTTTATTTCACTAACAATATAGCTACCAGAAAAATTTGCCCGCAAATTGTTTTATTTTATTTGTTCATATTGGTGAAGTCAAGTGTAAAAACTTTTTTTTAAATTAGGTACTAAAGTAAAAAAAAAGGTTTTGTAGGGAAAAGGGATGATTCCAATTTTTTTCAAGCATATTGACAAAAAAAATGTTTTTTTTATTCCGAAATCAGAAACTGTATAGCACTAAAATTTTTGCAGAAATATTTGACATAATGAATAAAGTTGTTGTATTCAGCTATGCCCTTATTTAATATATTTATTTTGTAACAATGAAATAATTTTTTATAGTGTAAATGTTTAAACGACTTAAAAAAATTATTTAGTAAATCGTGACACTTTCTAGATGGACTGTGAGTTCTGTCTTGTTTTCTACAGCTATGATTACGATAAGGTAGTTAGATTCAATTTAAAACTTAATTACTATTCAATTTGAGTAAGTAGGTAAGACTAGTAATTTATGATGTTTCCAATATGGCAGTGTTGCAACCCAATTCAATCGGACAACTCATAAAGATAGCCATATTTTTGTCTTTCAATCGTTTCTAATACTAATTTATGTGTAGTTGGTTTGAAATCTCGCACTCGAACTCGAGTTCGACATTTGTTATTGCAATTATTACGTTGGTTACTTTACTAAACGAAATGAGCCGCTTGTTTTGTAATCAAAAGCCATTTACGGAATTCATGTCGTAATAGTTTACGTTTTTCTGTTTCTCTATTTCTTATTACCTAGACAGAAATCGAACATGCATTCTCACCTTTTCTTGTCCCTGTAAACAAATAGATAAAAAGGTGCGACAGTCGTTTAAATAGTTGTATATTGTTGATTCAAGAAGTTTGAAACGTTTTTGTAATTTTTTTTATTAATGCTCGCCAAAAGCCATAAAAGTTCTGCGGTTAACGGATGAACTATTTGAACCCAAACCGGCCACCGAAAACAATCTTATAAATGGAACTGCTTCCAGTTTTTGTTTGAGATAATTTAATTTATATAAAAAAAAAATCACTACCGTAACTCAAACAAAAATCATAACTTTCCTAAAAACTGACTTCTTACTCAATGTCACGAAAATTATGGTAGAGGTACACAAACACTATCTTAGACAGCCATTCTAAGTCTAAAGGTGTTAAAAAGATACTTATTCATAATATTCGTTTATCTGTTGTTTCAGGTAACTCGGACGTTTCGACATGTCTGTTGTGCTGTTGTAATTGCGACAGAAATTATCACATGGGCTGTCTGGATCCGCCAGCGGAAAGAAAACCCAAGTGTCCTTGGCGGTGTAGGCATTGCCTCAATCATCATGATAACACGAAAAGCCGCAAACCAGAGCCAGGCAGCATAGTTCGAAAGAAAATTGACAAAGTGCGAGAAAAAAACAAAGAGCAAAAACAAAAGTACGTTTTTTTATTTTCTGCAATTATGAACTAACAATCTCGTTAAGGAGTTTCGGGAGGTATTTGAAATTGCAGCCCGAAATTTTTACCAACTGTCGTCTTCGTATTCTTGTAGTAGTACAATAGATTTTGTACGAGATCCCCTAGATATGTAAGATGTCCCGACACTCCTTAAGTTTAGTATTTACCTATCTGTATTAAAATTATTTTGTTAGAATAGTTTTTGAACTACTTTAATTTTTTTTACTTTATTAGGTCAGACACAGATCCAGTAGAAGTTTCGCCTTCGACTATGCCAGTTTCGTTATCGGTGGTCACGACGGCGTCCGCAACTCCACCAACAACAACTGCAACTTCCGTTGCACCGTCGCCGACCCCAAAGTCAAGTGGCGTCCGAAAAAGTAGGATCCCTCCGGCGTCCAGTCTCAGTGAGAGTGAGTCCACCGAGCACGAGGGTACGCCAACCCCCATCATTTCACACGCCCATCCCACAACCCTCACAACTACCAGTACAGCCACCACCCCAACTACCGTTACCTCCAACAGTATCCCATCCGCCCCCGTTGCTTCTGCCGCTGAACGCCTTGAAACGTCAGATCACATGTCTAAAGAGAAACAGAAGTTCTTTCGTTTATCTGCATTTAATGCCAAAAAACGTCGAAATAAAGGCAAGAACGCCGCTCCCGATGACGAGTCGTCGAACGCTGGCAGAGGGAGCAGTCGAACCGCCGGAAGTCGAACCGCAAGCTTGCCGCCGAATGACAGGTCGAGCAGTAGCCGATGCGTCAGTTCGGAAACGAAGACCGAAAACGAAGAAGTTACGAAGAAGCAAACGACTAATAATAAAACAATAGGTAAGAGTACCACCACAACCACCACCACAAAAATTAATTCCGTTCAGCGCGATTACAAAGGCCGTAGTTGTAAAACAGTAAGGCTCGAAAATAAAAGAATCGAAAAGAAGAGTAATAATACGTCTAAAAAATTACCAGCGAACACTAAAAAGACGAAAGTCAAAGAAGACAACAAAAATTCGGTCGAAAAGGGCGAAAGTTCCGGCGAAGAAGATTCGAGTTCGTCCGAGTGCTCGTCTAGCAGTATGACGTCGTCGTCGGATTCCGATTCGGACGCGTCGTCGACCGAAAAGTCCCGACCGGCCGTTAAAATTGCCAACATCAAACTACCAACGACTATGTTTGCCTCGAACAATAACAAACTGGAGACGTTCGGCAGCGTTGGCGGCATAACTCCCGACACCAACGGCGTGTGGGGTTTTGCAGCGATGGCTGCCAAAGGCGAAGAAGTCAAACAGACCAGCGGCGTTAAGGAAAAAGAAAGCCGAGAGGCCGACGAGGCCAGCAAAAGTGACAAGAGCGGCAGGTCGTCGGGTTTCGGACAGTTAAAGGGTTTGTTCGACGGCCTGTCGCACTTATTCGCCACACAGAAAGGGTCGCGGATTGATAACCTACCGAATTATAATTTGAACAGTCGTAAACGAAAAGACAATAATAATAAGGAGGCCGAGGCGAATGCGAAGGGCGTAAAACGGCTCGCATCGACTAGGTCATCGAGTTTACGTGAACCTGCTTCAAAAATTCCTTGTCCGCCTATTCCTCCATCCTATAATGTAAATAAGAGTAACAGTCCATCCTCAAAGACCTTTCTGCCGCCGAGAGAGGCAGCGCCGTCACCCATTGTCCAAATGACGCCTTCGAACCTGGTTAAGACGGCTGTGAATTCGAAACGGCACGAACTAGAGCGACGGAGGTTCCTTAAGAGTGAAGCTGGGTTGGGGCCGGTGGGGTTCACACAAAAGTCGTTGTCATTCGAGGACGATCGCACGAAAAAGCGCCTTGCAGAGGCCGTGCAGGCGCCTTGTTTGCAGTCCAACAATCAGACGGGTAAGATCGGACTCCAGCCCAACTACACTACTTATCTCTGCCGTTTTCCAATCCATCATTTTGTTCCCTACCTGATCCCGTTACCCTACTCCTACCATCCCAGGCGAACGGTGGAACCCTCAAAAAGAAGAACAAAATAGTCACTAAATCTCTCGAAAGAAAAATGTTCGGTTTGAAATCGAGTGAATTCGATCCGTTACGTTGTTGGCGTTGGAAAACCTAAATAAATTTTTGTTGTCTGAATAAATATGTTAGCAACAAAAATGGATGATTAACGAAGATTTCATTTATTCAGTAAATTGACTAGAAATGAACACTTCCGTTCGTTCCTTGTCATTTTTCTTCGATGAAAGTGAAAATAAAAAGTTGTGTTATTAAAAAAAAAAAATAAGGTTTAAGATATTAACGATCACTTTTCTTCATGGCAAAGTTAACAAACGTTCGGTAGCAGTTGAGATGTGCCTGTTTTAAACGATCGATCTTTTGCCATTTTTGAATCACAACCTGAAAAACGCTTTCACTTAATGAAAACATTTCTAAAAATGTTTCGATTTTTTTTTAATTATTCAACTTTTTCGATAATATTTTTCGGGAGGTTTAGTGACTCATTTTGTCTCATTTTTGAGGATGCCCCGCTCTCCTATCCATTACAATTATTATACTGATCAACTAGTCTAATCTGAAATAAAGGCCGACGATTACCGGGTGAAAAAACACATTTTTAATTTTAATAATGTTTATTAAAGAAGATGTTAATTAACATTGAAACCACGATTTTTATGGTTTTTTTACTGGGGAATGGCAACGAATAAAGTCTGGTACTTGAAGTAAAATTGGTAAGGTTTGTTAGGACGTGTTAATTTTAAACAAAGCTTTGGATTGTCTATTTTAATTAAAACAAATATTTTATATTGTTAGTAGACACGCTATGAGAGAAGTAGGACAGATTTTTCTTTATCTTTAATTTAAAGATTTTGCAGTGATTATCAACTCGGTTGCCGTGCCAACTGGATCAATGACAAAATCCTCGATTGCTGATTTATTACTTTTTTAAATTTGTGTAATGTTTGGCGTTAATTTCAGTTGGTTAATTATTAAATTGTTTGTTATCAAGACCTTTATTTCAGACGTGAATTAACATTGGTCCACTACAAGCTATTCTCGCTTCAGTTAATAATCCTGCATGTTGCCGGTGTGGTAGTTTTTAGTCACTTAAAACGTGGAAGCCTAACTTTTTTTATTAAATTTTATTGTCCCTTGTCAGCGTAAATAAGTAGTAATAGCAACAGAACTACGAAAACTGATCTTAACCGATGTTTTACACCCATTTACTACTTTTTACCGTTAGTTTGTAGCTTTTTGCTTTTATTCTTCAGCTAATTTGCAGCTTTTTAGAATTATTTTGCAGTTTTACAACTGTTTTATAATTATGTTGCAGCTCACAGTTATTTTTCATCTTTCTACAGCTTTTAACATTTATTTTATAGCCATTTTAAACCTTTAGCATCTACTTTAAAGCACGCTGCAATTTGTTACATAGATTTTACTTTAATTTTCAGTTTTTACACCTATTTTGCAGTTGTATTCCTAAGATTTACAGCAATTTTTTAGATTTTTATATTTTATAGTTACTTTGCAGCTTTTTACAGATATTTTATAGCTTCTCACAATTGTTTTTCTACTTTTTACAGTATTTTACATTTATTTTATAATTAGTCTAAAGCCTTTCGCATTAGCATGCTACAGTTTTTCACGTCTATTTTATAACTAACAAATGTTAATTTTGTACCTTTCTACATTTTTTTAACCTTTTACACTTACTTTCAGTATTTTTGTAACAATTCTGCAATTTTCTACAGATGCTGCTATACACTTTTTGTTATATTCGTACCTATTACATTTGTGATTTGAAAAAAAGTTGACTCAAATCGGTTTTCGTAGCCCTGTTGCTATTACTACTGTATAGTATAAAATTTTATACTTCAGGAAAACTTTTTATTGTCAGTTTATCAAGAAACAAGTTGCTCTTTATAAAAAAAATTATATTACTATTTATTTATTTTGATTAGAAGTAATGCTTACTTTACAATTCCTTTTTTGTTGATGTAATTTTTATGAGAATTACTTCTATTTTCATAAAATTAATACTTAAAAAGTTTCTCGTAATTGATATAAAAGTAATCGTGATTTTAATTTTAAATAACCAATTTTTATTATTTTATATCTTGAAGTTAGGCACCATAGAAAAATATCCTGCTTGTATTCCTACACATCACATTTACAAATACACAAGCTGATTTTACTTGTCTGATTGACGAAATGGGATAAACTTACCGGAAAAATTATGTAACAATGAAATGTTTTTGATTTAATTTGACACGTGTTGTAATCTGCCTAAGTCAGATAGTAAAGTTGGTAGCTAATTAACTTAGGCTAAGTTAAAAGGTGACAATTAATAGCATGCATTTACATTAATGATATATTCAAATAAAGCTTACATCACATTACAACATTAATATAACACCACTAGTATAATAATTCATTATTGAAAAGTAAAGGACAGTATGCAACCTAGTGCATTGTTTATACAAAATGTGGTGCTATTAGTCTGAAAGTTCAAAAGTTATATGGAAAAATGTAAGTTTTATTGCAATAAATTCCAAATAGCTTTTGAAGTTTCGACGATTAGAAGAAAAATTCTTTCATATTCGCAATGTACGTGATCTCTGATGCTATATTTACGTTCAATTCTTTAACTTCGAACTTAAACGCCCTCTACAGGCTGTTTCTTCAGGTTGTAACATCCCTACTCGGGACAGGATCACTTTTGAGGTTGCATTTTACCCATTGCTTCGTTTTAATAATTTAAATGCATGTTCTAATTTCGCACAAGTCACCGTATGCCTTAAAGGAAACTTAATTAATGCTTTTTTCTTCATCGAATTAATTTTTTCTTCCAGAAAAACTAGTTCCACAACAACTAGCTCCCGGTGTAACACAAAAAGATGTCGACTTGTTCCAACAAACTCGCGAACGTGCTAATTCGACAACAGTCGGTTCGACGCAGACAGAAGGCGGAGTGTACTGCTCCCCCTCCCAGATCATGATAAGTCAGGGTCGGTGCCCAGCTGGAATAGAATTCGGCCGATATGATATTGAAACGTGGTATTCCAGTCCGTTTCCCCAAGAATATGCCCGTTTACCTAAGTTATTTCTTTGTGAGTTTTGTTTGAAATATACAAAGAGTAAAGCGGTTCTAGAAAGGCATCAAGACAAATGTACGTGGAGACATCCACCCGGAACAGAAATATACAGGTGTGGCGAATTGTCTGTCTTCGAAGTTGACGGTAACGTGAACAAAATCTACTGCCAGAACTTGTGTTTGTTGGCGAAGCTGTTTCTGGACCACAAAACGTTATATTATGACGTAGAACCGTTTCTCTTTTATGTGCTGACGAAGAACGATAAAAAGGGATGCCACCTGGTCGGATATTTTTCTAAGGAGAAACATTGTCAGCAAAAGTACAATGTATCTTGCATCATGACCATGCCCCAATACCAAAGACAAGGATTTGGAAGGTTCCTGATTGACTTCAGTAAGTTTATGTTTATTTTAAAAAGGGACGTTTGTTATCGTCGTTGTTTTAAACTGTTTACAGGTTACCTTTTGTCCAAAGAGGAAGGTCAGCCGGGTACTCCAGAAAAACCGCTTTCGGATCTGGGAAAAGTCTCATACTATGCTTATTGGAAGTCTGTGGTTTTAGAGTATCTTCACCAACATCGTACAGAGAAACTTAAATTGACTGAGATCAGTAAAGAAACCGGGATGTACTGTAATGACATTGCATTGACCTTACAGTTGCTTGGGTTTATAAGAACGGTCCCAGGGGAAAATGGTCCTAAAGCCGTTCTTGACATCGATTGGATACGCGTTTCTCAACACGCCGAAAAAGTTGCCAAGTCGAAGACTCGAATACCAATCGATCACGAGTGTCTGAGGTGGACCCCTCTATTAACTCCAACCGTTAATCCGTTTAGGGAAGACAAATCTGATAATGAGAAACAAACCAGTTTTTCAGAACCGACTGCTGATATAGTCGTTCCCGTTCCGGAGAAAATCATAATCGAGACCCAAACTGGTGTGAAAATGAAGAAAGGAAAGAAACGAAAGACTGTTACTGCTCAAAGGGTTCCTAAAACACCTAAGAACGAACTGAAGCTTGAACCTGCAACACCCGCGGTTCTCGAAGAAGCGGAAATAGAAGTGACATCGTCCGGTCGAAGACGAACAAGGCCTAGCAAATTCAATGAAACCACCTACGCTGATTTGAAACCAAAGGCACACCAAGCGCTTGAAACACCAAAGAGAAAAAGGAACGAATCCGTTACAAGCGATAAGGATACCGAGAATGATAAGAAGAGAAGTAAATCCGAAGATAGTAAACGGAGTATTACTAGATCTGCCAGAGCTAAAGTTGAAAACGATGCCGCTTCTGACGTTCATAATGTCAAAAAGGAAACATTAAATGAATTGCCAAAACCAGGTCCGGAAGAGCAACCATCTAGACCTCGCCGTGCTACTACTATTAACAATATTAAAGAGAAACCAAAAGAAAAGCTGGGCGAACGCTGGTCTCAACGTCGTGTCAAACGAATGGAAATGAAAGAAGCTAAATCTGAAGAAAGGGAAGAACCTATGTCGATTTCGGAAAAAGAAAATGTCGAACAGTTGGCAGAAAAGAACTCTACAGTAGAAGAGATTCCTAAAGAAGCTGAAGCGGCACCGACATCTTTAGAAGAAGTCGTATCAAAAGTACCCATTCCTTCTCCACAAATGAAAAGTAGAATTCCGCGATCATGCAGAAAGAAGAAGGGATGGATGAAAGGTCGTTTAAGGGTTAAACCTCAAGTTGATAAAAAGCAATCGACTACATCAGAAATCGCAGCAGCCAAACATACCATCACTCCAAGAGAAAGCGAAAGTGAATCGCTTGCTTCTGAAAAATCGGATGTGGACTTACCTGCAAATAAAGACTCCAATGGTGACTCTGTATCAAAAGAAAACAAACACAAAAAAGCCAAAACTGTGGATCTTGAGGAGAAACTTCCTTTGCGGAAACGAAGTAATCAGATTTCTAGTGGAGAAGATTCTTGTGCCGAAGCCGACGATGAAATGGAAAATGACGAGAGAGATGACAAAATACCAACCAAAGACAGAAAAACGTCTCCCTTCGCAAAATACAAATATAGCTCGCTGCAAAAAGATTATCGGTCTTCGAAATACAAAAAAGATTCTATCAGAGTGTCAGAGAATAATACTAAAGTCACCGAAATTGTAGCTCCAAACTTAGTCGACAGGGATCAGGATGACAATATGGAAATTGAAGAAATACCCTCGACTGCTGGGAATGCAATTATCGAAAATCAAATTGTGAGCAAGAGCGTGACAGAAAATAGTAAGAAACAAGATCAAAATAAAAAAGTTGATTCACCTATGACTACCACGACTTCAGAATCTGAAACAGAAATTGATGGACAAAAAATCAAAATCATTTCTAAAAAAGAAGCATTAGAGATAGCCAAGCAAAATCCTATTATGTCTCCTGTGAAGGAAGAATCAGAAAAAGTTCCAGTTACAGAAACTTCTATAGTTAAGCCAGAGAATGAGACTACCTCATTAGTTAAAACTCCTGAACCCGAAAACCCCAAAGAATCTTCAAATCAAGTTGAAAATAAGATTCCTCCAGTAAAACAAACCAATGAAATTTCCGCCGTAGATCCGTCAGTTCCAAAACTTCAGAATATCGAGAATTCTGAAAAGTCATTATTGAATATACCAAAAGTTGAAGAACGTTTAAAAGAACCATCTACTGTGGATGATAAAAACATAATCGATTTGACTGAATGTAAAGATGACATCCCTTCTCAGTCTCAAGAAACTCCTAAGCCCAAAGAAGATCCTTTTGATGTATTAGCAAGATCATCAAACTCGAATAACAAAGTGGTTCCCGAAACGAAACCGAAAGTAGAATCTAAACCTGTGGACATTAAACCAACCGTTACCCCGTTGGAATCAAAGAATAATAGTATTGATGAATATAAACCTTCTGGTGTAGATGTGAAAGTAGCTGAGACGAAACCAGAAATGAAACCGTTTTATGATTCTCGAAAAGATGCATCCAAATCGATCGAGAGCGATTCTAAAATTATTGCAAATGAGTCTAAAAGACCTAGTACATCCGATTTCAAGACTGCTGAACCAAAAGCGACTCCTATGTCTTATGAATCTAAAATGCCAAAAACTGACCAAAAACCAATTTCTTGTTCCAAGTCATGCGACAGAAAGCCCACTGAATTTAAGACAGATGCAATTAGATTGAAGGAGGAATTGAAACCGCAACTGAAGCAACATTCTCCTAAAGTAGAGCTAAAACATAAACAGGAAAAATATGATATATCAGATTTAAGATATCAGAAGCCTTTAGACGATAAGCCTTACGATACAAAACCAAAACTGGGTCATCTAGATAGTGAAAATTTACTCGCTAAAGCTGACTTTTCAATGCCCAATTATCACATGGCACAATACAATCAGTGGCAGTGGGAACGATTGGCCTGGGAAAAAGGTCTGTATTTCGATCCTACCAAAAGGGAGTACCAGGGCTATCCGATGCCCTTACATATTCCTCCTTTAGACATGTTGCCAAAGCATACAACCACAACAACTTCATCTTCCTCATTAGAAAAAGAGAAAATTAAATCGCACAGGCACGATTCGAAACACTCGCAGCAAAATAGTAGTAGTTCAAAGAGCAAGGACTTGAAAAATGGTGGTGATAAAGATAAAATTTCCCCGAAAAAAGACGATAGATCTTACAGCAGTAAAAATAGAAACGAATCATTAGATAATCAGATGCGTTGCTCTTCAGACACGTGCAACAAAAACATCGATCCAATAAAGACGTCCCATTATTCGAACAATATCCAGCCTACACTTAATTATACCAAAAGTAATAACATGCCTTTGGGTAATGGTACGATTCATGCAGAAAAAATTATACCGAAAAGTAAAGACACTATTGAAAAGGGGCCACAGCAACGACAACATCCGTCCGAATCTGTGGTGCAGTCCCAAACATCACTAAATGTGAAAAATACTCCGCCCACACCTACGTCAGATATACCATCTATGGGTGTTTACACGCCAGATTCTACAACAAACTCGGTGCACAGCCTCCATTACGGTCAGTGCGAGTTGGATGTTAGCCAGTTGGGTCTTGAATCGCCCACTTCTATAGGAAGTGATATGGCCTCGCAAAATTCGGTTGAATCTGCACGGCCTCCTTCTGTTGTATCCTCTCATCATCAGCAGCAACAACAGCCGCAGACTAATTACGATTGTACCGTGCAGCATAACATGCAGCAACAAAATTTGGTTAACCAACAGCAGGTACAGCAAAATCAAACAAGTCTGCCAGCTTCCAGTCCCCAGCACCCTCCCAACATTCAAGTTTCCATGGCACCTTCTGCCATGCCGCAAAATCAACAACTGAGTCCTTCGATCAGTCAACAGCAGCAGCAACAGCATAGTCCAAGCATAAATCACCATCACCAACAGCAGCAGCAAAGTTCCAACAAACGTCATGTTCAATCGCAGAAGCAGCGCTCAAACACACCCTCGTCATCATCGTCTTCTTCGAGTAAACACCAACACTCTAATGTTAGATCAACACCACCATCAGTCCAACACAGTGGCGCAGTGCAACAGCAGCCACCTCGTCAACAAAGGTCCACACCTCCCGTCCAATCGCATCAGCATATGCAAGTCAGTCCGACCCAAAGTCACCAGGCTACTCAACAAAATATCCAGCAACAGCAACAACAGCAGCAACAGCTACAGGCAATGCATCATGCTATGCAAGTAAGTAATATTGTGATGTAACCTGTAATGTAATAATTTGTAGTCATTGTTCAGTCGTATGCGCCGACTAAAAAGTCATTTCAAATCGCGTTATAAGCTTATTCGAACTTCCAACTGTACCGAATAGAAAATGGAAGACATTAAACGCAGGTTGAATGGTTTTGTTCCCATATGCGCGCGCAACCACAGCTGTTCGATGATATCTGTGACTGCTATTTTTCAATGCCTTTTTGAGTGCTTTTAAAATATTGGACATATGAATTTTTGAAAAAACATTTGATTTTCTGTCTTTTCCATTATTTATCAATTAAAAATGTTCGGACCAAGGATTCATTTTCGTAAAAATTTTATACTTAACTATTCGCCTGGTTGCGACAACACGAGATTTCGAAAAACAATAGTTTATGGTTTATTTAAAAAAAAATAATGTAATTTTTAACAGGGTTATGGTCACCACCATCAGTTGAGCGCAACGGCAATGCATCAACATGCTCACCATCCCCATCATCACTCGGTAATAAGCCAAAGCAATTACATACCCGTACCTCAAATGACGGTAAGTTCGCAAGCGTTTCCAGCTCAAGGTCCTAGCACTTATGTTAGTATGCCTGCTGCAATGACTACTGTCATCCAGCATCGCATGAGTGCGCAACAAAACCCGGTGGGCACATTAGGCGGTTTAAGTGCCGCCGCTACCCTGTCCGGGCATCAGAAGCTTAGCGCTTCTGCATCTTGCGCGGTTACCACCGCCAGCAACTTTTACGTTCAATCAAATACTCATGTTCATTCGCATACTCCCGGTCCCGCATCTGCGGCAACCACTCCCGCACCCTCTGTTCAAACGAATACAGGTCAAAACGCTTCCGGTAACTCAAGTTGTAGTTTAGCAAAATTACAGCAGCTAACAAACGGCTTGGACATGATGCCTCCTTCTTCTTGTAACACAATGACTCCTCCGCCGTCTGCTATGACATTGACTCCGTCGCCTACTCACCATTCGCACGCAAACATGACTCCGCCACCTTCGCATCAGATGATTCAAAATCAGTCTGTGCGAAATCTTGCGACTCCACCTAGTGCGATTCCCGCTAATTTGCAACCCCAGGTGCTTGGTTACCATCCGAAGTATTATCAGGCGAACATGAGCGTTAATCAGTTGGGGGGTACCGTGACGCCTCCAATCGGTCAGAATTTGGGCCGTTCCGGACGGAACTCTTCGAACGTTGCCGTGCAACACATGCAAAGTCCGTCGAGCCGCGTGAGCCCTAACGTGACTCTTAACCCTAACATAATGGCCCAATACAACTCGCTGAACGGGTATAGGATGGCCGCTCAGCAAACGCCTGGTGCCGTCACAGGTTACATAACAAATACGGGTTTTATCAATAATACGACGCAGATACCGATGCAAATGGGCGTTATGAATATGGCGCAAACGCAGTACCAGGATCCGGCGGCTATACAAAGGGCTGCCCAACAAAATACCATGTACACAACATACGGTTACATAAACGGTAGTCTGATGCAACCCCTTAACGGAACTATGCGACGTTAGTTGATACATTTGCGATTGTGTTGTAGTGGCGGTTATGAAGCGGATATTGCGTACTGTTGTGTCCGGGCGTAACGTATGTGATCATTACAAAGATCTGTTTACGTAGTTGTTTTATATATTTAGTACAAGTGTCTCCACCATCTATGTATAATAACTATTTTTATACTTAAGTAATAGCATTTCGTGTATAGAGCACAGACATTTGAATAAGTGCGAGAAAATAATAAAATCACGTACTATAATGTTGTTAAAAAATATATATAGACGTTTTTAAACACTTCAAGAAATGAAGCGACTAAAGATTTCACACCTAATAATGTGTGTGAAGTAACTTAAAGTATAGTAGTGAGGGTAACAGGGCTTCTATTGTCTGATTTTTCCCTAGCTTCGATTCCGATATGTTTTTAAAAAAATTCTACTAAGATCTATTTAATGTTACGATTAAAACGCAGTTATTTTGCAAAAATGTTTCTAGTACTATAAGGTAATATATTTTTTTTGTGTTTATCCGGCTAAAGTTGACACTAAAGTCAGGTTAATAATGAATAATGGAAGCTCTGTACTACTAATGTACTAATTATTCTAGTGAAAAGTCGTCAAAGAAACTTGATACCAGGTTAATAAATATATATATTCTTGTATCTACTTTCCACAAATAATGAAAAAGATAACTTATTGTTGTAGTATATATTGTATGAAAAAATACTCGATTATAATTTAGTATCAAGTTAAGGATGGTTTCCTTGCGCAAAATATTTAGTACATCACAACACAGTATCTCCGATAGTTCAGTTAAACATTTATTAATTAGTGCGAACAATTTTTTGAAAGTATTAGTTACTCATAAAAAATAATTAAAAACTAAAAGTGAGCATTGTACCACAATAGAACCGAATCGTTACTCACTCACGGATGTGCTTTTTTTTAACAAATGTAACATAAGTAAGTTAATGAAACATTTTATAAAAACTAAAGCTAAAGTGCTTTTAAAAAGGAATTTTACTTGATACCTATGTAAGTGCAGAGCGCGAGCGTTTCTTTTTTCGTACCTATTTATTTGATATTGTTGTAATTATTGTTGATAAGAGGTTTGTAAATTTTTGTACAGTAGGTACGTGGTGATCATTTGAAATTTAATAGAGGTATGTATGCACATTATATAAGAGAATACGACAGTGTTATGTAAATGCCTAAGAAATGAGCAAGTAATAAGGTTAAATTGAAAAGCAAATCAATTATTACTGTATATTTCCTAGTGTTTATCTAATATTATTCACTATTATATTGTAAGAGTAGAGCACTGTGATTAGACATTAATACTTTAACTTACTATTATTATTTTTTTGTCATTTAATAGTCTCCCACGTCCCAGATATAAAAGAAATGGCTATTATGTTTTCTTTTTCGTTTGCTTATATTACTTTCAAGTGTTTATATAATCACCTAGTGATATTAATAATAAATATGTTTTTATTTTTATCGGACTACATCTTTAACGTAACAGGGCGCTGTTTTTTATTTAATTACGTACGGTTGAACAATTGCAAGATTTATTGAAATACATTAAAATTATAATATAGTTTATGAGTAATATAGTCGTATGTAATTCACAAATTACTTCTTGGCCTCCGCTTTTAAAGAAAGTCAGATAGTCGTAGATTTCAGTGCCTCATTTTCTTTATTCATCATTTAAAAGGGGTAATTGTTCAGTTAAGCACCGAAAATCGCTTTTGTTGAAAGTACACTATATGATGGTCTTTTTGAGCTTTTAAAATATCAAAAATTGGTAATAATTGTTTCAATGTGTAAGTGAACTAACGCGATAACATCTTCTGTAGTTAAATTGTTGATTTATTTTAACATTGGGTGCGTGTTGTGTTTGTTATTTTTAGATTAGATGAAGAACGTTTGAATGGATGGGCTTCTCTCTGTATTAGGTTAAGTGGTACTGGCTGCGTGTGCGTGTAAATATACAGGGCCACAGTTACAACCACAAAACCTAGTACGCTACTATAATTATAAACAATTCGTCGTCAATCGTTGCTTTATCTAATCTACAAAAACGTACCGAAAAGCTTTTAATAAAAACTAGAATTCGTAGAAAAAGTTGATGTTTTAAGTAACTGGAAAAAAAAAGACAGAAGTTTGTTTCTATTTGCTAAGTCAAAATAAGGATAATTCGCGAAAATTTCTAGTATTTATTTTGACTTCAGTCATTCGAAAACCTTCAGTTTTACAAACGTTGATTTAAAATTTATAAAAAAACGATAAATTGATGTTGGTGCTAATTTTATTCCACTTTATTTCAACCTTTTAAAGATTTAGTTCGCAGTGAATGGTTTTTTAATATTTCCGCTCTTTTTGAGCGGTATAATTTTGAATTCAGTCTGCAAATGTCGAAACACATAAGTAATGTGTGTTGCATAATTGGAGGCAGGTATATTTTGTTTTGTTTGAGGTTGTTTTGAAGTCTCAAATGACGTTTATTCTAGAAGGTTTCGAGCTTTTTATATATTTGTGCAAATTAAAATTGTTTTTTTAAAAATGTCAGCGATGTCTGATGGAGAAGATACTCAAGAAATCAGTTTGTTCAGTATTCCATGGGAGGATGTTTTGGTTCCTTATGTTGGACCAACTTTATCGATAAAAGACTGTTTCAATTTAAGGTGCGTTTCAAAATCTGGAAAATTATTGGGTGAATCGGTTTTAAAAAAAGTTCATAAATTAGTATTGTCTTCTTCACTAGCTCAAAATCAGGAATCTATTCAGGTAATTATAAATAATAATTTTAAATTTCTATATCATTGTACTTACATTATTTATGTATTGACTGATAATTAATTCTGATTTTTATTAAAATAGGTTTTGAGAAAAAACTGCAAAGATATCACGATCCTCACAGTTACACCTGATGATGAAGAGCAAGGTGTTCCTTTAAAAATATCAGCTGAGAACTTCATTCTTTTAACATCTGGACTTAAAAGGCTTCAACATGTGAATTTGGCTCATTGTATTAGTTTGTCGCCAAGAGCTGTTCATCACATATTCGTCAATTCTAAGCATATAACTTTTCTGGATTTAACGAGGTAAGTCTACTTGGCAAAACAGTAAAAAAATATTAACTGCTATTAAGTAAAGATGTTCCCGTTCTCTACCATCAGTTGTCCTTAATTTGTTATATTTGTTAATTACATTTTTATTCAATAAGAATTTGATGACGAAAATTGCATTCTTTTGCTTCACCTCGCATGCATAAATAGTCCTGGTTTTAATAGCTAACTAATTAACTATAAAAGACTAACAATTTTTTTTGTTTCTTGGTTATATTTAAAAAACTAGCAATTGAAGCGGATTATACCAACAGGCAAATTGTAAGCAATTAAAAAACCTACAAAATGTTTTCTTTAGAAAGTTAAGAAGCGATATAAAAATTTATATCTCAGGTAATTTAGAATATTAAGAAAAAATATTGCAGCACAAAATAGCTAATGACGAGCACTTTCAAACGAGCCCCACGGGAAATACCTAGTTTTAGTTGTTTTTGAATAATTACAGAATTAGGAATTTAAAATATTATTTTGTTTATGTCGCCGTATTAACAGAGAATGTGCAATTTTTATTTTGCAAACGGTTTCTTAAATTATAGGCTACAAATCCTCGAGATATGAATTTTTATGTCGTTTCTTCATCTTTTAATTGTTTACAATTTGTCTAAGTAAGGAACAAAAAAATTGTAAATGTAAATTGTGTCGGTTTGCTGTTAAATTTTAGTGCAAAATATTATTTTTCTACCCCTATATTGCCTGAAATAATCGTAAAAGCTAATAAAGCTAATTGTAAGATCGTCACCTTACGGTTATTTTATGTTACAAATTTTCGGCAGGCGTATTTTCTAAACTCTTGCAATTAATTAATTATTTCAGATGCTGTTGGTTGACTGACGGAGCTTTACAAACCCTTATGGTTCATCAAAGATATCTCAGAAACGTGAATTTGAGGTGTTGTTGCCAACTTTCAGCCAAATGTTTGATTAAATTAGTGGCACTTTGCCCTAATCTTGAACATTTGAGTTTACAACAGATCAGTTCAGTTGATGACTCTGTCCTTGCGGCCATTTCACATCATTGTAACAACTTGAACAGTTTGAATTTGGTAATGTGTCAGGAGCTATCACCCTCTGCGATAGAGTGAGTATCTTCTTAATTCATTAATTTAATCCTTTATTACTTTTTATTGTTTTCTATAAAATAGTTGTTGTTTGTAGGCGATTTCTCTTAATGAAGCCATCCGTAAGTGTGAAACAGTTTGGTTGCCGCAGTTTGATGCTTCTCGATCCGACTTTGTACACTATGATGCGTTACAATGAAGGAAGAGGCTGTTTGCAAATGCCCATGGGAATGAGATTTTTTTGAAATCATGGTTTTGCCGTTCGTCTTCTTAAAGACATCAGGTAGAGGAGATTGTGAATATTTCTTTTTTTGTATAAGAATTAGGAAACGTTTTTCACTCAACAACAGTATAATGTTTAATTATGTAAATAAGTTTTATTATTATTTGTTGGAGATAAATTTGGTTGTTCCATTGGTCAAAAAATAATATTTAGGGAGGATCCGGTTCGGAAGTTATTATCAAATTTTTATCAAAATTGATAACTGTTGATTTTAGGTAAATAAATACGTACAGCATTTTTATAAAATATTGTTCTCTGGGTAATTATTAACTACTGCCAACATATATTAGATTATAAATAACAATACGTAGATGTGTTTAGTAATGATATTTTCCTGTTTGTAATAAATAATTAACGCAACTGTTTGGTTTCCTTTGAGCGTCAGTTTGTTCAAAGAAGACAGTGTAGGTACGTAATAAATAATAGAAGGCGTATTCGTGTGGAAAGTTCGTTATTTAATTGAACAAAAAGAGTTTATGTTAGACATGGCGTTGCTAGATTCGTGTTAATACGCATGCGCGAGCAGTACTTTCTTTCATGGATCGAGCGCCGAAGAGACGAACTTTCCGCGCGCATGTGACATAATTAAATTACAAGGTGATTTTTCATCTTATGCAACAAAAATTTGCTCATTAATTTCCCTTATTAAATCAACAGTTAAATGTGTATTGAACAATATTCAAAGTTCCGCGAGTAAAATGTGAAGGTATGAGTGTACTACATAATGAGAGTCGAATTGTGCCGAAGAGATGTGGTAATTCCCTTAATAAAGTTTTCTATTGTCTATTACGGCTCATATTCAGTATCTAAATTGAAAAAATTTCGATAGCGGTTCTATTTTTGGGTTTAATTTTTGAAATTACTATAACATTGACTAATTAAAAACTAAAAAAATAATATCATCGTCAATTTTGTATGATATTGTATTTTGTCATTTAGATAATAAAGGTTTATAAAAAAAAACAATTTCTGAAATTGGTCTCGTTTATTAAACTATATAGGTTAATTAATTAAGAATCAATTCGAGATATTTTTGCTAATTATTTAAAATTCGCTCTTTTCTTAATTTGTAATAGCGTTTCATTATATACTATTGTTTAACATTACTCTGTTATTACTACTGAGACTAAATTAATTCCAATAGGAACAAAGTACAGAAACTCTGGACACCACCTTTAGTTGGACATCAATAGTGTGGCAGTTCTTATTTTACTCCAGAACAAGGGTAAGTGCATTGATATTTACTTATTAATTACGATCGAATCACCATAACCAACTAAACGTTTTAATAATTTTTGTGTGTTTACAAAATATTTTTTAAATGTAAAGAGAAACCGTATTTGTTTGGTTAGAAAAGTTTCAGGAAAATGAAATATTTAAATAATAAATAATTGCTAGTTTCATCATTTAACTTGTGGTCCAATAAAGAAAACCACCAACTAATAAGATACACCACACACAAAAATAAAACTGTCTCAAAAAAAGAGGTTGACCATGCGCCATTAGTTTTTTTTTGTATCTCTTATAGGTACCGAGTTCCCCCTATAGAAACATCGAAATTGGACCACCCTGTAGATAAAAATAAAAAGCTTTTTATTTTGAAAAGCTTAGCAATCAAAAAAGCTTTTTCGCTCAATAAGAACCATGTGAACGATACAGTCGTTTAAAATACTCTAGGTATTAGATGCACTCTTTTCCTTTAAAAATGGTCGCGTCATTGAAAGCTTTTTAAAAAAAATTTAATGAGGCCATTCATAACGTTTGCGTTGTTTGAATTCTTTAAATAATGCAAAAATCTCTTGTAACCACCAAAATAAAAAAAAAAATAAAGTACTTCGTCAACAAGGTTTTCTGAAAAAATATATAACAAGGATAGTCCATGAAGTCTTCAACCTCCCTGCTTTAGATTGACATTTCTAGAGACACTCTGTATAGGTATATTATTTATATCATATATAGACAATCACCGTAGATTTTCCTGGAGTTGCAAAACAAATTTAGACATTAAATATAAATATTATTGCGTTTATTCAATTCGTTTATAAAAAAGCGTTAAAGCGAAAAAAAATTAATTAAACACCTAAAACAATTTATGACTTGATTGAAGCAGGCAATGCTAAATGCTTTTTATTTTATAATTTATTTCTTCAAATGATGTACAATTTTCCATTTGTCGAACACGGTCGTTTTTATGAAGATAAAGTTTAATAGATAATATGGTTTGTCCTTTCGTCTCATACGGACGGTCAGTATCCAGATAGAAGCAAGCGCGAGCAGTTCTAACAAATAAGTTCGAGTTCATCCAGCGTGTTGAAAATTTGTTAACGTGATTAAAATATTATTTATATGTACTGTTGTCCATACAAATGAATAATTCTTATGGTAAGTCACTATAATAAATTACTATTAAGTATATCATAGAAGAAAAACACAAATCAAAAGGATATTTAATTAGGTATGTTTTTATATTTTTTTCAAACTATAATTGACTAGGGATCATTGATAAGGGATCTTTTGTTCAATTTCTATAGAAATGTTTAGAAAAAAAAAAAAAATTCGGATGCTTATTTCGTAAAATATGTAGGCACAATCTATCGCCGTTGCTATATACTTTTCCTGCAAATGCAAACTCAAAAATCTATAAAACGTTATATTTTTTTTCGTAATTTTGGTGTAGGGAATAAATGTGTCATAATAATATTTTCAGGACTAATCCATAAACGGCTTTATATTGCCCTCTAAAGTTCCCTGAAATAACATATTCTTGCGAATAATTCCAAATAAAAAAAAATAAAAACCTCCCAACTCGTCATGACAAGTAGTCATTTCTATTAATCACATAACATTCACTTATTAGGATATACAATTATAATTTAATAACTACCAAATTTCAAGTTTATTTATAAATAATTTGTAAGAAATAGCTCTAATTTAATTCATAAAAAATAAAAGAAGTGAGCACGTCAATATCTTTTCCAACAGCTGTTTAGTCCTAATTGTGAAGATTCATCAGGAATTAAATAAGCTAATAAATTTTGAATAGTGTCTATCATCCACCAAAATTATAGAATTGTAAATTATGATTAAAATAATAAATACATAAATAAGTTTTAAGTATTGTAAAATGATTTCAGTTAAAACGTTTCAACATTAACAAAAGCCACAACATTTTAACGAAAATTGCGTTGTCAATTTTTAATTTATTTATTTATTCATTTAATCATAATTTAAAATAACAGACAATATTCAAATTTATTAGCTTATCTAATATGGATTACATAAACCCCTGCAGAATCCCCACAATCAGGGCGAATTGGCTGTTAGGAAAACTATAAATGTTTTGACCACACATTTCTCATTATTTTTTATGAGCTTAAAAGTCTACATTAGAAAAAAATCCTTAAATTTCGTCTGGTAGTTATCAAAGAACTATAAAATACTTTTTGATACGGTAAAGGGTGGCGAACCTTTTCAAATCCGCATAGTGCCAAACTTTATTTAAAAAAGAAAATAAATGACCAATAATCAAAAATATTTAGCGTATCAAATTATTTATAAAAAATAAAATAATTGAGAGGATTTATAAAAATTAAAAATGTTATGCTAAGTGTTAGTGACTGCATTTTGTGTTGTTAAAAAAATAGTAATTTTCTAACAATTTTGGGGGATATTTTTGGGGAGGATATTATGTAAAAGGATATTTTAAAGGTAGGATATTTTTACCGACAACATTATAAAAGTTGAATCAAAACATTCTTTATTTAAAATTTGTTTCTATTTTAATAAAAATTTGTCTGCAAAAGTTAAATTAAATTTATTATATATAGGGTGTTTAGGAAACGAAGAGAAAGTATATTTCGCTTTATTAAATATTCAATAGCAACACTACAAAATTTATTCCGTATTTTAATAGAAGATCATCTATGTATATAACGGCCAAATTCAGTTTACTATACAGGGTGTTAAAAAAAATTAAAAAAGAACATTCCGTCTTAATTTGACTGCTACAGAGATTAAGTCTGGTTTGTAAGATTTTTTGATAAAATTTGCATTTTTGGCCCAAGGATCATCTTGAGAATTTCGTAAATTAGGCAGAATAGCTTACTCCCCTTCTATTTTATTGAAAAAAAAAAATATATATGTTGCAGAGTTTATCATGCTGATCATTTTTTTTTGTTTTTAAATTTTCAAAAATGTCTTGCACTTGTCTTCTTCAATGTATGTGTGTGTACCAACGCGATAACGACATCGTTAGCACTTGTATTGTTGTGTTTAATTAATCTTGCGACCATGTAGGTACTGTTTATGTTAAGAAGAGATTAAGGAACGGTTAACGAGGAATTGTCTATATTTATACCTACTAGCGTACTACGTAGGTTATACGGTGTAGGAGTGGACGTGTGCATTTACACGAACCCACACCTACTACCGCATAACCTATGGTTCGTTATCTAATCTAAAAATAACAAATACAACATGCACCTAATATTAAAATAAATCAACAACACAACTACTAATGATGTCATTATCATGTTGGTATACATACACATTGAAGACATATACAAGACATTTTTGAAAATTTAGAAGCTGAAAAACACCATGAACGGCTCAAACATACTTTTTGGTAATTATTTAGAAGTGGGGCTCCAGACAAAACTGGCCCCAAAAAAATTTTCACCCCTTGGAGACCATTTTAATACATCAAAATAGTTCATTTACGGTGGGGGAAGACATTTTCAATAATTGTTTATAAACAAAAACATTGTTATAAACAATAAATTTAAAGTTTTAGAAATTACCAAATTAAGAGAAAATTAAAATAGAAGGTAGTTATTGAGAAAATTGAGAAAATTTTAGAAGTGGGGGATATATTTTTTATAAAAAATATTTAAAAAAACGTCGTAATAATTCAATGTGTCTTGAAATAGGTTATGGTAGAGGGTGGGTGTGTTTACATACACATACCCTACATCCCGTACCCTAACCTAACCAAATACCAAATTAATTATTAAATTAAAATTTTGGGGTGTGAAGTATGTATATGTAAACACACCCACCCTCTACCATAACCTATTGCAAGACACAGGAAATTATTACGACGTTTTTTTTGTGAAAAATATATCTCCTCCACCTCTAGAATGCATTTGATGCACTAAAAAATTTTTTAGTGCAATACAAGAAAGTTTTTGGAGCAATTTTCTCAATAACTACCTTCTATTTTAATTTTCTCTTAATTTGGTAATTTCTAAAACTTTAAATTTTTTGTTTATAACAATGTTTTTGTTTATAAACAATTATTGAAAATGTCTTCCCCCACCGTAAATGAACTATTTTGATGTATTAAAATGCTCTCCAAGGAGTGAAAATTTTTTTGGGGCCAGTTTTGTCTGGAGCCCCACTTCTAAATAATTACCTACTTTTTTTTCAAGAATATCGAAAGGGGTAAGCTAATGTGCACAATTACTTACCAGAATTTTTTGGGGAACTGATAAAAAAGCATTCTGAACAAGTTTTTGCTGTGACTTTTTTCGTTTGCGTCTATATTTAATAGTGTTCGTTTTTCGTTTTTTATACGCCTTGTAAAGCAAGATTTTTGGGCCATTTGGAACTGGTAGTTACTTTTACATTTTAGAATTGCGAAAAACTTTCGCCTGAAGCGTTTTTCGATTGGACTCATATTTATTTAATGGTGTCATTTAAACGAAATTTTCTTTTGGTTCTTTGAACACCCTGTACAGTAAGTTTAATTTGACTGTCAGACGAATTTGTATTAAAATAGCGAGTTTATTATTAATAATTTTTTGATTAAATGTATGTATACTTTGGCCAGAATGAGCACATTGCATACTTTTTGGGTTACGTTGTATAGGTACAGTTATTTTTATTAAAAAAATTAAGAAAAAATCAATAGGAAAACGGGGGTAAAAATGCGGATAAAACGTTTTGAATTAATCTAAAAAGGAAATTTAAATTTATCAAAGTGGTTTTAGAATTTTTTTTTGCTTAAAAGGATGCTAACAATTCTGGATTTTCTTCCTTTAAATAACCATTATTTTATATGGCCTGTAATTTATTGAAGTCGAGCAAAATATTATATCGTACGAACGTGTTTGTGTGTCGTATTGTGAAGAACGTTAGAAGGACATGACCTCAGCACATCGTCCTTTTAAAAAAAACAAGCTCGTTTGTGTTAAAGATAAAGATTTTAACATGTAAAATTCAGTTTGTTGGAATTGTGAATAATTTACAGTTGGAAATATAAGTAAATAATTGTATAAAATAAAATTAAAAAATTAGGTTCCTTCAGAACTTATTTTTATAATATTTATGCTTTCAAGGATGTATCTCCTAATAAATCTTTTAACCCTACAAAACTCACTTACCAATTTCACTCAATAAAAAAAAAGAGTTATTATAATAGAGGCGTATGTATGGTATAGAATCAGTTAATTGGCAAAAATTAAGGGGGTGAGTAATGATTTTCTATTTGTCTAGCCTTAGGGGTGGAATTTTTTTTTAAATTTATATAGGATAATTGACATAATCGGTCAAATAAATTAAAAAAGTAATAAATAATTTCATGTTTGCGTGCAATTGACCCATAACTTTTAGGGTTATTTTGACCACAGTAGGAAATGAACCGACCGCTGCGTGCAATCGTCCTACACCCAAACATTTAACAAACGATTTTCCCTTATTTACCTACCCTTATAAGCGGACTTTTTATTTTATTTTATTTTAAAGACAGTAACAAATAAAAATATAAGTACATATTTCTAACATGCATGTTTTGGGACCCCTTTACCTTCCTTAAATATATTTTTTTTGTGCTACAGCGCAAAACATCTTGACCTTTTTAAATACATATTCTATATCATTGTCGAAAAATCTAGAACATTTTAAATAATTTTCGAACATTTTAATTTATTGTTAAACAATCTAGAAGATTCTAGATCATTAACAAAACTTTCTGGTCATCCTGGAATGTTATATAATATTTTCTAGCATTTTTAAATATTCTGGATCATCCTAGATTAATCTCAAATATATATTCTACATCTTTAGGAAAAATTGCAACAATTCTGAGACATTTCAGAACAATATAAGGACATTTTAAAACACGAAGGCTTGTTACATTAATTAATTTTAAATCGAAAAAACATTTTCAAAAAAAAAAAAAAATTCACGTTGCCTAAAGGACAATCTGGCCTTCAACCTAAGGACACTTTTCTGTAAAGCAAAAACTATTTTTGCTTCATATTTATTTTATATTTGTGATTTGTGACTGAAGGGGGTCTCTGTGTATATTTTGTATTAGAGTCAAAAAAATTAAGTTACGCCACTAGCTAAATTGTATTTATTTATTATATTGCGTATTTAGTAGTACTAATAGTATAAATAATTCCTTTTTTTTTTTTTAAATGAATAACGTTGAAATTGAATAAAATTAGTTTTAGAATTGATTAGTAATAGTTGAGTTGGAGATTGGCAGCTTATTACGTATTCGTATTAGTACAGACTTAAGTCGTCTTTAGTTCAGTCAGTTTAGTCCAGTCCAGTCCAGCCTCACAATCGCAGTCGTTTCTCGGTAATGTCCTTTATTAGCAGTGCTAAGTGCTTTATTTTATTTAAAATAAATACTTTTTGGACTTTAGTAATGCATGTTAGTTACTGGTGGTACTATTCAAGTTTAAAGTACCTATTGTGCATATTAGGAGCTAATTATTGACGCTACAATAATTAATTACTACAAAATCGATCCAACATTCTATAGGAAAATTTTCTAACATGGAAGGTAGGCGTTTTCCACTTAAAATAAAAAAATTATTAATACAGTATTAGTAACTAACAAAAAGTACATCTCGGGTTTGAATTAACAATTTTTGGAATTAAAGGAATTTTGCGTTATTAATACATACTTACATGTGTAGGTAACAGGTCGTTTTAATCAAAAAGAATTTTCTTGGCTAGAAATTTTAATTTGAAATATCGAATAGGACATTCGATTCATTGTAATTTGATCTTTACGTAGTAGAAAAAAAAATTGATAAAAATTTCGCTTTTCACAGCCATTTTTATTATTAATTGGATTCGTAGTAATTCAACTGATCGTGAAACATCTTAAACGTGGGATATTGTTTTCCAAAATTGGAACTGAAATTTTCCTTTAGTGTAGTAGTTTAGAAGTTAAACAAATACTTTTCAATAAGTAATTGGGTAATTATTTATATACATCAAAATAGTTCATTTACGGTGGGGGAAGACATTTTCAATAATTGTTTAGGCAATTATGCAATTATTGGGAAGTGGGGCTCCAGCTGAAAATTGCTCCAAAAAATTTCTTGTACATTAAAAATAATTTTTTAGTGCATCAAATACATTTTAGAGGTAGGGGAGATATATTTCTTTAAAAAAAAATTATAAAAAACCGTCGTAATAATTCCCTGTGCCTTGCAATAGGTAATAGGTTATGGTAGAGGGTGGGTGTGTTTACATATACATACCCCACACCTCAAAATTTTAATTTAATAGTTAATTTTGTATTTGGTTAGGTTAGGGTACGGGGTGTGGGGTATGTATATGTAAACACACCCACCCTCTACCATAACCTATTGCAGCCACAGTGAATAAATTATTACGCCGTTTTTTTTTTTTTATCAAAAATTTTTTTTTTTAAACTGTTCTACTTTTGATGCGCAACAAGAAAAAAAATAGCCCAATATTGAAAACTCAACGTAACCTGGTCAAAATTTTGATCAAAAGTTGAAATTTTTTATTTCTGGACTTTTAAATAAAAAAATATTAATGAAATCGATATTTTTTAATTTTCTTACATTTTTTTTCATAAATCCCCTCAAACGTAGAACAATTTAAAAAAAAAACAATCGGATTCGGTGATTTTTCGATTTTTTATGGCCAAAAGAAGGTGGAGCCCCACTTCTAAATAATTACCAGTAATTGTAAAACTTTCACAATATTGTATATTATCCTAACAAAAAATAACTGAACGAGAAATTTTTTTAGTGACCGAATCTGGCAGGTTTTCTGTTTTATCTCAAACTTATTGCAATGTATCTCTTTATTGAAATTTATAAATCAAAAACGAATACAGGTTGTCTCATTTAGGATATATCGTAAAAAGTAATTGTTTCAACAAAAAAATTTAGAAAAAAACATCCTTCCATTAAACAGAAAGAGCAAAAAAGGCTTTTCTATTTTCAAAATTTGTAATAGGGAATATTTGAATTATATGCAATTTTCTTAATTTTTTGCTGCAACTGAGGAATTGACAACAGTTTGCCAAAAGAGTATATTTTATCTAGTTTTCATTAATTTATGGTATTTCAAAATCCTTCTTTGTTTTTAAGTAATTTGAATATTTTTTCTGGTGACGTAAGAATTTTTATGTTCTTACAAACCAATTTTAAATAGTTAAACGTCGGATTATTTTTACTATTAATTAAATACACGTTTCTAGCAAATATCAAATGTCTATCATTTTAACAACAATTTTCCCTAATAATTTCGATTATCCGTACAGGAATTAGGAAAATCTAAAATTTTCAAATTTAGAAATTTCTTTGTCATTTCCTTAAAAAGACAGGTTGTAGCGACAAAATGTTTGGTATGAAATTTTTATTTAAAAAACAATAAGTAACAAATATATTAGATTTACAGAAAAATACGTTGTGGATGGTTCTATAGGTTCAGGTACTGAATATTACTTAAAAATTCTTACGTCAAACACAAGATGGATTTTGAAAAACCATAAATTAATGAAAAATATAGATAAAATGAACTCTTTTCGCAAACTGTTGTGAATTTCTCAGTTGCAGCAAAAATTAAGAAAACTGCATATAATTCAATTATTCCCTATTTAGGAAATTCTTCAACAGTAATTTTCAATGTTTAAATCATATGTTTCGCCACATCATCTGCCAACATTTTGTCCGAGCCGCAAATTCATTTATTTACCACAAAAATACTAAGGTCATTTAATTCGGAACTGAATTATTTTGAAATCCTTTAAAGATCCTTTAATTACTGTGAAGCTATTGACACTATCTTTATTGCTTAAATATATTTTTTCACTCTTATTCTGCTCACTTAATCTTAAGCTAACAGAATAGTAAATTTTGAAAAAACACCAGAGCTTTTAATTTCTTATTAGAGCACTAAATTAGCCTTTTATGAACCTTTATTTGTCTGTTTTTGATTCTGCTGATTTTGCTCTTCCTGTTTAATGGACGTCTTTAATTTTTTACTGGACATTCCACTGTACATTAGATAATATACCCTAATAGAATTTTGGCGACTCAAATGGGAAGGGGATAAAAATTTTTTTTTTTAAATATTTTTTATAGCTTTAATAAAATTAAAAAATAGCCTATATGAAAAATATAGATGATTAATATGTATATTAATTGTATCTATAATATTAGCACCCTCCCAACCACCCAAGGGCTTAGGTTAGGGATGGTAAGGGGTGTTAATAATGTAGATAATTAATTGACGATTTTTAAGCTGCAAAAATGATTTAAAAACTTTTTTTTCATCCCTTCCCTTTCAAATCGCCAAGAATCCTTTTAGGTACTTTCGTTTTATGTGTGAAAAATTCAGCTTTTTTTTTTCATTTATATAGTGTTTGTATTTTTTAGAATATAAGAAAACATCACTTTTTTTAATTGGAAGACCCTGTAAATTTTTGGCTATCCGATAGAAAACAAATGCTATTGTCCTTTACATTTTTTTCGTTTTCGTTGTGGGTTTCGAAGTAAAGATTTTTCGAAAAAAATTACGATTTTGTATTAATAATTTAAATAATGTAGTGGTTATCGTAAAATTGACTATTCAAACTAGAATAACTCCACTTTTTTAAAAAGAACACTCAGTATATTTGTTCTTGGTTTTTTACACTCATTTTTGTGAAATACGTTTTTTACATACTTATTTTCTTTGAATAGATTTGTATTTGTATTTTCTTACAAAAACCAGAATGGAAACCAAAAAAGGAAAATAAAATATGATTGTCTGTTATAAAAAGTAAAAAAATATACAGAATATACATTTTACTAGCGGCTCGTCCCGGCTTCGCACGGGTATTAGTAAGGATCCCTAATTGATCAGTTATCGAGCGCAGGAAATAGCTAGAGTGCCTGCCCCTTCCAACATTGTACCCGCCTCCCAAGGGCAGGGTTTGCTGGTGCGCATCTAAATGATTAAATTACTAAAACAACTATTAAAAAATAGGGGTTGGTGATGGTAGGGTGAAAATTTAGGGTTGTATGTATTTTTTAATGCTACGTTATAAAAAAATTAAAAAAATAATTTTTGTCCAAAAAATTTAAAAAAAATGTTAGGGGTGGATAACCCTTATCACTTAGGGGTATGAAAAATAGATAGTAGACGATTCTCAGACCTACTGAATATGCATATAAAATTTGATAAAAATCGGTCAAGCCGTTTCGGAGGAGTACGATAACAAACACTGTGACACGAGAATTTTATATATAAGAAGATTAAAAAAATGTTTTTTTTGTTTTCAAAAAAATATAAACACAGAGGATATGAAGTTTTAATAAAATCGAGGGTTGTAATCTTCAGAGTGATACGTATCCTGAAAAAAACAATTTTTTGATTAAAAAAAATATTTACTTTAAAACACCTTTATGTACTTATTCATAAAATGTTTATTTTAAATTTTTATTTTTAGGTACCAGCTATTGACCGTGGCTTAACATGTGATAAGTTGGGTAATTTATTTTTTTTCGACTGGACAGTGATGTTATTATCTATGCAAGAAATGCCTTAATTGAAAACTAATTCGGTAAGTTTTTTATATTTGCTTTATGTTATTGAAAATTCTATTTTGTTTTTCCTTTTTATTCTGCTTTTTTCGGTGAATATGAATTGGGTTCGTAAACTACTTTTTGCTTGTTTGTTTAAAATTTAATCGTATTAAAATCGTGGTGGAAGATTTTATTACTTCGGGAGCAACGAAAACAATTTTAGTTTAATGATAATGACTTGTTTCGTAGTTAAATTAGCTTTTTATTGTAAACTAACCTGAAATTTTATTGCTGTTAAAAATCTCTAAATTCAAAACAAAATTACGTATTGATATTTTTCAAAAATTTTCATTAATCTAATCTGCTGTTTTATTTGCACATTTGCAATACCTACAATTCAAGCAATGCTTAATAACCGAGTACAATTTAAAGAATTTTTATTTTTAATTCTAATACAGACGAAATTAGAAGTCTATTTATTTCTATTCTATTATTCAAAACTTTAAAGCCAATGTCAACACTTAAAATTAAAAAAAAAAAAACTATTATAATTGCAATAATAATTGTAATTGTTAATTAATTGAGCGGTTTGTTAATGATCCTATACTTATTAAGTGTATTTTTTTTCGTAAATTTATTAATTAACTTTTACGTATCATCATATTGAGCATACCCTCATCGTATCATCTTCAATTTTCAATTGTATTTTCATAAAAAAACCTTCATTTATTCTTACAAAAAAGGCGAAACGTCGGTTGTGTTTTTTTTTTTAAATATGTACATGATTTTAAATCCTGGTTTGGTTTTGAATTGCTGTACACTTAAATAAGGGAAGAAATAGATTTTTTTTTAAATTTTCTCTTGCATTATTAAATTTCCTTAACGAATAAAAAAAACATAATTTGTGAAACGGATTAAGGAAAATTATTTCACAGTTGTTATTTTAATGTCTATTTAAAAAGGTTAGATCATATAGAAATCATTTGAAAATATGTTTGCATACTATTTTTTCTTATTAAATTCTTTACTACAGGGACTAAATTTAATTTTATTAATGTATTGTTTAATTGGAACTCACTCTTCAACAGGAGCACTACAGAAACTCTGGACACCATTCACTCCAGTATGCAGAAGTACCTTTTTGTCCATCGGAAATTGAACAACAACAAGGGTAAGTGTTGAAGGGCATAATCGGGTAAGAAGGTGAAAACTAACCCAGGCGATGTTGATAACAAAAAGATGATCATATTAAACATCAATAATAAAGATATTTTAAATTTTTAGTTCCACCATAAACATTAAAAAAATAAAATAAATGTAAAAAAAACATTTTTTCTTTAGCAACTTTATAAAATAGGGATGAAATTTTTTGCGTTCTACAACCTGGTATGTTTTTTTAATCAAAATTGAGACGTGGAATTTTAATTTTAGATGACGTCCAAAAAAATTGATAGGTCAATGTTAAAAACTTATTTTTTTGACCATATTTACAACGTTTTTAGTATCTCCTTGCAAATTTTATGGTTTTAAAAATGTATTTTTCACCGAATCCTATTCAAAATATTTATTAGTTACTGGATACCAGGTTAGGCTTGAATTTTTTGGACTAAAAATTTCTCCAAATATTAATGATAACAAAAATTTGCAAAAATTCCTGGAGCATTTTTGACCTTCTCATCTGGCTTATGCCATTTCTAAGTGACGGGTTACGGGACTAATTAAATCAGCATAAATGTAACGTTCAACTATTTTTATATTTTTACAGTGAAGACAATTATTAAATTTCAAAGTTTTCACAAACAATTAAAATCAAAAACCTATTCGTAAACCATATTAGGAAAAATAATTGCACAATTGTTATATTCATATACAGGGTCATTTAAACTAAGTGGTGCATTGTACGTACATTAGACGGCTTAGGGAAGTTGAAGTCAACTTTGTTATTTCAAATGGAATGGTATATTTTTTATGACGAAACACAAAATTATTAGGTCAGTCAGGTTTTCAATAGTCTAGTCATATTTAGTGGAAGTTATGATTTTATATATTTTAATTCGTTGTAAAAAAATATAAAAATAATGAAAGTTGAAATTAACTTCCGTTGGACAGTTGAAAGTATTTTTATTAGAAAGACCTCAAATAACCTTTGCTGCAAATTGAAAATTTCTAATTTCCACTGAGTTTAAATGACCCTGTATATTAAAAACATTATATTAATTAAAAAACATTTCAAAATATATTACATTAGATTATTTTTTTTTGTATTTTTCTCATTTCTTCTAAAAACTTGTAAAGGATGTTCAGCGTTTCAGAAATATTTGGTTGTCACAACTAAATTTAATTTTATTTAGATATTCTTCATTTGGAATTTATTTAACCAATTCACTAACAGGAACATTACACTATATCATCACTGTAGCAATCATCATTTGATTACAAACTGCAGTTTTTTTAAGCATGGGAAATAGAAATAAGGTTAAATAATTTCTAACTTATGAACTTTACTTAAATGAAACCAAAATAATTTTAATGATTAATTATTATATAAGTAATGAACCGATTCATTCCTACCTAGGAGGTCCATCGATGAGGGAAATTAACAGTTCAAGGATGCCATCAAATCCCAATCCAAACAGCGTTGCCTAATCACGTCAAGGAACATTAAGGAGAAGTAAGACATATTATTCACTTACCGTTTTTCTTTTTATAACTGCGTTCCTTTATTTTTAGAACTTAGTTTTGACTTTCCTTTTTTTATTTACCTTAATATGTTTCTTTGCCAGAACATTTTATTTTCAAAACGTTCTATTTATAGAAATGTTTTTTTTATTTATTTCTGTACTTGATTCAGAACTACTCTCTAATTTCGTTAAAACTTATCTCAACTTTTATTTTTAATTTCTTTAATTAAATTTCTGCTGTTCTTTTTCTTATTTATTTCAATTAATATAACAATAAGTTAACTAATATCTTACTTATTTTGCGAAAATTTTTATTTTAATTTGAATGTTTTCCTTTCTTGTACTCGACTTTTTTTTTTGTAAAACTTTCTAACATTCAGTAGTTTTCATTCTTTTTCTATTATTTCAGACAGGATATACATCGAACCCAGTGGAGATGTGGAATCAACACGAGGACCTCCAGGACATCGAGGGACAGGACCAGCGGACTCCGGGATCCGAAGACGTCGGCGTTCGGACACGACGGGGTTGGAAGTCGTTGGGATTCCAGGATTCCTAGGTAGGAAAACGTCGAACTTCAAAGGCTTCGAAGATCACGGGTGTGAAAATTTCGGAATTGGTAAGTCTGTAGGGTTCGAAGACTTCGGAATAAGAAGTTTTCATACTTCGGGGTATCCGGGATTCGAAAATCTCGGGGTTGGAAAGCGTTAAAATTCCTTTAACGTTTTCCGACTTCGAAAATTTCGAATTCGTATACTTTGGAAGTATAAAAACTTCTCATTTCGATTCTTTAAACTCGACAGTCATCCAAGTCCGAAATTTTTAAACCTTGGGATCTTTGAACGTTGAAATTCGACGTTTTTCAAAGGGAATCGTGGAATCTCGTACGTCTTTCAATCCCGGATTGTTCGGAGCTGAACGCCTTCGGAGTCCGGAGTGGGGTGGGGGGCGGGGGCAGGGGCAGGGGCAGGGGTTGGGTGGGAAGGGCGGGTGGGGTCGGAGGGGGGGTCAACAGGGGCGGGAAATGAAACAATGAACTGTAATTATTTATTCAATAAATTTATTCAATAAAACATGATTTTTTAAAAGTGACCAATTTTGTATTTTTTCAATGGTGCATCCCTGCGTCGAACGTTTTTGTAACTCGACGCCGGTGGGGGACGCGGGTCCCCATCCCGAGCGCGGGACCATTTTTAGCAGGTTTGAATACCCCCCAAGTGGCAAAAGTCACCTTTCAATGACCAGGAACCGTCTTCCAAGATAGATTAGAAATGCCTTCCAACAATTTAGATCACCATTCAAAAGTTTTGATGACTTATACCTTTGCGAAGTGAAATCACTTCCAAGTAGCTTGAAGATGATCTTATATACGCGGAAGAAGTGATACAAGTATCACCCTCCCGCGAATTGGACCGTCTTCAAACCACTTGAAGGCGGTTCCTATTCACGAAGGGATAAGTCTTACCCTTGAATGGCGATCCTCGTTGTTGGAAGGGATTTCTTACCATTGGAAGACGGTTCCAGCCGTTGAAAGATGACGCTTACCGTTGGGAGATATTCATACCCGTTAAAAATGGTCCCTCGCTGACGACGACGACGATCCCACGGTGGATGATGTCCCTGATGTCTGTAAAAGAAGTTCCAAAGTTAGACTAAGATGTAAAGAAAAGTTTTAAAGTGAATAAAAATCAGATACACAAAAAAGACAATATAAATGAAAACAAAGGTAAAGAAAAGAAGTTAAAATAAAGAAAACAGATGTTGAAGATTTGTTAAAAAAGATATAATTGTCCAGTGTTAAAACAGTAAATAAAAACTTACATTCCATGCAAGTGTCCTGACGACGATCCTGTAGTTCTGGTTCTTGATTTGACGACTGGTTCAGAAGATGGGTCTGAAAAAAATATCTAGTTAATAAATCGAATTAAATAAATAAAAATAAATAATCGAAGAAAGTTTTAAAATTAATAAAAGATAGAGGAATTTAAAAGAAGTAAAGAATTTTTGAGGAATTTAAAAGAAGTAAAGAATTTTTTTCAAGTAAATTAGAAACACGAAAATTAAATTAAACGCAAGAAAGAGAAGGTATTAAGTTAATAAATATAAAGAAGTTCAGTACAAGAAAAATTAAATAAAAAACTTACATTCAAAGAGAAAGAAATTTAAAAACGAGATTGTAATAAAAAAATCATTGGAAAAAAGTTACTTATTATGGAAAATTGATAAAGCATAAAAATAAATAAAAACGTTTTGAAGAAAGAAATAGATAATAAGTTTTAAGATGAATAAAAAGACAGAATTTTTCAAAAATATCTACTTAAAAGTAATAAAATGAAAACAAGTTTTAAAGAAAAGCTTTTTAGTATAAATATAAAATCACAATAAAGTGAAAAATAATAATAACAAAAAAAAATAGGCACATAAAGGTTAAGTTCCAAAGAAAAGATTTACAATAAATAAAATCAAAGGTAGAGAAAAAGTTAAAATAGTAAATAGGTATTGAAGATATGTTAAAAAAGGGAGAAATAAAGAAGTTTAGCATAAAAAATATTAATAAAAACTTACATTCCATGAAGTGTCCTGCCGACGATCCTGCACTCCTGGTTCTCTATTTGAAGGGTGGTTCAGAAGATATACCTGAAAAAATATGGGGTCTGAAAAAAGTCCAAGTAAAGAAAGGAAATAAAGATTCGGAAAAAGTTTTAAAATAAATAAAAGAAAGAGGGATTTTCAAATAAAGGTAAAAATATTCTTAAGAAAGATTTTCAAGTAAATTAGAAAAATGAAAATAAATTAAAAAATCAGCAGAAAAAAAATTGTCAAATAAAAGTAACGATTTAAATAAAGTTAAAGCAAAAAAGGATGTAAATAAAAAAACCATTTGAAAAAAAGTTAAACTAATTAATAGAAAATTAAGATATAAAAGAAAAAGAAAACAGTTTTCAAGAAAGAAATATATAAAAACCTACAGTTTTAAAATGAAAAAAAAAACAGATAATAAAAAAATCATTTGAAAAAAATTAAACTTATTAATAGAAAATTAAAAGATGTAAAACAAAAAGTTTTGAAGAAAAAAATTGAAAAAACTACCTTTAAAATGAATAAAAAGACAGAATTTTTTTAAAATCTTACATTCCATGAATTAATAATTAACTAGGTAAAGAAGGGAAATAAATTTTCGGAAAGTTTTAAAATTAGTAAAAGTAAAGAGGAAATTTTAAGAAGTAAAAATATTCCAAAGAAGGATTATCAAGTAAATTACAAGAATGAAAATTAAATTAAACACTTCAGAGAAAAAATGTTCAAATAATAAGTAACAATTTGAATAAAAATCAAAAGAAGGACTGCTAAAACAATGATTTAAATAAAACTTATTTGAAAAGTTAAATTAATCAATAGAAAACTAAAGTTTGTAAAAGAAAAAGAAAAATATCTAGAAATGAATTTCCGTACAAGTATGATAATAAAGCAAAAACATAATAATAAAATCTAGAAAACAATAAATAAAAACAAAGTAAGGAATGAAATTAAAATAAATACGTAAAAAAGAAGAAATAAAGAAGTTTAGTATACTAAAAAAATATTAATAAAAACTTACATTCCATGAAGTGTTTTTCTGACGATCCTGCAGTCCTGGTTCTCTATTTGATGACTCATTCAGGTTTAGAAGATGTATCTGAAAAAATGTTGGGTTTGAAAAAATGTAGAAACAAAGTTTCAGAAAAAGTTTTAAAATTAGCAAGAAGAGAGGAATTTTAAAGACGTAAAAATATTCCAAAAATTTTCAAATAAATTAGAAAAATGAAAGTTAAATTAAACCCATAAAAGAAATAATGTTCAGGAAAAATATATGTAAACAAAAATTAAAGTAGCGATTTGAATTTAGTTAAAGTAAAGAGAAAGATTTCTAAAAAAGGGATTAAAATAGATACGTAGACGTAGAAAATCAAAAGATATAAAAAGCATAAAAATAAAGAAAAACAAAAAAGTTTTGCACAAAGAAATAGATAAGTAAGAATAAAATCCATTTTAAATAATTTTGTTAAAGTAAATTATAAAAATAAAAATTAAATTGAATAAACGAAAAAATAAATGTAAACAAAAAAAATAAGTTAAGTAACAATTTAAATAAAGTTAAAACAAATAAAAGAGGTTTTAAGAAAGGGTTGAAGTAAATAACAAGAAAACAGAATTATAAATTAAAAAATTTATATATCGTTAACAAAAGGTTCAAAATAGTTTTGGAGAAATAAATAAATAAAAACATACCGTTCCTTGAAATATCTCCCAGGCGATTCTGGAGGTGGTTGATTCTCTATTTGATGACCAGTTCGAAAAATGTGCCTGAAAGAATATAAAAAAAGAGTAACTATTTGCAAGTAATGAAAGGAATAATATTAAAGTAAATCGGAAAAAAAATGAAAGTAAATAAAAGAAAACTTGAAAAAAATAAGATAAATGTAAATACGTAAAAATAACAACAAAAGTTAAAACGGTTTAAATAGGGTGAGTAACAGTCATGAAAAAGATCTCTAAAAAATAGGTTGAAGTATAAAAATAGTTGACTATGTCTTTTGCATAATACTAGTAAAATAAAACACTGTACCTACTTTCAAAAACTGTATTTTGTAAACTAGTTTTAGAAGATGGTTGGAAAACAGTGGTCAATAATAAATAAAAAGATAGGTAATTCGTGGTTAAAGAAAAGAAATAACGTTTCCAAAGAAATGTTACAATTAATAAAACAGATAACTTAAAAAAAAATATGCCAAAGAAAAATGTTGAAGTAAATCAAAAGAAAAAAATTAGACTAAATAAAAGAAAACAAAAACGTTTTAGCAAAGTAAGTAAAAGGGGGAAAAGGATGGGTAACGTGTAACGATTTGAATATAATTAAAATAAAGGGAAGGAGTTTTTTAAAAATAGGGTTGTAGTAAATATTATTTTAATCACAAATAAAACAATCAGAGCTCAAGAGGGTAGGAGAGGTGGAGTTTCATAATAATACAATATATTATACCCTCTTGAGCTCCGATTGTTGTGTTCTTGATTAAAAGAGAAAATATTTAATAATTAATTAATAGTTGGTTTAAAAGAAATAAAGATATAAAAATAAAGAAAAAAAAAGTTAAAGTAAGGAGAAGAATTAATTTTGAAAAATATGTTAAAATAAATTAGAAACAAAAATATTGAACTAGTAAGAAAAATGCATTTAAAGAAATAAATGTAAATAAAAAAGTTTCAAAAGAAATAAAAAGTACAAAAATAAGGAAAGAAAGAAATACCCTGACAAAAAAAAATAAAAACTAACTATTTCTTGGAGTGTTAACTCTACAATTCTTGGTTGGCCAGTTCTCTATTTGTTGGTCGTAATTAAAGAAAAGAAATAATGTTATGAATAAAGTGTTAATTAAAAAAGACAAATACATATTACAAAAAAGCTTAAAGTGACAAAAAATTCTGATCTAAAGAAAAATTTCAATTCAAATCAAAATAAGTAGGTACAGAAACTTAAACAAAATAAAATTATAAGAAAAGGGGTTGAAATTGAATAAAAAAAAGTCTGATGAAAGTTAAAGGAAACAGAAGAAAAGATGTCACTGAAAAATTCCATAAATTGAATAGCAAGCGTGAAAATAAAGAAAAAGTTTGAAGTCCTGAACAAAAAAAGAAAGATAAATATTATCCCGAATATCCTGGCAAGATGGTCAAAGAATTGGCCGATTGTTGATGTGGTTATTGTTTGGTGAATAAAATGACAATAAAATCTCAAATTCGAGAAACAAAGTTTAAGTTGAGAAAATAAAGTTTAAAATACGACCCGATGAAGTGAAGGAAAAAAAATAATAAAACCTACCTCTCTAATAAAGAACCCTTCTTATGATCTTGAATGAACGCCTGTAAACGATATGATAATCGTTTCAGGTACTAAAACAAGAGAAAGAGATTTATTTTATAATTTATAATCAATAAACAAAATTTATGGTTGTAAGACATTGCCAAATTGTACAAAATAGTGAAACAGCAATGATTTTTTTATGGTTTAATAGTTAAATTGTAAAACAAAAATAAAATATACCTAGTACAATCTTACGATGATTATACTAGAGTGAAGTTCCAAATAACTATTTTTTCCTAACATAGTATAAGTAAAACCAACAAATAACAACAATTACCTCGAAATAAATAACAGGACTACTACTGTATGTTGTAAAAACATACCTATACAGATTAAATTATTCCTAAGACTTCGCTATTACTAAATTAATTTCAACTAATCGTAAGTTGAAATAAAACCCATAACCAGAAAGGAAATATATATTTAAACAAAAGTTATTTGCCTGGAAATAAGTAGTTGATTTTTAGATTACAGGTATGGTTGGTTTAGAAACAAAACATTTGATTTGTTTTCTACGAAAAATTTTTTTTTATCCGAACACCATATTGAAATTCACAGACAAAGGAAGTAATAAATCAAACAGAATAAAAGGGAAATTTCGAAAATAAAAAATCAAACAAAGAAACTCACCAAAATGTGAAAAGTATCATTCACCAGTAATTTTCAATTAGAAATACTGTATTTGGATTTTTCCATTTTCTTAATCGTTTCTAATACTAATTTTCTCACTAACATCACTAAATGCGTTACTACCCCAACTGGCATAAATATGTGTACATTTTTTAAAAAAACCGTTTAAAAGAGTAACCGTTTGTTAACACGACATCGTTAAACTGTCGAGAAATTTTCCAATGGGCTACGTCTAATGTTACAGTTAGTAGAGGTGGAAGACTGCTAACGCTATCGAAAAGCCGAACTAGGTATGGAAAATATTCAAAATGTTAGAAAAATTAAAGTCATAAGCTGAATTAATTTCCATGAAAATTACGAATTTTCCAGGATTTTCAAAAAATTGATCGATGCATAAAATGTTACGTGTTTTAAAAGAAAATTTCTAGACATGGAAATTAAGTTTGTGAAAAAAATATTAATTTTAGGAAATTTCAAATACGATTTGAACTTGTAAAAGCCGTTAAAGTTCGAAGACATTGTTAAATAATTATGAATAATTAACTGATTGCACAAAAAGTACCTTTACAAATTAAATTAAGTTCTGCGAAAATTGGAAATTTTCCCGAATTTCTCAAAAAAAAAATCCTGCCTGCATCAAAATCCATGTTATTGATACGTACAATTTTTTTTTAAGATTTCAGTAAAACATTTGTAGACACGAAAATTGAATTTGTCAAAACTTTATCGATTTTTGAAAAGTTTGAACCTGATTCAAACCTCGAAAAAGCTAATTATACATTGAATGCAACATTAAGTAATTAAAAAAAATGTATTGATTTTACAAAAAACGTGAAAATTATAAATGGCTTGAACGCCAATCGACTAATTATAAGATTAATTAGATAATTATTAAATTAATTTCCGTGGAAAATACGAATTTTCCCGAATTTCCAAAAAAGTGACTTTATTTTTGCTTCTAACATCGATGCATAAAATATTACGTGTTTCAAAAGAAAATTTCCAGACATGGAAATTAAGTTCGTAAAAAAAATATTAATTTTAGGAAATTTCAAATCTGATCTGAAATCGTAAACGCCTTTTAAGTTCGAAGACATCATTAAATAATTAAAAATAATGGATTGATTGCAAAAAAAAAGCAAAAAGTACTTTCCCAAAAGTAAATTAAGTTCTGTGAACATTGGGAATTTTCCCGAGTTTCTAAAAAAAAAAAAATTTCGTTTCTGCATCAAAAATTCGTGTTATTGATACATACAATTAATTATTTGAAGTTTCAATAAATAAATAAAAAATAAATAGACACAAAAATTGAATTTTTCGATTTTTTAAAATTGTGAAACTGATTTAAAATCCGAAAAAGCCAATATACATCGAATGCAACATAACATAATTACAAAAAATGTACTGATTTGACAAAAAAACCTGAAAATTATAACTGCCTTGAACGCCAATTAATTATTAAATTAATTTCCGCGAAAATTTTAAATTTTCCGGACTTCCTTTTGTGCATCAAAAGCTCCTGATACCGATGCATAAAATGATTTTCTCAGTTTTTTAAAAGAAAAATTTTAAACGAGTAAATCAATTTCGTTCAAACTTACGTCAATTTTGGAAAATTTTGAGTCATTTAAAATTCGTGAAACTCATTGAAGTTTGAAAGCAGCATTTAGCAATTAGAAAAAAATTACAAACGAAATAAAAAATGCCAAAATTATTAATACCTACTAGCAAAAAAATATATCATTGAATTTAATTTGTTAGTACTTATTACCTAATTTTCTTTGCTGTAATTAGGATTATTTACAAGCTTGCATGTTTAAATGATTTAATAGACAGAAAAAATTCAAATTCTGAAACACCAAGAATAACAATTAGATGTGAAAACTCATCAAAAAGTTTTGATTTTCAATTATAAAAATTTCCATATTTACTTATTATTTATACAGGGTAGCCCAAAGTCAGTGGCGCATAAGACGTTTATGGAAAACTAATGACAGGAAAGTTTTTTAAAAAAAATCGTGTAGTCCTTACGACACATGGTATATATTTTTAAAATATTTTGTAGCATTTTCGCTTATAGAAAGTATTTTAAAAGTATGTGTCGTAATTTTCTTTTAAAAACTTTCCTACCATTAGTTTTTTATAAACGCCTAATAGGCCACTGACTTTAGGCCACCCTGTACCTATACTTGTTATGTTTCATCCACAAGTAATATTTTCTCGTTTAAAACAATATTTTCTTTGTTATCTATCAACACATATTTCTTATAATGAGGAATAGAATAGAGAATAGACCGTTTACAAGAACGAAAAAGAAGCATATGTTTTTCTCAGTTCCCCTTAATTATTTTTCCTTCTCCAACTGATGCGACATACACAACAGATTCTCAGGAACAACTAACACAAATACATTATTAAGATGAAGAGGAATTTTCCAGTCTTCCATGTATCAATCCACGGTTAAATTAATTAGATGATGTTGAAATAACATTTTTGCAACAAGTTTGTTGATATTATGATTAAAATATATTGTATAATCAATAAACGAAAATCTTTCCAAAATTAACTTATTGATTACACAAAGCTAATATTGTATTTATTTTTTTACTTAGAACCTAAGTCTATTTTTGTGAGAAATAAAAGAAAGGCAGAAAAGGAAATAAAATGTTAAAATCTTTATCTTTAACACAAACGAGCTTGTTTTTTTTAAAAGGACGATGTGCTGAGGTCATGTCCTTCTAACGTTCTTCACAATACGACACACAAACACGTTCGTACGATATAATATTTTGCTCGACTTCAATAAATTACAGGCCATATAAAATAATGGTTATTTAAAGGAAGAAAATCCAGAATTGTTAGCATCCTTTTAAGCAAAAAAATAATTCTAAAACCACTTTGATAAATTTAAATTTCCTTTTTAGATTAATTCAAGACGTTTTATCCGCATTTTTACCCCCGTTTTCCTATTGATTTTTTTTAATTTTTTTTTAATAAAAATAACTGTACCTATACAACGTAACCCAAAAAGTATGCAATGTGCTCATTCTCGCCAAAGTATACATACATTTAATCAAAAAATTATTAATAATAAACTCCCTATTTTAATACAAATTCGTCTGACAGTCAAATTAAACTTACTGTACAGGGTGTTCAAAGAACTAAAAGAAAATTTCGTTTAAATGACACCATTAAATAAATATGAGTCCAATCGAAAAACGCGTCAGGCGAAAGTTTTTCGCAATTCTAAAATGTAAAAGTAAGTACCAGTTACAAATGGCCCAAAAATCTTGCTTTACAAGGCGTATAAAAAACGAAAAAAGAACACTATTAAATATAGACGCAAACGAAAAAAGTCACAGCAAAAACTTGTTCAGAATGCTTTTTTATCAGTTCCCCAAAAAATTCTGGTAAGTAATTGTGCACATTAGCTTACCCCTTTCGATATTCTTGAAAAAAAAGTAGGTAATTATTTAGAAGTGGGGCTCCAGACAAAACTGGCCCCAAAAAAATTTTCACCCTTTGGAGACCATTTTAATACATCAAAATAGTTCATTTACGGTGGGGGAAGACATTTTCAATAATTGTTTATAAACAAAAACATTGTTATAAACAAAAAATTTAAAGTTTTAGAAATTACCAAATTAAGAGAAAATTAAAATAGAAGGTAGTTATTGAGAAAATTGCTCCAAAAACTTTCTTGTATTGCACTAAAAAACTTTTTAGTGCATCAAATGCATTCTAGAGGTGGGGGAGATATATTTTTCACAAAAAAAACGTCGTAATAATTCAATGTGTCTCGCAATAGGTTATGGTAGAGGGTGGGTGTGTTTATATATACATACCCCACACCCCAAAATTTTAATTTAATAATTAATTTGGTATTTGGTTAGGTTAGGGTACGGGATGTAGGGTATGTGTATGTAAACACACCCACCCTCTACCATAACCTATTTCAAGACACATTGAATTATTACGACGTTTTTTTAAATATTTTTTATAAAAAATATATTCCCCACTTCTAAAATTTTCTCAATTTTCTCAATAACTACCTTCTATTTTAATTTTCTCTTAATTTGGTAATTTCTAAAACTTTAAATTTTTTGTTTATAACAATGTTTTTGTTTATAAACAATTATTGAAAATGTCTTCCCCCACCGTAAATGAACTATTTTGATGTATTAAAATGGTCTCCAAGGGGTGAAAATTTTTTTGGGTCCAGTTTTGTCTGGAGCCCCACTTCTAAATAATTACCAAAATTTGGGATAATTTCTTGAACAAAAGTTATTTGCCCGGAAATAGTAGATTTTTGGATTACAGAGTATTTTATGTACCTAATTACAGTTGGTTTAGAAACAAACGTTCGATTTATTTTCTACGAAAATTTTTTTTATCTGAACGCCATATTGAAATTCACAGACAAAGGAAGTAATAAATCAAACAGTATAAAAGGAAAATTTCAAAAATAGAAAATCAAACAAAGAAACTCACCGAAATGTGGAAAGTATCATTCGCCATTAATTTTCAATTAGATAGACTGTATTTGGCTTTGTCCATTTTCTTAACTGATAACACGTCCATCAGCATCCCTATTATCAATTAATATTTCAATCGTTTTTGATAATAATTTTCTCACTAACATCACTAAATACGTTACTACCCCAACTGGCATAAATATGACTACATTTTTTAAAAAACGTTTAAAAGAGTAAACGTTTGTTAACACGACATCGTTAAACTATCGAGAAATTTTCCAATGCGCTATCTCTAATGTTATAGTTAGTAGAGGTGGAAGACTGGAAACGCTATCAAAAAGCCGAACGGAGCCGAACTATGGAAAATATTCAAAATGGTAGAAAAATGAAAGCTATTAATTATTAAGTTAATTTCCATGAAAATACGAATTTCCCAAAAATTGAGTACATGTTTCAAAAGAAAATTTCTACACGGAAAATAAGTTCGTGAAAAAAAAAATTTATTTTAGGAAATTTAAATTTTAAATAAACTAAACAAATGCGAAAATTGTAAACATTTTTATCGTTAATTGTCTAATTGTAAAATTAATTATTTACTAAATATTCCTAGTAAAAATTCCGAATTTTCCCGGATTTTCAAAAAACAGATTTCCTTTTGAGTATCGAAAACATCCTACATCGATGCATACACAAAATGATTTATTTAGTATTTTAAAAGAAAATTTGTAGACCGAGAAGTTGATTTCGTAAAAATTTGATTAACGTTGGAAAATTCCAAAATTGATTTAAATCTAATCGTAAAAAAAATACAAGTCAAAAATATAAGTAAATCGTTGGAACTGGACCATCTAAAAGATTTTTTTCAAATATTCTAAGGCGCCGAAATAATTGGCGAAAATTTAGGATTTTCCTTTCAGTAAGAGTTTCACTCACGTATATCAGTTTCTATATTTAAATGAATTTTTATATAAACATTGTTGGGATATTGTATTTAAGGACCTATGTATGCATTTCAAATAAAAGAGTCCTGCATTATTTTCCCACTTTTAAAAGAAAGATAAATCAATGGCGAATCGATATAATTGATTATTAAATAAACAATAAATTAATATAACTCACCATATGAAGTTATGGAAACCACATTAAATTAAAATGGTTCAATTGCACTTGATTCGTTTGAATCGTCATAAACTTTTCGATACAAACACGTCTGATTTCCATCAAAATGTGCTAACCTACAGCTAATGTCCTCACACAAACACCACATTCTCCAAGTTCGACTGAAGGACTAATCCGGACTAATTTGTAATTTGTTAGTTATCGTTGTGGCCTTCAGTTTTAATACACTGCTGGCGACATCACGAGGATAATTTGGAAAGATTTTAAACAAACCGGCAGATAATAGAAGATTTCAGTGCCTCATTTTCGTTTTCTCTTCTGCCTTATTGAGAGCTTTTGAAAAGTATTATTAATTTTGATTTTCTTTTACTTATTTTCAGTCCAATTAAAAATTTGTTTACTTATCCTAAACAAACTTACTTGATTGGGACAAGAAAACCCCTCACAGGGTTTTTGATGGAAATGCACCACTAATTTTTTATATGGGGTTTAAAAGATCAAACTTCGAAATCAGTCCCACAAAACGAGAGCTAGACCATGTGTTACACATCAAAAATATTAATTTGAATATACGAATTATTTTCGAAAATTATTTAAGTTGGACTTACCTATTTTAAAAAAATTGTTTAGAAAGTTTATTTGTTCATTTAAAATATTTATATATAATACATTATAACACTATTATCTACAATATAGGCACATAATATCTTCATTTACAGGTGGATTTTTGAACAAAAAATCTTACAAGTTTTAATGTTGCAGAACACGTTGACATTATTATGGTAACTTGACAAGTATCTGACGCAAAAAATAAACTAAACAAGCGACATGTTCACTTATTAAGACAGACAATATAACAATTCTAATAAATTGATTGCATCGTAAATGTAATACTTAATTAGTTTAATTTGTGTAAGATATTTTTTGTTGTTTTCAATATAAAAAAATATCCGCTGACAAAGTGCAGTAATTACGAAATTAATTATGTAATTGTTAATTCAGTTAAATTTGCATGACAATAAATAATTTCCAATAATTAACATTATCAACTCTTAAACTGCGTAGATAGGTATGTATATGTGTGTACATATTTATAATAATAAACATTGGCTTGTAATAGTTTAAGAGTTAAAGACTATAAGTGCGCTAAAATTTCCATTTCTGACGGGATTTCCGTTATTTGCACGTTGCTAGTGTTGTTTTCCGATTGAGAACAACCACTGACGGTCACTATCACAGGGTTTTGGTCGCCCGTTTGCACTATCGTCACCAGGTTTCCATCTTTTCCGTTCTCCACGTCCGCCGAACTGCCTTTCAGTAACATCTTCACCGGATTTATTTCACTTTCGGGCACCATCTTCAAAGAATCTATCGTTATATTGTCGAGTGCGATATCTTCTTCCGTGTTGGCTAAAATATTGACGTTATTTACCACTGAACCTCCGTGATTAGAATCCGATAAGCTGAGCGATTGCTCCCTACTGTGCAGAGCGTTGTTGAGTTGATCTATGGTTACTGGTCGCGAAGAACTCGTCTGCGACCTGTAGGAAGGTGGGAAACTGTACTCTGACTGGGCCACGTCCCTTCTGCTCGATAACGGCGCTCTGGAATAACAAAAAAATTGAAAATTAGTTAGCTATAAAAATTAACATTAATCATATTGCGAACACGAGCATGCTTGTGTGCGATCGGGTACACTTGCATGTGTTGCGGGCCGATCTGACCAGCCGCGGCCGGTTTCGGCAGTGTGTGCGTCGTGTTTATAGACGTGTGTCTCGCACCTGCCTTCCAAGAAAGCAATTAGCCGTTCGCTGAAAATGTAAACAATCTTTCGAATATTCCAGAGTTTTACCTGACTGTTCTTTGGTGCTATAAAACTGACGGAGACGTTCGCCGAGTAAGTGAGTAATAAATGGACAGTGACAGTGAGTAACATTAACAAATTGAAACGTGCATATACATAAGTGAATGGTGTAAATAAATAGTAATCTAAGTTTAGTATTAATTAGTAGTGTTTTATGTTGTAGTAATTAAATTAGCGTATATAAACTGTTATTCCTGTAATTTAGTCTTGTAAATAAATTTAATAAACCCACGAACACTACAATAATTATTGTACTAGGAAAAGTAGGGAAAGAAGGAAACATCCAATCACTAAAGGAACTGGAACTTGATGAAAATTGTTCCAGCAAAAAAATTTAAGTGTAGAGAAAAGAGAAAATCATGACTATGTACAATAAAATAACTTGAACTTCATTAAATAACATTAGGGGAGAGAAAGGGGACAAATTGAAGGTTTAGGTTTAAAAAATAACCAGGAAAGACTAGATAACTAAATACGTAAGTTACTAATGTAGTAAATTTTTTGACTTACCTTAGTAAACTACCTGCATGACTTCGGTACGTTGGGGGTGGAGATGCGCCATTTTGGGCGGCTGTTGGAGCCGTATTTCCCCTGTCCAAAAGCAACAATCTCAGCCGGTACTCTTGCATAGACGCTTGGTACGAAGGGGGTGGTGGTCGATATTGGAACTCGGGGTACATCATTGCCGCATACGGATGATGGGGACGTCCATACGAGGGGGGTAATCGCGGTACAAACCGTCTTGGACATGTATCAACCGATTCCGTCGACCCCATGCCCAACATGGCACGGCACGTGGACGAGTCGTGCGATGTGAGCCTCCATGCTACGCCACTGACTGTAACCAGCACGATACCAACGCCTGCAAGACATAAATAAATTGTTGGACTTGAAAGGATAATAATAATTCAAGAATCATCTTGTAAATTAAATTTAAAAAAAATTAACAACAAACAAAAAATATAAATTACAACAATTAGTAGGTAAATCCCTATAAATATTTTAAGCAATAAAACCTACGAATTTTTTTTATTAAAAACCTTACAAAATGGGCCCATTGGGCCACACAAAAAAAAATAAAAAATGTGAAATTTCTTTAAAATTGACTTCTGTTTTGTGAGATTTGGTAAAATGTGGTGGACTCAAAAATGTTTAAATAACCACAAAGAAAAAAATTAATTATTGGGGTGGAATTTTTGAAATAAAAAAAAATGCATTTTATTTCCGTCTATTTGTGCTAGTTCCTGCATAGAACACGTTTTGGGATCACCGTGTGACATTCAAGGGCTTAATTCGGAATTGGGGTGATCCGCCCGAGTTTGAGTTTCGTATATTCGCAGGGCAACGTAAACACCTGGTGCACCAACACACCCGGCACAACAAGAAGTGATTAATGCATCACATCAATTAGTTTGTTCAACATGTGTTAGATTATGAACAGACATGTGCACACATACATACATGTGTACGTGCAAGTATGTTATTTGTCTCTTATCTACCTGCCGAGATGTTCTGGTCTCCTAGGAAACACGTTTCACTCGAGTCCAACATCAATAAATAATAAATTTAAATTTGTATCAAGTATTTAGTGGTGGTTTGTTTCGTATCGAATGATATAAGGTGCAAATTGTAATGAACCAATCAATTGTAGTTAAGATTAGGAAAAACGAAGCCGGCTCTGGCCTTGGCCAGATAGCTTACGCGTGACGTCATTTAGCGGAGTCAACGTAAGAAACTGTTTTAGTCTAGTAGGCAAATGATTTATCGTTCAAATTAATTAAAAAATTCAAATGTGCTATTAAATAAATCAAATAAAAAATCTAATAATACACTGGCAAAGTAAATTATTTTAAAATATGATAATAAGTTAATGTAAGATTGTTCACGCACTCGCTCTAGTCACCGAACAGAGACAAACGCATATATTTGTGCAACAACCGTACCTACTATTGATTCGTTCGTCCTAGACGTGCTAACGGTATATTATTATTAAGTACATATATGTCTATGGTATGCAATTTTTGATGTTCTTTTTTTTGGATGAAGGTAAATTTCAAATTCACTTTTTCAAATAAAACGAAATGAAAAATCTTTTATTACGTCGATGTTGCTTTTACGGCTCTACAATCGAATCTAAAATGTTTCGTTTAACTAATTACGATAAGAATAATACAGAAAGAAAAACATTTTATCGTTTTCTTATAATAACATCGCCGATTTGGTTCTGCGAAATCCCTGAACGGCGCCGACAGTCGCATGACTTAACGTACATATCCGTTTCCCTTTCCCTAAGCGTTCAGTATAAGATGGGTGGGGAAAGCATATCTATGGAAGTGGCAGCGCTAGTTCCGTAACGCTTACTTCCGTTACGTTCCCTCGATTTAAATACATAGTTAAATTTTAGTTTCTTCTTCCTTTGTCTATCTACATCTGCCGTTCATTGTCATGCATATAAAGAAATACTTTTGCAACAAAGTAAAAGGCGAACTGAGTACCTAACTGAGTTAGTTGGAAATAATAATTACGTTTATAAATGCGTACAATTGTTGGCAGATCGTTATTATAATGCAAGTCACAGTCTTGTGCCTGCAAAGTACCCAATAAACATTTTCTCGGACTGTTCGCATAAACGATTACAGTTATGAACGAACATATTCGACCCATTCATCTGTCAAGTTGAAAATATGTTTGTACCTGTACGGATTACTTTATCTAGAACAAATCTTGCGATTATTATTAGTGGACACCGTTAGGTACCTATTGCCTATCGTATTGACCGTATGGCACCGAGGAAGCCTATTAATAATATGGCGCGACCCGATATATGGGCAGTAAAAAATGTTACGATCACGAGCGAACATTCTTTTTTTATCTGTATGACATAATTTCTGAAAGAAACATTAATACCTATTTTTTATTTTCTTAATAATGAAAAAGATACTTACATATATTTTATTTTATTTAATAACGACCACAATTATTGTCAAAAGGAAACGCATTAAATAATTTCTATCTGATACATTCTAACGAAATGAGATGTATAATACAGGGTGTTCCTAAATGCTATGCACATTCGGAAAGGGGTAGTTCTTGGGCTTAATTTAGGACTAAAAGATCATATTCATTCAAACAACAAGTCTGCACAAGAGCTTTAGGGTTGAAGGAAGTTATCATCATCAGATACGAAAAAACTACAAAAGACCAAAAAATAAATAGAAAATTCATTTTAACGCTTTGTAAAAAATAGGGGCGACAAGAGGGTATCTATGACCACTAAAAATATATCTCCACAATAATTTTCATTTCACATTCTAAATTTGAGTTAAAAATAAATTTTAAAGTACATATTGAAATTTTTACACCTTCTGAATTAGGTAATAAATTATAACATAATCGAACTAATTATCTTTTTTCCGTACATATATGATACTTATGAACACCCTGTACATTGAAAATATCTTTATAAGCCGTTAAAGTTGTACAAATTAATCTAAAACTATTCACGAGGGTTATACTTAAAATATTCAGGATCAGAATTTCTCCTTCGTGGAATAACAGAGTTTAATAAATTATTTTGTTTGATATCACATATCTAAGTATAAACTGAAAGTTAACTTCAAGGACTTGGACTGGCAAGCAAAAAACTACAACCTTGCTCGTCCGACAAGGGCAAATCTATATGTGTTAAAAAAAAGACTATAAAAAGCCCGTTATCGTTAGAGCTATTAAGACTAAAAAGTTGCCTTGTTTTTGTCTTCAATGTCTATGTGTACCAACGCGATAACGACATCATTAGTACATACTTGTATTGTTGTGTTTAATTAATCTTGTGACCATAGATACTGTTTATGTTAAGATGAGATTAACGAACGGTTGACGAGGAATTGTTTATATTTATACTAGCGTACTACGAGTAGGTCATATGGTGTAGGCGTGGACGTGTGCATTTACACGAACCCACACCGACTACCGCATAACCCATGTATAGTTCGTTATCTAATCTAAAAATAACAAATACAACATGCACCCAATATTAAAATATACCAACAACACAACTACTAATGGTGTCGTTATCGCGTTGGTACACATACACATTGACGACAAATACAAGACTATTATTTTTTTAAATTTAGAAGCTCAAAAACACCATGAACGGTACATTTCTGTGCCCAGCTTGACGAACTGTACAACATACTTTTTTTTTTCTTTTAAATTGAAGTAGGTAAGCTATTGTGCTTGGGGGTTAAAGTCCACCTATTATTACAGATATTAGGTATAAAATACGTCTAATAAATAACCTTTAAAACGGTTACATTATATCTATCTATATTCTCTATATCTGTTATTAATTTTCCTTGGCGGAAATGACCTATTTCCTTCATAAAAGACTATTGTAGGTACCTTCATCATAATGACAGCAGCAGATATCATTTTACCTACTCAAGAAGATTACTAGCAAACATTTTGAGTAGCATTTTCATTGTTTATATCAGAGCATGACCATATCATGTGTCACTTTATAAATGAAGTGGGTGCATCCCTTTCCTATATTACGAGTAATTCAACATTATCGGTTATCGGGGTTTATTGAAGGAATAGCGGTGAAATCGAAGATAAAACTTCCGAGAATTTTACAGGGTGGATAACGAAATTGTGTCGCGAAAAAAGCGTACGGACTCACACTGGGAGGGTTAGTTACGTCTTAAATAGGGGTTGCAATTTATGTTCTACTTATGACATAAACGTACAAGGTGATCATTTTTTGATTTCCATCACACTGTATCTGAAGAATTTTTATTAATGAATAATTCTGATGATTGTGTTCTAGAAATTTAAGGGCGATTTACTGCTGAATATTAAACTTTCGGTAGTAATTTAGACTATTTTTAAAAACACAATTAAAGATGATTTTATTTCGTATTCTTGATAAAAGCAGACTATTCTCCTATTGTTCGCAAAATCATTTCCCTTGCAATAATATTCATGTGTTACATAAATTAAATTTAAGGATAAAAAATTATACGATGTTATTATACTTTTTAATTTAAATAATTATAATTATTATTGCAACCAAAATGATTTTGCGAGAAATAGGAAAGAGAAAGAACAAAATCACTTTTAATGAAGTTTCTAAAATAGTCTAAATTATTGTTAAAAGTTCTATATATTAAATATTATATCAGATTTAAATTTAAAATAAAATAGAACAATTTCCTCATATCATCTGTCATAGTTCGTCAAAGACATGAGCTGTGTACGCTTTTTTCACACTTCTAACATTTTTTTAACTTTTACCTGACCAAAGCCAGGTATACATAATCATCCCTTGTACGCTTATTTCACATATTCGAGGAAATAGACAAAAAAAAGAAATTGATAAAATTTTTATTGAAATATGGGTCTTATTTTTATTATTTAAAATAAAACACCGTTGTAATTTTAAATTTACTTTCTTTTATTTTAAACTTAACACAAGGAACGTCTACATATCAGTTTTGTGCAGAGTGGAATGAATACTAGTTTCTTACACATATTTTAAAACATCAAACTATTAAGAGGAGGGTGTCTTCAAGATAACGTACACATGTCAACACATTGCCTCATAAAGAAGTATTTATGCATGTTTACAAAACATGCCTTTGCTTTTAGTTTCAAAAATACATTTAGATTAATTTTTGGTAAATATAAAAGAATATTAATTACCTACTATAAAACTTTCAACAATTTTTATTTTTTTTTAAATGTATACTTCAAAAAAAATCTAGCCAATTATCAACCCTTAAAGCCTTCCTCCCTCATTTACTTAAAGGTCTGTTAAAATAATAGTTTCATTGCGAAGATAAACAAACCCATTTTGTACTACTGTACCTCAAAATTGTTACATATTTCTCATCCCTTATCCGACAACGACGATATCATATACACACGTGATAGTAGATACCTACCATCCACTGGTATAATAATTAAATGTGTATTCGATCTCTAACTCAATTTGATATTGTTCGAGGGCAGTGACACGACGCTTTATTATTAACTGCCACCTACTACAGCCACCCACCCACCCTCATACCCCCTTTCAGTAATCCCCCCACACAGTCAACCGACGGCGTGTTTGTTAGACTGTTGGCGCAAACCCCGCGCTTCCCCCCAAACTTCACCGCAAAAGCGTCGGATGACGTTTTATAATTTAACTTCATCAAGGGCGGAAAAAAAGGGAGAACCGTAATGAATAAAAATCGATAAAACATTACACGAATTGGCCGTGACTGGTGATTGTTCTTGTCAATAATGATACCGGATGTACAGAAAATTTTTAATTAATATTAGGTACCTACATATATGGTACCTACTAAAAAAAAAAATATTTCGAGTAAGCAATAAAAATTATATCGATGTAAATTTTAATTTTTGTCGAAATCATTCTCGAAATATCTGGAATATTCTTGAAATTCCAGATCAACCCGGAACATTTAAGATCATTGTAACCCGTATTTTTTTTATTGGAAACTAAGTTACGATTGATTTACAATAGTAAATAATTTTAATCATTAGTCACTGGATTAAATATTTACTTTGATTTTTTATTTTTTTTTATATTTGGATTAAAACTTTTCCATAGTTAAACAAAAATATTTTTGCTGTCTCATCTAAGATATAAATAAAATCGGTGCGTCTGTTTGTCTGTTTGTCCGGGCTAATTTCCGAAACGGCTCAACCGATTTCGACGAAACTTTTACTTTTTTATAGTTTTGATTGTTTAAAATAATCAAATTTGTTATAAACAATTAAAAATCGTAACAATATAATAAATTCGATATGTTATGATGAGAATTAATTAATTTGAAAGAATTAAAACTTTCTACAGTTCTACAACATTTACAATATATCAATAAAAGATTGATTGATTTTTATTCCTGAATTGTAAATTAGAAATTAAATGTTTATTTTAAATCCGATATGTAACAATAAGCAATTACTAATTGATTTAAAAAAAATGGTAGGTAAATATTAAATTTTTAATTATAGTAAGTTAAACTATGAATTAAAAAAATATTTTAATCCATAATACGAATGAAAATTAATATTTTAAAGAAATACATATATAGAAAACTAGAAATTTTACCGTGTCTGTCTTGAGAACCGCATCGTTTAGTAAATTGTAGTTTAAATTTGAATTTCCTTTTAAAAAGAATAGTCAAACAGAGAACAATTTCCATAATTTATAATGGGAAAAAGAAGTTAAAAGAAACGACGGACTTTTTCCGAACGACAAAGGGTATACATACATACATAATACCGACATCAGTTGTCTGTCTGTCTGATGCTTGACGATTTCTCTAGAGATTAAGTTTTTCTAAAATATTCAGCGTTGTAAGGGAAAAAAGATCCGGATTCGACGGATTTTATTTCTTTCATGAAGCAGTAAAAGCAAATGACCTTTCTCTATTGTACTGGCAACGGGACCGCGATGCGGATGAAACAGAATTACTCTAGCATTTACCCAAAATTGGAAGACGAAATGTCCATACAATCAGATAAAAAATGAACAAGAAAATAATATTGAAAAAGAAATACAATTTTGGAGAAGTTTACGAAACATTAAAAATAGGCCAGTTAAATTAGTAAAAAAATTTTGGTAGTTTTATACTATCGCGGTCCTCTCGTTTTTTGGCTCTAGAAAATCGAAAAATCATCCGATTTCAATGAATTTTTTTTTAAATCTTCGTTTTTACGGCGGATTTATGAAAAAAAATATGGGAAATATCTCCCTTGAAGATTTCATATAGTTTTATGACTTTGAATGTGATCATAAATGCATTTCTTCGAATACCTATAATCGTTCATAGAACTTAAACTCTGAAAGGTTATTCTTAGTCAGATTTTAGGAAAGGGTGAGGGATATGTAAATGTAAAGACACCCATCCTGAACCCTAACCTATTGCAATACGTACACGGAAGTATTACGACAGTATTTTCTTGTATTTTATGACATCTTCATACTGGTTTTGAGCTTTAAAAAATAGGTTACGGTTCAGGATGGGTGTGTTAACATTTACATACCCCCCCCCACCCTTTCCCAACATTTGTATTCATAAAAGACTAAGAATAACCGCTTTCAATGTTTATTATTTTTATTTTGGTCATAAACGCACTTCTTTAGATATAAATAACTTCACATTTTTGTATAAATTTTTTTTAATTTGTTTTTTTTTTTTGTGTAGATTATGAAAAAAAATATAACAACTTTATTCGATTAAAAAAGTTATCAACAATTATACGTGAATGAGTGCATTTTCATGAGCATTTAAAGCTCTGAAATCAATATGTTTTCATTTTTTTCATAAATCCGCCGTAAAAACGATGATTTAAAATAAAATTCATTTAAATCGGATGATTTTTCGATTTTCTAGTGCCAACAAAACGAGTTTGGTTTTAGAAAGCGCCACAAGCGCAATATTTTTCCAAAATAACGAAATAACTCCCAAACAGCAACAGTAAGATACATTCAAAAATAAAATTATTTATAGGGTGTTCCATTTACAAAAACAAAGTTTGGTATCACCCAGGCGTAACGGAACACCCTGTATAAATAAAAATAATTTTATGAATTGAAGATACAAATTGGATGAAACTTTTATATAAATAGTTTTTTCGTATTTATAATATTAAGCCAGCTATGAAAGAAATAGGCATAAGTGGAACACCCTGTATAAGTGTTTCAATAATAATTATACATATTTAATTATGTACTGAGACTTAGACTTACCGATCATTAGCAACGAGACGGTGAGGTGATCCCTTCCAGCAGGTCTCATTGCGCCCAGCGCCGTACCCACCAGAACACAGCAAACCGCAACCAGAGCTATTAACGCTATAAACCATCTCAATGAACCCGGTCTCCAGGTGAGGAAACTGCAACAACCTTTTGGCGACTCTTCCGAAAACCTTGATCTGAAAAAAAAAAAGATTTAATATTAATAAATTTGATTTTTAATATGTATTTAATATATTAATAATCATGATCAGCATTTTCTAGTGATGAGCAAAATTAGTCTTGGTCTTGGTCTTCAAAATTTCCAAGACCAATATCAAGACTATATAAATTAAGATCAAGACCAAGACACAACTCTGCAAGACCAAGACCTAACTCTGTTAGACCAAGACTTATTTACGCAAGACCAAGACTCATAATAAGACTTTTACCAAACTTTCTGTTGAAAATAATTAATGAACCTCATAGAGAAACTTAAAAGTCCAAACCATGGTTGATGAAAAGCAAAACTCGAGATTGACCAAGACCAAGACCAAGACTGAGATTATTATTGCAAGACCAAGACCAGGACTAAAACTAATAATGTAATACCAATACCAAGACCAAGATAACTATGGCCTTGGTGTTGATCTTGGTCTCGCTCTTGACCAGAATTTTTAGGTTAGGTTAGGTTAGGTTAGGTTATTTTCGTAATAAGTGGCACGATCATAAAGCCGTGCATTAAGTGGTTGTCACATCTTCGTTACTTTGACAATTATCCACAAATGAAAGTTTAATAAGGTCAGATCCTGATTAGATGCTCTTGCCTTATCTACTAATTACGTGCACTACATTTCACAAGAGAACTTCTAGAGACGACGTCGAGAATGACGTCGAGTTCCTGCTGATGCGACGCGTCGCGACGTCTTTGCGACAGCGTCTCTCCAACAGAAGCAGTCAACTGACGCTGCATAATCAGAAAACCTCAGATAGCGTCTTCTGCAGCTGATTAGATTGGAAACGAAGAAATGTGAAACCAAAATTAGTACCTAACTACTAATACCTTCACTTTGTCTCAAAATGATGCCATTTTGTCGAAAAGTTTTATCAAAAACACATATGTATATTTAAGATGGGGTTGAACACCCTCCCAACACACTAAAAAATTATAACCTTGATTATGGGCATGATTTTTAAGTGTCAACCACTAACCTAACCTAACCTAACCTAACCCTCTCATCACCCTCACCTTTTGCTGTATACAAAAACGAGTAAATTCGTAGTACATATATATTATTACTCCGGAGAAGGGTAACAAGGGGTTAGAGATTGGTTAAAATAATATTTTTTGACATTTAAAAATCATGATTTTTGGGTGGTTATAATTTTTTTTAAAGGGGTCGACAGCCACCTAATTCTCGTTAGGGTGTTTCAGAGATCACCCCTATGTCCCCTACCGTTTGTTACCCCTCTAGGGCGTTGTGCACTTTTAAAGTACCTACCTATATCTTCATATTTACCAAACAAGTTAAATGAAAAATAACGACTAATTACATTTCTAAAGTACCTCGTTATCTAATCACATTTCGTTCTAGTTTTGTGCTATAAAAAATTATCATTAACAAATGAGTAAAAATTTCCTAAAATTTAATTATTTCAATAAACCTACAAGGGTTTCGGGGAAAAGTGATGACAAGTGATGGGCTTTTTTTAATAGTTTGCTTGCTGATTATTAGTTTTTCTAATGAGTGAAAGTATTATTCTTCATCATTTTTTTATGTACTTATATTATTTTCGATACACAAGGTCTTTTTTGGAAAGGGTTATCTGAAAACTTGTGATAACCTCTGGGGTGATTTTTAACCCTTTAAATTTTGCTGGTGATCTGGAAACTATCGAATGCAGTTCCTATTATCTGTGATGGAATTCTTTTAATGCTTTACTTATTTTTTTTTTTTTTTCTTATAAAAAATTGACATTCTGTTATTCGTTATTTATAAATATTCATTTCGGTTTCATAAAATCTTCATTTTGATGTAGGTACAATTTAGAGAAAATTGGTCATGTTCCCTCAAGCAAACAATTTTCTAGGTCATAATCTGGAGTGCTGAATTTTTAATCAGGGCACTGTTATAGTTTCTATTTGCAGTTTTTCGGGTTAATAAACCCGAGGGAGAGCCATTTGCATCAACAACATCATCGTTATGTAACGAAACAAACTGTAACAACTAGAAAAACTTTATTATAAAATATTGGCCTCAAGTTACGAAACCAAAATAGCAGTTATAAGTTTTGATTAGAAGGAGATAAAATTGTGACTTTTTAACAGTGTTATTGTTACGTCTTGATGAGCTCTTTGTATCATCTGTGATTTAATATTCAAATGAGTTGGTTAGATGCGAAGTTTATAAAAAACCTTGATTTTTTATAGGCTTCATTTGTCTAATTAGAAAAAAAAAATTGCAAAACTAAAACTCAAGAGAGAGTATAAAACCAAATTAAAACAAGCGCCCCTTGAGCTCCACACGAATAACTTTCTGGTATAATAAAGAGTAATTTTCATGAAAATCAAAAATTTATATGTTTATAGGTCACTACAGAATTTATTTATAAATTACTTATCCTTGAGAAGTTTATGTGTGGCGTAATATTTAATTGCTACAATATCAATGAAAATTTATAGTTAACTTCGTAGAATTTTAATTGTTTTTAAAAATATTTAATTGTTATTAATAATACTATTTGTCTTGTCACTGCTATCACTGTCGATTTATTTCTTATGTCACTACTACTGCCACTGTCAATTTATTACTGACTCTTCGGCGATCGTCGAGGCTTTCTTAGTAGGCAGGTACGATAAACACGTTTACAAATACGACGCACACATCGCCGAAATCGTCCGCGGCTAGACGATTCGGCCCGTAACACGTACAAGTGTGTCTGATCGCACACAAGCATCCTCCTATTCGCTACAATATTTAATTATTAATAATATTCAATTATTATTTTTATTGATAAACCTCGTAATGATAATACAGAAGAATAAAAGGAAACTCAATGATTATTTATCGTTTTTTTGCCATTTCCTTAATGTTACAATAAACTATAAAAGTTTTTTTGCTAGTACTGGATAAAAATATCTGATTTTTTTTAAGTATAAAGGCGCACGTCACTGGTGAGCAGTTGCATTTATATAATATTACCCTCACTGGCCGGTTTGGGTTCGACCTTTTCGCCCATTATCCCTTCCACTTTTATGGTTATTCCTCCAGGTTTCGTGCAATAATACTTATTTCTGAAGTCAGTTTAATTTTTTTAAATTTTATTTCTTGCAAGCTGGTTTCATTTCAGTCATCAGTAAGTAATAATTAAGTATATTATTTAATAAAATAAAAAAACGGGTAAACTTTGCATTTGTTTCAGCAACTTTTTTCAACACATGGCACGCGTGTATGTCCCAACTAAGATACATTGTACACAACAAGGATATGTCACATAGGAAGTTACTTTGTAGGTACCTACGTTATGTACCTACAATTAACCACATATAAGTATGTACATATAGTCCTCAAGCCGTTGCAATTATAATGAAGATAACTAACGGGTAACGAAACCTGTTATCGGAGTTCTTAGAGTAAACAAGAGTGCTTTGCGTGATTGTGGCAATTTGAACGTTAACAAACCTATTATTTTCAAGGAATGTTTCTTTTTCGTAACTCAACGGACAGGCAACGTCTTGTTAAAGGTGTGAGTTACTTTTGAACCAGAGGCGTAGTCTGTTGCGTAAACCTCAAATGGCCTAAGTTCCCAAGTGAAAATTCACTCAACACGTGTCTTACTTGTTCTTCTGAATTCAACTCAAATGGCTACAATTTCTATACTTTCAATGGCCATAATTTTGGATTTTAAGGTTTTGCTTTCGTATTCGTCCTCAATGTGTATGTGTACCAACGCGATAACGACATCATTAACGCGATAACGACATCATTATTTAGTACTTGTATTGTTGTGTTTAATTAATATTGCGACCATAGATACTGTTTGTTTATGTTAAGATGAGATTAAGGATGAACGGTTGACGAGAAATTGTTTATATTTATACTAGCGTACTACTACGTAGGTTATATGGTGTAGGAGTGGACGTGTGCATTTACACGAACCCACACCTACTACCACATAACATACGGTTCGTTATATAATATAAAAATAACAAATACAACATGCACCCAATATTAAAATAAACCAACAACACAACTACTAAACGATGTCATTATCGCGTTGGTACACATACACATTGAAGACAAATATAAAACAATTTTGAAAATTTAGATGCTCAAAAACACTATGAACTGCTAATTTTCTTTTTTAAGATTTTTTTTCTTTTTTGAAAAATTAGTTTAAATAATTTAATATGTCAGTCATGCGGCCTACCGCATCATGCGTCCGTTCATCAAATCGACTGGACGCGAAGTTTGTAATTCGGAACGACCCACGCGTTTGCTAATTGCAAAACTAGAATGGATTTGTTATGCTCATTCGGTCTCCCTTTTAAATCGAGTTGATTTATTATTACGTTCCGATATCATTTGCATTTTGACGCATCAATGCGAAAGCACCGAATACAAGTTACATACAACGGGGTACGACAAATGCATGAACATACACACATACACGTGTTTACAGCATGTCGGTTTGTGTATCCGTTTGACTGGTCGAAAATTATTCACAACAAATCCAATTGCATTAATAATTTATGTCGGAAAATTTTGCTAATGTTTCGTTATGAAAATCATTAATTAATCAACTTTTGGTCCATTGCGGAGAAACTGCGGCAGCAGAGTAGAAAAACAGTCTCTTGAAGCTTTTAAAATCAAAAATAGGTAAGTTTTATTCAAAAACAGTTCTAAATACGTAATCCTATTTGAAAATTTGAATCTTAATTTTTTTTCAATACGTTCTTGTATATAAAGAACTAATCAGTTCGTTGTTGTAGTTGAACTATATGAAATTCGCCAGGGCCGACGTTAAACCCTGTATAATTTTAAAATAAACCCTGTATATATACACACAAACCCATAAAATGAATTAACATTTAATCTTTTAGAAAACACTCGTTTCGTGAATTAAAAGCAAAAATCTAAGTTACGTTAAAGCGTTTTCATCGAGAAATGATAGAAGGCCCGATAGCTTTGACGTAAAAAGTCTGATACGTCACTACAGGTAGTCAATTGCACGGAATCCTTATAGTCAAGTAGTCAAGGGATCATTCACATTAAAATCATTATGTTTTCTTTTTTTGTAGAAAATTCAATACTACGAAAAACATCTCTATGTTTTGTTGCATCTGATGCAGTTTTTCCTATGTAATCGTCGAAAGAACAAAAAAAGGATTTAGCAAAGCTTTTAACGTTAAATAAATAATGGTAACAATTATGAGTATGTGAAAAAAGCGTACACCCAAAATTTTGTGAAATAGGCGTACAAGGGACAACTATGTATAATTGGCTTTGGTCAGGTAAAAGTTAAGAAATGTTAGAGGTGTGAAAAAAACGTACACAGCTAGGGTTGCCACTTTTTTTTTGTGCAAATAAAGTACATTGGTTATTGAAGGTAGAAAAAAAAAGTACATTGTGTCAAAATAAAGTACGATTTATTTTACTTTATCATTTTGCTTAAAAACATATTTTGCACTACTTTGAGCAACTTTTAACAAATAATTATCACTGCTAAACAATTGCACAGCATCTTTACAGTCTACATTTAAGTTAAAGTAAATAAGTAATTCATTTTTTATCAGATTCAGAGACGCTTTATTCCTTTCATCTCGCCATTTGCTATTCATCACAGAAAAAACTCTCTCTGTGAATGCTGACGTGGCGGGAATCGATAGTAAAAATGAAATTACTTTATACAAATTTAAAAAATTATCATCAGTCTTATTAAATACTTGCTGCCATTTTTGTGCAGTAGACAATTCCGCAAAACCTTCAGAACTATATATTTGCTTATATAATTTGTTTAATAAAGCAATTTCGCCGTAAAGATCATCCATATTTATATTAAGTTTTTTCAAATTTGAATTTTCGACTATATTAACAAAATTATCAAATTCGACATTGCTTTTTAAATTTATATTGCTAAGTGTAAATAACCAGTTTGTGCCATTAAAATCAAACCATTTATTTAGGTATTCTAAGGCCCAGTAACTTTGTCGTTCTGTTTTACACAAAAATTCTAACAACCAACCTTTTTTTGTTTATTGTGTGTGAAATGAATCTTAGAAAAATCGAATCATGCGAAATAAAGTATTTTCGCGTACTTTATTGTTCTCATAAAGTATAGAGTACAATTACCCTAAATAACGTACAATACTTTATAATAAAGTACGGGTGGCAACCCTATACACAGCTCATGTCTTTGTCGTACTATAACAGAAAAAAATTGTTCTATTTTATTTTAAATTTAAATCTGATATAATATTTAATATATAGAACTTTTAACAGTAATTTAGACTATTTTAGAAACTGAATTAAAAGTGATTTTGTTCTTTCTCTTTCCTATTTCTCGCGAAATCATTTCGGTTGCAATAATAATTATAATTATTTAAATTAAAAAATATCATAAAAAAAGATATTTTTTTATTTTTAAATTTAATTTATATAATAATTATGAATATTATTACAACGGAAATGAATTTACGAAAAATATGGGAATAGTCTGGTTTTATCAAGACTAAATGGCTTTGGTATATTGACCAGTATGGACCAGACGTCATGCGTAAGCAGTCTGGCCTTCATATTTCTCGGTGGTAACGGTTGGGGGGTCTACAAAACCCCAAATAACACTAAATAATAATTACTTTTCATCAAATTCTGATAAGGATGAATTCCCTTAGCACTTTGTCATTAATCAACAAATATTTACACTAAAGGTGCTCAAGTTGGTAGGATAAGAACGGTGATATCTCTCCCTCCTGTCAATCATGATGTTGGGGTCGTAATTTATGCGATATTTTCTCGAAATAATAATTTCATTAACGCTACTAACGGGAAACAATAATGAATACATTAAAACTTTCCTTTAATTACACGAATGCTTCGGATAGAGATGTTATCGCTAAGACAAATTTCCCTAGGGTAAATATTTAAGCAAGGTCAGAGGGTAGTCTCCAATTTTGATTATTATAATAAACATGTCGGATACGGAAACACATCATGATTTCAGGTGACAAGTTTTGAACCATAACGTGCTTCTCGAGGAATTTAAATAAATTATAGTACATATTAATATTAAATCTACAAATTTTCAGTGTTACCGAACAGAAATTCGAAAAGTGCGAGTGATAATTGATACTTTTAAATGTATCTACTAGAATTTTTGGTGTGACATTAATAAAAATGGAATTGTGAAAATATTTTTTGTAAACAAAATACTAAATGGAGAGAAAACATGTTTCTGAGTGATCGTTTTATCTATTAACGATTGTGTGTGGTGGATACTTAATGTGAGAAGGAGTACAGTGAACCAGATAGCTAAATATCAAGAAACAGACAGTTACTGCCATCTGTAGACATTTGGTGCTAATTTCTGCTTCCTTGATTTTTAGTTATCTGAATTTGATTTCATGCAGTTCCACAATTCGCAGCAAAAATCTATAGATGGCGACAATTACCGATATTTACGATACTTATAACTTAGAAATTTAATAATTTAAACTGCTATAAAAATAATTCAGAAACCGTTGAGGAGAATAATTTTAAATTAAACATGCAAGTGAGGTGTGAAATAAAAATTAAAAACATCGTATCGTGGGTTTTAGAACCAGAAATGCCCTCGATGTCTTTTTTTTTGCTTCTGAAAACGGCGTTTATGGGGGCACAAATATGAAGGAAAATCGAAATCCTGAACCCCAAATATTCTTTTTTTTTTTTTTGGAACCCATGGGTTAGAAACAGTGTTTCTGATGTTTTATTTTTTTTTCGAACGTTCTCTTGGTCTAACAATTCTGAAAAAGTTCACGATAATACTTTGCGTTAATACAATATTTTACAGAATTTTTAAAGAATTATAGGAGGGGAACATAACCTTAAAAAAATTCTTTTTTAAAATGTTTATTCGCAATTTTGGCCATGTTCTGAATGAGGTACAAACAATTTTGTTATTGAATATTGTAAAGCCAAAACTTTATCACTTTTATGATTTTATGCAGATTTTTTGCACTTCCCATTGGTGCACCATAACCTAAAATCCCAAAAACTGTTATTTAAATTATTTTCGTATTAAAAAGGTTTGCTATTATTTATTTTTTTTCTTTTCTACATGAAAATCAAAGTAAAAAAAAAATACGTGTGGAACTCGGGGACTGCCGCAGTAAAGCTATTGCATAGCATTTTTTATCAACTTATGCAATTATAATATTTATGCAATATTTTTTTTTCTTTGATATTAATATAACAATAAACCTATATACTTTCTCAAAAACAGCTGCTTACGTATTCGTCCGATTTCGGAGCAGCTCGTCTCGATCCGTGCGAGCTTCGTACAGTCTACACGCATACGTCTAGTCGCACGCACACCCCCCACCGCTCTGCCGGTCGGAGTGGGGGGTGTTAGGTTTTTTCGTTACGGAATTTCTTGATTCGGTCGCCACGCTTAAAGCCCGCGATAAAAGCTATGCAATAGTTTAAAAAATACTTAAATTAAATTAACATAAACTTTATTTCCATATTGAGAATAATAAATATATACTAAAACGTGAAAAACATTGCTTTTAAGCCTTTTGGGCCTAAAGAAAATATTCGGGGTTTAAGGCCGTATTTTCCCTTAAATTATTGCCTCCAAAAACGCATTTTCAGACGAAAAAAAGAAGATTTCTCTTTCCAAAACTAATGACACTCTTACAAAATTAAGATTGTCCACGAATATTTTTTGTTATATATTTAAGTAATAAAACATTAATACGTTAAGACATTTTAGACTTTTAACCTTAGAAAGATTTTCTTTAAAATGAACTTTCCTTTGTCTTAACTGCGAAGTTAATTTCCTTAATAAATTCCCAGAAAGAGGACGGTATAAATTGTATGAGAATTTAGGCACCACGTTTTCGGTATTAATTAAATTAATTAGGCAAAAATCGTGCAATTATATTAAAACCGGTTTGTCTACTGGCTTTCGATCGATCAATATAATTAGGAATTAATTAATTAGAACTTTATCGAACGCATCAGATAATCTGGTTGGGTGAAAGCATTTTCACTTTAACGATTCAACGTTATGTAGTTTTTCAATAAAAACACAACACTGTAGTAGCGAGCCGGTTTTTGAAACGTTTTCCCGTTGTGCGCTTTTCAAAAGACTTGAATTTAATTTACTTAATGTAACGGTACAATTTCGCCCCTTTTTTCGCCACTTTTTGTACGAGCGCAATGCTTTTAAGGAAATTAGCACGAGTAGTAGTTTGAATAAAAATAAATGTTTGCGCCAGTTTTTAAGTATACTCCAAAGTTTTCAGTTTCACATTATACATAAAGTATGCATGTACGTATATACGACCCTTCCTTTGCACGATTTGGCCATTATTATAGTCAAATATTCGAAAAATTATAACTCAAATCTATACTCATTTCCACATTATAATTATATCATTATTAATTATAAACTGAGATATCTAACATATAAAATTCTCGTGTCACAGTTTTAGTTATCATACTCCTCCGAAACGGCTTGACCGATTTTTATCAAATTTTATATGCATATTCAGTAGGTCTGAGAATCGGCTACTATCTACTTTTCATAGCCCTAAGTGATAAGGGTTATCCACCCCAAAAAATTTTTTTAAATTTTTTGGACAAAAATTGTTTTTTTAATTTTTTTATAATGTGGCATTAAAAAATACATACAACCCTAAATTTTCACCCTTTCATCACCAACCCCTATTTTTTAATAGTTGTTTTAGTAATTTAATCATTTAGGTGCGCACCAGCAAACCCTGCCCTTGGGAGGCGGGTACAATGCTGGAAGGGGCAGGCACTCTAGCTATTTCCTGCGCTCGATAACTGATCAATTAGGGATCCTTACTACTACCTTTACGAAGCCGGGACGGGCCGCTAGTATAAGTATATGCACCACAATTTTTTTATTAAACTAACCTAACCCATGCTGTGCATGAGCCTACTACCATAGTAGGCTCACACACAGCATAGGTAGTTACGTAATCAACGTGCAAGCCTTGTCGGACGATGATAAAGATGGCTACTCATCTGCACGAGAACGTGAATGAGGCAAGCCGTGGCAAGGCGAGGTGAGGCGAGGCAGCGAATACTGCATACGTTCGCCGAGCCATTAAAGTAACAGCGTTCCACCGTTACCATCGTGAGACAAGGCCTGCGCACTGATTACGTATGCTATGCTGTGTGTGAGCCTACTACGATAGTAGACGGCTACGTAATCAGCGCGCAGGCTTGATGGTACCAAGTGCGGCATTGGTTGATGACTCGAATACTCATAGATAGATAAGATAAATTTACGACACCTCTACCTATCGTATATTGTATTTTCTAGTCAAATTCATATCGATATGATTGCGCGAACCGAATTCTCTTTCAAGTACCGATTCCAGACGGATAGCGTTCGGCCGTTCGCCGTATTCATATTCGTACGTATGTCCGGTTGGCATTCGAGTGCAGATGAGTAGCCACCTAAACGTTCGGCCGCGCCGGCACGTCTGTCATGACTCTTAAGACTCGTCGGCTTAGGAAACCTACACTAAGTAGGATAATATACGTACAAATGCACACGTTAGGATTGTGTACAGGTAGGCATAGCAGATAACTGTAAAAGTGTTTAACTTGCGTACAAGTCCTGACTGATGAATTCTCGATAATGAACGGTAAAAGTCGTCTGCGACCAACTACAAGTGCTTTTAGGTGCCACACAATTCCGGCAGGGGAAATATAATTAGAGTGATATATCACAAGATTAACGGTTAGGAGAAGACGTTCTCGCGAGCAGAGAACAACTCGGGGTCGAGAAAGAAAGTGTATGTATGCAAAACTAATTTACGTACCTACGCCCGCTATTTATACAAACTTTATTTACGTACGTGTCTACTTATACACACACACAGTGTATGCGGATATGTGTACAACTTGTTTCAGACATTGCATTGGTAGGTAGAGCTCTCGTAGGCACGTAGGTATACGTTCATTTTAAAATGAAAATATGAAAAATACAATATGAATACTTAAGATATTGTAACATCTATGACGTCAGTGGTGTACGAAGCGAAGGGTAAACAATTTAAATTTTCAAAAATGTCTTGTATTTGTCTTCAATGTGTATGCTTACTAACGTGATAATGACATCATTAGTACTTGTATTGTTGTGTTTAATTAATCTTGTGACCATAGATACTGTTTATGTTAAGATGAGATTAAGAGGAACGACTGACGAGGAATTGTTTATATTTATACTAGCGCACTACGTAGGTTATACGGTATAGGCGTGGACGTGTGCATTTACACGAACCCACACCTACTACCGCATAACCTGTGGTTCGTTGTCTAATCTAAAAATAACAAATACAACATGCATCCAATATTAAAATAAATTAACAAGGCAACTACTAATAATGTCATTATCACGTTGGTACACATACACATTGAAGACAAATGCACGACTTTTTTGAAAATTTAGATGCTCAAAAATATCAAGAACGGCTCGTTTCCACGCCAAACATATATGTAAATTAATAATAAATAAATTAAACAAAAAACAAAATTTATAATTACAAAAAAATAATTTTTTTTCACCCCTTCGAGTTCGAGTAGGCAAAAATCAGCTGTTAAAAATCGTAGCGTTCCGATTCCGGAAACATTGGCATATTTTTTTATAAACAATAAAATTAACGACTGCATTTTTTTGAAAATTTGGCACCCGCATGAGTTTTTTCTGGAAACTGCGCCACTGATCCGTTTTATAAAAGTAAACTACCCCCGTGCAACATCGTAGTCGCGTACACCCATAAACCGAAAACGATGTTTTTATTGACCTACAGCTCCCGCTTGTGCGAGATGATACGTACATAAAATTTACAATATACGTATGAATCTACATTCATATACCACGTACGACTGTCTAAGTACCGGAACTGATATAAAGTATTTTGCTGCCATAAAATACGAATTTAATACATGAATATGGATCTCGATAAAAATATGCCATATGCTGGCACACATTTTGGGATAAATGCATGATGCAAAACATGTTTTATTATATACATAAACGGACTCAGGTATTAAATTGTCAAAAAAAAAAATGCAAATACATAATGTTTTAAGATAACAAAAATTGACAATTTTAAGTAACTCCCAACATTGTCTTGGAAATACCACCAAAGTAACAGTAAATCAAATGTCAAATCAATCGGAAAGTTAGTTGCCAAAGTAGGAAATTAACTGATCTTCATAAATTATAAGTAGCTATGAACCATCTCGATCATATCTGCATCAAAATATATCCATTCTATTAGGAACTACAATGCTACATACACACACAGACAGATAGTCAAAGTAACCATGGTTAAAGAAGGCCAGAGTCTTGATTTGCGACGTAATTCACGGGGTTCCTCATAGGGAACTGTTTTAATATAATCAACAGATTTTATCGTCCAAAAATTTTTTGATAACGGATTCTTGTAGAGGAAGATCAGAGGAGCAATAATTGTTGCTACTTTTTATTTAGCGTTAAGTTTTACAAAACGTGTATTTCGATCTTTCGACGCTTACGTAGCCCAAACCGTGATGGATACGAAAAAAAAGTATAAAGACCTTTTTGTAGATAATTTAATTTTATATAAAAAAGTCCGGGACAACATCCCTCTATCTTTTACAGGTAAAAAAGATACAGCACTCTAAGAGTGCTTAGGTGGTACATTACACGTTGAAGCGCGTCTTTGAAACGCTGTATCTTTTTACCTGTAAAAGATCGAGGGATGCTGTCACGGACTTTTTTATAAAAAATTAAATTATCTACAAAAAAGGTCTATATACTTTTTTCATATCTACCACGGTTTTGACTATGTAAGCGTCGAAAGATCAAACAGCACGTTCTGCAAAACTAAACGTTAAATGAAAAATAGTAACAATTATTTGCCAATGCTAAAAATTTGCAGAAATGCTCTTCTGATCTTCCTCTACAAGAATCCGCGAACAAAAAAATTTTTGCACGATAAATACCTCGGCTATAAGATTAAAACGGTTCCCTACGAGGACGCCCTCATATGACGTTGCCCGTTAGCGCTCTCGCCTTCAATAACGATGGTAACAGCGTGGCGCCAGCTCACTTAAATGCGAAATGCTTTATCCAGGCTCGGCGTGTGTCAACGACAGAGCCGTGCTCTAAATATTTTTATAATAGAAGTAAATCGACCCTGTTGCATCAGTCTTTCTTTAACATCTCTTTACCACTTTTTCCATCTTGGGTTATTTGAAATTTTTTCATTAGATATTATTACAAATAATTAGATAAATACCCAATTTTGCAAAGAATGAAATGATACTAACAACACTCCAGGAAATTGATCTAATTTTCTATTATTAGACGCAGCAGTTCGGGATCAGATCATCAGATACCTACTATAATTAATTATTTAAAAAATTAAATTTTAATGGGTATCGTATCGGACAATCAATTTGCCATAAATCAATTAAAAAGCGCATTACTATTGCTCATAGCGGCGGTCAATTGCGTGAGTTCGTGGAGGAAACAATTTAAATCTTGCGATCGTGCAATCGAACAACAAGCCGCAGTCAGGCGATCCAGTTGGGCATGTCGTGGGGGTTAAGACACGGCAATTGCAGTAAAGGTTGAAGAAGTTAAGACTTAAACACCTGTGTGTTCATACAATAAATTATACTAGGAAATTAAATTAAACAACAAAAAAAAAAAAGAAGATACCAAATATTAATTAATAAGAGAATTATGTAGGTACTTGTAGTTCGTGGAGCACCCACCACAGATGGTGGTGTAATATTAACACCCTGAAGCTACAATTGTTCCTTGATCTGACGATAAACTGTATAAAACCAGTAGAATATCTAGTTAATTTTTTAATAGATACAAATAATAAAAAAAATAAATAAAAAGGCATTATATGTAGTTACATCAAACGAGCCCCATTGGAGAAAAGGCCATAATCAATAGGTTACATCACGAGGGACGTGTAGGTATTATACTTAAAACCGAGGAAAACCGCCTCCAATAGGTGACGTCATTGAAAATCGAAGTTAACCGAATCGAAAACAAATGAGACATGTTTCGATTCGGTTAACTTCGATTTTGTGAGTTTGAAAAACACCCCATTGTAAAAAGACGTTGCAATTTTAATTTCATTATAGTCAATTAACTATATGTAAGTCAAATATTAAATTTCTAGCAAACTTTTGCTTTAAACCTTTCATCTGCAGTTTATAATTCGATTAAAATTTGCAAGGGTAGAGCTAAGTAAGGGTGAATCCTAGAGGGGAAATATAATGGCATTTTATATGGCGCTCTTGAGTTCATAGGAAATAAAAAGATTAATTCATTTTTGAAGTGAAAACTTCTTTAGGTGCGTTAGGAGATTTTTAGTAGAGGATAAAAATGTGGATTCGCATTACTACCAACAGACCGAGACCGCTCCAAAACTAGACTAGCGCGGGCGCGCACATACACACACACACATACGCTCATAGAGGTACACGTATACAGGAATACACTGCAATCTATAAGGGTATTAACAATTAAAATAAGTAATATATGCGAAGTGCTCATATCCTGATTATTATTTGTTTAATTATTATTATTTTAATCGTTAAATTGTAGCCGTCACTGAACAGTACAAAAGTGATTATTAAATATGTTAATAATTATAAATAAATAAAAATAAAAGATTTATTTTATAATAATTTGAAATATCCATAAATTATAAATATTGTAACGACTTTTCTAGTTTAACTTATTTACTTAACGGATATTTATTTAATACTTAAACACTAATAGAACACTTAAAACCTAATAACAATTCAACAACTTATTTATACGACAAGGAAAATGCGTATTTATATCACTCGGTATATCGTAGTTCGGTATTTATGTTACTCGTTCGGAAGCTAACCGTAAACTGCTCACACTGACCACGTCAACAAGTATTTATACAGACGTAGAATAATTCCAGAAATATCAGGAAGGACCTACTAGAATTTACTCGTGTTCGTTTTATTTATGGCCTTGTTTATTGTCATCAAAGCGCCGACCGACGCCGGTATTCTTTGAACTCCGCTTATCTGCTCCCGGATCTCGTCGCCGCTCTCGCACACATACACGCTCGTTACAATATATAAATAAAAAATTAAGTAAGTGTTTTTATTTACAGGTCCTATGATTGCCGATGTTTTTTTAGTACTTGGTAGATATGTCAACAAGTCTTACTTAGTTCATTCCTTAATTTAAAAAAATAAATTTTATCTACATTCACATTATAAGACATTGTAATTTGACAATTTGAAATACTGATAATTAAAAAGCTGTACATTTTAGCTTACATTGAGTCTAAGAAATAAGTTTCAATTCAGTTAAAGTATCATCATCCATCAGTCATGAGTCATGACAGAAGATTACTTTCTATAAAATTGGTGTAATATTCCACCCTTAAATTGAATCTATTACAAAGTGTCACTCCATTTTAATGTATTGTAGTAGAAATGTATGTGTATACATGTACACGTGTGTTACAATGATTCATTCATAAGTTAAGAGGGATAATAAAACGGCATTGATTAAACAGTATTTTATCCCTTTTACGATCTGACAATTGGTCTTAAAAGTACGAGCGCCCGACCACCCTTCGTAAATCGGAATTAAATGGAATATTTATGACCCGGATGAATCTGGAACGGTCGAGCTCTTTACAACGTAGTTACAGGGTTTGACTTAATGGCAATGATATTACGGCTCATTTAATTTAACTTTTAAAGGACGGCGACGGTTCACTTAGAACAGACGCAGACGGTCACCGACGACTCCGACAACAACGACGGCGCTTCCTTTAAAAGCAACTTGTGACCTTTGCAAAATGACATTTATTTACTGCTAAAAATAACATGAATTCATTCCCAGGTAATTGGAAATGTTGCATCCATAAATAGTTCGATTACAATAATCAGTTGCAGTACTTCATTTCATTGACGTCACCTACTGAAGGCGTCCAGTCTATCTCATGAGTTTGGTTCATGTGGGAGATTCATTAATTAGATATTTGGTAGGTATTTGGATACCCTTCTTCCCCTTGGTGATATTTAATAATATTTGGCGAAACACCCTCTCTCTTACGTGATACTTTTTTTTAAAAAAATCAAAATTTTTTAGTTGTCATGAAAGGGCAGCACACAGCCTAAGTGCTTTCACCAAAAAGGGGGCAAATGATGTTTGACGACAATCGAAAATAAAAAAATTGACGTTTTTTTTCTCTCAGATTTCAACTATTTTTTGTACTACCCTATAGTTAACTCGTTCTTGGCACTAGTCTAATGGAAAACTAGTGTTAAGTATTTATAGTTTTACATAATTGTGTGTATGTGTACGAAATACAAGCGAGCTATTTATAACATAATTAAGGATCGGTCTGAGGCGGCGGCTATGGATCCGGATCGTCCCGATCCGTGGCCCCCTTTTTTTAATGTTAATTAAGCGCCGCCGGGCGGGACTGCGAGCGCGTTTTTATTGGAAGCAATTAGCTACAAATATTCCGTCTTCTGGCCCGTTTTTATTGGAACGAGAGCGCAAAGAGGGTCCTCGGGGATCAAATTAGTACTTTCTCCGAACGACGACATATTCACGACAACAGATGACGAAACCCGGGACGAAAAAGAGGAGGAAACCGAAGCAAAAATAACGAAGTGGTGGCAATAATTTGATCCGCTCGTCCGGAGGAAATGCTGAAATCATCAATAAAATCGGAGACAAATCGCGTTTCCAGGGTCTTTCCTTTTTATTACCCCAGGAGGCTTTTAATAGACGTTATAACCTTTGATTACTTGTGATTGTCACTTTCGTCTGCAATAATTGTATCCTGATAAGATTAAGATTGTGTAATTTTTTCTTTCGTTAGACTACAAGTTCATGATGAAAATTACGGATGTTCTAGAAAAATTTTAACTATGGTATAAAATTCTCAGATTTTTAATAAATATATTCACAACTTTTTTTTAAATTATTTTAAGCAAATCGAATCTAATGACCGTTATTATAAACATATTAAAAGTAAACTTTTCTGGTGATCTATTCAAAATGGACAGACGATGATCTATCATCTTATCTTCGAATCGATTTAGCGCGATGCCTATCGACGAGCTTACCGGCTCATCGAATCGATTTGGCACGAGTCTATCGACGAGCTTACCGGCTCATCGAATCGATTTGGTGCGAGTCTATCAGCGAGTTTACCGACTCAGCGAATCGATTTGGTGCGAGACTATCGACGAGCTTACCAACTCGTAGAATCGATCAGGCGCTAGTCAATCGGCATGATTAGCGGCTCATCGAATCGATTTAGCGCGATGACTATCGACGAGCTTACAGGCTCATCGAATCGACTTGGCGTGATGACTCTATCGACGAGCTTACCGGCTCATCGAATCGATTTGGCACGAGTCTATCGACGAACTTACCGGCTCATCGGATCGATTTGGTGCGAGTCTATCAGCGAGTTTACCGACTCAGCGAATCGATTTGGTGCGAGACTATCGACGAGCTTACCAACTCGTAGAATCGATCAGGCGCTAGTCAATCGGCATGATTAGCGGCTCATCCAATCGATTTAGCGCGATGACTATCGACGAGCTTACAGGCTCATCGAATCGACTTGGCGTGATGACTCTATCGACGAGCTTACCGGCTCATCGAATCGATTTGGTGCGAGACTATCGACGAGCTTACCAACTCGTAGAATCGATCAGGCGCTAGTCAATCGGCATGATTAGCGGCTCATCGAATCGATTTGGCACGAGTCTATCGACGAACTTACCGGCTCATCGGATCGATTTGGTGCGAGTCTATCAGCGAGTTTACCGACTCAGCGAATCGATTTGGTGCGAGACTATCGACGAGCTTACGAACTCGTAGAATCGATCAGGCGCTAGTCAATCGGCATGATTAGCGGCTCATCCAATCGATTTAGCGCGATGACTATCGACGAGCTTACAGGCTCATCGAATCGACTTGGCGTGATGACTCTATCGACGAGCTTACCGGCTCATCGAATCGATTTGGTGCGAGACTATCGACGAGCTTACCAACTCGTAGAATCGATCAGGCGCTAGTCAATCGGCATGATTAGCGGCTCATCGAATCGATTTGGCACGAGTCTATCGACGAACTTACCGGCTCATCGGATCGATTTGGTGCGAGTCTATCAGCGAGTTTACCGACTCAGCGAATCGATTTGGTGCGAGACTATCGACGAGCTTACGAACTCGTAGAATCGATCAGGCGCTAGTCAATCGGCATGATTAGCGGCTCATCCAATCGATTTAGCGCGATGACTATCGACGAGCTTACAGGCTCATCGAATCGACTTGGCGTGATGACTCTATCGACGAGCTTACCGGCTCATCGAATCGATTTGGTGCGAGACTATCGACGAGCTTACCAACTCGTAGAATCGATCAGGCGCTAGTCAATCGGCATGATTAGCGGCTCATCGAATCGATTTGGCACGAGTCTATCGACGAACTTACCGGCTCATCGGATCGATTTGGTGCGAGTCTATCAGCGAGTTTACCGACTCAGCGAATCGATTTGGTGCGAGACTATCGACGAGCTTACCAACTCGTAGAATCGATCAGGCGCTAGTCAATCGGCATGATTAGCGGCTCATCCAATCGATTTAGCGCGATGACTATCGACGAGCTTACAGGCTCATCGAATCGACTTGGCGTGATGACTCTATCGACGAGCTTACCGGCTCATCGAATCGATTTGGTGCGAGACTATCGACGAGCTTACCAACTCGTAGAATCGATCAGGCGCTAGTCAATCGGCATGATTAGCGGCTCATCGAATCGATTTGGCACGAGTCTATCGACGAACTTACCGGCTCATCGGATCGATTTGGTGCGAGTCTATCAGCGAGTTTACCGACTCAGCGAATCGATTTGGTGCGAGACTATCGACGAGCTTACCAACTCGTAGAATCGATCAGGCGCTAGTCAATCGGCATGATTAGCGGCTCATCCAATCGATTTAGCGCGATGACTATCGACGAGCTTACAGGCTCATCGAATCGACTTGGCGTGATGACTCTATCGACGAGCTTACCGGCTCATCGAATCGATTTGGTGCGAGACTATCGACGAGCTTACCAACTCGTAGAATCGATCAGGCGCTAGTCAATCGGCATGATTAGCGGCTCATCGAATCGATTTGGCACGAGTCTATCGACGAACTTACCGGCTCATCGGATCGATTTGGTGCGAGTCTATCAGCGAGTTTACCGACTCAGCGAATCGATTTGGTGCGAGACTATCGACGAGCTTACGAACTCGTAGAATCGATCAGGCGCTAGTCAATCGGCATGATTAGCGGCTCATCCAATCGATTTAGCGCGATGACTATCGACGAGCTTACAGGCTCATCGAATCGACTTGGCGTGATGACTCTATCGACGAGCTTACCGGCTCATCGAATCGATTTGGTGCGAGACTATCGACGAGCTTACCAACTCGTAGAATCGATCAGGCGCTAGTCAATCGGCATGATTAGCGGCTCATCGAATCGATTTGGCACGAGTCTATCGACGAACTTACCGGCTCATCGGATCGATTTGGTGCGAGTCTATCAGCGAGTTTACCGACTCAGCGAATCGATTTGGTGCGAGACTATCGACGAGCTTACGAACTCGTAGAATCGATCAGGCGCTAGTCAATCGGCATGATTAGCGGCTCATCCAATCGATTTAGCGCGATGACTATCGACGAGCTTACAGGCTCATCGAATCGACTTGGCGTGATGACTCTATCGACGAGCTTACCGGCTCATCGAATCGATTTGGTGCGAGACTATCGACGAGCTTACCAACTCGTAGAATCGATCAGGCGCTAGTCAATCGGCATGATTAGCGGCTCATCGAATCGATTTGGCACGAGTCTATCGACGAACTTACCGGCTCATCGGATCGATTTGGTGCGAGTCTATCAGCGAGTTTACCGACTCAGCGAATCGATTTGGTGCGAGACTATCGACGAGCTTACCAACTCGTAGAATCGATCAGGCGCTAGTCAATCGGCATGATTAGCGGCTCATCCAATCGATTTAGCGCGATGACTATCGACGAGCTTACAGGCTCATCGAATCGACTTGGCGTGATGACTCTATCGACGAGCTTACCGGCTCATCGAATCGATTTGGTGCGAGACTATCGACGAGCTTACCAACTCGTAGAATCGATCAGGCGCTAGTCAATCGGCATGATTAGCGGCTCATCGAATCGATTTGGCACGAGTCTATCGACGAACTTACCGGCTCATCGGATCGATTTGGTGCGAGTCTATCAGCAAGTTTACCAACTCAGCGAATCGATTTGGTGCGAGACTATCGACGAGCTTACGAACTCGTAGAATAGATCAGGCGCTAGTCAATCGGCATGATTAGCGGCTCATCCAATCGATTTAGCGCGATGACTATCGACGAGCTTACAGGCACATCGAATCGACTTGGCGTGATGACTCTATCGACGAGCTTACCGGCTCATCGAATCGATTTGGCACGAGTCTATCGACGAACTTACCGGCTCATCGGATCGATTTGGTGCGAGTCTATCAGCGAGTTTACCGACTCAGCGAATCGACTTGGCGTGATGAGTCTATCGACGAGCTTACCGGCTCGTCGAATCGATTTGGCGCGAGTCTATCGACGAGCTTACCAACTCGTAGAATCGATCAGGCGCTAGTCAATCGGCATGATTAGCGGCTCATCCAATCGATTTAGCGCGATGCCTATCGACGAGCTTACCGGCTCATCGAATCGACTTGGCGTGATGACTCTATCGACGAGCTTACCGGCTCATCGAATCGATTTGGCACGAGTCTATCGACGAACTTACCGGCTCATCGGATCGATTTGGTGCGAGTCTATCAGCGAGTTTACCGACTCAGCGAATCGACTTGGCGTGATGAGTCTATCGACGAGCTTACCGGCTCGTCGATTCGATTTGGCGCGAGTCTATCGACGAGCTTACCAACTCGTAGAATCGATCAGGCGCGAGTCAATCGGCATGATTAGCGGCTCATGGAATCGATTTAGCGCGATGCCTATCGACGAGCTTACCGGCTCATCGAATCGACTTGGCGTGATGACTCTATCGACGAGCTTACCGGCTCATCGAATCGATTTGGCACGAGTCTATCGACGAACTTACCGGCTCATCGGATCGATTTGGTGCGAGTCTATCAGCGAGTTTACCGACTCAGCGAATCGACTTGGCGTGATGAGTCTATCGACGAGCTTACCGGCTCGTCGAATCGATTTGGCGCGAGTATATCGACGAGCTTACCAACTCGTAGAATCGATCAGGCGCTAGTCAATCGGCATGATTAGCGGCTCATCCAATCGATTTAGCGCGATGACTATCGACGAGCTTACAGGCTCATCGAATCGACTTGGCGTGATGACTCTATCGACGAGCTTACCGGCTCATCGAATCGATTTGGCACGAGTCTATCGACGAACTTACCGGCTCATCGAATCGATTTGGCACGAGTCTATCGACGAACTTACCGGCTCATCGGATCGATTTGGTGCGAGTCTATCAGCGAGTTTACCGACTCAGCGAATCGACTTGGCGTGATGAGTCTATCGACGAGCTTACCGGCTCGTCGAATCGATTTGGCGCGAGTCTATCGACGAGCTTACCAACTCGTAGAATCGATCAGGCGCGAGTCAATCGGCATGATTAGCGGCTCATGGAATCGATTTAGCGCGATGCCTATCGACGTGCTTACCGGCTCATCGAATCGATTTGGCACGAGTCTATCGACGAACTTACCGGCTCATCGAATCGATTTGGTGCGAGTCTATCAGCGAGTTTACCGACTCAGCGAATCGACTTGGCGTGATGAGTCTATCGACGAGCTTACCGGCTCATCGAATCGATTTGGCGCGAGTCAATCAGCATGATTAGCGGCTCATCGAATCGACTTGGCGTGACTCTATCGACGAGCCTAGCGGTCATGGAATCAACTTGGCGCGAGTCTATCGGCGAGTTTACCAACTCGTAGAATCGATCAGGCGCGTCTATCGGCGATACTCTTCCGATTTCATTAAAACATTGGAGATCTACGTGAACCAAATCGGCACCGGCTCGTTCTTCTTTGACTTGAAGTGGATTCTTTTTGCTAAAAGCGATAAACGTTTCGACCCTGCTTAATGTCTTTACTTTTTCCATCTTTGTCTCCAATTTTGATAATTCTTCGAACATTATCTATAAGTTCATTTCTTTTGCCACTAATAACCAGGAGAATTGGCTGAATAAACCGATTGATGACTTTTTTTTTACTTTTCTAATGACGATATAGATGTTGCAACTGATCAGATTTAGGAAAACAAGTTGAAGAAAAGGATTTCCCACTATAACTAGCAGTTATTAGTTGTTATGTAACGGTGATTTACAGAAAGATTTCTTCAGTTAATTAAATAACACTGCCATCGAACAGACAATCAAAAACGAAACACCGAAACCATTTCGAAATACGTATATATAGGTACTACAACACTGTGATCTTTGTTGCAAATCATCAGTGAAGTTATTACGATTTTTCGATTATTACATAAATGATCACCAACCGAGCGAGGGGCGTTGTTTTCAAGGTTTCGCAATAATTGTGGTTACAAAATTTGCGCTAACGTATTACAAATCTGTTTTTTGTTTCGTTGACATGATATAACAATTAAACTAAACGATATAAACAAAAAAAATATATATTAAAGCAGACCATGAACCACTTAAGAAAATGAGAAATGTTTTCGAACACTTAAAAGAGGTGAACAAAGGTCACACCTATCCATCTAATTTTAATGCAGGCTGTGATTGCACAGGGTGATAATCTTCTAATGTAACTGGATAAATTATTTGACAGGTTTGTAGGCCCTCATTATTCGCCATGACCAACAATTATTACCTCTGCATCTGTTTTGAGAGGCGCTTAATGTGTCAGGGAATAACAATAGAAAGTTCTAGAATATTCAGGAATGACCTAGAATGTTTTAGAATGTTCCTAAATGTTCCAGATTGGTAGAAAATAATCTAGAATCATTCACAAAATAATAAAGGATGATCTAGAATTTTTAAGACTGATTTGAAACTTTTCGAAAAAGATCTAAAATGTTTCGGATTTTTCTAAAATAACTTTGAATGTTCTTAAATGTTATAGGAGGTCAAGGAAAGTTTCTACAACTTTCTAAGATGTAGTAGAATTATTTAGAATACTCAGTGTTAGGTTGGGTTAGGTCCTCTAGATATTGTAACAATGAATTAAAATCATGAACTTATTTAACACTACTGCCATTAGTTTTTTTTTTTTAAGTTAATTTTTATCAATTTAATTCAACATCGCACTTAAGTCTTGGAAATTATTAAACAAAAAAAAGGGATTTTGAGACATTTTCAAAAAAAGAAAAAAAAATCGGTTTTTCTAGGACTCAACGACTTCTTTCAGAATTATCGAAACTTTCATTCGACAATCAAAACCCGAAATAATTTTTTCACAAAACGTGATTAAATTTGTAAACGCCCTGTAGGAAACGGAAATGGTCGGTTTAGAACGTGTTCAAATAAGCAATAAAAGTGCCCATTCTCGTACAAAATCATGACCCTTTCTATGGCCATTTTAACGGTCGATTTCTGTTTTTTAAGGGCTATTAATAAACTGCTGTATTTATAGGCCTGTTAAAAGTACACTTGAGAGGGCCACAAATATTCCTAGTACCGCCTTCCATGACAGTTAATTACTTTTTGGCAAAAGAAATACGAAAGCAAATGAGTCAAAATGATCATATATTACGAGTAATGCTGAAAATAAATAAAAAATCACCTGATAAAGAAGAAATTTTAACACCTATCAGACCTTAGGTCTACCAGACCCTTCTGACTTTTTAACTAATTTTTTTCTGATTTCAGTAAGTTACCAATTTTAAATAAAACAATATAATTAGGGCGAATTAGGACTTAGACCTCCACCACTTTTTATCTTGTTCTAATCTTCGCATTCCCCGAAAACTAATCTAACTAAAAAAAAAAAAAAACGAATCCAAATCAAATTTAGTTTTCCCACAGCCCCTCTTCAGTCCTGTATATTGAAACGACATGTCCTGTAATTTTTAAGACACAAACCACCCCATACGACTTCCATCGTGCTCACTGGTCTTATTTTTTTACCGCTTACGTTCGTTCTCCAGGGTAAAGAGCAAATCGAATTTTCCGAAGCAAATCTAATTACGTGTCCTTTGAAACGTTCTTTGGTTATCGGGAATGGAATGAAACAAAACAAAAAAAAAATGGTCGATCGCACACACCCTCCATTCGAGCCCCTTTCTCTTTTTTTAATTGGGTACACGTTGTTTGCCGGTTTGTTCCGCTGCAATTATCCCGACGATGACGTCGTCGACCGAGGGCGCGTGGTCTAAGTTTCGAACGGCGTCGTTTACGTGAAAAGGAGAGCAAAATAAAAAAGGATTAACGTCGTCATCGTTCCCACTTCATCCTGACATTGAACGCAGGAGTGAGTAAGTTTTCTTGTATGTACGTATGCATGTATTTAAAATGTTCCCATAAAGCCATCAGCACGCAGTTAGACGTAACAAACTTAATAAACAGTGGCGTACGGTACACCCTCGCAGGACGGGGTTGGCAGCCATTTTTTGGAGGCAGAAACGAAATGCAAGAGATAAAAAAAAAATGTTTGTAAATCTTTGTGTGGACATAGGGAAGGTAATAAGGACCCCAGAAATGAGATTTTGCGTTACGCCACTGTTAATAAAAAATCAGGATGTAAATTTTTACAGTTTTAATCCTAAAATATTTGGTCTTCAGCTGCAGAAAAAATTATCTTGATATTTCTATTGAACACCAACTTATTTGAGATGTGATACACGTTGACGCCAACTGCTTACCACTGAGGGGAGGGTCGTAACCAAATGGCATGTACAAGGTGGTCCAATTTCGATGTTTCTATAAGGGAACTCGGTAACTATAAGACACACAAAGAAACCAGTAGACCACCCTGTACATAATTAGGTAAGTAAGGTTAATATTTTTAACATTTTTAACCCTTTCTAGGAGCCTATTTTTGCAAAGAACATACCACATAAATTGCAGATGACATACGCATGGCATGAAAGTCGTCCGTGACACACTACCCTACTTTAATTTTAAGGTGAAAATATTGCAAATTGGCAGCGTGGGTGGTGGAGGTGGTGGCAGAAGTGAAAGCGCCATTTTTTAATATTTGTCTTATAAGGAAGAAACGTACGTTGTCGATGAATTACAACCTGTTGTATTCAGTTGTTGTTGCGATTCGACGATATCCAAATTTGTTCAAGAAATGAAAAAGGAGCTAAATAAATAACTCGTTCCCAAGGCTCGATACACATGTACGTACGTACTTGTACGTGTCAAAAGTCAGTAGGTACTAAAGTACGGAATACTAACAATTCGATTTCAATGATAAGCATGTTTAACACAAGTATGTCATCATCATGAGTAATCTTGTTTTAAACAAATGGTAAACTATTGTCCTTTTCGTCAACACAAGGAACACTAACAAGTGAAACATGTACCGAATAATACGTTTCAATGGGACATAACCAAGTTGCGTATAATAATTTACGTCAATCGAAATAGTGCTACATATTATTGTTCAAATTGTTACAGGGTTGTCATATTTGTTGAGATACATCTAATCTGAGTTTGAATCTAGTTGGTAAATGATCACTCCAAATGCCAATCTTATTTGGTAATGTAGGTAGTGCTACAAATTGCGATAATAACTGAGTAACTAAACTGATTGTTGCTAGAAGACATCCAGTATGGGGAGGTAATGAGACGTCCATTAAGCAGGAAGAGCAAAATCAGCAGAATCAAAAACAGACAAATGGACAATTAAAGGTTCATAAAAGGCTAATTAAGTGCTCTAATAAGAAATTAAAGGCTCTGGTGTTTTTTCAAAATTTACTATTCTGTTAGCTTAAGATTAAGTGAGCAGAATAAGAGTGAAAAAATATATTTAAGCAATAAAGATAGTGTCAATAGCTTCACAATAATTAAAGGATCTTTAAAGGATTTCAAAATAATTGAGTTCCGAATTAAATGACCTTAGTATTTTTGTAGTAAATAAAGAAATTCGTGACTTTGACGAAATGTTGGCAGATGATGTGGCGAAACATATGATTCAAACATTGAAAATTACTGTTTAAGGATTTCCTAAATAGGGAATAATTGAATTATATGCATTTTTCTTAATTTTTGCTGCAACTGAGGAATTCACAACAGTTTGCGAAAAGAGTACATTTTATTTATATTTTTCATTAATTTATGGTATTTCAAAATCCATCTGTGTTTGACGTAAGAATTTTTAAGTAATATTCAGTACCTGAACCTATAGAACCATCCACAACGTATTTTTCTGTAAATCTAATATATTTGTTACTTATTGTTTTTTAAATAAAAATTTCATACCAAACATTTTGTCGCTTCAACCTGTCTTTTTAAGGAAATGGCAAAGAAATTTCTAAATTTGAAAATTTTAGATTTTCCTAATTCCTGTACGGATAATCGAAATTATTAGGGAAAATTGTTGTTAAAATGATGGACATTTGATATTTGCTCGAAACATGTATTTAATTAATAGTGAAAATAATCCGACGTTTAACTATTCAAAATTGGTTTGTAAGAACATAAAAATTCTTACGTCATCAGAAAAAATATTCAAATTACTTAAAAACAAAGAAGGATTTTGAAATACCATAAATTAATGAAAACTAGATAAAATATACTCTTTTGGCAAACTGCTGTCAATTCCTCAGTTGCAGCAAAAATTAAGAAAATTCAAATATTCCCTATTACAAATTTTGGAAATAGAAAAGCCTTAAACAGTAATTTCCAATGTTTGGATCACATGTTTCGCCACGTCATCTGTCAACATTTTGTCCCAGTCGCGAATTTCTTTATTTACTACTAAAATACTAAGGTCATTTAATTTGAAGCTGGACTATTTTGAAAGCCCTTACAGATCCTTTAATTACTGTGTATCTATAGACACTATTTTCATTGCATAAATACATTTTTTCACTCCTGTTCTGCTTACTTAATATTAAGCAAGCTGAACAATAAATTTTAAAAAAATGCCTGGATCCTTTAATTTCTTATAAAAGCACTTAATTAGCCTTTAATGAACCTTTAATTGTCCACGTGTTTGTTTTTGATTCTGCTGATTTTTCTCTTTCTGATTGAATATACATAAAGATGATAATTTATGACGGATTTTGCCTTCCTAAATTGATTCAGCACATTACGTAATGTGTAATTTTCAAGCACTTTTCTGAGGTTGCCTTACCAGTCCTCCAGTTTGTCTTCAATCATTCTTTAAACAAAATTATTCTGTTAATTTAAATAATAAAAAAAAAATCAGCCACTCCATACGAGACAGATACCTACATACTTTCCAATATGTATGCACCACTACACTGGTTGTTATAAATTGATTGCAACGTATCCACTCGGGTGTACCCGGAAGAGAACTGGCCAAAAAAAAAACTAATTTGTTTTGCCTAATTTGATTCGTTGGTCAAAACTGTAGTAACTGGACTATGGGCTATCCAGTTACACACAACCCACAATTCCAGTTATTTATCGAAATAGGGCCATAAGTACCAACTTTGATTCGTTATAGGTTTAGTTTCCAATCCAATTTCTCTATGGCTCTCAATCCGATCGAATTTTGTTCATTAACGGAAACCAGTAAGAATAAAAAATAAAACAGAAACATACAGAACGTATTCAAAAAAGGAAGAAAAAAAAAATGAAAAATTATTTATTGTATTGGTGTCTGTATAATGTGGAACTACTCATTATTATTACTGAATGATCTGATACTGAGTAATTTGACAAAAAAATTAATTAACTATAAAAAAATTACAAATAAAGAATTTCTTTTTGATTAAAACAAGGCATGACTTAACTGAATTAAATGGTTAGGAAGTATAGAATTATTTGCAAAAGAATTTTCCACTAAAGATTATTCTTGAAAATAATAGCTAAACACAACCATTCAGCTTAGCAATTACTTAATTAGATAAGTAATTGCATCGGAGAAAACTTGTGCAAGTAATTAAGCACTTCTATTAAGAAAATGGAAATTTATCGTTGCGACTGTCTACGTGTTTTAAATTTGCGAGAGGAAATATTTGTCTCAATTCATTTATTCGTTCCTAGTCAATTATGCTAATTGTACTATTATTTGCAATTACTTTAAATGATAAAGTGATTGGAAATAATATGTAGGTATTAAGCACAATATAATCAAATAATTATCTTAAGTCTTAAGTGATACAATCGAGCAGAAAGAGTTAGGAAATATGAGATATTAAAATAAATAGGGGAACAAAGAGCGCAAAAGATTATGGAAATCAGTACTTAAGGCAAAAGAGACGAAATGAAATGAGCAGTTAATGGTGTTTTTGGACTTTAATTTATTGTATTTGTCTTCAATGTGTATGTGTACCAACGCGATAATGCCATCATTAGTAGTTGTGCTGTTGATTTATTTTAATATTGGATGCATGTTGTATTTGTTATTTTTAGATTAGATAACGAACCATAGGTTATGCGGTAGTAGGTGTGGGTTCGTGTAAATGCACACGTCCACGCCTACACCATATAACCTACGTAGTACACCAGTATAAATATAAACAATTCCTCGTCGACCGTTCTCATAATCTCATCTTAACTTAAACAGTATCTATGGTCGCAAAATTAATTATTTAAACACAACAATGCAAGTAGTCATGATGTCATTATCGCGTTGGTGCACATACACATTTAAGACAAATATAAGACATTTTTGATCGGTGACAAATTAAATAATTAATGCAATTTTAAACTGTGACTGTGATAACGTGCAATGCAGTAAGAAAATGATGATGGGGATATTAAGGACTTTCAGACTTTAAAAAATCCATTGAAAATAGTCGTCTACAATTTTTTAAAAAAAAAAGTTTATAATTTGGACACCCTGAATATATCTAATTGTAATTTTGATATAAGGAACTACACACTTCAAAATCTAATTATTTAATTTATTTGTGTTTAGAAACTGGCAATGGAGGTCCAAGTCCATGTAACTCAAATTTTTTTGGGAAATTGTACCTACTGTAATAATACTCTTACAGCTGGAACTTTTAGTTAATTTTTTTGCTAAATAAAAAATTAATAAATAGATTTTTGGTTTTTGTTTCGTTTTCTTTTTCTAAATTTTAAACGGGAAAGATGTTCAGCTGCACGTCGATATATTCAATAAGACGCGACGTGGTGAGAAAAGGGTTCTATTTCCTCAATAAAACGTGACCGGATTTGTGTGATATCTCGAGAAGCAATTCAGTTTAAATTCAAACGGGCGAATTTTGCAATTGAGATTACACTTGAAATGCCATTATGCATTCCTAAAATACACGTACATGTCAATCAAACAAACTAATAGATACACGGTTTACGATGTTTGAACTACTGATATGAGATCGAGGGGTAGTAATAGATTTGGGCCCACGATTCTTTAATTTATGCCTCGAAAAGTACTGAAATATACCGTAAAGTTTAGTAGAACAAGAGGAAATTTCCCCGAGAAAATTCGATTTCCATTTTCAAAAAAAAAAAAAAAATGTGAACTGAGACGATATTCTTACTTCTGCCACCTTCATTAATCGATAGGAAAGTATCGAATTTGTGATCAAAAAATTTTAGGTATAAGTGCTGAAGTTGTCGAAAGGGTTGATGAAATAATATTATGTATATAAAGAAAATTGAAAATTTTCCGTCATTTTCTAACCGCTGTCCAGTAAAAAGTCGAAAATTTTCACCCTAAAGGACTCATGAAAAAATTGGCAGAAGGGCTGTTAATGGCAAAAGAAAAATTCGTAAACTTTTTCATCGACGATTAAAATGTTTCTTAATGAGTCCTTCAGGGTGAAAATTTTCATCCTTTTACTGGGTAGCGGCTAGAAAAAAATCACGGAAATTTTTCAATTTTTCTTACATCTTTGAAATATTATTTCAACCCTTTCGACACTTTCAGCACTTATGCCTAAAATCTTTTGATCAGAAATTCGATACTTTCCTATCGATTAATGAAGGTGGCAGAAGTTAGAAAATCGTCTCAGTTCACATTTTTTTTTTTTTTTTTGAAAATGGAAATCGAATTTTCACGAGGAACGCCATACGAGAATGGGTCAAATTTCTTCTAGTTCTACTCAACTTAATGATACATTTTAGTACTCCTCGTGCACCCAAATCTGTTACTATCTTTCGGTCTATAAGGGGCCTGCAGTTCGGCAAGTTAATTTTGAGTACAGCAAGGGCTTATAGCTCACGCGTGACGTCATTCATCGGAGGCAATGTAAGAAACTGTTAAAGTCTATTAGCCAAGAGATTCATCGCGCAAAAATTCTTGTAGAGGTCGACGAGAAGAGCATTTCTGCAATTTTTTAATACTTGCGAATAATTGTTACTAATATTTATTTGTTGTTAAAATTTTGCAAAATGCGTTTTTCTACTTGTAAAAGTTAGAGGGTTGCTGCAGGTTTAAGAGTTACAAATTTTTGAACCAGTAGTAAATAGGTATTTTGCAAATTTTTTAAATTTTGTCTTGAATCAAAGTTCTCATATAACCAATCGAATAAGTCTTTTATAAGAATCACCCTGTATAATAATTACTATATAATTCATTTGCTTCATTTTATAATGCATTAACAATTAGTACCCTGTAACCGTTACTATTAATACTTGAAATATTTCAAATAGTTTTAGTTCTATAATCAAATAAACCTCGATTACTTTTAATCCAATTTTGAAAATTTAAAACAGTAATTCGTTCACAACTCTTCTACACATATACATATATAGATATCGTTCGTGTTCAATTTTCCCCAATTAATTTTTAATTTCGTTTCGATTAGTCAAGTGATAAATTTACTTCGATAAATTTTGTATGAACTGGCCGCGAGCCAGTTCGTAGTAAAATCGCCTGAATTTGCGTTTCTGGTCAGGAACGTCGACCAGCGGACGCTAGGGAGGAAGGCCGGGGGTGAAATAGCACAGAGAGACGGAAAGGAGCGCCGCGACGCATGGCGTCGCAACGTACCACGTCCACCGATGCAAATGCCGACGTCAACGTCGCCAGGTCATCCGGAAGAGACTGTCGACAAACAAAACTACGGAAATTTCTCTCCTGCCTCTTGCGTTCACCCCCCCGAGTTACAGTACGTTTCACGGATCCATGAGTTCATGTCGTAAATTACAACCCAAGCGAGTATAAACCAAACAACTCATTTCAAGCGTCTCCATGACGCTAAGTTGTTTTTAATAAAGAATTTTGTTTTGTCTTTTTTTTTTTTTTTGGCGAAGAACAACATTCATAAAAAATTACTAAATTTGAAAAAATTAATTATAAAACTTCTTGACGATTTTCTTCTACTGAACATTAGGGAAGTTTATTAAAAATTAGTACCTACAAGGTTTTTTAAAAAGTGTTCCCTTTAATAAATTAATTTTAATTCGTGTGGAGGGGGATAAACAATAAGTAAATAATAAAATTATAATCAACTTTAATAGGTAAAAAAATTTAATTTTTCAATTTCCTGTTTTGTTAAGGTTTCCGTTCTTTAAATTAGCAAAATATAGAACCAATTTTTTTTTCAGTATTGTTTTTTGGATAAACGATTATAAGTAGAAAAAATACTACACAATTTTCTTAAGGATGAAGTTCTTTAAAAAATAATATTTTGTATTTTTGAAATTAGCAACATATAAATAATTAATAAATGTATATACTAATTAATTAACTTACCAAAAGATTGTCTACTTTCAATAAAAACGAAAATGGATCTTTACCTGCAAAAAATAAACACTATTAGGATGTTGCAATTACTTCAGAAGTGTGTGACGGTTAATGGGCGAAAAGTTCGAACCCAAACCTGACAGCGAGATCAATCTTACAAACGCAGTTGTTTACCAGTGGCGTGCGGCTTTAAATAAAATATAACCAGCGTTTATCATATGCATGAATAACATCGTTAAAATATTGTTATCGTTTTTTCAAAGTAAGTGAAACATTTATGGTACTTAATTACGACTAATTGTCTAATTAAATCTTAATTATGATTTAAATTTAATGATTATTCTCTAATGACAATTACTAGGTATTTGTTTCAAGGTTTCTCATTAGTTTCAGACACTTTAATAATTATTTGCTTTGCTGTATCTAATTAAAAATTTTAAGTACTATGTGTGATATTTTAATACTGTTGGTAAATTATTTGCTAAATGGTTCATTTATTTTCTTGCATAATTTGGACATATAAACCATAAAAATGGCGTCCAAAACTGTTAAACATACTACACATCGGTACAGGATTTTCTCATTTTCGTCTTCTTGATTTTCGGGTTTTATTTACCTATTCGGCATCGTGTTCCAATTAAAAGTAATCGGTCCGCCGGCTTATATCTACCCTCGAAATGTTTGTTTGTCTGATGAATTAATGGTAAAAAGGGAATGGTAGATCAAAAAGCAGTGGCGGCCCGGGACTTCTCCCTTTTAAAATAACCCACGTTTGATTAATCAATTTCATTTCGACAAAGTTTAATTTACTAAAACCGACTCAAAATTAAAAAAACACAAAATTATCGGATGCTCATTCATATACCTAATTAATTAAAAAGGTCGTTAGTTATAATGACGGTAACAGGTCTATGGTAATTAATGGATGAATGACTGACCAACGTTGCAAAAGTGCCAAATTCACTGATGTGGTAAATCGAGTTTGCATATTTATGTTGCAGTTGAATATTTACGTAATTAATTTTATAATATGCCCACAATTCTTTGAAGCTGTGTAAATAATTCATTACAAACACAAATTAGGGGAGGCTGATATTAATAAACTCTAAATTAAAAAAAATAACGTCTGTATTATGTGGTGGGTATCAGAAAGCTTGAGAGCTATTGGAGAAAAGCGCACATTTATGTAAATTGAGTCAAAATGTTTAAATAGTCATTAAAATTACCAACTGAGGCGATTTATTGTTAAAGCTCTGGTTAGTTCTAAAGCGGTACCGTTATATGACGGCCGTAACTACTACTTGTGTTCCTCAGTTGATCATGATCCAATAGCTTCAGTTTAAGGTCTGCCTCAGTAGCTGGGGTACGTTTGAATACATAAATAAATTTAAAAAAGAACAACGATAAAACAAGGAATCCTTTTTATCTTTTCTATTTGACAATTTTGACTAATTAGTGCGCAGCCTTTTATGTATACAGGTATACTTACAAAATCAAGAAATGTTGTGAAACGGTGCGGGTCAGCGGTGCAGCGCACGAGCGGCGAGTGCGTTAAGGAGTCAGCAACAACTGAAGATACGAGTTGGCGAAGTTCAATGACGCGCACAAATTGAAAATTAAGTGGAAATCGGAATTCGAGCGTTTCTTCGGTTTCTTCCTTAATTTGGCCGAGAGTCCGTCCATTTGTGTTGATGAGATTCGCGGATTCCGTGGCCCGAAAAAGCGGCGCAGCGGTCTCGGTTGCAAACCGCAACAGTTTCTAATTCCAACCTACGTACGGGCATTTAACAACTGCACTCAAACTTTAATGAAAAATTTGACGTAGGTACATAATATGTAGGTATCTTTTTTCGGATTATTAATACCATTTTACAACACTAAATCCTATCGCCACAGACAGCTTAATTTAAACTTATTTATTTTTGGTTTTAAATTAATGTTGGTAGTCATATTCAATATTGCAAAAATGCATTTAATTCATGATTGGATTACCTACTGCTTAAATTAATCTTTTCTCCTATTTTTTAATTAAAAACAAACGAATTGAAAATAGATTTATAATTTGTAATCCCATATTTTTTTATTTGAAAATAAGTGGGATTTATTTACTCCTAATATAGAATAATAAATTAATTAAAAAATTTTGAATCCCGAATATCAAATTAAAAAAATTGATTTTTAATTTTTAATCCAAAATTTTTAATTTATATGGATTAAAACTTTTCCATATTAAGTTAAACAAAAATATTTTTGCTGTCTCATCTAAGATATAAATAAAATCGGTGCGTCTGTTTGTCTGTTTGTCCGGGCTAATCTCCGAAACGGCTCAACCGATTTCGACGAAACTTTTACATACGTAAAGAACAGATCGTCGGAAGTGACATAGGCTACTTTTTTATATTTTTGATTGTTTATAATAATGAAATTTGTTATAAACAATTAAAAATCGTAACAATATAATAAATTCGATATGTTATTATGAGAATTAATTAATTTGAAAGAATTAAAACTTTCTACAGTTCTACAACATTTACAATATATCAATAAAACATTGACTTTCCTTTCTGATTAAAAAATTGTTCATTGAAAATTAATTTTTTATTCCTGAATTGTAAATTAGAAATTAAATTTTTATTTTAAATCCGACATGTAACAGTTAGCGATTATTAATTAATTAAAAAATACGTGTGGCACTCCGGGACTGCCGCGGTAAAGCTATTGCATAGTTTATCAACTTATACGTATTCGTCCGATTTCGGAGCAGCTCGTCTCGATCCGTGCGAGCTTCGTACAGTCTACACGCATACGTCTAGTCGCACGCACACACCGCACCGCTCTGCCGGTCGGAGTGGGGGGTGTTAGGTTTTTTCGTTACGGAATTTCTTGATTCGGTCACCGCGCTCAAAGCCCGCGATAAAAGCTATGCAATAGCTTAAAAAAACAATAATTAGATTTAGAATTAAATTACAAACTTTACCAAGTGTTTGTTTTTAATTCTAACTATATTTAAATTATGTTTCACCAAGTACCCTGCGAAACATCCCTATCGATTATTAAAAAATAATTGTTAAATTTTTAATTACAGTATTATTAAAATAAATAAATTAATATGATAGTTTTATTGCAACTAAAAATGTATATCAAGCAAAATTGCAACGGAACTTCCTTTATGATTAGAACGACGTAAGCCGCTTTAACTGGTAAAAAAGCTCATATGTAGGTACATCAACCGTACATTTCCGGCAGAGTTTTGCAGCTGTATGTACCTACCTACCCAACAGAATCGTAGCCAGGTATACACGCCACGATAGGTACGTATCACTTGTGGTATCAAAGGAGATCGTAATTGTCGTATTTCTTTCGACCTTTTCAAAAGCAGCGAACCTCTCGTCTATAGTAATGTATCACTTCCGGCGAAGAACTTTTCAAGATCGAAACTCGGACTAATAGTCGCCAATCGAATCGGTTATTTCTTCGTTTTTTGTTTTGTGTTTTTAATTAAAACGGCCTGGCTCGGTTGCTGTTGCGCTGCGGCCGGCTCAAATGGGAACCGCGATCGGCCAGCAAGCAATAAAGCTAACTGGGCTAGAAGTAAGTAAGTAATAGTCCATGTCTCTGCCAGGTACCAACTTAATACTTACTTATCGTTACACACACACATTCGTAGAACTATTCGCTATGTCGTTATAAAGAGAGAGGCGACCGATAAGCAACTAACTATACATATACGTAGCAGTGATTCTCAATTGCACTTGAAAAAAGTACAGCCTCCAGGAAGTTCGATTTTCTAACGCCGACTGCAAAGGTCATTAAGCAAATGATGAGCGAAATCGTGAGATCAAGAAATACAATAACATTTTTCGAAACGGAAGGCAAATAAATTGTTACTTGGTTCTAGTAGATCCCACCCTGGACGGATAAGAAATTTTAATTAGGAAATATCATTTCATACCGTTACTTCATTTATTTGTAGCCTAATTGCATGGAACTAGTTGATTATTTAAGTACATACAGGGTGTTAGGTCTATAAGTACAAAAAAAAAGAATCATGGATTCTTTGCACAATAAATAACAAAAGCCTAAAAGCATTTTTCAATCGAGTGACAATTAAGTACGCAATTCGTGTTCGAAAATTTGACCCTGAAATTCGGTTTAATACGGGCCTGGCGAAATACGAATTCTCGTAACTGATAGTTTGCAACGAGCAGCGCCACTTACGAAACAGCGTTATCTATCACCGGCGACTATTCTCTAGGGAATAAGCGCGCTAAACCAGGGCCGGCCTCAGAAATCAAAATAATTTTTAATTTTTTTTTTTATTTCAAAAGTCAAAAAGTGTATAAATTCATGTTTGAAATGCAACAGGGAACATGTGGTTCTTTTTTTTGTACTTATAGACCAAACACCCTGTATATACTTTTGGAGAATGTTATATCTAAAGTATCTGGTAGATAGTGAAGGGAAAAATAGTGACTTCTGCGGAACGTTCCGATTGTGACCGTTCCACAAAAATCACGTGATTTCGGAACGAGTTAAATTAAGCGGAACGAATTTTTGTTTGGAACTTGGAACCTTCTTGGAACGTTGGAACTTAGTCGGAACATCATCGGTAAAATCGTTTTACGTTCCGAGTTCCGACTTGTCTTGTCGTCACGTCGTTCTTTTTGTTTGTCACTTCGTGATAAAAATCACTTCGTTCCGACTTGCTGAAGAACGTTCCGGAACGTGATAACAAAATCACGTATTAAAATCACGACCCATCACTACTGGTAGATACTCAGCGCCAAGTCCACGTTCATTCTCTTTCTCTATCTCTACTACTACTCTACTTTGAATTTTATTAAATTAGTAAATTTGTTAAATTATTTTTATACATTTCTTAAAAATTCTTAAATACTTTTACGCTAACTTATTTTGTATTTCATAATTTAATTATTGTACAACATACTGTGCAATCAATAAAACTATCTATCTATCTATCTACTTACATCGCGCTCGCCGAGTCTAACAGTACTATACACAGGAAAAATATCTTTAGATGCAAATATCTCGCTAATTACTGCATATTTTTTGTTTATATTTTATAAGTAATGAATATCGATAACAACCTTTCATTTGGTGTAAAAAAATAGATTTCTGTCTAATCTTTCAATTGTTTGCTTCCTCTTCAAATTCAGGATATTGTTGGATTCCTTCCCAGGAGGACTTACCGACTACAGCCTCTCGTTTCATTTGGCATTGATGAACATTTACATTTGCATTCATTGGAGAAAACCGGATTTAGTACCAGAAAAGTTAGGTTATGTAGAACATTTTATGTTTTTGCAGAGATTGATCAGTTTATTCTCAACGACTCTAATAATGAATTCTGTTGATTCTAAAACTATGATTTTGGTTAAGTTTAGTTTCGTTAAATATTCTGACAATAAATTAAAATCGCCATTTACAATTTTTGTAGCAAGTTACTTTACCAACTGGACTACATTTGCTCGTTAGTTTTTACAGTGGACTAGAAATCGAAATCGAGAAAACAATAAAAAGTTATCGTCTAGAGTTGAGAGAACAAGGAACAGTTTGTGCGATATATTGCGAAAGAAAAAGCTGAATAGGACAAAAACGTGCGAAGGATTCTCGCATCCTGACTACATGACGGTCGACAGGTCCTTTTTTAAACAAATGGCACTCATTCTCGGACGGAAGGCGCGAAAACGAAACTTCTTTTTCGGCAGCAAAGGAAAGGGGGTGGTGAACATGGTGACAAATGGACGGGATCTACTTATCGAATAATCAGCTTACGTTGCCCAAATTCTATCGCCACTTTCGATTACAATCGAAATGATTCATGTCAGGAAATCACCGAAGAGGAAAGAATGTCTTTTATTAACATTAATAGGTAATAAATTAAAGCCAATAAAGGGGCAAATATTTTAATGTTTAAACATTAAAAAAATTGGGGAAGAAATGATAACCAGTCTTTTATTAACATTTGTAGATACTGAAACAACTTTATATACGGAAACTATACAAAAAAAGTTTTTGTACTTTTGTTTAAAATTTAAGGCGCTTTTGTAGTAAGTAAGCGCTACGGAACTAGCGCTGCCACTTCCATAGATATGCTTTCCCCACCCATCTTATACTGAACGATTAGGGAAAGGGAAACGGATATGTACGTTAAGTCATGCGAATGCCGACGCCGTTCAGGGACTTCGCGCCATCAAATCAGCAATGTCATTATAAACAAACGCAAAAATGTTTTTCTTTCTGAATTATTCTTTTGTAATTAGTTAAACGAAACATTTTAGATTCGATTGTAGAGCCGTAGAAGCAACATCGACATAATAAAAGATTTTTCATTTCGTTTTATTTGAAAAAGTGAATTTGAAATTTACCTTCATCCAAAAAAAAGAACATCAAAACTTGTATACCATAGATATACTTAATAATAATATACCGTCAGCACGTTTAGGACGAACGAATCAATAGTAGGTACGGTTGCTGCATAAATATATGCGTTTGTCTCTGTCCGGTGACTAGAGCGAGTGCGTGAACAAGAATAAAGGTTCCGTTTTACTATTCGGACGGACAGAACGCTAAGAACAAGAAGATCAATAGGTAGAATTTGTTAATTAAAATGCAAAGACGATGGTCTACACTTAAATCTAAATTAGAACCGGTGGACGAATCTGTTGTGTATCGTTGTCATGCCGGAAGTAAAGTCGAACTCGTTTTCGAGAAATTGCATTTCTTTTCGTCCCAAGTAAGTAGTAGTAGTTCCCGTAGTTCCTTTGTACTTCACGTCAAATTACTAGATTGTCCGTTCCTTGGTAGTTACGCTGTCTAGAAAATGAAATCAGCGAGACGTGTGTCGAATCTTGAACCGATTCCTTCGAAATCCTTATGATGTTTGTATTAAGGAACCGTGTGCAGGATACCAAGACAAAAATCACATAAGTTTGCCTGTGCAGGTCCACAAACGAATATTTTTTATTTCTGGACTGCGAAGTACTTAAAAGTACTTGGGTCAAATTGGGAAGGCGAAGTCCGCAATAAAATTTTAAATTACTGGTAAAATTTCGATCACGAAAATTAGAAAAAAATGATACGTTGAGACGAGCTGGAGGAGAAACGAAATTTCTATCGCTTGAGTAAAATCTAAAAATTTTGGTAACTGGGCTATATCATCATTTTAATCAAAAAGTTTTTTGAATTTGGCTTCAAGATATTGTCGACGAATTCTTCGAAATTCTTTTCTACTCTTAAAAAAAATCCAGGTAAGTAAATATCAAAGTTATAATGCAAACATTTAGTTTCAAAAATTCTCCCCCTATTTACTGCGTTCGTTGTTTATGAGTCTCGTTTCCTATTTCAAAATTTTCAATTCATTCTCATGTTCTACAAAAATTATAAAAACTTTCTGAAATATTCTTTCATAAAATTTGATGGCCAAAGTTGATTTACTATGTAAGTTGAACGAATATTACATGCCCACACTTGTGTTTGGTATGCGTTGTACACTCGTGCATTAAATTATACCAAACTCTCTGGTATTTATGTTCTTTTTCGTCTTTCTAATTACGCTCCAGTAGCGAACCAGTTTCATTTTAGTTTTAATTAAGTAGTTATACTAAAAACGCGCGCACTGTACAAGATTACGTTATTTTGCCAGTTATTAATTTAAACAAGCTTGCGGAGGACAGACGAAATTAGTTCGTACACGTCGTAAAACTTTCTTAAGGGAAAGTTACATCTTGGAACGTTTAATTGCAAACAATTTCATTCATAAGGGCCATTTCGTGTACATTGCACGTCATACACATAAAAATAAAGGGGATGATGCAAGGGAACTAATCAGACTTTAAGGATTGTGACAAGTATTACTATTACTAACCCCCAAAAATTAGTAAAGGTAGTGGGCGAATAGAATAAGTACATATAACGTGCGCAGTTTGAGAACGCACGAGATGGTCGATCAACGAATTTAGTCGAGCCCGGTCGAGTCGTCGCGTCGTGTGCTTTTAATATTCATCACATATTAAGGATGTTCTTATTATTAAAAGTCTGGAAACGGTTAAATAAATTTTGAATCACTGCTAATACAGTCATAGATACTGAGCTGCGATTTCCACAAAGAAAAATCTTTTTTTACACCCTTTTCAACTATACTTTTACAAGTGGGGGAAGTTCCGTTGGGAAGATCAAAATTTCGATAATTTATTTCTTTTTTTGTAAAGCAATACTTTCAAAATTTCCTTTTCCTGTCAACAACCATTCAAAAGTTTTCTCAGACTTTTGGACCACCTTGTATATATTTATTTGCACCTCCTCTCAGTAGCAAGACAACAAGCATAGGTGAAGCCATCGTTGTTGTCAACAACGTAAATTAAATCCCCAATAACGTTGCATACGTATATGCAACCAACAGCTGTTATGCAAGTTAATTGAAGTGGTTGCCTATAAGTTGGGAGAATTCAGCTGTCATAAAAAATGTTTAAAGAAAATTTCTTAGCGAAAGCTTTATTTTAAACTTTTTCTTTTAATTAGAAGTAATGTACAAAGATTAATGTCTACAGATGTTCATGTGTCAGTTAAATTGGTCATATTTGAAAGAGAAAATCGTACAAGACAAAGATGACGTTTTCGTCGTTACTTATGCATGTTGAATAATTACGGTTTCGTTTGCAAGATTAATAATTCCCTCGTAATTACCTACTATAGTTAGTGTAAGGGTAAAATTAGCCTGTTACGTGCTCGAAGAGCTTTTGAAAGCTCAGGTTGAAGACGTAATTAGTTCGTATTATAGCGTCATGGAATATTAAACGTTTTCGGTTTATTCTGTCGATTCTGTTAGCTTTTATATTTTAATATACATACAAGTTTTAATACGTCATAAACTTTTAAGGATGTGCATAACTGGAATAGGGTAAAGTTATTAACAAGATACTTGTCAAATTCTTAAGTAAACATTAAGTTAAATTCAGTTGTAAAAAGAATGGAAAAAATTTAAATATTTGTTAGTTGTTAGTTACGGGGGTAAAAAAGTAAATAAAAGAGAATTCATACGAAACTTCTCATAACAATAAAACCCTTGACGGATAAATAATAAAAAACACCATGTCTGGCTCGAGTTAGTTCTACTACTGGGCGATAGAGGGTGCAAGTGACTGATCGTTCGTAATACCATAGCAACATTGAGGTGAAGCAGCGTTCATTATTTCTTGTTTTCTAAAACGGCTTATTTTCATCTATTTTCTAACTGAGAATCGAAAAGAGCCAAATCAGGACTGTAGAGAGTATCAAACAAAAAAAAATTAATTGAAATAGGTGATTGAGTTAAAACTCCAATGATTTTAAATAAAGGGTGAGTATTAGGTAGTAAATCGTTGAGAAAACCATGTCAGGGTGTTTTAAATATAAGAAGACGGGAATGGATGCTTTTAAATCGTGATTGATCGTTTACGAGGTTCACATTCAATGGAATGAACGGCCATCTAGATCGAACGGACGGTTGGACGAACGGGACAGAGCAAAGTACCGGTACCGAATGGCATGTTTAATTTGCAAGATTGGCGGTAATCTCAAAGTAATTGGTCGAATTAATGCGAAATCGATGAACGACAGAATGGAATCATGTTTGGACACGGAATTCTATAGCCACCCAATTCAATGCAAACTGAATCGTATCTCTTTTATACGTGCATCATCCACCAATATAATATGTGTTGTGAAAAAATTTTGGAAAATATTTTTCAACAAAAATGCACAAATTTAATAACGATATACAAGGGTGTTCTGAATAATTGGATAGATTCTACCTCTTCTTTGTGACAATTATTTTTTAAGTTAATAATTTTTTTTTGTTCTTTCGACGCGTCTTTGGAGTGCCGTTTTTCCTTATCTGTAAAACATATAGGGGTACTATCCAGGACTTTTTTGTAGAAAATTAAATTCTCTACAAAAAATGTCTACGCATTTTTTTTGTATCTACCACGGTTTTCGCTACGTCGAAAGGGCAAAAAAAAAAAACGTTTGGTAAAACTTTAACATTAAATTAATTATAGTAACAATTATTTTCCAGCGTTAAAAATTTGCAGAAATAATCTTCTAATCGGCCTCTAAAAGAATACGCGAAGAAAAGAAATTTGTTTTATAAATCCCTTAGATACTAAATTACAACAGTTCCGTACATCTGCCGCTACGAATGACGTTACGTGTAAGCTCGCAGGCCTTGAATTTATTTTAACGTTTTGCCTTGTCTTGACAAATACGTAGATAGACAGTACCTAATGCAACTTGTCATGTCATTCTCAATGGTTTCAATTTCAGTTATTTGCGTCAACTATTAGGTGGATGATTATATACTCCCTTATAATTCCAGAATGTACTTAACACTATTGTGATTTCTCAAGTGACTACACTACACTACAGGTATGTTTATACAAGTTACGATCATGACATGTGTACGACGGTTCGTGTACGTATATATGTGTGTGTGTAAACTGCTACTCATACATGTATGACTTAGACAATGGTATGCATACAGATATTTGCACACATATGTGACGACATGTTATACATTTACGGAATTATAATTCGATGGTAGACACATTTCTTGTTTTGTAATACTCTGTATTTACGATGTACACAGCTTGTAAGATAATTATGAGAATATCAACAGGTGTGCAAACATAACGACGAAAATACGCCGCGATTTTCTCGAGGGTGGAATTATAAACAGAAAATGTTTTCACATTATGACGACGATTTAAATAAAAGTCTGTGTGTGTCAGCAGTCGCATGACAGAATAAGATGGGCGCGGAAAGCATATCTATGGACGTGGCAGCGCTAGTTCCGTAACGCTTACTTTCGTTACGTTCACTCGGTTTGAATCCCTGTATCATACAAATTTTGATAATCAGCTACGTTTATAAAATAATTTTATCCACCTCTAAGTGTTGCTCTAGTCCATTATGATAATGTTTCTGTATCCTCTACAAATTTAGATTTTATCGCACGATTTCTACAGTTTAAAAAGTTAAAATTTACATAAAAAGTACTAGGCACAAATTTTAACTTAAAGATTTGCGGACTACATCTACGTATACTCCTAAAGCCTTAACATGCATTATTTATGCCGCACGTAAACGTAGACATACCTTACAATGTTAATCCATTAAAGGATTCTGTAGGTTAATGTCGACTTTTTTTTTTTATGCACTTAACGGTCCCATCTCACATGCACCGAATTTTAAAAGAGGGACCATACGGTATCTGGACGATGTGGGCGTTTCAATTTAAAACAGGTACGTACATGCATGCATACAATGTCTACACACATGTTTATTAACTGACCACAACAACCGTATTTATGACCATTCTTATTAGTAGTGGACGTAACAGATACCTGCTTGGAAAACCTGTTCCAAGCATCAGGACAAACTTGGGTAAAACTGGGTTACAACACTAGCATACATCCAACATTCATGCTATTAATTTTACTATCGTCACTACCTTTTGAGGTATTATTATTCCTGAAAATAAAAAAATTGTTGGGGTATATGTCTGAATGAAGTGTGAAGAAAGATTTTTAACCGAGGTGACGAAACAAGAAATTATTCTTACCTTAACAATCGTGACGAATCACAAAAAAAAGGTCTCTGTAGGTAATTTTTTATTAGGTGACGAAACACGAAGTGACGAACGAATAATAAATCCCTTGGTACGTTGAGGTAGACTCCAAAAAGGGAGGGAGAAGTATGTTTGGAGCACGGCTCTGTACGCGTGCGAAACATGGACGAAAGCCAAAAGAGAAAATGGAATGAGTGCATTTGAGTTTCAACCTCTGTTTAGGTAGGAACCGCCTCAGTTGGTTTACCTGTGTTGTTTCACTTGGCATATCTATGTCGTCTCAGTTGGTGTACCTCTGTTGTCTCAGTTGGTGTACCACGTTGTCTCAGTTTGTGTACCTATATTGTCTCAGTTGGTGTACCTCGTTGTCTCAGTTGGTGTACCCCGTTGTCTCAGTTGGTGTATTTATGCTGTCTCAGTTGGTGTGCCTATGTTTTCTCAGTTGGTGTACCTGTACTGTGGCGGTTGGTGTACCTGTGTTGCATCAGTTGGTGTACCTATGTTGTCTTAATTGGTATACCTATGTAGCCTCAGTTGGTGTACCTGTTGTCTCAGTTGGTGAACCTCCGTTGTTTCAGTTGGTGTACCGGTATTGCCTGAGTTGTTGTACATGTAATGCTTCAGTTGGTGTACCTGTAATGCCTCAGTTGGTGTACCTGTATTGCCTCAGTTGGTGCACCCATGTTGTCTCAGTTGGTGTATTTATGCTACATATCTCAGTTGGTGTACCTCTATTGTCCCAGTTGGTGTGCGTACGTTTTCTCAGTTGGTGTACCTGTACTGTCCCGGTTGGTGTACCTGTGTTGCATCAGTTGGTGTACCTATGTTGTCTTCATTGGTATACCAATGTAGCCTCAGTTAGTGTACCTCTGTTGTCTCAGTTGGCGTACCTATGCTGTCTCAGTTGGTGTACCTCTGTTGTCTCAGCTGGTGTACCTCTGTTGTCTCAGCTGGTATACCTCTGTTGTCTCAGTTGGTGTACCTGTACTGTCTCTGTTGGTGTACCCGCGTTGTCTCAGTTGGACATTATCCCGCGTTTTTTAAATTGTGATGTGTATTACAATGACCAGAAGCAGGTGACAGTCCTTCCTGTTATGATAATGAAGTTATTGCATGCGTGGATTAAAACTAATTGTTATTTTAAACAGGGTTTCAGTAATTAAAATTCTTTAACCTGTACTAACTTCCACTGTTAAAAATGAGTTACAGTTAACAACGAAGGAATGTCGTGAGTAACGTATCTTTGTTTTTATACCCGTACACTTACTTTTAACTGGATAGTAATTTATTTGAGGCTGAACAGTAATCGCCCTTCTAATTCTGATCGATAATAATCAATAATTTGATCAAAGCTTTCTTAATGCTCACCTAAATACTTGAACGCTTTAACACAATGATGCATATAATAAATAAGCAACTCATAAATAATAGTAGATATAATTTTTTGATTGTTTAAATGATAATTTAATTGTTTAATTAATAACGTTAGTGTTGATCTGAAAGAGACCTTGACGTAACTTTTTGAAATTATGGGCGATGTTAACGAAATTTGCATTAAAAGATGTCTTTTGACAGTACTAACTATCGGCGAGCATCGCTAATTCTAAATGCAAGTACTATACTATATTTACTTTAAATTACGTAATTTTCACTTTTACTGTTGTGAATAAAATTCGCATTTCACCAAAACCAATGGTCGAAAGAAGCTCTGAAAAGTGTTGTGACATTTCCGGTCTATTTTAACATGCCGATATTTATTCTAAAAACTAAAAGTGTTTCGGGGAAATTTGGATGGCTGTTCACATCCGGCGAACATTTCGAAGGTTCCCTGCGGTTACGTTTTGAAAACGGAACGGTCGGGTGCACAGGAAGTGTCTCGGTACACTGTCATAAACAGGAGCCGTTTGTTTTTCTTTTTCCTTGACGGGTGACATTAATTACAAAAATATCAACGATATAAACCGGGTTTATTCAACACGAATTGTAACTATTGAGAACAGCGGGAATAGTTGCGTAACATTTTAAGGAGGGAAATGACAAAAAGGATCAGTAATGTACAGGGTGTTGTGTACATTAATTGTGATACAACGAAATATAAGAAAATTAAATTATTATATGTAAACAGTAATTTCACATAAATTTTAGATTAACTCTCTATAACGAAACAATCCACTTTTTTTACAGTTAAAGTATATTAAAAAAGAGAAGACGTTTTGGACTTATTTTGGCCCATTATCTTTAGTTTTCTTTCTGTGTAGAATTTCGTTACAGAGAGTTTACACGGTATATAGAGAGATCTTCTGTTATTTTAAACATACCGAAAGAAAAAGATACACCTTTTGATTTTATTACAGTTTCAACGTGCAATTATAATGAGTAATTAGCAATTAAAAACTGAAAAAAATGGGCGAATCAACACGCCATATAATTACGACTAATAGGATTAACTTGTAGATCAGAAAGTGTGCAGTGATCTATCTGCTAACTGTTTTAATTGATAATTAAGTACCTGATAATTACGATTCTATCAGAAGATTTTGTAATTTTTTTAAGAAAGTCAATTAGTATTTAGAAAATTAAGATTACAAAACGAAAGTTATTGAAAAAGTAGTTTTAGTGTTGACATTCTTTTAAACCCCATTCATTGAACTAAAACCATTGCGTTGGTCATTTAAACTATTAACAAGAAATCTATTGTATTGAAGTGCTTTTAAAAAGTGGCCGTTTTATTTCTTGTATGACTGAGTGATACAAGACATAACATTGACAACTTTTAAAACTCAGCCTTGCAAAAAATAAATAAAAATAAAAGTATAAAAGCAAGAATAATGAAGTAGACGTTTGTACAGATAATTATAAAAGTACTCGACTAAAAACAATACAATTAATCAATCTAGTTTTGTAACAGATAACTATAAAATTGCTTTGTTAAATCGTCAAATGTCACGTGAAATATTTGCTTGAATAGTATTGTAACGACTTTTCTAGTTTAACTTATTTATTTACAACTATTTATTTAACACTTAAACACTAATAACAATTTAACAACTTATTTATATGACAAGAAAAATGCGTATTTATATCACTCTGTATGTCGTAGTTCGGTATTTATATTACTCGTTCAGAAGCTAACTGTAAACTGCTGTCACTGACCACGTCAACAAGTATTTATAGAGACATCGAATAATTCCAGAAAGATCGGGAATGACCTACTAGACTTTACTCGTGTTCGTTTGATTTATGGCCTTGTTTATTGTCATCAAAGCGCCGACCGACGTCGGTATTCTTTGAACTCCGCTTATCTGCTCCCGGATCTCGTCGCCGCTCTCGCATACATACACGCTCGTTACAATATTCAGAAATATATTAGGTATTGTATGGACGCAATTCGTCCAGGAATCATGACACTGGACATTGTTTTTGTCCAGAAAAGATAAAAATTTTAATGATGATGATGCTTTCCGTATTCTGATTAATTCTATGTAAATTCGAACTGAACCATGAAATGAATTAGGTACATATCTACCTAACAAAAAACTTAACAACCAATAAGTATTTATAAATTCTGCAAAGGAAAAGTTTAGGTGCCATAAATAGAATCTTTTTCACAAATGCCATGCCTAATTTTCTTATTTGACGCTTCAATAGCACAATTTAAACAAAAAGAAGCCTAACAGCGTATGAAGAAGAAGGAAAACACCAGAAAATACAAAAACAGAACCCATTAAATTTACGTATGTACAATGGAAACAATTTAATTTTGTAAAGCAAACACGTTTCATTTGAATTATCTTTTGAATAAGTCAAAGGGTATCTAACTACCAGTGTATCATACCTACCAATTAATATGGAAAGAGATAGGTACAAGAACTATTTATAATACGAGAAGGGAACAAAATGCTTTAATTCGGTTTAATCTCTCATGAAGAATGAAATTTAACTTTGAAAAGGTTGAAGTGGATCATAAATAAGTACATGTTGCTATTTTATTTCCTTTAACAAATTCCCTAACAAATCCCGGCATTTAAGGAATTGTAGCAGGGATGACCAAAGTGTACATGGACACCAAAGATGACGACTAGTGGCAGAGACAAGTCATTGACGAGATTTTTCATACAGTTTAAAGGGTTTCAACGTGAACTGACAATTCGAGTGGTCAAAGCTGGCTACTTGTGAATATCAGTGGGAATGTGCTTCACCGTCTGCAAATTGGCACAAAAGATGATGTTACTTATGTCCAGCCACGTTTGACTAGTGGCTGCCCTTAGCCATCTGTAGCTGTGACTAGTGGCTGTGTTTAACCACTTGCAAGGATGACTAGTGGCTGAGTTTAACAATTTGTAACTATGGCTAGTGGCTGCGTTTAGCTTCTTGTAACTGTGACAAGTGGCTGAATTTCGCCACTTGTAATAGTGGCTAGTGGTTGCATTTAGTCACTTGTAATTGTAGCTAGTGGCTGCATTTAGCAACTTGTAACTGCGACTAGTACGTGCGTTTAGGCATTTGTAACTATGACTAGTGGCTGCGTTTAGCCACTTGTAGCTGTGACTAGTGGTTTTACGGTTGACAAGCAGCTGAGTTTAACAATTTTTAACTGTGACTAGTGGCTGAATTTCGCCACTTGTAATGGTGGGTAGTGGTTGCATTTAGCCACTTGTAATTGTAACTAGTGGCTGCATTTAGCCACTTGTAATTGTAACTAGTGGCTGCATTTAGCCACTTGTAATGGTGGCTAGTGGTTGTATTTAGCCACTTGTAATTGTAACTAGTGGCTGCATTTAGCCACTTGTAACTGCGACTAGTACGTGCGTTTATGCATTTGTAACTATGACTAGTGGCTGCGTTCAGCCATATGTAGTTGTGTCTAGTGGTTTTAAGGTTGACAAGTGGCTGAGTTTAACAATTTGTAACTTTGACTAGTGGCTGAATTACTCCACTTGTAATGGTGGCTAGTGGTTGAATTTAGCGACTTGTAACGTCGACTAGTAAGTGCGTGTAGGCGTTTGTAACCATGACTAGTGGCTGAGTTTAGCCACCAGTAGCTATGACTATTGGCTGTGTTTCATCACTTCTAAAGGATAACAAGTGGCTGAGTTTAACAATTTGTAACTATGACTAGTGGCTGCATTTAGCCACTTGTAACCGCGACTAGTACGTGCGTTTATGCATTTGTAACTATGACTAGTGGCTGCGTTCAGCCATTTGTAGCTGTGTTTAGTGGTTTTAAGGTTGACAAGTGGCTGAGTTTAACAATTTGTAACTTTGACTAGTGGCTGAATTACTCCACTTGTAATGGAGGCTAGTGGTTGAATTTAGCGACTTGTAACGTCGACTAGTAAGTGCGTGTAGGCGTTTGTAACCATGACTAGTGGCTGAGTTTAGCCACCTGTAGCTATGACTATTGGCTGTGTTTCATCACTTCTAAAGGATAACAAGTGGCTGAGTTTAACAATTTGTAATTATGACTAGTGGCTGCGTTTAGCCACTTGTATCTGCGACTAGTGGCTGCGTTTAACCTCTTGTAAGGATGACATGTGGCTTATTTTAGCAATTTGTAACTATGATTACTGGCTGTGGTTAGCCACTTGTAACTACGGCTAATGGCTGAATTTCGCCACTTGTAATGGTGGCTAGTGACTATGACTAGTGGTTGCATTTAGCCACTTGTAACAGCGGCTAATAACAGCGTTTAGGCGTTTGTAACTATGACTAGTAGCTCGACTTTTAGCCACTGTTGTGACTAGTGGCTGTGCTTAACCTATTGTAAGGATAACAAGTGGCTGAGTTTAACAATTTGTAACTATGACTAGTGGCTCCGTTTGGCCACTTGTAACTGTGACTAATTGCTGTGTTTAGCCATTTGCAACTATGACTAGTGGCTGTTTAATCACTTATAACGATGACTAGTGGCTGAGTTTATCAATTTATAACTGTGACTAGTGGTTGGGTTTAACCACTTGTAACTGACACTGGTGCCTCAGCCAACTTACCAGACGCAGAGTAACTTGGCTGAGGCACTGGTGGCAGACACTAGTCGTACCTACTATGTTGCAGCACTTAAATTTATTTTTGGCTTTAAATTAACTACATTTCTTAAAACATCCGATGTTATATACCTTTAAAGAAGCGATGAACAAAAGTTTAGCTATCCCTGTTAGGTTGGTTGTGATCCTGCCACATTATACATACGGAGTTGCAAGTTTATTATTCCAAGCTGAAGTGAAAAGTGGTTCGGTTCAGTTTGTGCAGCGTGTACATTTTGATAAGCGGTCGGTTAAAATGTGTGCATTCACTTTGGCGCGATGCGGGGGTGCGAGAACTGGCTGTTTAACAGCGCCGAATATTAAACAGAATAATGCTGTTGTTCGCGATTAAACTTTGACTTGGGGCCCGTTCGTTATGTTATTAAACAAATGAACGAATTCCCGGATTCTGGGCACGTATCGTTCGTTCGAATTTACAACACGAAGCGCGTCGCCAACGGCAAATGGTTTAGATAGAACGCCGTGCGCCGTCGTAATCAACAGAAGGCTCGAAAGATCCGTATGTCTGTATTGTGATGTACGAAGCAAACCGAGTACCTATTTCAGTACAGATCCGCAAAAAAAAAATCATAAGCAAAGAAAAAAAAATGAAGTAGGTATATTAAATTTATGAGGGAAAATTATCGTTCCATTTTATAAGAACAGAAAAATTAAATCCCCAAAGGGGTGAAAAAGGGGTTAAAAGTTTGATGTATCGATCAATGCACAGCAGAAACATATTTGTAAGTTTTCTTATATAAGAGTTGTAGAGACATTAGGCAAAGTTTGACGCAGGATCGAGTCGCTTTTTACCAAAAAAAAAAAAAAAATTATTTTTTCAAATGTCTTCTCATTCCCCACATAAGTGTATCATCATCACAATTCACTTAAACGACAGATCTCATGATTCACGTGTGAATATAAATGGCATATTATATATGGTAAAATGTGAACAGCAATTTTTCTTTTCGTTTGATTTCCTTAAAAGGATAGAAGGATTGGTCGTAGAGGGAATAACATACGGATATTCAATTTTTCTTTAGCTGTTTACCATTCAAACCCCCACTGATCTTAATGCTCATATTATACTCTGAAGGTCTAAAGACTTATCCTGTGCTTCGATTCCTTCGATATTTACAATGTAAATCCAGTAAGGTAGCATCATCGGATATGGTCAAATTGTTTTCACGATTTCGTATGAAAATTTAGGAAATCGTTCCATTTTATTGCTACGAAAACTTTGACGTATAGTAAATAATAATAAAAAGAAGAAGAAGAAAAGCAAGTTTTGTTAATAAAAATCAGTCCAACACAAATTTTGTATACCTTATTTTAAACAAAAACAGAATGTGAGTCAAACGAAAAGTTACGTTAAGACTAGAATAAAATAACATCAAAGACAAACCAGAATAGGTACCTAATTTCAAAGTAAGTACAAACATTATTTTAGAAAATATTATTTAAAGAATTTTAATTTAATTTCTAATTTCTTCTATTTTACTTTTTTCTTTCTGACCCACATATAAACCAAACAAGTTCATATCATAATAATGTGAACCAAAACATTTAACACTTTTTTGACTTTTTCAAAACTTTTGATCACTACTATTACCCAACTATTGGTTCAGACAGGCCTGGAACAAAGTTTTTTGTTGTGTTATAATTTTTACGAACTAAAAATTCAGAAAAAAAAATTTAAAAAATTCTGTAAATTACATTTTTAAATACATACTTTAAAAAAATTGATCATTGGACAACTTTTAAAAAAACAGAACGTCTATTTGTCTAATGTCTAATAGTAATTTCATTAGCCTTGTATTAGAATTACAATATATTTGTTTAGACATAAAAAAACATAATAGAATTTCTATTTAGCAATAACAAGGAGAAAAATGGCAAAGTGTTTAATTAAAATTATTTATCCCAAGATAGATAGATAGACTAGATTTGGTCAACAATAAAGTTACAAAACGTTGTTTTATCGGGAACATTCGAAACTTTTTTTTAGTATAGTTTTTTTTTTACATTAGTTATGATCATAGAATTAAAAACTAAAACCCATTAGGCTACTAAAATTATTATTTTTTTTTTGTTTGATTATAAAAAAGTATATTAATTTTAATTCGTCACGTAACTACAAAAAATGGCAGAAGAAATAGTTTAAACCTTGCAATATATTTTTCTTTTTATTAACTAGGTACTAAGATTGAATTTTCGAAATGTTTTAAAAATAATGCACGTTTCATAAAAAGTCAAAAATTAAATTAATGTTTTTGATGTGTATCTAACATCGTAACACTTGATTTAATTTATTAATTTTACGAGACTACGATTCTTTTGTCTCATTTTTTAATATAATTTTTTATTTCCATACCAAAATTTGGTAGATATTTTAAAATTGAAACCGCTGATGGTGGAATTCTCTCACAATGTAAAAACAAAATATTTAAGCTACTTTTGTTACGAAAGTGGGCTTCTTCAGCATATTTCAAGTTTTATTTATTTTTTTGTTTTTTATTTTTGGAGACAAAGTGGGCACCTTAGAGAGAGCTCTCTCGTTACCATCACACATCCAAGCATGCACACCTAGTGCTTACATACTACATATATGTATCTATGCATGCTGGAGTAGGCAAAGTATGCTACTGGGTCACATCTTTCATCAGTCATAAAACAAAAGGCACTGTGGAGCTGTCATATCGACCAAGGTGACGAAACAAATGAAAAAGAAAATGCAGAAAATTCTGTCGTGACACACATCTCTCTCTACACGATATTGGTTTTCTTTATTTTTTTTCTTGTCATAACGGCATTGTGGCATTTTAATTTTTGATTAAAAGCAACCACGATATTATAATTAATTTTAAGGAAATTTTGTTTCACAAAGTACTTCCTTCGTTTTCCTTTCATAAAGTAATTATGAATTTTAATGAAAGTTACGTACAATTTATTAGGTATTAGGTAGAAGCTGAGGGGTAGGAAAAGTATTTCCAGTCAATCAAAAAAAATTCTTTTTAGAATCTTAGTTTAGTTATAGTGGAAAAACGATTTCCCAATGATATTTTTAGAAACTGATACGAAATGAAAAAAAGGAAAAAACAAAAATGAGAAATAGATCACGGAGGGTTGAAAATTGATTTTAAAAGATTTTGGATCGGATGAGTTTATACAATAAAGGAAAATGAAACTTTATACAAGAAATACTAAACAGTTGAATCCATTATGATGAAATTTGGAAAACAGAATAACGCCACCTTTCTATTCAAAAAATCTACCTCTAAAGAGATGAAATAGGGGATGAAAATTTGTATAGGAAACTGACGAAACCACGACACTGACTGTTACAAAACTTGTTTAAAAATTCCCTTTCAATCTCCATCTAAATTCTTCAAAATCACTAAAACCAATAAAAAATTTCATAAAGTTATTGCAAACAGCATTTTTTTTTAATTAACTCGTCATTTTCATTAATTATTCGCCATTATTAATGACCAAGTCATCATTATGAAGATTAGGTACATCCCTCTCATTATGTACGAAAAGTAAGCAAAAAGTTTAAAACAAATGTTTCGGTTAAAAAATTTTACTTTAAACATTTTTAACGACAGCTGACTACTCCCAAGTTATAGACAACCAGTTTAACTAACACAAGCAACAGCTGCTGCATATTTGCACGGAATTGCTACTAATAGATTTAGAAGTACTTTTTCAATATTTATCAAAGATACAATTCTCATAATGATTTGTTTAGTAATTTTTTTTTTTGACAGTAGGAACCACTTTTATGTTTTGAAATTTCATTTACTTTCGCTTAAGATAATCCAAAACTTTCCTGGTCATCGTCACTCACATTATGTCTTCATCTAATTACCTCTTTCAACAAAAACGAATTTAATTGAGAGACGAGTGATAGAAGCAATATTTACTAAACACTCCAAAAAACAAATACGGTATTAAAAACGTCGTTAAGTACGTAAAAAAGTTTTCCTTTAACTAGTTTTATTTACGTCGAGTTGGAGTAAATTTAACAGATGAGAGAGAAACATAAATAAACAAACAAACAAACAGAAAGAGTAAACAACAAGTGCAACCAAAGTGTTGTGAACATCACCTGGAGACCTGGACACCATTTTTATGGAGAAAGATTATAATTATCTTCAAAGTGAAGGTACAAGAACACGTATGTAGGGATGTGTACGTATGTACTTACTGCTAAATATATTACAACTTTCTCTAAACTATGTTCACGTACAAGTGCCTAACATGTACATTGGTACACACACAAACCTACACGCAATTTGTCGGATTTACGGGATGAAACTTAAGTTACAACACTCCACTACTTGTAACATACATAAATAGTAAGGACATTTCGAATTCAGGTTACACATGCCTACAGTCTGCCCTAAAATTCATGTAATAGATTTAAAAGACGAAGAACAAGATCGCAGTGATGACGCATGATGTAGGCAAACAGTAAAATCAGGCAAATTGACGTTTGCCTAAACAAAGTACCATTTGCCTTAACATATGGTGATTTGCCTAGCTGCATGACCATTTGTCTAGGCAAATGATTATTATTTGCCTTAGTCGTATGATAACGTACCATTCACAATAGCACAATATGTCAAATTTGACACAACTTTGACAACTGTCAAGAGATTTAATATTTGCCTAGCTATGCCTTAATTGTGTTTAATTAACTTCAAAGCAAATGCTATTTGATCAGGCAAATAACAAAGTGATTTTGCTGTTTTCCTCAACGTTTTTCATTTACCAAATGCCAGCAATTAATTTAAGGCAAATATTACTTGACTTGGCAAGTAGCAGTCGTTGTATGTACAGCGCATTTATTAGTTTTTCATATTTGCCTTGGCTTGTGACATATTTTGCATGAACCTGATCAGATTAGATCAGGTCAGGTCAGGTTAGGTTAGGTTAGGTTAGGTTAGGTTAGGATAAGTTAGGTTAGGTTAGGTTAGGTTAGGTTAAACCATACGTCTGCTGGTAAGAATTTAGCTGTATGTCTGGCATGTTATTTTTGTCGTGAAGTGTAGATTATGGTAAGTAGTAATAGAAAAATTATTAAACTCACCAAATCACCAGATCATTTTCTTCGATTATGATAAAAAGAGATTCTTACCTGTAAAGAAATAAAAATTATTTAATCGTAAGTCATAATACAAATTACGTTAAAAAAAAGTAAAAGTTAATTCATATTATTAAATTGTTCGATTATTTCATATAAATAATAATACTTATTGTTGAATTCGTTTTCAGGCTAATAATGCACAATAGCTTTTCGATTTTCTTGAAACTTTCTGAGCTTCTGGATTTTCAAAAATATCTTGTATGTGTATGTGTAAAACGCGATAATGACGTCATTAGTAGTTGTGTTGTTAATTTATTTTAATATTGGGTGCATGTTGTATTTGTTATTTTTAGATTAGATAACGAACTATGCATAGGTTATGCGGTAGTAGGTGTGGGTTCGTGTAAATGCACACGTCCACGCCTACACACCATATAACCTACGTAGTACGGTAGTTAGTATAAATATAAACAATTCCTCGTCAACCGTTCGTTAATCTCATATTAACATAAACAAACAGTATCTATGGTCGCAAGATTAATTAAACACAACAATACAAGTACTAATGATGTCATAATCGCGTTGTTACACATACACATTGAAGACAAATGCAAGACATTTTTGAAAATTTAGAAGCTCAAAAAAACTATGAACGTCTTATTTCTGCGCCCAACGTAAATACGTATTCTTGATCAGCATGACAAACTCTACAGCGCACTTTTTCTTTAAAAAAAAAAAGGGTTAAGCTATTGTGCATAATTACCTTCTGTTTTTTTTAAATCTATATTTAATGACGTTCACTTACGATTAATACGACTCGATTATAGAGTATATTAAAGTCGGTTTGAAACATCCGTCGTAAAACGAATGAAAAGTTTTCTTTTCTACTTTGCATTTATAATGAATGGAAAGGAAAAGAGGGCGATAATTTCAATGAAATAAAAGTGAATTTTTTCCAGTTTATGGTCTAGAAAATTTGAGGTTGATAAAGTGTCCGCTCCAAAAAAGACGGTTATTAAGCAGTGAAAGTAAACAAACTAATTACAAGTTAACCAATTGGCAAAACACACGGATGTAACTGCAACTACACATATTACATGCACGGCTCGATTCTCGATTTTACTTACCGCTTTTCGCATACGCAACCAACCGATTTTAATTGAATATAAATATGTATTACAATAATTGCATAAGCCACTTGAACAATTACAAACGAAATTAGATTAATCTAACCACCCGCTGTTTTAGTTGCCAAATTATATGAAAGCAACAAACGTACCTAACTCTTGCTCTTCTTTTTCGAAGAATTGCATGTTTTATGAGTATTAAGAGCTGCAATTAAAATTGTATTACGATACGATGTATACGTTCGTGTACACGTGTGAATGCGCCTGCCCTAGTCTAGTGCTGGAGCGGTATCAGTCTCGCGGCCCAGTGGTAACCCGAATCCACATTTTTATCTCCCATTAAAAATCGCATAACGCGCCTAAAGTGGTGTCTATTGTTGTAGATTAGATACGGAATAATTTATAGTCTTTATCTATAGGTGATACATGATACTGCTTGTTTGTTTAAACTTTGAAAGCGGTTATTCTTAGTGTGTTACGAATACAAATGTTGGAAAAGGGTGAGGAGTGTGTAAGTGTAAACACACCCATCCTGAACCGTAACCTATTTAAGTACACATGGAAGTATTACGACAGTTTTTTGTATTTTTTGAAGCTCAAAACTAGGATGAAGATGTCATAAAATACAAAAAACTGTCGTCGTAATACTTCCGTGTGTACTGCAATAGGTTACGGTTCAGGATGGGTGTCTTTACATTTACATATCCCTGATCCTTTCCCAACATTTGTATTCGTAATACACTAAGAATGGGGGATAACATAGAAGTTAATTAATGGATTTTTAAAATAGGTTACCAAGGAAAACATATAGGTAAATTATTAATATGTAATTTGTAAGTTTAATAAATTTATAATAATTTCAAAGCAAAAACCAGCTGTTTACGTCATGTGCAGTGGTTACCCTTACCATGATCTGTTCGACCGTCACCTTGTTCTCGCGTAAACTAAACCGATTGCCATCTAAAACTTACTAATTATCGAGTTTAATTACTGCTTACACGAGTTGACGTCAACGGCGGAATTCGAGTGCTTCAAGTGTGTTTGATGGTTGAACAGTTATTGTAATAGTGAGGGCATGATTAACAGGTGCATGCCAATTACAGCCGGTTTAACTTCTATTAAACAGTCGACCGGTACCGATACAACTAACAGCCTTTACATGGCAAACGAAATATGCAAATGACATTTAGGTACCTACGTAATGCGATTGAGAAAAGAATACCTACCTACTACCCCATTGCTGCTAAATTCATGGTCTAACTTTAAATGAATTTCAGAGCGGCCAGGTGGCCGCGAGGCAATGATGATTAACCGAGCGACTTGATCAGCGGATTACCGCCAAGTCGTTGTCGGTTCGAACCCGAGTATGGGTAACAAGCTTTTCACGATGAAAACCTAACTTAGGTGTCATAAAGATCAGATTTAAATAGTCGTTGACTGAAAAAATCTAATATATAAGAATGAAAAAAAAAAAAAAAAATGAATTTCTGACAAACGGATTGGAATTGCACAAAGTTGGGCACATTTAGCCAACGAATTTAGTGAAGTTACATTACAAACTTTTGGAGGGCACAAAATATACAATGTTTCATAAACAAAATTTCTATCGAAGCTTTACTGAATACAGTAGATACGTTTCATCAGTATTAACAAAAAAATAAGGGTGAAGAAGGTACACGAAAAGAAGTAAAACGCTGCTTATGACAGCACGCAATCATGCACATGAACAGTAACATAATAACCTTACTGAAAGCCCCAGTGTTCCGCCTATGACGAACCAATATTACAGCGCAATTATGTCCTTTACCGTCGAGAATAGGAAGGCCAAACCGCTTCGACATAAAGGCCTGATACGTCACTATAGGTGGTCGACTGTACGAAACTGTTTTAATCTTATAGGCAAGGGATTTATAACGCAAAAGTTTTTTGTACTTATTTAATACTAAAATAAAAAACACATATTGTAACTAATTTAACTACATTTTTATTTTTCTGGAACAGTCTACATAAATCCCAAAAAAACGAGAATGTACCAAATTATACTTTAGTGACTCAAAGTATTCTCTAATATTTATCAATATTCTGGATCACTCCAGACTATTTTTGAAAAATATCGAAGAATCTAGAACATACTAAATTAATCTTAAAAAATCCAAAACGTTCCTAGCCATCCCGTACTGATTCAAAACATCCTTCAACATTTTTTAATGTTCTGATGATCATAATGATTCTGGATCATTCTCAAATACTCTTATATAATTCTAAAACTTTTGAAATGGTCTATAATGTTATAAAACACTTTCTATCTTCTTACAACAGTTTATATCATTCTTGAACACTGGAACATTTTCAAAAAATCTGGAACGTTTCAGGAAATTTCAAAGCATTTCTTGAATATTCTAAAACATTACTGTTTCCCTTTCACTCATTAAAAGTCTCTCAAAAAAATTCTGAATATTTGTGAACATTATAAATCTATCTCGCAAAATCGAAAACATTCTAGATCATTCCTAAAAAATCCAGTACGTTCCAGACCCTCCCGTAATGATTCAAAACATTCTTTAACATTTTTGCATATTCTGGTACATTCTAGATCATTCGTAAATGATCATGATGATTCTGGATCATTCTCAAATACCCTTATATCATTCTAGAACATGTCAAATGATTCTAGAGTGTTAAAAAACACTTTTTTAATTTCATTTTAGATCATTCATGAACACTCTGGAACATTTTCGAAAAATCTGGAACGTTTCAGCAAACTGCAAAAATTCTTGAATAATCTAATACATTAGTGTTAGGTACCCTTGACTCACTAAAAGTCTCTCAAAAAAATTCTGAATATTCTAAATCTATACCGAAAAATCGAAAACATTCTAGAACAATAATAAAAGATCATAAATATTCTGGAGCATTCTCAAACATTTTAGAACATTTTAAGTCTTTATAGAATGTTAAAAAACATTTTTTAACCACTTGTAAATCGTTTTAAATCATTCTCGCACCCTGGAACAATTCCAAAAAATGTGGAACATTCTAGATCATTTCCGAAAAATCGGGAACTTTCTAGATCATCTTGTAATGATTCAAGAAATTCTCTTACAATTTTAGCATATTCTGAAACATTGCAGATTACTCTTCAAAATTTTTTGAGAATCTAGAACATTCTTACATATTCTAGATCTATCTTGAAAAATCGGAAACAGTCTAGACTATTTTTAAACATTTGAAATTATTCTACAAAAGTATAAAACATTTTTTAAGTGTTCAAAATACATTCTCGGTTCGATAATTGAGGTATTTTTTGAGGATAATTTTAACAGCTCCCACATTTCACTTTTGCAATATTTGCCAATACTGATGTATTTAGTACATTGTATACTTCATACATATATTCCCGAACGTAAAATATTCTGCTAGATCTGACACAAATACAAAACAGATTTGATTTCGCGTTTCGACGGCGAAGTTGTTTCACTTCAAAGTTTTACTGTCTGGTAATTCAGGAGGAGCATTAAGTGCTTGAAGGAGCAAGACAAACAGTGAATACGGTCGTAAAAGAAAACTAAGGAGTTGAAGAGTCAAAACGCCAGATCGTCTTACGACACACGTACCGCGAACATGCAGACACACTATAACAAATACACTCACAGATAGACGGGGACGGTAGGTATAAAATGCAAATAAGCTAAAAACTTTTGCAGTCAATTTAAACGCTGCGGAAGTTTGAGTTGTAACAGGCACCGCCACTGACTGCACTCGTCCGTCGTTCTATTTATAAACTCGCGTGAATTTCGAGCACCATTTAAAATGGTAATGCATACGATCGCTACCTTGTTGTATGAAGACAGGAGACTAACAAAAATCTCAACAAAACAGTAAACGTGAAAGAAATGGCCCATTTCTCGCCTACCGAGCCCAAATAGATTGAAATTCATAACAGTGTCTCAATTCAAACAACATCGCACACTTTTAATGGCCGACACCAACGCACAGTCTGCCACCGTTTTATGGAGGCAGTACAAAATAATGTAACAATGTTCGACGTAGAGTCGGCTTACGAGTTACATGCGGTTTTATTTGAAAATTTTTGAGTAATCTAACTAAAAAAAATCTATTAATTATAAACTCAAGAGCTTTTAGGGGCGAAGATTTAAACAAACTTTCTTTAAATCCTTAAAAAAATTAGTTAAATTTTATTTATCTTATTAAACCACCTACTACATCAGTTAGTTGTTTTTATTTTTAATTCTGGATTTATGTTTACCGTTACTGTTTAATATTTAATATAATTTTCATATTTAATCAGACATTCTGACTGCAAATAATTTCTTTTTAACAAATAACTTCCTGTTCGAGATATAGCTACCAAGTCCACTTATAGAAATGTATATTTTAAATATATACGCACTTATTTATCGAAAAGTAATTAACTTGTTTTAAATTCAGCAGTTTCTAATTGGTCATGTAATACCAAAACCGTAACATGCCTCCGGAAGCAATGACCTAAGTGACGTTTTATAATCGGTTGCATAATTGCACATTACGAATAAATAAACAAAAACTACTATTAATATTAGTATTCTGTGTAATTACTCATCTCTTATACCAGCTTTAAGACCATTTGCTACTTTTCAAAATTTTACTTAACAAAAAATTATTGTTTTGGAGTAAAATAAAAGTTCAAGTAAATGCAAGCTGCCTTTTACATTTCGCGAATACATTTTTGAATGAGACCTTCTTCAATATCAATCTGAATCTTTTATTTTCTTTCGTTCGTTTCAGTTAGATACAGTTCCGAGTAAGTAGCAGCCCAGACGCGATGTTCCTTCTCTTCCGGTTCGATTCATTGGGAAATATTTCAAACCAACTTTAATTATATACTTTGCTTTCTTGTAGGTACATCTCGAACTTTTTGAAACGGTCCATTTTATTTCTATTGGGTTCCGTTTCTTCCAGCATCGGCTATTTGAAAAATCCGGTCGGATCGAAAGCTAATTTATGTCATCGAAAGACAGCCAACGTTTTCTACTTTGTTTACCATCCTCTCGAAACCATCGCATCTATATTATCTATAGGTTCTGTAATATCCACAGAAATATTCTTCCAAATGAAACGATGATTTTGCTTACTGAAGAGTTTTATACTTTTTCAAGTATCTTCCTTCAATAGATAGTCGAACCCAATCGACGATAGTTACCTACTTGTTGAAGAACAGACGTCAATATAACAGGAACAGATCCAGAAGGGGGAGCGATGGTTAAACCAAATATGTAACCATAATTTTTTTTTTTTCAAGTAAATCTACGATGATTTTCAAGAAATTTATTTACATTTTCGTAAAACTCACAATCTCACAATCAGTTACAGTCTAGAAAATCCATCATCGTCGTTTGAAATCATGTTTACAAGTTTCCTTCGTTTTGCATACATTTAAGGTTATAATAGTAAAGTTAAGGCAATTTACGGAAAGACTTCTAGAGCGAAACGAGCGAAAATAAATTGTTCATTTCACGGTTGACTTTTTCAACTTTGGATAGAAAGGGAACGTGGAGAAAAACCGAAGAGAAGGGACGAATATAGGCTTGATTTGCGTCTAAATTCTGGCAACGTCACAAAGAAAACATCTGAAATGAGACACGGGTTCTGTCTTGTTACTTTTTATTATTCCGTTTTTTTTTTTTTGTGAAGCTAAAACAATGGCAAATCTATTGGTTGGAGTCAGGAGAAAGTTGAATGGTGCATTTCGCCAACTTGCTCCGAAACATTGTATTGCACAACTTTTAGTTAGGCAGCAGCAATCGGGGAAATACAGAAGTTGAACTAATCGACATCCCTCAACAGAATGTTGGACTTTTTTCAGTTTCACATTTTTTTTTTCTATACCTACTACTTTCTCCAAAGTTCATGTACCATCCAATGTAATGTAAATCGCCATGAGAACTTTCAAGGGGTTTCCAAGAATATGGAAGAAAAGTAAAAGAGAAGAAAAAGGAAGAGAAAAGAGAAGAGGGGAGACAGATTTGTCTAGTGCTGGAGAGGTATCGGTCTGATAACGCGAATCTACATTTTTATCATCTAGTAAAAATCGCATAACACACCTAAAGAATTTTTCACTTAAAAATTGATGAATTTGTGTACCAATACTCGTTGGGTGTATGTTTTAAGATGTTTATTCTTCTTGTAAAAGTTGAGGCGCTCGGAACGTTGTAACTAGTTCGAAATTTCGTACCAACAATAAATAAATCGGTGGACTACATTCAATAAAACCATCTGCAGTCCGTTAACTCTTTTACGACAAGTTGCAGAGAATGACAAACTTTACACGTACACATAGCTGTTATGCAAATTTTTCAAACCGCAAATGGAAAAATTCTTTCACAAGTACAGTCGGACAAAACAAAAAAAGAAATGCAAAAAGCTTCTATTCTAATTTAAAGACCCACGAATTACTAAAAATTTAGACAAGAGACAGGTATTTGAACACCAGGATTAGACGGTGACTCTTTAAATTGGAATTAAGGGTTCATTGGGGGTTAGGTCAGTTGTGGTGATTGTAGAACGATGAGACAGTGGTTTTGATTGTCAAGATAAAGTTACAGTTAGTTAGACTAAGATTAATCTATTCAATACTATCTTCTTGGGGGGGGGTGGAGAAAGTAGGCATTTTCATACTGGTTTTGAGCTTCAAAAAATACAAAAAACAATCATAATACTTCCGTGTGTATTGCAATAGGTTACGGTTCAGGATGGGATGACATCAGGTAGTGGTTTCTACAAATCTAAGTATTGGTCTGAAAAGCTGTTAAAATGAGAACTAAAAGGTCATTGGGCGTAGGTCTTTAAAGACAAAACTTTAAGGTCAATGATCATTACATCATCATCATCATCAAAAATGTTAAATAAGTACGTGACTCAAAAGACATCGATTCGAATGTGTTTCTTTAACCTTCCGGTCGATGGTACCTACATCTACTGAAGATGCTGAGCAATAAACCAATTTACCAGTTTTTTTCCAACCGCTATTTTTTATCGAAAGTTAAGCGCCGCGCTCTCCAAGGAAGGTGCGATGGATGATGATGATGATGATGATGATGTTATCGCCCTTTCCACTGTCGTTCACCTACATACAACCACATATACCTACACATGTCCGTTCATCCGAACGCGTAAAAATTAACGTTTCTTTATTTGCATTCGAACACGAAGATGTAAGAACCAGGCTATGGTGGCAAGCAGTCAAGTCCGGAACCTGGAGAGCTTCGCAACGAAGAGAAAGTGGGGTAACGTGTTCGTATACACACACAACTACAGCTGCTTGCTGGACACAAGATGTGATGTGTTCGTATATTGTACAGCATACACCTCTAACAAGATGACCGGGATACTTATGTATGTATGTATGGTCTGTCGTAATAAATTTTGTTTTAATTTGATGCATGAAATCCTAATGACCCATCACACCGTACCGGTATCTGTTTTCGTTTTTGTAAGTACATACATGATTAATACACGAATGAAAGTAATCGCCATGAACCCGAAGAAGCTATGACCAAAGAAGAAAGTTTGTTCTGGTTTAAGATACAAAAATAAGGATTAATTAGATCCTGTGTATAGAAATAATAATGGACGGTCATGACACTGATATATGTATACAAACGCAAGTCCTAGTGGTCATTTTTTGACATGAATGTCCTTCGGAATAGGTACCTATTTTGGGCTTTATCTCATATACATATTCTGTAAAAATGTCTGAAAAGTAAAACGAAACCTCTTGAACGGGGTCATTTCGATTTTGAATTTCTATCGCTAATTTTTCAAATAAAAGCGCAAGATGTTTTCTTTTTTGCCCTCATATTTATCCACATCCAACTACCTACTTACCTACTACCATCCACTCGGGAAGTTGTGACGATAATTCGCCCTGAGCTTTCTCTCGTTAAAAAGGAGTTTGGTCGCTGAGGATAGAAAGGGGTGGGTATGGGTGGCAAATTCCAATGCATTTTTTATTAAAAAAAAAGTCGAAAACGTTTTGGGCGGCGTTTTTTCTATCGAAGAGTAATAGAGAAGTATTTTCCAGATTAGGATTTGAAAGGATATTCAAAAATGTTTGACAATGTACTTATTAAATATTCCATATTGTTCGAGAATGACTTGAAACGTTTGAAAAAATGGCCCATAATATTGCAGACTTTTAGAAAATGATTTAGAATGTTCTAAAGTCTATGAGAATGATTTGGGATGTTCACGAATGATCTAAAACGTTTCTAGGTTTTTTGAGAATGACTAACGTTCGACAATGGTCTAAAAAGTCCCAGATTTATAAAGAAATTTGAAATATTCCAATTTTTTCGTGAATACCTTCATAAACGATTTCGAATACATAACGGGAATAATTTGGACTGTTCGAAAATGATCTGGCATGTTCCAGGATGATCTAGAATGTTCCAGATTCCTTGGCAGTGATTAAGAATAAACAGGAATTCTCGAGAATATTTCCAGATTTTTGTGAGAACGACTAAGAATGTTTGATAATGATCTTAAAAATCTTACATTTTTCAAAAACATTTGGAATATTTCAATTTTTTCTAGAACACCTTCAAAAATGTTTTAGAACGTTTTAAAACATTCCAGACTTAACGAAAATATTACAGAATGTTCTATACTTTTTGAGACTGACTTGAAATATTTAAGAGAATGGTCCAAAATGTTGCAGCATATTTTAGACTTTTCGAAAATAATCTGGCATGTTCCAGGATGATCTAAAATGTTCCAGATTCCTTGGCAATGATTTGGAATAAACAGGAATTCTCGAGAATATTTCCAGATTTTTGTGAGAACGACTAAGAATGTTCGAGAATGATCTTAAAAGTTCCAGATTTTTCAAAAATGATTTAGATCGTTTTAAAGCGTTAATGTGGAATATTTGAAAATGATCTGAAATGTTTCAGAATGTTCCATATTTTTCGAGACTGACTTGAAATGTTTGGAAGAAAGGTTCAAAACGTCGCAGAATGTTTCAGATTTTTCTAAAATGATTTGGAATGTTGAGGAATGGTGTAGAACGCTCCAGAGTTTTCTACAATGACTTGGAATGTTCGAGAGAATAGCCCAAAATAATACATCATTTTTTAGACATTTCAAAAATGATTTCGAGATTGATCTAGAATGTTCTAACATTCAAGGATGATTTAAAATGTTTGAGAATAATATCTGCGAAAATCTAGCATACAAAGATACTATTCTATATTAATCCTCTGATATATTCCTGCAAGGACAACGTCTGCTTTAGCAGCTATTTCAGTATCAAAGATACCATTAAATTAATAATTATTTCCAACTACTGGCTTTAGTAACAAAAATAAACGATAATAATTTGCCCTCAAAGACTTACAAGTAAGATTTGAGGTTCCCCAATCTTAATGATTTTAACCATCAATTTCGTAGATTTGGCATATACATACTACGTACGTACTAGAATTGGCAACAGAATAAAAAAAATCACGCTGAAAAGCGTTTGCTAAGTAATCTTAAAATAACGTTGAACATCAGTAAACTTGCATTTTTCCTGAAAATAAACATTAGCATGCATCGCAATACGTATGCAGATCTTTTTGCGTATATGTGCGATATTTGCACATCATCTATGTAATTTGTTATTTCTAAGTGTAAACAAGTTTTTTTATTCTTGCTAGCAGATCTGTTTCATTTTCAATGTCAAACTCATTAGTCACATCATAATTAATTGTAAGTAGAAAAAAAAAAAACGTTAATCACAAGGATCTGTATACTTACTTATGCTTCTCATGGGAACAATTTCCTCATACGTATTAGAGTAAACAAAGTCTGATTTTTTTTTGCAATTTATTAATTTATGATGGTATCTACCTACCCGACCCTATTTTTTCGCTGTTTATAAAATTGGTAATTATTTTGATTAAATCAGAAATCTAATATTATTAAGTATATAAAATTCTCGTGTCACAGTTTTAGTTATCATACTCCTCCGAAACGGCTTGACCGATTTTTATGAAATTTTATAGGTATGCATATTCAGTAGGTCTGAGAATCGGCTACTATCTATTTTTCATACCCCTAATTGATAAAGGTTATCCACCCCTAACATTTTTTTTTAAATTTTTTGGACAAAAATTGTTTTTTTAATTTTTTTATAATGTGGCATTAAAAAATACATACAACCCTAAATTTTCACCCTTCCATCACCAACCCCTATTTTTTAATAGTTGTTTTAGTAATTTAATCATTGAGGTGCGCACCAGCAAACCCTGCCCTTGGGAGGCAGGTACAATGTTGGAAGGGGCAGGCACTCTAGCTATTTCCTGCGCTCGATAACTGATCAATTAGGGATCCTTACTACTACCCGTGCGAAGCCGGGACGGGCCGCTAGTATTTTATAAAAAGTTCTATGACGTATCCCATCTTTAGTCGCCTTCTTTATGACCAGAGTCAGTCAGTCCGCCGACTTCTTTTTTATTTTGTTTAATTGTTAATTGTAACTCACATAATTCAGTTTTTATTTGTTTTAGTACCAACTTGTTACTTGTTAGCAATAAAACAATTTACGTTGATTAATTTTATTGCTTTGTTTTGTTGCCAAAATTCTCAAGTGAACAATTTCATACAATGTACGAACTTTTAAGTGTGTATGGTGTGTCTTTATAACATTGTTTATACGTATGCAGTTTCTAATACGCAACTGGTTAATTAATTACTATTTGTAAGCCAAGTAACTTGCCGTTGAAAGAGGTACAAGGACGTGAGAAGAAAACCGTTGCACATGCAAGACGAATTTTTTATTTTATAGTAGCCGATTAACAATAACGTTATTTTAAAAAAGGCCGAACAGGTGTGAACGTAAGCAGAACGTAAAAAAATTTGATTAACAGCGCAAAAGTTTTGCCTTTTTTTGTTTTTTTTTTTTTTCCTGAAAAATAACGGAACAAGATACTATAAGGAAATGGTTTTAGTTATAAGAACTTTTGGAACAAGATAAAACGGTAATTATGAACATTAGTTTAGTCCCTTCCGATTTTTTTGAATAAACCTATATACTTTCTCAAAAACAGCTGCTTACGTATTCGTCCGATTTCGGAGCAGCTCGTCTCGATCCGTGCGAGCTTCGTACAGTCTACACGCATACGTCTAGTCGCACGCGCACGCCGCACCGCTCTGCCGGTCGGAGTGGGGGGTGTTAGGTTTTTTTCGTTACGGAATTTCTTGATTCGGTCGCCGCGCTCAAAGCCCGCGATAAAACCTATGCAATAGCTTAAAAAGTATGTCGTAGAGTTCGTCATGCTGATCAAGAATGTATATATATATATGTTGGGCGCGGAAACCACCTCTTCATGGTGTTTTTGAGCTTCTTCATTTCGTGTATTTGTCTTCCACGTCTACTATAAAACGCGATTAGTTGTAGTGGTTTTGTTGATTTATTCGAATATAGAGATTGTATAGTGTTTGCTTTTTTTTAGATCAGATACGGAATTATTTATAGTCTTTTTCTATAGGTGATACATGATACTGCTTGTTTGTTTAAACTTTGAAAGCGATTATTCTTAGTGTGTTACGAACACAAATGTTGGAAAAGGGTGAGGAGTGTGTAAGTGTAAACACACCCATCCTGAACCGTAACCTATTGCAATATACACGGAAGTATTTCGACAGTTTTTTTGTATTTTATGACATCTTCATACTGATTTTGAGCTTCAAAATATAGGTTACGGTTCAGGATGGGCATACCTTTTTTTTTCAAGAAAATCGGAAGGGATTAAGCTATTCTGCACGTTGAGATACAATTAATTAACATAGTTTAATGGGGATTTTTTCATACTAAATTTATTTGTTACTAATATACGACAATCTTTTTATGGTAGATACGATTTATTTATTGCACAGTTTTATCAGTGTTCTTATTTATTCTTAATATTCCTCAACCATTGCAAATTGCATGCTGAAACTTTAACTACAAATTTTGTTCCAATATTTACCACCCCCTTACCCTTAAATTAATTAAGATATAAGTAATTGTTTAGCCAGTAAACGTTATATATGTCTTATTACACTTCGTTTTTTTTTTTTTTTTGCTTCTGCTTACGTACTAATTAACCAGTCTGTAATTTACGAAGTTACAGTAGTTGTAAAAAATAAATAATTTTGGAGCAAGTAATTTTCATGCACGTCCGCATTACTACGCGGGATTTCCCACGGTCGTTTGGTCCGTTCTAGTTACTATTAAAGTTTCATTGGCTATTATAGTACCCATCACGTCTGTACCTACATAAACTTATGGTAATTACGTCGTCCTTCACATATTTTTCATTTCCACAAAAGCTTTTTTTTGCTCGTCACGTTCATATACAAACGTTACACTAAAGGAGCATATGTTTGAGTTAATATTAATACGTACAATATTTATGGAGCTTTTTTATTATTACAAATTATTGACTGTATTTACTGTTACTTAACCTACGTAACAAATTTATCCGTTTGGTTTTCTTATGAGGACTATGTGAAAATTAACAATATATGTTTTTGGTTAACACTGAAAAAGAAATAGTTTAGTAGGTAAGAGTAACTGTATTTAGTTCTGTAAAGAAATTTGGAAATCATTAAAATCAAAAATAAGTTATATTCAAAAACAGTTGTAAATACGTAATCCTATTTGAAAATTTGAATCTTAATTTTTTTCAATACGTTGCTGTATATAAAGAACTAATCAGTTCGTTGTTGTAGTTGAACTATATGAAATTCGCCAGGGCCGACGTTTAACCCTGTATAATTTTAAAATAAACCCTGTATATATACACGCAAACCCATAAAATTAATTAACATTTAATCCTTTAGAAAACACTCGTTTCGTGAATTAAAAGCAAAAATCTAAGTTACGTTAAAGCGTTTCATCGAGAAATGATAGAAGGCCCGATAGCTTTGACGTAAAAAGTCTGATACGTCACTACAGGTGGTCAATTGCACGGAATCCTTATAGTCAAGTAGTCAAGGGATCATTCACATTATCATCATTATGTTTTCTTTTTTTGTAGAAAATTCAATACTACGAAAAACATCTCTATGTTTTGTTGCATCTGATGCAGTTTTTGCTACGTAATCGTCGAAAGAACAAAAAAAGCATTTAGCAAAGCTTTTAACGTTAAATAAATAATAGTAACAATTATGAGTATGTGAAAAAAGCGTACACCCAAAATTTTGTGAAATAGGCGTACAAGGGACAACTATGTATAATTGGCTTTGGTCAGGTAAAAGTTGAGAAATGTTAGAGGTGTGAAAAAAAACGTACACAGCTCATGTCTTTGTCGTACTATAACAGAAAAAAATTGTTCTATTTTATTTTAAATTTAAATCTGATATAATATTTAATATAGAACTTTTAACAGTAATTTAGACTATTTTAGAAACTTCATTAAAAGTGATTTTGTTCTTTCTCTTTCCTATTTCTCGCGAAATCATTTCGGTTGCAATAATAATAATAATTATTTAAATTAAAAAATATAATAAAAACGGATAATTTTTTATTCTTAAATATAATTTATGTAATAATAAATAAAAACAAAAAATTTAACTGAAACATTTTTTGCAAATACTAAAACACAGATAATGCCATTTCGGCAGTACCTACATCATATGGAACCGTTTAATTAGTAAAACAAAATTTAACCAGTAGACTTTGGTGATCGAACAATGGCGATGTAAAATGTCGAATTAGTGACCTGGAGAAAAAAACTGATGAACATTCACCAGCTCGGGACCAGCAAGCCCGTGCTGCCCTGCGAGTTCACAAAGGGACTGACTACAAAAATTGTTCTGGACGGATCGTTTAAAATACATTTGTTAAGGCCATTTGTTTAGTGCACTGACACGGATAATGTGCAATTCGTTTTTTCCTGAAATCAGCATTCACTGATAACAATTTGCTTGCACATTACACTACATTGTTTGTTACAAAAATTCGGATGATATGATGGACATAAAAATATTTACATTTAGTTAACAGTAATTTTGAAGCTTTTGGGATGTCACATAAAAAAATAAAAGTTTGTTTATGATGGTTATTGAAACCAAAATCACCAAAGATATAGGAACAATAAACCATTTAAAAAAAAAATTGTTTTTTTTTTTTATATTCACCATAAACCCTGCCATATATTGATCAAAATCAAATCCATTTCGAATAATAATAATTGTAAAATTAATCTAAATTTTTAATTTTTTAGGGAACCACAAATTTAATGTACGAAATCTTTAATTTTAAATTTTTATTTGGAAATGGTTAAGTATTTTACCCAAAGAAAGTCTTAGGAGACTTTAGACATAACTTTTAATTCTCAACAACTTTCTTTAATAAAAATTTTCTAAATTTTCTGAAATAAGGGTACTTTATTCTAATACAATTTTTACATTTTAAGTCCTACCCTGTATGCTGTTTGACTTGCACCCATTCTAAGAGCACCTAATACTTATAATTACCGAACATGCACCAACTTTCGGAAATATCTGTATTTTTGTTGTGCAATTAATTAAAATAATTCCCACACGTTGCACATTCAAATGACCGCACTGTATATATCTTGCTATGAGTCATTCTTATGCCTTTTTGTAAAAAGCCATTATTTTTTATTCTGTGACGTGTGTGACTAACACGGTTGAAAAGACGACTTTAGTTAATACCTCGTTTTGCAACAAAATTTGAAGCCTGTATCCCCTTAGACAGCTGTGGGTTGCAGGTAAAGAAAAAAAAAATTAAACTGGTAAAGTACAATACCAAGTAGGGGTTGAAGGGCCCACCGGCTTATGTTAGCTTGCTTCAGTTATTATATTCAGGGTAGGTAGTGACCATAGAAATTTATTGTGATGCTGCTTCATATACGTAGGTAGGTATACCTGTATTTCTGGCGTCGAACACCCCACTGAGAAGGGAAACAGCTCATGTGCTTTACCATTGTAAAAATGTAACACAGTCCAACAAAATCTCATACCAACTTTTTTGAAAACATAAGAAATAAGTTAGTGGAACGGAAATAATGACAATATTTGCAGAATGTTCAAAAAAATTACAAAATTTTGAAATCAACAATATGTTCATAAAATAAACAATAATTTTTTAAATCTATTTTTGTAAGTGTATAAATAAAAATTAAATAATGTACGTTTGTAAACGCATCAATCAAGAAGAAATGGACCAATTTGGCTAATTTATTTTTAAAAATGTTCGTAACAGTCCCCAATACGGTTTCAAGGAATAGCAAAATCACAAAAATTACCGAAAAAAAATTATTTTCATAAAAAATTGATATTTTGTTAAATCAAATGAAAAAAAAATTAACAATTACTAAAATTTACCTGTTCAAAAATTAATTCCGTGGACATTTTACCAAATAGGTATTTACTAGCTGATTGTTTTTTAATAAAATGGGTCACAAAAAAATATTAATTTAGTTTACAAAAATTTAATTCCACGAAGCTCAACTCTACACCTTACAGTGCAATTGAAACTACTTTGCCACTCGCTGTTATTTATAATAGACGTATAACCAACTGAGACAGACTATAAAAATTTGTCCAACTGAGCCAACACAGGTACCTACATTAGCTGAGGCGATTTCTACCTGACTCACGTGCACCTATGCACACGTTACAACCAACGTAATGAGGCATATGGTCGTTTTATATCAGTCAATGTATCGTTGGTATTTTATGGTCACCTAATCAACCTTCCTCTTTGGGAAATGGTTAATCAGCACCTCAGCCTCAGTTGGTGGTACCCTTTGATGAGGACGGGCTCAGTTGTTATATTCCTTATAATATTAAGTAATACATACTAATAATTGTAAGTCATTATGCAAGAACTGTATTTACTTATTTTAGTACACAAAATGACTGAAAAGTTATAACGTCCAACCAACAAGAAGAAGACCATGAAGAAGAAGTATAGAAGAAGTGATAAGATGCTTTTCTGTGTTGAGAACCAAAACCAGTTTCTCTAGATTAGCTTCGTCTTTGTCGGCGTCAAAAAGAATATGAGAGGAGAGGCTGCTGTTCTTTTACTGTAGTTATTACTATTGTTGTTGTTTAGGTAGAAGATGGTTTTAGCAATGACAGATTAGCGTTCGACATAATAGTGAATCTCGCCAATGGACCGTATAATTTTTAATTACGCCATAGGCATCATCTCATTATATCAACTATTCAATGCCTTCGCTTTTATTATATGTATATGTACCTACTAGTTAATAGTAATAGGCCTCTTATTCCGAATAATTATTTTTTTTTCCATCAAACACTGGATAATTGGATAATTCTTCATTCAAAAGTTATAGTAGGTAGGTATTATGGAACATTGTTGAAGTAGGTACTGGAGTTAGTTAATCGTCCTTTGGTAATGAAATGACGCTTTATTTATGAGTTTATTTTTTTTTATGACTTGATACCCCAAATAAAGGTAGTTATATTATAGTAATTCAGAAACAGAGGCGTGCACAAGGGGACAAAAATTTTGGTGTCACGCTGGGAGGGTTAATTACGTCTTAATAGGCGTTGCTATTTAAGGTCTACTCGTGAAATAAATTCTGATTGTATTCTAGAAATTTAATGACGATTTACTTCTGAATATTGAACTTTCGGTAGTATTATTTATTTATTTACATTTTCCCACTGCTTTACAACTTATTTAACAATCTTACTTTCTACTATGCCTATGTCTTAAAATCTACCTTCATTTTCCCTTAATTTCTCCTCGACTACTCTCACATACTCGCATATTTCTTTGCACAAATCACGTATCTAAACTTCTTTTTTAAAAAGAGTTTAGCTCTTACCGGGATTTGAACTCACAACCTAGTGGTCGCCAGTCAGTAGCGCTAACCGACCAGCCACTGTGCCTCCCTAACTTTCGGTAGTAATTTAGACTATTTTTAACAACTCAATTAAAGATGATTTTATTTCGTATTCTTGATAAAAGTAGACTATTCTCCTATTTTCGCAAAATCATTTCCGTTGTAATAATATTCATAATTATTACATAAAGTAAATTTAAGAATAAAAAATTATACGATTTTATTATATTTTTTAATTTAAATAATTATAATTATTATTGCAACCAAAATGATTTCTCGAGAAATAGGAAAGAGAAAGGACAAAATCACTTTTAATTATGTTTCTAAAATAGTCTAAATTACTGTTAAAAGTTCTATATATTTAATATTATATTGTATTTAAATATAAAATAAAATAGAACAATTTCCTCTTCTTTTCTGTTATAGTTCGTCAAAGACATGAGCTGTGTACGCTTTTTTTCACACCTCCAACATTTTTCAACTTTTACCTGATAAAAGGCAATTATACATAATTATCCCTTGTACGTTTTCTTCAGATATTCAAAATTTTAATCCATACTAATAATTGTTTTTGTTATTCCTTTTCAACCCCATGCACGATTCTGGGGTGAGATGACCGAGACTATTATTTTTTAGAAATGTTGAAAAGAGTAGGTGAAAGTTCTAAGTATAATTTTCTGAATAAACTGATACAGCTGGGGCCCCCGTCTGTCTTTATTTCTTATATTAAAATAACTAACTATTCGAGATTTGCTCAACTGATTTTGAAACTTTCACTGTCATGCTCTGGATATACGGCGTAAATCCAGTAACAGTAATACTAGCGATCGTTTATAATCTTATTTAAAAGGAAAGTATCGTTATAAGCATAAAGATTGATTGACAATAATAAAACGTAGGTACGTAGCTGGTGATTTAGAACATGTTAACACACAACTGACATCTACTTTGTAATCAATTTACAATTAAAACGCGTTTACAATTTTTTCACACAGAACTTTTAATTACAACCTTCTTCATATGTATATTTTTTTAATAGTGCATGTATCCCCTGTGCTATATAAAAATCGACCACCTAAAGTAACGTATAAAGCTATTTACGTCAAAGCTGCCGGGCCTTGTTACTAGTATTTCTGCTACCATCAGTATTGAAGGCCAGAGCGTTAACGCGCAACGTCATATAAGGGAGTCCTCATAGGGAACTGTTTTAATCTTATAGTCGAGGTGTTTATCGTGCAAAAATTTTTTTAATCGCGGTTTCTTGTAGATGAAGATTAGAAGAGCATTTCTGCAAATTTTTAGCATTGGCAAATAATTGTTACTATTTTCCATTTAACGTCAAGTTTTGCAGAACGTGTCGTTTGATCTTTCTGCGCTTACGTAGCCAAAACCGTGATAGATATGAAAAAAGTACACAGACCTTTTTTGTAGATAATTAAATTTTGTACAAAAAAGTCCAGGACAGCAACTATCTACCTATTACAGATAGAAAAATACAGCGTTTCAAAGACGCGCTTCAACGTGTAAAGTACCGCCTAAGCGCACTTGTAGTGCTATTTTTTTCTTTAACCTGTAAAAGATAGAGAGGTGCTGTCCCGGACTTTTTTATAAAAAAATCAATTATCTACAAAAAGGTCTATACATTTTTTCGTATCTATCACGGTTTGGGCTACGTAAGCGTCGGAAGATCGAAATACACGTTTTGCAAAACTTAACGTTAAATAAAAAGTAGCAACAATTATTTGCCAGCTTAAGAATTTCAACAAATTCTCCTCTGAATTTCCTCAACAAGAATCCGCGATCAAAAAATTTTTGGACGATAAAATCTCTTGGCTATTAGATTAAAGCAGTTCCTTACAGGGACGCCCGTATATTACGTCACAATTCAGCACTTTGGCCTTCTTTAACGATGGTAGCGGAAGGGGAACGAAGAGGTTTATGGCTCATAAGATACTGTAACGACTTTTCTAGTAGAACTTATTTATTTAACGGATATTTATTTTACAACTATTTATTTAACACTTAAACACTAATAATAATTCAACGACTTATTTATATGACAAGGAAAATGCGTATTTATATCACTCGGTATATCGTAGTTCGGTATTTATATTACTCGTTCGGAAGCTAACTGTAAACTGACTCTTACTGGCCACGTCAACAGGTATTTATACTGATTAGGAACAATCCAGAAAGTTCCAGAATGACATACTAGACTTTACTGGAGTGCTTATTGTGTTCGTCTAATTTATGGCCTTGTTTATTGTCATCAAAGCGCCGACCGACGCCGGTATTCTTTGAGCTCCGCTTATCTGCTGTCGGATCTCGTTGCCGCTATCGCACACATATACGCTCGTTGCACTGCTCGCTCTCGCACACACATATACGCTCATTACAATACTCTTCCCCATATTCACACTTTTGCTCCTCTTTTTTGTCTTAAATTATATATCAAAACAAGTTTCTTTTTGTATCTATCATAAACTTACTGTAAGTAACATAAATATGCAGATCAGAATCTTTTAGAAGCGAATTTAAAAATAGACAGGATACCTAAGATAAACTGGAATATTAAAAGAAGAAGAGGAATTTAGAAAACAAATCACTGTTTATTGCCTAACTGCGTAATTGAGTGCTCGTTTCGGCACAAAGGAAGCGCTCGCATTATAATTTTTGCGCGAGTTAATGTGGTAACAAGATGGTTTGCGATTTTAACGATCTCCCGCATTTAAATGCACGTGTACCTACCACTGGCACGGCAGGAAACAATGAATCATGTAGACACGCAATAATCCGATGCAGAGAGGCAATTCTAAACAACGCGAATAATTTTATAATCTCTCAAAAACTATCCGAAAGCGTACTATAACATATTATATACTCCACATAGGTATAAACGCGTATAGTAGAAAGCATTTTAGTTAAACTGTTTTAGTCCTGTTAATTCATAAAAAAGCAGGCTTACAACAACGACATACAATTTTATACACCTACATGAAAAAAATTACTGTTAAGTACAGGAAGATCAAAAAAAGCTAATCTTGCCAATATTTACGCGAAAATGAGCCGATCATGGTGTTTTTGAGCTTCTTAATTTTCGAAAATATCTTGTATTTATCTACAATGTGTATGTGTACCAACGCGATAATGACATCATTAGTACTTGTATTGTTGTGTATAATTAATCTTGCGACCATAGATACTGTTTATGTTAAGATGAGATTAACGAACGATTGAGGAGGAATTGTTTATATTTATACCAGAGTACTACGTACGTAGGTTATATGGTGTGTAGGCGTGGACGTGTGCATTTACACGAACCCACACCTACTACCGCATAACCTATGTGTAGTTCGTTATCTAATCTAAAAATAACAAATACAACATGCACCTAATATTAAAATAAATCAACAACACAACTGCTAATGATGCCATTATCGCGTTGGTACACATACACATTGAAGACAAATACAAGAAATTATTGAAACATAAATTCTTAAATTTGAAACATTAAATAAAAAGTAACATAAATCGGTTTTTTTGTTTTAATTTAATCAAACAATTTCTCGCAACGTAACATTGAACTGCAAACTTCTCATAATCGAGTCAATATTGAGACGTCGACAAGGCACACAATTTTTTTTTTTTACAAATAATTGTCCTTTCAATAATTCACGGATCGATTGTTAACATTGACTCGAAATGTGATTCTGGATAGGCAAATACAATAGGGAAATCAAGAAGCAAAAAACAAGAAAATACATACCTACGCACATTAGTATATAATGTGAGTAAATATGTGAGGTATTTTCTATGTACCTACACTCCTGTCTCTCCAATTAGAAGATTGATTAAAAAAAGTTTTAAAGGCCAGTCAAATATTACCAAAAATTCTAGGAATATAAAAATACTAGGTACGTCATACACCTAATTACGACCTTAATGTAGAGAACTTCTTATCTAAAATGCCTTCATCTGTAGTTGATTAATTGAAGGACATGCATTATATGGGCAAGAATTACATAATAGCTCTAGATCTAGTATGAATTTGGGCCATAAATCTGATATTTAAAAGGATTACCTACGTCAGCGGAATCCGTACAAGGATAGAGAGCACCTGGCAAGGTCTGCACATGGACATAAGCTTGAGGACGTTGTGAACAATTAAGTTCTATCGTTAATACAAACGTCCGTCGTTGGGGTCGTAACACATAGGGTAACGATATATACAGGGTGTCCACTAAAGATGCGGCCAAAATTTAAGGGGTTATTCCTTTGACTATTTTAAGAATATTTTGTCCTTTGGTGATTTTTGAAAAACCGCTTTGTTTCGATGATACAGGGCGAAAACCATTTTCGACAATAACAACATTTTATTCTGAAAGATTACAAGTAATTGTTTTTAATCTACAAAAATTGTTGGAAATCATTACCGCCAGCTTGTATACAAAAATCCATTCTTCTCCTCATTGATTGCCGGACTCGTTCAAACACACCTGGGTCGTTTCGTATTGTGTTACACCCAGCAATTATCCGATTTCTCAAATCGTCGACATTTTCCACTGGAGTAGTGTAAACTAATGACTTTAGGTGTTCCCATAAGAAATAATCCAGAGGGTTTAAGTACGGGGAACGAGCAGGCCATAAGTGAGGTCCACCTCGACCAATCCAGCGATCTCCGTATGTTGTGACGACGAAAAAGTGACGAGCAACTATACTAAAATGAGCTGGTGCACCATCGTGCATAAACCACACTTTATTTCTTGTTGCCAATGGTAATGGTACATCTTCCAAAAACTCAGGGAGCGTGTGTTCCAAAAAGTTGCGATACACTTCTCCGGTAAAATGAATAATAAAAAACCTGCAGTTTTTGCATCGTACAATGTTTTTGAATTCGATAAAAATTATCAACGTTGATTTTCTCGAAAATGGTTTTCGCCCTGTATCATCGAAACAAAGCGGTTTTTCAAAAATCACCAAAGGTCAAAATATTCTTAAAATAATCCAAGGAATAACCCCTTAAATTTTGGCCGCATCTTTCGTGGACACCCTGTATATATATTTACTGTAATTTAATATTATTCAATTACTTGCGGGTGCAGATTCCGCATTGTGTTAATTCCATGCAACCTAAATTTTTCCTAACCTGTATTTCTTCCTTATTTCTATCTATGGTATTGTCATTAATTATTATCTATAACACGGTATTCCAAACGTCCTACGTTCAACATCCGTACCGAGCCGTGCTCCAAAATTCATTAAAATCGATGGCACGATTCCACTTTAAAAAATTACATAACAATTTTCGTTTGTATTTTTTTTATAAACGCCCTGTACAAATTATGAAGCTCCGTTTTGGCAGGACGCTACCCTTAAACCTCTACCATAACCTGTAAAAATTTCAGTACTATAAGTAACTTTTTGGGAAAGTTTTCGATTTTTTTAATTCTGCTGTTATAGTCGAATATATTATATTCTCGAATATAATTGATCTGTCGTTTATTTTATCATTTTAAAGCTGCTTGTAACAATACAACCCGATAAATAAATACCAAGAATTTTGTGACAACTAAAAGCCTCGGTGGTTTTGTGCTTTCAGACGCTTCTGGCTATAGACACACTCATCGCCAGGTAAAAATTTCTCGCTAGATTCTCAAGTTCGATAGTTGCATAGAATGAATTCTTCTATCTCTTGTCCGCCCATCTCGTGTCCATCGAGACGACAAGGACAACGGCCCGACGACGCGACGGACGAGCCGAACTAGCCCGCCCTTGTTATTTTTAGTTGTTATAATACCTCCCCGCTTGCACCCTCTTCCTTCTTCTTCCACCGAAACCATTCATTCAATCTTTCGATCCAAACAAATAATGGCAACGGCATTGCTTCACGTGAAATCCCAGATTGAATTCCGACGATAGAATGCGACCCCATTGTTGACGGCTGCCCATTTCCGAGCGAAGCACTCCTCAGTACGCCATCATTATTATTATTATTCTTATTATCGTAACGAAACGACGAGATGCGACGCGACGACGTAACAGCGCCGTTACGGTCGTCGTCGGCGGTATCGGGTATTAGAAGAAAACAATGGTAGTAAAATTCGAACGATTCCACGCTGGAAAATATCTCTCCCGAATTTGGACGCCTGCCGTTCGTAATAACGACCGCCCACGACATGACGACGAAAATCGACAAATATCAATTTCAAAATACCCACAGTTCCGTTCCTTTTTCAATTATTGTTGTCTTAAAACGGCCAATACTTGGAATTAAACAAAAGTCCAAAAATAATAAATATTTTTTTTATCTATTGTACAGGGTACTTACGCCATTTCAAACTGTCTTTGAAAATAAAGATTACACACCAATTTTTTTACTCCTTAAGAATAAATAATAAGGCTCAGGGAGTAAAATCGAATGAACGTTACGGATGTAAGCGTTACGGAAGTACCGCTGCCACTTCCATAGATATGCTTTCCCCACCCATCTTATACTGAACGCTTAGGGAAAGGGAAACGGATATGTACGTTAAGTCACGCGATTGCCGACGCCGTTCAGGGACTTCGCGCCACCATATCGGCAATGTTATTATAAATAAACGCAAAAATGTTTTTCTTTCTGAATTATTCTTGTGTAATTAGTTAAAAGAAACATTTTAGATTCGATTGTAGAGCCGTAGAAGCAACATCGACGTAATAAAAGATTTTTCATTTCGTTTTATTTGAAAAAGTGAATTTGAAATTTACCTTCATCCAAAAAAAGAACATCAAAACTTGTATACCATAGACATATACTTAATAATAATATACCGCCAGCACGTTTAGGACGAACGAATCAATAGCAGGTACGGTTGCTGCACAAATATATGCGTTTGTCTCTGTCCGGTGACTAGAGCGAGTTCGTGAACAATCTTACAGCTTCAGCATAACTTATTTATCATATGTATTATCATATTTTAAAATAATTTACTTTGCCAGTGTATTATTAAATTTTTATTTTAAGTAATTTTATAAAGTATATCATAAATAAATATTTCCTATCGACTATCGGTGTATAGACTCGAGAAAAAAATATATACCTATACGTAGCTCCTTTTTCCGCTTTTTGTTCTATGAAATATCAAAACTTTTCGTAGATCAAAAATTACGACTTTTTGGCAAGTTTTTAAACACTTAACATTGAGTAGGTACTAACATAAAAAAATGCAATTTTCATGATTTTTGATATGTACATATATAGGTACTTGTAAAAGCATTGCCGATACCAATTTTCTCAAAAAACCATTGCTTTTTGCTCTATTGATTGTAACAAAAAATGAATACGTAACTGGAAATTTAGTAAAAATATGTAATTCATATTCTGCATTAACTAAATGACAAATTATGTAATAGACAATGTTCGTTATTCAAATTGCAAATTTCAAGTGAAGTATTCAAAACATAATTTAATTGTATAGGTACGTAAGATTAAAAGAGAATCTGTGTCAAATTACCTTATTCAAAGAAAAATAATTTGATGATTTAACTGAATTTATTGAATTTTATTGTTTAATAAAAATAAAAATTTAATAACTGTATGTGACTTAGTAAATAATTATACCTACAGAATCAAAACTGAAAATTAAATTATCAAACTCACCAAATTATCGCTCCATTATTATCTTTAAAAACAAACGCTTACCTGTAAAAAAAAAAAAGAAAATTACAATACTGATTTAATTTTATTAAAAATTATTTATTAATTCTAATTGTGCCAACAAAAAAAAAAAAAAAAAACATTCAGATTTCGTAGTTTTAAAATCCAGTGTTTAAACTTTTCTTTATTACACACTTATAATAAATGAGTAATAATCTATAAAGAGGACTTTTTCGTAAGGTAAATCATTTTACTTTTTATCCCTTCAAATAAATTGCTTCATTATACAAACAGGCTTCAAGGCACGACATCTCTCAACGTAATAACGAAGAAGTCTAGAGATTGCCATTAATCAAATAAAATTTTCAATTTTAGGGAATTTAGCTTACTTATTAAATTTTTTTTGTGTAGCGATTGTCGAAAAATTTCAAAATAAAAAATTAATGAATCCTCTTATCTGCAAAAATATTGATAAGTAAAAAATTGATAGATAAAATTAAATCTCCCAATGTAAATTTAAATAGACCTTCCTGAATCACCCTAATTTATTTATTTTCTGAATTGATTGATTTCAAAATTCCTCGCAGCCAACTGGTTGGTCGAATTTTGATTCCACGTTTTCGATTTTATTCATGATGTCGTTGGTTCATCTAATATTTTGAATATTTACCATTTTCGAACATGTGGATGGTTTAAATTAAATTAATCAATTAGTAAAGACCTTTTTTTTATAAGACACTTTTAAAATGTTACAATCTATAAAGTCCAATTTAATTCAACTCAAATTATTGGAAACAGAGGGCTGTTCCCGTTATCTCAGTTCAATTAACACAAAACCAGGGCAACATTACTTATTCATTAACAGTAAACGAAGTTAATGTTAAGTCTTGTTTTATTACCAATTATTATTATGTTTATTGAGATAACCTTACATTACAACAATTTACTATTCTGTTTATTTGTTCAGTCCTACTTTCTGGTTTACAACTACTTCGAGATGACTCCCTCCGTCGATTGATTTGTTTAGACTCTTCGTTAGAGTTATAAAATTGTTTTCAAATTTATTGTTTGTTGCAAATTGTAAAGATAAAATGCGAGGGATTTCAGAGGGTGATATTAGGTAATACCAGAACATTTCTTGTGTTTTTGGATAATCTAAAATTTTTATTTTAAATAGAGAACATTGGCTGTATTTATTTCTTTATTATTATTATTGCAAAAATTATATCTACCACAGTTTACGCCACGCAAACGTCGTAAGGCCAAAAAACGCCTTTTGTAAAACTTTAGATAAATAATAGTAACGATTATTTGCCTGTGTTCCTTAGCTATTTACATTGCCTCCGATGAATGACGTCACGTGTAAGCTGTCGGGCTTTCATATTCTCTTATTCCTGACTCCTGAGGTTGTGTTAACCTTTGCATTATATTTGAACTAAACCTCGTATAAATAAGCAGAGCATGAAGATCAAATACCTCCGAGCAGATAACAGTTTCAATGAACGTGGCCAAGAGAGACATTTTATCCGTTTCTTTTCAGAAAAAAATACTTCCTCTGATTTTTACGTGAACTGTCGTTAATTTATAGTGGAGTTTAACGACATTTTAATGGCCCTATTTATTTACCCGTTCATATACATTTTATCACAAAAAAAAACCGAAAAAATATAAACGCTTCGCTCGGCATGTTTATCGGAAAGATTTTTTTTAAACCGGTAATAAGTGATAATTGTTTTATGTAATAGCGGTTTATTTATGTATTTTAGATACACACAAAACAAAGTAGGTATTTATTTATTTATTTATTTATTTAATGGACAATTATATTTATCTCAAACTATTTAACCTCAAAAACATTTACTTTGTTTAATAAAAAAACCAGAAGTCTTTTAAATTAAAAAAGAATTTAATGATAACGTATAGGAGACTGTAATAATAACGATTGAAATATATGTTAGTATGTGTTGTATCGTTACCATCGTTATTGAAGGCCAGTGAGCTAACGCGCTACGTCATATAAGGTAGTCCTCGTAGGGAACTGTCCTAATCCTATAGCCGTTATGTATCGTGTAAAAAATTTTTTGATCGCGGATTTTTGTAGAGGAACATTAGAAAAGCATTTATGCAAATTTCTAGCATTAGCAAATAATTGTTACTATTTTTTATTTAACGTTAAATTTTGCAGAACGTGTTGTATGACCTTTCGACGCTTACGTAACAAAACCGTGATAGATATATAAAAAAAAAGTACATATATAGACCTTTTTGTAGATAAATAAATTTTTCTGGACAGCACTATCTAGTTTTTATACTTAGGTAATATTATAATCATATTTTTTATAATTCATCGTTATCCTTTTAAAAATTGTAATAGAATCTGTGTAGAATCTCGTTTGGAAGATTTCCTATGAAGGTCTTTGAATTATAATTAAATTATAACAAGATATATTATCAAACTCTTACTTCATGAAAGTCTATTCGAAGTTTGTGTGTTAAAAAAAACTTCTAAGCGGCCTTATGAATTATGCAAAAGAAAGAGGGAACCAGGGAACATGAACCATTTTCAGAAGTTTGAAAATATCCATTTGAACTTTCTTTTCGAAATAATGCTTTTTAAAATGTGACGCACGGAGCTTTGTTTGAAAATCGATGATAAAAAGGGCTTAAATAAATATGGATATTGGCTTAGAGTCACTTACCTACTCCCTAAATATCGAAATATTTCTTTTGTATATGCGGCAGAAAAAAAAAACTATTATACGAAATAATTTTTTCTATTTTGAAATTCATTTTGAGAAATCGAAATAAAAAAGTACCAATAGCAAAACGGTGGCTAAATTTGACGTTTTCTATACCTGAGTTTTGTAGATACCAACACTTTCAGCTTTTTTATCTCAAAAATATAAATTTTTTGAAATCTTCAACGAATAAGCAAAATTATAGTTAAATCAGTTACGTGGCTCATACAGCTGTGTGCGGATACGGACTATGAGCGCTGCGGACTGTGGGCGCTGCGGACTGTGGGCGATGCGTACGATGAGCCATGCGGACAATGAGCCATGCGCAATGTGGGTGACGCGGACAGTTGTGATACCGGCTGTGGTTGGAGCGGACAATGGGTGACGCGCACGCTGAATGATGCAGACAATGGGCGATAGGGACTCTGAGTAATGCGGACGGTGAGTTATGCGGGCTCTGGAGATGCTGATTTATGAGATACCTAATTACTTTGTCCGCATCGCCCATGATTTTGCTTTGCTTGTCAGCTGAAACCACGATTTTTACAGTTCTTTCTGTAGTTTCATTGGAAAACTATGAATGCTGTGCATTACATTTTTGACATAAACCTCGTATTAATTATGATTTACATGGGTCTTCTCCCTTCTTTTTATAACAAAGAAGAAAAAATATAATATAAAAAAAGGGATCGTCCTTTCATTATTCTCAGTACGCAATTTTGTTGGTCGGTAATTTTTCAGTTTCCCTTCCTAATAATTAGGCCCGAGCCTCGAGTGTTTTCAGGTCCTCCGTCTCTTCCTATTGTTCACTATTGCCGTGAGCACCTGTCCGACATTTTTCTCTTGTCAGTACGCCACGGAACGAAATTGGGCAATCGCGTTAAAGATAATCATCTCCAACACGGAAACAACGGTTAATAGCGGTAACGAATTACTCAAAAGCGTGGCCTTCTCTTGTAATAATCAACGGACTGCTACCATTATACTTATACAGGGTGTTCTACGTTTTATCTGTATGTATTTATAAAATGGAGAAATACATAATGCCTTTTATAATTACCAAAAGCAAAATATTTCTTGGCCGAAAGCCTAAAACAGGAGCAGATGCAGTAGGGGAATAGGGTGAGAGCGATATTGGGACAAGGAATTTGTTGGGTAGGTATATGGTGGTGGTGTGTTGTTGGTGATAGAAAGGGTGTTAGAGTTGGGACTGGTTCCGAGGGTGGAGGTGGTGGTTTTATTAACGTAAACTAAAGTTAGTTAAACAAATAGAAAAAACTTATTCAAAAATTTAAGTAATGAATCTCTCACATTCGTTCTGATTTACGAATTTATAAAGTTGAATTTTGATTTTTAAATTTTATTTTCAGAATAGTGAAAATGTTTGATTTTACCACACATATTGACCTTTTTTTCCATTATGGTCCTTCAAACAACTTATGAAGAAAAAACGGAAAATGAAAATTGTTTCCTATATGGATGTCTTTGTTACAAACAAAGGCGATAAATGCAAAAAAAATGTCGTTAGTCACGGTATTTTAGCTACTTAAGATACTTGTCCACATAACAATCATGTCGACTTATTGTTAAGTGTAAAGAAGGATGACTTTCTAAACTTTAAGGGCCATATATAAAATAGGACCTTACGTAGTTATACTAAAATTTTACCTATGTAGTCATTATGGGATTATTGTTTAACAATAGTAAAAAATTAATGAAAACATTGAAAAGCATCTAAACCTACAATTTAAAGAGAAATATTATTAAAATTTGAAACAGAAATTAGTCGGTGGTTGGGAGCTTTTACGGACTCTTCAATGTTGCGCGGTGCAACGGTGTCTTATGAATACGAAGAAACTCTTTTTTAGGTACCAGACTGGTTTTTATTAGTTTTTTTTTTAATAAATAAATTTTTTTAAATGGAATTTTTTCTTAATTAACTTTAGTTTTTTAAGCCTATATTAAAGCGGTTTTTTTTTGTTTCTCGTATTTTCAGGTTATTTAAAATTTGACACATTTATAAATACAAGTCATAACAAAGCCTCTGTGCTTTGTATAAATGTTTTTCTTAATTAAATTCGACCATGGGGCCAATTCACACATTATTATCATTTTTATACTTAATTATTATTACTCCTAGACTCTTCCGAGCGATTTACATTGTAGAATCGACATGTTTGTGAGCCTTGTGAGCGTTGTTTATAGCTTCAAGGTGTTGTTCATTATCACAACATCGTTGTCAATTAACAAACAAAAATAATGGTATTATAATGGTTCATAGAACAGGTGTTATCTTTATTCTTGCGTAGGTATCATCTGCCCATAGAAGGTAACAAACACTACATTTCTAAAAAAACTATAATTATTATTACTGTTATTATTATTAACATTTCAAGGTAGTCATGTTGTATTAGTTTTGTAGAATCGTGTGAAACTATAACAATTTTATTACGTTATAGACGGTAGTATTAAGTATTTCCTCTTCAAGATCGTGCTTTCGTCTCTGTTTTATAATTCCGGGATTGGCTAATGGTTCTGCCTTAAAAGGAAGGTACACGAGGTTCTGTATAAAAAAGTAAAAACGGATATGAAGTGAAGGGATGATGGCACATAGCATAGTGTAAAAGATAATTCAGTTACACAAATTGACCCAAATGAAATTTAAAATAAATCAGAGAAACGGTGGAAGTAATGGTCAGTTTTAATAGATTTTTTTAGATAACCTTAAAACCATTCAGATTAAAATTATTAAAAAAATATATTTGAGATCCTCACAACAAGCCCTTTTATTTGTAACATGGCATAGTTTGCTCTCAAAATGTGACCCCCACATTTTTTTTAAGAAAAATCCAGTGACTACCGCACGTACACTTGATTTTTATATATCATTATAGGTATTATTTTCGGTAAGTAATATTTATGTAGGTTCAACTAAGTTTTAAATGATTAATGGGCCGCTGTCATGACACACCCTGTATACACTATTCGAGTACTTAAACATTTTTGTCCATTACAATCAGTGAGATAATCGTCAGTAAATGTTCACACAAGATCAGATCTCACTTTTTTTGCTGATGATTAATAGTAGCATACTTGATGTGTATTACTCTTATTTAATAAATACCTACGTTGCGAGCACAAGGCGAAGGACACCTTGCACGATGGCCCAACCCAAATTGACCTTCGTTCAAATAAATACACGTTAAAAAAATTGTAGTGATAATTAAACAATTATTCTTTGGTTTTTCATTACCTTCAAATCAAATCGCTTCTATAAACACGAAAAACGGTGCGGAATTATAAATAATAAATATTAAATTGAACAAACAAGTCGGTATTTTAAAGATAGACTGAAGGAACACACGAGATATTCCAGCAATCAACGAATTTAGTCACTGATGCTCAAATAAAATTTACCAATAAACAAACCTACTTTACATTAATACAAAGTATGATATGTATACACTTTAATTAGCAATGTTACATAAGGGACGCACAGTGGCCGGACGGTTAGCACTACAGATTGGCGACCACTAGGTCGTGAGTTCAAATCCCGGTAGGGGCTAAAACTATTTAAAAAAGAAATTTAGATACGTTATTTGTGCGAAGAAATATTGCGAGTATGTTGAGAATAGTCGAGAAGAAAATAAAGGGAAAATGAAGGTACATTTTAAGAGATAAGAATAGAAAGTAAAGATTGTTAAATAAGAGTTGTAAAGTAGTGAAAAAATATAGATACTCTGTTAGAGCATACATGTCAAAAATTAATAAATAAATAGCAATGTTACATTATTATTGAAATCAGAGTGGTGCCCACAAAAACTCTATTCCAGAAATATCTTTGACTGTACCTGGTTGTTTGTAATACATACATATGTACCTATATTGTTATGCCCATAAACAATAACGCAGTAAAAAGAATTTAGGACATACAACTAATCGTATTAAGAATACAAAAAAAAAGGAAAAGAAAGACACATTCCCACGATGTTCTTTTTAACGCATTTGCAAACCAAACAAGAAGTATGTTGTGATGGGATACAAGGTCTACTAATGTAAATAAAGAATAGTATTATGTAAGAATGTTTTTCCTGAATGAAAAATCGGTTTGTCAGATAGATAGGAAAAAGAAAACATTAAAATTACAAGGTTTCACTTTTTTTTTAATCATCTTTCGTCATCCTAAACAGGGTTGGGTTCTTGGCGCATTTTTGGTTATTGCTAATTTGCACTGGTGGCCATAATTAGAATTAGAGCAATTAGGTCAGTTGACGTACTCAACCGGCACAATATAAACATTCTTAATTTAGTAATTATTATTTATGTTAAATATACACATTACGTATTAATTTTAAGGTCACGTTTTGACCTAGTTGTTCTATAATTGCTTCTATAACCACTTGGGGTCGTACCTATCTTTTAATACATTTTACCAATAAATTATTACAAAATTGTAATTGTGAAAATCAATCTGTAGACTGACTATTAACACAAAGACAAAAAATACAATTAATTGGCTAATAATTTTTCTTTTTTGCAATTCACAACAAAATAATTATTGCTTATCACGTTAACAAATAATATATCAGTACTTTAATAAAGTACAAACTATTCCAAGTATTCGATTTTATTATTTATTTATTAAGTAAACCTACATTTTGTTTGATACCTATACATTAATTTGCGAATAATGCGTAAATTACAAGAACAAAGACAGTTTGTCGACTTAATATTCCTATACACCTACATGTTATTGAAATATTAAAAACACATATTTAAATTAATTCAAATTCAATGACACGTCCCCATATGAGGAGTGGAATTCCAAGTTCTTATACGTAACCGGTCTACATTCATTTCTATGGTAGTTGTAAAACTCACCCATTACAATTATTATTTATTATAGGTGCACCACTAAAATTCGAAATATTTACTTACAGACCGGAAGATAGTACGTAACAGATGCTGAAGTGTCGAAGGGTTGAAAAAATATTTTAAAGAAATTTGAAAAATTTCCATGATCCAGCTGCCCAGTAAAAGAATGAAAGTTTTCACCCTGAAGGGCTGCTAATGGCAAAATATTATTTCACAAAAAAATCGTAAAATTTTCCATAATTTTCTCGCAGTTAAAATGTTCTATCGTTATACAGTAATTGATGTTGTGTATTAGCCAGACGATGACTGAAATTGACGGTCGAAACGTTGCTTAATTATTTATTAAAACTCGCTGGTTATTGGCAAGATTAATTGGAATTTTTTTTTGAATTCTCTTTTACCTGTAGGTACTTATTTAAGTTATTTTAATTTTGCGACAAACAATTGCTTCCTAAAAATAAATAGGATAGTAGACAACACAACACAACACAACAAAACGTTGTCTCATCGTCAGTCCAACTCATACGGAATGCAGTTTTATAGAAATAGCAAAAGCACATTTAGAATACCGTTAGGGTGCGTTGTACGTACAAACGTAAAACTACCTTCCAATTATAAATAGAATTGGGTTCAAACCAAGAATTCAACTGTCCTAATTCGTTACACATATTTTCTTCTGCACACGCAGAAAACAAACCTAAAATTAAACAGATCTGTCCTGTAACTACAACATTAAATCCATGCGATTTTTTTCTGGAATGTAGGTGCAATTTTAATGTAACCTAACCGATAAAAAATAAAAGTCTATCTACTTGTACCCGGTACGTTTTACGAGACAATTTTGGAAACCGATATCTTATACACAGGGTGACGCAAAAAACAATTGAGTGAACGTAAGCGTTACGGAACTAGCGCTGCCACTTCCATAGATATGCTTTCCCCACCCATCTGTATTGAACGCATGGGGAAAGGGAAACGGATAAGTACGTATGCGACTGCTGACGCCGTTCAGGGACTTCGCGCTACCATATCGGCAACGTTATTATAAAAAAAACGCCAAAATGTTTTTTTTTTTAATTATTCTTGTGTAATTAGTTAAACGAAACATTTTAGATTCGATTGTAGAGCCGTAGAAGCAACATCGACGTAATAAAAGATTTTTCATTTCGTTTTATTTGAAAAAGTGAATTTGAAATTTACCTTCATCCAAAAAAAGAACATCAAAACTTGTATACCATAGACATACTTAATAATAATATATCGCCAGCACATTTAGGACGAACGAATGATAGTAGGTACGGTTGTTGCACAAATATATGCGTTTGTTTCTGTCCGGTGACTAGAGCGAGTGCATGAACAATCTTACAGCTTCAGCATAATTTATTTATCATATCATCATATTTTAAAATAATTTATATTGTCTATTTATTATTAGATTTTTATTTTTATTAATTATAATTTGATTTATTTATTTATATAAAATACCCTGTATAATAACCTAATAATAAAGATTTTTTTTCTATAATAAGAAAAGAAAATCGATATGTAGGTACCTATTTCACAGAAATTCAGCCTCTACTGCGTACAAAATAAGATAAAAAACAAATAAACTGTTTCCAAGGTAGAACATCATGTTTTACCGAAAAAAAAAATAATAAGTAGCTCATGGGAGACTACCCCTACGCTACAGCGATGCTTTATTTAAAAAATACATATATATAATACTGATAGAATGTTGCTGGATCAAACAAACAGGAATTTTCCAAGGTAGAAAATTCTTGTTTTTCATTTATTTCTTAAATAAAAAAATATATGGCTCGTCGGAATCCACCAAAATCTACCCTTACGGCAACCCTATGTAATTTAGTAAGAAGAATATTTTATATTGAAAAATTCTTGCATAAATAATTTTAATATTATCTGTCTATTATTAGATTGTTTTTAATGTAAGTAGTAGAAATTAGTAGGAAGGAGTTCTGAAGAATCAAATGAATAGCAGCAATTTTCCCACTTAACTACTTTATTTTAATAAACTATATTTATTTTTATACAAGTATGTAGTATTTTTAAGAAGATTTTGAGTTAAGTTGCCAAAATATTAAACACATTTAACGACTCTAATTTCCACATCACATTAAGTGAATTACGCAATGAAATAAAAGTATGCAATTAGGTATGAATAATCAAATAAACAATTACCAAACCAATTTGCTTTTTTTCGTTTACAGTCGTTAATGTTATTAATTTATGAATCTGCACGCTTTCTCCAAAATAATTGACTTCCTAATTTAGAGATCCAGTGAAATTACAACATTTTAATTTATTTAAAGAACATCCTAGAAATCACTGCACTTTTTTTTGATTGGATGGATTATCATTTCGTTATATAACAGCGTAAAATTTTTACGCTGTATAAACATCAACTACAATAAATCTGAAGAAATTTTGGACCAAGGAATTATAAAAGAACATCTAGAGCGTATCACTTAAAATTCTGAATTCACATCCGTTCTTAAGTTATGTCGATAACCTGCTGTTTTTGTATTTTTTTTATTTAATCTAAATTAACAAGGAAACTGCTTAATTTCTTTCTTAGAAGGCAGGTACGAGACACACGTTTACAAACACGACGCACACACTGCCGAAACCGGCTGCGGCTAGTCAAGCTGGCCCGTAACACGTACAAGTGTACCTGATCTCACACAAGTATACACGTGTTCGCTACAATATAATAGCCATAGAAGTGGGGGGGGGGGCAACAATGATCGAAAACAATGATCGAAGAGTTCGATCTCAAACCGGCCAGTGAGAGTAATTTTATACATGCCACTGTTTTCCAGTTTAACCAACGTGTATCACTCTCAAAAATATTGTTTTCGTTTTCTTAAAGTAATAAATCGTTTATGGTACTTAATTACGATAACATTATATATTTATATCGAAATTATGCTTTATTCGTTAAATACAGTTTCTTCCTGTTGTAAAAATCAACACCCGGTATACAATATCATAGTATTTTATTTTCTATCCATCTAACAACAACCTTCTGCTGCAATTCTATTATGTATAATATCAAGTCGCCTTGCATTTAGCGAAGGAGTTCAGCACTTAATCAATTCAGACGATTCAAAACGGTTAACTTCCTTTCATTGTAATATATCAAAATGACCTCCCAAAAGGTCACTCGACGAAGGTTGGTCTCCGACGTAATATAAATTCAAATCGAATCGCGTTTGCTCGTGACGGAATACCTATTACCCCTTCATTATCGACACATACTTAACACACCATATTTCAATATGGATACTCGCATTCACCCATGTAAAATACTTTGAATAGGTACTATACAGGGTGTAGAAATAATACTGTCTAAAAACACTCAATATAGAATAATTTAACAATCAACATAATTAACAAATCAGATTTTAATAACTGAAGAATAAAAAAAATATGTATTTTTTATTAAAAATTATCAACTTTAGATCACCCTGTATAGATGTCACCTTCTACCATGCACTGCTTAGGTAAGTACGTATGATATATTAAGTGTACTTTATTATACAGGTATTCAATTTATCTTGTCTGAAATACTAACCCCCTATGGATTACTCTATGTATTTATTCAGCCCTAACCTAACTTTTACTGGCACAGATTCTAGCGTGTAGATGATGTTAAATTTAATCTACTGTAATTCAAAACTTCCCCAAGAAACCTATATATCCTCATCTATAAAATTATGAGGTGAGTGTGTGTCTATGGGATATGCTTAATTGGTTATCGATTATCGATAACAAACAAAATATCGACAGTTATCGATAACTAAAGATATGACGACAGATCGGCTCTGGACGATAACTGATTTTAGTTATCTGTAATCGATAACAAAAAAAATATCGATATACCAACAACATTAATTTATCGATAGTTCTCGGTAGCAGTTGTTATTATCGATGTACGGGTAATTTTTATTAAAAAAAAAAAGGAACACCAAAGAATAAATCAGACATTATTCATGTGATGGTGACAATATTAATACATAGTGACTTATGAATTCGAATGTGGGAGTACGAAGCCCGTTGCATTCTGGTGTAGTGGATGGATGGAAAGGAATAATTATGCTAAGGTGGGTGTAAAATGTCAAGGATGGAGATAGTCCACTAAGTATTCGAAATCTTTTCGTTCAGCAGCAACACACCTACCAAAGTATTTAGAAATTTATCTTTCTGTGAGTATTGAGAAAATTTGCACAGGCATAAATAAAATTTATTAATAGGAAATTTACTGTCTAAAGAAATATTTTGCAACACCATCGTTGACATTATCGACGCTACATTGCCATTTTAAAAAAATTAAATTAAAACACCCTGTACGCTGGCAAACTGGTATTGAGTCGAAAAAACGAACGTTGCTTTATAACTTGTACAAAAATTAATTCATAAATAAATAAATAAAATGCGTTTTTAATTTTTAAAGAGTGAAATGAAAATGGTAATTTTTTAACAAAAACCAAAATGTCTCAATAACCATTGATTTTTATGGTATGGTGTTTCCTATAAAAAGTTCTTTAAATAACACTCAGAATGTGAAAATAGTAAGAAAAACATGTAGTGCCATTTAAAATAAGGAAGTTGGAGTCCGTTTCCGGTATAACCGGAAGTGCTGCAGCATTAAAAATATTTTAGCTGAGTAGGGCACATTGAACTAGGTCTACTCTATTTTTTATAGAATTTTTCAGTCACTTAACTCTCAGCAATCGATCGACGCAGTTCCCGGTGGGACACCCTGTATAATATAAATAATATTAAAATATAGGTATATACCATAAAGTGTACAGGGTGGTCCAAATTCGATGTGTCTATGGGGAAACTCAGTAACTATAAAATATACAATAAAAGTAGGGGTGTTTTTGAAATATTGTTATCATCTTTTGTTTTCGAGTCATAAACAAAAGTTGGAATTTTCGAGTTTTAAAATTTACTGCTGTAATCGATAGGTATAAGAAAAGTATGAATATTTCTGAAATATATTGTAATTAGAAAAAGTTTTCTAGTTTTTTAATTTAGGAGAGATGATCCCTCGGATATACCTTGACCAACTACAACTACCTACTTGACTGAATTCCTATCAACAGAAAAGAAATATTAGTTTATAAGAATAATTTTCTTTTTGTCTAAAATCCTTCTCTTTTGTAATGGTTTAATTTATTGAATAAAACGACTTTTCTTACGTACATTTTTTTACAAAACAAGGAAACTGAGTTAATTTAGATATCCTGTTATTTTTAATTCAGCACAAAGTGCAGTTTTACGTCTAAACTCGTGACCTTAGAGGTGTTTGCCGTTTGCCGATCAAGAACGGTGTCCGGCAATTCGTTTAGATTTATCGGTAGTTTCAACAAAAAAGCTCAGTCGTGGGAAAGAAAAATCGTTTCAAAACGGCATTCGATGGCCAGCAACGAGGAAAAATACCGAATAAAATTGTCCTTCGCGTGTATGCGGATTTAGACTTTTTAGAAGTACCTACAGTCAACCCTCGTAAGTGTTGAACCAGTGTGAAGTTAGTCCAAAACGAAAAATTAAATTTTGAAACTAATTTAATTGTAGTAGTTAAAACAAAGAAATTCTGAAGGAGTAAATTCCAGTTACGTGACGGAACAGACTTTTTTTTTATTTTTTTTATACATATCTGAAGCTAACTTCATGTTAATTCACAATTTTTGGCAGTCAACTGTACAAGGCTTACGTACGTTACATTAGAAGCGAGAAAAAGGAGGAGTCCGTGAAGAATTGCTAACTTCAAACGGAACTAAAGCGATCGGTATCGAAATAAATGAGCTTGTCATGGAACTGTTTAGAGGTGAAACAAAAAAAAAACGTATTGAACTGGTAGTCACAGGTAAGTACATAATGGTAAGTTAACCGCGAAACGATTCATTTTTGATTTTACGTTACACGCCAAGTGTTTCCTTCGCCTTTTTTGTTTTTGATTTGAGTCAGAATCATTGAATGAAAATTAACGTGTTTTTCTTTTTTTAAATTCTGCTTTCATTTCGTGGTCAAAGATACTGGGATACAGGTTGTCCATACAGGCACTAAAAAGGATTTTTTAAACTTCAATCCCTAATGGGGGTAGGTTAACATTTTAATAGGGTGGACACAACATTTTTTAAATAAATGTGTAGAGGGATTTGCTGAGATAGCAAATCGCCACAGATGGCGCTCATTTGTCCACCAGCGGCAGTTTATTGATCTTACCTGTTAGACCGTTACCATCGTGAGACATGAGCCTACTATCATAGTAGGCTCACACACAGCACAGGTAGTTACGTAATCAGCGCGCAGGCCTTGTCTCACGATGGTAACGGTTAGACAGGAAGCTCAGTATAGTAGACATCCTTTCGGAATCGTCTGTGGCGCGCTGATGAGAACCAATGAGTTCGAAATAGCATTACTAAGATATGTAATACACAAATCAAAAAAATCTGAAATCCGAATGACGCATAGCATAATAAATCCTTCAAAATCCCGTTGGTTTATTCTGAAACTGTATCGTTTTATTTATTTATTTTTTTTTTGCTGAACACGTAAATGTACCCATAAATATGTGTGTGATTTTGTTGTTGTGTGGCATGGACGTCAATGTAATCGGGTATGGTAACGGCATGGCAGCGGCAGCAGGTGTGCATGGTCATTAACCATGAAAAACAACAAAAACGAAGAATTAAAACAGCTGACCGTGTACTCGTGCGTACAAGTATGTTTGTATGCACATTATTTATAAGTACCAACCACACGAGATATGAAAATGCAAACGGGAATTCCTCTATAAAGCGAAGAACTGTGGAAAGCCGACAACAGGTAGGTAATTGCTGTAGAATGGGTTTTAAAACCGCATTACTAATCGACGATACCAAAAAAAATTATATCGTTCATTTCCTGAATTTCAGGTTTTTATAGGTGACGATTGCTGTTTACGAACCAATTTATTTTATTTAACCGGCATGTTAACGACCATTATGTTCCAAATATTCTTAAAAAGTACTTTTTAATTTCAAAAAAATACGTGTGGCACTCGGGGACTGCCGCGGTAAAGCTATTGCATAGTTTATCAACTTATGCAATATTTTTTTTTTTTGATATTAATATAACAATAAACCTATATACTTTCTCAAAAACAGCTGCTTACGTATTCGTCCGATTTCGGAGCAGCTCGTCTCGATCCGTGCGAGCTTCGTACAGTCTACACGCATACGTCTAGTCGCACGCACACGCCGCACCGCTCTGCCGATAGGAGTGGGGGGTGTTAGGTTTTTTCGTTACGGAATTTCTTGATTCTGTCGCCGCGCTCAAAGCCCGCGATAAAAGCTATGCAATAGCTTATAAAAAAAACTATGACGTCAGAAAGAGGAGCAAATCCACGAGGGAGAGTTACGAAGTGTTATAATACTTCCGAGAAAACAAGGCCCGACAGCTCTGACGTAAAAAGCCAGACATGGTGGTGTAAGTAGGCAGCGCTTTAAAGATGCGATCCAATTTTTTAACTGTAAAAAATAGAGATGCTACCCGAGAGTATTTTGTATAAAATTCAATTATCTACGAGAATCTACGATTAAAACATTTTCTGTTCAATAAAATCTCTTGGCTACCACACTGAAAGAGTTTCGTAATTCGCCTACTTGTATTGACGTCACGCGCAAGCTGTTGTGCCTTAAGTTCTCTACTACGAGGCTTGCCATAAAACAAATTTAACATTTTTATTTAAAAGCCAAACGAACCCTGACAAATCTTTTCATTATTTTTCTCTAACAATTCCAGATTTTCTTAACATCCACTTCTTGAATATCTTTAATCACACCATTTTTAAACATTCCATTTTAAACCCCACATAAAATTTCTTCAAAAATGCAGTCTACATTTTTTTGCATTTCCCTTGTTTTCTTATCTAAAGGAGCGACTGATTGTGAGTTCGAAACAGTTTTATTCTCATTCGATAACTATTCGAGTCTTGTATTGTGTAACCACCAGCAACGCTCTTCCCGTTTATGAATCAGATGTTGTGTCTACCACTCTACCACCAATCCTCTCATCATCTCTTTCACTCTCCTTAACTTTTCAATCGTTCTTTTAATCTTCGACAGGTAAGCATTATAAACGTTGGTGGTAAAGCAAAAAGAACAAAAAAGTCAGGGACTCTAATGACTAACTGAGCGACAGTCAATGCGTTCAACTGTACGGTAACGACTTGAACATGCCTCTATGTACAGTATGTCCCAAGAGGCACAATACAACAGAAATACGAGCAACATGTCTGAAAGTATGTCTATGATTTCAAAAAACAAAGGATGCATGTCTGAACTTGCCGGTACTTGTTGTAAGCGTCAACAAGCCAAAAAGAATATTTGGAATATTCAAGATGTGTTTGTTGTTCGGAGATTTAAGGGTCATGATCCAAAACTGGTTCTCCACCTCCGAAGAACCTTTTGGATGGATTCATCGACCTTATAATTGATTCTTTTGGAACAGTGAATGTTTTGGTTAGGTTAGGGTAGATCATGGTAAGTTTTCAAGGCGAGTTTCCTGGGTTTGATGGTCATGGTCCAGAATTGGTTCTCCATCTTCGATGAATCTTTGGACGAATGCTTATTAAACTCGATCCATGGATTCATGGAACTTATAATCGATTTTTCAAGAATTTTGTTCTCTGTGATTGATGGCTGTGATTCAGGATTGGTTCACCACTTTCGGTGAATCTGTGGGAAGATTTCTTAAAAAATCCATCCAAGGATTTGTTGAAATTTTTAATAGATTTTTTTCGTGCATTGAAAGTTTTGAGCAGGAGAAATGGGGTGACTGGGTTAGTTTAGGCCAGGGTAGGTTTTTCAAAACAAGGTTGTTGTCTGAACTTGATAGCTACGGTCCAGGATTGATTCTTCATCTTCGATTAATCGTTGGATGGTCTTATTCATTCCGATTCAAGGATTCATCGAACTTATATTAGATTCTTTTAGAACATTGAAAGATTTGTGTAGGAGGAATGGGGTAGTTAGGTTGGATTAGGTTAGAGTAGATTCTTCAAGACGAGTTTGTTGTCTGCGCTTGATGGCTGTGGTCAGGTTAGGTTAGGTTAGGTTAGGTTAGGTCCTAATCTTCATTTATAGATTCATCGAAGGTGCAGTGTCAATCCTGGACTATAGCCATTAAGCTCAGACAACAAACTCCCTCTAAAAAACCTGGCCTGACCTAATTTAACCTCACCACCCTATTTCTTAAGCCCAAAAATTTCAATTTTCAAATTTTGTTTCTATTTCAGTACGAGACCTTTAAAGTCGAATTTGTCGATTCATAGATACGAGAACGTCAAAAAAAAACTAAATAAGTTTTAAAATTGGACCGAACTGTATATATGCGTACCTCCACGTATATGACTGACTGTATATTGTACGTATAACTTTATACTTGCTCAACGATCCGACAAACGACGACGTGGGAACAAGTTTTTTTTTAAGGAAAGTTCAAATTCCTTTCACTTTGCGTTATTTAAATCGTTGACGTCGGCCAAGTATCAGCAAGCAAGCAAGCAACTAAAACTCCTTCCTGATGCATTCATTTCTTATATTGTGGCTATTCACAACGAATGCATCCTGGTACGATTAAAATCCTAGCCACATTAGATAGGTACCATTGATCTAACTAAGTACAGAATACCACCACAAGCAACATTCCTATAACTGTATCTCTGTCATCGTCGAAAGGGCGTCAATAAGAGCACCTTCTTTAGTGACAGAAACAGATACAAAAAGGGGCAGAGGACACTACATATCCTTACATACCTTAGAACAGGAATTTAGACACGATTATCGTCCATAGTGGGTTTTTTTTTTTTAATGATTCTTACCTGTAACAAAAAAAAATAACTGTATTACTGTTACCTTTAAATATGTAGAAAAATATACAAATGGCAAGGCGTAAAAATATTCGAACGATAAGAAAACAAAGCGAAAAGTAAATTGCCATGTGATAAAATTCTGAAAACAATTTCAGTTTTAACGAACAATACGTATACATACATACATAGATATTACCTACCCCTTAATAATAAAAATTTGCAGAATGAAATTCGTTTGTGCCTTTTTTTTTTTTTAAATTCGCGCCTAAGGTAATAAAACAGGGACGAGAGCGGTTCGGCTCTGGTTTTCCGGCGTAAAAGAATACCTGCTAAAGATAAACCGATAAAAATGTAGTCCTTTTTACGACTGGCAATTCACGAAAACATAAATTCGCGTTGTAGACGCCGACGAGCCGTACACGGGACGCTACAACTGCAGCCACCATAATCATAAAACTACATACATACATGCTTATCGCGATTTGATTGAAATTTTTGCGGCCATTACATGATAATAAAATATTTTGTTACGGTTTTTAGGTCGTTAAGGGATACCTACCTCCTGTGGCGAAATAATAAATTACAATGTGACACTTTAAAATTATAGGAAGTCAATTTCGTAAATGTGCATATTAACGACGTCCATTAGTTCCAATTCGATTCATATTTTACTATGTTGTACTATTCGTCATGCTGAACAAGAATATATCTATATGTTGGGGGCGGAAACCACCCCTTCACATAGCTTTTCCACTTTAAAGATTAAAATTTGTAACCATCACATACAGAGCGTGAGACAGAGGGTGAAGGTGGCGGTTGGGGGGTAGATGTAAACGTTAAGAATAGGTTAAAAGTTTGGGGTGGAAATAGGGGTGGATATGATATTGGGTGAAGAGCGGTATAGGGGGTTAGGTGGTGGTGAGGTTTGGGGTTGGCACTGGGCTGGGTAAACGTTAATACAATAACTTTAACTCCAACCCCAACCCTCACCACCACCACCACAACTCCCATCACACTTTCACCCTCTCCCTCCTGCTCAAAGCTCTCAATTTTCAGAAACTAATCCCATTTTTTTAAATGAGAGTTTATGATAATCGAATTTGTTATAAACAATTAAAAATGGTACCAATATAATAAACTCGATATGTCATGATGAGAATTAGTTAATTTGAAAGAAATAAAACTTTCTACACTTCTACAACATTTATAATATCAATAAAACATTGACTTTCCTTTCTAATTTAAAAAATGTTCATTGAAAAATAATTTCTTATTCCTGAATTGTAAATTAGAAATTAAATTTTTATTTTAAATCCGATATGTAACAATTACGAATTAATTTTCAATTTTTGATTCAAACAATTCGAATAAAACAGCAATTGTTGAATTTTAAATAACAGTAATTTAAAGTATAAATTAAAAAAAAAATAATCTCTATAGGTAATATTTTTTATTACTTTTTTTAAATTCTTTCCAAGTTTGCAGTTGGTCCATGCCCCGGGGATGTTAACTTTGCATGCGGTTTCTTCGCATATAAACGGGCAGTAATATGCTATCGTTGCTTTCGGTCGGTCTGCTGCTTGGGACGGTCACATTTTTTTTTTATCAGATCGGAACAAAAGGGATCCATTGTGTCGTTGGAAAATCGTCAGCCGTTAACTTGTCGTATGGCGTTTTTATAACGCGAGAGATCCGCGAGGAATATCCATCTGATAGCGCACGATTCACGGCGGACAAAAAGTAACCGCATACTGCGCGGAGCGGAGCAGATCGACGAAATTCATCAGTAACTCGAAAAATTCCGTCGTAAAAGCGAAAAATTGCTCGTTTGCAGCATTTTGGTACTCTGCAACTTGCAGATAAGTGACCACCTTCATCAGATTTTTAAAACGGAGGCAGAAATTTGTATCGTAACGACTTTTCTAGTTTAACTTATTTATTTAACGGATATTTATTTACAACTATTTATTTAACACTTAAACACTAATAACAATTCAACAACTTATTTATATGACAAGGAAAATGCGTAATTATGTCACTCTGTATATCGTAGTCCAGCATTTATGTTACTCGTTCGGAAGCTAACTGTAAACTACTATCACTGACCACGTCAACAAGTATTTATAGAGACGTAGAATAATTCCAGAAAGATCGGGAATGACCTACTAGAATTTACTCGTGTTCGTTTTATTTATGGCCTAGTTTATTGTCATCAAAGCGCCGACCGACGTCGGTATTCTTTGAGCTCCGCTTATCTGCTCCCGGATTTCGTCGCCGCTCTCGCACACATACACGCTCGTTACAGTATCATCAGGTAAATGCAATTCAGGCAAAAGAGCAAAATAAAAATTACATAAAACCCAACAGTCACCCAACCAACAACAAATATGAAAATAATGACAACTTAATTCTGGGGTTTTGACGTTTTGTTGGCAATTGCGGTTGACATCTTCAGTAGAAATTGTGTTAACAATAAAAAAAAATATTTTATTTTATAATGAGAAATCGCCCAATTGGACTTTTAAAAAAATCACCTGTTCTTGCAAAAATAGCTTTATCATTCGATAATCAATAAATAAATAAATAAATAACATTTATAACATTTTAGAAAACCAAAATCCATAATTAATTATTAAAGAGTTGCATTTAATTGTAATTTATTGCAAAGTTCGCCTTCTTAAATTGACCCGGCTGAAAAAAGACGTTAATAATCAATAAATCAATAAAACTAACCGTAAATGAATTTATCTAATCAATAACAACTGTTGATCTGTATGCATCTAAGTTCAGTGACGGAAATCATAAATTGGAATCATTACTACATTAACACAATCATCTTTAGTTGCTTTCAAGTAGTCTGTAGGTTGTAAAAGCCCATCAATAAGGATTTTATTTCGTCAATAAATGCACACCTACTCTCTGTGATCAGCAGTTGGTCCATAAAATTAAATGTCTTGTATTTCTCTTCAATCTGTATGTGTACCAACGCGATAATGACATCATTAGCAGTTGTGTTGTTGATTTATTTTAATATTATGTGCATGTTGTATTTGTTATTTTTAGATTAGATAACGAACTACACATAGGTTATGCGGTAGTAGGTGTGGATTCGTGTACATGCACACGTCCACGCCTACACCATATAACCTAAGTACGTAGTACGCTAGTATAAATATAAACAATTCTTCGTCAATCGTTCGTTAATCTCATCTTAACATAAACAGTATCTTATGGTCGCAAGATTAATTAAACACAATCATACAAGTACTAATGAAGTCGTTATCGCGTTGGTACGCATACACATTGAAGACAAATACAAGACAATAGAGCGGGGGTGAGTTATTGTGCACAATTACCAAAGTTATTGATATTAGTGATGGTTAGCATGATGATAGACAAAATTTAGGATCGAAACGTTGCACAATTAAATTGATTTTCATTTGTTGATGCAATTAACTTACAGTAGGTATATTTTAAATGTACAAACATAATTAATTTAAAACAAAAAAAGTTGTCGTCAATAGATGGTGTAGTGTCAAAGTTACAAGTTTGGTTCATGCTTTACAAATAAAGTAGGTGGAAATCTTTTAAACAATAATAAAATCGTTCTGTGCAATGAGTTACGTAATTATTCACGCCAGGATGTCTATTTCTAGACACAATGCTTTACCATTCAACATTGTTACTAGCTAGCAGTATCTTTTGTATTAACTATTAGCTATTGTTGTTTGGTCTTTATTCGCGAAAACGTTCAGACAAACCTATGTTAACCACATGTTACTTGCGTAGGCATCATACATCCAACTTTTCCAACATGCAAAACAACAATAACCTGCATTTGCTTCTAGCAATAATTCTTCTCTAAATAGAGATAATAAAACTAAATACAAGTTAGTTTCTATTTTAGTAATAATGGTCATAAAACGTATATGGCAGGTAAGAAAAAATGCTAATTGGAACTAATTTTTAAATAGGAATTGTTCAACAGTTTTTGCATTTGAATTCGTGTTTTGAATTTTTTTAAATGAGGAAGTTCGTTGACAAAATCTTAAAAGTGAGGTTAGAAGAAGCTTTAGGGTGAATAGGAGAGTGAGTGCTCACTATGCATCCAATTTCTTTTTAATTAATTAAGGAACTCAAACTCAAAAACACGAACGAACTTCAACAAAAATATTTATTAAACGAAACTGTTTTGATTTCTATTGAGATGTAAAAGATGCCAAAATGGTTTAGAGGCCAAATTACTTTTGTCCTCTGAAAATGACATGCAAGAAAATAAGTTTTCTGCATTTACGTTTAGCAAGAATGTGCTTCATCATGATTGCAAGTAAAAGCATTTGCCATTGCTGTGCACTTGAGAGCAGACTTCACTTCAAAAGAAAAATCGAAATTGCCAACCAAGCACGTCGAAATTAACTGTCGTACATACCTTACTCTCACTTCTGAGAACCAACGGCTTTTAATTTCTTTTTCTTTTTTTTTTTTTTTTTTTAATTTTCATCTTTTTCTACGAAAGTAGATGACGAATTTCATACTAAGTAAAATGAAAGATATAAAAAAAAATACAAATGATTTAAATACAGGGTGGAACATTCGATATTTATGGAATTTTTGAAAAATTCGTCTTAAAAAATATACTATTCCATTTAAAATAACAAAGTTGGTATAACCAGAAATGCTACAAAACTGAAAATATTTTAAAAATATAGACCATGTGTCGTAAGTATAACACGATTTTTTTCAAAAATTTCCTACCACTAGTTTTCCATAAACGCCTAATAATCCACTGACTTTGGATCACCCTGTATATTTAGAATTTTAATCTTTTTGGTAGAAATCTTACTGTATTTCATTAATAACAGGAGTAAGTAGGTAGTTGATTAGAAATTGTAGGCGATTTTTATTTATATTAATGTTAACTCTTTCCAAAACTAACAAGGGGAGTAATAATAGGGTAATACCCAGAGTAGTGGCGAAATGAAAATTTCTGTGAAAAAATTCCCTTTATCTTTCCCTAACGAAGGAGAGATGTGAATTAAAACGAGAATGTCGAGTGAATTAGTAACTTTATGGCAAAATACACCTACCGGTAATTAACTTCCGCGAAGAACAACATCGGTTGGTAAATGAAAAATACACAAAGAGTAATTTTCATTGTTAATTCCGCTAACCTGAGTAGGTAACGATATAAGTTAGAATAATACAGAAAGTGTGATGCAGAAAATTTTTTTTAAAAAAACTACGAAACCACACACAATTATAGTATGTATATTCCATCCACCTCAGCATGAAATAAAGACGAAAGAACTTTTTAATTCTATTTAAATAAATATTATGCAACTACATTGAATTAAAAATAAATAAAACGTGAAATTCTATCTCAATTTCTATCATTCTGACAGTCAATTTTTCTCTTGAGTTTCAATTTTACTTATGACTTATGAGTCCGAAAGGAAGTCTTTAGTATCTGTTGAAGTAGACCTAAACGAATTAGTACGTGGCCTGAGTCAAACGAAGCGATAGTAGTGGGGGAAGAGCCGAACGAAGCAATCATAACCTCCCCCTTCTCACCACCCATCGTTTCGTTCGGCTCCAGCCGCGAGCTGGTATACATGTGAAAATATACAGGGTGTCCCATCGGGAACTGCGTCGATTGATTACTGAGAAGTTAGTGACTGGAAAATAGCAACATAAATCTCTTAAATTTGTTAAAATAATTTTATGAAAATTTCTTAATATCTCCAGAACTAAGTAGGATAGATAAAAAGTTATGTCATAATAATCGGCGTAGAGTTTAATGCTGAATTCGTTTATTTAATAAAAAATAATTCATTTCATTTAAGACAATTAACTTATACCATGTTGAAGTTTGCCATTTTCAAAAATTAAATTAAAACACCATGTATCCAGTAGATTGACAAACTGGTATTGAGTCGAAAGAACGAGCTTTGCTTTATGATTTGTATAAAAATGAATTCATAAATAAATAAATAAATAAAATGCGTTTTTAATTTTTAAAGAGTGGAATGAAAATGGCAATTTTTTAACAAAAACCAAAATATCTCAATAACCATTGATTTTTATGGTATGGTGTTTCCTATAAAAAAATCTTTAAATAATACTCAGAATCTGAAAATAATAAGAAAAACATGTAGTGCCATTTAAAATAAGGAAGTTAGAGTCCGTTTCCGGTATAACCGGAAGTGCTGCAGCATTAAAAATATTTTAGCTGAGTAGGGCACATTGAACTAGGTCTACTCTATTTTTTATAGAATTTTCCAGTCATTATCTTCTCAGTAATCGATCGACGCAGTTCCCGGTGGGACACCCTGTATAGAATTGGACTTTTCTGATAATCCACGACGCGTTCAAGGTACGCAAAATGTAATGGAACGCGATGTAAAAATTAAGAAAAATCTGACAAATGTCCAAATTCATTATTTCCTCTATTTTATCTTGTTCTTTAGTTTAAGCATATTAAAGCTGGCAATTATTCAAATATATAGTTGGTTACCTCAACTTCGTAACTGACATACTTAGAGTAATACCAAACAATAAGGCATATATCATTAATTTTGTAGCACAAGGTTTATCACTGCATTTTTCTTCTTTCGTTATTTAACTCGGAAAAGAAATAATTGAGAAAAAAACCTATTAATGCTTCATAACAAGTGAAATTATAAAAAATAATTATTTACGGCTGTCATTAACCAGGCCTTGTTTTTTTTTTATAGAATTTCCGTTTTTTAACAATTAATTTTCGTTGTGGAAATTAACTAGCTAGCGCACAGTTTATTACGATATGAATACTTACAATTAGTAGAGTTACTATTATATAGTGGTTGGCTAATATTGTGTACCACTACAAAAAAATTATTTAAAAAAAAAAAAATTATTGGCTAACCAAAAAATAAGATCAATTACGTCTCATTGTGAGTTTTTATTTATATACAGATATTGTAAGTACATTGCATAATATAATGCGATCTAGATTTCATTCCGAAGGATATTATGATAATTTTAAATGTTTTTTGTTGAAAAATATTGTGAAAAATAGATCTACTTTATCCACGTAGGGGGGCTGGCACATTAAGCGAACCCCATCATTGGATTTTAGGAATTTTTTATCGGTTTAGTTAACATTTGTAAATTAAACTTATGGATATTTCTAATTATTATAAAAATTTATACTTTAAATTTTAAAATCCGCGACAAAAATATTATGGAACACCTACAGAAATCATTTCTAAAAGCAAATATTTATACGAATATTTGAAAGTTTTTGTTATTTATTTATAACTATTAACATATTTAATATTCACTTTCGAACTGCACAGTGACGCTGCAGTTCAACCATTAATATATTAATTAAACAAATAATAATCACGGCATGAGTTCATATATTGTTTATTTTAATTGGTAATTCCCCTGTAGACTGCAATGTATTCGTGTACACGCATGTGTAGTCTAGCGCTGGAGCGGTTTCACATTTTTATCCCCTACTAACGCGCCTAAAGAATTTTTCCCTTCAAAATTAACCTCTTACAAAAAAATTGCGTGTTACTATATTCAACTTGTATCTTTATTTGAAAATAAAATTTATAATAAGTACATACTACCCAGTCAGTTTCCATGCTGTAAATAAATCATAGTAGTTTGCGGCGAAATCTGGTAATAATTTCAAATCTAGTTCACTAGGGAGCCGTGAGTTAGAAAGTTCATGAACTACCTATAAATTTCCACGCCAGCTAAATACAAAACAAACAAACAATTATTTTCATCCTTATAAGTAACCATGTACCATGTACCTATATATAATTATGTACTTAACCAACTACATAAATGGGTTTAGTTGAGCTTGATCTTCCTAACATTTTATAAATAAACGATTAAAAGTATTGGCGAATGGCGAATCGTCTCATCTATCATTGTTGAAATTGAATTGTTAATAAGTGCCATTGTCAAGAAAGAGAGAGAAAGCGAGAGCACGACATGTGCATGATGAAACATTTTCAAATCAGAAACAGCTCGCGGACCTTTGACAGCCTGTCTGTCGTGACTTGGCACATTTTTTTTTTTTTTTCAATTTGCTATTTACAACAGCCAGTCGGCATCGATTTAGCCAATAATAACGTATTGGTTCGTGAGATAGTGTGCTATGCCGTAATTCTGGTATTGGTAAAAGTAGGCGTGTATAAATTAGAAAGTGGACTAAAAAGAGCAACGATGTAATCAAATAAACATAAACGGTCAAAGCAGAAATGTTTACAGTTGCCAGTTTTGATGATCCAATTGCTAAAATACCACTGGAAATTTTTCAAATGCAACGTCTACTTTTTATCTAAGCTCTTGACCTCGAACATCCGGCTCGAAGGACCAACATATTGCAGCGAACACGTGCATACTTGTGTGCGATCGGGTACACTTGCATGTGTTGCGGGCCGGCGGCTCAACTAGCCGCGGGCGGTTTTCGGCAGTGTGTGTGCGGTGTGTTTGTAGTCGTGTGTCTCGTACCTGCCTTCCAAGAAAGTAATTAAGCGGTTCGCCGAAAATACAAACAATCTTTCGAATATTCCAGACTTTTTCCTGACTGTTCTATGATGCTATAAAAGTGACACGAGACGTTCGCCGAGTCAGTTAGTAATAAATTGACAGTGACAGTGGTAATATCGGAAATAAATCGACAGTAGTGAGAATAAAATTAGTTGAAAAAGTGCATATAAGTGAATCGTTTAAATAAATAGTAATCTAAGTGTTCCTGTACTTTAGTCTTGTAAATGAAATTTAATAAACCCACTAATACTACAATATGTATGGATTTATGAATTTTTATTATTAATTAGTCAGCATAATTGAAAAAAAAAATTATTTAAACATTTACCTAGTTATTTAACCTCTTGTTTTTTCAAGACCTAACCTAACACCTAAAGTATTTTAAATAAAACTAAATGGTCAAAGCGTAAAAATTTATACTAGGTATAATTTTTGCGTCTAATTTTTACTTGATTTTAACCTAAAACATCCGGCTCGATGGACCACCTAATTGACGTTTTTTTTTGTATAATTCTTGAGGTATTTTGCCTTACATAATAGTAATATTTAACCACAGTATTTCATTTCATTTAATTCTAAGTACACGTTTTGTTTCTAAAAGAACGATTCCTTTCGCTAAATATTTACTTTAGCACCTGTGCTACCTCGTAATAATTATTCACTGTCACACACTCAGACCTGAAACTGCAAGGTTAAAGAGAAAGGCCTTCTTTCAGGAAGTGTTACAGGACATTTAAGATGATTTATCATATTAGGTAAGTACCTACATGTAAGCAAAGAACGAAAAATTATTTTTCGTACCTTGGCAAGTATTCTGCAAACATTAGGTACCTATACACATTGGAATCGTGATGAAAGGGGCCTTGCGTTTTAGTAGCATCAAGTTACCTTCATTGTCAGTTAAACTAAACAAGACGTCCATAAATACCAAGCGCAGTTGGTTTAGAAAATAGCAGTTTTATGGATGCTCAATGGTTTATTTCAACATGACGTTGTTTTATACTTATTCAAAGACAATTAAACATCTTTATAAGTGTTTCTTGTACGTATTACTTCACACAAATTATTGGAGTGTATTTAGTAAATATAGGGTGTAAAATCGTGCTGGAACTCTCATATGCTTTCCCCACCCATCCTATACTGAACGCTTAGGGAAAGGGAAACGGATACGTATGTTAAGTCATGCGACTGCCGACGCCGTTCAGGGACTTCGCGGAACCATATTGGCAATGTTATTATAAACAAACGCCAAAATGTTTTTCTTTCTGAATTATTCTTGTGTAATTAGTTAAACGAAACATTTTAGATTCGATTGTAGAGCCGTAGAAGCAACATCGACGTAATAAAAGATTTTTTCATTTCGTTTTATTTGAAAAAGTGAATTTGAAATTTACCTTCATCCAAAAAAAGAACATCAAAACTTGTATACCACAGACATACTTAATAATAATAGACCGCTAGCACGTTTAGGACCAACGAATCAATAGTAGGTACGGTTGTTGAACAAATATATGCGCTTGTCTCTGTCCGGTGACTAGAGCGAGTGTTATCTTTAATATTATTATTCAATTAAATCCCATTTTCCCTGGATTAAAAAAAATAAAATGTTTATATATGTGTATATATGTTGCATGTATGTTTGTGAATAAATTGTGTTCAATCAACCCACACAACTGGGTCAGTTTGTGTTGGTTGATTTAGCGAAAGAAACAACAAGAAAATGAAGGCCCACACCTTCGTTCGCATTGCATCGCGTCGCGTCGCTTCGCCTGTCTGTTCATATTCGCTGTGATGAATCTATAATTATATCGTATGCTGCATCAGGAGTGTTGTTGTGTTGTGGTGAGTCAGCCGATGGCGTCTGTTTGTCACGGTCGGATCAGGTTCTTGGGGGCTTCTATTTTTTTTTATTATTTTATATGTTGCATGTGTACCTATACTGCAACATTGGCATTAGAAGTAAGCATGAGAATCATGTTTTTCTCTTAAATTTCTCTGGAATTTTCTAAACGGCTCTAAATCGATTTAATGACATCGAATTAAGTTCATTTTCGGCTTGTGCTACATTTTAAGTAAAATCTTTTAAGAAATTAAATCTCGATTTAGAACCAGTTCGCTTCTCGGAAAAACCAGGTGTACCTACATATAACTATGTAAAAGCACCAAACGATCAAATCTGCCTATGACTGAAACGTGACACTTTTATAAATAATATGTCAGTTGTTTGTTGTTTTAAAGGAGACTTTGAGCACGTCTACACAATATCCGAAAAGAGATTCTTTGTTTTTCTTACACTACAACTGCACACGAACGACCCTTTGTGAATAAAAATATCCTTCTCAGATGGTTCCCATTATGCCATTATTTGACAGAGACAAAAAAATGACGACGATGATGATTCACTATGCTTTACATAGGTATATTTATAACGTGATATTTATTGGTCATAAAAAACTTTTATAGTTGCTATTATTGATAAATAAAATGGCCAATCGAATAACATGAGATTCATTGGGTTTCCATTTATTCCTCTGTATTATCATTACGAGGTTTAACATTAAAAATAATAATTGAATATTATTAATAATTAAAAATTGTAGCGAATAGGAGGATGCTTGTGTGCGATCAGGCACACTTGTACGTGTTACGGGCCGAATCGTCTAGCCGCGGACGATTTCGGCGATGTGTGTGTCGTATTTGTAAACGTGTTTATCGTACCTGCCTACTTAGAAAGCCTCGACGATCGCCGAAGAGTCAGTAATAAATTGACAGTGGCAGTAGTAGTGACATAAGAAATAAATCGACAGTGATAGTAGTGACAAGACAAATAAATTGAGAGGCGCATATAAGAGAATAAAGTGCAAATAAATAAATAGTGATCTAATTTAGTAACAATTAATTAGTGTTTTAAGTTTAATTAATAATTAGAGTAAATTAATTGCAATTGCTGTATATAAGTTTCTAAATAAAAATCTATTAAACCCACGAACATTACAATATATAAGACCAAAACCAAAACACTAAACAAGATTGATTTTAAAAATAATTAATTGCAATAAAATTTGACTACCTAACGATGAAGATTCCAAAGAAATAGAATTAAAACATCTACACGAATATACGAAGATGAAGACTTAATTGTGGAAGATTTTAACAATTCGTGACCTCTATCTTTAGGTCAATCATTATTCGCTTAATATGCAAATAGGTACAAACATTAATTTATTACCTTGTCTATCATGTTTACTTTCCAAAACGTGACTTAGACTTTGTCTCATTCTCTTAATTTCAATTTTTTATCGTCTACTATTTACGCAAATGGGAAGGAATAGTAATTTACTCAAACATATAGTAGTGAATAATTTAAAAAAAATATATAAATTATTTATTAGGCGTCTAGAAATTTTTCTTTTCTCAATAAATATACATTATGTCCCTACTTGTAAAAAAAATATTAGAAAAATAATGTGGAACCAACTTAGTGATTTCGAACAATTGAAATATCTGATAAAACGAATATAAAAATTATCTTATTGTTGAAATAAATTTTAAAGAATTTATTTCTATCTTATTTTTGCCTCAAGTTTCTATTGCAATAGTTGACAACAGGAAAGAAAATATTTCTTCTATAAGTAGGTTATCTGTTTATTTTCCATCAGAACCAGTGACGTTGGTGACATGTCTGACGTTGGAGGAAACAGGATTAGTTTGTCTATTTACCCTATTTTGTACAAACACGCCCTCTTATACCGCAACGATTGAGCACGTTTTCAGAATACGACCCAAACGAGACAGGGATAATAGGTATGAAACAACTGCAGCCATCACACTAGCATCCACAGAGAACAACATGGTTTTAGAAATGTTAAAATATATATAGAAATTTAAATATTGGCATAATTATAGAAAACTTTACCATCTATTTCAATTATATAATGTAAATAATCTTAAATAAATAATGACTAAAATGGAAAAAAAGAATAAGAGATTAACCAATGCGGATGTCAGATGTTGTTGAAATAGTTAGGTTTATCCGGATGCGGATGCGGATATACAAAAAAAATATATCTAATACAGCTAAAAATACAGATGTGTGGTATTAAATTTTTAATCTAATTAAGTAAAAAAGAAAAAAAAAAGAATCATGTGATAAACCAATGCGGATGTCAGAAGTTGAAAAAAATATGTTTATGCGTTTATACGTTACTCCTATGGCTTTGTTCGCAATGATTAACAGAAGAAAAGAATATAAACACTAATTTAATGCGGATGCCAGACATCGTTGCAAAAGTTACGTTTATCTGGATGCGGATGCGGATATATAAAAATACAGAAAGGGATACCTATACACGGCATTAAATTTTCAATCTATTCAAATTACATCATGTAAATAATCTTGATACAAAATAAGACAGTAGCAGAATTACACCCCCTATGGCTAAAAAGGAAAAAAAAAATACTGATTAAATGCGGATGTCACATTGTTGCCAAAGTTATGTTTACGCGGATGCATATATACACAATATACTAAAAAAAGGAAAAAAAAGAATAGATACTTATTGAATGCGGATGTCAGATATTGTTGCAAAACGTTCTGTTAATGCGGATGCGTATATACGATACGATACTAATTTTAATACAAATGATTCTAGTTATAATAATAAAAATAATTTTTACTTCGAGGAGCTATTGCAGATGGTCTACGCCTCTACGCCCATTGCAGATTCGGATCGTCATCCATGACAGGAAATTTAAGTTCTTCCAAATGTGTCATCTCGAACATATTTCAAGAGCAAACTACCTGAACAAAAACCACCACAAAAGAAAGAGAAAGAGAGAGAGAGAGAACGATAAACGAAGCGAAATGTCGGTATGTTTTTATGTGGAAATCGTAAATCACAATGCGGAAAGTATTCACATCAATTGCACAGATGTTGAGGCTCTATAAAGAGCCCGTGACTCTTGGGCTTCCTATAAGCGAAATGCATACGTTAGAAGATTTAATGGGTTTAGATCGCATTATGGAACAGCCAGCTTTATACCGAACACCTGCAAGAAGCCAGTAAAATGAAGTATTAAAGCAAATAACGGTGAAATTTATTGTAACAAACTTTCTGACAGTTATACATTAGGTATACACGAAAATATAAACCCATCAGTAATTTCAACGGATGATAATTTTGAAATGTAAAAATTGTACTCTAATACACACACAACTTACCAACTGAGACAGACTGTTAGCATAGTTATTGAAGGCCAGAGCGCTAACGCGCTACGTCATATGAGGGCGTCCTCATAGGGAACTGTTTTAATTTTATAGCCGAGGTAATTATCGTGAATTGATCGCGGATTCGTGTAGAGGAAGATCGGAAGAGAATTTGTGCACATTTTTAGCATTGGCAAATAATTGTTACTATTTTTCATTTAACGTTAAGTTCTGCAGAACGTGTTGTTTGACCTTTCGACGCTTACGTAGCCCAAACCGTGATAGACATGAAAAAAGTATAAAGACCTTTTTTGTAAATAATTAAATTTTCTACAAAAAAGTCCTGGACAGCACTTATCTACCTTTTACAGGTAAAAAAATACAGCGTCTCAAAGACGTGTAATGTACCGCCTAAGCGCTCTTGTAGTGCTGTTTTTTTCTTTAACCTGTAAAAGATAGAGGGATGCTGTCCGGAACTTTTTTATATAAAATTTAATTCTCTACAAAAAAGGTATTTATACTTTTTTCATACCTATCACGGTTTGGGCTACGTTAGCGTCGAAAGATCGAAATACACATTTTACAAAACTTAACGCTAATTAAGAAATAGCAACAATTATTTGCCAGCTTAAAAGTTTCAACAAATGGTTCTCTGATCTTCCTCTACAAGAATCCGCGATCATAAAATTTTTGGACGATAAAATCTGTTGATTATATTAAAACAGTTCCCTACGTGGACCACCGTACATTACGTAGCAAATCAGCACTCTGGCCTTCTTTAAAAACGGTAACGGACACACGAGGCAGTTTTTACCCACACATATAAAGCCCGACAATACTTTTGTCTTACGATTAGTTGGTATTTTCCCTAATTATTTTAAGATAAAGCTGATTTATATTTCCCTTTTCGTTTTTTTATTTCTTTTCGTTTAATTTTATTGTTACGACTTTTTTTTATTGTCATTAAATTATAAGACAAAATTACACCATATTTTTTTTTTCATTATAGCTATTTGTTATATGTACATATATGTAGATATTTGCATGTAAATTATTCGCGCTTACATCCGTTTTGATGGGAGAGTGATAATGGCTCGTTCTTATCTCAGAAACACTAAGAGCTGATTAAATTGAAGCTTCCATTAATTAGAAGACGCGCTTCGGCTGCAGTCAAAGCGTCATCGGTTCTTCACATCGCGTTTTAATTTTAAAATTTTAATTACCATAACAGGAAACAAACGAACCGATTCTGTCTTTCTTTGCTTCGATAATTTTAATTTACTAACGTAAGCTCGAACAATACTTACACTGTAGGTGTTTCTTAATTAAAATTAATTAATTAGAAGTATTGGAAAACGATTCCTTTTTCTTTTTAATTTAAAATGAAAAAAAAAAGAAAATAAAACGCTTCCTTGACGGTATTAATTAACTTCCAAATCTGACGCTCTTATAATAAATTACAGAGGAATCAGAATCTCTTCCGTAGTAAGATTGCTAAATGAGAAATAATCTTTTTTATAAAAAAAAAATTGGCAGTCATAGGGACTGCAGGTAGAAGTGAAAACTGTTTGAATTTTTGAATTAGGTAGGTACCTAATTGTAATTTCAAAAAAAATTTCATTATCTGTAAATTAAACTTATGGTAATTTCTTTATTTTAAAATCCGCGACAAAAATATTATGGAGCCCCTAGAAATCATTTCTAAAAGCAAATATTGAAATTATGTATTAGAAAATAAATGTTTTTTTTTTTTTTTTAATTTATTTATACTCATTTTTGTGGCGCTACAATTTAACGATTAAAATATTAATTAAATAAATAATAATCAGGATATGAGCACTTTGATTAGACTGTATTTATTGTTTATTTGAATTGCGCGCGCGTCTAATGCTGGAGCGGCCGGTTGGTGACGCGAATACACATATTTATCCCCTACTAAAAATCGCACAACGCGCCTAAAGAAGTTTTCACTTCAAGTAAGTATATACAATATACAAAGTAGGGTAGGTACGAAAAAGCTTCAAGTCGAACAAAGAACATACGTAAGTAAAGGTCCGTATGTAGTAATACAGGTATCTTTAATTAAAATACCTGGGGAACGTGAAAACAGTAGGTAGATAGGTAGAGGTATACCTGAAGGTGCCATTAAAAGCCGTCGGTTCTGAAATAACTGTCTTCTGAAATTGATGACTTTCGCGTTTAGCACAGACCTTCAACTTTAACGCCCCACTTTTATTATTAGGTTCGAGGAAGATGCAGCAGGAAAGAAGAAAGCATCTGTGTATTGTACAGTGCGACCAAAAATAACGAACACTGCTCCTTAAATTTGCCATAAAAAAACTGTAGTATTAGCAGAGAGTATCGTTACCATCTTAGACTATGAAAAAGAGGGGACGCATAATCGTCCACTGGAAATTGTTACGCGATGGAACCAGCAGTCAGTCAGCGCTCAGTAGCGCTACATATAATGTTAAGAGGGAGTTAGTTTTGCTACCATTATTCGTACAATTATCATTCCATACAGAGAATCAATTGTTTATTTGAAAAAGTAAACATTTATTAAGGACTGTTGTTTTGCGTCATACGTTACTAAGAAAAATATTATTTCTTTTATGTCAAGAAGAATACATGTTCAGTGAAATCAAATGCGTTAATTAACATGATGTGGCGGAACTAAATTTTAAGAAGAATTTTTCTTTAATTAGTTAATTTTATTTCTTAGATTTTTATAACTAAAAGTGACGCCGCCTATGGTTATATTGTGGTAAGCACATGCTTCTTACAGCTTTGAAAGTACTTTTTGTTTCTTACACTATCAGTAAACCATTCCAACAAAAAAAATATTACGCATTAATGATTCTTGTACGTAAATCGTAGCATATTTTAAGCAGTATGTAAACAATAAACAAATTAAACGCGATTTACTTTGCTTAACCTTATTACGTAAAATTCTTTTTACCTGTGAAATGTGATTTCTGGTTCATTTCTTTCACTGCGGCTTTTACAGCCGTAAGAAGAACAAATCACCATTGTTTTAAACAAAAATACACTAAAACATAACTACACCATTCAATAATATTCACACTTTTAATGACCGACACCAACGCACTGTCTGCCACCGTTTTATGGAGGCAGTACAAAATAATGTAACAATGTTCGACGTAGAGTCGGCTTACGAGTTACGTGTCCCCCTCTCTTTCCTAGTCTAAGGTTACTACCGTAAATTCAGGCCTGGCAGCTACATCGCTTTAAAAAACTGGTTACGTCTATCACCGGTGGCCACCGAACGTTCACGAATCCCAACAGCTTACGCGTAACGTCATTCATCCAGGCCAATGTAGGGAACCGGTTCAGTTTAATAGCCAAGATTTTTAGAGGTTGATACTGGCAAATCATTACTATTGACAAGAGGAGCTTAATGTTGCGCTGAGCCGGATTTGGATATTGCAATTTTCTAACTGTAAATCCCAGAAAAATGATTCCACGTATGAAAGGAACATCAAGTCAAAATTATAACGATTTTAATATTTTGAGGCATTATCTTTTCTTAGTTGCCTAAACTTCATCCTTTAACTTTAACCACGATCGGGGCTACGAAATGAAGAGAAATTGCTAAGATTACACACAAACAACATATAGATTGACTTCCCAAAGTTCCCTTATTGTTTGGATAATAACAGTATATAATACGTATGTCTGCAGTGTATAAGGTGTATTTTCCCGCATTTCTGTGCGTAGGTATCAGCATAATAAAAAGGGGAACAGGTGTTCTAAAACGCCACGTAATTGAGATAAAGGGAACAACAGGATGAACGTAACATTTCAGTTGAAATAAACAGGCATCCCAGAGGGTTAGAACAATTATTAATGGCTTTTCCTGGAACACCCAGCAATACAATTTGAATTTAATGTAGGTAGGTTTTTATAAACTAGTAAGAAAATTACTGCTTTCTATTTTCCCATAGGAAGGTTACGACTAAATAATTAACGAAAAAGATAAAATAATATGTATTCATTTCAGATATTGCTACAAAACCATAAAATTCCTCAAAGTCCCTAGAAAGTCGACACACTTTTGCTACTGGCTTTTCTCCAAGGATTCCGGAAGGTCCTCGTGTAGACTTCTTCGATGGTAGTTAGGGTCCTATGAGGGAAGATTTCACTTTTGGAAACAGATTATTTGATGGGATGAAATTGGAACTGTATCGGTCTTTAAGAACAGTTCCTGACTTCGGTTACCTTGAAGCAATGTGCTCTCAACTACATCTGTTCCAAGGTAACTAAGTTCCTGACGCAAAACAGCGCCCTCAACCCCTATAGAGTCCCGAATTGATATCAGAAAACGTTTCTTATTCCGAAAAATAAAATCCTCCTCCAAAGGCCTACCATGGGACCCTAAATGACACCAAACAAGCTTCCAAGTTTGAATTTCAAAACTTTCCGAAATCCGCGTACCTACCAGGGAGTCTTCCAGTTGTGAAAATAAAAATGACAAAAAGAATTTTGAGGTTTTTCATTCTTTTTATACAAACCTAAAGCAAATGTTAACATCTGATCATCCAAAGAAAAAACTATTTATGTTGGTAGTTAAAAATAAAATATTTTCTCACTTCTGACATGCTGACCATGGCCTTTTTTACCATGGCATGTCACTGTTGACGTAAAACTTACACTCGAACCTAACTGCAGATACATAAGCAAGTATTTACTTTGAAATAAAACGAAAAAACAAATATGTTAGCGGTTTAGAAGAGCCCAGATGCTATAGGATAGGTGTCATTCAGTATGACCTCAAATACTTGAGCAGGTATAATTACTTACACATATTTTTCTATTATACTAAATGTATGCATGCATATGTAAATATTTAGAACCACAAGTGTAGAGTTCAAATCTTATTAGAGATAAAAATAGATATTTACTTATTATGGAAAATTTTCAAAGAAAAAAAAATGCTCAAGTGATAAGTAAATTAAGTTTTTTGTTTTTTAATTACCAAAAGGTGAAATGTAAAATTCACTAAAATATTCAAAATTTTCAAGAAATGTAAATTACTTTTTAATTAATTCGGTAAAAATACCTACAAATATTGTGGTAGATAATCTTCAATGCAGATAAAAGGAAAAACTAAGAAAAAAAAATAATCAAAATTTCCAAAAGTTTTTGAGTGAATCGCAAATTTTTTGAGATGACTTATGGCACACTAACTACATTCCTAACATAATTTTAATTAAAACAATAAGCATTTTAATAAAACAACCCGCTATCTGGGGGTAACCTACCCGAAAACAAATTAATTGCGAACATGTGAAGTTGAACAGTGAACAACCCCTCAGAAATTCGTCACCGGCAGCTATTTTTGACAGCAACATATGGTAAATTTAGTACATTACGTACACATGTGTTTATGTATCTATATAGTGAAACTATACTATTAAAACTTACGTCCATTTAAAACTAAAAATTAATACTCAATGGGTGCAAGCTTTTAAACCGGAAATAGCCGCTTTTGAATCTTAAACAATTAATAAGCTCGGCTTTGAAGAGCAAAATCCCTACAAATGAGATAATGTACCTACATGGTACCAGCCCAGCCCCTTTATTAACGGATTAAATAGGGGAAAAGTATTATTGGAATTAATGCTTTTATGTCAAGTAAAATCCTGTTTGGCTTTAAAATAAGATATAAAACAAACATTACAACTAATGTCCAACCCCATCTGAAAAGTAAGGTTAGAAAAGATCAGGCAGGTATCAGAAAATTTTAGAAGAACAAAGGGCACGAAAACGCTATAATACCTAACTGAATTAATTTTTTTGTGGTATTAATTATCAATATGTTATAAACAAGTGGAAAGTTTTTGTTAGATATATTAGAAAAATAATGATTTTCATAAAAAGAGTTATTAAAAACAAAAGAAACAACTTTTAAAAACTTCTTTCGGATTATATTATTAATTATACAGGGTGTCCACTAAAGATGCGGCCAAAATTTAAGGGGTTATTCCGTGGACTATTTTAAGAAAATTTTGTCCTTTGATGATTTTTGAAAAACCGCTTTGTTTCGATGATACAGGGCGAAAACCATTTTCGAGAAAATCAATGTTGATAATTTTTATCGAATGCAAAAACATTGTACGATGCAAAAACTGCAGGTTTTTTATTATTCATTTTATTGCTATCATTGACATTAGCTGTCAGCACGTGTATTTTCTGTCACACACGCTCCCTGAGTTTTTGGAAGATGTACCATTGGCAACAAGAAATAAAATGTGGTTTATGCACGATGGTGCACCAGCGCATTGTAGTATAGTTGCTCGTCGCTTTTTCGTCGTCACAACATACGGAGATCGCTGGATTGGTCGAGGTGGACCTCACTTATGGCCTGCTCGTTCCCCGTACTTAAACCCTCTGGATTATTTCTTATGGGGACACCTAAAGTCATTAGTTTATACTACTCCAGTGGAAAATGTCGACGATTTGAGAAATCGGATAATTGCTGGGTGTAACACAATACGAAACGACCCAGGTGTGTCTGAACGAGTCCGGCAATCAATGAGGAGAAGAATGGATTCTTGTATACCTACAAGCTGGCGGTAATCATTTCCAACAATTTTTGTAGATTAAAAACAATTACTTGTAATCTTTCAGAATAAAATGTTGTTATTGTCGAAAATAGTTTTCGCCCTGTATCATCGAAACAAAGCGGTTTTTCAAAAATCATCAAAGGACAAAATATTCTTAAAATAGTCCAAGGAATAACCCCTTAAATTTTGGCCGCATCTTTAGTGGACACCCTGTATATACATAGAAAGGGCTCCACGAAGTGAAAAAGTTTTAGGCCAATTATTTCAACATTTTTTATTGTCTCATTCGTTGAAAAATAGACTAACAATTTTTCCCAACGGAATCTGATTCTTTGAAGTGTTAAGAATTCATCATAATTTTTTCAAATTTTTAAATTAATAATTGATACCATAAAAAAATTAATTTATATAAAGCACGTTGATCCTGTACCGGCCGCGGGGAGCCCTATTTTCAACGTTAAATTAAAATTAGTAATAATGTAGATAGAGTTTTGGGAGTAGGGACTTTTTTATTGGAAATTTCCTCCCCTTTAAGGCAATTTTTTCCAATTTGCGTTATCACTTACTTATAGTTTTTGAGTTATTTACGAAAAACTAAATGTCTTTATTTTCTCACCTCAATTTGTTTATAACTTTTGTAATTTTTTATGTGCATATATAACATTTTAAAACATTATTCTAGGCGTTATTCCGAATCCAATGAACTATCGCACGTATTTTTAAGAGCTTAAGCAAAGCCACGTAAGCAGTAGTAAGTAATACGCGCACGTAACTGGCGAGTACTGTTGCCCAGCCGCCGCGTCTGTTGCATTCGAGGCGCAAAATACCCAGCATCTGAAGGACTCGTACGTCGTAACGCTGCGGCCGAATAACATTTGGATGGTTTTAACGCTAATCTAGTACTCAATATGTATTTGATTTTGAAAAATTTATCAATCAGAAATCTTATTAATTTTCAATTTTGCATCAGATAGGTATTCTTGACGTAATCATTTTTCTTCCAACAGAATATCAATTTTTAATTTTCAAAGAGATTTTATTTTTACCATCCGAGGGGTTATTTACTGAATGATGGAATCGGCAGTTTCACTTACGTTATTAATATGTGTCATTTCAAGGGAGATTTATGGCGGCTAATGGCGGAAGCAAAATGAACGACAGTGACAGGAACGATCGCTTCTACGAACTTATTCAACCTTCTACGTATCGTTATCATTAACAGTGTTAAGTAATTACGTAATTACTAGAATTATGTACAGTGTACTTATAATATTCATGAATGTGTCAATAAAAATATTTAGTCTATACAATAATAGATTTATTCGTGCACTAAAATTTAACAATAAATACAAAATATTTAACGAACCTAAATTCAACCAATAATCTAACCTAACTTCATGTTTTATTTTTGTAAAACTCTAAAAAATGGTTAAATTTTACAGGTGACGAATGACGAAAAAAAAAATTTTGCAGGTAAAATTTTATTAAGTGACAAAACACGAAAAATGAACCTATGATGGTGGGCATTAGGTGACGAAACAAGAATTAATCGTGTAGATTCAATTTCCGAAACAGGTGTCAGAGGCCTGACGTGCTCAAAGGTTCAAAAGGAAAATTTTCACAATATAAAAAAAAAACAAGTTTTCACATCGCACTTCCGGTTACAATGAACTCAATAAGATATCTGTTTTCCCTAATAACTTATGCATATAAATATCCTGTTAAAAGTTAGTTCCCAATACATATTAATGTACCTAAGAAACAAGTTCAATCTAATATTAAATGTTAGTTTTAGTATAATCTGTATCTTCCATTCAAAACTCGTTTTTTTAGTTTAACAACCTAAACAAATGAATACCACTTACGTAAGTAATTATGGACAAACAAAAAGTGCGTGTTTCTTTTGTTAAAAAGTTTTCTTCCAGGTCACGGCCATTTCTACCATTCTTCTGTTTTTTTTTTGTTGTTAATAGTAATTACAGTAATTACGTAGGTACATTTGTTTTGGACGGTCTTGAGTAAATAAAATGTGCAGGTACAGACAGGCACAGGTAAATTTTAGAACCATTAAATTTTGACGAAACGTAGAAAGTTAGGTATATTGTTCGACAGCGGAGAAAGTGTAAATAGGAAAATAAAACAGTGAATTATTTGTCGGCAATCTTAGAAAGTAACTGCTACTATCTACATATGTACGTGTTTACAACAACTGTACAACCAAACAAACAATTTTCTTGTTTCTTTAGCTTGTAACGAAACTGATAATTTGTAATTATTCTTTTCTTTGACATAAAAAAAAACATATAAGGGCAAAAATTACTTATTACGATTAGTTAACTTCAGAAATATCTGTTATTTTCATAATACTGAACATCATTGAACATTTTAAAGAATTTATAGCAAACTGTCACATGTTAAACAGGACAGCCTGGCAGGAACTGCCCATGGTGCGCTGATGAGTACTAATAAGTTCTGGTAATACTTAGTATTGACAGAATTCTGGGGAAGAATATTATTTTTGCGAGCGATAAAAATAAATAAGTACTTAAATCTAGACACCCATCCTGAACCGTAACCTATTGCAATACACACGGAAGTATTATGACAGTTTTTTGTATTTTTTGAATCTCAAAACCAATATCAAGATGTCATAAAATACAAAAAACTGTCGTAATACTTCCGTGTAGATATTGCAATAGGTTACGGCTCAGGATGGGTATGTTTACATTTACATACCACTCACCCTTTCTCAACATTTGTGTTCGTAAAAGACTAAGGATAACCTTTTAGAGTTAATACAAACAAGCAGTATCATGTATCACCTGTAGATAAAGACTACAAATTATTCCGTATTTAATCTACAAAAAAGCAAACACTACATGATCTCAATATTCGAATAAGACAAATAGGTACATGAAATGAAGAAGCTCAAAATCACCATGAAGGGGTACCGTGACGAACTGTACAACACACTGAATTTTCAGGAAAATCGATTGGGGGAGGCGTATCGATACAATTAGCTACCTTTTACGTGATTGTTTAGAGCATATTAAAATATGCTGGCATCAAGTCCCACAATTTTAAAATTTCTGGTATAATTTTCGAGAATTTGAATTGAATTTCCTATAGTGGTACAAGAATGGCTAAAAGACCATTGTTGGAATACAATGTGAAGAATTTCGTGCACCTAAGTACTCAAGTATATAAGGCACATCGGAGAGCAACTCATTTTTTTTTTTTTGTAAGTTAACAGGTAAATAAATGGATATTGAAATGCCTGGTTCGTATAGAGCGCGAAATAAGAAATTTCTTGTCACGTTTTTCATTCGAGCAGAACGGGTTGGCAAGTTGTTTGTTTGTTACCAAGCCGCATGGAGAAACGAGGCGAAATTAAAATAAAAAAAAACCAAACCCGAGTAAGGAATTATCAATTATCTGACACTGAATTAACATTTGTCGTCTCATTGTTGCTAAATTGATTAGAAAAAAAATTCCTCATTATTTCAAAGTTTATTGCCACTAATAACTCCTCAAAGCTGAGCAAGAATTTTTTTTAAATAAATTAGCCAAACTAACGACTACAATAAACATTAGGTAAGTAATTAAATGATAATTAATTAACATAATTAATTTTATTGACATAAAATAGAGGGGCCTTTTGTTTATAGATACCTACACAATGTGGCACTATTTTTTTACCTACTCTTCTTACACCCCCGATTATTTTATTCTAATAAAAATAAGTATATCAAATGAATTGACAAGCAAAAATTAAAACAATTAATTGAGAACTAAAAAAATTATTTTTATACTTACGTACCTATTTATTTAAATATTATAATACCCAAATATTGTGTTATTGCATTTGTTCCGATTTATGAATAGAATTAAATAAATGTGAGAGACTCTTTGTCACGTTCCAGGCAAGCGAGTAAAAAACTTAATCCGTTTCTTATCCGAGATAACCGCATTATTCAACAGGTTTTAGAGGTTCAATATAGAAGGCCCGTAATCTGTTTCGGTCAAAAATAGTCGAGCTTTTGAAGGCCGTTCACTTTTAAAAGCCTTTCCTATCCTACAGTTTCTTATAGATTGTTCTGCTCGTCATTCAAAGAGATTGTTATTAAGCAGGTATACATACACTATTATAGGTGCATAACAAAAGGTCAGATTGTACATTTATTTAATAGATAAGTGAAAGCTATTTTATTTTATTTTTTTTATTTTAACCAGTACCAGCTCAATAGGCACGTAAAATGATTTTTATTGGACCCTAAAGTTGTTAACGACAAAAGTACAGGGGGTGGCAGATCGTAAAATTATTATAAAATTAATAATTAAAGAAAAACTAGAGTTAGTTCTACAATAAAAAATCTATATAAAGAGGCACCACAATTTTTTAAAGAAATCTCTTAAGACTTTTTCAGAGACTCAATGATTAGTTTCTGATTCTGAGAAACCAAATTAAAGCGACAATGTCGGAAGATGAAATAAACGCTCAGTAGAAAAAAAAAATTGGTTGAGTCTTCGAAGAATTCACTTTTTCTTTTATAGATGAATAGATAATAAATCAGCCTAGTATTGTACCATAAATGAAGCCATATATTATGGTTTCGGCGTCGCTTTTGCTCTGTTCTAACGTATACTTAATATTTTTACGATCTGAATCTCAACGACCTGTGTGTGGCACACAGAAAGCGTGGGAGAACAAGAGCTAAATTGGACTCTTAACGAAGAAAACGCATTCTCTAGAAGGCCGTAGATAAGTAGGTACATAGCCGTGCATATAATAAAAATGCACGAATCCGTACAACTACCTTTACCCTATTTACAGGTAGGTACCTACCTAATACTTACATACGTGGTACAATACAAGAAGTACAAGAACACAAACAAAGCACCTTACGACCTTTCTTCTTCTACAAAGCACCTTTATTTCTTTCTCCTCTTTTTAACCTAGATTGCTAACTGTTCTGGTTACAATCTACGACTAAATCCAACTAATTATAATATTAGTAATGGTAAAACTGATAAACCAATGGTTTATTTGGAAACAATTGTTCCAGAAATTTGGTATTCTCTGGGTAACTAAATCTGGCCTAATACAGCTCTGGTTGTAACAATATTTGATTTACAAAGAATGATGTACATACCTACAGTAAGTTGGTATCTACTACCATCTAACCCGGAAGTCACCAGACCTTTGACGGAAGCAACGAAAACTAATTGCAAGAAACCAAATCAAATCTAAGTATACCGATAATGATGGATCAACAGTAAAGCTAAATCCATTGGGCTGAATGGTAGAGTACCTACCACCAACTGCTACCCTACATTTTATTTGACAAGTAGGTACTTAGGTACCATCATTTTTCGACCTTTACACATAATGTCTGTAAAAATAATTAAACATCTGATTTCTAATAGGTATCCATTTTGATCTAATTAACGCTGGAGCAGACAATGTGAAACAGAAGATATTCGTTGTGGTTGTTGCTACCAATTTTGGACGGTCGGAAATAAGATAAAACAACTTCTACTTTCACTTTTTTTACATCGTATTTTATTCTGCATCACAAGCAATTTATTGTCAAATTTACAAACCGGAACCAGTATCAAATGGTACCTAACAATTTTGATTAGTCACTGTAGTTTAGATTTATGTAAAAGAAAATAGGCGAGTGCAACAAGTTTTTCTAGCATTCGTACCTAGTGGTTGATAATAAAATTGAGTTTACGATTTCGGAAATTTTTAAAAAAGCAATACCGATACCACAAAAGAAATTCCACTCGAAGGCTTACAATTACATTTGCTGTTAATTGGTATGTGTAAATTCCATTGTGCCATTGTTAAATAATTGTGTACCTACACATATAAGTTAACGACAACCTATCAGAGACGATAAGAATAGAAAGGTGAAATTATAATAACTCATATCATAATATAAATTCCAATACGTTGGTTGTTTGATAAGAAAACAATAAATTGAATTTTTGGGTAATTATTACGAAATTATGACATCTTCATACTGGTTTTCGGCTTCAAAAAATACAAAAATGTAAATGTAACACACCCATCCTGAACCGTAACCTATTGCAATACACATGCAAGTATTACGATAGTTTTTTGTATTTTATAACATGGTTTTGAGCTTCAAAAAATACAAAAAAACTGTCGTAATACTTCCGTGTGTATAACAATAGGTTACGGTTCAGGATGGGTGTGTTGGAAGGCTAAGAAAGTCACATCGACGAAATCCCAGTATATCTCTAGAATGAATATTTGCAAAATCTGTTTTCTTACCTTCTAAATCCTGTTGTGGGGAAGGGAAATCGAAATCCTGAAGGTGCTGGAACGGCAACAGGAACAGGTCCGGTTCCTTGAACCAAGGGTACTTGTCCCGGTACTACAGGGGGTGGAAACGGCACCGCATGACTACCCACTACACTAGGCACAGGCACTACATTATTAGTCAACACATTCGGGGGCACAATTGTTGGTACCACGGGAGTAGTTGGCAAATTGCTCAAAACAGGAGAATACGGAGGAGGCATGTGACTGTTTAATATGTCCGGAAGACGATCGTTGGCTTGCATCGAAACGTAATGATTATTACCGTTGATCGCGTTTTGCTGATTGTTTTCATTGTTGTGTTGATGATGGCTGTTGAGTCGTCGGTGGTGTCTTCGTTCCCGTCTTTCGCGCCTTCTTTGTTCCCTACTGGCAGCCCTGTCCCTAGCCGGTACCAAAGTCGTTCCTACAGACACATCGTCAGTCTGGGCTTCGGTCGAAGTGAACGTTCTCGTCACGGTCCTGGGTTCCACTTGGACCCTTTGGGCCTCCAACGCGTTTTGGGAAGAAGCTGCTGCAGCTGGAGCCAACGCCAGCAAATTCTGCGTTGGAATGGATTCGTTGTGCACCGTCACCTGGGTTGTTACGGTCGAACCGAAGGTACGATTCACGGAAGTGTTTCCGTTTATTTGCGCTACCGTGGTGATATGCTTCGGCGAGTTGGCGCTTAAGAAAGTCGAACCGCTTGTCGAGGACGATCCCAGAATCTGGTGCACGCTCTGAGGCATTGCCTGAACAATGTTAACGTTGGATACATTGTTTCCGGAACTATCGGGAACGTTCGTTGTATTGATGCAGTGGATTGTTGGAAGGTTCGATACCACGTTGCACGGTACCGCCCTGTAGAAGTTAACGTCCACGTTACTTATGTTTGTCGATGACGAAGACGGAACGTGGATCGAAGGGTTACTGGGAACGACGCCTACTACGTTCAGCGTCGTAACGCTGCCTTCTGCGGCTTTCTGGGTTACTAGAGTTTTAGGAACAGACGCGCTTCTCATAGACATCAGATCAGCTCCAGTACTGTTGGCGTTGTTACCGGCGTTATCCATTCCCGCAAGACCAGTAAAAGAACTATGACGCTGATGGTTGAGAATAGAGACAATATTTGCGTTCCTCTCTTGAGGCGTCATTGAATTAACGCAGTTGACGAACGAGGAGGTGCTGTTCGGTACCGATCGGGACCCGTAACTATTTAGCATTGACATAGTGTTTGTACCGTTCCCGGACACGGTTCTTCCATGGGATGGTAATGCAGCGCTTGGAGTGCTGGCATGGGCGACAAAGGGACCGTTTGATCCGTAATTCGTCGTGAATATCGAGCCTTCTCCTGTTGCAACCATAGACGGAGTCGAACGATTCCTTTGATGGGAGATTACAGAAGACGAAGATGGATTAGACGATTGACGCGTATGAGTGATTGCAACACTTGGCTCGGATAGATTTCTGGGATGATGGGCGAACGGGAACGCACCGTTTCTACTGTGATGGTGGTTATTGGGAACCGACGACTGGCGCGGGTGATGATGGTTCGATGGTAATCCGACCATGTTCGCGGACACCATATTGTTATCGATTATCGTCTGTCCGTTACCGGTGGCATTCTTATTTTGGTACGCTGATGGTCTGGCGACCGATGACGACGGTGCCGCTGATGGAACATTGTTGTTGCCGTTAGCGGAGGTGGTCTCGACGAGACCGGATACGTCTGGAGAGCGCGACGACGAGTCAAGGGGCACTTCGACGCGCATATCACCGACAACACGTGCATCACAATAACAACGCGCGACAGCGGACGACGACGGTATGCTCGTTGTACCGCACGCACCGGCTACAAAACCACGCGAACAAAACGCACTCGTACAACTAACAGTGGCGGCCGAAGACAACCTACTTGCCGCGACGACGGTCGCTTGCGGTCCGTCACGTGACCCGACGTTCGGCTCCTGCCATTGGCTAAGCCGGTTTCTGTACGATGCCAGGTTATTAACCATCTCCGCGGCAGCGGCAAGATGTAGGTCCGCGATGTTGTTGTTGCTGTTGCGCTGTTGCCGATGATGTTGTACTAGTTGCAGCGATGCCCCATTGTTTGGGTCGGTACTGCCGTCAAGGTCGACGGACGAGAGGCTGCAGCACGAGCCGAAAGAACTGCTAAGGGATGATGACGGACTGACGTTGTCCCCGGCGTTTGTTTGTTTCGCCTGGTCCTGGTACTCGTACGGCTGCCACAGGAGCGAGTTAAGTGCCTCGTTCACGTCCTGGTGGAACGAGTTCCGGCCCTTCTTTGATGCCACCACCGCGCTATTAACCTAAGAATGCCATTAAAAATACAGTGAATGTAATGCAGTATTCGAATATCTCTGTTTATCTGTTATCTTTAAATAGATATGTCATTTAAATATTATCTATCCACTTATTGATTGCTGTACTGGCTAATGTAGGGAAAAAAATGAGGAATTTGTAATAAAACTGTATACCTAATTATAATTTATTAATTTAACCTAAGACGCTATTGTCAATATATGGGAAACTAATACTTTTAGGAGAAAAAGTTTTGAATAAAAATTATGCGATTTTCTATACCTAGAGCAAATTTTAAAATTATTTTTATTCATACAGTGTTTGTAGTTTTTAGAAAATAAAAAGATACAGTTTTTTTTTTTAATGGAACACCCTGTATATTTTTGCTCTTAATAATATGTAGCTTTTAATTAATCAATAAACACTCGGTTCCATGTATTTTGCAAAAAGTTTTCGTTGGATAGGCTGAACAAAATAACTTATTCAGAAAATCAGCTGCCAACGGTTAAAAAAATTTCTTTTTTTATTATTACACTTCGTTACACACAAACCGAAAGCCTCTGTAATTATTTCTGTCACACTAAGCTGGTTAACTACATTTCGAAAAAATAATTACGTCGCTGTTTTTAATCACAATCGTTAATTAAAACGATATTTGCATTGGATCAATGGTAAAAAATATCGTCAGAAAATACTGATTGCTGATTGATTACATATTAAAAACGTTAGATAATCAACGGGGAGGCACAGTGGCCTGGACGGTTAGCGCTACAGATTGGCGACCACTAGGTTGTGAGTTCAAATCCCGGTAGGAGCTAAACACTTTTAAGAAGTTTAGATACGTTATTTGTGCGAAGAAATATGCGAGTATGTTGAGAGTAGTTCGAGAAGAAAATAAGGGAAAAAAAATGAAGGTAGATTTTATAAGAGATAAGCATAGAAAGTAAGATTTGTTAAATAAGTTGTAAAGCAGTGGCAGGCAAAATGTAGATACTCTGTTAGAGCATACATGTAAAAAATTAATAAATAAATAACGTTAGATAATCAATTGACAGGAAGATAAAATATAATATATACAGGGTGTCTTGGGTACTGGACGTGGTCTTTACAATGAGATTAAAGGGTTGGCAGAAAAATACGAAATAACATTCTACATGGAAACTAAAAGATTTCTTGTTAAGAAGTTCAAAATTTATAGAAAAAAAACATCAATTTCGAGATTGTTCTCTAAATCTGAAATTTGGTACAACTATAAATTTCGTAACACCAAAACGAAAAAATTGAAAAAAAACCTGAGAATGAAGAAGTATCGCAGATATTTTCTTTGGAATTACACAACAAAAAATGACAACTAATCAATAACAAATAATTTTTATTTTTACTATAGAAAAAAAAATTAGAACTAAACAGAATTTTTTTTTAAACGACTTGACAACTATTTAAGATAAAGAGCTGAAATATGGGATGAATTATTATTTATTTAATAGAAAATTTCGATAGAAAACGCTGAGAGGTGGCCGGGCCGATTAGACATACATACATACATATGTATTTGGTAATGTTTTGAGAAAATAAATTCATAGAAAAACACTTACCACCATTGGCTCATTTTTTCCTTCCTTCCTGAGATAAATTCTATCCTCTTTAGTTCCATTTACAATACCCGTGGTAAATTTAATATTACTTTGTTTTTCCCTCGTTAACGTTTTTTTTAAATCGGTATCACATCTTAGCTTATTTTTATTCTGAAATTCTTCTCGTTTAGTTCCATCATTCTGGTCATTGGTCTGGTAATTTCTGTTAAAATCACAGCCGTTCTGGATAAGGACATTAGGGCTATCATTACCCGGTTCTTTGGTATCGTTTCTACTGCCGATGCCGGTGGAATTGCTTGGAAGCAGATTATTATTATCATTATTATTGCAATTTCTATCGCTTCCATTCTGCAGCATGTCTCGATTTGATTTATCGAGAAATACCTCAAAGTATTTTGCGGTAAAATATTTTTGGTGGCATTTGTAGACGCATAACTATCATGCTGGCTTTGGGCGCGCAAGTTTCCTCAATCAACTCAATCATTAGAGACAGGTCTTTAACGAATTATTGCCGAATCTGAAACAAAAGAGATTGTCGTTAGTATTAGGTGTTGATAAAGAAATATATATATGAGTATCTAACACTAAAAACACTTCACTTTTATAAAAAAATATTAGATTATACATATAGATTTAAGACATTATTATACAGGGTGGGTCATTTTAATCTATCTCTGATATTTATTTGAAAATAAAGGCTTTTAAATCGATAAAAAGGCAGAGACCAAAGTTTCAGGAACTCAAGGGGGATGAATATAGAATTTTAAATGGTTTTTGAATTTCCTGAAAAATCCAGTTGTACAATTTTTTAATAATTTTCCCGGAATATATAGTCGTCTCAGAAGGAAGTTTTTTAATATCCTCTACAACGTTATACAGGTTATATCCATTCACCAATTTTGTAATAAAAATCGTCTTTTATTTCTCCCTTTCCTGGACTAACTTCCCTAATGACCAAAGTTCTGTAACAAAACTCATCCTCATCCGCACGCTATCATTTCTGCATCAGAATTGGACTGAACCGAATGAAAACAACAATGATAGTGACTTAAACAGACACATAATTGATATTTGAAAGAAGCGTTTATGACTGTGCGTGTTATCGAACGTGCGTGCGTGCGTGTTGTCTTACGTGTTGTGCAAGCTAATATCAGTAATGTAACCACACAGTAATGTAACCACACAGTATAGTAACAATAACAATAATAATGGCAAGCTTTCAGAAAGTGCACTGTCGTCATGAAACGATGATAGATATGATCACTGTGACTCATTGTTATGCCCAGTTCGTAACGCATATGCAAGCATCATTTAAACGTCATGGTCTCTCTCTCTCTAGGAGGAGCACCATGGTAATAAATTGCCAATGCAAACGGTACCACAACACAACGACGAACGTCGTCCGAAGCTTGTTGCAACCCAATTTCGAACGGACGTGTAACACATGTAAAAAATTGCTTAACAGTAAGTTGTCGTTGTTGTACAAACGGATTTGCTTTCGAACAACGACAGTTATGTACCTATAGTGGATACATTCTCAGTTGAAAATATTATAAATTCGGCGTTGCTACGAGGGATGTTCATTTTTATGCCTATTTACATTACAAAAAGGCACGCACAACAGCGTTTTCAATAAATATCTCGCCTTGTATATGAGCGTAGTCGACCAGATGCACAATTGCATCGATGCGAGTGGTCAGCAAAAAAAATACAGCCGATGTTTGAAATAACCGACTCCACACAGATGTGCGAGATGCGACAATCTGATACTGTAAATACTAGGAAAGAGAGGGGACACGTAACTCGTAAGCCGACTCTATGTCGAACATTGTTACTTTATTTTGTACTCGCACCATTAAACGGTGGCAGACAGTGCGTTGGTGTCGGTCATTAAAAGTGTGAATATTATTGAATGGTGTAGTTAGGTTTTAGTGTATTTTTGTTTAAAACAATGCTGATTTGTTCTTCTTACGGCTGTAAAAGCCGCAGTGAAAGAAATGAACCAGAAATCACATTTCACAAGTAAAAAGAATTTTACGCAGTAAGGTTAAGCAAAGTAAATCGCGTTTAATTTGTTTATTGTTTACATACTAATTAAAATATGTTACGATTTACATACAAGAAGCATTAGTGCGTAATATTTTTTTTTTGTTGGAATGGTTTACTGATAGTGTAAGGAACAAGAAATACTTTCAAAGTTGTTAGAAGCATGCGTTTACCGCAATATTACCATAGGCGGCGGCGTCACTTTTAGTTATAAAAATCTAAGAAATAAAATTAATTAATTTATTAACATTAGTGAAATAATTCTTTGCATTTGATTTAATTGAACATGTATTCTACTTGACATAAAATAAATAATATTTTTCATAGTAACGTATGACGCAAAACAACAGTTCTTATTAATTGTTTACTTTATCAAATCAACAATTGATACTTTGTATGGAATTATAATTGTAACAAAACTAACACCCCTCTTAATATTATATGTTGCGCTACTGAGCGCTGACTGCTGGTTCCTTCGCGTAACAAATTTGCAGTCGACGAACATGCGTAAGAAATCCATTATTAAAGAGACATGGGGTGTTAAAACGACAATGAACAGTTGTGAAATATTAGCTGGCCACTCGTATCATCATCTCATTTAGAAATTATTATGGTGCTGCATGAAAACGTGATAGCAATAGCTAAGTGATAATGTCACCAAGGAACATGATAAAGCTGCAAATCATAAAATTATGTAATATGATAACTAAAAGTATGCACATTGTCACTGCTTTTGGACAACACTCATTACCTCATTACTCGTTTTGTCCTTAAAATTATTACGATGCAATTTAGTTACAAGGTTACTTATTTAATAGGTTAATTTCATATAATAATTATTATTATTGTTATTATTATACGCACTTGTATTTGGTTTATAGAAGAAGGTTACAATTTCGTAATAACAATCAAAACACGACGCTCAGGTATTTTAATGGCGGCGAATCGAAATCCACACTAGGAATTAAAAATTTTAATGGGAAATAGAAACATCAAAAAAAAAAAACACCATTTTGGATCATTATTACATTTATACCTATATTTATGTTAATAAAAAAATATTCTGCGAGTCCCAGATTTTTAATGTCTACGAATCCACCCCTGGTATAATAACTGTCCACCATTAAACTTTAAAATTTTATGCTTGACTTTACTGTGGTCAAAGTATTGTTCTTAGACGAATTTGCATAGACTTTATTTTCTATAAAAGTTTTATGTAAAAATCTGCATTATTTCTCTTAGGTTTAAATATTTCAACGATATCATTTTAAAAGAGTGAAACTTCAACAAAGACAAAATAAATAAATTCCCACACATTTGTCGAATTAGGTATCATAATTAAATTAAAGTTTGCGAGAGTTGTTGATGCTTGGAAAATTACAAATTTACATTTGTTAATGTCCATTCAATATTTCAATTAGTTTCGGTTAGTCAGCAGAGGCACCAATGCAAATACGACACATTTGAGAGAGGCATTTACAAACGTTATTAATTTTATCTAAAGCAAACAACTGCGAACAAAATTTTGTTTTTCATTTATCTTCATCGCAAAAATTAATCATGAATCCACGTTGATTTTATTGAAAATTAAAGTACAGCAATCGTTGATCAGTTGGTAAAATTTAGATATATAAATATTAAATATTAGATAAATAAATTTCCAAAATGTGAATATCAAAAAATTATAAGCTTAAATATTTAAAAGTGATACTGATTAATTGTACTACAGTTATATGTTGTGTACAGTATTGTAGCGGCAATTATCTATAAATTGTGTTCATGTGTTTCGCTTCCCTAAAGATGGTGATCGTAACAAACAGCTCGGTGGTAATGTTTTATAGCGAAAATTTCAGTTTCTGGTTCTGGAACTGAAATTAACCCAGACCTGAATTGCACACGAAACATGACTGTTTTAAAATAATACCTCAATTAAACAATTAAGTGCAAATCTAACTTAAAAATGAAAAACAAAAATAGCGTCTCTTTTAATTCATATGGCTATGTTCACAAAATGTTTATTTGCTCTGATCTAAACGTATGAAATTTTATGAAACATACGCTCCAACAGTGGCAAGAAAAAAAAAAGTAAAATAGAGTCTCTCCCTATTTCTATGCCCAACATATCCGGGGGGTGATCAGTAATTTTTTATTATGATTATTAAAATCTACCTGAAAAAAAAAAATACTATGGAAAGTTCGTTCTTGTATTTCTCATGTTATACTACGATGACCGCTCAGAGCAAATCATTGACGAACATATCAAAAAAAAGTGTCTTTATTTTTGGAACACACTGTAGTTATTATACGAGCCCTGTTCGGACACCTAATAATTTTACAGAAAAAGGTTCAGTTCTTAATGTGTAATCATAAACGAGTGATTTTATGTATTAATTTTATAAACTTACATAAGTACACAAAAAACAAACATTTCACGGTATTAACGTTTTTATGTTTTATAACATACTTGAAACATAACAATACAACTAACACAATGTTATTTTCTTGACAACTAAATATTCGGACAGAAGGCAACACTTTAAATTAATATGGCGTAACTTCACCTCTTGTTTTTATGACTGCATTAATCCTTTTGGGCATACTATCTACGAGAGTTGTTTGAAAAAGTATCGTAGATATCCTGCAGTTTAGCACGTAAATTAGCAACTGTCTTCTGTGGATTATCCCTGAAGTGTCTTTTAGTTTTGTGCCAAACTGTTTCAATATCATTAAGGTCTGGACTACTTGAAGGTCAATCTAAAACTGTTGGATTCTCAAACCATTTTTTCGAGGATTTAGCCGTGTGGCACGATGCTCCATCTTGCTGGAAAATAAAATTTCCATCAGGATGTAACTTTCTAACACTTGACAGAAGGCTTTCGTTCAAAATTTTCTGATATTGGTCGGCATTTACTGTTTCCTCGATAAATTTTAAAATCCCTAATCCTTTGGAAGACATACATCTTCACACGATTATGACTCTTAAGCAAATTTCACAGTTCGTTTCAAACAATCTGGATGGAAAGCTTCTGTTTTCGATCGAATCACCTATCGCCCACTGATACTTCAAACTTATATTCATCGCTGAATATAATCTTATTCCAATCTTCCTTTGGCCAAGATGTTCTCTTCCTAGCCCATGTAAATCTCTTCTTTTTTTGTCTTTCCGTTAGCAAGAGTTTCTCCTTGGCCTATATCGTAAGTACTGTTACTTAGAATGCCAATTAAGTAACTTTCTGACACTCTAATAATTACCATGTAGAAGCCAAGACCACACTTATGAATCCACTTTCTGCAGCACTCCCGGGATACATTCAATCCTGCTTGTTGATTCCATTGAGTAGTCATGTCTCTTAAAGTGGAACGGCGTGATTTTTCGCAGAGTTTCACTAAGACTCTTCTATCTTGGCTTGTAACAGTGCAAGAACACCCAGCTTTTTTGGCAGATATTTTCATATTGACCATTTTACCAAAGTGCTTTATGATTCCCTCAACAATGGACTTCGGTACAGCAAGATCTGCCGCAGTAGTACGCAAGATTTTACCTTGATAACGTTTCGTTAAAATTAATTCACGAATTTATGTACTTGTTGGTAATCCACGAACCTTACTGATAAGCTATTTTTTTGCTTTTGAGAAATTATTCTCCTGGGTCAGCTAAAGTCATATTTTTTTAATAGCATTACCTGATATTTCCTTTTAAATACATTTTTTATTAAAAAAAAATAGCTCACATGGTTTTGATTCATCCTTCAATTAAATTTCCCTACATTAAATACTAAAAACTTACGTGTCCGAACATATAGTTGTCAGGGCTCGTATAAATAGAATGGAGGAGGAGTCATAAGAGGTGCCCAAATAATTACTGCTCGTTGTAACAAACTTCATCGGAATTAACGCCATTATTTGAGGGCGTTGGAAGGAAATATTGAAGGGTTGAAATTTCATCAGTTTGCTCATAATAACTCTCTCTCTCTCTCTCTCTCTCTCTCTCTCTCTCTCTCTCTCTCTCTCTGTATTTCCCCTAGCGGCAACGAATCGATTGGAATTCCGTCATCGCACCTCTTGTATCCAGGGAATGACAGAAATGACATGCCAGCGCGATACAGAAAATGCGTTGAATGCATTCTCCCTCCATATATGAACGAAATGTGGTGGAGTAATAGGGTAGAAGAGAACTTATTTCCTTAAGGGTTTCTTCCAGTTGTGTTCGTAGAAGAAAAAAAAAAGTTTAGCTTCATATATTAAGTCTTTTGCAATGTGAAAACGAAGGAAATAGGATAACGAAGGACTATATAGTACGATGTATAAAAAATGGAAATTCTTTTTTCCTAAACTTAAACATTTTACAACCACCACTTTTGTTTTGTAAAAATAAAATTCGGCAAAATCAACCCCTTGGGTCTTTTTTTCGAGTGTTCGCACTCGAACGTTTTTTCTTCAATAGTTGGTTATTTTGGTTGACATGGCGCTTGTCGAAATCGTTCAATTTCAGAGTGAGAAGTCGGAAAGTGGAGATCGAATATTGGAATCATGGCGTTCGCCACGGAGGAAATTGTATCGTATCAGGACGGAAATGTCATGGACTGGCTACAAGTGTATATTTTCGTAGTGAGTAAGGATGAAAAAGGAAAGAAACGTTCCACTCGGTAATGGAAACACTTCTTCGCTCCAGGCAGTTTACGGCTTCCAAATTGGATTTGGCACGTAACGAGCTTTATACATTGTCAATGTATGTATCTGTTTCACTATCGTCGTGTCTTTAGAAAAAAAAACACAAAAACCAAACTGTATTAAAATAACAATTCCACCCAGGGGTGGGCTATTAAATTTGGGGCCCGAGGTATGAAAAATATAGGAATTAAAATGGAGTGCACGTAACGGAACTACCACTGCCACTTCCATATGCTCTCCCCACCCATCTTGTACTGAACGCATAGGGAAATGGAAACGGACATTTGAGTCGTGCAACTTCCGACGCCGCTTAGGGACCATAACTAAATCTGCGGATTATACAACCAGTGGAGTAGAATTTAGTAAGGATCGGGATCAACCTCTTACCTGTTCCTGTCTTGTACCTACGCCTCTGGTAGTAGCCACAATTTTCTCTTTGACACAAGTTGTTTAAATATTTCCCATTATCAATGAATCACCCTGTATAGTAATATTTGTTATGTAAATATGTATCGATGACTCTATTGTTGTCACCTTATCAGTTTTATTTCTCAACACACAATGTGTCATTTTAACAAGACAATATCGTAAACTATGCTATCATTTTACAACTTTAGTATTGAGAAAGTAAATGAATACGTAGAACTATCTAATATTTATTTTGTATTCTTTAATTTCCTTTGATAAGAATAATTGAAATGAGAATTTACGAACAAAGAAAAATATTTTCTATTTTAATTTTAAATAAATTTTTAGGTACGAATTGATTGTACAATTACATTAACTCTTGACTAAAATAAAATAAAATCCCTCCACATCGTAAAACTGAAGATATATTTCTAAGTTTGTCGTTATAATTACTTATCACTAATTTCACTTTGAAAACTTGTCCGATTAATTACTTCAAACTCCATCAAGAAAACGTTAACAATAGATCCTTCTAGTGAAAGATCATTTTCGATTTTTCTCTTTCTAAATCCTCCGCAAAATTTCCGAGGTTGCACAAGTTTCAATTAAACTTCACTTACCGGGTGAAGTGTCCATTAACGAACACATTTTGCGGTTAATTAAAGTTGACGTTCCCTTTGGAGATAGTTCAAAGGGATCGGAACTATCAGAAGCGATTAAATAAAACATTAATCAAAAAGGAAAACTTTCTCACTCCACAAAGTGGTTCTATAAAGTTCAGTTAAGATGAGACAAATTTGGCGTACAATAAGTGGGCTTAGTTTGGTAAAAGATTCTATATCTTGCTTTAAATTATTCAAGCAATAACAGCATGTAAATACAAGTAAGATTCGGACAGGAATGGAGTCACACGTTTGATGGAATCAAAACCTATTTTAAACTTACGTAAATATCATTCTCAAAGATTATAGGTTCACCGGGAATGTTGATGAACATTTCGGAACATTTGAGGCTATTCTAGAACATTCTAGAAAAATCTGGGAATTTCTAGACAATTTTGGAAAATTTTGGAATGCTCCGGAATAGTCTGCCACCTTCTGGAACGTTTCGAAAAATCTGGAGCATTCCAAATAATATAGGTAAGACCACAGGTGACATGTGCCATCTATATTTTTTTATTGTATTATGTTCCAAATAATTATAAAAAAATCCAGAATATTAGACAATGCTTGAAAACTCTGGAACGTTCCAGATAACTCCTGAACATTCTAAATCATTCTCACAGGATTTGGTGCATTATAGATCATCTTCGAACATTCCAAATCATTTTTCAAAAATTTGAAATATTCTGTAACATTTCGAGTCATTATCTCGAACATTCCAAGCCATTTTTGAAAACTTTGGTACATTCTAGATTATTCCTGAACATTCTAAATCATTATCATAGAGCTTGGAACATTGTAGATCATTTTTGAACATTCCAAATAATTTTCCAAAAATTTGAAATATTCTGTAACATTTCGAGTCATTATCTCGAACATTCCAAGCCATTTTTGAAAACATTGGAACATTCTAGATTATTCCTGAACATTCTAAATCATTCTCATAGAGCTTGGAACATTGTACATCATTTTTGAACATTCCAAATCATTTTCCAAGAATTTGAAATATTCTGTAACATTTCGAGTCATTATCTCGAACATTCCAAGCCATTTTTGAAAACATTGGAACATTCTAGATTATTCCTGAACATTCTAAATCATTCTCATAGAGCTTGGAACATTGTACATCATTTTTGAACATTCCAAATCATTTTCCAAGAATTTGAAATATTCTGTAACATTTCGAGTCATTATCTCGAACATTCCAAGCCATTTTTGAAAACATTGGAACATTCTAGATTATTCCTGAACATTCTAAATCATTCTCATAGAGCTTGGAACATTGTACATCATTTTTGAACATTCCAAATCATTTTCCAAGAATTTGAAATATTCTGTAACATTTCGAGTCATTATCTCGAACATTCCAAGCCATTCTTGAAAACTCTAGAACATTCTAGATAACTCCTGAACATTCTGAGACATTTCAGAAAAAATTCCAAACAATCCGGAATATTTAAGACCATTCTAAGTCATTCCGCAATTTCTGGAACGTTCCGGAAAATTCTTGCACGTCTTCATGGTTCAGAAAAAAATCCAGCCTTAAAAGTTTTCAAGCTCACATTGGTACCATGTCATAAAAAATAGCTAGAGATTAGCTACTAGGCCCGATGGTCATCATACACGTGTAAAATATTAACTAATATAGTTCCAATTATACATATATATCAATCTCAGGATTCCCAAGGGGTGCGAGTGCACGTAACCTAACTTAACCCCCTGCCGAATCCTATGCACGTCACTGCTACTCTTCGTCGACTCGATTAATAGAAAATGTGTGAAATTTGTTTGACAAAGGTTGATATATGTCACACCCTTTTGCCATCAACTCTTAGTGTGAAGGGGAGGCTAAGAGCAAGATGGCATTGGTTGGTCATGGAGTAAAGTGAGGACCCACAGTCACTTGTGTCTTAATAATCATTTTCGACTTTAATTCACAGATATGTAGGTATTTAGAACTATATAAATTATGTGTTGTTTGACATGCATTTACTCGTCCTTAGCTCCTTGAGGACTCGCTCTAAATCTATTCTTCAAGTGACACAAAAATTAGTTTAGGTCGTTTGATACCATTCCAATCAAGAACAACATTGTCAATGACAATATATGAATCTTTTTTTTTATCCAGGAAATCGATTTTGTGGAGAGTATTGATACCTAGATAAGTACTGAAACTGTAGGTACAAAAAGTGGTTTAATACTCTATGTATAATGTAGGTACACGTAAAGGAGTACTTGAACAGCAGCTTTCTATTAATTAAAATTCCGAGTTAATCTTCTTATGCATGGTGTATGCTATAATAATTGTGTCGGTAATGTTTTCTTTATAGCTGCTATTCAATAGACACACGGGCGTAATAATGGGCAGTTCGTGATGTGAATAAATTTATAAATCCCGGTCAGAGCAACCGTATTCGTCCACTATCACCTATTCTGTTTGATGCTTGAAGGTCTCTTTGGTCAAAAAAAAAGACCTGTGTTGAATAAAACTATTTGAACATTGAAATTTGTAAGAAAGATTATTGTACAGAATATTATCTGTTTATCTTAAACATGTAGAAAAGTGCAGCGCTCTAAACGTGTCCTTAAAAGTCAAATATTTTGTGTGAAAATAGAGTACCTTCAAGGCATTGATATTGTAGTGCTCGTGGGTTTATTAAAAATTTATTTGCAAGACTAAAGTACAGGAATACAATTTATATATGTATATGTACTTATTTAATAATAACTACTTAAAAACAATATTAATTAATACGGAACTTAGTTTACTATTTATTTACAACACTCACTTATATGCGCGTCTCTATTTATTTGCCTTTTCACTTCTAACACTGTCGATTTATTTCGGATGTAATCACTGTCACGGTCAATTTATTACTAACTCCCTCGGCGAACGTCTCTGTCACTTTTATAGCATCATGGAACAATCCAGAAAAGTCTGGAAATTTGCTTTCATTGTTTACATTTTCGGCGAACCGCTTGATTACTTTCTTAGAAAGCAGGTACGAGACACACTTTTACAAACACGACGCACACTGCCGACACCGGCCTTGGCTAGTCGAGCCGGCCGGCAACGCATACAAGTGTAGCCGGTCGCACACAAGCACGCTTGCGTTCGCTACAAACCGTTGTGGTCTAGAAGTCACGGGATTTTATCGAGCAAAAATTTTTTTGATGGCGGATTCCTGTAGAGGCCCATTAGGAGAGTATTTGTGCAAATTTTTAATAATCGTCACTATTATTTATTTAATGTTAAAGTTTTGCAAAATGGGCTTTTTTTCTTTCGTCGACTACGTAGCGAAAACCGTAACAGATACGAAAAATAGTGAAGAGACTTTTTTGTAGAGAAGTGATTTTGCTACAAAAATGTCTAGGACAGCATCCCTCTATCTATTATACGTTTAAGCGCATCTTTTGAGCGCTGTAGTTTTTTACCTGTTAACGATAGAAGGGTGTTGTTACGTAGAAAACTTAATTCGATACAAAAAAAAAATTAAAAATTTCAATTTATAACTTCTATTTAGTTCTTGGGTTCCCTTGAACGTCATAAGAAGTTGAAATCATGTGTTTATTATGTATTTAAGAAAAAGGGCTGCTGTTTATTTTGCTCGTGGCGATTTATCTCAATAAAATAACGCTAACTGTTACACCTTGTAATAAAGCTACGTAGTAAGTGTTACAGAATTACGTAGCTTATAACTTGCAGCTGTTCCTTCGTCTTTTCGAAGGGAAGACGAGAGCGGCCACGTCCATTTATCCAATTAAATAACTAAGACGGAAATCCTACACCATTAAAAACACATTCATCTTTCATACTGTTCGCAAGGGCTGAGATAAAATTGACCTCCAGCCAACGAGGGTCATGTAGCAGACTGAATACAAACAAGCCGTCCGCATTACGAGATCCGTTTTCAGACAACAAATTTAAACAGGAAAAAAAAATTAAATTACAAAAAAATCAATCGTGGATAGATATAAATAATATTACGTGCAAATAGTAAACAGTTGGGGATGAGGAAATTAATGGAAGGTCTGCGGCACCAGACGAACGTTTTATCCAAGAGGCGCAAGTATCGGCCTTTAAACATTTAGATTCATTAAGGGCTTTTCACGGCCCTAGCAAGGGGATTTTCGGCCAAATTAATCCGTGAACATCAATTTTTAAACGACCGTTGGGGGACAAAAACACGACGTGACAGCAGCGATAAGAAAGTGACAGGGGCTTACGTGTCGACGGTAGAGCTTTCCTAAGTCCCTTTGGCAAAGTTGTTAGCCGAAAAACGAGCCTCGAAGGGGCTGAGAAAGGGAAATGCGTACAAAATACACACACATATCTGCAAATCTACACACAGGATTATACACACAAACGTTCTTCTGTCCACATAAAATCAGGGCCGTCTTTTCCATTCGAGGGCCCCATAGTAACATTTAAATGTTGTATTTATTTTGTTAACTATTCTAACAAATAAAAACTGACTGACCAAAATGGTCTTGTCCTAGTTATAGGGGCTCTATCATCCTTAACTGCCCAGGGCAGACAATAGGTTAATGACGGCCCTGCATACAATCTTGAAAATGAAATGGGGACATCCAAAGTATTATGTAAGAACTTTGCTTTGCTTGATGGTGATTACGTCAGAAATGTTAGTTTATTTACTTTTTTTTTGCAAAATTTAGCAGATTCTGATTTGAACAAATGTTGCAACCCTAATTCACTATTTCTAAAAAGGAAAAATTTGTTCAGGGATTCCCAAGAATAATTGATATATATGCCTACAAATTATGTTGTATCCAGCCGTTATTATCGTTATTTAAGGCCAGAGCGATAACGCGCTACGTCATATAAGGGAGTCCTCGTAGGGAACTGTATTAATCTTTCAGCCAAGGTATTTATAGTGCAAAAATTTTTTTTGATCGCGAATTCTTGTAGAGGAAAATCAGAAGAGCATTTGTGTAAATTTTTAGCATTGGCAAATAATTGTTACTATTTTTCATTTAACGTTAAGTTCTGCAGAACGTGTTGTTTGACTTTTTGACGCTTACGTAGCCTAAACCGTGATAGATATGAAAAAAGTATAAATACCTTTTTGTAGATAATTAAATTTTTTTCAAAAAAGTCCGGGGCAGCACCTATCTACCTTTTAGAAGTAAAAAAATACAGAGTTTCAAAGACGCGCTTCAACGTGTAATGTACCGCCTACCCGCTCTTATAGTGCTGTTTATTTACTTGGAAAAGATAGAGGGGTGCTGTCAAGGGTTTTTTTATATAAAATTCAATTATCTACAAAAAAGGTCTTTAATACTTTTTTTGTATCTATTACGGTTTTGGCTACGTAAGCGTCGAAAGATCCAAAAACACGTTTTGCATAACTTAACGCTAAATAAAAAATAGCAACAATTATTTGCAAGCTTAAAAATTTCAAAAAATAATCCTCTGACATTCCTATTTAAGAATCCGCGATTAAAAAAATTTTTTGGACGATAAAATTTCTTAATTGTTAGACTAAAACAGTTCCTTACGAGTACTCCCGTATATTGCGTCGCAAATCAGCACTTCGGCCTTCTTTAATGATGGTAACGATCCAACTCGTTGGGCTGACTAACCCTTAAAATAATTCAATGCCTTTTCTTCTTACTTACATGAATTCTTACAATATGTATTTCATTAAACCTAAAGAAAAACATTAGGGGTAAATAAATAAATGACATTTTCGAGATTACCAAAAAAATTACATTTCAATTATATGAATAATTGCATCCAAGGAGAAAAAGTCTGGGCTAAAGGGAGCCCATAATATTGAAAAAGAAAAATAAAATAAAAACTTAACTTCTTAAGTTCTTTTTTTCTAAATACTAAACGAATTTTCATAAGCGTTCCTCCTAAAGTATATTTTTTAAGACTTATCGACTTCCACTTTGTATTAAAAGTCGCAGACAAGTGGCGCTAATTATAATTAATGGATCATCAATAATTAACGAACTAAATTAGCAGCAAAGTCAAGTTGACAAAATTTTGTTTGAACAACACTTAGTAGTTGTAAATAAATTGTAAGTAGAGATACAATTTTAAACACTTGGAAAGTTTAACAAATTATCATTTGTGTTGTTTTTGTTTATCTACTAAATCAAATTGTAGAGTAATAACTATGCAACCGAACATTAGACACTGTATAATGAACAGTCTAACTAACAATAGAATTCTATGTAATTTATATTAATTAATTCCCTTGTTAATTAGAAAGTTTTTCAACTAGAACACCGCTGCTAAAACGAAAACATTTTGTTTTGTTTCTACGTAATTTTCTGTGAGAAATGATTGAAACCAATATTTCCACCCTTAATTACCATTAGTAAGATAATCGTGTGTCTAATTTCCGGGAATACTTGAAACTTCGAAATAGGGACTTTACATTTATGGCTGTTATTTTTTTAAGTACATTAATCTTCAAAGTTAGACAAAAGTTAAACGAGCTGTATTTAAAGACCACCTTTTATTCCTTTTTCTTTCTCCCTCACTCTCTTGGCAATTATTCAGTGTAAAAAAAAGGAAATTTAACGTAAGGACCTCGGTAGGACCTCCGGGTAAAGGTAGAGGTATTTCGGCGAAAAATATACGCGGAAGCAGCCAAATTTGTATCGAGTTTGCTGCTGTGCAGGATTCGTCAAGCTTCAAGCACACTTTCAGAGGGACCCTCGACGTTCGTCGCGTCGCCGCCGTTCCCTCTTTGGGATAACGATGGCATTAGACGGGACAAGAATGAGGGAAAGTGTGTGACGTTTCTGATAAAAATCAACGCACAGTGGAACGAAATTAAAAAAAAAAAATACGTGTGGCACTCGGGGACTGCCGCGGTAAAGCTATTGCATAGCATTTTTTATCAACTTATGCAATTATAATATTTATACAATATTTTTAATATAATAATACACCTATATACTTTCTCAAAAACAGCTGCTTATGTATTCGTCCGATTTCGGAGCAGCTCGTCTCGATCCGTGCGAGCTTCGTACAGTCTACACGCATACGTCTAGTCGCACGCACACCCCCCACCGCTGTGCCGATCGGAGTGGGGGGTGTTAGGTTTTTTCGTTACGGAATTTCTTGATTCGGTCGCCGCGCTCAAAGCCCGCGATAAAAGCTATGCAATAGCTTATAAAAATGATACAGGGAAATATATAAGTAATACCAATATAACCTACGTAAACTGACTCAAAATTATTTAGAAAGGAAATCAGAACTGTAAATAAGTAGTAGGTAGGTACATTGCATTGTTTCTGACTTTTTTTATGGTTTATGGTTCAATTTTGAACCACTTTGCGTCGTGGCAGCCAAATTGACTCACTCAAAGAATAAGAAATGTCAACACAATCAAAGTAGGGAGCTGAGGGAGGAGGGGAAGAACCAAACGCAGAGACGACCGATGTGGCTGAAAGAAACTCAACCGAAACACTTTACCGTACGCGTCGGGGGAGTGATGGTGGTGATGGCATTTTCACGACACGATAAACGTGACGTGATGGTAGGTTTTCTGACGTGGTTTCAACCAGCCACTTTCATAAATCAAGGATTCTCCTGAGCCCAGGAATTTCTCCTGGAAACTGATGGCATTCAGTATTGTTTACGAGGAAATATCTTTTGTTGAAATCATGCCATATGGAGATCGTTAATATTAAGATACGAAAAATAGAAGGGATTAATGTGGCAATAATCGACAGAAAAAAGGGGCAATAGGATGATCCAACAGGGAAGAGGACAGAGGGCAGTTATCCCCTTTATCTAAAATTTAAACACAAATTTCAATGTCCATAATGTAAATGAAAATTAATCCAGCCCTCATAAAATTACTAAAAATTTCGTGTCCGAAGCCACGTGTTCGGTACTTGATGCCCTTTTCTAACTTACTTTAACCTAACTTTAAAGAACACTTGACTTCCTATTCTACCCTTTTGACAACCCCACAGCAAAATGACAAACACGAAAACATAGAGGTGAATAAGGAAATATGTATTAGAGTTTTTTTGTTTGCAACACAAAAAAAAACAATTCGAGATAAATTTTAAAAGGGCATTAGGTGGTGTATGATAAATTCACCCCCAAGGCATCAATTGGGATGGCTCCTATTCGTACGTTATCGTGGTTGCGTTGGGATCGCTCGAAAAACTTTCGAAAAGTTTCGAAAATAATGCGCGATCAGGCCGCGGGCTCCTTTTCAGAAATAAACGACTCCCTTTGAGGAACAGGATATTGTAATAAAAGCAAGAGTAGTAGATGAAGAGAAGAGAGTTATATTCCCCTCCGATTTCAAAAGACAATCTCAAAAACACCTCCGGGCGATTTGAAATGAACGCGCTAACTGAGACGGCACTTTTGCCGTTGCCTAGAGCCATGATGGCAGAGGAGATGATGACGCCATTCTTGTGATTATTGTCTTGCGTCTTTGTTCCCCCTTTTTTTTTTTTTTAATTCTACTCAGAGATTTTTCTAATGATCACCACAAGAAAAGTGTGTCGCCCGGGGTAGGATGTCTCTTTTCAGGGGTATTTTTAATCAGACTACAGTATCCTCGTTGATAAAACGTATCTTCATCACAAAAAAATAGGTATATGAAATTATTTAGTAGTTCACATACGATTTATGGTGAAGGTGATAGACATTAACGTACATATAAAAGGTTAAAAACCAAAAATTTTTTCGTTAATTTTTATGAAGACAAAAAAAATGTATACATACGATTCCAACTTAATTAGAACACACTGTATTTGAATAAAAATATAGGGATGTGTAGGGGTATATCACAAAAAATTATGGGTCCATAGATATAATCCTCTAATTTTTCCGAAAATACAAAACGAGAAGGTACAGCCGGGGATAAAGGAATTCGAAATAATACATCATGTTCTCAAACGTTACTCACGTAAAGTACACAAAAGAAACATTAGTCAGCGACGTTGTTGTCTCAGCAAAGAGATTTCGACCGAAATGGAGCATGCAGTCCCGTGTTTTCTCCCCTAATTGCTTAATTGTTCAACAGACAGCAGAGCCCTCTTTTGCGGTCGTTTATTCAGACACTATGGAAATAATCATAATATGTATCTATAGTGCTGCACATTTGACCACCAAGCAGGAAAACTGTCATTCAGCCACCTCACATTCCGAAGTCATCGTACACACTTACTTGGCCGCCGAGTAAGAAAACTATCATTCAGCCACCTAACGTTTCATAATATAAAGATTATAATTGTTCTAAAAAATAATTTTTGCTCGTCTACCACTTATTTATAATTTAAAAACTCGTTAAAAAATTATCTAAAAAACTCATTGCACTTAAACTAATTGAGTTCGAATAGAAACATCATTGGAAAATTGGTTTCGGTCGTGCTCATCATCATCAGATGAGTGCTAGTTTATGAAAGGATATAAATTGTGAAAGTAAGGATAATAAGGATTATACAGGTATATAAAGCAGTTATTTTTTTATATAACCGTATAATTCAACCTGCGCCCTTTTGTTTTGCATTTATGAAGGGCCTAAATTAATTATCGCGGGCACGTACCGGCTGGTCCACATAAAAAAAAAGCTGAACAAACGAGGTTAACAGTGTAGAATAATTTTGTGCTCGTAATTACCTTTCTATTGTCATTAAAATAGCAAATAAACTGCACCAGCTGCTGAGAACCATTTTAAATATTTCGTATGCACATACGAAGGCTCATACACGGGAGACAGTAACTGGGGAGATGTACAGTTGCAGGCGTTTTAATTAAAGAGTTTTTCTATGGAGATTGGAGATAGAGCGAGGAAGGTATACAAGAGTGTAAAGAGGAAGGAGACTCTGGACGAGAGGGAAAGAGGATCGATTGATCTCTCTCAGTTGTTGCCTATTATAGTTGCTTCTAATTGGCGAATAACCACCAATTAATTATACTGATAGCCTGAAACGCCAATCAGAAGCAAGTAAACAAAGATAAAGGTAGGTCAACTAATTCTATATTGCTCACTTCTACATATCTATATCTATAAGCACATTCTGTCTAACGTTATCTCTATGAGTATGAAATGACATGATATTTACACCACAATTCATCACAAGAAATTTCCAATCAATCATCTGATTTAGAACGCTTGTTAGTTCTCATCAACGCGCCATCGGCAGTTTCGATAGAATATTGTTGATTAACTACCACGAGGACCCCCGAACATTACGCCGGAAATCAGCACTCTGGCCTTCGTTAACGATGGTAACGGCTTACTTCGCAACAGTACTGAGTCTACAAATTGCAACGAATCGCCACAGATGGCGTTCACTTACTGCCTTCACTAGTTTATTAATCTTGCTGTAAAGTAGGAGATCCAATTTGATTATTTTTCACTCCGAACCAATTTTACGTTGTGTGTGCCAAATTACATATAATTCGGGACTGCCAATGTGATACGAAATTGATTTTACATTTGCATGTACATATATAAATATGTACATACGTAGGGACATTTGTAAAGCTTCTGTTTACCAGCGATATTTCTAACAAACGATTTACATGAATGCACACCGAGATATGGGCACCGCTAGCTGAGATAGACTTGTTTGAATTTATCATCCAAACATGAATACGAGCAATGTGAACATTAAATTCTTTTTATATTCCAACCCTTTGCACACCTGATGCTTAGAGGTAGGCACCTACATACATTCGTACATATATTCAAATTAGATTATCACACGCTAGTGACGTAATTTTGAATAGTCCGTATTTTATAGCGGGGATGAAATATGCGAGTCATTTTTAAATACGCCATGTAAACGATTCTAGAAAGGTGGTGGTCCCGTCACCATCGAGAAATAATTACGTAGTCGATACGGCTTACACGTGACGTCATTGTTAGTGGGAACTTTTTAAATCTACTAGCCACGGGATTGATCGAGAATAGGTTTTTTTGATTAGTTGTTAAAGTTTAAAAAGTAGTGCAACGCTCCAAATACGCCACATTCTGTCGTAAACATGTCGCCTTTTTAGAGAGCTGCACTTTTTTACCTGAAAGAATCTGCCCCATATTTTTTTGTAGAAAATTATAGTCTATAGATTTTTTTTTATATTTGTTACGGTTTAAGGTACATAAGAGCCAAAAGATTAAAAAAACGCGTTTCAGAAAAGTTTAACACTAAATAAATAATTGTAACAATTATTTGCCAGTGTTAAAAATTTTCACAAATGCTTTTCTTATCGAAATCTACAAGAATCCGCCATCAAAATAATTTTTGCACAATAAATACCTTTACGTTACTGGATTTAAAGTTCAGTGAAATCGACCACTCTTAGTGACGTCATGCTTTTTACGTCGAAGCTGTCCGCCCTTATTATACAGTTTCTCGATGGCCCTTCCTTCCCACCTTCGCGAATGATTCGTTTGTGAAATGTCATCGAATTTTGATCCGGATCTGTACTCTCTCCCCTATTCCCTTAAGATCCCCAATCGATTCTCCCCTTTTTTACTTTATAAATCAATATATTTAAGAGATAAACATGACGTATATTATTTTGCATATCAATCAAATTACATGCCAAATAATTTTTCCTTTTTAAAAAATACCAAGCAAGATACAAAGAATGTCGTCCCTATTCATATTCTCAGTACCTAATGGACAGAAGCTCCATTATCTTGCAACCAGTAGTAAGTTCATCATTTGAATAATTTTTCTTTTTATTTTTTTTAAATACATACCAACGATGAGACAGGTGTGAGCCGGCAAGACAAAGCAGCAAAACACGCAACGTTTCGTGCCATTAAAGAAATATTGGAACTTATTAGCATAGAAACGTCAGTAGGTATCTATTAAAAGATGCTTCCTTTGGGTGTTTTTTTACGGTAACATGATCGATACGAAAACAGACAGTATTTCATTTATTACTGAGGTAATACGAAGAATATAAAAGCGGGTTGCTACACGAAAGTTTAGTTACAGGGTGCGGTTTGTCCACGTTCACGTTATGGGGTTAGTAACGGTGACCGCCCCTTTTTGGAAGAGAAGATTATTTAAAAGGGTAAAAATCACTCCAAAAAATTAAGGATGTGTACCGACTGAGGTAGACCATAAAATTAAGGCCGTGGGATTATGTCCAACTGAGGCAACCTACAATTAAAGTAATGTGGCGTGTGGTGTTACCGTTGTTATAGAAGGCCAGAGCGTTAACGCGCAACGTCATATAAGGAAGTCCTTATAGGGAACTGTTTTTATCTTATAGCCGAGGTATTTATCGTGTAAAATTTTTTTTGATCGCGGTATATTGTAGAGGAAGATCAGAAGAACATTTGTGCAAATTTCCAGCATTAGCAAACAATTGTTACTATTTTTCATTTAATGTTAAGTTTTGCAGAACGTGTTGTTTGACCTTTCGACGCTTACGTAGCCAAAACCGTGATAGATATGAAAATAGTACACAGACCTTTTTTGTAGATAATTAAATTTTCTACAAAAAAGTCCCGGACAACACCTATCTAACTTTTACAGGTAAAAAAAAATACAGCGTTTAAAAGACGCGCTCAACGTGTAATGTACCGCCTAAGCGCTCTTGTAGTGCTGTTTTTTGTTTAGCTGTAAAAGATATGGGGGTGCTGTTCGGGACTTTTTTATATAAAATTCAATTATCTACAAAAAAGGTCTATATATTTTTTTCATACTCATCACGGTTTTGGCTACGTAAGCGTCGAAAGATCGAAATAGACGTTTTGAAAAACTTATCGCTAAACAAAAAGTAGCAACAATTATTTGCCAGCTTAAAAAATTTTAACAAATAATTCTCTGACCTTCCTATTTAAGAATCCGCGATTAAACAAATTTTTTGATGATAAAATTTCTTGGTTGTTAGATTAAAACAGTTCCCTACGAGGACCCCCGTACATTACGTCGCAAATCAGCACTATGGCCTTCTAATTTTTGGTTCAAATGGCATTTCAAAGTATAACGCAGCCTTCAATAGGTACCATGTTCACCCCTTTTAAAAGTTATTGCTCTTTATCTGTCGCATCATTTGCATATACGCTTATCTTTCTTTTTCTAGGTATCCCCTTCTACATATCCACCTCCTTCTCCTCCTCCTTCTCCATCTCCTCCTCCTTCTCCATCTCCTCCTCCTCCTTCTCCTACTCTTCTTTGATTAAGTTTAAATGCGAGCAACCGTGTGCTTCTAAACCCTCTACCGTCTTACTCTAGTCTAAGGTAACGCTCCTAATAACATTACTACGTAATCTTGGAATAATTATACGACATAAGTGGCACTGGTAACCTCGTTTTAATGACTACCGTTTTGACTTCAGCCGACTTCGGATGTTTCACGTTTAAGTGACTCCAACAACTGTCACCGGGAAACTCAAGGAGTGACTTACTAAATACATAAATACATATGCCTATACATTCCAATCGAATTGAGACAGTCACTAATCACTCCTTACATACAGGGCGAACGATTTTAAATGAGTCATCTTAATAAATCTTAAGGGAAGGGCCGAACAAATGTTGCAAAGGTTTTAGGGTGACATAGTATCACGACCTTAAATTTGGTTATTTTAAGGTCAAGCTAGTTTTTTTTTTATTGGAAACGTAGAAATGTACTTTTTGACTCCAGATTCTAAAAGCTTCTGCTGATTGGGTCAAAAGTCAATTCAGGGTAATTTTAAGTTGGAAAAGTTGAAAACAAAATGAAATAGCTTGGAAGGACCTTGAATTGACCTTTTATTTCTATCGTAAATGGTACGGTCAAGTCGAAAATAGGGATTTATAAATTAAAACGATTCCCTACGAGGACCCCCTTATATGACGTTGCTCGTTAGCGCTCGGGCCTTCAACAACTATGGTAACACTGCTTTGCACTTCTTAGAGTCATACAGAATGCTTGGGATGGGACCATAGAACTATCTTATGCTTACAATAAATAATAGTAAAATTAGAGTACTTTCTTCCTAAAGGGTGCTGGAACGAAGTACTCCAAACTGACAGTTATTTAAGCAAAACAAGCTCCTCTTTAACATTTTACCTTACAAATTACAGTAAATTTACCTTAGGTGGGCCATATTCCCCCCCATGTCTTCTACTTAGGATACCTAATGACCCCAAGGATGTTTCTTTTAAAGGGGATCCATAAGGAAACAGGTTTACTCAAACTAAATTTTGACATTAATCAGCAGAAACTAAAGAGCTGCTTTTAATTGGGACATTCATATTTAACGAACAAAAATTAGCCTCTGAAATCAATTAAATGTTCTGTATTTCGCTTGTTTTTATTTTCATCCAAAATTTATTGCAAGGGTAATCTAATAATGCTATCAATATTTAATTTAAAATTTAGCTAGAGTGCGTACATTAAAATTGTAACGTTTGTATTATTTTATTCATGACAATTAAATTTCACTGTTTGTAGTAGATATGTGTAATTAAGTTGTTAACGTTTTTTTCTAAATTAAATATATTTTTCAGTCGTATATTTAGCAATTGATTCTTCGTGCCATTAACCATTAACATATTAAACTTTTAATTAAAAAAAAAAATAGGTACTCAAGCGTACATTAGTAACCCGAGGTCAAAAATAGATGCTAAAAAATTGAAATAACCCTGAAAAAACCTCAAAAATTCAAGACCATAGGCTAATTTGCCCCTGAATGTCATGAAAGTTCTGTTCAGACAATTTTTTTTTTCCGATTAGATCTTCCTATGAGAGCTAATATTGCTATAAAACCCGACAACTGGTCTAGACATTAATTAATTAGTGCCCTTTTTGCGGTTACACCGCTTCTCCTAGGGTATTATATTGGCAGTTTAGCATTTATACGGTTACGAAAAAAAAATTAAAAAATAAAAGCCTTTGATACTTTCGAGGCTTATCTGTATTTCATGGCTTCACATTCACAATGCAAAAAAGCTTTTGCTGATGAACTGAAAATATATACATAACAATTTTCAAAAGGTTTTCTTTTTTATAAAATTTTTGAGACGTTCTTTAAAATATTTTTTTTTAAGTTCTACATATTAAAAAAAAGATGGAAAATATTCTTATTGAAATAAAATTTAAAAAAATAAAACAATTTATTATTGACGAATAGAGTTGTGAAATTAAAAGTAAATGTAAAATTGTTAATTGCAAAGGAAAAAAATTCTGATTGAAATATTTTTGGAAAAATCCCTTCGAATGAAAAACGCAGCGATGATTTTCCTCCCTTTCCTTTTATATTCGGTTGAATCAACGAAAAGTCCATTGTTTCAAATCGGGGAAGTACCTACATGCATACAATATTTCATGTTAGCGTATCGCTATTCAATTCATCGAGCGCGCCGTCGTCAATCGAATCGAATACGAAAATTTACGATCCGAATTTTCCTTCTAAAACGATCTTAGGCACCTTTCGTAAGAGCAATTTATATAACGGAAGACGGTACAATGGATGATGGACTGCCGTGGCGAGTTGGATCGAAATGGATGATTACTTCGGATTATATTGGTGTGCTAGTTAAATGGGAGGTAGAACCTCACCACCGCACCGCACCGCACCGCACCCCCAACCAACTACCTAATGTAAAAGGGTGAAAGGCTTTTGCGAAGAAGTTTCATCCTTTCGCCACGACGTTTCGACGAGCACAACCATCACAGTCGCCTGTGAAAAGGAAGCGGAAAACCAGCCACGACAGGAATTAATTTGTAACGACTGCGGTAACGCTAGTGAAATATTGCAGCGAAAATTGAATCCATACATAACGCTAATCGTCGAGATTTTGAGAGAACGTACACAGTCGAGGAGGGATTTTACGTATCTGCGAGATACGAAAACGCTTCCGTTTGCCACGAACAATTTCCGGTGCCTTTGACGCAAAATTCTTACATTCAGCCGTCTTGAAACGAAAATGACAAATGATACACAGCGTTTAAATTTAAATATTCCGAATAGGGAAATTGACTAATTAGTTTTCATTTGTTAAATTGAAATTTTACAAATTGATCTGTGTAGGTACCTAAACGAAATTTGAATTTCATGAGTTAAATCAAAGTGTGTTACGAATACATATGTTGGGAAAGGTCGAGGGATATGTAAAGGTAAAGACACCCATCCTGAACCGTAACCTATTTCAATACACACGTAAGCATTATGATAATTTTTTGTATTATTTGAAGCTCAAAACCAGTAGGAAGATGTCATAAAATACAAAAAAACTATCGTAATACTTCTGTGTACGTATTGCAATAGGTTAGGGTTCAGGATGGGTGTGTTTTAATTTACATTTCCCTTATCCTTACCCAATATTTGTGTTCGTAAACGACTAAGAATAACCTTTCAGAGTTAATACAAAACATGGAAGACAAGTACACGAAATGAAGAAGCTCAAAAACACCATGAAGGGGTGGTTTCCGTGCCCAACATATTTATATATTCTTGATCAGCATGACGAACTCTACGACATACTTATTTTTTTCAAGAAAATCGGAAGGGACTGAGCTATTATACCTAACCTAACCTAACCACTTTCTTTTTTATTGTCAATTTAGAAATTGTGCTATCAGGATTGTCATTTTGAGTGAACTATGAAAAACTTTACCCTTTTTTTGTAAGTGAAAAAAAGCAATATTATTTTTTTACTTTTAAATTTGTAACAATGTATTCCGTTTTAACATTTAGTTAGTAAGTTTGTTCGGGTAGTAAGGAGACGCGTCCTTGAATTCCCGTGGGATGGACGCGAATGTTACAGCAACTTTTTATGAAGCAATGTGATGTGAGACACTTCGAAAGCTGTTAAGTAACTTGGCCCAGGGACTTCATCGTATTTATAGGGATCCTTTGTCGGAATACGCACCAGAGTCTTAGAAAGTTTCAAGCAGTTCGTACTTTTGGCACCCCCCACGTCTCTCCAACTATTCACTTTAATGGAAGGGAAAATCCTATTATGAACCCCTACATTTTGCGTCTTACCCTAATTTTCAAAAGTTAATTAATTACGCTTTTTCTAAAAAAAATTAACTTTATTGTTGACTTTTATGTCTTCCCTTTTACTTCCCTTAGAAATCGATGAATTGTGTTATTCAAAATTCTAAATATGACAAAATTTCGAAGTTCAAAAATAAAACCAACATTATAGTTCTCAGTATGTACTTAGGAAAATTTCATCCCTAGTTTGGCTTATTGTTATTTTGGTGACCTACTTCCCCAATCCCACTTAATGTTTATCGTATTAAGTCGGTGCTGTGGGTGTACCAAACTTATTGTAAAATGTTCGGCCAAACTTCATTGTCGAGTGGGTCGAAAATTTACTACGGCCCTTACGAGGTCCGGTCCGTCCCACATCGTGTAACGCGGGGTAGCTTCGACCACGCGGGAGGGTTACTCCTAAAACGACCCGTGCGCTCGCTCGCCTCCGAGCGCCGTCGTCACGACCCCCTTTGACAAATACGACCATCAGTCTTACTAAGCTGGCGCATGTATTTGCATTAGTCAAACAAACAAAGACATTTATCCGGGGCGATTTTCTTTAAAATTCCTACTTCGCTAGGCGAACTTAGCATTGTTCGCTATGGTTTTCGGTTAGGGTTCGGGGGAGGGAAATCCAACGAACAAAGACGTGAACAAACCATTACACAAACGGAACTTAACTCCCCTATTTACACACAGCTTCTAGGGATTAAAGTGAGTTTTCCTGTAGTAGATAATATGGAAAATAGAGACTATTGATTCCGCGCTGGTCTAGTTCTGGAGCGGTTTTCACACCAAAAAATTGTGTAGTGTTAAAAAATTTTTATTGTTTATATTCTCACATTAGTAGAGTAGTACATACTTTCATACATATTTATATGTAGCTATTTGTGCGAATTAAATTTTGTTTGTTGGTTCCGTTTCGAGGATTCCACTATCATAAAGTTTTGCCTTTGTTCTAAAACAGGAAACTAGTATTTCGGTACCGCGCGCCAGCTTCATCTCACAAATCTCTTCCACCGGATGTTTTCAAGTGGTAAATTTTGTAGGAAGCGCTCAGAGAGCAAAAAAACTAAATTTAAATTCAAACTCCGCGCCACAGGCGTAATTATTTTATGAGAACCGCCATCGGGACATCAGAGAGTTTCGCGTCTCAAATCATCAACTCGTTTGTTTTGCAAAATATTTATTGCAAAAGCAAGAAAAGGGTCGTCTACTTGTTATTTATTAAATACAACATGAAGAGAATCGTTTAAATTTAGTACTATTGGACCTCAAATAAAAGTAGTATAGATTCGCCGGTTCTATGACACTGAGGAGGAGGAGGGAAGTCGTTCACCTCAATTGGGGTACTGAACTTTTTTATTGAACGAGCGTGAGGCTGCCTCGATAAGCGTTTTAGGTTCACGTGAGGCATTGGCCGGTTATTAGGTCATACACTATGTACTTATATCAACAACAAGGTTGACTGATCGAAAAAGTTGCAGAAAGAAGAAGTTAATAAGCATTTAATGTTGGCATTAAACGATAAGAAGGGTAACGGTAACTCCTGCCGAAAGTAGGGCGGTTATGAGGATAGCGATGATAAAATCATGGAAGGATAAAGTACAATAAGTAGCCACATCTAAATTACTAAATTCTTAAAAAGAACTTTAAAATGCTTTTTCTTGTTATGGTGAGCGAAAACGGTACCCCTGGACCACCCTCACTTCAGTAAGAAAGATAAAGTTCACTTGAGAGCATTGATTCATACAGAAATTAAACATGTTCAAACCTGTTAGGGGTAAACGACTTCCCTCCTCCTCCTCAGTGTCACAGAACCGGCGAATTTATACTACCAGTAAAAATAGGGTTAGAACTGGAGTCAAAATCGAGGGTACGTAAAATTCATAGAATTCGTTACTTATTATGGGAAAAGAGGGAGGTAACTTTGATAGAGATCGGCACAGACTGGAAATAGAACGGCTCTAAATGGATGTGATGTAATTGTAGACATTTCAAACGTAGAAACATGAGTGTCTAGGGGTAGAAACACCAGAAAAAAATTAAAATGAAAAAATCCATTTTGTAAATAAAATTTAAAGTAAGAGAAAAGGTTCGTGTTGAATTTCTTCACGTTCATCTTGTGGAGTTACTCGGAGAAGCGGGCCTATTCATCCATCTGTTCATTCGTTCGATACGGGTGAGGACAAGAGGTTAAAGGAAAAGTCCCTTTTCCATCTAACAAAACGGATAAAGCTGATATTTGTCAGGATATCAAATTTCAGCCAGTTTCCTCCTCGGGCGATGCCATCTCGAAATATCAACAAAAACGAACGGCTTGTTGGTTACACCTCCTTCCTTCTTCCCTCGAGCTGCTTATGTTGAACTTCGTGAAGTAATTTTAGAGTCAGAGAAATCGTGATTGATCAGGATTAAAACCAGGAACGTCGTTAATGAAAAGCACTTTGATTACTTCAAATTATTTCGTCACTTATGTCATTAGTAACGATAATGTAAACTGAGTAATTCGTATAATATTTATCCATAGTATTGATAATTAAATCCGATAAAAAAGTATTGATGATGAATGCTATTTTAGAAACGAAACGTCTGTTTCATAATCAGTTGAATGAAGCTATTTATGATGACGTACGTATCTGACTGACCATTTTCCTTTGCAAAGAATTCAAAGCAAAATTAGAAGTGCATAGATTTTACAAATTGAAGTGAAAGGTGAATGTAGTAGATGTAGGTGGGAATGTCACAAACCTATTATTGCCCCAATCGAATTTCCTACTTGTCTTTGAGTTCTTTGGTGTAGTTTCTAAATCCATGGTCCATGGTCCAATAACAGTGAAGCTAATATAGGACCAACTTGGAGCTGAATAATTTTCAGTGATGGTCATACATAGTTCGGATACTTTACTACGGATACTTTACTAACCTGACCTACCTCATTCTGGAATTTTCAAAAACCTTACAGTACCTCAATCACATTTCCTACCTAATTTTGAGGAGTGCCCTGAAGTCTGTAATTTGGGATTGTTATTAACCTAAAAACACTTCAATCACTCTACATTTTTCATTTGATATTGAGGAGTTCACCAACCTAACTTAATCTTTCTTATTCTGGAATTCTCATAAACCCTACGATACCCCGATCACATTTTCTATCTGATTTTGACGAATTCCCTGGAATATCTTCCAAGTCCATGGTCCAATATCAATGAAATTAAAATGGAATCACCTTGGAGCTACATAATTGTAAGTGATGAGCAGACCTAGTGCAGAAACTTCACCAACCTAACTTGATTTTTCTTATTCTGGAATTCTCACAAACCCTACGATACCCCGATCACATTTTCTATCTGATTTTGACGAATTCCCTGGAATATCTTCCAAGTCCATGGTCCAATATCAATGAAATTAAAATGGAATCACCTTGGAGCTACATAATTGTAAGTGATGAGCAGACCTAGTGCAGAAACTTCACCAACCTAACTTGATTTTTCTTATTCTGGAATTCTCATAAACCTTACAATACCTTAATCAAATTTTCTACCTAATTTTGAGGAGTGCCCTGAAATTTGTAATTCTGAGATTGTCATAATCCCTCTACATTTTTCATTTGATTTTGAGGAGTTCCTTGGTGTGGTCTATAAGTCCAAGGTCTAATGTCAATGAAATTAAAACGGGATCAAAACCAGAACCAGAAGATCCGAAGATCATTTTACTATTCGTATGATTGGAATTCAAGGTAATAAAGTCATACTTGACAAAAATGTCGTGTTTTTGATATGGAAATTTTGACGAAAAGGATGTCATCTTATACATAGACCTTACCTATACATTAAAAAATATCTAAATTAGGTTTTTATTTTTTTCGGCATATTCTAAAATCAAAGCGATCATGTCCATATCAGGAGGTCACATAATCACTTGGGGATTACAGTGACGTATTCTTCCGTAAATCGGGACACTTTAATTTGTTACTAACGAGCAAAATAAAGCACTGATTGGTCTGTTCTTTTTTCCGAATCGTTTCGAAGGGAACTTTAAACTACATTGTAGACGTCCTCTTTAATGGGTTCCGAAGACGAAGATTTATTTTCCACAGAGGACGGTTTTTGTCTCGACGCCGCCGTCGGCCCCGAACGGTTAGCACACGGCCTTAAAGTTTTCGCAAGCTTGGATAACAAGTAAAAGGTAAGTCTACTCGTCCCGGAGTACTACGAAAAAGTTGACATCCGGAAATTTGTCGGGCACTTACTTAAATGCACTTGCTAACATCACTTCGACCGGAAATAGACCGCAATGTGTCAATGAAATGTGTGAAGTTATTTTTTAACATTTCCAGAATGCAGATGGTTGATGGGTTGCCTATATTCCATTGTAAGGACATGTAAGTTCGCAAATACCAAGTGAGGTTATGGTGTTATATTATAATCCAGACTGTAGTTTCTTATTTTTGGTATTAACACAAAATTTTAATTAACAAAATTAAAAAAAAAAAAAATGAATGGCTGCCTTAACAGGATAAGTAATAACAAGTCACAAAAGTTGTAAACTTCTATAATCCGATGAAAGTTCCGAAAGAGTTCAAGAAAGAAACTCGTGGAGTTTTCATCCAAAGCTAAACAAATTACTTGACGAAAAGAAGAAATCTGCATTGTGTTTGAACGAACGGTGAATGTGCCGGTATCACCGTTAATAACCTTCCATTATACTGGCACGTTGCGGCGCCTGAATGGCTCCTCCAGTTCGAAGGCAATTAGCTTTTCGAAAACGGACCGAGAATAAAACTGCTCAGTGCTCTGCAGCAGAAGAAGAAGAAAATTTGTCGTGGAGCACGTCCGCTCGGTTGCGCAGGGCAATCGATATTTTAGACGGGTAGGTACCGCGGTTCAAATTTATATACGACCATTGTGCAAGGTACAATTAAGGGCAATAAGAAAGGAAGGTGCCGAACACAATATAGGACCAGGTGAACGCGCAATCCTGGCACGAGACGGGAGAGAGGGAACGCCAACTTTTACCGCTCCATGCAATCTCGACGACTGCATACTTACACCAAATAGCGATCCTGAAAAGGCTTCAAACGAGGACACGTCTCGAAGAGACCCTTTTGTACAGCGAAATAGTTTCCTAATTGGAATCAAAATACGAAAAGTTGAACAACTTTCAATTGACAGAACTTTTAACAGTTCGACAATTATTCCATAAAATTGATCGTTAAAAGTTACATATTTCGACTGTATTTTCCACAAAACGAAATAACATACCCCAGGAAATTTAATGGACATATTAGAGGCAGAAACAGGAGCCCAGGAAAACCTAATCAACGCGAAGGTTAGGTTAGAATTAAAACAAAATGAGAGTTCACATTCAAGACCATGACCAGTTTTTTGGAAATTATTTTGAAAGGATCAATCATTCTCGTGACATGCAGAAGAAGAGATTTCAGTTACGTCAATAACTTCGGAGTACCACATGGCAGCTGTCCAATCTTTTAAAGATTATAAAATTCTGACCCATCAATTTACACCACAGAAGACAGAAAGGGATGAGGGTCATCTAAGAATGCACTATGCAAGATAACTTCCCAGAGCCATCATTCTGAACACTGATATTCACCTCGATCTCTTCAGAACCTTTAGACCGGTTTCCTCGGTTCTCATTGTTTCAATTAAAGAACTTTATGTGTCTCTAATTAAGTCCTTCATGTCTCAGAAGTCTTACAATCCCGTGACTCCATTTCCTTATTCACATCCTCGACGATTCCACACCATTTGACTTTTAAAAATCTGCGAATTCTATCATAGTGTAACGACTTTTCTAGTTTAACTTATTTATTTAACGGATATTTATTTAACACTTAAACACTAATAACAATTCAACAACTTATTTATATGACCAGGAAAATGCGTATTTATATCACTCTGTATATCGTAGTTCGGTATTTATGTTACTCGTTCGGAAGCTAACTGTAAACTACTGTCACTGACCACGTCAACAAGTATTTATACAGACACCGAACAGTTCCAGAAAGATCGGGAAACCTTCTAAAATTTACTCGAGCTCCTATTGTGTTCGTTTGATTTAAGGCCTTGTTTATCGTCATCAAAGCGCCGACCGACGCCGGCATTCTTTGAACTCCGCTTATCTGCTTCCGGATCTCGTCACCGCTCTCGTACACATACACGCTCGTTACAATAGGCTTAAGTATCTCTTATTGAGCAGTAGCTTCAAACTTTTGGCAGTCTTGTTTGGACTTGTATTATTGTTATAACCACAACGTCCTGACACGCAATAATTATGAAATTTTAATGGGTTTCATTAAACCAGAAGCACTTATTGTTGGGTCATAAAAACGGTGAACCGCAGCGTACCGAAAAGCACGACGTATTTAAACATTTCCAATAGAAATATTGGGTAATCCAGGGAAAGCAGTAAAACTTTTACGATAGTTTCGCGAACCGGACATTTTCCACGTGATATACGACATTCGTGGCCCATTATTCCGGATGTGACCGACAGAGAACAGCGCCGTTTCGTCCGTGTCAGGAAAAGATTCTTCGGACGATGGAACGTGATGGTGGCGAGAAGTTTGCCGGTGACTTTCGCAGCGACACCAATATATCACGGCTGAGTTTCCATTCGGTCGACCAAAACACGCATATTTCACGGCTATGACAAAGTTTCACCAGCTAAAGTCACCTCCATTTACAAATACCATCGAAATGAAATATGCAGACAACGGCAACGGAAGCGAGACGTAATAAATTGCGAGTGAGTGTAATGTGGAAGTCATTTTGTCCCCTGGAAGTTCCAACAATCATTTTACTGAAACTACATGTTTATTCTTCGCTTTTGGCGGTTATGGGCGACAGAAGGATGTGACCATTTGTGAACGTAATTTAATTTGATGTTAACTTTGAGGCTAATTTTTTATCTGGGTGGATCCTCTCCAAGGAACGTTGTGAGGGCGTAATATGGCCATCACTTTTCATGAGTTGCATTTGTGCTGCAACGAATAATAAACCAAATCCAATGGATTCATATAGACGTTCCAAATGTATGACCAGGAAATGAATCAATACGGGGTATAGGATCGCCAGTCGCGTATCTCGACTCTCATTAATAAGTCAATTTTGAACTCTAATTCACTACAATATTACAGTAGGAAGAAAGGATTCAAGGACTCATTGGTCTACTAAAATAATCTTTTAGTCGACAATCAGCAGTAAGAGAGATAGAGATGTTTTCGAACAATATTTCACATTTGCTGCACATTTGCAATTCCAAACGAGCTCACAAAGTACTTACTCATGAATTCATTACGACATGAGACTTTGGTGTCGACAGGCGTTTGTTTTCGACTGTTGGCTCCAGATATAGAGGCTAATGGTCGTTCGCCCTTTCGGTTAACTTAATGGCCGTTGGTCGTAAAATGGACGACGAATAACCATTTTGGCAAAATATAGAACCCATCGTGGTTAAAATTATGAAGTGAACTTCACTTGAGCTGAGTAAACTTTTGCCATAATAATAAAGCAGCGTGTGCAGCAAAAGCCAGGGGTCGTGATGGTTCATCATGTGTTTATACGGTGGATGCGGATGTAAAATATTCAAAAGTTAAATTTTAGTTTGTCAGGAATATTTTCATGATTTGACCTCAATGTTAACCTTAATTAAGGTTATGTTACTTTTAGTGCTCAGGATATATCACAGAAGCACAGAAAGTTCATCACTTCGATTAATTATTCTCTCATTTCCAATAAATTTGTTTAAGCATAGGTAGAAGAGAATAATTTTTTTTTTCAGTATCCGGTTCATTTTGTACATTCCCGTGGGACGAATAACATTCGATGTAGTCTTTCAATGCCTGAGCTTACCATTATCTAGGATTCACAGTTCAATTGATCCTGATTTATGCATGCAAGTACAATGAGAACCTCCCAGCAGGTTTTCGCATATAAATTAAGCAATTGTGAAATGATAATGTAGCGTACAAGATTGCTTCAAAAGTTGTTTCACGTTCAATTCCGAGACTGAACCCAGCCAAAAAAAGGAAAACTACCTATAAACTACAAATTCATAAATAATCAAATAATTTGACTCAAAGAAACTGATGTAACTGACATAAAAACATTTTGCTAAACAACACTAAAGGATAGAAAACATTCTCGTCCAGTTTTCCGGTCCGTATCAATTATCGTTCCTCGCGAATCCCCAATTTGAATTGGGATCGACGTGATGCCAGACGGAGGGTTATGGAAAGCATTAAGGACGAGTCGCGTCAGTCGAGCTGACCGCAAAGAGGGGAAGTGGTCGGTGGTAGATAGTTATTAATCAGGAGCAATATACAGTTCCATCAAGATTATTACGTCGGTCGCCCGAAATACACTCTCTCTCACAGATGATTAATCTCAGGGAGATTGGAGAACAAAGCTGCAAGATAATTGATACGTCTTCGTGATTACGGTATCAACATGCTAATTTGAACGACGAACAGCGAGACGGTTTGGTTTGGTAGCGACCAGTCGTAATTGATACCGTTAATATTATTGTGTCTTTAATCAGCAAACGATTACTGAGAGTGTTCTACTAAATGGAGAATCTCTAAAGGAAATGATAAAGGATAATGAACCAATGCCCATTATGTTTATTGTTTTAGATTAAGACAATTCATTCAAGTCTGAATGTATGAGATCAAAGGTTTCTCAAGAAATTAGAAATTATTTTTAGGAATGGATTTCAAAATTATTCGAAAATTTAACAAAATTAAACCAGGAAAATCAGTAATCGTAGTAGGAAACCATACTAAATAGCCCTAAAAAAATATATTTTAACAAAAATTAATCGTCCAGGTTGCAAAACAATTTCGAGTATAAAAGAAATTTAAAAGGAAAAACTTTAATCAATTATAAATAAATCAGAAATTTATCAGATCAGTTATAAATATTGGAAGGTGACTTATGTAGGTCAGCCGAGCAGAAATCTTGAACAAAAGATTAAAGGAACACCTAAATTCAATATAAAACCAAAAGTACAGGCATATGAGCGAATATTTTCAGATATGTGAGGACACCACCCTATTACACAGGCAACCAAAAGGCTAACGTATAAATCAATTAGAAAATTTTGAAATTAAAACAAAAAAAGCAGTTTGTGCTGAATATGTAAAAAGAAAAGAATAAAGAACTTTTAAATAGTTGAGGTTTAGTATTGGTTACATTCACTAGGTACTAGTGGTAGTTTCCCTTATAATTCTCCTAATATATGGAATCAACCTCAGCTAGAATCTATTTTTCCTAATTCGATTAGTTAAACATTAACAAAAACAATAATCTCGAAAGCCATTGGGCTCAAACCGATACCATTTCAATAAACAATACAATCAGAAACATAGTATCTAGTAGGTAATACAATTCGGCCAGTAAACCTGGAAAAGGGATATAAACCAGGAAATTACCCAGTTTACTGTCTAAATGACTAGAAATTTTCCTGAATTCAAATTACATCGCGTCTCTAATTTAGAGACGTGTTTAAAAATGTAAAAGGGGGGATTAAGGGGAATACAAAGGTTGAATGGCTTAAAATGCAATTAAACCAGTCGCTTGTTGTTAGATGGCAATTTGCATTAGAATATTTCTTAGCGAGACAGAAGAAAATGTTCGACAAGGCTTTTTCTGATGTACTCTGTGCTACCGTTGTAAATCTAATCAAGAATTTAATTTCCAAGCGTTCCACCAACTCAAAGTGCCATTGCAACCCCAATGAGAAGAAGACGATCGCTGTATCTCTACTTCTTTTTAAATCACTCTTCTGTTTGAAATTCATTCTTACAGACCACGTTCGAGATATTAAAAAAAAAAAATTATTGAAGGCCAGAGTGCTAACATGCAACGTTATATAAGGAAGTCCTCGTAGGGAACTGTATTAATCTTTCAGCCAAGGTATTTATGGTGCAAAAATTTTTTTGATCGCGGATTCTTGTAGAGGAAGATCAGAAGAACATTTGTGCAAATTTTTAGCATAAGCAAATAATTGTTACTATTTTTCATTTAACGTTAAGTTTTACAGAACGTGTTGTTTGACCTTTCGACGCTTACGTAGCCAAACCCGTGAGATATGAAAAAAATATATAGACCTTTTTTGTAGATAATTAAATTTTCTACAAAAAAGTCCCGGGCAGCACCTATCTACCTTTTACAGGTAAAAAAATACAGCGTTTCAAAAACGCGCTTCAACGTGTAATGTACCGCCTAAGCGCACTTGTAGTGCTGTTTCTTTACCTGTAATAGGTAGATAGTTGCTGTCCTGGACTTTTTTGTAGAAAATTTTATTATCTACAAAAAAGGTCTTTATACTTTTTTTGTATCTATTACGGTTTTGGCTACGTAAGCGTCGAAAGATCCAAAAACACGTTTTGCAAAACTTAACGCTAAATAAAAAGTAGCAACAATTATTTTGCAGCTTAAAAATTTCAACAAATGCTTCTCTTATATTCCCCTGCAGGAATCCGTGATCAAAAAAATTTTTGGACACTAAAATCCCTTGGTTATTATTTTCCTACGAGGACTTCCTTATATGACGTTGCGTGCTAGAGCTCTGGCCTTCAATAACGATGGTAACGCCCAAACCCTTTGTACACTTAACAACACGCTCCATAACTCAAAAGGGACTGAATATGGAATAACTAATTTATTAATAATAATTTGATTAGAGATCCGGATATCCATTTAATTATTTTGCTTACGTGCCTTTACGCCTTCCTGACCCGTGAAGTTAACGCAAGTTAGGCAGGGGTTAAAATACGGTGTATATTTGATGAGAATAAGCGGTAAGGGTGGTATATAGCGGGTTGAACAAATAATTTTACCAAGTCTAAACTACGACGCCACCGTGTTATTTCACCCACCCGGTCGGGTCTCGCTTTTAATTGATAAAGATCTCGACTAATGTACCATCTCCTTGTGTTTTTGATCTCTCTTGCGGAAACACGCAGCTTTCAGAATTAATTTTAATGCTGCATTAAAATTTTAGTAAACACTCGTCTGTCTCTTCAATTTCATATTTTGAAACATTTTTAATTTCCAGTAAACATTTATTAAACATGTTTGTAATTTTTTTGACCAGTAGGTACTTACCCCAATTGCTACTCATTTCGTGATTTTATTGACAGTGGCAGTATCATTTCCGAATTAGTTTCCGTTTCGGTTTATTAATGTTTACTCGGTAAATAAGAGGCGAAAGAAATTTCATCTGTCTAACACACGTTTTCAAATCCCTTGAGGAAAAGGGTACGTAATAAGTGAGTGGATGAGGATGTCTGTCGTTTTATACCAGCCCACATTCGTGAGCCACGGTCACCATGAACACAACCGCGTTTTGGTTTATTTATTTAGGTCCAAAATCGATCTTAGCTTAATCCCGAAACCTTCCAGAGTAGAATTTTTATCTGCAACTTACACATATAGATCTCACAGACGACAACGTCGACTAAACTTTTCGATCACTCACATCTATAGGCTGAATATGCTATACATCTATACAGGGTGTTACTGATATAACTGCGGATATTTAAGGAGGTGATAGGGCAGTAGAAAATAAGAAAATTAAGCAAAACTTCGCAGGTCCTAAAGTTTACCGTTTTCGAGAAAAACGTATGTGAAAATACAGGCAAAACCGAGTACGGTCCTGTGTAAAACGTGTCCCCGATTGACCTGGTCGTGTGTAGTGGCAACGCTGTCTTCAATCAGCTGACGGTGAATGAGGTTACTCGGTTACTGTAACGTAAACAAGTGTGTTCGAAAATGGCGTTTAGTTCATCAGAATTTTGTGACAGTTGCCAAATGTGTTGCTTAAGTCAAAGCGAAAACGCACAGGACCGTATTCAAATTAATTCATGTTAAGATGTTTTTCAAAAATTTTGAAATTTTTTTTGTTTCTTCACCGCGCTGCTGTAGTGACCATTCGATTACATATTGCATCTAGTTGACACCCTCCAAAAATCCGTATTTATATCAGAACCACCCTGTATAGGCCAAACTAGATGAAGCTTTAAGTTGAGATACAAAGAGCACATGAGAAATAAAATTACATCGATTTTCGGAAAATATTTTGACACATTAAATCAATATGAGAATGTTCGCAAGGTTTTCGAATTTAATGATTTTGTTTTGGAAATTTCCTCCCTAGAGGGGTGTTGTGTTGGAGTTTCTAAAAGACCAATGCCATCAATAGCACCGGCCGTGAAAGCCTAATATAGGTACTTCTGAATTCCAACTCCTGGGTGCTATGTACGTACATTTCATTTCAACATGTTTTTAGTCGTCAACTCTTACATTTTCGAAAAGTGAAATTTACTAACGTATTTATACAGTAAAATGAGCATTGAGTATGACATGTGACGCGGCGCAAATATGGTGAAATGACGGCGCAATTAATCATCGTCCGTCGCGACGCGACTCGCTTTCCCATTTTTACTCCCTTTTTTTCCTATATCTCGTTCGAACGGGGATAATATTGGAATTGTATCGTGACAATGGAGTATGTGTTTACTTTGACATCCCACCGGCAATTAATTACGTCAAATTTGTTCCTTTTTATATCCAACTCGTCGTTTTCCCGACAAAAGAATTGATGGTGCAATGAGTCGTAATTGAATCAAGAAATCCTCCACGACAATTTTTTGGCAATTATAAAAATTTGGCTTAAAAAAATATGCGTTATTTCTCTTTCAATTTAAAAATACTATTGACAAAGTTATAAATGACAATGAAATTTCTAAATTTGAAAATTTTAGATTTTTCTAATTCCTGTACAGTCTTTAATTTCTTATTAGAGCACTAAATTAGCCTTTTATGAACCTTTAATTATCCATTTGTCTATTTTTGATTCTGCTGATTTTGTTCGTCCTGCTTAATGGACGTTCCTGTTGTTGGATATCAAATTGTAACCCATATATTTAAAAAAAAAAGAATTATATCCACTGTCGAGATATTTAATGAAAAACGTTCATTGATCGGCTATTTTTTTTTATTAGTCCGGATGGAAGGTAATGTAGGAAACGAGACTGATGCGTCGTGTCGCGTCGCGTCGCGCCGCGTTAAAAGGGCCCCCTCACTTTCGCGTACTCATTTGACGCGTAAGTGAAACTAATTTATCACGGTGATTTATCAAAGTGCTGATGATGATGGAATTTCAAAAGCAAACCCGATTAGCCGATGCTTTGAATGAATATTCAAACGTGCTGATCATCGGCAGGCGATCGCTTATACTCGTTTTGCTCATTTTTCAAACGTCTCGTCTCGTCTCGTCGCGTCGCGCTTCACGAACACGCCGCTTGAGAACTTTTAGTTTTACTTTTTTTCTTATTCAAGGTAAAAACCGTATTTTACAAGAAGTTTTAATGAATTAACGTCAATGTCACGAAATAAGTAGGTACTCCATAGTTCTACGAAGGTAGACTAATAAAGTAACTAATTCATGTATGCTGGTAGAATACGAACATAAATAATTAGGACGATTAAAAATCTACAAACTACAATCCTTAAACTCAAAAATTTTACATTTATTTTTCAATACAGTTCAATTTCTCATCTTGTCACAAAGAACGTCTTCGACTTTCTTGGAATTCATGACTTGAAACAAAAATAAAGCACTTGATGCCTAGTCAGCCCTTCTTTCTCACAAACTGTCTCACTATTTTCTATTTTCTTATTATTTTAACTTTAGACTAGGAAAGAGAGGGGACACGGAACTCGTAAGCAGACTCGAACTAAGTGGAACATTGTTACATTATTTTGTACTGCTTCCATAAAACGGTGGCAGACAGTGCGTTGGTGTCGGTCATTAAAAGTGTGAATATTATTGAGTGGTGTAGTTAGGTTTTAGTTTATTTTTGTTTAAAACAATGGTGATTTGTTCTTCTTACGGATGTAAAAGCCGCAGTGAAAGAAATGAACCAGAAATCACATTTCACAGGTAAAAAGAATTTTACGTAGTAAGGTTAAGCAAAGTAAATCGCCTTTAATTTGTTTATTGTTTACATACTAATTAAAATATGTTATGATTTACGCACAAGAATCATTAATGCGTAATATTGTTTTTGTTGGAATAGTTTACTGATAGTGTAAGAAACAAAAAATACTTTCAAAGTTGTTAGAAGCAATATTACGCATAAAATTAAACATCCCTCGTAGAAACGCTGAATTTATGATATTTTATTCAACTGAGAATGGATCCACTATACCTTTAACAATCTTTCTTGAATCTCCAAGTCAATCTTTATATTTATTACTAACTCCAGGCAATTTTTTGTTAAATATCTCCATCGCATTTTCCTCCTTTTGTTGCCTGACTTCCTAAGTATTGAAGATTCGCAACTTGTTCTCCAATTCTAGATGCTAAAATCCTTGTTTTAATCTTTTTCGTTTGGAACATTTCTCAGGTCCATTCTGCTATTGTGTTCTTTTTCAATTTTTTTGTAGTAATTTCTATGGTTTTCAAATAACAGTATTCCAAGGAATGGACACGCCTGGTTCCTGATGAAAAGCAGCAGCAGTAGAAATGGCAGAAATTCCTTACGTGAATTCTTTATTTGTACCAATTACACAGAACATCCTCTGGAATGCAGTTTTTGTGCGAGCTGGAACATTAGCAACAGGAATCTTTTCCCCTGTTTCATTCATTCATTCATTCAGCCATTCTTCCTTTCTTTTATTTCAGTATCTCTCCTTTGATTCTAAGAGGCACAATTAAGCGAGCAACAACGGACTAGTGATGCCTCCCGAGGGTTCTCCATTAGCGCCCTATTTTCCTTTTGTTCCCTCACTGTTCCCCAGTGAAATACAAGCACCATCACAACTACCATACACACATCTACACACCATTATCAGCACCAGCATAACCACAACACAAGCACTCGACTTTTACCCTTTATGTGTGTTGTATTATTTTACGGAAGAAGAAAAATAAAAAGTTGCATTATTCATTCCGTTCTGTACCATAATATATTATTTATTAGCAAAAATACGAGAACAAGAAGTATGAAAACGCTAATGATGAGCCTAAATTTGAGCAACTTGTAGCCTAGTTCAAATGGTCATACACCAACTGAAATGGCCCTCATCAAAACACTACCAACTGAGGTCATTTTACTGCAAAGGGGTCCAGCAGAAAATAGAGGACTTTTGAGGTCACTCTTATCAATTTCTAATTCATTCATAGTTTTTTAAATCGTGTCAAAGGTTACAAAAATCTACAAATGATTTCAAACACTCGGCAGACGTACAGCGAGTTTAGACGACACATTTTGGTTCCTCATAGGCGTAGCACTGGGGGCTTCATTAAGTTTATAATGCTACTGCTTATGTGCCTGATTGCGCGATTTCAAATGCAACGTTTTACTTCTTTTTCATGTACTTTCTTCACCTTCAATTTTTTATCAAAACTGATGAGATTAGAAAGGTGACGTCTGATTCTACTACGTTTTATTGTATTACCAACACCATTTTATCATTTTTGAGTTAATTAAATGTTGTTGCAAAATTTGTTGTATTTAACCAGTTCATACAACGCCCACTTGGTTACGGAAGTCTCGTTTGTTTGTATGAGCAACAATTTCATAATTGCGTTTAGAACGCGAGTTGCCAGTAAATGGCAATGTCCACATCATTAAAGGAATTACTCCAGCCGTTTATGGGTACAACGGAATTAGCACTACATTTAAACCTATAACGACCATCAGTAACATCGACACACAACAATAATAATATCGCTTAAAACAACCCCATTAAATCTTTTATTTTGGTGTCCCATAGGTACATATGGTACCTATATTCCATCAATGGCAAACTACCAACAGTTAATATTTGGACATCAAGGTGTCTACTGTTTATAAGAACTAATTAATGTGCTTTCGTGCGATGAGAAAGAGCGAACGCGTATTATAATTGCTTAGGTACCCTTCAAAAATTAGGAAATGTAGTGGGAGAATCGTATGCATGATGTGCGCAGTTTAAGAACGCACGAGATGGTGGTTTATCTCATATTAGGGACACACATTTCGTTGCTATGATTACCTGCTATACGCCCCTAATCCGCCACTGTTATTGTAGTTGACATCTATTTGATGATGGAACTTATTAATTTTCAATATTAATTATAATTTCTTCTATTATATTAATTGAAGATTTATTTTTGTAAACACTTATGTACTAAATAACAATTTAACTCGAAATGTAAAAAAAACAGATCCTATTCTAAAGTCGTAGTTTGTTTAGTTATTTATATATACAGGGTGTCCCCTCTCAATTGGAAAAAACTTCTAGGGCATATTGAGGAACCATAGACAAGCAGTTTGAGATATTAGACTGATGTCCGGAAGTGCATGGTTTTCAAAATACAGGGTGTCAAAGTTTTTTTTCAAAAAACTTTTTTTTTATCAATATCTCAAAGGCACGTTGACCGATTTTCTTGAAATTCGCTGGTGATGTAAGCTTTAATAAGACGCTCAGTTAGCACTAATTAAATGGTAATTATTACTTCCAGTGGCGCCCCGGGGGACAGTGTCACGAATAAAAATGACAAAAAAATGTACGCCACTGACTTTTTTTGAAAATTTTATATTTTTTAGAAAGCTCAGTTAAAAGTACAACTTTTTTGTCACTTGATATTTTTTCGTATCTCTCTCCGTTTTCGAGAAAAAATTTTTATTAAAAACTCTATTAAAAGGTTCATTATCTGTTAGGAAAATAACTTTACTTTAACTTATTATTAGTGAAGCAAATGCTCAAAGTGTTCACCATGCATTTCGAGCGTCTTATTAAAGCTTACATCACCAGCGAATTTCAAGAAAATCGGTCAACGTGCCTTTGAGATATTGATAAAAAAAAAGTTTTTTGAAAAAAAACTTTGACACCCTGTATTTTGAAAACCATGCACTTCCGGACATCAGTCTAATGTCTCAAACTGCTTGTCTATGGTTCCTCAATATGCCCTAGAAGTTTTTTCCAATTGAGAGGGGACACCCTGTATATAAATTGTTATTACTTGAAGGGCAGTGACGGCAAAAATTTCCATCAACAACGACGTATTTCCAAAATAGATTACAAACGACGAAAGTCAATTTTGTGCCATTAAATGACGAGAGCACTTGCAACATTCCTGGAGGACGATTTAAAAATTTCCACAAACCGGTGCTTGTTGGATAAGAATTTTTCCACTTAATGTTAATAGGGGTAAGTTTATACTTAATATCAGAGCAATTTATATTATAACTGAACTTGCATAATTTCCCCGAGTTATTGGAGAAAACATTTTATTTACGAGATGTTTGAGGTAGGAAAATTTCCTTCAATTCTAACTAGTTAATTGGATAATGTCTGCAGCAGGTAGGTAATAATATACTACATATTTTAAAGCGACTCACAAATTAAAACTCACAATCAGTTACCGGAATGAGTCATTGTTGAATTTGGGCTTAGTCAGACCCTAAATGCATTGGTAAACCCTTAATATTCCCCTGTGTATGTCATCTGACCGTATTACACCTCGTAAGGAGCTGCTTCCCAGGAGGAAAATATCCTTTGGGCATAAGATCTGAGTAGATCATTGATAAAAGTAAAGGGAAGATAATAATTTATTTAACGTGAGTCAAAAATGATTCGCCAAATAGGTAACGAAAATTAAGTTAAATTATAAAATTCAGTAAGTATATTGTAATGTTCGTGGGTTTATTAAATTTATATTTAAAGACTAATGTACAGGAATAAAAATATATATACACTATTTAATTATTACTAAACCTAGATTACTATTTATTTGCACTTTATTCACTTATATGCACGTTTCAATTTATTTGTCTTGTCACTACTATCACTGTCGATTTATTTCTTATGTCACTACTTCACTTTTATAGTATCCGTCGAAAAATTCGAGATCTGGAATATTCCGAGACGTCAAGAATTGTTTACCATTCTGCGAACCGCTTAATTGCTTTCATGGAAGGCAGGTACGAAACACACATTTACAAATACGACGCACACACTGCCGAAACCGGCCGCCTCTAGCCGAGTCGGCCAGTAACACGTACAAGTCTGCCTGATCGCACACAAGTATGCTCGAGTTCGCTACAATATAAATAGACACTTGCACAATTGAGACTTTCGTACCCTGCACCATTTTTTGTAAAATTTAAAAAATAAAAAGAAAAGAGTGGAATTTCAAACTTTCATCCCAATTTCTTATATTAAATCTATTTTTAAAAATTATTATTCGTTCAGACATCTTTTGTCTTTCTAACATTTACTACAACCGTAGATATGAGATTAGTCTTGCGGTGCTAACATCACAAATTCAAAATTTAATTGTGATGAATGTTACGAACGTTAATAGGATCGGAAACCTCGGGGCTTCACCTACATTCGCACGTCACTGTTGATGCATACGAAACCACACGTATGAAAAGGACCAGGCACAATTACGCTTAATAGTTGCCATTTATGCATTTATATAATGTTAGTAAAGTTTTAGGGGAGTTTCTCTATATACATTATATATTTGTACATAAGGGTTGGCCCAAGTTGGAGTATTATGTAAATGTTAAAGGTATTAAAAAGAAAAAATACTGGATATGTGCGATCCGGACTCGCGCACTGAAGGTTCCGTACAAATTTGTAGGTAGGTACATATTATAAATAGTTCAGGAAGCGAGTCTCGCAGTTTTTTCAGAAATTTAAGTTAGGTACTTAGAAGTTTGATTTTTTCACAGCTTCAAGGGACTGTAGTGACCAAATATCCATATACTTCCTGGTGATAGAGACGATTATGATAGGAGGAAACAATGAATTTTCAGGCGTTCTAACTTTTCATAACGAAAAAAAAAAAAAGACGTTTTCCGTTCATTCCATAGAAAAAAGCGGCATTAATCTCCATTAGGGAACGAAAGACTAAGGTAAAATTCCCCTGGCGGTGTCCATTAAATGGAAGCTTATTAACGACTGCTACCATTTATTCAAATACGTTATCTGAGTCATCATTTATTAAAAAGCTCGTCATAAGGCCTCTGTAAGCCGCCGCTGAGGCAAGACTTTGTCCGTCTGCTCCAATTTATTACAAGAAGACGAACCTTTGAGCGTCTCCCGGCTATTCTCGCCGGGACGTAATTAAACGCGTTCTCTTTATCTTAATTTGCTCGAGAATTTTAAAAATAAGAGGAATCTTTGATGTTCTGGTCTTGTATAACTAATATTTTACAAACCGCTTTCACTACTGTAAATACAGACATCAAACTGAGGCAAGCCATAAAATTATAGCAGTGGGATCATGTCCAACTGGGGCAACGCAGATATACCAACAGATCTCCGGGTATAGTTTGTCTAATCTCAACTGAAAACGATATAAAAACCAAGGTGCTGTATTCCTTTGTTCCTCACACATCTGTGTAGAGTCGGTTATTTCAAACATCGGCTATATTCTTTTAACCGACCACTCGCATCGACGCAATTGTACACCTGGTCGACTATGCTGATATACAAGGTGAGATATTTATCAAAAACACTGTTTTGCGTGCCTTTTTATAATGTAAATGAGCATAAAAATGAACATTCCTCGTAGAAACGCGCTGAATTTATAATATTTTTAACTGAGAATGGATCCACTATACCTGAACACACGTTAAAACTCAAATGTATCCCAGAATGAAAGTACGTAATGTGACGTATGAACCAAATAGCGTACAACATAAATAGCAATATTTTAAGATATGCTATAAATAAACAGCTTATGTTGGTGTAATAAACAAAAACACCCTGTATGAAATATCGTACAATACATGTATTGTATTTATTAAATTTATTGATACAGTCTAATTTTGTGAATTTTAAACCAACTAATTATCATTAGAATGGAACATGAAATGCCAAGAGCACATAGCAGTGCTCAAATTATAGCATTTTCCAATTTATTACTAAGAAACTAGTCTCGACTTTTAGCGACGTCAGAGAAGAATTAATAACCGGCAGCATTAACTGCTCATTTAATTATTATGAATATGGTCGGAAGAAACTTTGCGCCAAAACTGCACCATCATGGAGACGAAAAATGTTAGTCATTAAAGCTACCGCCAAAAAATTACCATCAATAATAATAAGCGTATCGAATGAACCTTAGACTAGCAAAGAGAGGGGACACGTAACTCGTAAGCTGACTTTACGTCGAACATTGTTACATTATTTTGTACTCGCTCCATTAAACGGTGGCAGAAAGTGCGTTGGTGTCGGTCATTAAAAGTGTCAATATTATTAAATGGTGTAGTTAGGTTTTAGTGTATTTTTGTTTAAAACAACGGTGATTTGTTCTTCTTACGGCTGTAAATGCCGCAGTGAAAGAAATGAACCAGAAATCACATTTCACAGGTAAAAAGGATTTTACGTAATAAGGTTAAGCAAAGTAAATCGCGTTTAATTTGTTTATTGTTTACATACTACTTAAAATATGTTACGATGTACGTACAAGAATCATTAATGCATAACATTTTTTTGTTGGAATGGTTTACTGATAGTGTAAGAAACAAAAAATACTTTCAAAGTTGTAAGAAGCATGTGTTTACCACAATATTACCATAGGCGGTGTCACTTTTAGTTGTAAAAATCTAAGAAATAAAATTAATTAATTAAAGAAAAATTCTTCTTAAAATTTAGTTCTGCCACATCATGTTAATTAACGTTAATGAAACAATTCTTTGCATTTGACTTCATTGAACATGATGTATTCTACTTGACATGAAATAAATAATATTTTTCTTAGTAACGTATGACGCAAAACAACAGTTCTTAATAATTGTTTACTTTATAAAATCAACAATTGATTCTCTGTATGAAAGTATAATTGTACGAATAACATAACTAACTCCGTCTTAACTGAGCGCTGACTGTTGGTTCCATCGCGTAACAATTTGCAGTCGATGATTATGCGTCCTCTCTCTTTCATGGTCTAATGAAAGAACAGTTAACAGTCTGTACACACACACACACCCCGTACCGTAACCTTTCCCAATACTTGTATTCGTGAAAACTTTGACAATAATCGGTTTCAAAGTTTAAATATACAACCACTATCATCTAAACACTGATTAATTCTTTATCTAATCTACAAATAACAAATATTACATGGTCTGAATAATAAAATAAATAAAAAAATACGACTACTAATGTAAGGTGATTAAATTCGCACACACACACACCGAAATAATTATTACAGTTTTTTGAATTTTTAGGAATTAAAAAACGCCAAGATCGATCCATTTTCACGCCAAAGACAAAAATTTCTACCCCTTGTAGATAGAACCGAGTTAGTTCAACTTGAGGTGAGGTTTTATATGTTTGGTAAAAAAGTTTTCAGATCCAAAAATGGATGTGATAAGTTGACAGACCGAAAAAAAATCTAAAAAGCTTTTCTGTATAACCTAACCAAACCTTATTTATTCGCTACTTTTTATTCTTTTCTTATACGTATATAAATTCCACCACTATATGAGGGATGGAACACAATAATATAGAATATAGTTTTTGTAACCGACTACTTATGTTGTATAGGTGTTTTCTCGGCTTTGTGCCAGAAATAGATTGTAAATGTATCGGATCGTGAAAAACATTCAAACCCGCGTCTAAACTCATTCCATTCGTAGCACTTTTTTTTATCGAACGTCGCCGTCGACGGGGACAGATCGAGGGTTGAGAGGGATGTTCGGGTCGGTTTCATCGCATCCACCCAATACCCATACCATTCAAACAGGCAAATATATTCGCACCACCCGGATGAGGTGGTTTTTATTGGTTTATTATGCACGGCAGTTTTTGTGGCATTATCTACGTCGAAAAAGAAAATTCGATTGATGGAAATTCAAGCGAGATGGTCGACGCTCTCCCTATATCGAAATCAGCCGCAATCGACACATCCATCAGATAGAGTTATTGAAGCACGTTTCACAACGAATGCTTAGGGGTGGTAGGGGCATGAAGCAACATGGGTAAGTTGCAACTAGTTCGAATAACTTTTTTGGTAATACCTACATGTAATTTATTATAGTAAAAATATCAGTGGGGGTGATGATTGTAATAAAGCAGGGTCTGTTTTCTAAAGTTGGTAAATAATCTTGTGTGTTTCGACTAGATTAGGTGAATTGGGATTGGAAAAGCGGTAATTTTACATAATTTGAATAAACAAATAATAAAGACATTTTAATGAAACAGCATTAGTGCTTAATATTGAAAAAAGACTTGCCTCTAAAATCATTGACAAAAATCAGCATGGACAAAAAATTAAGATGATATTAATTATTAACCTTCATTAAGAATTTTTGGGGCGAGATATATTTAAAAAAATCGAAATTTATCACTGAGGTCAGGATAAATTTTCTAAAATCAGTACACTACATTTTTTTAATTAGTTCTTATGCTGCTAATTGTCATACTCAATCTTAATGTGCGGGTTTGGTTGAGGCGCCGGGAAACTTAGGATTGCTTACCTACGTACCATTTTGATGAGAGAAATACTCGCATATAAATTTTATTAAATATAAATGCATTAAAAATTGTTAAGCAATTATAAATCGTGTTACACGATACTGCACTTTTATAAAAATTATACAAATATAAACGCCATTTAGTGCAAGTTAGCAAAACATTAACCAAAATTAAAAAAATATTCAAAAAAATGTGTATCTACCTTATCTGGTTGCTTACACCTCAGAAGTTGAATTTACACGTAAGTGGACTGCACTGGATGTAAACAATCCCAAACCATAATCTGCAACAAAACAGAAATAAAGTTAGCCAAACATAAACTTCTCAAGGATAATTTATAAATAAATACCGTAGTGACCTAAAAACATATGTTGCAATTTTTGATTTTCATGAAAATAACTCTTTATTATACTGGGAAGTTTTTCGTGTGGACCTCAAGGGTCGCTTGTTTTCTAAATTCGTTGATTTAGTGAGCAAACTTCCAAAACTTCACAATCCAATCACATTCAAAATTCCAAACACCCTGAGTTTCAGTTTGATCTACATATAGATTTACCGACAGAACTGCCCATGGTGCACTGATTAGAACTGGTTAGTTCAAAATCGTAATATTTCGTTAATTTACCTAATAAATTTCTGATTGTACTAATTTATTTAAATAAATTAATTAACTGAGACTACAACAATTGTATTAACAACTGAACCAACAAACAGGATTTTTTTTAAATAGCCCATATCCACTATTCCACTATACTTAATTTTAATGCAAATGTTTTTTAATGTTTTAACATTATCACAAAAAATAAAAAAAACGTTAAATTAAATTAACCTAACCTAACCTTTCCACGATTCCAGTGTCATTACCACAACAACTCAAAAATTGCAAGAGGCGCAGGGTCTGACGTTATATATTTTCTTTTGATGCAACCCTTATAAAGTCGAATTAAGGGGAGTAATTAGTGCAACATACAGCTATAAGTACAAATATGTTCTATAAAGAGACCTCGGATCAGTTCGCGGATTCTCTATTTCACGGACGATAATTAGTGGTAAAGCGTAAAGCTCTCGCTTTAAACAGTCGAAAAGCTCCGGTCTTCCGCTATCGACCTTGACATTCCACGTTCCCTGTGTAGTCGAGTGTTGGTTGCGGCTCGACTTTCTAGGGCGCCTTTAATTATGCCTAGTTTTTTAAGGACGCCCTCTCGGCGAGTACATTAAAAAGGAGCTTTTTTTCGAGCTGCTCTCGCTGGGGCTCGAGGACGATTATCGAAACTTTCCCGCACATCGCCCCATGTCACGTTTTCTTTCTCTCTTTTTCTCCCTACGCGCTAATGGAGCCATTCGAAGCAATTGGGGCATCCTAAGAGAGTATTTGACAAAAATGGAACGCCAAAAAGCACGAATCTAACAGAGCAAAAACAATTCGAATAGCAGACATTTGGAACAATGTTCCCAAATTCGTTATCGATTCCTGAAGTTACAATGTTCCTGTTTTTGTATTTCCTTGATCTAATTCACGAAATTTATAATAAAAATATGTAGGTATGTACAAAAAAAGTGTTAAAATATGACAAAGATGTTCCAAAATATTTTTCCCTCTTCTAAATCTTATGCACCTCCATATTTATTGATACAGAATTCACATGCTTTTAAGCTTTTGCATAGCTTTTATGGCGGGCTTTGAGCGCTGCGACCGAATCAAGAAATTCCGTAACGAAAAAAACCTAACACCCCCCACTCCCACCGGCACAGCGGTGCGGGGTGTGCGTGCGACTAGACGTATGCATGTAGACTGTACGAAGCTCGCACGGATCGAGACGAGCTGCTCCGAAATCGGAAGAATACGTAAGCAGCTGTTTTTGAGAGAGTATATAGGTTTATTGTTATATTAATATCAAAGAAAAAAAAATATTGCATAAGTTGATAAACTATGCAATAGCTTTACCGCGACAGTCCCCGAGTGCCACACATACATATTTTTTTTTAAATATTCAACTGTTTGTTCCCATCTGGGTCAACAAAATCAACCTTTGAATTTATAAAACAGTTTTTGACACAGTAAAATAATTAAAATCCCTACAGAGTGCCTTTAGCTAACGACAATATATGCAGCTTTAAATGATCGATTTACAAAAATGGGTCATGCCTTTCTATAAAATACAAACGAGGAATATTCATCAATACAAACAAGAAAAAAGTATTTCTCTAGAATATGTTAGAATTTCTAAGGATTATTTGTAATATTAGCAACCCTTAAACTAGAAGTCAACGAAAAAATACTTTAGTTATATAAATCAAAGTAATTTTGAATTATTTTTTTTACCAACCGTGATCAAAAACATTTTTGTACAATGAATCCTTTGACTACCAAACTAAAACGTTTGCCTAGTTTGACTCCGGTGACTGACGTCACGCGTAAGCAGCAGGGCCTTGTACTCTTGACGGTAACGAACTAAGTCAGGTCATACAAGAACCTAAATAAAATTAATTATCTGTTTTAATGTGCGAATAGCACTTCAAATTAAATTAACGTTTTTTAAAAATGTGAATACATTTATATTGTTAGGGATTCTACTGCAGCCTGTACGTGTAAATTGCAGCTGATCGCGCCTTCTGCACAATTACATTAAAACTTCAATTCCGGGCTGCAGGTGTCTCTGCAATGCATTTTCCAGAGCCGTCATTAATTACGTTGCGAGGCAGTGAAAAATAGAAGAAGAGACTGTTTATCAATGAAAGTGGTCGCTTGTGTGCTGAGAGGGTAAACTCCAACCCTTAAGCGCAGACCAAAAAGATAAATAATTAGCAAACAAAAGCATATTCGATACTTTCTGTGGTTCATATTGTAATAAGTATTTTTTCGTAAAAGAGAAAAATATTGTGGCTCATTTTCTTTTAATATAAAGACATGAGAATTATTCTTAAAAAACAATTTTTTCAATTCTTTTTACTTAAAAAGTAGAAATAAAAATGGCATATTGCACAAATTATATTTATGTCGTAAAATTGTAAAAACAAAACCCACAACTAAAATTACTGTTAGAAAAAAATATTTTCTTATTCCAGCTGCAATTATTAGCTAGACTTTAGAAGCCTCGATTGCCGTGTTTTAACGCCATAAAATTCGCCATATCTTCTCTAAACAGCAAATTTTACTAGGCAACGAATTCGTTGTTTTGTCGTCCAAAGTTTTACTTGCAGACAGTTTAATTTAAGTCTCGCATAGTGGAATGAATTACGTCTTAACTAATTGTATGTTTTGAAATGTAGGTACCAAAAGCTCTGTGATAACACTTAAAGATAAAAGCTGACATTTTCACTGTGAAAAGTAGCAATACACAAGTATTTTAATAAGGGTTCGAAAATTAAAAAAAATCTACTTGGTTTCTAAGATCTTTTCCAAAAAAACTATGAGCAGGTATTGATAAGAGTTACACACTCAGTTATATCTTCATTAAGTATGTAGCTCTAAACTTTAAAAAAAAAAAAAAAGAAAAAAACATCCTGATACTATTTTTTTTTCTCTCGTAGGCGCCCAGGTCCACTAAAGGACCCCTATGACCATGACAGGACCGTTTTGATAGAAAATAATTATCTGTCAAAAACCAGGAAACCCCATTAATCGCGAGTCCTTGGACACTTGCCCAGAGTAGCCAATGGAGATTCCTGCATTTAGCAAGAAGGAACTATCTATTAGGAAGCGACAGTATCATAATTTATTTTTTTCTTTTGAATTGAGGTTACATATGTAGTAGCTATTCTAAATTTGCTCCAATAATGAATAATTAGTGTATTTGCAAGTATGTATAATTACTGGTCTTTATATATATGTGAACAAAGTGTAGTATGAGTCCTGGGGCTTGGCTTTGGCAAGAGGGGTTGCACTTAATTTAAACGCTAATAACGAACGGTAGAGGCGGAATGGAAGTACCTAACAACTATTACCTAGTGCATAAAACGCACTCTCGGAGCTTGAGCTTTTAACTGCCCTGATTTACGACCGACTGGGAGAGACTGCACCTTCAGCTTAATTCGCCTGTTCGTGTTCTGTAACGGGAAACATTATGGTCTCGATTAGTCATTTGTTTCTGGATGGCGCGGCTAAAGCTTTTCGGCAAGCGGAACAGCTGAAAAGCTCTTACGCCAGCATCTAAATACGTCTTACGTTTCAACATATGGAAAGGTTAGGAATCCAATACAGGAAACCATCTTTTAAAAAAAAAAAAAAACAATCGTTTAAAACCACAGACTTTATTGTTTTTTAGAAACAAAAGACAGTAATTTCCGTGCTTTGCCAAATTTTCGTTGCTTTGACAGATCTATCACTCAACGCGCAGAAGCAAGGAACCTTCCCCCTCTCTCCCTCTTAATCTTAACCATTACCTCTTTCGCTCCTTCTACCTTCCTATCGTTCCTCTACCTCTCATTCGCTCTCTTTCTCTTCCTCCCTCTTTCCACTATACGTCTCCCTATACCTTTCTCCTCTCTTCCTCCCTTTATCCCCATACCTCTCACCCTATCCTCTTCTCCCCCCATACCTCTCTCCCTATCCCTTTCTCCTCTCTTCCCCCTTTTATCCCCCATACCTCTCACCCTATCCTCTTCTCCCCCCTTTATCCCCCATACCTCTTTCCCTATCCCTTTCTCCTTTCTTCCTCCCTTTATCCCCCATACCTCTCACCCTTTCTTCTTCTCCCCCTTTATCCCCCATACCTCTCTCCCTATCCCTTTCTCCTCCGTTTATCCCCCATACCCTTCTCTCTATCGCTTTCTCCTCTCTTCCTCCCTTTATCGCCCATACCTCTCTTCCTCCCTTTATCTTCCACAACTCTCTTCCTCCCTTTATCTTCCATACCTCTCTCCCTACCCTTCCTACTTTTATCCCCCATTACTCTCTTCCTCCCTTTATTTTCCATACCTCTCTCCCTACCCTTTCTCCTCTCTTCCTCTCTTTATCCAGCATACCATTCTTCTACCCTTTATCTTCCATACCTCTCTCCCTACCCTTCCTACTTTTATCCCCCATTACTCTCTTCCTCCCTTTATTTTCCATACCTCTCTCCCTACCCTTTCTCCTCTCTTCCTCTCTTTATCCAGCATACCATTCTTCTACCCTTTATCTTCCATACCTCTCTCCCTACCCTTTCTCCTCTCTTCCTCCCGTTATCCCCCATACCTCTCTTCCTCCCTTTGTCATCCATACCTCTCCCTACCCTTTCTCCTCTCTTCCTCCCTTTATCGCCCATTCCTCTCTTCCACCCTTTATCTTCCATACCTCTCTCCCTACCCTTTCTCCTCTCTTCCTCCCGTTATCCCCCATACCTCTCACCCCATCCTCTTCTCCCCCCTTTATCCCCCATACCTCTCTTTCTCCCTTTATCTCTTCACCCTCACCTTATCGCTTTATCTCTCCCTGCTTTTTATTATTACAAAGTTGGATTTTAGTTAGTATAGTTTTTCTAATCTCATTTGAAAACAATATAAAAAATAAGGATGCAGTATTTCTTTGTATTTATAATATTTACAACTGAGAATGGATGCACTATAGCATTATTGACTGTCAATATCCAAGAGATAGAAGCTTCGCTTACCCAGCTTGTCCCAAAGACACGCAATTGGGTATTTCAATTTTTATTTTTTTAACCCAAATTGCAGAATATTCCGCAGAATGGCGCGTCTAGACGCGATCGCCAGTGTGGCTGGCGTCGCCGTCGTCGTCGTTCGTAAATAAAAACTTATGTTAAGATGAAAGATTATACTTTGGACTTCAAGGATTATTTGCGTTCACGAAAGAATAATGATCGCAGCCACGAGGCGTGCTTTATTATGCAGAAAAGCGGATTTAAGTTTACTTTACGATGTCCTCATTATTTACGTCGACGACTTACTTAGGCACCGCATTTCATTAACCGGAATACCAGAAATATCATTTATAAGTTGTTCCATTACTTCCATCAAACGTGCAGGAACTGAAGAACAATCAAGTCAGCAGAGGGTTAAAAAGGTTTTCATCGTTGATATAATAATTCATTAGGAAACTTACCCTGAGAATGCCCTACTCCTATAACGCGAAACAAAGGTGTAGGACATCGTCTTTCATCAACAAAAACCTTTCCAATCCTTTATTCTTTCAGTTCAGCCAATTGGAATCCCTATGGTGATAATTTCCTTAGATAGTACAAATGTGATCTTTTTAAATTTTCAGTATTTTCGTTCCGTACTTTATCAAAACTTGACGGAACGAAGCTTAGTTGGCAAAACGACCCCGATAACAGAAAATGTTCCCTTGTCTCAGAGGTCACCCTCCGTTCTTCCTTCCATTCGTTATATAGATTATGGACGCCTGTTAATTTTCGTATCAAATGAACCGTGAGCGATAGTGTTCGGTGTTCTCGTAAATTCGCTCGACTCGATTTGTTGTCAATCCATTGTCGCCGTTTATCATTCATACTCGATTCTGGTTAATGAGCCGGCGGGCGAGAGGGCGCCGCGACGCCGCCGCCGGCAGCGTCGCTTGCAGTAACGGCGGAGGCGGTTAGGAAGAGCATTCATCCACTTCAAACCGCTGCGACATAATAGACACACAATCTGCTTCTGTTTGTATGCTGATGAGATGACCCAGAACGATCTTAATATCTCTTTAATAGAATAATTCGATTTGCAAAGACGAGCTTTGTATTATTTATAGATAATTATTTTATCATAGAGAAACGAAGAATCGAATTGAAAGCTGATGCAAATCGTTAATGAAATAAATTATTATTAATTAGCAAGACAAATAAATAAAGTTACTAAAGAACATAAAAGGAGGTCCTCGTAGGGAACTGTTTTTATCTTATAGCCGAAGTAAATTGTTTTGATCGCGGATTCTTGTAGAGGAAGATCAGAAGAGCATTTGCGTAAATTTTTAGCATTGGCAAATAATTGTTACTATTTTTAATTTAACGTTATGTTTTACTGAATTCCAAAATGCAATAATTAGTGGTAGATACATAAATACTGGAAACCAGACTAGTTTTCGCTATCGAAAATTCAGACTAGTAATCGATTCATCTGAGGCCAATGTTCTTCGGCTAATTAATGGACTGAATAAACTAAACGAGCGATAAAGAGGAGCACAAGAATAAATCAAGATTCACCCATTCAAAGATCGAATGTAAGTGTGCTATCTATAAAATAAAATGAGAGCTTTCTCCGTCCTACAAAAACAACTTTTATTTAAGAAGATTTAGGATAAATTGAAGGGTGAAAATATTTCATTTTATATTTTTAATAGTATATATGCTTACTAACTTATTAATTACTTAATCAAATTAACAAAATCAAGCTTAATTGAAGGATGAGGGCAGTTTTTATCTTTTAACTTAACCCTTCTCAGATATTATTTCTTTTGAAATTCTCCCTCGCGTTTTGTATGACCTTCAAGTTCAACCCTTCAAGATAGAACAAGCCTGACGTTAGTAAGTGCGAAATCTAATTTAGAAACTGTTGGGTAAGATTTAACCTCCATTTTCGTTAGCAATTCGCAAGTAATTCGCCTTGCTCTAATTGGATTGGTATCGTCCATCCCTTGCGTGTTGGTAAAGCTAAATGACGTTGAAACTGGGTAACTCTGGTTGGGAAAATAAAAACTCTTTTTTCATCGAAAAGTAGTATCTATGTAATCATTAAAAAATAAAATAAGAGTAAATATCTTTTCTTGTACTTTATGGTTTTTACAAGAGCAAGAAAATTTTATTATAAGGCTTTATAAAAGGGATTATTAACTTCAAATAAAATTTTAAGGAACTGACACAAACAGAATCAAAATAAAATCTGAATGAGCCGGAAGCCAAAAATAACAGACTTTTAAGAAAAATAAACCGATTTTATTTTGAGACACGACTTAATTTTTAATCTTTATGGTAACCAAATTTTAATAAGCCACGTTTTGTTGTTAAGTCAGACAAAAAAAATTGGCTGCAAGGTTAAACGTAATTAGTTTATTAATTATAAGGTAATCAACCTATCTGCTATTACTTCGCTGATAAAATCGTGACAACATTACTAGCTATTAATCAGCTGTCGCTATCTAAAAAGTCCATAAATATACATAGTTCAAAATGAACTCCATAAATATATGAAATTGTTTCAAAAAAGAAATAAAGATTTTGATTAAATTTTTATATTTCAAGCAAAGATTTTCTAGTTCAAACATTTTGCGAACGTATTTTATGAACGACCCCATAGACGACGTGCGTTCTATTGATAGATACAAATTCTGGAACTTCTTTTCTGAAACTCAAGGGATATGTTCCAAATAATGCCGCAAGTGCTATTGATTTTTTTGGATTTTTAGAAGTCAATTCAGACGTAAAAGTTGCGATTTTTGATATTTTTCGCAGTTTAATAATGAGTACCTATCTCTGCTCTACTTTATTTCTAAAAGATCAAATTGTTCGAAAAAATGACCTAAATACATAAATAATCGAAAATTTTCTGAATTTTCAGAAAAGATTGGTCCCAAGATTCAAAAACAATATCTCAATTTCCAAAATCGAAAAATAAACATTCAAAATGGTACAGGGCATTCGATCCAAGCGATTGACCTCAAAATAAAATTACGGTTGTAGCTTTACATGTTAGAAATATGGCCCCATAAATCCGGTAATGGTACTTAATGGGGTTTAGCAAAAAAAAAAAAATAAAAGGCATATAGGATGACCCACCACCCTCAGCTCTAAAGAATTTGAAAAAAGTTATGTACATAGTACAGCGAAAAAAAAAAAATTTTCCAGACCTCAATCCACCTATGAGGTCGCTATAGGCCCTACACTGATTCCAAAAAATTTTATTATGAGTAAAAGATAAAAATAATTAAGATCAACCTAAAGTTTTTCAAAAATTTTTGGCGCCAAATTCAATTTTTCAAATTTTTTAGAGTTAAGGCAGTTTTACCTCCAGTATCCTATATGTCCTTTATTGTTTTGAAGTAAAAAGCTGGGATCGAATGCTCTTTTTTAGTTTTATTTTACAATTTTGGAAATTGGGATAATGTTTTTGAATCTTGGGAGCAATGTATTTTCCATTTTTACGAATAACGTGATCTTTTAAAAATAAATCAGAGCTGAAATCCTCATTAAATTGAGAATAATACCAAAAATCACAACTTTGAGGTCCTGCAGCTCAAAAAAAAATCAAAAGCAGCATTATTTGGAACATCCCTTGAGTTTTGGAGAAGTCAATTTTTTTGCTCACTTTTTGATAGAAAATCACCCTTATACTTTACATATACTTTGAAGAATCCTTGAACAAGTTTTTCACTTTCGAGCATGTGTTCAGGTCAGAATTTACTAACAAAAGTAAATTTTACAGAAATCAAATAAATAATAAATATTTCTGACGTAATTACCCCCTCAACCCTTTTAATGCTTACGTAATATTTGAATGGTTCCTATAATACATATAAGTTTACTGCCTCATTTTCTGTTAAAAAACAACAACACTTAGGTAATAATTAATAATTATATTTTGTTTATTCTTATTAATCATACCAAACATACTCGTCCAACAATAAAATTTCATTGTAAGTAATCACTGTGCCCTTTTATGGAACACACCCACAAGTGATCTTATTACGAACTGTTTTGTAGTCTGACTTACAATTCTCGTACGATTTTGAGAAAAAATTTAATAAAGTCATTTGTAGTACATCGAAAACCTCTTACATGAGACTCATTCTCCTCCCCCTCTACATACATATGTAGATCCGGAATTGAAAATACGTTTATTACGTACCTACGAGAGGTCGAACGATTTAATTCCTTAATTGTTTTCGATTTTTGGTAATAACACCCGATATTATTCGAAAGTAATCATATACATGTGTCTACCAATAAAGTAATGTTATCTCAGAGTGAAGGGAACCGAACCTTGCCCGTGGAATGTGGCAACGTTTGAAAAATCTATAAGTAAGGCCATCGTTAGTTGAATAGTTAGGTACTTTGTGGCTGTAGAACGTACTAAATCCGAGTGCAAAATGTTTCTAGTGGTAAGTTGTTATCATTATTTTTTTTAAATTTTCTTTTAATTAATTCCGACTGGTCGGGGTCCTCTTAATTTTTAATGTGAATATTCAGCTTTTGGTCAAGGTAGTTGGGTTTTTTAGATGATTGATTTTTGAACATATGCACGCAGATTGAACTGACGTTATTGATTAACACGTGATTTCCATATGTCAGGCAATCAATATCCTTAATGTATCAATTAATGATTTAAAAGTACATAAACTAATTTGAATTTTTATTGGAACAAACTTATAGGTATTAAGAAATATCCAAAAAAAAAATCCTTCTGAATCCTATTTATATGTATTCATTTAATTTAAAAGGACTAAACAAGTTCCCATCACACCCATGTTTATCTATTAAATTATTTCAGATTTGTCTCCTATTCTTCACGATTTCGGCAATCAATTGTTTACAAGGGGATGATCCTCGTTTCGGGCCTCCTCCAAGACGTCCCGCACAGCCACCGCATTTTGCACCGGAAGATCTCAACTCATTTCCGCAAGATCTTCCTCAATCCGATCCGTTTCCCAGAAGAGATCAACCCCCGCCGACGTACCGACGTTGGGACGGTCCCCTCCACATCCCCGTCATCAGTTCCTTTGGCGTCCCCACTGAACCACCGGAACTTGAAGAAGAACGTTATCTTCAAATCGCCGCACTCAAAGAAGCTTACGCCACAGCGGAACCGGAAAGGGATTACGATAAAAGCTGGGATGGGGTAGATGATAAGGAACGGGTTTCCAACGTTAACTCTAATGTTCAATATGCTCGAAATGATTACCAACAACCACAGCCTCAACGGTCTTACCAACCTCAACAACCCCAACAGGCTTACCAGCCTCAGCAACCCCAACAAGCTTACCAGCCTCAGCAATCCCAAACGACCTACCAGCCCCAACAACCCCAGCCGGCCTACCAGCCCCAACAAACTCAACAGGCTTACCAACCTCAACAAACTCAACAGGCTTACCAACCTCAACAAACCTATCAACCGCAACGACCCCAAATCGATCCATATGATAGTCGGCCAACTGGATTCTCAAAATCCAATCCCATACCATCCAAACATTCTTTCTTCCAGTAAGGCACTCAATATTCATCTTCAGGGTATCAACGTGTGTTATTTTTGTACAGAATTTTAATAAAATACTCATTTTTTTTAGTACAAATGTGGAGTAATTTCTATTTTGAGGAATTTAATAAATTTTTTAACTTGGGTTAATTTTTCGGGGGATAATTTTTTTATAAAAGGCACACTACATTTTTAAATTCCAATTATTCATAATTAAAATAAAAGTGTACATTTTAATTTGTTACAATAAAAATCGATGTTCCTATTTATTTATTGTTGTATTACCCATTTTTTCTTAAAAACAATCTTCTTATAACAAAGAAAAACAATAAAATCTATTAAAAATTATATCGTTTTAAATAAATATGTTTTTTTCGTAAATAACCGACAACTGTTTATGAAAATAATATACGTAACTAATAAAAATTAAATTAATTGCGCAACGTTTCGATCGTTAATTTTGGTCATCATCAGGCTACATTTAATAACATCAATATAACTTTACAGTTACAGAGGGAAGGATTTTAGAATTTTTGAAAATTATGGATTTGGTGAGGTTTTATAAAAAGTTTCTTTTTTTAAAGGATGTAAAATTATTAATGAGCTCTAAAGGTATATTTTAGTACTAAAAAAAACTAACCAAAAGTAATCCCTTACTGATAAAAATACATTAAAATGAAAATTTTTGGAAATTCCAAAAGAATTTAAAAACCTGGAAAACCGTGAGATTTTGGCTGAGGTTATACCTACTAAGTTATTTTGATTGGATTGTTTTAAAGTTTTTTTTGAAAGATTTAGTGGACACCCTGTAAAAGAAATAAAAAACGGAGAAAGTCTCCCTTATGATAATTTATGATAAATATACACGTACTAGCGAATTGCGTATAGTAATTATAGCAATAAACATTTGTTTACATAATAACAAACGTAATACTGTCAAGTAGTAATGATTGATACAATATATTATGAACTTCATGAAGTAAGTATGTAATATAGTTACTGTTGTGATATCGAAATATGTTGGATTTATAAGTGTTTTTAACTAATAAACGGAAATTATATTCAACATTTGCCGTTATAATGCGTTTAGGAGTAATTTGATACGGCGACACAGAAATACAAGGAAATGTTATTACCAAATAGGCCATGAAAATTGACACACAAATAATTATTTATACAACCACGTTTTTTTAATAAGTAGGTACTCATTTGCATATAAGTTAAATTTTAAAGCAAGAAATACACAAAAATTATAAAAATTTACAAGATCTGAAAAAAGAAAAGAAAATAAAATTTAATAAAATTTTTTTTATACTTTCTTGCATTTGTCTTCAATGTGTATGTGTAAAACGCGATAATGACATCATTAATACTTGTATTGTTGATTAATTTTAATATTGTGTGTATGTTGTATTTGTTATTTTTAGATTAGATAACGAACTATACATAGGTTATGCGGTAGTAGGTGTGGGTTCGTGTAAATGCACACGTCCACGCCTACACAATATAACCTACGTACGTAGTACGCTAGTATAAATATAAACAATTCCTCGTCAATCGTTCCTTAATCTCATCTTCACATAAAGAGTATATGGTGGCAAGATTAATTAAACATAACAATACAAGTACTAATGATGTCATTATCGAGCTGGTATACATACACATTGAAGACGAATTCATGACATTTTTGAAAATTTATAAGATCAAAAAAACACCATGAACGGCTCATTTCTGCGCCTAACGTAAATATGTGTTCTTGATCAGCATGACGAACTCTACAATATACTTTTTAATTAACTTTCCATTTTGTGAGCAAATTATTACAGGGCAACGGACAATTGCACGCAGCCATCAGAAAAAAAACTTCTGGTAGTTTAACGTAAACAAAAAAAATCCAATTTTGCCGAAATTTTTGACACAGGCCCAGATTTTACGATTCAGAACAACTTTTTTTGAATTGAACCTACATTTAACCGCAACGTTCGTTTTTCGTTTCGTCAACACCCTGTATAGTAACATATAGGTACTATGGCTAAAATGAGGGTCCTTTTTGGACCAGGCTGCATGATTTTTTGTGGGACTATTTTTCGGTAATTTGTGTACCTGCGGTTAATTAATTATTAAATTAACAGGTCACCCACCCTGTATATCGCAGTGTAGCCAATAATGCAATTGCAATAAAAGCAAATATGCGCATTATTTATCATTTGCTAGAATACCTACAACGGTTAAGAAATAGTGTATGATATGCACTTTCAATATAATAAATGCTAATAAAATCGGGCAAGACCTCTAATAATACCTCCGTCTTCCTACAGCCTTATATATTACGTGTATATAGGTATCTATATTATTGTATATAAGTAAATTCAAAGGTCAAATAGTTTACGATATTGCCGCAATCATGCGTGAAAACGTGTACACGGCAGCCGAAGTAACAATTTTTTTTTGCAGCAATTACTTATCTACTCCCCGCTATGTGGCGATCATTTTTCTTTTCTCGTTTCTATTCGACTTGCAGGTACAGTTATTATTTGTGTGGTATTGTAGTACCAAATGGCCAAAAGACCTTGGTCGAAAATGTCAGCTCGTGGTCAATTATTAAAGACCATTTTTAGCGTGAGAAGACCACCACTTAGAAAGCACTCAAAATCGTCTAAATACCCGACTGGGTGATCTATGTAATACACCGTACATATGTCGTTCTAAAGTAAAGGACATAAAAGACATTTGTCAATTAGTAAATTTATTATTACGACTAGTGCTTGATATTATTTATTCATTTACCTTTGAAATTCAATTATTGCAAATATTGAACCCTGTTTAAAAGAATCACCACAATTGAACAAAAAAAATAATAATGAAAGAACTAACAAAATCAAGTTTTACAGATTAAATAGAAAAAAAAATTATTAATAAATGGTCCACCTAAATAAAAATCAAAATAAAACTAGAAAAATGTGTTTTTTTTTTAATGAATGGAATGCTTTTTTTTTTTTTTTCAAAAATCTACCCCTAAGGGCATAAAATAGTAGATGAAATCTATCACAAAAGTAGTCGTAGAAACAATATGACATAAAATTTCCCCACAAATTCCCACCAATTTTCTTCCAAATTCTCAAAAGATTCACTGCAAATTAAAAAATTCTGGCATACATATACAGTGTGACCATTTTACTGTACCTACTACATATTAAAATTTTTTTTAATGAATTGCACAACAAAAATACAAATATTTCCGCAAGTCAAACAGCATACAGGATAAGACTTAAAATATAAAAATTGTATCAGAGCAAAGTATCCTTGTTTCAGAAAATTCAGAAAAGTTGTTGATAATTAACTAAAAACCAAAACATGGTCTCCTAAGAAATCTTTTCTTTTTTCTGGGAAAAATACTTAATCATTTCCAAATAAATATTTTAAATAAAGATTCTGCACTTTAAATGAGAGTTTTTTAATATGCATACTGTAATTATTAATGTCATATCTTGGTAAAAAGAATTTTTGCGAAATTTTAAAATTGTGTTTAATATCGTTGCAACTAACATGAAGTTTGGGGTACCCTAAAAAATTAAAAATCTAAGTTAATTTTACAATTAAGCTTGAATTCGAACAAAGTTATGCGAAATGGATTTAATTATAATCAATTTATGGCAAGTTTGAAGGTAAATATTAGAAAAACTTTTTTTTGAAAAGATTAAATGTTTTTCCAAAAACCTTTTTTTTTCTTAGGAGGCCATGTTTTGGTATTTCGACATAACTTTTAATTCTCAACATCTTTCTTTAATACAAATTTGCTGAATTTTCTGAAATAAGAGTACAATTTTTATATTTTAAGTCCTACCCTGTATGCTGTTTGACTATTTTAAAATTATTTAAAAAAAAATACATATGCTGCACATTAAAATGACCACACTGTATATAAACTTATTCCTATAAATTATTTCTTAATTTTCATAATTAATTCCACTAAAACTTCATCAAAATTGATGACTGAGGTATCATTCTGAAGATTACATTCGTCTCTACTGATGAAAAATAAACAAAAAGTTTAAAAACAACGTTTTAGTCAAAAAAATTTACCTTAAACATTGTTAACGACAGCTGAATGCTCCCAACATATAGACAACTAGTTTAACTACCACGCAATATAGTTGTTGGTTGCATATACAGATTAACAAAACAATCTCGTGGGTTCGCTAAATACTTCTAGTAATAATACATAAATAGCAAACAAATATTATTATTTTTGATTATAATTGAGCATTTAATGAGCAATCATTTGAGTAGCTATATAAACCACGGTTAATATTTTAATTAATTTCGAAAAAAAATGTCTTTTTGTAGTTCAAAACAGATAGACCTTTTTGTGGGAAAATTCAATGACGTAATTTCTACGAAATTTAACGCTTTTTCTGAAATGCCTACTTTTGGTTATATCACATCGGTTATTTAACTCCCCAACGCTTAACATTTCTTTTTTATCAAATTCATTAGAGTTTGTCGAGTAAAAAAGCATTACTGGCAAAATCGCTCGAAACTATAGGCACTGGACCACTGAAAAGAACAAGGAGAGGCAAATTTCTCTTTTTTCTATTCAATTTGTAGGTGCATTAGATGGCGTTTGAGAATAACGAACATGTAACAATTTTCATTCGTGCGATTGTTCTTTCTAGAAAACCTGCATGCTGACTAACATCAGTGGCGTACGCATGGGTAAGGCTAAAGAGGCTACAAATCCTCTTAAAATACAAGTATGAGTTAACAGAATTTTATAGAAACGTCTTTAGTTGGTCAGGTTAGGTTAGGTTAGGTTAGGTTAATATTTTAATACCTCAAAACATTGCTGCATATTTAAATGGTTTTCCTTAATTTTTGATGAATTTATTTGTGAATAGAGAAATCCATTTTTTTATGTACCAACTAAAGGATGTTACAAACTAAAAAACTGAAGGAATTTACATAAATACAATAGTTTTTAATCGTCTCCAATATTATGCAACTAAATATTTGACGTCAATTTACGTGAGGCTTTTAATTTAAAAGTCCCTATAATTAATACTATCAACAAGATTGAAATCTCAAAAATATTATTTGTTTTTTTATAAAAATTCAACTATCAAACATAAACAGATCCAGTTCCATTAACAAACAAATAAATAAATCCATTTAAAATGTGACCAATTTAAAATCATTTGAAGTACATTAACAAAAAAAAAAAAATAGAAAACCAGTTTTTAATTTTCTTATTTTTGAGATTATTTCTGACCCTAATACTGCATATGGATGTGGCGAGGTTGAAATAATAATAAATTTATCAAAGATTGTCTGTTAGTTTATAAAGGAGTTAATGGAGTGGATGGAGCAAGTAAAAATCAGAAAAGAGGGGTAAGAAAAAATATAATTTAGGTAAAAATCACATAAGTGCCTTTTGAAATAAAAGAGCTATTTATATTAATTTATATTTTATTGGTATGAGGCAAATTAACATCGATATTATATTTCACTATCAATACATAAGTATGATGCAAAGATGAATTCAAGTGACTATTTTCGAGAAAAATGACCATTTTTGGATGGTTTTTGAACATTATAACTAGAGAGCATTGTTTTAGCACTCTAAATTTTTTCTATGTTGTACTTAAGGTCCTGAACTACAACATATAAAAAATTTAGAGTGCTAAAACAATGCTATCTAGTTATAATGTTCAAAAACCATCCAAAAATGGTCATTTTTCTCGAAAGTAGCTACTTGAAAGGACTCTTACGTGGTCATTACCTAAATTAGAAGTCAATTTTCTTAGCTTATCAATAGCCCTACATGCGTCATAAAATTAAGATAGAAAAAATATAGGCATAGGCATTTTCTATTGCTCTTTATGCATAACCACAAATTTGACCAATAAGGGTGTACGAATGGTATTCGAATTGGATCAAATCGAATAGTGAAGTTCTAATTATTTGAATAATTCTATAATTATTCAAGTTATCCGAATATTCAAAAATTCGAATTCTCTTCTTTTGATTAATTAGTGACCATCCCCTCTTTTATAAGTCAATTCAAGTTATCAATTTGGCAAAATATATACATATTATATATAATTTTTTTTTTAAATTTTGATATCTATCTACATATCTTATGCTCTTAGAAATACAGACAGACATTCATATTTCAAGAACTTTTAATTTTTTGTTCCTTTTTCCCAACTCGAAATTCTGCATACGCCCCTGGCTGGCATGAGTGCTTTTTTGCACGATTCGAATCAGGTTACGACCGCCCTTTACCTATGTATACACACCTCTGCTTGAATATATAAAAACAGACCACTTAGAAGAGACTTCATTAGTTCGTTGTTGTTATTATTGTTATAAACACTTAAGCTATTTGCTAATGAGTACCTACAAACAATCCGTTATTGGCAGAAAGCTCCAGGCATAGAACCACCCTACCCTACCCCGCATACACTTGAAGGTCGTCGAAGTTTTACTAATTGTAAGGTACCTACCTAGTTGACTATTTATAAGCCAGTTCATTAGCAATTAGATTATTTATTCCATTAGTATCGATTAGATTAATATTATAATATAATGAACAATTCGAAACTTTAATAGCGTTGCAGGTACCCACCAGGTACTCCATCTGCTACGTGCATTAGTGAAAGGTGGTGGCCAGTTTGTCCGTGGGATTAAAGAACCTGCTATAAAAATCGTGGACTTTGTATAAATAAACCGCTGTTACAAACGGACGGTCAAGTTCGTGACGAGAACTGATTTTGAAGACAATGTTAAGGGTGAGTAGTGGAATTTACTTCTTCTTCTTTTCGCTTAAGAAATTAACGTTCAATAATTTATTTATTACATATTGTTTCTATTTTCTTGTAAAAATTAATAGAAATCTGCACTTTAAAATAATCACTTATTTAGAATAATATTATTTCACCCCATTTATATTAATAGATTTTATAACCAATAACTAACAACAAATAACACCAATAGTATCCTTGATGATGACCAAAATTAACGGTCGAAACGTTACATAATTAAAGCGATTTTCATTAATATTTATTGATTATTGGCAGAATTAGCTTTGATTAGTTATATAATCAATAGAAACTAATATTGCCAATAGCCAACGATTATTAAAGTGACCGACGTTTCGACCGTCAATTTCGGTCTTCATCAAGCAAATTAATAATAATAATATATTTTATAATCATATTACGAACAAAATTAAATTTTTACAACTGAAAATTAATATCTTCTACCTCAGATTTTTATAAAAATTAATTAATAGTCGTAAAATTCTCTATTTTTCTAAATTATTCCACATTTTTGGAAAATTGGAAGATACCACTTCAGCCACATCTCGTTCAGGGGGTGCGTTCACCAGACAATACATAAAAATTTTCATAGAATTTTTTTAATTGACCCGGAAAACATTTTTAAAAATTCAACCTTTAAGAGGATTAACAAAGGGATTCCAAATTTGGAATACCAAAATTCAGATGATGCATGTACTTTGTCCAAAAGTATTTGTAAATTTTTAATCTGTAAAAGTGTGAGAAATGAGTTCAAAAATTCAAATTTAGTCTTGCTGGTGAAAGATTTTAAAAAACAATGAAATCATACAAACAGTAAAAACTAGAGTAGAAAAAGTGCACTTTAATTCTATAGTCGTAGTATCCGTTTTCGTAATTCCGATTCATGAATAAAATTTTGAGAAATCGTCCTTGCACGGTCGAGTTCCCCTTACTTTTTTTTTTTTTTTGTTGTAATTCGAGATTTAACTGTCGCATTTATTCATAAAACCTTTCATTCAAAACGTTTTCAGAGTGATATGAAAGTCGACAAATCCATTAAAACTTTATCGATAAACCGCATACTTTTAATTCTAACGCATGCATTTTAATTATTAAACCTCTATAATATCCATTCGGAATAATAATATAAATAGCTGAATAGCTTAGCTGGGTGCATTAGCTCCAAAAATAAATTTCCATTTACCTTTTATTAACTGTGGCATTAGAAACCAAACGCACACATCCAAGCAATCGAAATTTATTAATGAATGAATGGACGAATGAGATAACCGTTAGGATAGTCGTAAAGCCGAGATAATGCAATTTCAAAATCATTTGCATAACGATTACAGAACGAATCCAAACCAGAAATTTAAAGACTTTCAGCTTTTGCGCCACTGTGCCACTATTTTTTGAATTTTTTTTAAAATTTTAGACTCAGTAGTTTCGGAGATAAAGAGGAGAAAAAAATGATCAATTTTTATTTTTTATAAATATATATTTATTTACTTTTAAAATTATAATAATAATAATATATTTGAAACCGCCACAACAAGCCCTTAAATTTGATACGTCACACGATACAGTTTACCATTTTTTATTTCACCCCCAATCCCCTAAAATGTAACCCCCAAATTCAAAATTTATTTATCTAGATTGGGGCCAAATTTGCTGTGACAGAAGTGTCGCTTTTCCATTTGGTCTTTTTCTTCAGATACAAAAGGGAACATTCAAAAATGAACACCCTGTACATCTTTGGATTATAAATAAAACTGCGATAACAATATTTCGTACACAGATAAAAAAGTATTTATAGATAGTACTTTTAATGCAACGGTGACACATTTTCAAACAATTTTCTTAATAATATGTTTAATCACCACTTCCTAATTAATATTTAAATTACCACCAAAATAAACCATCATTAAAATTATTTTGTTTTAATTTCAAAACAAAGTTTCTCACCAGACAAATTAAATTCACATTACTAACTAGCAAACATTTTAATTTCAGTTAATAAACAATGCAATTAAGCACACTGTTAATTAAAAGTCCGTGTTTTAATTTCCAAATATCCTGATTATTACAGATTTTTACGTTATTATTATTTTTCGTGGCGGGCTATTGTTACGGTGCCCCCAACCCATACTACCCGCAACCAGACCCATACGCCACCCCGCCACCGTGGAGAGGTCCCATTCACGTGCCCGTCCTACGACCTGATGGCGTCCCACGAGAACCTCCAGAAGTAGAGGCTCAAAGACAACACCACCTGTCCAAAGTGAGCGAAGCCTATGCAAACGCAGCCCCTAAAGTAGGAGTACATCAAGGTGGCTACAATAACCCAGCCCCCCAGGCACAGTGGAACCCCCAGCCTCAATCTCAATCTCAATGGAATCCTCCTCCGCCCAATCAGTGGAACCAGAACCGCTGGAACGGGCCGCTGCCCCAATTCGGTCCGAACGGGCAGGTCAAGGAAACCCCGGAATTTGAGGCTATCAAACAACAGCACTTGGCAGAATATAATCGTGCGCTTTCAAGATCTGGGCCGCATGGATATTTTTAAAAATGTTTGTATTTTATGAGAAGACAATCATTATTATTTTGTAAATACTTTTAGTACCTTTGCAATAAACAATATAGTTTAAGTTGGAATTATTGAAGTTTTAATTAAGTAAAAAAAAAGTATTTATTAGGCTGTTTCAAAAAAAAAAAAAAATACTATGAAAGTTAGAGCTCTAATATTAACATTAAAAAGTGCCTCATCGCAAATAACAATTTCCCATTTAAATAACATGAAAACAATGTTGTTTTTGACTTTTGGAATTTTGTAGCTCACGTTGGGGAAAATATTTTGAACTGCTCAAGATCCATTCTTATAAAAAATTTAACGATCTGCAAAAAATGTCTCTAAATTTTTTTGAAATATTTATTTTTCAAAAGTTATTCCAGGTTAAACTTAGGTCAACATTAAATTTTTACATTTTCCAATTTTCCGACCTAATCATCAACTTTATGAGAAAATTTCGTAGAACATTTTTTGTAGAGCATTTTATATACTATAACTAATCTTTGTGAAAGATGTTAATTTTTGGGCTACTGATGAATGTTTTGGAACAATAATAAGTGTTTTAACTAAAAATGCAATATTTATTGCTAATTATAAGTCAATACAGAAAATAATTCCAAATTGTAATAAAAATCTTTTTGAGTAACGATTTAAACTATTTAAATTATAATAAACAATCAATTTTTTTGTTAAAAATTTAATAATTCAAGGACCATGACTAATATTAAACTATAAAATCACAATTAATTTAAAAATTTTAAGTTTAGTGCAAATAACTTACGACTTGTAAAAACTATCAAAAACTTTCTCTGATATAAGTTAAAGCAAATAAAGTTCTCTACAAAAAATGTTCTATGAAATTTTCTCATAAACGTTTTGGTTGGGTCGGAAAATTGGAAAATGTAAAAATTTAATACTAATACAAAATAAATATATCAAAAAATTGTAACAGACCTTTTTTTGTAGAGCATTGAATTTTTTTTAGAAGAATATATTTTACTCATTTCAAAATATTTTCCCCAACGTGAGCTACAAAATTCCAAAATCCAAGAGAACGTTTTTTGAATGGGAAATTAAAATTTGTAATGAGGCACCTCTTAATATAAATAGCTATGACTTTTACAGTATTTTTTTTGTCATTTTCAAAGCAATTAAAAAAAAATTAATTGATTTTTTTAAAACAGTACACAAAATAGCAACGATGCAACCAATTAGGGTGTCTAATATGTAAAGTTCATTAAACTTGTATGAACAAATGACATAAACATGCTTAATTAATTTACCGAATAGAAAATATAAATAATAAACTATTTCGCAGGTGCATTGAAGTCTTGGAATTAAAATTAATTTGAGTGAAAAAATTAGCGTCTGTTTCCAAGGAACCTGAAGATGGCTTGAATATCTAATATACAGGGTGGGTAATTTTAAAGTACCTTTGAGAATAACTCGAAAACAATGGCAAAATTTTAGAGACTTTAAGGTTGATTTTCGAGGTTAGTTGAAGCTCATGTTGATTTATTTAAACGATTCAAAAAGGGCTTAAAATTTTGCAAATAACAATGAAAAAAGATATCAACGTCAAATATGATGTTGCCTTTAAATTTCTACAATCCAATAAGTCTTTATTTAATAAATGATCGATAGTCACAATCAATCAGAATCCCACGACCATGTCATTTATTCTATACTATCAAATATTCCAATCAGCGTATACGAAAATTGAGTTTTATAAAATTCGATTCAATTCGAAGCAAGATTCTGATAAGCCAAAGGCAACGAAAATTAATGTAACATTTAACTTACATTCAATAATATTTAGATTGAACGAAACGAGCCAAAAATCCAAAAAGAAACCGTGAGGCAAAAATTTCATTACAACAAATAATTTCCTGAACCAGTTTAGGCCAACTGAGAAGAAGAGGGTGGCTAATGTCAACAAGAGATACAAAATAAGCGACACTTGAGGTCCACACGAATAACTTCCCAGTAAAATAAGGAGTAATTTTCATGAAAATCAAAAATTGCAACACATTTATTTATTTGTTTATAGGCTTAGACTAGGAAAGAGAGGGGACAAGTAACTCGTAAGCCGACTCTACGTCGAACATTGTTACATTATTTTCTACTCGCTCCATTAAACGGTGGCAGACAGTGCGTTGGTGTCGGTCATTAAAAGTGTGAATATTATTGAATTGTGTAGTTAGGTTTTAGTGTATTTTTGTTTAAAACAATGCTGATTTGTTCTTCTTACGGCTGTAAAAGCCGCAGTGAAAGAAATGAACCAGAAATCACATTTCACAAGTAAAAAGAATTTTACGCAGTAAGGTTAAGCAAAGTAAATCGCGTTTAATTTGTTTATTGTTTACATACTAATTAAAATATGTTACGATTTACGTACAAGAACCATTAATGCGTAATAGTTTTTTTGTTGGAATGGTTTACTGATAGTGTAAGATACAGAAAATACTTTCAAAGTTGTAAGAAGCATGTGTTTACCACAGTATTACCATAGGCAGCGTCACCTTTAGTTATAAAAATCTAAGAAATAAAATTAATTAATTAATGAAAAATTCTTCTTTAAAGTTTAGTTCCGCCACATCATGTTAATTAACGTTAATGAAATAATTCTTTGCATTTGATTTCATTGAACATGTATTCTACTTGACATAAAATAAGTAATATTTTTCTTAATAACGTATGACGCAAAACAACAGTTCTTAATAATTGTTTACTTTATCAAATAAACAATTAATACTCTGTATGGAATGATAATTGTACGAATAATGGTAACAAAACTAACTCCCCCTTCTCATTACATGTTACGCTACTGAGCGCTGACTGCTGGTTCCATCGCGTAACAATTTGCAGTCGACGATTATGTGTCCCCTCTCTTTCAAAGTCTAAGTTTATAGGTTACTACGGGATTTATTTATAAATTATCCTTGAGAAGTTTATGTGTAGTGTAAAATAACGAAACAAGAATTAATTTTATCCTTACAAGAATTTTTATCTTAACAACACAACAGAGCACAAGCCAACAAACTACCTTTAAGGTAGTACCTTATGTACATTTGAGCTTAAAGATACGTAACGAATTTTACGCTAGAGCGAGTGGGCACTTGCGGAATCAGTCTCATAAACATAAACTTCCACCAAATGCAGCGACCGTGAAACTTTATATGAACTTGGGGTCTCGTATATATTCTGGGAATACACATAACGCATTACTGGTTAAGTTCCTGAAAATGAATGAAAACAAGGGACAAATTGAAAAGGGATATACGTACAATTAGACCCAAAGGGTATCCTCGGTATTGGATAGGGATATAGGGAAATGCCCTCAATTTTTTCTGCTTTTTTCGTTTAAAAATGCGTTTGTCGGTACAGAAATTTAACTCCTGAATATTTTTTTTGGGTCCCATAGACACTAATTTACAAAAATATTTAATAATAAAATTATTTGAACGTCTTTGGAAACACGGTCAAAATTGCGAATAAATATTAAAATAGTTTTTTTTAGGTTAGGATTACCCTCAATAAACTTTGAAAAAAATCTACAAAAACGTAACATTATGAATTTTTTTGTATCCCTCCCCTTGGCATCAAAAAATGAAGTTATGCTCGAGGAGGGCACGATTGTTATTGAAGGCCAGAGCGCTAACTTGTAACGTCATATAAGGGAGTCCTAGTAGGGAACTGTTTTAATCTTATAGCCGAGATATTTATCCTGCAAAAATTTTTTTGATCGCGGATTCTTCTAGAGGAAGATCAGAAAAGCATTCGTGCAAATTTTTATCATTGGCGAATAATTGTTACTATTTTTCATTTAATTTAATTTTCACCATTTATTATTTTTCCTTTTACAGGATAGTTTCGGTTTTTCACAGAAGGTTTCATGATAGAATATGCAGAAATAAGTGATGACATGCAGTGCCGACATAACAACGTATTTACCAAGCCTGACCGACTCTAGAGAGAGCGTAATGGGTAACAGCAGTGACGTGACGGTGAATTTAAAACGTTGCTAAAGTAGAACATGTGAAAGGATGATATGAAATTTCGACGTGCTCATCTTTTTAGCTGTTGTTTCTATTAATAACATGCGATGGTGGTGTAATGGTCAGCATAGTTGCCTTCCAAGCAGTTGATCCGGGTTCGATTCCCGGCCATCGCATAATTTTTACTTTTTTTAAAAAAAAAAATGGTTTTTGTATTATGCTATATCCTATAGAAGAAAAAAAAGTTCTTTAATTTTATATATTTTTTTTCCCTGTATTTTGTTATTATACTACCTACATTACTTTTTACATTTTTTTTAATTTTTTTTTTATATTTTTAACGTTGACGTATGTCGATCCTCATCTGGAGAGTTTCACTAGAGTTTGGTCATTGTTATGTCGAATTGTAGAAGCAAAAAAAAATAATTTTTATCGATGCAAAATTCTGATTTACAGCTTTTGTCATTTCGTTTCGACAACAAGTCTCTTTATAATTTCAGATGATATTAAGTACATGTATAGTAGTTTATTTCTTATTTTTAATGATTATCAAAAAAAATGGAAGATTTGTAAAAAATCTATGCGATGGCCGGGAATCGAACCCGGATCAACTGCTTGGAAGGCAACTATGCTGACCATTACACCACCATCGCATGTTAACTGCAAATATTACAGTAAAATAGATGAGCAAACCAAAATTTCTACTCATCCTTTCACATGTCCTACTTTAGCAGCGTCTTAGACGTACTAGTACTGTCAGCACTAACACCTAACAGTCCATAGCCAGTCTTCAGTCAAGACTATTCACATAATACGATAGTTGGCACGTCTTTTTTGGTTTTTCTTTTGGCATATCGTTTTGCGAATTTTATTTTAGGTATTATGCCCTTCAAATGTTTTTTTGAACTTTGGGAATAAATAATATTTTGACGGTGCTAAATAGGGAGGGTGAGGGTGGTCAACCTGTTCAAACTCAATTTTATCAATTGTCTGCAGCGCAATCAACAACTTGTTACGAGTATTTTGCACGTAGAGCACTCTTTTGGCAAGTTTCTCTACTAATTGGCCCTTCATGTCTTAGAAGATGCCTTCATTGATTCTGATTTCCACAGAAAATACTTAAATATTTTTGGTAAATTAAAAACTCATAACATTTTGAACACCCTACAACAACCCCAAAATGAAAAAAAAAAAATGAAAATGATACATATCCCTTCACGTTTTCTCCCCACACGTAATTTATGAGCGATGTTGGCTAGAAAAAAAAAGGAAAAGAAAAGAAAGACCGCACCTACGGGATATTAATTTCATAAATCAAAAATTTGCATATTCCACGAAAGATCGGGCGCAACCGTTACAAGTTTACGATAAATCACTGGTTAATATCGCACTAGAGGAACATACTAAGCGTTATTAAAGCCTCCCGACGGCCTACATTACTGCCACATCGCATCGCATCGGCTGAGACCTCCTGAGGGATAAGGGCATTCATTCCCTTACTCATGTCACGCATCGTCATCGTTGTCGCGCAACCAACAACGGTGAAAAATACGCGACTCTACGACCCCACGATTCCTAATGGGACGCGAATAAGTTAATAAACTCACTTGGGGTATAAAAGACAGTTAACATATCAAATAAGAGCGAGCACACACAGAATTTTCAAAAAAAGAAAAAAATGTGTTGCAAAAAAAAAAGAACAAATAAAATATTCCACTAACGTCAAAAAATTGGTGTTTTTCAATAAACTAGCGGATATTAAGGGACCGAGGGAGCGAAGTACAAACATTAACATAACAATTAGATTTTTGCTATTACCCTTTTGAACCTTTTCTAATGTAAATAGAAAACTTCGGTTTGGAAAAGCAAGCGGAGGGTGAGAAAATGTTTCATATTTCTTCCCCATTACTATTTTTCCCAATCATCAATATACAGTAAATGGTGGAATGAGTAAAAGCAAGAATTAATTAGAAAATGTTTCAAGTTCCTTGCTCACCCCATTTCTCCAGCCTGCAAATCTACATAATTTTTAAAAAAGTTCTATTAGAAGTGACAACTAAAATTTTAAGGTCATCTGAGCAGTAACAATTAAGATATACAAGTAAGTGTGTAGGTACCAAATTACAAGATAAAATAAAAAATTTATAAATATTAAAACCTCCCGTCAGTTTTAATCTCTACCCCCGATAAAGGTAAAAACCATTGAAGTAAAAAAAAAGTTATTTAATTGATTTCTATGTAGATACAGACCTTGGAAGAGGGGCTTCATTTAACTCCTTCGTACCATTAATTTCAATAGTGTTAAATGTAAGTAAGTACAGTAGGGATTTACCACAAATAGTGTTCATGCAGAAAATGAAATATGCGGTTTGTTAACACTTATTCATTTAGAAGGTTAAATTAAGTTTCAATAATATAGTTAAATTTGTGGTTAACTTTAAAACACCAGAAGAAATCTCATCTCACGAAACCAACTTCACAAATATGACCATTAGTTCAATAGTAATTAAAAAAAAATTTTTCTATTTGACTTACCCTTTGGTGAGTAATCAAATGAACTCATCAATCTGCTTCTTCCATCTTCATCTGCCCACCTAAATAAAAAAAAATAGCATGAGATATTTAGTGTTTCAGAAAATGGAAATACAGAATAAAATTAATTTTAATCATAATTGTGATATAAACTAAGCAGATTTATTAGTTACATTAATCTTCATTTAGGAGGAGAGGAGAGCTAATTACCCTAAATGGTCTTGTACATAATAAAACTGATAGCTGCCTTGTGGGTTTTATCTGGCAATAGTTGTCCTCATACTGAAGGATTATTGTCGATGTCGAGCCTTAATTGTGGCTAACCCCCGGACATGGCGATCGCATATCATCTGTGGTAGATATACTCAACTAGCATTTAACGTTAAAATTGTGTCAGAGCATATTTTTCCAACAAATTTTTAGTCTGTCGAACGCGCGATCCAACTCTACCTCATTGTACTTTGCATCCACATACTTTTCAACCATAGACGTAGTAAGAATAGACTGTGGCTCCCAATGTATGCTCGTCAGTTGAAATAGTGTACTCCGAAGAGAGGGAGACGAATTCACGGTATCGGCTGAAGTTGGCTGGCGCGAGGAGAGAGTGAGATGTTTGAAAGGTTATTTAGCCAATAGCGTGAATTTGTCCCCCTCTCTACGTTGGTACACTATTTCGCTCTGTCTCTCTCGGACGTTACTGACGAGCTTACATTGGAATCCGCAGTCCATTCTTACTATGTCAATGTTTTCAACCCTCCTAAAGGCAGATAGGTAAAACAAGGCACTGGAATCTACGTCTTATTAATATCTAATTCTTCTGATCAAGAAAAACAGCAGTTATATTTATATTTGGTTACATTAAAATATCCATCGGGGGCACTATTTCAAATGTACTTAGGACACGTCTAAAAACATAAACTGACTATGGTAATTCAGGCACAACCCCAAATACGCGTCCTTATTACATCTTCACCCCTTCCCGTCAGTCCAATGATGCCGCTGTATTAATTATAAAATATAAGTTTTAAAACGTTTGAAACGAGATTTTATAATGGCAGAAGCTTAAAATTTCCAAACAAAAGAACAGGAAACCTTAGCAAAAAACAACGTAATTTATCTCGACAAAAATAATTCCTTTAGAATTAATTAATATTAAATCGGCTAGCGTGGCAGTGAACGAAACTTTTCACCCAATAATGAAGAGGCTTTGGGTAGTAAAAACAGTTCGAGGTCGAAAAGAAAAAAAAAATTAATTAGGAGCAAACATTTCTCGCGTCTCCTCATCTCGAGGGCGTTTAATTGAATTTCGGATCCGCGCCTTTTTCTTTCGTAATTAGTGGCAAAAGCTGCCTGGCACCGAGGTCCCTTTGTACTTACGTCTCCTCACTACTTTACAACATCAGCAAAAGCACTAACACCACCACCACCACCTTGTTGCTCCTCCGGAGAAGCTTCGACTTACCAGGCATTTAAGTTGACTGACTCATCCATTTACCTTACATTTAGGGGAAGAAGGGAAAGGCAATACAGATGAGAGAAAGGAAGTCATTTATCCTAAATAGATTTGCTTCAAAGTAGGATTGTGGATTATATATTGAAAACACCGCACGTGCTACTTATTGTTTAGTGTTCTATAGAACTTCCCACTTTCAATATTACTAACCATTTAGAGCTCCGTACTCTTCATTTATCCCTTTTTAATTGATAAATTAAAAGCACATATGTATTTTCAAAAAGTATCCCTCTCTAATTTCGGTTTTCAATTATATTTTCTACTTCGATTTTAATATCTAAATTAATCGCTGGGGCTATAGTGCATGATACCACTTAATGCCTCCGCATATTTTATTTCCATTTTTCGTCCACGTTCAATAATATCAATACATACATATCATGTAAACACAAACATCTCGAGGATTTGGGTTGCGGCACGAACGAGATTATGTATTCCCTCAAATTCACCATTCCCTTTGTTTTCGGTACCAGCTCGCCTGTAGTTGCAGAGCCGCATACATTTTTTTCCTTCCCTTATTTCTCCCTTTTTTTCCAAACGTGCACGCCATGCATATTAAACGGTGAGAGGAAGAGAGACGACGGTCGTTACGAGAGCAAATTGAGTGCATCCGGAATGTACGGATTAATACTTTTGTTTGCTCGTTCTTGTTTGTTTAATTCACAAATACGATTACGATTTACAAATGTAATAGGTACCCACTTAGATTACCAAACGCTTTGATTTCAACCGTCCGAATTTAAATACCAACGTTTCGTATGTTTTCAATCCTCGAATCGATGATACAGAAAGACTTTGATATGTAAAGACTTCAAAAAAAAAAAAAAAAGGGGATCCAAATAAATACTGAACGTACGATTTTCCCCAACAGCTACCTAAATTTAATTTAATGATTACGAGGATTATGTTGCAGACCACCCTGGTGTCACCCTCAATACCACGTCACTGCCAAACTTTTAGTATAGCAAGGAGGGTGGGTTCCATTTTGTACTTCTGCACTTGCGCTTACTGATGATGTCACACTCCAAGATGGCGCCCGTTTTTTTGGGCACATATTTTTATGGCAACCCTGTATACAGGGTGGTTCTGATATAAATACGGATTTTTGGAGGGTGTCAACTAGATGCAATATGTAATCGAATGGTCACTACAGCAGCGCGGTGAAGAAACAAAAAAATTTTCAAAATTTTTGAAAAACATCTTAACATGAATTAATTTGAATACGGTCCTGTGCGTTTTCGCTTTGACTTAAGCAACACATTTGGCAACTGTCACAAAATTCTGATGAACTAAACGCCATTTTCGAACACACTTGTTTACGTTACAGTAACCGAGTAACCTCATTCACGGTCAGCTGATTGAAGACAGCGTTGCCACTATCTATGGTTGCCACTACACACGACCAGGTCAATCGAGGACACGTTTTACACAGGACCGTACTCGGTTTTGCTTGTATTTTTACATACGTTTTTCTCGAAAACGGTAAACTTTAGGACCTGCGAAGTTTTGCTTAATTTTCTTATTTTCTACTGCCCTATCACCTCCTTAAATATCCGCAGTTATATCAGTAACACCCTGTATATTTTGTATGTCCAACTCGCACTGGTTAAATTAAAAAATATATATATATTCGGAGAATATTGAACTTATTCCCCGTCGACGTTGAGAGAGAATAATAGGATCTGTATTGTGCAATTAATGGGGTAACTATAGGGCTGTATTTTATATATACTATGTGATGTTTATTTATATTTGTTTATGTCTTGAAAACAGTGACCAAAAACTTCGTTAAATTTCTTCTGATTCCCAACCAAACATTAAAAAAAAACATGGTATTATTAACTACCTCCGACATAAAATCCAGTGGGTATTTCCTGTCATTTACAGTTAATAAAGTCCAGAAATGGCATGCGATTAACTTATTTCGTAAAACATGAAATTAGTTAAACAGTAGAAACTTTGTTTTTTGCAAAACTACTTACTCACTTTTTCTCACAACACCACATGTTTCCCTGACGATTCCAAAAATTTGACTTACATTTATAATAACACTAGGTATACCTACCATCTAAATTCTTCTATTTCCCAATATGTACCTATAGATGCCATTTGTTCCTTTGAAAATGAACTTCTTGGTGACTGACTATATCAATACGTATCACTATCCATGTTGTAAATGTTAGAAGTTATCAAATCTTCCATCAAAAATAAACACATTTCTCTATGAGAAGGTACCAACTTTGTATATTTTCAGCAACATAACAACGATTTCAAAGCATAGTTTGTAACTAACTAAATAAATTATGGAACTAAAAAGAAAAATTTCGCCCATGAAAAGAAGACTAACTACCTAACAACAATTTCTTTAGGTAAAAACAAAAAAAAATTTTAATATTTCCTATTAGAAGGATGATGATCAAAATAAAATTTGTAGTTAGGTGGTGGTAAACTGATGGGTTGAGAACTGTAAAAAGTAGGCTGTGGAAATCTCGGAGTGGTGTAGTTGGAACTGCTGTAGTTACTAATTTCCGGGTATCTGTTTACAGAAAATCCAGTTCCAGATTGACCTTCCATTCCAACCATTTTCCACTGGTTGGGAATTGTCGAGTTCCATGGAATTCTGAAATACCCATTAGTCGGAAACCTAGGTACACTTAAATTGGACAAGCCCTAAACACATACCTTTGGTCTTTTCCGGAATGTCCATAATGATCCGCAGACTTTCCAACATTCGCACGTTCTTCTCTTCTTGGTTGTTGAAGTATCTTGGGCTTATCAATATCAATCTTACGATAAGAATGATACGTTTGCTTAGAGGCGGAAGGACTACTGCTGGACTTCCTGTTGTAAGATCGCAAACTGTCGCTCATTTGTTTCCTCTTCGGGATTCCAAATTCGCTGCCAAGCTTTGGAGGAGGGGGAGGAACGCAAGAGAAGTTTTTCTCATCCCGTCTGCTTTGATGCTTCATATTTTTATTGTGGCGAGGAATTTTACTGATGGTATCTCGATAGTATGAACTGGTTTGTTTCTTTTCTTTAGATTTGCGTATGTTTGGGTATCTAACATTATCTTTCCGTTCACTTGACCTCCTGCGTCTTTCAATATCAAACTTACCATTATTGAAATTAGAAACTTCAACTCTCCGTTTCTTAATTTTTCTTTCTACTCTCTCGGGTGTGACTTTTCTCTTTGATTCCCGAATGCTATTTTCTATTTCTAATTTTTGGCGCATCAAATTTATTTTCTCCTTTTCAATTCTGCGTTTCTCTTCTTCCAGTTGCATAAATTCTCTTCGTTCACGTTCCAGCATTTCTTTTTCCAAATTTAACTTCTTGCGTTCCAATTGCAACTTGAGCTCCATTTGACGTTGCTTCGCCTCTTTTTCCCTCAATCTGCTCATTTCGTCTCTGCTTCGTTTCATTTCTTCAACTAGTCTTCTCCTCAGTCGTTCCTTTTCTTGTTTTTCTCTTAAGTATTCTCTTTCAATTCGTTCATCTTTGTCACGCGAAGAGCTTTTGTTGTCAAATTTGGTAGTGAGGGGGTCTATGAATGGTGATCGGCGACGCTTAGAAGTCGCTTTAGATTTAGATTTTTCTTTTTGTTCTTTCCTTTCTCTGGAACGAGTACGTTGTTGTTTCTTCTTGTTTTCGTTATCTTCGTTCGCTTTTGACTTAATGTTCTCATCTTCTTTGTGGTTGCCCTTGCTCTCTACCATTGGTTTGTTCGTGGTGATTGTTATTTTGGTGCCTTCGTATTCTGAATCGTTCAAGTTGTTAATGCAGTTTGCAGCATCTGTACAACTTTCGAGAACGACATATCCGAAACACCTTCGACCGTCAGTTACAATCTTAGTTGTAATTACTTTGCCAAACTTGTTCAGGTGCTGCTTTAAATCGGTAGCTTTCGTGGAACGCTTCAAGTTTGTAACCCACACTACCCTTGATTTTGGTATCGGTTCATTTACTATACTGCCCTTAACTTTCTGATTATTATCAGTCTTATCGTTCGATTCTATTACATCGATACTTTTCGTTTCAGGCTTGTCGACAATTTCAGTTTCTTTCGAGACACCTTCCTTCTCGTTTACTTCTTCCATTGGCTCAGTCTGGATCTCGTTGGAACCACTTTTGGATTCCACAGTTTCAGATATTTCTCCAAGTTCTTTCTCGTCAAGGGTCAATACTAGGGAATCGCCATTTTTCTCGTTTCCCCCTTCTTCCTTTGGGGTAGTTACGTCAGTATCTTTTACTGCCTCTTTCTCTAACTCATCTACTACAACATTCATTTCTTTATCTGTTTCTTTATTATCTTCCGGTTGTGTCTCACTTGAAGATATTCCATCTTCCATACTAGAACACAAAAGTTCTTTCTTTATTCTAACTTCTTCTAACAACTCGCGTTTTAATTGTATTTCTGCACTGAGTTGACTACCATTTGGTTTATTATCATCATCGTCGTCATCGTCAAGAATTATATAATCCAACAAGCGTCCACTTCCCCTGTTTTCTTCAATGCATTCAACATCGCTTCCCTCAACGTCGACGCGTTCTACTTTGCAAGGAAGTATATTCTCTACGTCATTCCTGTCAAGGATTTCACCATCAATACTCTTGTTTTCGTAGCTAACGTCACTCTTAATAGCAGACAAATGTTTGATATTGTCGCTCTTACTCTTCGCGTTTATATCCTTCATAGTTGATAAGCAAATAATGGCTTGTTTGTTCAAGAACCTGCACGAAACAAAAATTATTGTTTTTTTTTTTTTTCTTTTTTCCTTTCAAAAAGATACCAACAAAGCATCCTTACGTAAGTAAATTAAAAATGATACCTATTGATGGTTACACAAATCTATTTGGGGCACTTAGAATTCTTTGAAGTTCGAGAATGTCAAAGAAAAATAAGAAAATATGAACCGTAAGGTCGTTCGCGTACGGACCGCGGTCGAGTGAGTTCCAGTTGTCATTTTCCAAAGTCCAAACGTCACGTCGAGAGCCCTTCACTTACATTAGTTCGGCAACTTGGAGGGTCCTTGAAGCGTAACATAAACGAATATCGTAGTTTAAAGGATCAGAAGTGGTATTGGGGGACTTTTAGAAGAAAATTTGTAGCACCACTTTACTATATATATATATATATAGGTACCTACGTATCGCAGACGTTTCATAAAGCGAATGACTGGTAGCATTTAATGATATAAAGTTTAGTTAATAAAATTGATGTTTTTTATAATTGGTAACTCAAACCATCATCAGTAGTCATTCTCTTCAGAAACTATGTAATAGACGAGGAAATAAAACAAACAAACGAGTAGCTGCAAAAGGGGGGTGGGTTATCATGTTATCAACGGTGGTTAGTTCGCAAACCATCGTTAAATATAAAAAACATATTTCGTTATCAGAGGAAGCGCGCATTGGTTAGAAAGCTTTAATGTAACCAGTTATCTGGTTCTGAAAGATAAGCGACAACGAATCGTACGTTACGTACGTACCTACAAGCAAACCCCCTAATGGCGCTCCGGTCGATAGAACTAACATTTAAGAGATTTAAGGGCGCTCAACTCTCCGGGCCTTTAACCATTTCGTACCCCATTCAATAGAAGCGATCGGGAAACGTTGGAAACGGAATTTCGTTATCGCTTATTATATCATTCTTTTATGAAACAACAGAGAGAAGATACGACACAGAAAAAAAACTTTTCAAATTGAAATTTTCTTAAGTTCCACAATGTTCTACGAGATACAGAATATTAAAAAAAAAAAATGCAATAATGAGTAAATATGAATGATGTTTTTTTTTAAATCGTATTATATGGGGAATAAGTAATTACGTACAATAGCTTAATCTCTTTTTTTTTTAAAAAAAGATACATGATACTGCTTGTTTGATTAAACTTTGATAGCGGTTATTCTTAGTGTGTTGCGAATACAAATTTTGGGAAAGGGTGAGAGGTATGTACATGTAAACACACCCATCCTGAACCGTAACCCATTACAATATACACCGAACTATTACGACAGTCTTTCGTATTTTATAACAAGCTTTGGAGCTTCAAAAAATACAAAAAACTGTCATAATACTTCCGTGTGTATTGCAATAGGTTACGGTTCAGGATGGGTGTGTTTACATTTACATAACCCTCACCCTTTCCCAACATTTGTATTCGTAACACACTAAGAATAACCGCTTTCAAAGTTTAAACAAACAAACAGTATCATGTATCACCTATAGATAAAGACTATAAATTATTCCTTATCTAATCTACAACAATAAACACTACACGCGATCCCAATATTCGAATAAATCAGCAAATGGTGAGCACAATTTTTTTTTTTTAATTGTCAGAGTATTTTTCCGTTTATCCCTATTTCGTTTAATAACTTAAGTCATAACACACAACGGCGTTTAGATAAGAGCGTTTAACGTGCATTTATGTGCTTATTTTTAATGCATTCTGGAATTAATCTCACATATTAAAAATCATATAAAGAATTTATAGATCATTTCTGCATTACCTAGGTACCCATTGTGAGAAGTAACGAGACACTTTCGGGGATAAACGGCTCGCTTTATGACCCGATTTACCGCCCTTAAATAAGATCCTAAATTTTAGATAGGACTTTAGGATGATTATGCCGTTTATTTAGTGCCAATGACTTGCGCCCAAAGCCATTCATTCTTATCGATCAACTCAAACTATGTATCCGTTTATTATTGCTACCTATACCTATACCTAGTAGTTGCAAGTTAAATCTTTGAATCTATAGCTAGCGTTTCAAATGAGGTTCTTTTAGTGCTCTAAGCTGTGAGTCGCGACCGCCTGTCCCACAGGGGTGAAATTAAATTAAGGGGTAAAAAAATTAGTAATTATACGATCCCTGGATCTTCATGTGTATATTCCAAAAAGTATAGAAGCCTTTTTTTTTAAACCAAATCTTTATCAAAAAAAGTCCGGGGATCACCCTCTATACTTTACAGCTAAATTTTTAGGGAATTTAAAAGCAACTTTGATTACTAGTTATCTGTTATTTCACCCTAAATGAACACAAAAAATTGAGTCAAACCCTATCAAATTTTACTCCTAAAAAAATATTTATTTTATTCTGTAAAAACCATAACTAGATTTCATTTCGTTCCTAAATAGAGAATGTGGAATTGGCGTTTTATATAAAACTAGCGGCCCGTCCCGGCTTCGCACGGGTAGTAGTATTGATAATTGATCAGTTATCGAACGCAGGAAATAGCTAGAGTGCCTACCCCTTCCAACATTGTACCCGCCTCCCAAGGGCAGGGTTTGCTGGTGCGCATCTAAATGATTAAATTACTAAAACAGCTATTAAAAAATAGGGGTTGGTGATGGAAGGGTGAAAATTTAGGGTTGTATGTATTTTTTAATGCCACATTATAAAAAAATTAAAAAAACAATTTGTCCAAAAAATTTAAAAAAAATGTTAGGGGTGGATAACCCTTATCACTTAGGGGTATGAAAAATAGATAGTAGACGATTCTCAGACCTACTGAATATGCATATAAAATTTGATAAAAATCGGTCAAGCCGTTTCGGAGGAGTATGATAACTAAAACTGTGACACGAGAATTTTATATATTAGAAAGAAGATAAAAAATATCTGCATCGTTATGCGCCTAGATTCGTTATTGTCGTGTAGCCCAAGCACCGCCCGGTACGGTACCAGCGCAACGCAACGGCTGCAGTGGTACCTTGTACCGCATCCGTTACCGCTAATCTCGGTTTCACGACCGGCTCTCAAATCCATAAATCAATTAGACAAGAGCACGCAAAGGCCTCTCTCTCTCTCTCTCTTCACGCCCGCCCAACAACCACAGGAGGCTACGGTTTCTTTGCCAAACGAATTTGCAACGAGGGGCTACCGTCAACGATCGCCCGAATAATAACCGGCGGCAACACGACCGAACCTATGCAAAGTGCAGCTCGGCGTAACAACTGCGATGCTAATTGACAAAAGTTCCGCGCGATGCCACGGATTTATAGCGCTCCGCTTCTACGACCGCCGGCGCGCCGCGCCTCCGACCATAGAGAATTAGCTCTGATTTTCGTTAATAACGAAGGACGACGATGGCAACGGCAAAATACATAATAACCACCGCGATTCCCTCGTTGGTAGCCATCGACGAACTGCTTATTAATGAACGGTGTGTGGATCCGTTAGAATCACGTCTGGTTCATGTTTCTAATCGAAAGATGCGGTGTCGCAAAAAAAGCGTACGCTGGGAGGGTTAATTATGTCATGATAAGGGTTGCTATTTATGTTCTACTTGTGAAATAGGCGTACAAGGTGATCGTTTATGATTTCCGTCATATTGTATCCGAAGAATTTTTATTAGATAATGAATAATTCTGATTGTGTTCTAGAAATTTAAGGGCGATTTACTGCTGAATATTGAATTTTCGGTGGTAATTTTGACTATTTTTAAAAACCCAATTAAAGATGATTTTATTTCGTATTCTTGATAAAAGCAGACTATTCTCCTATTTTTCGAAAAATCATTTCCGTTGTAATAATATTCATAATTATTACATAAACTAAATTTAAGAATAAAAAATAATACGGTTTTATTATATTTTTTAATTTAAATAATTATAATTATTATTGCAACCAAAATGAATTCGCGAGAAATAGGAAAGAGAAAGAACAAAATCACTTTTAATTACGTTTCTAAAATAGTCTAAATTACTATTAAAAATTCGGGAAGGCACAGTGGCTGGACGGTTAGCACTACAGATTGGCGACCACTAGGTTGTCAGTTCAAATCCCGGTAGGAGCTAATAAACTTTTTAAAAGAAGTTTAGATACGTGATTTGTGCGAGGAAATATGCGCGAGATGTGAGAAGTAGTCGAGGAGAAGAAAATAAGGGAAAGTGAAGGTAGATTTTAATGGAGAATAAGCATAGAAAGTAAGATTGTTAAATAAGTTGTAAAGCAGTGGCAAAATGTAGATACTCTGTTAGAGAGCAAACATGTGAAAAATTAATAATAATAATAAATATTATTAAAAATTCTATATTCAATATTATATCAGATTTAATTAATTTCTTTTCTGTTATAGTTCGTTAAGGACATGAGCTGTGTAGGCTAGAATCTACATGAAAAATTACTGTATAAAAATTATCTCATATAAAACATTGAGAAAACGCATTAAATATTTTAGAAATCGAAAGTAAATATTTATAACTTCAGGAACTTAAACGACGTTACTTACAAATTTTAATCCCTAAAAGGGTGAGAAATGCCTTTAAAAATGAAATAAGTATTAATCAACACAGAGTCCAATAAATTGCTGACTAATATAAAGATTTATTAATAAAAATTTTAATATCATATTACAAAATCTTTTCTTATCAAAATCGTAACATTTTCACTTACCCATTGGATACGTTTAGAACCTTAATAAAAATCCCGGGTTTAACATAGACACTAACGCATTTCAATAAACAATACAATCAGAAACATAGTATCTAGTAGGTAATACAATTCGGCCAGTAAACCTGGAAAAGGGATATAAACCAGGAAATTACCCAGTTTACTGTCTAACTGACTAGAAATTTTCCTGAATTCAAATTACATCGCGTCTCTAATTTAGAGACGTGTTTAAAAATGTAAAAGGGGGGATTAAGGGGAATACAAAGGTTGAATGGCTTAAAATGCAATTAAACCAGTCGCTTGTTGTTAGATGGCAATTTGCATTAAAATATTTCTTAGCGAGACAGAAGAAAATGTTCGACAAGGCTTTTTCTGATGTACTCTGTGCTACCGTTGTAAATCTAATCAAGAATTTAATTTCCAAGCGTTCCACCAACTCAAAGTGCGATTGCAACCCCAATGAGAAGAAGACGATCGCTGTATCTCTACTTCTTTTTAAATCACTCTTCTGTTTGAAATTCATTCTTAAGGACCACGTTCGAGATATTAATTTAAAAAAAAAATTATTGAAGGCCAGACTGCTAACGCGCAACGTCACATAAGGAGGTCCTTGTAGAGAACGGTTTAAATCTTATAGCCGAGGTATTTATACTGCAAAATTTTTTTTTTTTTGATCGCGGATTCGTGTAGAGGAAGATCAGAAGAACATTTGTGCAAATTTTTAGCATTGGCAAATAATTGTTATTATTTTCCATTTAACGTTAAGTTTTGCAGAACGTGTTGTTTGATCTTTCTGCGCTTACGTAGCCAAAACCGTGATAGGTATGAAAAAAGTATATAGACCTTTTTTGTAGATAATTAAATTTTCTACAAAAAAGTCCCGGACAGCACTTATCTATCTTTTACAGGTAAAAAACTACAGCGTTTCAAAGACGCGCTTCAACGTGTAATGTACCGCCGAAGCGTACTTGTAGTGCTGTTTATTTACCTGGAAAAGATAGAGGGGTGTTGTCCCGGAGTTTTTTTATAAAAAATTCAATTATCTACAAAAAGGTCTTTATACATTTTTTCGTATCTATCACGGTTTGAGCTACGTAAGCGTCGAAACATCGAAATACACCTTTTTGCAACACTAAAGGCTAAATAAAAAGAAGCAACAATTATTTGCCAGCTTAAAATTTTCAACAAATACTCTTCCAGTCTTCCCCTACATGAATCCGCTATCAAAAAAATTTTTGGACGATAAAATCTCTTGGCTATTAGATTAAAACAGTTCCCTACGAGGACCCACGTATATTACGCCGCAAGTCAGCACTCTGGCCTTCTTTAACAACGTCAACCAATCCGTTATACTGAAGGCCTAGCAACTAGCGCGTGACGTCATTTGTTCCCGGCCTTACTCAACGACTGTATTATCGTGCAAAAAATCTTTTGGTCGATCAGAAGAGCATTTGTGCAAACTTTCAACACTTCTATTATTTCATAGTTATTTTCCTATTCAATTTATTAAATTTTCGTTCTGTATGATGTTCTTGACAAAGGTCCACATACTCTTCCATTTACCCCTCTGAAATTCTGATCAACTTAACCAAATCGTTCGTAGGTTTGCCAATTTTGTAAAATTTACGAGACATTTCATAAAGGTACAAGAAAAAGCAGTAAATAATCTTTACTTTAGCGGTAAAGAATGTGCCCAATGGCCGCAACGAAAACCAAAAGCTGACGCAGAAGATGAAAAATACACACAACTCATGGAAGTGGATTACTTGGCAGTTGATACAGTTGCGGCGAGGGTGAAGTCGGTAAATCCTATTTTCGTTTCCCTACGGAAAAGTGCAGCTATGGATTCATTAAAGTTGATAAATCCGTTACGGCAGTTGCCCTTTCTCAAAAAATCGGAGAAACGGAAAGGGATGATACAGAGACAGACGCCGAAAGAGGCCGAGAGGGGAATATTGCACATTCGGAAAAGTTACGTGAAATCGAAAAGGTCGATTTCACGTAAAAGCAAAAGGGTGAACGAAAGAGGATTGAGCGGCTAAACTTCACGATCCAAAGGCAGCACCTTCTACATCGTTTTAAAGGATGTTGATATTTATCCGTTTGGAAAACAAGACAACACTGTCTTACCCTAACAGACAGGGTGTTTTGTAAATCATTCAACTATTGCATCCTGTTCAAAGCAAATATTTTTGTCCCTTCCCAATTTCAATCCCTTAACCTTTTTTCATTATTCCCCAAATTCACAAAATCCTTCTTTACCCACCCAATGGACTGAACTAACTTCTTCCCTTTAAAAATTAACACCTGGTATATACATATCCTTGTTACAGAACTCTAAAACGTACCCCTTCTTCCTCCCCTAACGTTTGTTCTACATGGTGACGTTCTTATACACATCCAATTGCTCTAAAAATCCATTCTTAATTTCCATCAAAGGACCTAAGTAACCCTCAATGGTCAACAAAAGTGCAATTTATAATCAAGACTTTAAGGGGACGTCAAAAAATTGCTTTCAACGAGAGGATTCCATTAATTATCCCACATTTAGGAATAAAAACAAAAAACTAAAAATCTTCGAAATGTTTCACCAAATTTGGTGGTAATTTAAAAATCATCGTGTGGACCATTCGAAAAATGTTGTTGATGTGACACTAAGAAACACTTTTTTGACTTATTTTTAGAATTCAATTTTCTTCAAACACCCCTCCTTCCTTCCTTCCTTCCTTCCTTCCTTCCCTCCAACAACTTAATATTTCGTAATCCGAATATGATTGCTTACATTTGTTGGGGTCATCTCGCGCTTGGTCGGTTCTTATAACTAACCCCGGGCAGTCTCAGCCAGAAATGAAATCAAGCTTTAAATCCGTCGGAGCGTTTCCGACAACACGTCTCAGCTACCACACATAATTACAAGCAGGACTTGCTGCGAAATGCCTTGGGCGTCCGTCGTTCCCAGATTGGAACTTGTCAACTTTCGACCACCACTGGTCATCAGGGTGACGATTATTATTCTCATAACAACTAGTGAATGTGCACTTTAGATTTATGTCGCCAAACGCCGTTTCTGGAAGGGCTTAAGAGACACTAAAGCGTCATAGTAATTTTCGTCGGAATTCTAATGCCACGAAAGAGGGATGAGAACAATTACTTGGAAGTGTAGTAACAATTATACAGGGCGAGTCTCTAAAATTTAATTCAGAATTCAGAAATACGTTAGGGAATTCCATTGAATGTCTGTAAAAATTTGCGCCAATTCCACATTCTCAAATAAGTTTTTGATTCACATAATTCGAAACATTTTCCGTGCGGAACCGTGAGCAGAATTAACACGTCCCGGGTGTAACCGGTGACAAATTAACAGAGAATTGGAACATCCCCTTATCGAAAGAGGGTGCAATACAGCGAACCAATCTATTTGTTACTGACAATAAACCGAAAGTCACACATCTGCACAGTGGAAACCCAGTGGCGCCCGTGGAATTGAAATAGTTTTCTCTCTGCTCGAAAGCACAACAACTACACATAAGTATTTACTCACTACGTGGCTACATATACACAATACACGTATGCATATACAGACATGTAGGTATACGTAAATATATTTAGTTTCCAGGCATTCGACCATCAGGCTAAATTTTCACATTTCCGCGAGTGGATGCAAGTTGTTTCAAAAGTTACGCCCCGCAATTACTCACACGCCCGTCCGTCCAACGGTCACGACCCTACACTCCACACCACCCCTTGGGCATAATACAATTGAAGCCACGGGGGCGGAAAAAATACCGAAAAAATGTTAATTTCAAATCACCCAACGGCATAATAAGTTTTAGTTGTTTCGTGTAACGGAAATAATTTTTAACTAGTTTTTGAATTATAGAATCAAGACCTACTTTTCTATCTTAGGTCTATGTTAACTATTTTTCTCAAACAGTTCTGAAATCTGAAACATTCTGGAACATTCTCATATTATCAGGAACATTCTAGGATCATTTGCGAACATTCCAAATCATTCTCAAATTGTCTCGAACATTCCAAGTCATTCTCAAGTTGTCTCGAACATTCCAAGTCATTCTCAAGTTGTCTTATACATTGAAGATCATTTTCGAACATTTCAGATCATTCTCAAATTGTCTCGAACATTCCAAGTCATTCTCAAGTTGTCTTATACATTGAAGATCATTTTCGAACATTTCAGATCATTCTCAAATTGTCTCCAACATTCCAAGTCATTCTCAAGTTGTCTTATACATTGAAGATCATTTTCGAACATTTCAGATCATTCTCAAATTGTCTCCAACATTCCAAGTCATTCTCAAGTTGTCTTATACATTGAAGATCATTTTCGAACATTTCAGATCATTCTCAAATAATCCGAAACATTCTGGAACATTCTCATATTATCAAAAATATTTTTAAGATCATTTGCGAACATTTCAGATCATTCTCAAATTATCTGAAACATTCTCAGACTATTAGAAATATTCTAGAATCATTTTCGAACATTTCCAATCATTCTCAAACTATCTCGAACATTCCAAGTCATTCTCATGTTGTCTGAAAAATTCTGGAACATCCTCATATTATCATAAACATTCTTAAGATCATTTTTGAACATTCCAGATGATTCTCAAATAATCCGAAAAATTCTGAAACATTCTCATATTTTTAGAAAAATTCTAGGATCATTTTCGAACATTCCAAATCTTTCTCAAATTGTCTAAAACTTTTTGTAACATTTTCATATTATCTAAAATATAATCTAATCCTAATCTAAATTTAACAATTGAGTAATTAGAAATCAAAAAGCATTTATAACTTCACATCTTACATATTTTTATTAATTAACTAACATAATAACGGTTTTTAACGTTATTATTCATGTAAAAACGTTCTGCAAGGCTTCCCTCATTGAAGGTGGTTGCAAACGTTTCCAATGTTTCCCACCCCCATCATCCCTCCGCCGTATTCGGCATCGCGACGTTCGCCGGTTTACAGCGTTGCCCTTCATTATCTTTATGGCTTATTTCCACATCGCGTGCGACGTTGATAAACCTCGGGAAACTCATAAAATTAAATTTCGTCCCCGTGATACCGCGCGGAGGGAGTAGTTGTTGCAGGAATGAGTTGCTGCAGCCACCAGCCGGGGTCGCGGCGATGCGATGGACCCGGAAAACCGTTAAATTATATTGCCGGGCGGTTTCAAACTTGCTCCCGTAATCTTGCCAACTCGCAGGGACACGTCGCGGATTGTTCTGATGTCGACGCGACCGAAGCGAAGTGACAACGCTACGTACCCCCAACTCTCCCCTACAGGACAATCTCGACAATCCTAATTCTCACAATATATGACAAATAATTTTCTTTATTTCTCTTTATTATTAAAAACAATCTTATGTTATGTTAACCAAAAGTTATATGCGTACGTCATTCCTATCTTTATTCTAAAAGTTTTAAAAGTCTAAAAAATAATATTTAGTTTTTTTTTTTTTTTAATATCTAAGGAAGAAGTTGCTGAGCACTCGTAATAACTTTTAAAACAAGGAATGCTCGAGTGTATTTAGAGGAGATATACATATATTGTAAACGTGCCATTTCCTCAAAAACTGGGGGTAGCTAAAGATAGACTGATCCTGATTTACTTTTTCTAAGTGAGTAAGAAATAAATAAAATCTGTACTTTTTCTTTTCAAAAGGGACAGAATCTTGAGAATTATATGCAAATGCAAAAATATGAGTAAGTAGCTTCGCTCAAAGCACTTTACACTGTCAAAGGAAACTCACTAAGGAAAAGTTATTAAATTTTATTCAAGACAGTCGACAATTTTCATTTGTAGTGTACGACGACTAGCTGGAAGTTTTAGTCTATCTACGAGTTATCGTGTAGAAGAAGAGAAACAAGTCACTCTGAAATGCTACCTAGTTAATTAATAATAATCTATTTCAACACACAAGGGACAAGGAACTGTAATGAGCGTATATGTGTGCGAGAGCGGGCAGTGTAACGAGCGTATATGTGTACGAGAGCGAGCAGTGCAACGAGCGTATATGTGTGCGATAGCGGCGACGAGATCCGACAGCAGATAAGCGGAGCTCAAAGAATGCCGGCGTCGGTCGGCGCTTTGATTACGATAAACAAGGCCATAAATTAGACGAACACAATAAGCACTCCAGTAAAGTCTAGTACGTCATTCTGGAACTTTCTGGATTGTTCCTAATCAGTATAAATACCTGTTGACGTGGCCAGTAGTCAGTCAGTTCACAGCGAGCTTCCGAACAAGTAATATAAATAGCGAACTACGATATACCGAGTGATATAAATACGCATTTTCCTTGTGATATAAATAAGTCGTTGAATTATTATTAGTGTTTAAGTATTCTATTACTGTTTAAGTGTTAAATAAATAAGTTCTACTAGAAAAGTCGTTACAGAACAATATTGTGTCAAGAGTTTTATAAAACAGGTACATTAAAGATTGAAAATATACTATGAAAAACTAATGAGGACCGATAAGTTTCAACAGAACGTCGAAATGTCAACTTTAATTTATTAGTCGTTATCAGCGCGGGGCACAGATAGTTCCTACAAGAACGGAAACTCCTAGCTAACAGGTAGATTAATAAACTACCACAGACAGCAAGTGCGCGCCATCTATGAATAAACGAGAGCCTGGTGGTTTGATGTGTCAAAAAGCCACAAGCTGGCAGGCGTTGCACATTAAATACATTATCTTTCAATTGTGGCAATTTGCCATAAATTGTATGTTTACTATGTCCAACACGACACGCATACCAAAATATATTTTAGTACTCGTACTCATCGAGCAAGTTATCTTTAGAACCTAAAATAATTTCTAGATAATTAATACCGATTAAGTTTAATATTTATAATGTGTAAGTAGTATTAATTAAAAAAAAAAAAAAAAACAGGCATGTACAGGGTGGACCAAATTGGATATGTACTTTTAAAGGCAAAGTACACTTCAATAGGAGATAGACAAAATAACCGATGTTGGTGTCTGAAGCTCAATTTTTATGAGAAGTTAATTGGTGGAAATTGCGTCTCGTTATCAGTCACCGTTTCAGAGATGAAAATGCACCTTTTCGAAAAACCTCTGTAACTTTTTTCCTGTAGAATTTTTTTTATTTTTGTAAAAACATTCCCAAAGCACTTTTTACGTAGAATTCAACTATGTTAGGTGAATTGTTGTAAAGTGAATAGTTTAGCTGTAAAGAACATGAACAGTCACTTTTTAAATAGAACAACCTGTATATTTTAACACGTTTTAAGAGTGCTCATAATTACCTTTCCAAATATACAACACACTTGATATTTTTGTCAAATTGTATTCAAAATACAGCATTTTATAGATTTCGCTTTGAAAAGGTAAATTTTCCAAAAACAAAAATTGAGCTTCAGACACCGACATCGGTTTTTGTCTATGTCCTCTTTAAAGTACCTACCTATACTTTGCCTTTAAACGTGTCCAATTTGGCCCACCCTGAACGTACACAACATGGGCCTTATTTTTATTTTGAAACTTAACAACGAAATATTGAAAGTTTAAGTACAAAAATTCCTTGTTTACTACAAAAGCTCAAAAATAAGATAAAGGTGCAGATATTAGGACATAAAGTATCATTCAATTTCCATTTATACCCTACGGGGATTCTATAGGACTTTTGCTCAAGAGTGGAAGTTATATTCAGCCCGGAGTTCATTAAACATTATACGAAAATCATTTGAATTCCCCCGCAGCTTCTTTCCTTATTTTCCCCGAATAATAAACCAATAACGCAGCAGGACCGCACAGCTTTCTCGAAAAAAACGCAAATTAGATTGCCTGCCGAAGCAAAGAAAAACAACCAAAATAACACCCATCTTCCTTCCCTATAATACGTAAACAAAATAATTTAAGTTTCCTTATTGACTTCCATTTATATAATTGTAATATAGGTAGTAAACAATTTAATTCGCACTTCGTTAAATTCTGAAAGTAATTTAAATTGATTATTGTTCTTAATTACGAGCGACACGCGTCTAACGATTGCCTGCTGCGTATCTCTTCTTTCATTCTTCCTTTTGGTTACAGTTTCCTACTATGTACTACATCCCCAAAAATATTAAAGTAGATAATTGTTAACTTATTTAAATAAACCACTTTTTAATAATTCTTTTTCCCTTACTGAAAGATAAAAAATTAATTACCACACCTCCCTTGCACTTAAACACTTGAACACGTCACCATATATAAAATATTCCCACTTATGTAAACGTGAAAGCATGAAAAAGGGTGCAATATTCATGTTTGTGAAGAAGAATATGTAGATTTGCTCTCGTGCTCGAAAGCATTTGGATTAAAAAAAAAAAAAAAGAACGGGTAGCGACATCATCTTTCAGGAAATCAAGCGCCCTAATAATACGCGTTAGGTTGCAGGGGACTTGGGGATGATATACACAAGCGATGGATATGCACACACGTACGACAAAAGAGTCGAGACGACGAAAAGCGTCCCGGTGGAAAAAGTGGGTTTGTCGAATGGAGGTCAAGTTCTGAAACGCCTGCAGAATAAACGATTACGCCGTCCTCTTTTCTGCCACAGATTCCGAGAGGATATTATAAAACGATAAGGATAATTTTTCACTTCAAATGTGCCATAACCACACACGATTACATATACTCAGTGTTCTCAAAATTTCCTGGATCAAAAAATTTTTATTCTTGTAAAATTTCAGCAATTAAAGACTTAAAAATAAGGGATAAGTCAAGATTTGACGAAGAGTTCAATCACATCGAATAAAAAGATATTACATTTTTTGTACTCACAATTAATGAACTTGGAGATTCGAAAAAAAAAATGATTAGAAAAATGGAAAAACAAAGTTCACAATGAAACTTAACGAGGAAAAGGAGAATTAGGAAGTTGTATGTTGTGACACCTGATTCCTGAAGGGGTAGTTTTGACACCCTACGCATATTCTGTGCCTCGAACCAGCATGTTAAAATAAAGGGCACGTAGAGAGGACATTTGTCAAGTTAAATTACTTCCTTTTTAGAAAATATTCAACAAGGAGGACGACCTGACCATAACCGCATCGTTAACCGCACCACCCCTTCCATCTTCATTGTTCTGAATGCATAATTTCTCGATTTGCGCCCCTTTTGTTCGAGCATAATTCTTGTTGATTATACGGCAAAAAAAAATTCTTTTTCTTCTCAAATATTCGCTATGGGCGCAGTGTTATTCGCACCTCTTGGTATAGTATATCCATGGTCAGTTGAAAATATTATAAAATCAACTTCTCTACCAGGTTTGTCCATTTACATTGAGACGTAGTCGACCAGATGTACAATTGCGTCAATGCGAGTGGTCGGTATAAAGAATATAGCCGATGTTTAAAATAACCAACTCTACGCAGGTGTGCGTGGTAGGGCATGTACTGCCACGGCACGTGTTCGACTCACATTACAAAGGAATACCGCTCCCTTGTTTTTTATATCGTTTTCAGTTGAGATTAGACAAACTATATATAAGTTTACGTGAGCACGTTGCTACAAGACGACAAATAAATATTTTAATAATACATTTTCCTAAACTGTTTTACTGAACGGATGAAAATGGATTTTAAATCACTGAAAGTGCATCGTGAATGAACTGTTTAAAATGTATTCAGTTAAAAACTCGAATAATCCATAATATGGTACAATTTGCAACAGATAAGAGAAAAGTCGATGTCAGCTGAACTTTGTATCCTACCTACACGAAACGCTCCTTACTTATTTAAGGGAACTTCGCATGTCAGTCACTCCATGTTGCTTTTCCTGAACTGAAATAGACAATTCCCTATAAAATATTTAATTTGTTCGATACTGACAAGGATAAAGAAGGACCTCACGGATAGTACATACAGAGAAAAAAAAACAAATAATATAATAATGATAATGACGTCTGACGACAAAAAAAAATTTTAATAGTTTTGCCAAAAATCGAGAGTTTCGATACTTTTGACCAATTCTATAGATATATCGTATGTATTCACATAGAAAACGATCCCCTTACTAAACGCCTTCTCTTAAAGAGTCTTTTAATCACAACTTTTACATTATCTTCAATATACATGCATGCACACACATATACAGGGTGTTAGGTCTATAAGTACAAAAAAAAGAATCATGGATTCCTTGCACAATAAATAACAAAAGTCTAAAAGCATTTTTCAATCGAGTGACAATTAAGTACGCAATTCGTGTTCGAAAATTTGACCCTGAAATTCGGTTTAATACGGGCCTGGCGAAATACGAATTCTCGTAACTGATAGTTTGCAACGAGCAGCGCCACTTACGAAACAGCGTTATCTATCACCGGCGACTATTCTCTAGTATAGGGAATAAGCCAATTGCACGTCTATTTTCCATCACTTTCACGGGTAATTACACAATTTCACAAATAAGTAATTATCTAAAACTAATGTGTGCTTTGTGTTGTGATGATGAACATGTTTAAAAATCGTAAAAAAATAAAATAGTAAAATGTTCCAGCGAAATAATTTAATAAATTACTCGACAATTGTTTCATTCAAATAAATAGTTAGTTTCAAGAGTACAGACAGACAACAGTAATACATTTTATTATTTCATTTTTTACGATTTATAAATCATCACACCAGCGACCAGCCCAACTCTTAAGTTGATCAAAATTCAAAACAATTGTTATCGTAGCCGCTAGAACTGAAACATTAAGATTACTTAAATAAATTTAACGGGAAAAAATCAAAGCACATCACTAGTATTGCAATTCACACCTACTCTTTAAAAAAATACTTTCCACTGTCAACAAAACTTCAATAACCTCAATAACAATAATTAAAACAATATGAAAACTACACACAATTACACCGCATCAATTGCCAGAAGCACACGAATCTACCGATACTGACACACTGACCCTGAATTATGAACTTCTCGTTCTATCGATACACCTAACAGTAGCATTTGTAACCTGAAATAATAATTAAGGCGCGCTAAACCAGGGCCGGCCTCAGAAATCAAAATAATTTTTAAATTTTTTTTTTATTTCAAAAGTCAAAAAGTGTATAAATTCATGTTTGAAATGCAACAGGGAACATGTGGTTCTTTTTTCTGTACTTATAGACCAAACACCCTGTATATACATATATTCCAATGCTTTGGGCCGATTTCGAATTGAACTTGATGATTTACCACCGCGCGACAAAATACGATCCGACGAGACGCGACATACCGAACTGAGCGCCTGCAGTTGTGTCCCAGTTTTGAGTCTAAAGCATCCTCGAAATCCTGGATATCAAGAGCGATTTGGCACTTGAAAATTTATACACCTACAGCTGTAGGCTGTTGACCTAGAAACAATGTTTTACCGATAAGCCCCGTTCGAGAGGGCGCGAAAGATGTCGCGACCATCAAAGCGCGAAGAGGAAGAATGCAAGCGCCCTTCCGGAAGAGCTGAAGAGACCGAGCACCGAATCGCGACAAAAGTTTTTCACGAACCACTCCAAAGTATAGAAACGTCAATATATAAATGTTAGAAAAGTAAAAAGAAGTCACGAATATTCGAAAAGAAGTTTTCTTTGTTAAATTGAAAATCGAAAAATAAAAAAAGAATGTGACCTATAAAGAGCCCAATAACAATTTAAATTATAACAAATCCTAAAAACTTGGACATTAATGCAAAAGGGCGGTAGCACAATAAATTTAGCATCAGTAAGTTCAAGGTCTGTAACCACGTCATCCGTGAACTTATCAAGTCACGAGCTGTTAACCTACCCCGTCTCTTTCTTTCACCCCATCTCATAATCTGGCAAGGGATGAACGAAGGGCATTGACGAACAATCTTGGATTTGCTATGTTGACATTTGTGACATTAAAACATTATGTACCACTTTAAAAAGGGAGAAGAAGATTTAAAAATTACACACTGTATTAAGGAAGAGTATTAATAAGGGATGCTCAACTTTTTAGTATTTTTTAATGTTGGGATCTTTAAATATCTGATGACATGCTCATGCTGGTCTCATATATTATGAGATTTACAAAATTCAAAAAGACAAAATTTTATAAATAATACTTTTGAACACTATAACTGATTTCCAGAACTGTCTGAACTCCAAACAATTTCCACATGAGAAAATGTAAATTAGACATTATGAACTGCCAACGTCTACACATGTATGAGAAATTATTACACCTAAGAACACATAAACAAGAGCGAGTAAGGGTGGTACCATCCGAAAAGACGAGGAGCGTAGAGAGATAATGTTTATACATATTTCAGTTTTAGAAATTGTCACAACTCGTCTTTAATACGAGTTGATGAATTGAGAGAGTTGAAGGGACTGAATCCAGCGACGACACGTTCAGTTTACTGCGTAAACGTGGATGAAGTATTAAAAGAGAAGAAGACTAGGAGGTGGAAACTTAGGAACTCGTCAAACTCAGCTGTACGTACGTATACTCACTCTTCATGTCAAATTGACACCTCCATTTAACGTAAGCCCTTTCACCGAAAAGGACGAAGTCTCGGATTATCATTGACGCTCAGTTTGCTGGCAAAACTTTTGAAATTAAAGTAAAAAAAAAAAACAGCTACCAAAAAAGTTAGAATCTGGAGTCTCGCAAGGTTCTTAGTTTGGTCCCATTTTATTCAATGTTGTTATTGACGATTTGGCGTCGATTTTAATCCTTTGTGAAGCTCTGCTTCATGCCGATAACCTTAAAACTCATTACAAAGAAAGAGATTTTAGAGTATCTGGTAAATACTCGGCACCAAGTCCACATTAATTCTCTTACTCTATCTCTACTAGATCGCGCTCTCTATGGCAAGTTCGCCGAGTCCAACAGTATTATATACAGGAAAAATATTGTGTAACGTCATCAGAGAATCTTTAGATGCAAATATCTCGTTAATTACTGCTTATTCTTGGTTTATATTTAATAGCTAATGAATATCGATAATAATTTTTCATTTGGTGAAAAAAAATTGATTTTTGTATATTAGATATTAATAAAGTTGCGGCTTTTGGTCACGCTCCTAGAAGAGATATTTCTGCTACTTCAAAATATCAGGCCGATTTTCTATCTCACTTTTTTAATGTAGCTCCGTATACTGCCCTCTCTCTTGCGTGTCAAAGTTATCTCACTCTTTCTCATTTAGCTTCCTTTCTAGCCTTCTCTCTTGCGTGACAGACTATGAATTTTGTTTTTAAAAAACTAAAAATCAATATTTCCATAGATACCTACTCTAGATACGTTGTCTATATTAGCGTATTTGTAATAATTGTGAGGTTAGGTTAGGTTAATTTATGTTAGGTTATCATCACCAATACACCCTCATGATGTAGATCCACAGTTCTCAGATTTAGAGCTACATCATTCCAAAGAAAGTTCATGAAAACTCTACCATTCCGAACTGGGTAACCTATACAGTTTTAGATATCAAGACCATTGGTGAGAGAGTCCAGAGGATCACCCATGAATGATTAAGAATTTTGTATAGAAGACTACAAGAGATCCAAAAATATTTACCATTATTTAGTAAAACACATCAAGGAACTTGCTCTTTATACTTGCGTCAAACTGTATTTTTCACTTAATCCCACAGGCTTAACGCATCCCTTCGTAAAATATGGGATGAAGAATAATGTAAATGTAGAGACGCGGACTGTCAGGAGCGTCTCAAACCACTTGTACATGTAGATATTATTCAAAACGGCTCGGAATCGTTCGTGCCCGTTCCCCTAACAATCAATCATCCTGTTATGTAGCGCTCTCGCGCACCAGCGGACGTTTCGTCATATTTCCGTATAGTCGTCGTCATAGCTGTCGTGTGACATGCTACCTCCGCGTGCGCGTTTACCAACATTTATAAAGGCAGAGACGGAACACAGAAAATCCATCAAAACTGGATGAAGCGGACGACTGTTTACTGTTTCCGACGAGAGAGAACTTCCATTCGTACGGATTATATTATGTCAAAGAAATCTTTCCAAAAAAATAATAATAAAAAGAAAAACAACAATGGAAACTTCATCGCCACGACTTTTTAAATCCACTGACATTATAAAAATGTATTATCTCACTATATCTCATTTTTATAGGATTTGAAGTATTTTTCTTAATTTGAAACTAGCTAAAGCTCTAGATGCTTTTAGAATGTTCCTGTACCTTATCATTTATATGGAGAAATTTGACAACAAAACAATACACAGGAAGTAGAGTAGAGGAAAATTTAAATAAAAATGACTGAGGGTAAACAAATAGAAGAACGACATTCCTAACATTAACATATTTCCTCAAATAATTGTGAAAATATTAAAAAAAAAATCTAGTAATGAAGTACATATATTAGTTTTTTATCGAGATTTCTTACCCCCCGATATTGTCATGGAATAATTATATGTTTTTATTTAAATATACCCTAGAATTTAGTTGTCCAATGTCTGTGTGCCCCTGTGTGGATAGTGTTTGTCGTTGATGATTTATTAATCTGAACAAGATAAAACAACCATGACTCACCCTAAGAACTTGTGCCAACAATTATACCCTGCCAAATTTTTAACCCTACTGTCTTTTACTGCGAGCATTAGGGACGAAATTATTTAATGGTTTATTTAGGGTGCATGTACATTCGTCATCCATAGATATTATCTCCGCACCATATCCACACATATTTGTGTAATAGTGATGAGAAATTCAAGTATTAATTTAATATTTATCTTAAACTAGGAAAGAGAGGGGACACGTAACTCGTAAGCCGACTCTACGTCGAACTTTGTTACTTTATTTTGTACTCGCTCCATTTAACGGTGGCAGACGGTGCGCTGGTGTCGATCTTTAAAAGTGTCAATATAATTGAATAGTTATGTTAGATTTTAGTGTATTTTTGTTTAAAACAATGGTAATTTGTTCTTCTTACGGCTGTAAATGCCGCAGTGAAAGAAATGAATCAGGAATCACATTTCACAGGTAAAAATAATTTTACGTAGTAAGGTTAAGCAAAGTAAATCGCCTTTAATTTGTTTATTGTTTACACAATGATTAAAATATGTTACGATTTACGTACAAGAATCATTAATGCGTAATATTTTTTTTTTTTGTTGGAATGGTTTACTGATAGTGTAAGGTACAGAAAATACTTTCAAAGTTGTAAGAAGCATGTGTTTACCACAATATTACCATAGACGGCGTCTCTTTTAGTTATAAAAATCTAAGAAATAAAATTAATTAATTTAAAAAAATTCTTTGTTTAGTTCCGCCACATCATGTTAATTAACGTTAATGAAATAATTCTTTGCATTTTATTTCACTGAACATGTATTCTACTTGACATAAAATAAATAATTTTTCTCGGTAACCTATGACGCAAAACAACAGTTCTTAATAATTGTTTACTTTATCAAATAAACAATTGATACTCTGTATAGAATTATAATTGTACGAATAATGGTAACTAACTCCCCCTTTTCATTACATGTTACGCTACTGAGCGCTGACTGCTGGTTCCATCGCGTAACAATTTGCAGTCGATGATTATGTTCCCTCTCGTTCATAGTCTATGATATTTACCAAACGTTATTTATGTAGCCAAGCATTTTCCTTTGTTTTGGCACAAGCATAAAAAAAATCACGTATTTACATACCCCTCGCCCTAAACGTTTTCAACATTGAGCCAAATCTAAAAATTTCACACCAATTAATACATCGATGTAGGAATCGATCCTGGACATCAAAGTGTTTTTTTATTAATATTGGACGCAATTATAACAATCCCATTCGAGCCGTAGCTGATCAATCAAACTGATTAAGTTACGAATATCTTCCCCTTACGAAAACACACCCTCCTCAATCTACCATCGAGTCGGTCAGTTTACAATAGGGGTGCGATACATGCAACTGAACGTATTATAGAGAACCGCCACCCCCTTTCCATGACTAAACGCATAGGAACGAGGCGGACGTGTTTACTCTGCAAATTAGACGCATTCATCATGTTGCAACACCACCAAGCGGCCGATCGACAGACGCAATCACAAATAAACCACCCCCTCACCCGCCTGATATCCTGTACGTCGTATCGACCCCCTCAACAACAGGCGGTATGAAATCCGAGGCCCTCGTCTCAAACTTGGACGTTATATTAAACAGGTACGAACTCATAAAGTATATCAGTAAACAACTTTGTCACAGGGTGCATGTATTATGGGTACTGTTGTACCTACCCATTCCACAAGTTTAACATGAGACGACTATAGAAAACCGAAGATGAGTTTGAGATATTGAATGTGCCAGTACATGCTGATCCATTATGAGAACTTTCTACATAATAAAGGACCATTAGGGAGCATCCATTAATTCTGTATGGTGTTTTTGAACTCTTACAATCCTTTGACGAGATTGGATAAAAGGTGTTGAGATTCCTGCAACTCCCTAAAGTGATTTAAGAATTAAAAATTTGTACCAACTAATACAGACCACACAATTAAAGTCGTGGGACTATGTCCAACTAAGATGTTCTATTTAATTAACGTTCCACTTTGGGAACTGGTGATTAATACGTCTGTCTTGTTGTTGTCCCCTCAGCAATATAATCGACTCAATTGGTAATGTTTTATTAAAGACCGGCTCATTCTTGTTTCGTCACTTCGTGTTATAGGAACAATTTATTCACAAATGTAGTTTTAGATCATAGATGTCCTTTGGTTCTCAATTCAATAGCAATAGTTGGAGACGAAACACGAATGTTTTTATTATGGGAATTTCAAACGTGACGAAACACTGTTGCTTCTATTAAGGAAATTACATAGATGATGAAATACGAATACTTAATTTAAGGGAATTTCTTAGGTGACGAAACACTGTTGCTTTTATTGTGGAAATTTCATAGATGATGAAACACGAATGCTTTATTTAAGGGAATTTTATAGGTGACGAAACACTGTTGCTTCTATTAAGGAAATTACGTAGAAGATGAAACACAAATGCTCTATTTAAGGGAATTTCATAGGTGACGAAACACTGTTGGTTTTATTGCGGAAATTTTGTAAGTGACGAAACAGGAATGTTTTCATTAAGGAAATTTCATAGACGACGGAGCACTGTTCCCTTTATTAAAGAAATTTTGTAGGTGACGAAACACTATTGCTTTTATTGTAGCAATTTTGTAGGTGACGAAACACGAATGTTTTCATTAAGGAAATTTCATATGTGACGGAGCACTGTTCCCTTTATTAAAGAAATTTTGTAGGTGACGAAACACTGTTGCTTTTATTGTGGAAATTTTGTAGGTGACGAGACACGAATGCATTTATTAACAAAATTCCATTAGGTGACGAAACACGAAGTGACGAAACAACAATACACTGCCGCCTCAGTTGGTATTGCCATTTTTAACGGACCCTCGTTCTCTTTAAATCATATAAGCTGAAATTTTGCTGAACCCCTCGTATATACTCCTAGATATTTCAATCATGACTGACACAACACTCCCCTATTGCTTCCCATTATGCCTAGTGTTTAGATTAAGTTATAAAATTCCAAAAGTAAACGCAGGCATTCCATTAAAAATTTCGACATCGTTAGAGACGTTACAACTCAAACGAAATTTTATACTATCACTCCACCAGGAGTCTGCTTGTATTTCCTAGAATGTGTGTGGGTACTTCTCATAAATTGCATACACTTCAGCAGCAGTAAAATTTGAAGTTAAACAGAGTGTTTTCAACCCGGAGCAAAATTGTTTATCTTACAAATTGGATGAAATAGCAAAGTGCATCCTAAAACTGATGCAAATATCAAAGTCAGAATGACCTAGGTTTATTCACAGATAATGGTTATAAGAAAAAAATCTTTTCAAAAACAAGTGGGAATAAACTTCGAATCCAAACCGGCCAGTGAAATGAATCTCCTAATCAGTGGTGCGCGACTTTTAATAGACATTCCGCGTTCATCACTTGCAAGAATTATAACAAAAGTCAAATATTGTATGAGCCAAAATTACATGAGGAATCAGAAGATTCTGAAAAGGTATAGAAGTAGATAATTTTGCGTGGTTTGAGCACGGCCCTTATATGTGTACGCTGCGTTTGAATAACATCAATAAATAATGAATTTGCAAACACAGACACAGTCATGCAACGCAATCATTCGCACGAAGACACAGAATAAACGCACACACAAAGTCATTTATTACGCACGTATACACGTGTATAATGCTTTCATGCATTCATACATACGTACGTGTGTAGACATACACACATGGGAATGATGTGATGTGTTTGCTAACTACTGTCATGCACGGACGAGCTTGTTTGGCGAACTGAACGGAATTGCCGTATTATTCCGATGTTTGAACAATATTATATGCGAAAATCGAAAAGTCGATGATGTCATTCTCCCGTACAAACTGCAGGCGTCGCGATGCGTCCCGTCGTTTGTTAATTCGGCGTCAAAGTCTCAACAACACACGCCACCCTTGACTCGTCCTCAGACTTTGCAGATTATTGCGAAACGAAATGGTAATAGCATTTTTTGACGTGAAAACGAAATATGACAATATAAGGCCCGGGGAATGAAAAATATAGCGAGTAAATTGACTGAACGTAACGGGTGTAAGCGTAACGGAACTAGCGCTGCCACTTCCACAGATATACTTCCCCTACCCATCTTATACTGAACGCATAGGGAGAGGGAAACGCTCTAGTGCATTTAGAGTGTAGTCGTCCATGAGGAGCACGAACCTAAACTCAGTCAATAACCTAACCTAACCTCATGCTGTTTGGTTTTGATTCTGAATATTTAGTCATATGAAAATGGTATTGGCTCTTAGACTAGGAAAAAGAGGAGACGCGTAACTCGTAAGCCGACTCTACGTCGTACATTGTTACTTTATTTTGTACTGCCTCCATTAAACGGTGGCAGACGGTGCGCTGGTGTCGGTCTTTAAAAGTGTCAATATAATTGAATAGTTATGTTAGGTTTTAGTAGATTTTTATTTAAAACAATGCTGATTTGTTCTTCTTACGGCTGTAAATGCCGCAGTGAAAGAAATGAACCAGAAATCACATTTCACAGGTAAAAAGAATTTTACGTAGTAAGGTTAAGCAAAGTAAATCGCCTTTAATTTGTTTATTGTTTACATATTAATTAAAATATGTTACGATTTACGTACAAGAATCATTAATGCGTAATATATTTTTTTTTGTTGGAATGGTTTACTGATAGTGTAAGGTACAGAAAATACTTTCAAAGTTGTAAGAAGCATGTGTTTACCACAATATTACCATAGGCGGTGTCACTTTTATTTATAAAAATCTAAGAAATAAAATTGATTAATTTTAAAAAATTCTTTGTTTAGTTCCGCCACATCATGTTAATTAACGTTAATGAAATAATTCTTTGCATTTTATTTCACTGAACATGTATTCTACTTGACATAAAATAAATAATTTTTCTCGGTAACCTATGACGCAAAACAACAGTTCTTAATAATTGTTTACTTTATCAAATAAACAATTGATACTCTGTATTACAATTTTACGAATAATGATAACAAAACAAACTCCCTCTACTAAGCGCTGACTGGTGGTTCCATCGCGTAACAATTTGCAGTCAACGATTATGGGTCCCCTCTGTCCTAGTCTAAGTATTGACTACTTTAATTTAATATAATAATGATTTTTTACTGATATTTTAACTTACATGTTAGTAAACAATAATTGAATTTAAAAAACATAATTATGACATAATAAACATGCTCAGATGTTAAAGGAAAAGACACAAATAAAAAAACAGAAAAACTAAAAGAATGATTCATTCGTCAAGAAGATAGGAAGGAAGTGGATAGATGTTACTTTTGTATTTAAAAAGCTCGCATTGAACGCTGCCAAGATTGCCGTGAACAACTAAAAAGTTCTAGCACGCAAAAAATGGAACAATTCCGCTATAAATAATGCTGCCCCACAGATTGGAAGGGTAGTGCCAATATATGATTTATGAAGACAGAATCTAAACTGGAATTTCGCCATCGAAACCAAAAGGTTCTTCCAATAAATCAAAAAGGAAATATCCACTAGCGTTAATGTCCTAAATTAGCACCGATGAAAGCAGTTCGTTCTATTTGGAAGGAGAAATTACGACTAAAATTCTTGGACTATTATTATTAATTTATAGGAAGAATATGGACCGTGGTGAACACCCCTAAGAATTTTACATTGATCGTCAGACATTAAATTTATTTTAGACCATTGAATCTACGCTAATTTTATACAAAAGTTTTTGTTTGTTTGTCCAAAAAAATTTAAAAGTTGTTTTTTTCTTTTGTTTCTTTGTTAAAATAAAATCTTTTGTGCCAAACTGTACGTATTAATAATTCTGATTATTAATAATAAATAAATATGATATTAAATAATATTCTTAATAATGTGCTGCGTCCTAGAGCTGGTACAGAACGGATTTTTTTTTGCTTGATAAGAGTAAAAGACGACACTAAGTGGTACCTACTGGAAAAAGTGCTAATGTAAATACGAATTTTTGGTCAGTATCTCGCGGTCCTATCTTAGGGAAGGGTCAGCGTCGCGACGCGTCGTGTAGTTATGGGTCGTGTTTCGTTTTTGAGGTGCATACTTATTATTTCCAATTTTTTTTTGTCAAGAGGATTATAGCAACACTAAATTAGTGGTTGTGGTAAGTACTGAATTGTATTAATTTATTATTTAGACGTTTAATAATTATATTTTTTTAAATATTTTGATTTTTCTTTTTAGAAATTGTTAAATAAAATATATAGCTGTTATTTAGGATCGATATTATAGATTGGATGTAGTTGATCATAGTTCTAATTCACTGTTCTTTTAAATTATAATTGTTATTTTTTAATTTAAATTCTGAAACTTAATTTTTCAAAACTTTTTTAGTTAATCTAATATTTTGGCAACTAAATATGAAATATTTAACTCTAAATTAATTAATAATTCCATTAATTTTACACTTAAAAAATTTTGCTTTTTATAAAATCAATATAACAGTTGCAACTATGATATAAATTTTATGTTCTATTCAATTATAAACATACATAGGTATATTCTTAATTAAATTACATAGTTTTCATATTTATTTAATTTTGTATTAAATAAAGTACTTATGAAACAGAATGTTTTTTTTTTATATTTTCTCTTAGATTCTAATTTTTTCTTTTTTTTATCATTATTTCAGATAAACTACCGTCCAAAGAGTGGTAAGTGATTTGAATTGTTTCTCAGTAGACAAGGTGGCAATTTGTTCTTTTACAAATTAAAAAAAAAACCCTATTGGCACCTCGTCTGTTCATAACAAAATTTAATTTCATCATTTTGTTGTCTAATTTTACCATATTTTCAAAATTACTTTTTTCGTACTACTTACGTAGGTTATATGGTGTAGGCGTGGACGTGTTCATTTGCACGAACCCACACCTTCTACCGCATAACCTATGTATAGTTCGTTATCTAATCTAAAAATAACAAATACAACATGCACCCAATATTTAAAATACATCAACAACACAACAACTAATGATGCCATTATCGCGTTGGTACACATACACATTGAAGACAAATACAAGACTATTATTTTTGAAAATTTAGAAGCTCAAAAACATTTTTGCGCGGCCATCAAATATATACGTACCTATGTTGGATTTTTTTTATCAATTAGGTATGCAGAACTATTTCTGCTTTTATAAGCAACATTGTGCAATTCGTATATGTATTATATTTAAGAGCCTATAATAAAGCAAATATTCCGGTAAATTTAGATACTGTAATTAATATTTACTTTTTGCAAGATTTGCATTCATTGATGTTACAATTTACTATTACCGTTTTTTAATTACAGACGCCAATGTTAATTCAATTAGCTTCTTACTAAATATTTGTATTATTTTTTCAAGTTCAAGTACGTACCATCTAAGTATGTACGTGAATATCTATGGAGACATGTAGACAAATGTTACATATTGCAGATGTCAAAAATCAAATAATTAAATTACTACTGATTACTACTTCATCAACCAATTGTGTAGGCAGATAATACGGTTGAAGGCAATTTAACAGACCCAAAAAAAGAAAAAAACCACTTACCCTTTTTCGGTGGATTTGTTCGCCCCTTTTTTCCCTGCACTTTCACAACAACGGACGGATCGGAATTAAAAACGTTCCAAATGACACACGACGAAAGGACAAACTTCCGACAATTGAAGGCGCACGTGTCTACAAACAATAACCACGGCACGCTTTGCTTTGTACGTTCGCGAACGTAACAGAGGCGCAAATGAAACCAAACGAGAGAGATGCTCACTTGCCAAATGTTCGACGCAAACTAACCGCGATTCCCGGCGTCACGACGCACTCGGAAAATGTAGTTCAAGTTGTCATAACGACGCCAGAGGGTTCCGTCCTTGCGTCGAAATTATTAACGTACACCTTAAAAAAAAAATACAACAGATTAAGTGAACTCATACATAGAAAAGAAAATTTTTATTTATCATTTTCAAAATACAATGTGTATGTGTAACAACGCGATAATGACATCATTAGTAGTTGTGTTGTTGATTTATTTTAATATTGGGTGCATGTTGTATTTCTTGTTTTTAGATTAGATAACGAACCGTAGGATATGCGGTAGTAGGTGTGGGTTCGTGTAAATGCACACGTCCACGCCTACACCATATAACCTACGTAGTACGCCAGTATAAATATAAAAAATTCCTCGTCGACCGTTCCTTAATATCATCTTAACATAAAACACAGTACATGGTCGCAAGATTAATTAAACACAACAAATACAAGTACTAATGATGTCATTATCTCGTTGGTACACATTCACATTGAACAGGTACCCACACACATTGATGACAAATACAAGATATTTTTGAAAATCGAAAGGGGGTAATCTATTGTGCATAATTATACCGAGGATTTAAAATAATTTTTTTAATCAAAAGATTAATTCTAAACTTTTTATTTATTTTTTGCACATAAGGATTTATTATACCAAACGGCAACGTTGCACCATTATCACTCATTTATTCGACAAACATAGAGAATTACTTTCTACCGTAGTGAAAAAAATTAAGAATTGTCAAAAAATTAAAGTAAAAAAAATAATGATTCGAGAACGTCACATTTCCTTAGAGCCCGTTTATTTTATGAACGACCCCCCCCCAAGAACTAAACTGACCGCTGTGTGCAATCATCCAACACCAGCAAAATCTTAGAATTGCCCCTGTATTAGGTGCTTTAATTATAGTACAAACATGTTATAATCATCACTGATTGCGAGAAAGGGTGTTAAAAAGTATATTAATTCAACTACAAATTTGTTAAGTCTCACATATACACATACTTAATATTAACCTAACCTAACCTTTGTTTTAAGTGCCTATAACATCCAGTTCAAAATAAATACAAGATAAGTAGTGAAAATTTGGCCATTATTAAGAGAAAATTTGTCATATATTTAGTACATTAATAAAAAAAACTGTCTAGGTATTCGATTATATATATCTATGTAAAAGTCGACATTTAGAGATAATACGCATGAAATCCAATTAAAATATATCTTAATATTCTATTTCTAATAAACGTTATTATTTCCACTTACATACCGATTTGCAAACATGAAGTCACATGCATGTTTTTTTGGCATAATAAGTACATATCAAAGCTAGTTATTAAGTAGAATAATCTTTATTTATGAACTTACATCAAAGTTCCACAACAACTGCTGTAATATCACTGCATATTCTAAGTCGTACACCAAAAAAAAGTGATTGTCTTATCACAAAATACGAAATCAAAATCGTACTGGATAAAATGAACGAATAATCAACTGCCTTACACAGAACTTTTAAATAAAAGATGGAGGTGGAAGAAACGAGGTTTATTAATTGGAACTTTAAAACATGTGGTGCCATCTTACATGAAATGGTTTAAATAGCTAATCCCAATTAAAACGATTTTAGTCGCAATGTATGTAAATGAAAGTAAAAATTAAGAATCGTAACGTGAAAAATGATTAATAAATTTACTTAAAGGTATTTTTAAAATATATTTATCATTTTTTTGCCTCCAAAATTGATATATATGCATTGGTGACTAAAGGCCATCAAATAGACACGTCGTGCCATCTTACGAAAACAGTAGTAAACAACGATATGTGAAGAGAAAAATTTTCAAATTTGTTTTCTCTCTTTTAACTTTTAGTTTTAAATTCTAAACGAAAAACAAGCAGGTTTTAAGTTATCTACAATTTAATAAATACGTATTTATTAATTTCGCACTATTCTCAAAATTTAAAAATATTGTTAACAGAAAAAATGAAAAATATCCGATTTCTAAAAGGTAATTCCTTTTTACGCGCTATATCTCCGTTAATATCCTGCCAAAATTAATGATTGAATTATCATTTTGAAGATCATGTCCTCCACTATTGCCGAAAAGTAGCAAAAACTTAAAAACCCCTTTTAACGTTTTTAATGGCAGCTAAATGCTCCTGACTTATAGACAACCTGTTTAGACAACATGTATAACAGCCATTGGTTGCATATAGATATACGCATCAGAGAAGCCGAATATTTTATATTAATTTTTTAATAAACAAAACTAAAAAAATTTCCCATTTAAAAATAAAAATATTTTTAACTTTTAGAGTAAGATTAAAGCGTAATTTAACGTCTGGCCGCTTCGAAAGGATGTTAACTTTTATTGCTCGTTTCGAAAAAAAAAAAAGTAAATTACTGAGTTTAGATATTTAAAATAACAATGTAACAAACAGATAATATACTTTATTTTATTTTCTTCATGAAATATACTTTCACACAGCAAGTAAAAATTTTTACAAAGAAATCACATGCAACTTAAGGCCGATTTTAACAATAATGTTAACAGAAAATATACTGCTTTCGATTTAATTTCATATCAAAATGATTAAAAATCATTTTCAATTAGATAGATCATTTCATTTACAAAAATTATATATTGTTTTTAAGATGTACATTAACATAATAATTGCCTTTTGTCTAATACAATTATAACATATCGGATACAAAATATTGTAACTTTCATTAAAAAAAAAAAAGAAAAGAACGAAACATTAATAATATATTATTAACCAAGTATAAATGAAGTATTTGCTTTTATGGAAAAATAATTGCAGTTTATTGCATCATCAAACAGTGGATGTTCAGCAGCTGTAGCACTAAAATGTACATGAGCAATTAATGTCTATTATATTCGATATAACAATAGAACAGTTGGTCGTTAATTTCTAGAGCGTCATTTTCTCTCATTGGCTTTTAAGAGGGATGAAAAATATTATCTTGACTGTAGATAGAAAGATTGGATGTATATAAAGATCTGAAATGAAGGCTTCAATTTGTAGAAAAAATATAACAATTACCAATTAACTAATATTCTTTAATCCTTTTTCTGAATATAAATTTCATAAACCAAAACAGAGAAAATGAGGCACTAAAATCTACGATTATCTGATGGTCAAAACAACTTACTGTATTTTTATCCTAATAAATAGTCAATTCATTTTTTTCCTAAAGCTTTTTGAGTTTGAGCAGTTTTCTGCTTTGCTACCTCTTCTTTTTCTGGAAAAACAAAAATAAAATTTTAATAAAAATAACCAATAAATACCGCTGTAAGATGATTGTGAAAAAACATAATTTTAAAGAGAAACACAGTTTATAAAGAAGTGTCTGGTAGAAAATTAAGGGTAAAAAGTATTCTTTATTCGTGATAAGTTAAACCTACGTTTCTTTTCCAGTTCTCTTCGCTTTTGTGCCTCTTCTCTTTGTTGTTTTATAATTGCTAAACGTGCTAAATCTGCCCTAGCTTGTTCCGTCTTGCCCTCTGCATGTAATTTTTGATAGTGAGCTTGTGCCTTTTGTTTCTCAATCTCCTCTCGTTCTCTTCTAGACAACTGGGGAGAGTCTTCAGTTAAATTGGTAGTATTCAATGTAGATAACTTTTTAGCTTTCTTCTGAACTCTATTTGGGTTCTCAATTTCTATGAGATTAGAAACACCTTTTGCCTTAGGTTCCTAAAATATCAACAAGAAAAAATTATGGCACAATTATGATTTCTGGGAAGATGCCGCCATTTGACAATAAATTTTGAAAAAGCAACACATAAGGCAACAATAAAAAAAATTTTTTTGAAATTTCTTTTCATTTTTGAGATCGATATTTCAAGTTTTGAGCTTCACAAAAACAACGCTATTGTCAAAAAGCAGCACCCTGAAAATAGTAATCTCTCCAAATATACTCGTCATTAGTTATTTTACAAATAAAACCACATTTTTAGATGCTTTATACACTTACATCTTCACTATCAGTTTCTTCTTCACTACTACCTTCCCCGCTATTCTCTTCTTCACCAGCACCTTCTTCTTCTTCTTCTTCACTACTACTGACTTCACCTCTTTGTTGTCTCCATTTTCGTTGTTGCTCCTCTTTCCTTCGTTCTTCCTCTAGTTCTTCGGGATTCGTAAAACGACGATTTCTTCCTTTATGACTCGTGAATTTTCCTAAAATACACTCATATAAATAACCAAACAATATCTTACAACGTGTATTACCTCTTGGCATTTTGAATGACGCAACTTTGAAACGCACTAATATTAACTAGAACTGAAAAATTTATTCGCAATAATATTCACCAAAACGAATTTTGAAGTTACTCTGAACAAAAGTCCTAAAGGAATTTCATATAAAAATACAAAACACTTCGTTCACTGCTTTTTAACTGCTTTTGTCACTCAAGTCACTTTTGGTGCTTTTTGTCAGCTATATGTCTGTCAATTCACACACTTTATAGTCATTTTCTTGTTGGAAAGTGTGACTATTTGCATTATATACGGAATGTAAAACACTCAAATACAAACATCATATTCCTTTTCATGGTTCTTTCCATTCATTTTGAAAATTCAAATCGGCGACTTAACACACAATCCACTTTTTTTTAAATTGTAATCTGCGAGAAGAAAAAAGTAGGTGGATAGGTTAAGTTAGGTTAGATGGGAACCTAACCTAACCTAACTCTACATAACTTTCTAAGTGGTTCAATCTACAGTGTATATTACAATAGTTAGCATTTGAATAAAATCCGAATCTAATCAACACTAAACTAATTTAATGGAAAATAATGAAATATTGTACGCTTTCTTCTTAAAACGTTTAGTTATTAGAATTTTGGGAACCAATACTTATTATTGGCTCCTTTAGCCACTATCAGATTATTGTCAAGGTTGTTAAACAAGTGTCAAACAGCAAAGTCAAACAGTGTCAAATTTTGAAATTGTAAAAGCGAAGTACTTTTTCTAATTTTCTGTAAATTTCTTGTCATAGTAGCATCGCAGTAGTGTATTTCGTTAAAATATTTTTTGTCAAAAACCTTCATTTGTAAAGAACACTTAATTGAAATGCCGAAAGTGCGTAGAAGTCGTAAACCTCCACCAGAAGGTTGGGAGCTTATTGAACCCACTTTAGATGAACTGGAACAAAAAATGCGTGAAGGTTTGTAATTTACGCATTTTTTAAAATCAATTAAAATGATTTTTAACTCGATAACATTTCTTTAATTTAGCTGAAACGGAGTCTCACGAAGGTAAACGTAAACAAGAATCGCTGTGGCCAATATTCAAAATTCACCACCAAAAGTCTAGATACATTTACGATTTATATTACAGAAGGAAAGCAATTAACAGGGAATTGTATGAATATTGTATTAATGAAAATATAGCTGACAAAAATCTGATTGCAAAATGGAAAAAGCAAGGGTATGAAAATCTTTGTTGTTTACGTTGTATTCAGACTAGAGACACGAATTTTGGTACGAATTGCATTTGTCGCGTTCCAAAGGGAAAGTTGGAAGAGGTAGTTCATATTATAAGTCAGTATTATGACTTATTTTAAATTGCTAATTTTATTTCAGGGTAGGATAGTAGAATGTGTCCATTGTGGTTGCAGAGGTTGTTCTGGGTAAAGAATTTGACTTATTTGAATTTGTATTTAGATAAGATATTGTTTAATTCATTCAGTGTTGTAATAAATACATATACGAATTGCTTAAAGATAATACAATAACCAGATCTGTGTTTAAAAAAGTCTTAATAAATGTACTATAGTATTCGTCATCCTGAACAAGTGTATGTACAGTAAAATATCCTTACAATCCGAACAAAGTTAGCAAATGCAAATTTTATACCAGTAATAACTAAATCTTTAAACAAACATCTTAACAAAATAGAAGTTAATGTTTTATATATGGCATTCAGAAGAAAATTCTTAAGTTAAATACTTCCAACATGAATAACTTTGTTTTTCCATTCGAGTCAATTTTTTTCCTCTGAAAAATATTAGGTAATTGTGAATTTTTTAGTTAAAATATTTTAATATTTTTCTTAGGGAAAAGTATGTCTTGGAGAAGTAACAACTAACGACAATCAAAGCAAAATCCAACGAAAAACCGGTATTTTGATTGGTTAATGTTTCAAATTCACCAAAAATGAAAATTCTAATTGAAGTATTCACTATAAACATTGTTTTAGAATGTCTTTGTAACTAAATCTAATTAAAAAGGCATTTTTTGGTTTGATTTTGCTTTGATTATCGTTAGTTGTCACTTGTCCGAGACACTTTTTCACAAGAAAAGTATTAAAATTAGCTACCTATTTTAAGTCAAAATTCAAAATTACTCAAAATTTTTTAAATAACATACTAGGAAATATCCATAAAATATGGTAGGTGCCATTTGGAAAAACGAAGCTATTCGTGTTTCAAGTTTTTAAACTTTAGAATTTTTTCTGAACGCCGTTAATAAATTATTAAGTTCAATCTTGTTAAAGCGTTTACCTCGTGAGATTCAGCTACCACGAGCAAAAATTTCGACACTGTCATATTTTGTGGAAGTTATGTTTTTTTTTAATTTGGGTTACGGTAGTGATTTTCTTTCTATAAATCAAATTATCTCAAAAACCGCTCGCCGAAGATATACAAATTTGTTAACAAAGTGACCATAAAATTTTGAGTCTAATGCGAATTCGTCGTAAAAAATGTACCATATATTCAAAATAATAAAGTTATTATCAACTTCCGCTATAACCAGAAGTGATGGACAGTTCAAAGTATTTTCGTTAGAAAGATCAACCTCTACTGCCGAATTTTAAAATCCTTAACATACTTAGTTTCCCTAAAACGTCTCTGTTTGAACCCTGTCTACATGTAATATTATCATATTACCAAAAGATATTTTTTTACTTCAAAACAGGGATTTACAGCAAAATTTTGCAGAGCTATTTCTGGTACTAAAATCCTTATAAATATCGTTTATGTACCAAGAGTCGTTTTCTTGTGTTTATCAATGACTTCAGAAGGTTTGGCGTTGAACAATAAAACTACCAAAAATAATTACTAATCACTTTTTATATAATAGCAATTTCTAAATCTCCTGTTGCGTTGGTTAATAAAAAGGTGAATAAAAACATTATTACAAATATAACAAACTCTTTATTAATATTATAAATAGATAGTATCAAAAGTAGGAACACAACAGTACTATTACAATAGAACGTTTAGTAACAAAGTTTAACAAATAATGCTCTTATTTACGCAACACTCGTTTTCTTTTTCACCATTTCTTTTACCAAAACACTTATTCGTTAATAAAAATAACATTTTTTTCTGACTCCTTTTATTAACTATCTAATTTTAACTACTAAAACCATAGTGTCGTACGCAATTTTTCTATCTCAAAGAAAACAGTAACTTTTTGCACTTTTAACATAAACAAAACGAAATAAAAACTTAACATTTTCAAAGAAGAGTGCGGTAATATTCTTAATTTTATCAAAATTCACAAAACCGTTTATTAAAGTAATAATTTATTCTACTGATTTCGTAAAATGTAAACGGTATGGAACATTGACATATTTTATAACTTTTAAAGCAGGTCAGACATTCGTTTTAGGAATAGGAAAAGTCCTAATTCATTAAAAAGTAAAACTAATTTAATCATAATGTTAAGTACGTGTAATAATAATTCAACGATAATTTAGCATCGTTCATAACGTAATTTTTTTTATTGACGAATTAGGACTTTTCTAAAGACACCTAAAACAAAATAAAGAAAACTTGAGTTTTTTCAAAATTTATATGGGAAAAGTGATATCCGCGCTCAGACTCTGTTTCCTTGTGGATTGCAGGTTGCTGCTTATACCCAAAACGAGTTCTCTGAACACAGTAGGATTCAAATTTTTTCCCAACTGATACAGTACGAAGCAGTTACCAAAAGAAATCCGATGAACAACAATATTAGCTATGTCTTTTGTTACGTATTTGGCACGGGCCATGAGAAGATAGACGCGAATATAAGGAACGCAAAAGAACAAGAGACGATAGAGCAACGTCAGAGCCGAAAGGAGCGACAGACAGTAGAACCAAAACCACATGATGAGGTAAAGTTTTTCATTGAATATATTTAATGGCAAAATGCAGAGACCGTCTCTGTTTTGTGCACTGCCTGACGGGCCGTATTTGTAATAAGTGCACTTTACTAGTTTGGGGAATACCATCGCCATTGGGTTTTCTCCATCTAGTAATTCAGTTAGAACCCGTAGCCCCGAAAACTGCTCGTTAAGGAACCAATTCGTTAAGACAATTTGGAAAATCTGTAAATAAATCATATGTTTAACCATTTGCTAAAAAACCAAAATATTAAAAATTAATCTTACAACATTAATCAAATTCAAAAGTTCACAAAAAAAGAATCTTAATGCGTAAAGGTTGTGCGAGTCTTTTCCATGTACGATATAATTTACAAGTCTGTCTCTAGTTTCTTGGTTCCAACCTGTTGTTAGTAAAGGTCCACCTAAAAGTTTAGTTTTTCACAAATTAGCTTCAAATTTATATTTTTCACATCCAATTTAAAGAATACAAATTTTACCCAAATCTTTGGCCAACATTTTAAGTCTGCCCCCTTCCCAATTTTTCCATATATACCGCGGGATATAGAATAGAAGGGCTTGTAAACAGAGTACGATGCAAACCCACTGATAATATTTTTGTTCTATAATCTTTTCATCTGAACCAGATGACTCTATGCCATTTCCATAGGGTAAAACTTCCTTTTTATAAAATTTTTGATCAGGATAATGGCCCAATCCCGGTAGAATTTCACCTATATTGGAAATTAATTTAATTGGATAGTACCAAATTTGCACTCCATGTGACATTATTGAAAGAACAAATCAGGAAGATATAAAAAAAAGTCGGTATATCTTACTTTTTAGAGTCGTTTTTATGATATAAGTACTGTAAATCCAACAGTACGTATCATACATTTCACTATTTACACCATTCATTTCGCAGTCAATTGGATCACCAAAAAATTGTTTAGTTGTTATAAGAATTGAACTTATAACGAGTACAATTACTGTTAAACGATAATGCAACTTGAATACGCAGTTATCAGTATGAACAGCATCGCTTCTAGCTAACGATTTACAAAACTTGAGGAAATCTAACATTTTTACGCAAATTGTAAAAATTACGGCACAACTATTAATAAAGTTGCTCTTTTAATTTAATTAGTCACTTTATTCTGTTATTTTCCGTTAAAAAAACGACTTTAATCAGTTACTGCAAATCTGACATTAACGTTCAAATTTCCCCTATATGACATTGAAAATAATCAAACTTTAAGGCGGCAACAAAGCCAACTATACGTATACCTTATACGTACGAAAAGTTTTTATAGAAAAACTTTTTAAATTAAAAATTAACAGCTATTAAAGATTTTAAGTCAACCATTAGTGAATTATAAATATTCATTTAATTTATTATTTGAAACGAATATGGCAATTTATAATCAGGTACGAGAAAGAGAAGATTTTGACAATTAATTTTGAAACGGAATTCGTGATAGTCCTATGTATCCTATGTATGTTATGTTGGATATACCTATTGTATATTCTAAGAATTCCAAGAAGTGCACCTGATCAGCATCGCAGCGGATCAATTAATTTCAATTTTTTAAAATATTATATGAGTTAATGAATAATTACTCCAAAAGAGAATCATTTTAAAAGATAGGCCATATGACAATTGGACAACTTATTATTTTTTTAATTAGTAAACACATTAAATATAAAAGTGAAATAATTTGCGTCATCAATCACTTCCGTTTTATTTTAAAAATAAATAAATAATAAACAAAGTTAATAGTAATTCGTCTAAAACTTATCGAATGACTTATTATAGCCTTTATTAATTTTTAGTTATATTAATTTAGATAACCCTTAGGTGAAATTTGTTGTTCAATATCCTTCTTATCAATTTCATTGTCTATTTATTACATCCACCGCAATAATACTTTTATTCATAAATTAAACAAAATAGGAATTTTATGATCTTTATTACTTAATATTCACAAAGTGTTAGCACAAAAACTTATGCATCTTTAAGTTTTTTAAGAAGAATTTTTGCTCCTTTACTTGATTCTTTTTTAATAAGATTCACGTCAGATTTTAATTTGTCAAAAAGTAATTTTTTTGTTGCTTCAGTTCCATTTTCAAAAACAAAAACCAACAGAAAACATCCCCTACTCGTTTTAATCCAATGCTTCACCTGAAAAAATTAATTTGATTAAATTCCGAATCTAAAGCACTGTTTCAAGAGTCAAATCATTTATGAATACAAAAACACATAATTATATAAAGAGAAGATTCTACTTGTGCGAAAATATACTAAGGAAAACGTATATTTCACTCACCACATCTGAGTTCAAATTTTTGACAATAATTTCTGCAAAACTCGTCCCTCGGGATTCCTCAACAGTCTTTTCAAATAACATTAACTTTTTAAAGACCATATGCAAAGCAGAGTGTTCTACTGGAACGTATTCTTCTTCATCTTCTTTTATTTTCCAATTTTCATCCATAATCACTTTTATAATTACTTCGTATGCATTTTTTAAGGCTTCACCTGAACCTATAACATTATTAATGTACTTTTACATTCATCTTCTAGAAAATAAGTCACAATTATGCTATTTTTATTGTTTCACGCAATTATAAATTTAATCAGTCATGATTTATTATGTACCTGCTTTAAGTATCGCCAGTGTGGTAAGAGGAGCAGTTATTAGCCAATCTTTGGGTGCAGATGTGACACTTTCCAGTAATTTTTCTATTGAATAGTTCAATATTTCCATTCTTCGCACATCTGGTTCTTTTTTCGAAGTAGAATTTGCTCTGCCATTTTCTAATTCCTTTACAAAGTTTGGATGAAAATAAGTTGATTCAGCAGGCGCCACCAACCACAAAATTACCTATGAATATAAAATAAAATGTATTTCGATCTTCTAGATCACAAAATAAGAAAAAGCGTTACCTTTTTACCCCAATCGTCACTTGCAATATCAAAAGCCTTTTCGAGAATTTGCGTCAAAATTATTTTATTTATCAATACCGTATCGTCTGCGGCATCCAAAAGGCCTATTATAGATACATGTCCGTGTTCATGTTTGGATAAATCAATCGCATAATCTTTCATTGCTTTGATTATTGTCTAAAACAATTACTTTAAATATTAATTTCGGGGCCCAGTTTCGCGTGAATTTCAAATATTCTATATCCACTTACTTTTCTATCTTTATTTGTTCCATTCCAAATACAGTATAAAACAGTTTTTGCGCCATCCTTAGAATTACTGAGTACAACGGCATGACTTGAAACTTGTTGAATAAATTCAGCCCTATCTTCTGGCGAACATTCAGTCAGAAATTGATAGAGAACTGTATGAACAAGAGCGGAATCTAACAAAGACTTATTCAGTACTTTTAATAAATTTGCTTTCGTTGCACCAAGTGCAGCTGCTTTCATTTCTGGACTGTTCTCATAGACATCTTTTAAATGTTGTATTCGATCTTCTTTAGTCTGTTTGAACATGTCTCCAAAATATTCCTGAATAAAATGCCTTTTGTTGGTTGGTGAGGCAAATGAGTAGGCAAATTCAAAGATTGGGGCACTTGTAGAATGACTTGTTAATTTAACGGCATGGCCATAAAATGCTCTTATAATTTCAGCTCTTGTTTCTGCATTGCCGAGTTTTAACATACGTTTAATGCAATGTCTGCCGTATTTTGACTGAATCATTTGTATTATATTTGGAATAATTTCCTAAAAGAGCAGTAATCTATTAAGTTATTACACATACTAGCCTACAACTATCTTAAAAAGTAGCTCAATTATTTCACCTTCCCCATAATTTTCCCGCTTGACATTATCAATCTACAGGAAATGTTGAAACGGGAAAACCCTAACTTAATTTAACTAACAAGGAGTGGTGGGGCTCTAGTAAATGCACACCAGCACACTTTATAACCAACCGCCATTGTTTAAAATTAAAAAACTGCATTCCTCGTGCTTTTACTAGGCATTAAAGCTTTAATTTGTACTTTATTTAGTAAAATAAAATCATTACCTTAGATATTTCTCTCCTAATTTTTTCACTACTGTATTTTAGAAGACACTGTATCACTCTGGAAGCATCGTGTTTTAGAATAAATTTTGAATATGCTTTTTTTTGTAAAATATTTCTGTGCAAATTTTCTACTATTTTTTGTCTTTCTTCTTTACCACCTTCAATTTTTTTCCGTCTTAGTTTCTCGCATGTTCTATTAGCTTCAACAATTATATCATGGGATTCATCACTAGCTTTACGCTTTTCCTTAAGTTCCTTTCTCTGTTTTTTGAACTCCTTCCATTCCATATCCTCGGGTTTATCTGTTGTCTGCACTTTACCTTTAGGGGTACTTGTTTTACTAACGTTCTTCTTGCCCTTTTTCTCAAAAGTTCCTTTAGATGCCTGACCATTTTGATTACGCTTCTTAATTTCTTTTGATGGCTGACCATTTTGATTACCTTTCTTAGTTTCTTTTGGTGGTTGACCATTTTGATTACCTTTCTTAGTTTCTTTTGGTGGCTGATCATTTTGTTTACCTTTCTTAATAACTTTTGCTTTGATTGGTTTTACACCATTTTTCTGTTTCTTCGGAGACAATTCTGTATCAGTCACAGCTTTTCTTTTCTTTTGCTTCTCAGTCATCTTCATGAGATTATTGTAAAATGGTTTTTTTGTTTTATAATTCAGTATAATCTTAAGTTAATAGTTTAAATTAATAGTCTTGCACCTTTTACACATTTACAAATTAAATTGAGGTTATAAAAATATTAAAGGTTATGTTTCACAAAACTATCTTCTTATTGTTTTTTTATTAAGAACTAGTATCATACGGTCTATTTAACCATCTCTATAAAAATAGAAATATTTTGAATTTTATTATTTTTAACGAATGCCAGTGGAGGGAGGAGGGTGCTTACAGAAAAATCTTATAAATTTTCCTCGCCTCACAAAACCTTTTTTTTCACATCCCTTCCAGTATATAATTATTCATAAAAAAATTAAAATAAAACTGATTTTGTGCCATTTTTGGTCACATAGTGTACCAGTTCTAGCCTTCAAATATAAAACACAAATAATTTCAGAAAAATCTAGAATTAATTAGTAAATTGAGTTAATACGTAATATTATGACTAGATATTTATTTCAAAAAAAGGAACTTTAGTAGTAGTTGCAGTTTTTGCTATTGTTAGGTATTCACTAAGTTTAATATTTTGATAATAAAAATTTAGCAATACGATTTTTTTTCTAACACTGTGTAACTTTGTATTATAACTTATCCAGTTTTAAATAACTTATTACTATTCAATTTAAATTATTTCAAAGTGATTATAAGAATTCCCATTTATTTTATTAACTTTTACCTCGTGACTTACTAGTAGATAAATGTTACAAAAAAACTTATCAGTAAGTACTTTTTTGATTGTTATAAAAAGTAGGAGTATTTTTCTCCCATATTATAACTTAAGTGCCATGTGTTCGTGTTGAAGCAAAGAATATCGTCTAAGATTTTAAAAAAATTGGTATTGATCGGCAAAAGATGGATCCTTCTGCTTTTGGAAGAAACTTTACGAAAGTGAAATCAGAAAATTTATTTGTTCAATTCGCACAGTGGGCAACAACATGTAATAATAATGAAAACCATGTTCAGGTAAAAACTCCTCGAAATTATTAATTAATATTTCGAAATGAAAAGGAAGCTAAGAATATATCGGGGGCGATGCACAGTAAAAAATTAACGTATATTAAAATTATTAAAAATTAAAAAAGAAATTATAGAAGCAACTTTTACTGTTGATTCCAAATTTTCTATTTATTAGTTTGTGCCATTTGATATGCCAGAAATTGTGGTGGTTTTGCAAAGCTTAGGATTTCGTATTGAAAGAATAGACTGTTGCGAACCAAAGGAAGTTGCCCCTGTTAGCGCAGGTGGGCAGGGGGTAAGGGTATCTGTGACCTGCGGTCATTCCGGACAAAGGTGCATTTTGGAATTAGGGATACAACCCCACGAATGTAATTGCGTTAAAGTACCAGGCGATTTTTTGAGCGAAGGATTTTGGGAAGTCACAGCAACTGTACCAAAAAATAATCAAGTTAGTAAAAAATTCACAAAAGTATTTTTATTCCATATACAGGGTGATCCATTTTAAGTAAACCATTTAAATACCTCCCAAGCGAAAACTGTAGAAATAAAAGTTGATTGACTTCTGACCTTCAATTTGACCTTTAATGGCCTTGACATTTGACTTTAAGGTCAAAGTTAATTTGTTAATAATTAAATATTTCTTATTATTCTTTAAAACAGAGTTGGTCAGTAATAGAATCTGGAAGTGCTTTAATTCCAAGTATACCAAAAGATTTGGCGGTTTTAATGCAACAAGTTTTAAATTACTTTGCTCATGAAATTAGAAAAAAAACTGATTTAAACCAGAATATGAATTGTTCTCCGAATCTCAATAAAGTCAAAGAAGTAGTAGAGACAAGTTTGCAGAGCATAGCAGATTCGGTACCGTTAGCAACATCTTCAACAACCGATTTAAGATTTGGATATGGCGAAGGTGTTAATCCAAGGGTGTGCCCAAATCAACCCCTCTCGCCGGCAAGGTACTGTTATTAAATCTGTGTATTTTTGAAGTGAAACTTTTTCAGGTGCGATAAGAAGTTTCATTTCCAAAGGCACAGTTTTGATTTTTTTAATGTAATTTTTTTTTAAATTATTTATAGCAGGTATCGATCTTTGGACACCCTTACATCAAATAACGCACCATCAGAATTACCGGAACCTGGAGTTTTAACAAAAATTACGACCCCACAGAGAAAAATTCGTAATTCTATAACGCAATCAAGTCCAGTAATATTTATACAAGGTTTTTGTTAATGCAAAATTTATTACACTTGTAAAACTGTTTTAGAATATAAAGTTAGCTGCCGAGTTAAAAGATGGTCATTTGGTGAAAAGTCCTTCGGAAAGTACAGATTATGAAGATGTTAAAAAGTTACTAAGAGATTCAACGGAATTGATCCATAAAGCTTTGGACATTCTAGAGCAAAAAACTAAAATTTCTACACCATCAGGGACTAAAGTTAGGAAACCAATAAATAGAGAAAAAAATGTTACAATAAAGGTAGGTGCTTTATGATGTGAAAAGGCATGCACAGGGTGGGCCAAATTGGATACTTTTAAAGAGGAAATAGACAGAAACCGATGTCGATGTCTGAAGCTCAATTTTTACGAGAAATTAATTGGTGCAAACCGCGTTTCGTTATCTGCCACCACTTCAGAGATACAGGGTGTTTTTGGAAAATGTACGTTTTTTGAAAAACCTCTATAACTTTTCTCCTGGCGAAAATTTTTTATTTCTATAAAAACATTCCCAAAGAACTTTTTTACGTAGAATTTAACGGTGTTAGGTGAATTGTTGTAAAGTGAATAGTTTAGCTGTAAACAATATAGTCATTTTTTAAACGGAACACCTTGTATATTTTAACGCGTTTTAAGAGTGCTAAAAATTACCTTTCCAAAAATATAACACACTTGGTATTTTTCTCAAATAATCTTCAAAATACAGCACTTTATAGATTTCAAAAAAAATATCGTTAAAATAATATATCTATCAATCTATATATAAAATTATTTGAGAAAAATATCAAGTGTGTTATATTTTTGGAAAGGTAATTTTTAGTACTCTTAAAACGTGTTAATATATATAGGGTGTTCCATTTAAGAAAATACTCTTTATGTTGTTTACAGCTAAACTATTCACTGTACAACAATTCACCTAACGCCATTGAATTCTACGTAAAAAAGTGCTTAAATAATGTTTTTACAGATATAAAAAAATTTCGCCAGGAGAAAAGTTATAGAGGTTTTTCGAAAACATACATTTTCCAAAAACACCCTGTATCTCTGAAACGGTGACAGACAACGAGACGCGGTTTGCATTAATTAACTAGTCATAAAAATTGAGCTTCAGATACCGACATCGGTTTTTGTTTATCTCCTCTTTAAAGTACACGTTGCCTTTAAAAGTGTCCAATTTGACCCACCCTGTACGTTTTTGAAAACTTTTCTCGTCATTATTGTTTTTTTTTTCTTGATGTAGAAATTTTTTGAAACCACGTTGCATCGTGGTCCATCGTCGGTGATTCCAAAAGCGAAACAAACTTTCGGATCGAGCCCATTATTAGTAAAAAAGCAAAATAGAAACGATCAATTACCATCTCATACATCATTCACTCACAGCTCCTCAAACAGAATAAGAGTACCATCTGCAAGTTCAATACCTTCTCCGCACTCACCCTCAAAAAGAACAGGCAGTTCTAGTAGCACCTCAAAAATTCCCGGATCAAACTCGAAAACTAATTTATCAGCAAACAGACCAGTAAGAAAACTCAACTCTTTATATGGCCACGTCAAATCCACGATTCCCAAACCGAGTTCTGCCACCAAAAAAGAAGCTAATAAGTAGGTGAGTGTGATAGTTTTATACAAATTTTATCGTGCATTTTGATGTTTTTTTAAAATTTTGTTTCTTATTATTAATTGATATAAATACTCTTTGTTATTGTTGTATTGATTTTATCAAAGTTAATTAATGTGAAATTATACTGGATATTTAGAAACTAAGATTGTGTTTGCACAAGAATTTCGGATCTAAATGTTACCCAAACTTCTAACATTGTGTCAATAACTTTCGAGGAATTTATTGCTATCAGCTAGTCATAATTTCGAGCAATTTTTGAAATGTTTTTTTTTTTTGTGTGAGTAATCATGGAATTTGAATGCTTTGATGGTAAGCAGTAAGTTATTTGCTTCGTTCTACGTTGGATAACGGGCACTGTTTCGTCGGTGTAACTGCTTACAGTCAGTTTTATCGCAATTCCTTGCACTACACCTACATTGCCAAATGTAACATGTTATGATATTTTTGCAAGTACATATTTTGCTCTTTGTGGCCAAAGTTTAATGAGAAAAAGTTTTTAAACATAACTTGTTCTTCATGAGTCTCTATTTATACGAAACATTCTTTTTTAAGATAGGGAACATTTCTTTTTATCAAACTTACCTTGGTCACGATTACCGCATATTTTGGGGACCACAAAAAATGTTTTCTAACAAAAACATATTTATAGATGTACACTTTCTAATATTAACTGCTGTTTAACTGTTTTTTTTTTTAAAGAAAGATTACAACAATTAGTAGAAAAACAAAAACATATATTTCATATCTTGTTCATAATAACATTATTAATTATATATTATTTAACACAAAATTATCTTTTCAGTTTTTGCTTTTTCAATTCTTTATAAGCACTTATCACTTCTTTTTGTTGTTTATCTAACTGTCTCCTGAGTGCAACCGGTAAATCTTTTCTCTTCCCTTTTTTATTAATAACTTTATTTATTGTTTTCTTCAGAGGATTAAATTTAGTTTCAACTTTTTTATTTGTATGTTCAACCTTAGTATTATTACTTCCTATCATGGATTTTAAAAGTAAATCTTTTTTGCCAGGCTGAAACGTAAATCGAAGTTAATTACCTATTATAAAACACAAATGAAGCAATATTTGTCTCACCCTTGCAGCACAACCTAAATTTTCAGCTTTTCGTGGAAGGGTTAATGAAGGCGGCTCATGAACAACTTCCCCAAATTTGAAGGTATCTTTCACATTAAGCTTATCATCGGAATCAAGTTTTTTATTATTCTGTTTTTGTTGTTTTTTTTCAATAAGTTTTTTACGACGTTTCTGAGACTTAGTTAACCGTGGTTCATTAGTTGTTTTAGTCTTTTTTTTATTTCCTTTTTTCGCTTCTTTCTTTGCGTTCTTTACAAACTCTTCTAATTGATCTTTTGGCCTTTTTGTTACTTTAATTACCTTGAATTGTAATAATCACACAAAAGACACTAACGTAATTAATATTAACTTACTTCACCAGTTTCTCTATTTCGGTGCACCTTAACTTTGTACTTGTTTTCGAACTCAGTTTCTTGTATAATCGATTCACAAACTTTATTCATTCTATATATGAAATGACTGTCTGATTCTCCCTTCTCCTGCATGAATATAGGAGCAGGTTTCTCTTTAGGATCAAAGAAAGTCTTTGGACTGTTGAAATTATAAATTACCCCATTTTGTAATTTCATAATTGGTTTAAAGTTAGTCGCTGCACCTTTAGTTCGTTGCTTGCCTTTTGACACTTGTTGAGCTTTTTCTTTGAGCTGCATTAAATTTTGGAGAGATTTGGGTATCTCTTGGTCATCAGGATTTAAAGGGGGTGCATTTATTTTATCTTTAATACTGAAAACAACATATCTGCTCGTTATTCTAATCGAAGTTTAAAAATACAGTTATCATACCGGAACAGCCTTTCTTCGCGTTGCTTTTCAGGGTCTCTCACTCCTCTATGCTTTCTTCCTGGTATTTTTCTGCCCATTTTATTAATTCGTAATTAATTTAATCTAATTTTTTAAGGTGAAGTCTTTTAAAAAGAGAATGTGAGGTTAGAATTGAAGATTGTGAGGTTATATTGTTTTTTTAGTCATCTTCTTCTTCTTATTTCAGTGGACTTCAAGTAGCCAGAGTTGAAATAGCCAATGCTATAGATTTTAAAAGCGTTGATAGATTCTTTAAAGTTAGTTAGTTTGTGTCCACTAAACACCTTTTTGTTATTGATATGTAAGATTATATTTAATTTAACGAGCAACACTGATTACTTGTCGATTGTTCTATATTTTATTATAGATAATTTCTTTGGTGGTAATGTAGCCACTATATATCTATGGAACAATAAGAAGATAAGGCAAAAGTGAGGTTAGTGCGATTGAGGTTAAGTTGGTCTGTTGAGTATTTTAGTAATTATCGTGAATATATTATAATTTAATTTTTCTTGCTGTGTATAAGATGCAGGTTGTAAGAATTTCAGCAAAGTCGGCTTTAGGAAAATTTCGAAATTTATCAAGATGGTACGTTGACTCTCGATAAATTGTAAATTGTTTGTCTTAACCTTGCTTTTATTTAGCACTTCGTGTTTTCAAAACGTGGATATCGCAAAACCAACGGAAAGTTTAACAGTGCCGCCCCCATCGAATGTAGATAAACCCGTATCAGCCAAGATAGAAAAATTAGCATTCGAAATATCTAGTTTAACTTTAGTGGAAGTGTCAGAATTGAGTGGGTTTTTGAAGAAGAAATTGAATTTGCCGGACACTCCTGCATTTCCAGTAGGTGGTGTCTTTGCTGCGCCAGGCGCAGGTAAATCTGAAGAGGAGGAAGAAGCACCAAAGGCAAAGAAGACTTCGTTTACTGTTAAATTAACAAAATATGATGAAAAGCAAAAGATACCTTTAATCAAGGAAATTAAAGGATTACTTGAAGGCATGAATTTGGTGCAAGCCAAAAAGTTTGTTGAAGGAGTTCCTGCAGTTGTGAAGGCAGATATTACACAAGATGAGGCAGACAAATTAAAAGAGGTTTTAGAAAAAGTGGGTGGAGTTGTAGAAATAGAATAAGTTTATCTAGTTTAGTAATCTATTAATAGTTTGTTATTTTGAGTTTTATTTAAATAAATCATTTTTTTATAGTATTTTATTGTATTTAGTACGATAAAAAAAAATGACTATTTTTTATTTAGTAAAAGAACTTTCTATGAAATTAGGGATGAATAAAATATATGAGTACACCACTGAATTTCCCTTAAAGAAGTGCTTTCAGATCTTATTGCCAAAACCTAATTTCCTTTTGAAATCCATTTTGGCAGATCCTATTTTCCTTTTTTAAGTTTGTGGTACTCAAACTCGATAACCTTATGAAACACTGCATTTTATGTTAAAGGTTTTTTTAATAGCTAATATCTCCCTTAATTCTTCACCAAAATTATTGGCCGAGGGAGGTATCATTTCAAAAAGCACGTTCTTCACTTATGAAATGTAAGTATACAAAAGTTTAAAAGTAATGTCTTAGTTAAAAATTAAATGAAAAAGTTAATGATGATATTTATTTATACTAATTTATTGTGTTTTGTAAATCTGCTTTAATAATTATTTTTAATTTAATTTTGTTTCTCTGTATATTATTTTTAAAATAACAAATAAGTTTAGTGATTATTTTCTCATTATTTCAGAAAATCCTGCGCAAAATCGTCAACGAGAGGTGTCGTTATAGTCTACTGCCACAAGTAAGTTATTGTACTTTCTCTACTTTTATTAAGTAATATTTAATTCAATTTAATTAAGTTTGTTGTTTTATAATGAATTAAATCGTCCAATAAGATAAAATCTTTAAAACAAATTTTAATTTCGTTTAGAAATGTGTTAGGTACATGGTGGTAAATTAATTTGTATTTTAATGAAATCAAGAAATTTTTTTTATTAACGCTCATTGTTTTTTTTTACATCAGCCTATTAGAAATTTGAAGAAGTTTTTCTATAATATTACAAATTGTGTTATTGATAATTTATTCTAATTGCCACACGATAATAATCGTGAATGTATTTTTCCCTTAAAGGGCCCCTTTAAACTCATTATCTTTTTATGAAATTGTGAGGATTCTTTTGTAAGAATTTAGGTGTGGCATTGAGATAAGAAAACAACGTTTAGCTAATCTCTCCACTGCCCTTGATAGTTTTGGTAAAGGTCAGTAAATGTTAAGCATGTTTACGTTGTCATTTCTAGGAATGTATATTTTAGGAAATTATTTTCTTTAAAAGTTGTTCTTTTTGTCCTACTTAACAACTAATTTAATTTTCTTGGTACGTTTTTGTTCTTGTGGCTGATTACTTTCACAAATGAAAATGAAAAAAAGCGTTTTTGACAACGGTTTTTAATTTATCGACTTATAAAAATTGCTCTATTTATAAGAGTTTGGCTTATTTTTTTTTTCCTCAAGGAAATTTTTTCATATCACTCTGGGTTGGGCACTGAATTTATAAAAAAAAAACTTAATTAATACTCTAGGATTAATTATTTATTTATTTTTTCCACATTTGAGGACCATTTTTACATCAAATTAATTAAACGTTGTTTAATCAATAAAAGCGAATTTCGCCAATAATTATTAATGTATATCATTTTAATTATGTAACGTTTCTACCCTCAATTTTGGTTATCATATCAGACAAACATTAAGTTAATAATTATGTTATTAAGTTACCTTTATGGTTACGTTATTTAATTTTGTTAACATGTACGATTAAAATATATTGTAAATCAATAAGTTAATGTTTATAATAAATTGATGAAAACTACCATCAATGTTGGTCTTTATTTTCGTGTACTATTAATAATTTAAAATTAAACTGTCATAAATGTTAAATAATATCGTTTTATTATAGTTATCGATGTGTATGAATCGTTCGGCTTAATGAAGAAGTCGCATAATTAAGTTATTTTTTGTCGTTTATTGACAAGATTAACTTTTTTTTTAATTGGAAATAAATAAAAAGATGTTATTTAAGTAGTCAGCAGTAAATATTTTTTTACAGTTCGACTGGATGATTGTATTTACACAGATACAAGAGTTTTGTCTGCAAGAAGCATGATTTAGATTTATCAACAGTAAAGTCCTATTCACGTCAGATAGGATAAAAAAAGTCTGGTAAGTGTATTTTGTTATATTTCAATTTTAAATAAATTATTTTGTTGATAATATCATTAAAATATATTGTATAATTGTTAAAGGCTAATCATGCTAATAACAAACAATAATTAAATTTCAAAATCGCTTTAATTGTGCAACAATCTCGTTTATTATTTATTATGTTATTTATTTTAGTTGACAAAAGTTGCAATTTTTGTCTTTGAAATAAATCCATATCTTGGTTTTGTTAAATTAAAAAAAAAAAAAACAACTTTCTCGTTCCTCAGGCACTTTTTTACGTAGAATACAATGGTACAAGCTTGTGTTTCTTAAATGAAAATGATAGTTAAAAGTTACTTAATTTTTTTTCACTTTTCAAAGATGTACCTATAACGTTTGGGGTCCCTTTTGTTGCTTAAGTAAAGAATAACAACAATAATCTTGTCGTGGCGTTTTTCCTGCTATTTTATGTTTGTTTCTGGCAGATGTCTGCCATATATATATAAATATATATATATTCTTTTGTCATTTTAAAGTGCTGAATGTTAATTTGCAATTTTATAATTACACCCAGTTTAATTTCAAAATTATAACACGTCATCGAAGATTATAAAAAGTATGACATGATAAAAAAACAACAATTGTTACATACGTATTTTAAACGACGAAAATTTTATAACTTTTCTGTTGTATTCCAATAAATAAAACTACCAATATAAAAATTGCTGAAACAAATCTTTTTAATATACTAGATAAGTTACTATTAAACAAAACACATTTTAAAATGTCATGGTTTTTGTATTCTTCGATGACTTTATAATTTTAAAATTGAAAAGAGTGTGATTATGAAACTGCAAATTAAAATTTCGCACTTTCAAATGACAAAAGAATATATATATATAAAGCAGACATCTGCTAGAAACAAACATAAAATAGCAGAAAGTAGGCCACGAAAAGATTATTGTTGTTATTTTACACTTAAGTAACAAAAGGGACCCAACATGTTATATATCATCGAAAAGAGAAAAAAAAAATATTTTTAAGTAAAGCATAGCCAACTATGATTACGATTTAAAAAAACACAAGTTTGTGCTTTAACTCGAAAGTGCATGATTTTTTAAAATTTTCGTCGACGCCGTTGTATTCTACGCAAAAAAATACCTGAAGAACGTTCAAGTAGTTTTTTTCTAATTTAATAAACATCGAAGATATGGACATATTTCGAAAACTCAAAAAATCCAACTTTTGTTTATAAACTGAAAGCAATTTTTTGAAAATACTAGTAAATTATTATTATTTTTCGTCCCTTATAGTTACCGAGATCACCTACGGAAACCACTCTGTACAATAGTTTAATTAATTAATTAGTATAAATGTAACTAACGTTTATATAACAACCTCATGAAATTAAATTGTTAAAAGTGCATATCATGATAAACGCTACAAATTTAATGTTTAAACTGTTTTTTCAATATTAATAATTAATTTGATGTAAATAATTATACGTTGCAATTGTAAAAAAACTTTTATAAATGTCTGAAAAAATTAATCAACTGTTATATAGTTGTAATATATAAAAATAAACATAAATAAAAAATGTAAAAGTATTTTATAAAAATTATGTTAATAAATAAATTATAAAAAGGTTAAAATTTGTTTTATTTTATTCTTATTAAACGAAAAATAAATATATAAATTCGATACAGTAATTTTTAATTAGCAAATGGAATATTGGCGCGAAAAGATCTCATTCATCTTATGCTCTCCTGGTACAAAATCAGAAAATTTTAATGAAAACGAAATTTTATTGTCAAATTATTTGTTGAATAGACCTCGTATATTAGTCGGGAAATCGCCGTGAACCTAAAATTTCGAACTTTTGTATCAGGAGAGCATAAGTTGATTGGGATCGTCGAATTATTTTTTGATCAGACCCTGTATACAATTACAGAACGATTTACAGAAATCTATAACTACGTAAGCGAAACTTTTACTCCTCACCGGTAGATGGCCTCTTATAGAGAACTGTAATTCGGGAACTCGTTTTCGGTTACTGTCCAATAGATGTCGGGTCGAGTACAAAATTGTATTAAAAATACTACCTCATTCGAAATATCTTGCGAATACTACCTCATTCCAAATATCTTGTCAATACTACCTCATTCCAAATATCTTGTTCAAACTACCTCATTCGAAATATCTTGTTAATATTACCTCATTCGAGATATCTTGTACCAGGATGAGGACAATAAAGAACAGGAATGATTAATTACGAATTTTTATTTTATAAGATATGTAAGAGATTTGAAATTGCACAAGGACCAAAAGAATAGATTTTTGCAACACATCAGTACTTATTTGTAAGTTCACAATTTAGTTAATTTTACCAAAATTAAGTTTCCTTCGAAAATTGTTTTTTGAAAAATGCAACGCATTATATACTTTATTGTTAAAAAGGAAGACATTCAACCATACAACGTAACAAAGAAGAACTTTAACAACTAATTTGTAAGAGGCAGTTTGTTATGGTTACTTACGTTCTAAATAAATGTTTTAAACATTCACAATAAATATGGGAAAATGGAAAAAATGTAACTTATCATTCGTATTTACAAACTTATTTCTCTGTTTTGTCAAATCCTTCAAATGTTAAAGAAGTGCTTATAAATAAAGTATAACATAATATATCATTGCGTTATGTACAAACTGTTTTTTTTTGTTTGTTAAACTTATAATTAGGACACATAAGTGCATAAGCAAATTAATTATATATCTACATTAGTTTTATTCTAAATTGACTCGATTTGTTTTAATAAACAATGAATTATTTTCTCTATTGTTTTGGGAATCTTTATCAACTTTGGGTAATTTACAATGTTACCTACAGCCATATTGATATAGAAAAAAAGACGAAATTAATTAATTAATATATTGATGCAACTGACTATTTTAGAAGGCACTTTTTATCTTATAGTAATCTGAAAATGACTCTTGAAAGCATTAGCGTGAATAAAAAATAAATGCTTATCATATCTTCGAAAATTTATATTTAATTAATTATATGGCCATCGATTTTTCATCATCTGCAACAATTTGATGAAAATTTTTATTCTCACTCACTGTTAATTCATACATACAAGTACGTCGATTTACATGTAAGTACCTATTTAAAAATCAGTCACTCGTTCAAAGAGCTTTGGTCTTCAACGTTCACTACGAAACAATGAATTCCGTTAAATCCGGAAATTTGAAGTCAGCAAATGCAGTTGCTGAAGTAAACGAACTAACTCGAGCTCCCAGGAATCCCTTGTTCCTTCCACCTCCACGTGGCGGTGGCGGTGTGAGATTTGTATTGAGTCCAGGCCTCGACGTCCGGCTACCCCGTAGGAGAAAACCACATTGGGCAGTGCAAACGTCATCTCTCAACACTGCTTCTCTTGACCACTCTCTCATCAACTGATTACAGTCAGTTACTCTCAACGATGCACATTGACCCTATGATTTTTGAGAAATTTGTAAATTTAACTTGACAAAACAAAACAGTTGATATATAAATTTCGAAAATGATACTTACACCCTCTTCGGTACAGATACAACTGGTACAAGGTGACGGGAACGCAGATTGCCCAACAGCCACTTGCCTATCTCCAATGATGCATCCTCCGCTGGGCGATTCTCTCCACGCGTTTAGATCGATTCCTGGTATGGCTCTGCAATCTACCCTAGGATTGAGGAAGTTCGAGGGCAAGTCGAAAACTGCTCTCTGAATTTCCACGTTCGTGTCCATATTTTGGCAGAAGATTTTGGCCAAGGTCATCTTCCTTATTTCAGCTAACTGGGCTTCAGTAAATCTCACTGCGGGATCTTCATTTTCATACCTGACGAAAACAGAAAACAGAAAAACTAAATTTGAGTATTTTCTTTGTGTTCAAGATCATTTAAGTGATCATAAATCAGTTTTTCTTCCTGTTATTGTTTAGTTTCTTACCAAAATCTGTCACATTTTCGAAGTTGTCTAAATTGTATGGCGATAATACAGGCAAAAGTAGGTCCAACAAGTCCTCCTTGCAGAGGTCGTTCGCTCATTCCGCCTGGAAATAGGTCGATATCGTCGACTGTTGCGTAAATTCTTTTCAATCTCGATATAATTTCAGGTGGAATTTCTCTGGATAAATCCTCAAAGGTGGTGGCACGTTTCAGATTACACAAAGCTCTGTAGTTGTTGTACGACGGTATTCCATGGTCTCGAGCTAAACAACGTTACAATATCCTCAATTGCATTTACCACAATTTGTTGTACTATTCACTTACCTCTCTGAACGTTGAGGGCAACAAGGTCGATTCCAGAGAATGGTATTTTACGATCCTCAAATAGATGATTCGTGACTTCTCCGGTGATGAACTGATCTAGTGTTTCCATCGGCGTAGATACAAGTCCCCTTGATATTTCGTCTATCATACCAGGCTGTCAGGAATTAAAAAATAGAAACGCTCTTTTCGACAATTTTAATTCTATCACTTACTCTGAGTATCATGTCAGGTTTAAAGAAGCCATCTCTAAGAAGAATTGGTGGTTCCACGATTTGATAGTTGTGGTCCAATCTGGGAATATGCGGTCGAAGTAACGAATGTCCAATCCTGAAAGCTGCAGCTGCAAATTCGGTAACGATTGACGGATTACAAGATGGATTATATTCTTTGTAATATCCCTGAGGTAGTAGCTTTAGTCCGTACAAGTTCACGGCATTCCAGCTAAGAATCCTGGGTAGAAATTCGTTGTAGGTGACGTGTTGAGTCTCGGCAATGAGGATCCTTCGGGCATGTTCGAATAACTTTTCAGAATCCCAATGGGGATTGATTTTTCTAAGACCTTCAATAAGAATGTTGTGTTCCCTCATAAATATCGTGTGAATAACTGTAAGAGCTGGTTGTTCAGATGCACGTCCATCTCCTGAAAAAAGAAATAAGTTGCAAAATTGTTATCTGAGATTCTATTCTCTAAAAGACTACAAAAAAAAATTAGTAAGTATTAAATCTTTCAAAAGAATACATACCAGCAATGAAGCATAATCCAGAGGCAGCTTTGCATTCTGGATGATGGTCACTTTGTGGAAGAAGCTCCTTTCCTAAGACGTTGGTGGTGCTGTTCATTCTTCCTGCATAACCCTTTAGAGGCTGAAGAACGCAGTTGTTTTCTCCATATACCTGAAACAATTAATTGATTCATTAGTAAGTTCTGATATCCTTGGAAGGATGAGATGCATACTTGAGAAGCATCCAAAAATGCCGTGTTCTGATTGACTTGTTCTCTGGGTCCTAAACTTTTCTGTCCAGGAAGAGATCTCATGAACGGGAAGCACATTCTCTGACCAGACGTGATGTTTATCTCTGGATAAAACACATCGCCGGTGGGTATAGGAATAGGGTTGCATTCAGGATGAACCGTCTGAGGACTGTCACAAGGTCTACAATTTGGAATCGATTCGTGGAAGCCTGGAACAGAAGTTTATTTGTAAATAATATCAATGACAAAGGGACGATTCTTCTTACCTTTGTGGATGGGTGTCATTGTGAGATCGTGATCCAAGAACTGAGCGAACTGCATCGTCATCAATGTGTATCTGGAATGCAAATTGCTGATGTCTGGATGAATAACCATGGACACTATACGAGGAGAGGGAAGAAGAGCGCCTGTGGCTCCACGTATACGAGGTGCTGAAATACCTGAAAGAACATAAAATAATTAAATTGGTCAAAAAATAATTAATGAAAAAATAAAATAATTTCTCACCATCATCATAAGCACTTGGAAGGAGTCTAGCAAACGTGGTGAGACTTTTACCAAACGAAGGATGTCGTAGATTGTTACAATGTCCAGAAAGTGTCCTGAATGGTGAACTGGGATCGCAGGGAGCGTCATCTTCACATTCTGGTTCTACGTCAAAGATATGAGCTGATAAAATAGAAGTGACGTCAACGTTCTGCAATCCGTCGGATATTTCGTCCCTGAAGACTGCAGAAAGGAGGTTGTTGTCCAAAATTTGACGTTTCCTACGTTTATTCCTGTCGAAATAAAAGATCATTTATAAAATAATAAATAACAGGTACAAAAAGAAAAATTCTTACATGAGGGAATTGATTATTTCGTTTGATGCAAATTCGAGCAGCAAAGATGAATTGGCCAGTCTAAGAGCTGCCTTGTTCGGTTTACTGAAGGATGCAGCCGTTCCAGAAGGAGATTTAGGGTCAACACCACCAACTAAAATCAAAATCGAATACTAAGTAAGATATTGCTGAAATAATTACAAGATCACTTACTCGTTGACCACACTTCATATTCCATTTTTCTCCTCTGAAGAACTTCCTGTTCAGCCTTTGCAAGGGCCATCATTAGGATGTCTTCCGAAAGATCTGTCATGTGATCCATTTCGATCCAATTAGTTAAATTAATTTTCGGATGTTGATAGCAAGAAATGCGAGCATTTCTAGAAATGAGAGAATAACAGTAGCAGAATTTTGGATCTCGAAATAAGAACTTACAGATACGGATCTTCTAAAACAAAACCCTTTGGTTGGATACTGTCTAATCCTTCGGTGTTGGCGCAAAGAAGACCAGCAACAGTAACTTTTCGGATTTCTTTTAATTGCTGTTTAGTCAAAGAACTTGGTGGTAAATCGTTTTCGTACCAAAATCGATCAGAATTCCTCAGTAAACTGAACTGATGTTCGAGAAGACAAGCGAACGTGGGTCCTACCAAAGCACCTGGTTTAGGTTCTTCCAAAATCGATGCGGTTAAAAGGTCGATATCAGAAGTCGATCTAAAATAAAATAGTTTTTGTATCGCAAATCTTTTAAAAAACTATTTTAAATAATTTTGTACATACTTGTATAACGTTTTGAGAAGTCGAATATTATCACGAGGTATCCTCAACAATCCCAAATCATCAAAAGTTGTTACGGTAACATTGTGACAAAATTGTGCGTATGCTGGGTAAGACGGGATACCATGATCTCTACCCATATGGATCAGCAAGGAAGCCGTGTCCCAGTCGTTTCTAAGTGGCACGATCATGTTCATGGTAGGATTTTGTGAAGGAGTTCCAATGAGAAGATCGACCATTCCGGCGAAACTGTCAGTAGTTTCGTTCATCTGAATTTTTTGTTGAAAAATTAAAGTTCTGAGGGAAAAGAGCTCAAACGTTAAGTACTCACCAAAGATGTGGGCAACATGGATAGGAGAGCAGGTAGGGCTGTCATAGCAACTTCATTAAAAATTCCTGCCCTGTTAGCGCTGGAATAGTCAGTGAAGTGACCTCGTGACTTCAACTGAAGTTGACTTTGTGATACTGGAATCTGGAAGTATGTTAAAGTAAAACTCCTGATTCTTTGATATTCGTAATCTTTTTGGATTTACCTCGCCTAAAATTGTTGGTAAGAATTCGTTGTAAGTTATGTGCTGGATTTGAGAAGTAACAATTTTCTTGCTTTCCAAGAATATGGTTTCGTCCAACCAATGCCTATTTAATCTGGCCAAATCAATTGCAATTCTGTTGTGTTCCATTAGGATTGCTGCATACAGAGCGTTTGTGTTGCAACTGCTGCAAGCAGATACATTCACCAGACCGGCGTCATACGTTCTAAGTCTGTTCGTTGCAGCTTCTGTACTTCCATAAATTGCTGATCCATCCAAAAAGGATGTTGCAAGGTTCATCTGGTTACGATATTCTGGAAGAAAATACTTTTTTGCTTTTTTTTTGGCACTACATTTTTAGATTTCATTATTCAAATAGTATTTAATTAATTATTACCGAATTCACAATCATCCATATCCATTGCCGGAAGTGATCTCATATATTCTGAACATTGACCATTTCCTAACCAACCATAGCATTCTGGGTGGATTGCTTTGCCTCTGCAACATTCCTGGTTTCTTAAGTTTCCTATACTCGCCAAATCGTGAAGAATAAGTTCGCTCCAAGCACCAACGAGAGCTGTTACAGATTCGTGAGGTACTACGGGTTTACTTTTCAAGGAGTCTGCTACGTCCAGTGGTCCTGGTAAGGGATGATTCTTCACGGAAAGGCGTGGTTGTGAAATTCCTGGATACAAATAAATGTTTTGTTCTACTTTTTGTGGTGGTCATTGACCCAATATTTAGGGATTCCTGTGTCTGTATGGGGGTCACTTTTGGAGGGCAAATTAGGAAATAAAAAATTACAAATTCTACCATGTGACATATCAAATGAAACGACTTGTTGTGAGGGTTTCAATTATATTCCTTTTATAGACTTAAATTTAATAGCTTTAAAGTTATTTACGAAAATAGATGAAAATTGAGAATTGAACTCAACTTTTCTTTTTCGTTTCGAACATTTGGTTCCATCAAAAGCTTGAGCAATAGTACAAGTCACATTAAATAAAGTCATCAGCGGTACGTTTTGAGTGGATGGTCTGATGGAAAGAAAACATGTTGTAGACGTTCTCTTGAAAGTAGCATCTTTCATCATACCGTACAAAAGGTACAAAAGAATCGCAACAGCTGAAGGTGAATGCCACGATCTGCTATCGCACAATAAGCACGCTATGTAGCATCATGTGATCCGTAACATATTTTAACTTTCTCCATGATGCAAGCAAACCAACCAACTGCAATGTCGATTACCTATTGCACTATAGTTGTTAATAAATTGTGTTATTGTTTTTATTTTATTTAATTTAAATAGGGAATCCTTAATTTATCGAACGTCATCTGGAGAAGGAAAGGGTTATGTTTGATGAAAAGGCTGAGGCTTGTCTGGAATTCCTGACAGAGCTCCAGGATTCGAGCATCCTCAGAGGACGTTGCGAGGGTGTAGTGCCCTTTCCTCGAAACGTTCCCTGAGGATGCCAGCCAAAGCTTGCTTGATAAATATTTAATGAACCCGTAACATAAGCAGATCTCATGCTTCGTCTCAGTTGGTAGTGTTTCTGTGAGGATTGCCTCAGTTGGTACTTATATGGCCTATTTGTGTTGAACGATTGTTCTGATGGTTAAATTTTGTTAACCTTCTCTTGATTCCCCACCAGGTGCTTTTGCAATAACTAACGTTAGAGTATCAAATTGATTGAAGCACATGTTTGAATGTTGGGCGAGAGTTCTTTATACGATGAAAGTCAAGAACAGTTCTGATTGATGTGAAGACCCACACCGTCAGTCATTACCTTGGATTTATTATAAATTTCGAACTTGCTTAATGCAAACAACTTGAAATATTAATGAAATGTTTATTTATTCGCAATAACTACGATCAACTTCGAGGTATTTCCTATTCCAAAAAGATAATCGAAATCGAAGGCGTAATAGTAAAAATTGTGTGGATGAATAATCATCCCCTGTTTTCCCACCGCTAGGGGTGGATTTTTATTCAAACCCAATTTTCGAAGTATGCTCCATCTAGTGGTAACATAACCTAACCTACACTTAGGGGTGGAAGCTTTTTCCTAAATTAAATGTAACAAGGAAAATGCGTTGATTTTACAACCTTATTCCTTTTTTCGTCGATTAAAAAACTTTTTACTCTGTTGTGTTATGGTAAAGTATTTAAAAAAAAAAAATACGAGGATATATTTTGAATTAATTATCACTTTTTTTAATACCTATAAACATTAAGCATATTTTTTTAAGGAATGCGGAACAGCGAGGAACATTTTAAACGAAGGTGTTTTCAAATCACGTGCGGAAATTTGAGAAGAAAAAAAAAGCTGAAGGCGATCGTAAAATGGCTGATATTTCGCAACTTGGGAGTAGGTTTAAGACAAACAAATATCAGTTAGTACGTATTTTTGAAAGTTATTAGGATACTACGTACTTACAAGTTAGTAACATTAGATAGACATATTTAACAAAAAAATACGTCGTAACTATTTTTTGTTTATATTTTTGATGGAAAAACTGTGGAAAGATTGAACTCGATTCTCCACAACCAATTAATCAACTTCCATCGATTAAATTCAAAGATTTTCATAAAATTCGATAATTAAAAAATTGAAAATCTTCTAAACGACAGATTATAAAATGCATTGTTGGGAAGAACTAATATAAAACATGGCGGCTATCTTGCCACGTGGTAAGAATGACGCCATCTTAAATTTAAGCTTAAGAAAAAGCAAAGGCTATTTAAAAAAGCTTGCCAATAACCAAAAATAATTAATTAAAATCGATTTAAATATGCTACATTTCTATCGTCAATTTTAGTAATTATAAAAAAAAATTAACAATATTCATTAATTATTATGAGTTATTGGAATGATTAGCTTTTATTGATTCAAGAAAATAAATCTGCAACTCCTGAATTTCACTTTACTGTTTTATCAAATTGGAATAAGCGTCAATAATTGGAATAATCGTCGAATAAACTGATTAATCAACTTCCATCAATTAAATTCATAGATCTTAATATAATTCGATAATTATTCAAGTTATTCCAAGTTTTGAATATTTAATTGAAATTTTAATTGAATTTCATTGTACGACAAAATAGAAAATCTATTAAATGACAGATTATAAAAGGTACTATTGGGAAGAATTAATACAAAACATGGCAGACGTCTTGCCATGTGGTAAGAATGACGCCATCTTGAATTTAATCTTAGGAGAAAACAAAAACCATTTAAAAAAAGAAAATAGCTTAACATAAGTAAACACAACTTATTATAAAGACGTATTATTAAATTTTGCCATATAATTTTCAAAAACCTGACGTATTATTTTTAAAAATGTGTTTTTTTTAATTGCATCCAATATATACCTAAAGAAAATATTTTAATTGACCTTCGAGTTTCAAGATTCGAAGAAGAGCAGTCTCTGCTGTACATTTTCTCATATTTTACAAAATACAATAGAGTAAAGTAATAAATGAATTCTATAACGTAAATTATATTTAATTTCTTTGCAAGATCTGTCATTAAAAGCATGCACTTGTCAGCATAAAAGCATATTTCACAGTTCTTTCTGCATAATTAAGAACAATTATTTGAAATTAACTATATGTGAATTACGTTTTACGATAAACTTAATAAAAAACGCTTGTTATTGTAATGTGCAGTTATATAATCTCATATAAACGTATCTGCAACATTTCTACAATGGCATATACAATAGATAACGTTATAGGATTTATGGGAAATGTTAATTTTATTATAATCAGTGATAATATGTACGATTTTTTTCGAAGCAATGCTATTATAGGCGCACTGGACCTCAGTTGCGTCGACAAAATGTTGAAGTTAAAATCTGACTCAAGATTATGTAGTGGAAAGTTTTGAGACCTTTTTTTGGAGAATTTTGCAGATAAAAAAGTGTAGCACTCCAAATGCGCCCATAAAAGTCGAACGTAATACTGATACTCTTAGTTTGGGTTAAACTGTTGCAGAAAATCACCCTTAAAATTTACTAAAATGTGTTTGGATGAATCGACAAGCGACAAGTGATACCAAATAGGTTAGGGTAACGGTTTCGCTAGTGGTAGACAATTTTGAATATTATGGTCACTTTTGGGGGACAAATTAGATCGTTTCAAAAAAAAAAGACTTACAAACTGTACTGTGTGACGTATCAAATGAAAGAGCTCGTTGTGAGGATCCCAAATACGTATAATTTTTTTTTATAATTTCATAATAAATTATTTTAAAGTTCTTGAAAGAAAAAGTTGACCATTTTCTCCCTTTCATATTTGAAACTGCTATAAGCTTAAAATTTTGAACAAATCGTGGTGGATTTTTTTACAAAAAAAAAAAAACATGTTTAATTATTATTATTATTATTTTTTTGATAAATTGGGTTTTTGTGGATCAATAACCTGCTCAGGCACAAAGGAGTACAACAGCAATAATCATAAATAAATTCCTGGTCAAAAAGATAATTAATCATTATTACAAAAAAGAAAAACACTGAAAAACTAGACGTTGAAGTATGGCGTGATGTTGAAATACAAAAATTTATTTATTTTTTTTTATAATACTTAGTTGGGTTAATTGCTTGTTTTTATTGCCGATACTGTTGATCAAAAATTCAGTGAAAATCATTCTCAAAGACGTACGTACTTATAGGACAATACCAATCGAACATTGACCTACCGATTTTTTTAATTTAATCGTAGAAAAAACGTCTTGGTATTTTAAAAATATTATTCCTAATTATATTTTTTTGTGGGTAATTATTTATAAACCAATGTGGTCAAGTCAATAAATCAGAATAACCTGAGCAAATTATGGGTCGACGTTAAAAATAATTAACGAAATTTTCAAAAGCCACAAAGTTATTTTAGGGACATGTTGTTGGCAAAATTATAATTTAATAATTATATAGACAAAATTGAGTTTTTATTACAGGATGAATAAAAATAAAAGCTTTTGGGTAGTGATGGGAGTACGTATTTTTGAAAGTTATTAGGATACTACGTATTTATAAGTTAGTAACATTGTATGTATTTATAATTTCCTTTAGAGATAGACATATTTAACAAAAAAATACGTCGTAACTATTTTTTGTTTATATTTTTGATGGAAAAACTGTGGAAAGATTGAACTCGATTCTCCACAACCGATTAATTAACTTCCATCGATTTTCATGTAATTCGATAATTAAAAAATTGAAAATCTACTAAACGACAGATTATAAAATGCATTGGTGGGAAGAACTAATATAAAACATGGCGGCTGTCTTGCCACGTGGTAAGAATGACGCCATCTTGAATTTAAGCTTAAGAAATAATTCCTAATTATATTTTTTTGTGGGTTATTATTTATAAACCAATGTGGTCAAGTCAAAAAATCAGAATAACCTGAGCAAATTATGGGTCGACGTTAAAAATAATTAACAAATTTTTCAAAAGCCACAAAGTTATTTTAGGGTCATGTCGTTGGTAAAATTATAGTTTATATATATTATATTTTAATTATATAGACAAAATTAAGTTTTCATTACAGGATGATTAAAAATAAAAGCTTTTGAGTAGTGATGGGAGTATTCGAATGCAAATTTAAGAAGTATTCTATTCTTGTAAGATCTCGAATACTTCTGGGAGTCACACTATGGCGGCTGGTGTCCGCCATTTTGATTTCTATGGAGCTCACTGTTTCTTACTCACAATTTTAAAACGATTTTATTTTATTTTGATAGGATTACTTGTGTTAATTAAAAAATTGAGGTTGGTGCAAAATAACATACTCTTGGTTACGTCACTGATGAGCGGTATAAATAGATAATCAAAATGGCGGACACTAGCCGCCATAATGGCAACATAAAATAAATCTATTACTCGTCGGCGTTTTTGTTAAAATTATTATTTTGATTACTTCCATATTGAGAAGAGTCAATCGCTTTATTTATATTATTTTCAGAACTTGCTGTACATGAATACTATTTTGAGTTTGTCAACAAGTTGAAATACAAAATTACTAAGTCACTGCAGACTCGTTTTTATGTAGGTACCTATTACAAAAACTGTTGGTTCAGGAAATACAAATTTTAGGCGCGACTTAATACGTGTGTATCAATTAATATACTTTCAAGTACAAGACAAAAATTAATTTATTACTTTTATACTTTAATATTGATGTTTATCGATACACTTCGATTTATTGTGCATTTATTCGAATTAAATCGACAGACCGGTCGAATAATAATTAATCCAATTTAGACTTGCAAATTGGATTTTATTAACCAACTTGTATAAAGTTCAAATTTGCCTACATATACGCAGCCAATTTTTGATTTATTGACTTTTTTGACTTGTAATTAAAGGTCGAGCTTTCTAATATTAATTAATTAAAATATAAAAACGCGAGAATAAATACAAAATTGCTCACTTTATTTCTTATACGTAGAAAACAAATTTATTTTCAAATTTGTCAGCTTTTAAAAAATGCCCGATACAAGTGAAAATAATAAATTAATTAAAAGTAGAGAATAAAAACGGTTTGTTTGAATTTTTTATATTATCTACCTAGTTGTAGAAAATTTCAAAAATAAAAATTTCATTATTTGTAAATTAAACTTATCGATATTTCAAATTATTAAAAATTTTTTTAATAATCACTTCAAAAAACAAGGTAGACGAAATATTCTTCGTACAAAGCCCTCTGGACGTGACTTTAACTCCCCACTTGCCAAATTTTTTTCAAGCTAAATATTTCCGTCTTTATTTACAGCAATTACTTTCACAATTTTTTAATAATTTTAATTTTTCTTCCTATTACACCCTTTCATATCATTTAAATAACTTATGAGTTACGTAAATTACTAGAACTAATTTTCAAACTTACCATCAGCATACTGAGGTTTTAACAGCCTAAGGAATGGAGCTCCTCTACTGCCCCATTTGGCATGTCGGATGTTGTTGCATTCGCCTGTCGGTCTCCTGTATTTGTTGGGAGGACACGGTATAACATCACTAAACTCACACGAAGGTTTCGTCCACTCTGTACCTTGAGCAACTTGCGCTTCAGCACGCAAAGCTGTCGAAGCACTCACTCTTAGTTCAGGAGGAAGAAGAGACACGTATTCTGATATGTTGTATCTAAACCTCGAAATGTTGGATTGAGCAAAAGATGGGCTGAGGTAGTATAGGGTGACTAAGAACCTGAAACAAGAGAGAAATTTGTTAAATAAGAATAAAAAGAACAGTTAAAGACATTCAAAAATATTTTAAAAAAAGACTCAAAAAGTCTCAGAGACTCACCCCTAATTCGTTATGATATTTAAGGATGAATCTCTTGGAAAAAAGTTGGGGTTCAGGTTTATGGTAAGCAGATTTATTTAGTATTTACCGTATACAACATGACGCAACCTTAGGCTAGGTCCTTAAGAGATAGACATATTTAACAAGAAAATCCATTGTAAATATTTTTTGTTTATATTTTTGACGGAAAAATTGTGGAAAGAATGAATCCGATTCTCCACAACATGGCGGGTGTCTTGCCGCATGGTAAGAATGACGCCATCTTGAATTTACGCAAGTTGGCCTAGCTTATTTCAACCAAATCTAACCTAAAAAAATTTATCATAACTTAATATAAGCTAACCGAATCTCAGGAATCAGGACAACTTAAAATCATTTATTATCAATAAAAGCTAATCTTGCCAATAACCAACAATAATTAATAAAAATCGCTTTAAATATGTGACATTTCGATCGCCTATTTCGGTTATTATCAGAAAAAAACCAACAATATTCATTAATTATTATGAGTTATTTAAAAGATTAACGTTTATTGGTTTAGTCGGATATATCTGTAGCTGCTAAATTTCATTTATTTCTATTTAATCTAAGATCAATTAATAAATATTATTAAAATAATATAACATGACAAATATTAAAAAAAAAATTGAAATAATCGTCGAATAAACCGATTGATCAACTTCCATTGATTAAATGCAAAGATTTTCCTGTAACTCAATTAATAAATTATTTACGCTATTCAAATTTTAATTGAATTACATTACTAGCACGACTATTTCGTGTTTTACAAAAAGAAAAAATAGAAAATCTATTAGATAACTTATAATAAAATGTATTGTTGGAAAGAACTAATATAAAACATGGCGGGTGTCTTGCCACGTGATAAGATAGACGCCATTTTGAATTTAAACTTAACAGATAACATAAATCCATTTAAATAACGAAAATAGTTTAACATAAGTAAACAAAACTTATTACAAGAACAATTTTCAAAAAACTGTATTATCCTTAAAAAATTATGCATTTTTTTTATGAAAAGTCAATAACTATAGCAATGTATGAAGAAAATCAACTAGGTATAAAATATCGATATTTTGATAAAAAATAACTAATAGTTGTGACTAAGTTGGCAATACGGGGTGACTAACTACCCTTATCTGAATATAACGCAAATAAAAGTTAGTTTTTAACAAATTTTAATTTTTTTACAAAAAAGGAACAAATTACGCGTTGTGTATTTCGATTTTTTAATTTAATGCTCATAATTTTGTAAAAGTGAATAATGCCTTTAAAAAAAATTATCCAAGTATAGGTCAGTAACATTCAGTAACATTTTGTCACGCGACAATGGAAAACGGATGCGTGAGATTCTCGTCAAGCCTATTTACATATAATGCAAATTGAATTCTATACCTTAACCTACAAACACTGTCTAACCTTATGCAACCTACTCTATTAGCTTATTAAGACTTTTATTTGTTTCAAGTTATGGCTGTACAGGGACAACTGCATCCTGGAAATGTACGTAATATTTTAGATACCACATCTTTTTAAGAAAATTTGAAAATGAAAAAAATACAATCAGAAGATGATACGATTGAAAAAATAAAAGAATTCAAATTCAAAAATTATAATTTATGATAACTATGAAAAATTGAATGTCACTGTTATTTTTAAGCATTTGTTAAAACAAACAAAATAATAGGTACGATGATATCCTCATTATTGAGTATTGTTAAAACAAAACAAGTGAGCCATCGGCATTGTTAGAACAAATAAAATAAGTGCGCCATCTCCTCATCGGTATTGTTAAGCAATTGTTGGAACAAACAAAATAAGTGCGCCATTGGCATTGTTTGAATAAACAAAATACCTAAGTGCGCAATTGTCAATGTTAACATATTAAGTGCTTTTAGTTGTATTATGAAATAGTTCATATCAATTTTAAGATTAATATAAATCGGTATTTTGTTGTTTTAAAACAAAAACTAAATTTGTTACGCTGTTCTAAATTCTTGCACCAGCCACACGCGATATGAGAAACTTTTGGTTTATTTAATTATGTTACGGTGTTAAGTAGACGATTTTAAGAAGGGCAGCTCTAAATTGCATTAACTTTTTAACACACTAATCCAAATTTGTAATTGTGGACTAGATCAGTACTGGTTTACTTTTCAAATAAATCCTTGAAATAAAGTCAAAAATCGCACGTGATTTATTGTTACCTTTTAACATTTACCTATTTCCATCTAATTGCCTACATTTTTAATTTGTGTGCGAAATAATTAAAAAATAATAATAAATAGTGATTTTAGAAAATTTTAAATTTTTCGTTTTATAAATGGTAAACATACAAATAAAATTGCTTTAAAAATTAAATGCATAAATTGTATTACATAAAGACAAAATAAACTTTCAATGTTTACGAACCTTTCTGTAGGCAATTTTAAATTCCATAATTATGTTACATAATCGACATAATTGATTAACAATATTATTTAATTACTTATCCGATCCTTATACAAATATTTAATACCTATGCACATGTATGATATGATCAAATACGTTTCAAGATAATTTTAGCATAGGCTAATGATAATTTCATGAAATCCTTTGATTTCTTTGCTAATTGTCTATTTAGAAATTTGGTTTATGTACTGGATAATTAAACTCAAAAACTTATGGAATAAAATGTACTTGGGCAGTGGGTAGCGAGTCACTTGTTCTCATCAGCGCCTCATAGGCAGTTCCGACAGTAGCGTTTAAGTCTTAGACTAGGAAAGATAGAAGACACGTAACTCGTAAGCCGACTCTACGTCGAACATTGTTACTTTATTTTGTACTCGCACCATTAAACGGTGGCAGACAGTGCGTTGGTGTCGGTCATTAAAAGTGTGAATATTATTGAATGGTGTAGTTAGGTTTTAGTGTATTTTTGTTTAAAACAACGGTGATTTGTTCTTCTTACGGCTGTAAAAGCCGCAGTGAAAGAAATGAACCAGAAATTACATTTCACAAGTAAAAAGAATTTTACATAGTGAGGTTAAGCAAAGTAAATCGCTTTTAATTTATTTATTGTTTACAAACTACTTAAAATATGTTACGATTTACGTACAAGAATCATTATGTTGGAATGGTTTACTGATAGTGTAAGAAACAAAAAAATACTTTCAAAGTTGTAAGAAGCATGTGTTTACCACAATATTACCATAGGCGGCGTCACTTTTAGTTATAAAAATCTTAATTAATTAACGTTAATGAAATAATTCTTTGCATTTGATTTCATTGAACATGTATTCTGCATGACATAAAATAAATAATATTTTTCTTAGTAACCCATGACGCAAAACAATAGTTCTTAGTAATTGTTTACTTTATCAAATAAACAATTGATACTTTGTATGGAATGATAATTGTACGAATAATGGTAACAAAACTAACTCCTTCTTAACATTATATGTTGCGCTACTGAGCGCTGACTGCTGGGTCCATCGCGTAACAATTTTCAGTAGACGATTATGCGTCCCCTCTACTTCATAGTCTAAGGTTTAAGTCGAGTTCCTTTCGAACAGGCAAGTTCAATAAGCTACTACAGGCTAACAAGTGAACACCATCTGTGGCGATTTCCCACAATTACATGTTCAAACAGAAACTCTTTTGTGCTTCAAATTTGTTCACTAAACAAAAAAAGGATCATGTAGGGATTATTTACGACACCAATTTGTTTCAAAAGTACCATTTTCTCGGTTGTTAAACTTCTCAAATCCCGTTTACAAATTAATATAAAAAATTTGTTACTTAATATTTACAATGAATAAACAAACGTTAGAAATCGTTTGTGGAATTTTAATTATCTCTCTATATTTAGACGAATGGACACATTTTATGTCTCGTGACATTCCATTAAAATTTCCGACTTGGTCAATATGCACAGAAGCTTTAAAGATTACGTAATTTTTAAATGAATATGCTACAAAGGTCTTCTAATAGTAATTTAGAAGCTACGTGCTATAAAGTTGCAAAAAAACCTGTACAAGAGTTAGTCATAAATATGGAAAAATAGAGACATAAATAAAGAACAAATGAATTATAAAATTAAAAAAATATGGAAGTTGCTGTATTTCGAAAAAGTTAATGAGACTCTTTGTAAAATTCTAAACCAAATGGCTTTCTAAATTTTTTTGATACAATTCTTAGTAATCAAGTAGTAAGCATTTTAAGATAAACCTATCAGGGTTACCACCCGGCATACAAGGCCCAGTTGTTTCGAAGGAAAATATGTAATACGTCACTACAGGTAGTGGATTGTACGGAACCCTTTTAGTCTAGTAGCCATGGAATTCCCGAAAAAAAAAAATGTACAAATTTTTAACACTAGCGAATAATTGTTACTATTATTTATTTTGTGTTAAAGTTTTCCAAAATGCGTTTTTTGACTTTTTGACGCTTAAGTACTGAAAATACTCACAGATACACGAAAAACGTACAGACATTTTTATAGAGAATTAAATTTTCTACAAAAAAGTCCAAACGGCACTGCTCCACGTTTTACTGGTAAAAAGATACAGCGCTCCAAAGACGCGCCTAAACGTGTCATGTGGCGCTCTGCCGAATTTGGAGCGCTGCAATTATTTTATCTGTAAAAGATAGGTGGGTGGTACTGTACTGTAAGGAACTTTACGTAGAAAATCCAATTCTCTACAAAACATATTACTTAGTACATTTTTTTGTATCTGTCATTGTTTTCGCTACGTAAACGTCGAAAGATTGAAAAATATGTTTTGCAAAACTTTTAACATTAAATAAATAATAGCAACAATTATTTGTCAGTATAAAAATTTGTCAACACTTCATGTTCCATATCAAAAAAGTTCTTTTTTTACAATAAAATGCTTTAGCTATTAGACAGAATGACAGACGTGAATGGCGTCACACGTAAGCGGTTGGGCCTTATATTCTTGGTGGTAACGGTCTGCCTCCTTTACTGCATAATAAAGCAGACTAATCGCTGTTAGTACTAATAAATAATTACCTTACTTCATGCAACAAAAAATGAGTGCCCTTATTTATTTAATAATTACTTAACAATTACGTTTTTAAAATTTATGATTTAGTTGTTAACATAATGAAATGGCAGGCATTTTCATGACACTTTGTATGATTTAATAATAAGAATGATCGATTGTTACATAATCAGTAAAAACAGTTGCGATGCATCTTGAGCAAAAGAATCACGATTGCGTTGACAAACAATTGCAATTGTTATTACACTTAAATACAAGTTGTCGATAGCTGTTTTTTTGTCGATGATGGTTCAATTACTTGAATAAACTACTTGTATTTTTACAATTCAAGGTAAAACCATAATAATAAGTAATTTTCATCACGTTTTTTCATCGCTAATTCTGATAAAGCATCTAATAAATAAAGTACAGCATGTGAAATTAATTTTTTTGAGGTTATGTATAGCTTACATTTCCTTAAAATATTTTCGATGGATCACTAGATTTACTCGAGCTAAATGTCAACCATTGAGTAATGGCCATTTTTTGGTGATAATAAGTACATAAATATAAAAATTTAATTTATGTCTACAGTAACACAGTCTGTGTTTAGACCTTGAATTTTAAAAATCTTATGACTTCTGGTTATGAATATGCAACATTTGTAGTACGTAAAAATAAATAATTAAATGTTTGGGTACTTATTAATTAAAATTTTTTTCTGGTAATTAATTTGGTTATGAAGGTCCATATCAAGATGTTATTTTATTGTTGTTTTTATGTCTCTTACTATCCAGCCTTCGCCTTTTATATATATTTTTTTGAACACCCTGTATAATATAATATCGTTTTGTGTAAATTATACAAAGGCATATCTATTAACATCTGAAGTCATTTAAGGAAAGGCCGCTTTCTTCTTTTCACTTTCATTTAGTTTTAAATCGTAGTGGAGTATCACATATTCGAATACCTATATTTTTTTTTTATTCACGTGACCACTTTTACTAGTAACATTAACATTAACATTATAATATACAGAGTTTTGACATCCATTTCCGCGCCTATTTTGGATCTTCCGGTTCAACATGCACATAAAGATCCAGTACACGACGGATTCGGTTCCAAAATGCAAATTTACAATCCGTTTCGCGGAATGAAAAATTTCTCCTTTCGGCAAATATAAATTCCACGCCAGAGACTCGTAAAATGAGACAAATATATCTATGGTAAATATCTATCTATAACCATACTACCACTACCTAATATAGCGAATAAAGCGAATTCTTTACTTAAATGGTTAATGTATTTTTAAAATGAGTTTAAATTGATCAATTTAATTAGAACTATACAAAATTTTCGTTGCAGGAATATTCAAGAATGATTTATATATTCTGAAAAATAGTTACATAATGTTTTGAATTTTTTAAGAATTACTTGAAATTTTTAAAAACAATTTAGACTACTTATAATGATCTAGACCATTCAAAAATAATACAGTTTGTTCCTTAATAATTCAGAATCATCTAAAATTTTCAAGAATATTCTATAGATAATGTTCCAAATTCTTTAAGAATTATTTGGAATATTCAAGAATGATCTAAAATATTGAAAAACGTTAGAGAATGTTCTACAATATTTCAGAGTGGTCTGGAATTTTCAAGACATTTCTAGAATGTTCAAAATTCTTTGAGAATTAATTGGAATGTTCAAGAATGACCTAAATTATTCTAAAAGGTTATAGAATATTCCACAACATACCATAACTATCTGAAATTCTCAAGAATGTTCAATAGATAACGTTCCAAATTATTTGAGAATTATTTGGAACGTTCAAGAATGGTCTAAAATATCCTAAATTGTTAGAGAATGGTCTACAGTATTTTGGAGTGATCATAAATTTTCGGGAATCCCCCAGGATGTTCCAAATTTTTTGAGTATTGAGAATTAAGAATGTTCAGGAATAATCTAGGGTATTCTAAAAGGATAGAGAATGCTTCACAAATTTCCACGATGAGCTAAATACCAAAATATTGTGGATTGACTTGTGGAAGTGTAAGGTAAAGGAAAGAAAAAAATTTTCAAAATCGTCCTGCAGGATGTCACAATAAAGCACGTTATTAAAATTAAAAAAAATTGATAGACTCATTCCCATATACGTAATGGTTATTTAGGAATTACTAAAACTTCTTTTAATGGAAAATATAAAAATGTACTAGGTATACAGGTGCAAGTTGGAGAGGAATTTCTTAACTTTATAGTCATGGAATTACCATGGGCAGGGAAATACAGTAATACAGATGATGCCAGGAGATAAATCTGAAGTCAAACAAACCCATTACCGATTACAAATTACCCAAGCCGGTAAACCAGTTATGAAAGTTGTGCAAAAATCGAAAGCATTCCACTGGGATGCTTTTAACAAGTTGCAGCACATGCACCTTTCTTCATATTATTATTATTAAAGGTCTACTTTTAACATACATCAGTAATAATATAATATATAAATTAATTTACGTTAGGAAGTTTCAGGGGTTTGAAAAAAAATTTACTTATGTAAATATTTCATTGAAAACAAAATTGATACTTTTTTCTTTAGTATTTAGTAGCTATTTATAATATTTTTTTTGAGGTCACTTTTGGAGGGCGTCAGAAAATTAAAAAAAAATTTGCAAACTGTACCGTGTAATATATCAAATAAAAGGACTTGTGAGGGTCATGAGTATGATCTTATTATAATTTTAAAATACGTTGTTTTAGAGTTATCTAATAAAATAGATGAAAACTGAAAACGACTCACCTGGAAATATCCAAAATTATTGGGTTTAAAATTTTGAAAAAAGAATACATTCAAGGTAGGTACATAGTCTTTTTTTATCTATGACAAAATATATTTTGCAAATTGCCGGTTGCATAAAAGCATAATCAAAAGTGTGTCAAAAGACATGTCAAGGGCTCGGAATGCAACGATAATGAGGTAAAATTCGCGGTTATGGGTCGTCGGTGAGAGCAGCGGACAAACCAACTTGACCACGAACATTGTACGTACCTACTTTTCATTTTCTCTTTTTTACTGCTTTCGCTGGACGCGGTTAAATATAAATATGGACATGGCTAATCGTAAGCTTACAGAGAGGCTTTATTATGATTATTTTGAGACGACTGATAAGAAAGCTAATTAATAAAAAAGTTACTAAGAATTTACTAACTTGATAGCACTTTACATGTTTTCGATTTTAAAGTGTGTTTTCACAATTAATTTTTAGCTAATTATTCTACAACTGGACAAATAAATTAGTCCTTTATTTATGATTTGGCGTTGTTTATTTGAAAGCATTAACTTAGGGGGGGAGGGGCGATGGTAAAATTAAATAATATCTAATAATTAATAGTGAAAATAATAATAATAAAAAAATAAAATATTCTTAAAAAAATGCGCTCTATGTGTTTTATTTAGACAATATTAAAAAAAACGCAATGTTTTTCAAAAATAGGCATTTATAGCTGGTGAAATATAACATTGGTGTTAATGTTGTTCATATACCAATAAAATACAGATCATTAGAATTATAGAAATAGTTTTTATAATTTGAAAAAGGCCTTATGTGGTTGTTGTCTAAATTCTGATTTGATTTTATTAACTTTTTGTTGTGCATATTTAACAAGAGGGTTGTAAAAAGCTCCTGCAGGTACCAGTTCGACTCGAACAGGATTTCGAATTCGTTAAGAGGGTTGTAAATCATAATAAATGGAGCAAACTTCTTAAAAGCAAACAATATAATTATTATTAGAAAATTAGTTACCTAAATAATTTTATCTATTGCTTTAATTATTTGCAAGTACTGTACTGTATTGATTTCGACCTACAACGTCAATGAAAAGTTTTATCTTTGGTTTTCCACTTTACAAATAAAATTTTCTTAAATAAGAGAATTTGAAAATTAATTATTTTTATTATCTGCAGTTGTATCCTTCTAAGAAAATTATGACGTCTTCGGACAATTTATAGCTTTGCAATTAAAAGATTTGTAATAGGTAAGTATTATGAATGAAATGTTCCACAGAACTCTAAAAACCATAATTGCTTAATAGTTTTACTTCGTTAATGGATACGGTTAATTGAATGAGGTAAACTTTTATGTATGAGATAATCACGAGGATATACCTAGGTATGTACTTTTATTTACAAATGTGGACAAATTTTATATATATTTTTTTTCCATGAATATAAGTAGCTGTAATTGTAAGTATTTTTTTTATCTCGTAAACATGTTTTTTGGAATTTACTATATAGGTATTTTTAGATATTAACAAGAGTTATTTTTAGGTCTTATAACTTAAAAATAATACTATATTAAGAAATGTAGTAATTTAATTTCTTTGGATAATATATAAGTATAATCAGGAAGAAGCAATAAAATGAACATTTCAGTATATGAATACTTTTTTGAAACAGGAAGTTTTTGTCACTCCCTAATTTAATACATGAATTTTTAATTCATTCTTAAGCCCTAATGTCCAAACACTCACTTAGGTATTTGGGAAAGTCGGTTTTTTTTTTTTTGTGTAGAAATGAGAGGGTTTCACAAAAGTTTTAAAAAAATATATAGGTATCTACAAAAGAGAAGACAGAGACTGCAGTCTTCCTCTCAGAGACTGAAATCTCTGAGACTGCAGCTAGAATTATCCAAATCAGATAATCTTGTAGAAATTTACACATGGTAGAATTTGAAAAAAGGTAAAAATTCAATAGGTCAGCAGTCTCTCCCCTATTTCTCTCTGCCTAGGGGTGGAATACCTTTTTCAAATTTTTACGAGACTCTGCTCGATGTGTACCCTAACCAATCAAGCTAGAATTATCCAAATCAGATAATCTCGTAGAAATTTACACATGGTAGAATTTGAAAAAAGGTAAAAATTCAATAGGTGAGCAGTCTCTCCCCTATTTTTCTCGGCCAACAGGTGGAATTCTTTTTTTAAATTTTTGCGAGACAATCCTTGATGTGTACCCTATCCAATAAAGCTAGAATTATCCAAATCAGATAATCTTGTAGAAATTTACACATGGTAGAATTTGAAAAAAGGTAAAAATTCAATAGGTCAGCAGTCTCTCCCCTATTTCTCTCTGCCTAGGGGTGGAATACCTTTTTCAAATTTTTACGAGACTCTGCTCGATGTGTACCCTAACCAATCAAGCTAGAATTATCCAAATCAGATAATCTTGTAGAAATTTACACATGGTAGAATTTGAAAAAAGGTAAAAATTCAATAGGTGAGCAGTCTCTCCCCTATTTTTCTCGGCCAACAGGTGGAATTCTTTTTTTAAATTTTTGCGAGACAATCCTTGATGTGTACCCTATCCAATAAAGCTAGAATTATCCAAATCAGATAATCTTGTAGAAATTTACACATGGTAGAATTTGAAAAAAGGTAAAAATTTAATAGGTGAGCAGTCTCTCCCCGATTTTTCTCGGCCTACAGGTGGAATTCTTTTTTCAAAATTTTACGAGACAATCCTCGATGTGTACCCTATCCAATAAAGCTAGAATTATCCAAATCAGATAATCTTGTAGAAATTTACACATGGTAGAATTTGAAAAAAGTAAAAATTCAATAGGTGAGCAGTCTCTCCCCTATTTTTCTCGGCCTACAGGTAGAATTCTTTTTTCAAAATTTTACGAGACAATCCTCGATGTGTACCCTATCCAATAAAGCTAGAATTGTCCAAATCAGATAATCTAGTAGAAATTTACACATGGTAGAATTTGAAAATAGGTAAAAATTCAATAGGTGAGCAGCCTCTCCCCTATTTTTCTCGGCCTACAGGTGGAATTCTTTTTTTAAATTTTTACGAGACAATCCTCGATGTGTACCCTATCCAATAAAGCTAGAATTATCCAAATCAGATAATCTTGTAGAAATTTACACATGGTAGAATTTGAAAAAAGTAAAAATTCAATAGGTGAGCAGTCTCTCCCCTATTTTTCTCGGCCTACAGGTGGAATTCTTTTTTCAAAATTTTACGAGACAATCCTCGATGTGTACCCTATCCAATAAAGCTAGAATTATCCAAATCAGATAATCTTGTAGAAATTTACACATGGTAGAATTTGAAAAAAGTAAAAATTCAATAGGTGAGCAGTCTCTCCCCTATTTTTCTCGGCCTACAGGTGGAATTCTTTTTTCAAAATTTTACGAGACAATCCTCGATGTGTACCCTATCCAATAAAGCTAGAATGATCCAAATCAGATAATCCTGTAAAAATTTACACATGGTAGAATTTGAAAAAGTAAAAATTCAATAGGTGAGCAGTCTCTTCCCTATTTTTCTCGGCCTACAGGTGGAATTCATTTTTCAAATTTTTACGAGACAATCCTCGATGTGTACCCTATCCAATAAAGCTAGAATGATCCAAATCAGATAATCCTGTAGAAATTTACACATGGTAGAATTTGAAAAAAGTAAAAATTCAATAGGTGAGCAGTCTCTCCCCTATTTTTCTCGGCCTACAGGTGGAATTCTTTTTTCAAAATTTTACGAGACAATCCTCGATGTGTACCCTATCCAATAAAGCTAGAATGATCCAAATCAGATAATCCTGTAGAAATTTACACATGGTAGAATTTGAAAAAAGTAAAAATTCAATAGGTGAGCAGTCTCTTCCCTATTTTTCTCGGCCTACAGGTGGAATTCATTTTTCAAATTTTTACGAGACAATCCTCGATGTGTACCCTATCCAATAAAGCTAGAATGATCCAAATCAGATAATCTTGTAGAAATTTACACATGGTAGAATTTGAAAAAAGTAAAAATTCAATAGGTGAGCAGTCTCTTCCCTATTTTTCTCGGCCTACAGGTGGAATTCATTTTTCAAATTTTTACGAGACAATCCTCGATGTGTACCCTATCCAATAAAGCTAGAATGATCCAAATCAGATAATCCTGTAGAAATTTACACATGGTAGAATTTGAAAAAAGTAAAAATTCAATAGGTGAGCAGTCTCTCCCCTATTTTTCTCGGCCTACAGGTGGAATTCTTTTTTCAAAATTTTACGAGACAATCCTCGATGTGTACCCTATCCAATAAAGCTAGAATGATCCAAATCAGATAATCCTGTAAAAATTTACACATGGTAGAATTTGAAAAAAGTAAAAATTCAATAGGTGAGCAGTCTCTTCCCTATTTTTCTCGGCCTACAGGTGGAATTCATTTTTCAAATTTTTACGAGACAATCCTCGATGTGTACCCTATCCAATAAAGCTAGAATGATCCAAATCAGATAATCCTGTAGAAATTTACAAATGGTAGAATTTGAAAAAAGTAAAAATTCAATAGGTGAGCAGTCTCTCCCCTATTTTTCTCGGCCTACAGGTGGAATTCTTTTTTCAAAATTTTACGAGACAATCCTCGATGTGTACCCTATCCAATAAAGCTAGAATGATCCAAATCAGATAATCCTGTAGAAATTTACACATGGTAGAATTTGAAAAAAGTAAAAATTCAATAGGTGAGCAGTCTCTCCCCTATTTTTCTCGGCCTACAGGTAGAATTCTTTTTTCAAAATTTTACGAGACAATCCTCGATGTGTACCCTATCCAATAAAGCTAGAATTGTCCAAATCAGATAATCTAGTAGAAATTTACACATGGTAGAATTTGAAAAAAGGTAAAAATTCAATAGGTGAGCAGTCTCTCCCCTATTTTTCTCGGCCAACAGGTGGAATTCTTTTTTTAAATTTTTGCGAGACAATCCTTGATGTGTACCCTATCCAATAAAGCTAGAATTATCCAAATCAGATAATCTTGTAGAAATTTACACATGGTAGAATTTGAAAAAAGGTAAAAATTCAATAGGTCAGCAGTCTCTCCCCTATTTCTCTCTGCCTAGGGGTGGAATACCTTTTTCAAATTTTTACGAGACTGCTCGATGTGTACCCTAACCAATCAAGCTAGAATTATCCAAATCAGATAATCTTGTAGAAATTTACACATGGTAGAATTTGAAAAAAGGTAAAAATTCAATAGGTGAGCAGTCTCTCCCCTATTTTTCTCGGCCAACAGGTGGAATTCTTTTTTTAAATTTTTGCGAGACAATCCTTGATGTGTACCCTATCCAATAAAGCTAGAATTATCCAAATCAGATAATCTTGTAGAAATTTACACATGGTAGAATTTGAAAAAAGGTAAAAATTTAATAGGTGAGCAGTCTCTCCCCTATTTTTCTCGGCCTACAGGTGGAATTCTTTTTTCAAAATTTTACGAGACAATCCTCGATGTGTACCCTATCCAATAAAGCTAGAATTATCCAAATCAGATAATCTTGTAGAAATTTACACATGGTAGAATTTGAAAAAAGTAAAAATTCAATAGGTGAGCAGTCTCTCCCCTATTTTTCTCGGCCTACAGGTAGAATTCTTTTTTCAAAATTTTACGAGACAATCCTCGATGTGTACCCTATCCAATAAAGCTAGAATTGTCCAAATCAGATAATCTAGTAGAAATTTACACATGGTAGAATTTGAAAATAGGTAAAAATTCAATAGGTGAGCAGTCTCTCCCCTATTTTTCTCGGCCTACAGGTGGAATTCTTTTTTTAAATTTTTACGAGACAATCCTCGATGTGTACCCTATCCAATAAAGCTAGAATTATCCAAATCAGATAATCTTGTAGAAATTTACACATGGTAGAATTTGAAAAAAGTAAAAATTCAATAGGTGAGCAGTCTCTCCCCTATTTTTCTCGGCCTACAGGTGGAATTCTTTTTTCAAAATTTTACGAGACAATCCTCGATGTGTACCCTATCCAATAAAGCTAGAATTATCCAAATCAGATAATCTTGTAGAAATTTACACATGGTAGAATTTGAAAAAAGTAAAAATTCAATTGGTGAGCAGTCTCTCCCCTATTTTTCTCGGCCTACAGGTGGAATTCTTTTTTCAAAATTTTACGAGACAATCCTCGATGTGTACCCTATCCAATAAAGCTAGAATGATCCAAATCAGATAATCCTGTAAAAATTTACACATGGTAGAATTTGAAAAAAGTAAAAATTCAATAGGTGAGCAGTCTCTCCCCTATTTTTCTCGGCCTACAGGTGGACTTCTTTTTTCAAATTTTTACGAGACAATCCTCGATGTGTACCCTATCCAATAAAGCTAGAATTATCCAAATCAGATAATCCTGTAGAAATTTACACATGGTAGAATTTGAAAAAAGTAAAAATTCAGTAGGTGAGCAGTCTCTCCCCTATTTTTCTCGCCCTACAGGTGGACTTCTTTTTTCAAATTTTTACGAGACAATCCTCGATGTGTACCCTATCCAATAAAGCTAGAATTATCCAAATCAGATAATCCTGTGGAAATTTACACATGGTAGAATTTGAAAAAAGTAAAAATTCAATAGGTGAGCAGTCTCTCCCCTATTTTTCTCGGCCTACAGGTGGAATTCTTTTTTCAAAATTTTACGAGACAATCCTCGATGTGTACCCAATCCAATAAAGCTAGAATTATCCAAATCAGATAATCCTGTAGAAATTTACACATGGTAGAATTTGAAAAAAGTAAAAATTCAATAGGTGAGCAGTCTCTCCCCTATTTTTCTCGGCCTACAGGTGGACTTCTTTTTTCAAATTTTTACGAGACAATCCTCGATGTGTACCCTTTCTAATAAAGCTAGAATTATCCAAATCAGATAATCCTGTAGAAATTTACACATGGTAGAATTTGAAAAAAGTAAAAATTCAATAGGTGAGCAGTCTCTCCCCTATTTTTCTCGGCCTACAGGTGGAATTCTATTTTCAAAATTTGACGAGACAATCCTCGATGTGTACCCTATCCAATAAAGCTAGAATTATCCAAATCAGATAATCTTGTAGAAATTTACACATGGTAGAATTTGAAAAAAGTAAAAATTCAATAGGTGAGCAGTCTCTTCCCTATTTTTCTCGGCCTACAGGTGGAATTCTTTTTTCAAAATTTTACGAGACAATCCTCGATGTGTACCCTATCCAATAAAGCTAGAATTATCCAAATCAGATAATCTTGTAGAAATTTACACATGGTAGAATTTGAAAAAAGTAAAAATTCAATAGGTGAGCAGTCTCCCCCCTATTTTTCTCGGCCTAGGGGTTAAATACTTTTTTCAAATTTTTACGAAACAATCCTTGAAGTGTACCCTATCCAATAAAGCTAGAATTATCCAAATCAGATAATCTTGTAGAAATTTACACATGGTAGAATTTGAAAAAAGTAAAAATTCAATAGGTGAGCAGTCTCTCCCCTATTTTTCTCGGCCTACAGGTGGACTTCTTTTTTCAAATTTTTACGAGACAATCCTCGATGTGTACCCTATCCAATAAAGCTAGAATTATCCAAATCAGATAATCCTGTAGAAATTTACACATGGTAGAATTTGAAAAAAGTAAAAATTCAATAGGTGAGCAGTCTCTCCCCTATTTTTCTCGGCCTACAGGTGGAATTCTTTTTTCAAAATTTTACGAGACAATCCTCGATGTGTACCCTATCCAATAAAGCTAGAATGATCCAAATCAGATAATCCTGTAGAAATTTACACATGGTAGAATTTGAAAAAAGTAAAAATTCAATAGGTGAGCAGTCTCTCCCCTATTTTTGTCGGCCTACAGGTGGAATTCTTTTTTTAAATTTTTACGAGACAATCGTCGATGTGTACCCTATCCAATAAAGCTAGAATTATCCAAATCAGATAATCTTGTAGAAATTTACACATGGTAGAATTTGAAAAAAGTAAAAATTCAATAGGTGAGCAGTCTCTCCCCTATTTTTCTCGGCCTACAGGTGGAATTCTTTTTTCAAAATTTTACGAGACAATCCTCGATGTGTACCCTATCCAATAAAGCTAGAATTATCCAAATCAGATAATCTTGTAGAAATTTACACATGGTAGAATTTGAAAAAAGTAAAAATTCAATAGGTGAGCAGTCTCCCCCCTATTTTTCTCGGCCTAGGGGTTAAATACTTTTTTCAAATTTTTACGAAACAATCCTTGAAGTGTACCCTATCCAATAAAGCTAGAATGATCCAAATCAGATAATCCTGTAGAAATTTACACATGGTAGAATTTGAAAAAAGGTAAAAATTCAATAGGTGAGCAGTCTCTCCCCTATTTTTCTCGGCCTACAGGTGGAATTCTTTTTTCAAAATTTTACGAGACAATCCTCGATGTGTACCCTATCCAATAAAGCTAGAATTATCCAAATCAGATAATCCTGTAGAAATTTACACATGGTAGAATTTGAAAAAAGTAAAAATTCAATAGGTGAGCAGTCTCTCCCCTATTTTTCTCGCCCTACAGGTGGAATTCTATTTTCAAAATTTGACGAGACAATCCTCGATGTGTACCCTATCCAATAAAGCTAGAATTATCCAAATCAGATAATCTTGTAGAAATTTACACATGGTAGAATTTGAAAAAAGTAAAAATTCAATAGGTGAGCAGTCTCTTCCCTATTTTTCTCGGCCTACAGGTGGAATTCTTTTTTCAAAATTTTACGAGACAATCCTCGATGTGTACCCTATCCAATAAAGCTAGAATTATCCAAATCAGATAATCTTGTAGAAATTTACACATGGTAGAATTTGAAAAAAGTAAAAATTCAATAGGTGAGCAGTCTCCCCCCTATTTTTCTCGGCCTAGGGGTTAAATACTTTTTTCAAATTTTTACGAAACAATCCTTGAAGTGTACCCTATCCAATAAAGCTAGAATTATCCAAATCAGATAATCTTGTAGAAATTTACACATGGTAGAATTTGAAAAAAGTAAAAATTCAATAGGTGAGCAGTCTCTCCCCTATTTTTCTCGGCCTACAGGTGGACTTCTTTTTTCAAATTTTTACGAGACAATCCTCGATGTGTACCCTATCCAATAAAGCTAGAATTATCCAAATCAGATAATCCTGTAGAAATTTACACATGGTAGAATTTGAAAAAAGTAAAAATTCAATAGGTGAGCAGTCTCTCCCCTATTTTTCTCGGCCTACAGGTGGAATTCTATTTTCAAAATTTGACGAGACAATCCTCGATGTGTACCCTATCCAATAAAGCTAGAATTATCCAAATCAGATAATCTTGTAGAAATTTACACATGGTAGAATTTGAAAAAAGTAAAAATTCAATAGGTGAGCAGTCTCTTCCCTATTTTTCTCGGCCTACAGGTGGAATTCTTTTTTCAAAATTTTACGAGAAAATCCTCGATGTGTACCCTATCCAATAAAGCTAGAATTATCCAAATCAGATAATCTTGTAGAAATTTACACATGGTAGAATTTGAAAAAAGTAAAAATTCAATAGGTGAGCAGTCTCTTCCCTATTTTTCTCGGCCTACAGGTGGAATTCTTTTTTCAAAATTTTACGAGACAATCCTCGATGTGTACCCTATCCAATAAAGCTACAATTATCCAAATCAGATAATCTTGTAGAAATTTACACATGGTAGAATTTGAAAAAAGTAAAAATTCAATAGGTGAGCAGTCTCTCCCCTATTTTTCTCGGCCTACAGGTGGACTTCTTTTTTCAAATTTTTACGAGACAATCCTCGATGTGTACCCTATCCAATAAAGCTAGAATTATCCAAATCAGATAATCCTGTAGAAATTTACACATGGTAGAATTTGAAAAAAGTAAAAATTCAATAGGTGAGCAGTCTCTCCCCTATTTTTCTCGGCCTACAGGTGGAATTCTATTTTCAAATTTTTACGAGACAATCCTCGATGTGTACCCTATCCAATAAAGCTAGAATTATCCAAATCAGATAATCCTGTAGAAATTTACACATGGTAGAATTTGAAAAAAGTAAAAATTCAATAGGTGAGCAGTCTCTCCCCTATTTTTCTCGGCCTACAGGTGGACTTCTTTTTTCAAATTTTTACGAGACAATCCTCGATGTGTACCCTATCCAATAAAGCTAGAATTATCCAAATCAGATAATCCTGTAGAAATTTACACATGGTAGAATTTGAAAAAAGTAAAAATTCAATAGGTGAGCAGTCTCTTCCCTATTTTTCTCGGCCTACAGGTGGAATTCTTTTTTCAAAATTTTACGAGAAAATCCTCGATGTGTACCCTATCCAATAAAGCTAGAATTATCCAAATCAGATAATCTTGTAGAAATTTACACATGGTAGAATTTGAAAAAAGTAAAAATTCAATAGGTGAGCAGTCTCTTCCCTATTTTTTTCGGCCTACAGGTGGAATTCTTTTTTCAAAATTTTACGAGACAATCCTCGATGTGTACCCTATCCAATAAAGCTAGAATTATCCAAATCAGATAATCTTGTAGAAATTTACACATGGTAGAATTTGAAAAAAGTAAAAATTCAATAGGTGAGCAGTCTCTCCCCTATTTTTCTCGGCCTACAGGTGGACTTCTTTTTTCAAATTTTTACGAGACAATCCTCGATGTGTACCCTATCCAATAAAGCTAGAATTATCCAAATCAGATAATCTTGTAGAAATTTACACATGGTAGAATTTGAAAAAAGTAAAAATTCAATAGGTGAGCAGTCTCTCCCCTATTTTTCTCGGCCTACAGGTGGAATTCTATTTTCAAAATTTGACGAGACAATCCTCGATGCGTACCCTATCCAATAAAGCTAGAATTATCCAAATCAGATAATCTTGTAGAAATTTACACATGGTAGAATTTGAAAAAAGTAAAAATTCAATAGGTGAGCAGTCTCTTCCCTATTTTTCTCGGCCTACAGGTGGAATTCTTTTTTCAAAATTTTACGAGGCAATCCTCGATGTGTACCCTATCCAATAAAGCTAGAATTATCCAAATCAGATAATCTTGTAGAAATTTACACATGGTAGAATTTGAAAAAAGTAAAAATTCAATAGGTGAGCAGTCTCTCCCCTATTTTTCTCGGCCTACAGGTGGACTTCTTTTTTCAAATTTTTACGAGACAATCCTCGATGTGTACCCTATCCAATAAAGCTAGAATTATCCAAATCAGATAATCCTGTAGAAATTTACACATGGTAGAATTTGAAAAAAGTAAAAATTCAATGGGTGAGCAGTCTCTCCCCTATTTTTCTCGGCCTACAGGAGGAATTCTATTTTCAAAATTTGACGAGACAATCCTCGATGTGTACCCTATCCAATAAAGCTAGAATTATCCAAATCAGATAATCTTGTAGAAATTTACACATGGTAGAATTTGAAAAAAGTAAAAATTCAATAGGTGAGCAGTCTCTCCCCTATTTTTCTCGGCCTACAGGTGGACTTCTTTTTTCAAATTTTTACGAGACAATCCTCGATGTGTACCCTATCCAATAAAGCTAGAATTATCCAAATCAGATAATCCTGTAGAAATTTACACATGGTAGAATTTGAAAAAAGTAAAAATTCAATAGGTGAGCAGTCTCTCCCCTATTTTTCTCGGCCTACAGGTGGAATTCTATTTTCAAAATTTGACGAGACAATCCTCGATGCGTACCCTATCCAATAAAGCTAGAATTATCCAAATCAGATAATCTTGTAGAAATTTACACATGGTAGAATTTGAAAAAAGTAAAAATTCAATAGGTGAGCAGTCTCTTCCCTATTTTTCTCGGCCTACAGGTGGAATTCTTTTTTCAAAATTTTACGAGGCAATCCTCGATGTGTACCCTATCCAATAAAGCTAGAATTATCCAAATCAGATAATCTTGTAGAAATTTACACATGGTAGAATTTGAAAAAAGTAAAAATTCAATAGGTGAGCAGTCTCTCCCCTATTTTTCTCGGCCTACAGGTGGACTTCTTTTTTCAAATTTTTACGAGACAATCCTCGATGTGTACCCTATCCAATAAAGCTAGAATTATCCAAATCAGATAATCCTGTAGAAATTTACACATGGTAGAATTTGAAAAAAGTAAAAATTCAATGGGTGAGCAGTCTCTCCCCTATTTTTCTCGGCCTACAGGAGGAATTCTATTTTCAAAATTTGACGAGACAATCCTCGATGTGTACCCTATCCAATAAAGCTAGAATTATCCAAATCAGATAATCTTGTAGAAATTTACACATGGTAGAATTTGAAAAAAGTAAAAATTCAATAGGTGAGCAGTCTCTTCCCTATTTTTCTCGGCCTACAGGTGGAATTCTTTTTTCAAAATTTTACGAGACAATCCTCGATGTGTACCCTATCCAATAAAGCTAGAATTATCCAAATCAGATAATCTTGTAGAAATTTACACATGGTAGAATTTGAAAAAAGTAAAAATTCAATAGGTGAGCAGTCTCTTCCCTATTTTTCTCGGCCTACAGGTGGAATTCTTTTTTCAAAATTTTACGAGACAATCCTCGATGTGTACCCTATCCAATAAAGCTAGAATTATCCAAATCAGATAATCTTGTAGAAATTTACACATGATAGAATTTGAAAAAAGTAAAAATTCAATAGGTGAGCAGTCTCTTCCCTATTTTTCTCGGCCTACAGGTGGACTTCTTTTTTCAAATTTTTACGAGACAATCCTCGATGTGTACCCTATCCAATAAAGCTAGAATTATCCAAATCAGATAATCCTGTAGAAATTTACACATGGTAGAATTTGAAAAAAGTAAAAATTCAATAGGTGAGCAGTCTCTCCCCTATTTTTCTCGGCCTACAGGTGGACTTCTTTTTTCAAATTTTTACGAGACAATCCTCGATGTGTACCCTATCCAATAAAGCTAGAATTATCCAAATCAGATAATCCTGTAGAAATTTACACATGGTAGAATTTGAAAAAAGTAAAAATTCAGTAGGTGAGCAGTCTCTCCCCTATTTTTCTCGCCCTACAGGTGGACTTCTTTTTTCAAATTTTTACGAGACAATCCTCGATGTGTACCCTATCCAATAAAGCTAGAATTATCCAAATCAGATAATCCTGTGGAAATTTACACATGGTAGAATTTGAAAAAAGTAAAAATTCAATAGGTGAGCAGTCTCTCCCCTATTTTTCTCGGCCTACAGGTGGAATTCTTTTTTCAAAATTTTACGAGACAATCCTCGATGTGTACCCAATCCAATAAAGCTAGAATTATCCAAATCAGATAATCCTGTAGAAATTTACACATGGTAGAATTTGAAAAAAGTAAAAATTCAATAGGTGAGCAGTCTCTCCCCTATTTTTCTCGGCCTACAGGTGGACTTCTTTTTTCAAATTTTTACGAGACAATCCTCGATGTGTACCCTTTCCAATAAAGCTAGAATTATCCAAATCAGATAATCCTGTAGAAATTTACACATGGTAGAATTTGAAAAAAGTAAAAATTCAATAGGTGAGCAGTCTCTCCCCTATTTTTCTCGGCCTACAGGTGGAATTCTATTTTCAAAATTTGACGAGACAATCCTCGATGTGTACCCTATCCAATAAAGCTAGAATTATCCAAATCAGATAATCTTGTAGAAATTTACACATGGTAGAATTTGAAAAAAGTAAAAATTCAATAGGTGAGCAGTCTCTTCCCTATTTTTCTCGGCCTACAGGTGGAATTCTTTTTTCAAAATTTTACGAGACAATCCTCGATGTGTACCCTATCCAATAAAGCTAGAATTATCCAAATCAGATAATCTTGTAGAAATTTACACATGGTAGAATTTGAAAAAAGTAAAAATTCAATAGGTGAGCAGTCTCCCCCCTATTTTTCTCGGCCTAGGGGTTAAATACTTTTTTCAAATTTTTACGAAACAATCCTTGAAGTGTACCCTTTCCAATAAAGCTAGAATTATCCAAATCAGATAATCCTGTAGAAATTTACACATGGTAGAATTTGAAAAAAGTAAAAATTCAATAGGTGAGCAGTCTCTCCCCTATTTTTCTCGGCCTACAGGTGGACTTCTTTTTTCAAATTTTTACGAGACAATCCTCGATGTGTACCCTTTCCAATAAAGCTAGAATTATCCAAATCAGATAATCCTGTAGAAATTTACACATGGTAGAATTTGAAAAAAGTAAAAATTCAATAGGTGAGCAGTCTCTCCCCTATTTTTCTCGGCCTACAGGTGGAATTCTATTTTCAAAATTTGACGAGACAATCCTCGATGTGTACCCTATCCAATAAAGCTAGAATTATCCAAATCAGATAATCTTGTAGAAATTTACACATGGTAGAATTTGAAAAAAGTAAAAATTCAATAGGTGAGCAGTCTCTTCCCTATTTTTCTCGGCCTACAGGTGGAATTCTTTTTTCAAAATTTTACGAGACAATCCTCGATGTGTACCCTATCCAATAAAGCTAGAATTATCCAAATCAGATAATCTTGTAGAAATTTACACATGGTAGAATTTGAAAAAAGTAAAAATTCAATAGGTGAGCAGTCTCCCCCCTATTTTTCTCGGCCTAGGGGTTAAATACTTTTTTCAAATTTTTACGAGACAATCCTCGATGTGTACCCTTTCCAATAAAGCTAGAATTATCCAAATCAGATAATCCTGTAGAAATTTACACATGGTAGAATTTGAAAAAAGTAAAAATTCAATAGGTGAGCAGTCTCTCCCCTATTTTTCTCGGCCTACAGGTGGAATTCTTTTTTCAAAATTTGACGAGACAATCCTCGATGTGTACCCTATCCAATAAAGCTAGAATTATCCAAATCAGATAATCCTGTGGAAATTTACACATGGTAGAATTTGAAAAAAGTAAAAATTCAATAGGTGAGCAGTCTCTCCCCTATTTTTCTCGGCCTACAGGTGGAATTCTTTTTTCAAAATTTTACGAGACAATCCTCGATGTGTACCCAATCCAATAAAGCTAGAATTATCCAAATCAGATAATCCTGTAGAAATTTACACATGGTAGAATTTGAAAAAAGTAAAAATTCAATAGGTGAGCAGTCTCTCCCCTATTTTTCTCGGCCTACAGGTGGACTTCTTTTTTCAAATTTTTACGAGACAATCCTCGATGTGTACCCTTTCCAATAAAGCTAGAATTATCCAAATCAGATAATCCTGTAGAAATTTACACATGGTAGAATTTGAAAAAAGTAAAAATTCAATAGGTGAGCAGTCTCTCCCCTATTTTTCTCGGCCTACAGGTGGAATTCTATTTTCAAAATTTGACGAGACAATCCTCGATGTGTACCCTATCCAATAAAGCTAGAATTATCCAAATCAGATAATCTTGTAGAAATTTACACATGGTAGAATTTGAAAAAAGTAAAAATTCAATAGGTGAGCAGTCTCTTCCCTATTTTTCTCGGCCTACAGGTGGAATTCTTTTTTCAAAATTTTACGAGACAATCCTCGATGTGTACCCTATCCAATAAAGCTAGAATTATCCAAATCAGATAATCTTGTAGAAATTTACACATGGTAGAATTTGAAAAAAGTAAAAATTCAATAGGTGAGCAGTCTCTCCCCTATTTTTCTCGGCCTACAGGTGGACTTCTTTTTTCAAATTTTTACGAGACAATCCTCGATGTGTACCCTATCCAATAAAGCTAGAATTATCCAAATCAGATAATCCTGTAGAAATTTACACATGGTAGAATTTGAAAAAAGTAAAAATTCAATAGGTGAGCAGTCTCTCCCCTATTTTTCTCGGCCTACAGGTGGAATTCTTTTTTCAAAATTTTACGAGACAATCCTCGATGTGTACCCTATCCAATAAAGCTAGAATGATCCAAATCAGATAATCCTGTAGAAATTTACACATGGTAGAATTTGAAAAAAGTAAAAATTCAATAGGTGAGCAGTCTCTCCCCTATTTTTGTCGGCCTACAGGTGGAATTCTTTTTTTAAATTTTTACGAGACAATCGTCGATGTGTACCCTATCCAATAAAGCTAGAATTATCCAAATCAGATAATCTTGTAGAAATTTACACATGGTAGAATTTGAAAAAAGTAAAAATTCAATAGGTGAGCAGTCTCTCCCCTATTTTTCTCGGCCTACAGGTGGAATTCTTTTTTCAAAATTTTACGAGACAATCCTCGATGTGTACCCTATCCAATAAAGCTAGAATTATCCAAATCAGATAATCTTGTAGAAATTTACACATGGTAGAATTTGAAAAAAGTAAAAATTCAATAGGTGAGCAGTCTCCCCCCTATTTTTCTCGGCCTAGGGGTTAAATACTTTTTTCAAATTTTTACGAAACAATCCTTGAAGTGTACCCTATCCAATAAAGCTAGAATGATCCAAATCAGATAATCCTGTAGAAATTTACACATGGTAGAATTTGAAAAAAGTAAAAATTCAATAGGTGAGCAGTCTCTCCCCTATTTTTCTCGGCCTACAGGTGGAATTCTTTTTTCAAAATTTTACGAGACAATCCTCGATGTGTACCCTATCCAATAAAGCTAGAATTATCCAAATCAGATAATCCTGTAGAAATTTACACATGGTAGAATTTGAAAAAAGTAAAAATTCAATAGGTGAGCAGTCTCTCCCCTATTTTTCTCGGCCTACAGGTGGACTTCTTTTTTCAAATTTTTACGAGACAATCCTCGATGTGTACCCTATCCAATAAAGCTAGAATTATCCAAATCAGATAATCCTGTAGAAATTTACACATGGTAGAATTTGAAAAAAGTAAAAATTCAGTAGGTGAGCAGTCTCTCCCCTATTTTTCTCGCCCTACAGGTGGACTTCTTTTTTCAAATTTTTACGAGACAATCCTCGATGTGTACCCTATCCAATAAAGCTAGAATTATCCAAATCAGATAATCCTGTGGAAATTTACACATGGTAGAATTTGAAAAAAGTAAAAATTCAATAGGTGAGCAGTCTCTCCCCTATTTTTCTCGGCCTACAGGTGGAATTCTTTTTTCAAAATTTTACGAGACAATCCTCGATGTGTACCCTATCCAATAAAGCTAGAATTATCCAAATCAGATAATCCTGTAGAAATTTACACATGGTAGAATTTGAAAAAAGTAAAAATTCAATAGGTGAGCAGTCTCTTCCCTATTTTTCTCGGCCTACAGGTGGAATTCTTTTTTCAAAATTTTACGAGACAATCCTCGATGTGTACCCTATCCAATAAAGCTAGAATTATCCAAATCAGATAATCTTGTAGAAATTTACACATGGTAGAATTTGAAAAAAGTAAAAATTCAATAGGTGAGCAGTCTCCCCCCTATTTTTCTCGGCCTAGGGGTTAAATACTTTTTTCAAATTTTTACGAAACAATCCTTGAAGTGTACCCTATCCAATAAAGCTAGAATTATCCAAATCAGATAATCTTGTAGAAATTTACACATGGTAGAATTTGAAAAAAGTAAAAATTCAATAGGTGAGCAGTCTCTCCCCTATTTTTCTCGGCCTACAGGTGGACTTCTTTTTTCAAATTTTTACGAGACAATCCTCGATGTGTACCCTATCCAATAAAGCTAGAATTATCCAAATCAGATAATCCTGTAGAAATTTACACATGGTAGAATTTGAAAAAAGTAAAAATTCAATAGGTGAGCAGTCTCTCCCCTATTTTTCTCGGCCTACAGGTGGAATTCTTTTTTCAAAATTTTACGAGACAATCCTCGATGTGTACCCTATCCAATAAAGCTAGAATGATCCAAATCAGATAATCCTGTAGAAATTTACACATGGTAGAATTTGAAAAAAGTAAAAATTCAATAGGTGAGCAGTCTCTCCCCTATTTTTGTCGGCCTACAGGTGGAATTCTTTTTTCAAAATTTTACGAGACAATCCTCGATGTGTACCCTATCCAATAAAGCTAGAATTATCCAAATCAGATAATCTTGTAGAAATTTACACATGGTAGAATTTGAAAAAAGTAAAAATTCAATAGGTGAGCAGTCTCCCCCCTATTTTTCTCGGCCTAGGGGTTAAATACTTTTTTCAAATTTTTACGAAACAATCCTTGAAGTGTACCCTATCCAATAAAGCTAGAATGATCCAAATCAGATAATCCTGTAGAAATTTACACATGGTAGAATTTGAAAAAAGTAAAAATTCAATAGGTGAGCAGTCTCTCCCCTATTTTTCTCGGCCTACAGGTGGAATTCTTTTTTCAAAATTTTACGAGACAATCCTCGATGTGTACCCTATCCAATAAAGCTAGAATTATCCAAATCAGATAATCCTGTAGAAATTTACACATGGTAGAATTTGAAAAAAGTAAAAATTCAATAGGTGAGCAGTCTCTCCCCTATTTTTCTCGGCCTACAGGTGGACTTCTTTTTTCAAATTTTTACGAGACAATCCTCGATGTGTACCCTATCCAATAAAGCTAGAATTATCCAAATCAGATAATCCTGTAGAAATTTACACATGGTAGAATTTGAAAAAAGTAAAAATTCAGTAGGTGAGCAGTCTCTCCCCTATTTTTCTCGCCCTACAGGTGGACTTCTTTTTTCAAATTTTTACGAGACAATCCTCGATGTGTACCCTATCCAATAAAGCTAGAATTATCCAAATCAGATAATCCTGTGGAAATTTACACATGGTAGAATTTGAAAAAAGTAAAAATTCAATAGGTGAGCAGTCTCTCCCCTATTTTTCTCGGCCTACAGGTGGAATTCTTTTTTCAAAATTTTACGAGACAATCCTCGATGTGTACCCTATCCAATAAAGCTAGAATTATCCAAATCAGATAATCCTGTAGAAATTTACACATGGTAGAATTTGAAAAAAGTAAAAATTCAATAGGTGAGCAGTCTCTTCCCTATTTTTCTCGGCCTACAGGTGGAATTCTTTTTTCAAAATTTTACGAGACAATCCTCGATGTGTACCCTATCCAATAAAGCTAGAATTATCCAAATCAGATAATCTTGTAGAAATTTACACATGGTAGAATTTGAAAAAAGTAAAAATTCAATAGGTGAGCAGTCTCCCCCCTATTTTTCTCGGCCTAGGGGTTAAATACTTTTTTCAAATTTTTACGAAACAATCCTTGAAGTGTACCCTATCCAATAAAGCTAGAATTATCCAAATCAGATAATCTTGTAGAAATTTACACATGGTAGAATTTGAAAAAAGTAAAAATTCAATAGGTGAGCAGTCTCTCCCCTATTTTTCTCGGCCTACAGGTGGACTTCTTTTTTCAAATTTTTACGAGACAATCCTCGATGTGTACCCTATCCAATAAAGCTAGAATTATCCAAATCAGATAATCCTGTAGAAATTTACACATGGTAGAATTTGAAAAAAGTAAAAATTCAATAGGTGAGCAGTCTCTCCCCTATTTTTCTCGGCCTACAGGTGGAATTCTATTTTCAAAATTTGACGAGACAATCCTCGATGTGTACCCTATCCAATAAAGCTAGAATTATCCAAATCAGATAATCTTGTAGAAATTTACACATGGTAGAATTTGAAAAAAGTAAAAATTCAATAGGTGAGCAGTCTCTTCCCTATTTTTCTCGGCCTACAGGTGGAATTCTTTTTTCAAAATTTTACGAGAAAATCCTCGATGTGTACCCTATCCAATAAAGCTAGAATTATCCAAATCAGATAATCTTGTAGAAATTTACACATGGTAGAATTTGAAAAAAGTAAAAATTCAATAGGTGAGCAGTCTCTTCCCTATTTTTCTTGGCCTACAGGTGGACTTCTTTTTTCAAATTTTTACGAGACAATCCTCGATGTGTACTCTATCCAATAAAGCTAGAATTATCCAAATCAGATAATCCTGTAGAAATTTACACATGGTAGAATTTGAAAAAAGTAAAAATTCAATAGGTGAGCAGTCTCTCCCCTATTTTTCTCGGCCTACAGGTGGAATTCTATTTTCAAATTTTTACGAGACAATCCTCGATGTGTACCCTATCCAATAAAGCTAGAATTATCCAAATCAGATAATCCTGTAGAAATTTACACATGGTAGAATTTGAAAAAAGTAAAAATTCAATAGGTGAGCAGTCTCTCCCCTATTTTTCTCGGCCTACAGGTGGACTTCTTTTTTCAAATTTTTACGAGACAATCCTCGATGTGTACCCTATCCAATAAAGCTAGAATTATCCAAATCAGATAATCCTGTAGAAATTTACACATGGTAGAATTTGAAAAAAGTAAAAATTCAATAGGTGAGCAGTCTCTTCCCTATTTTTCTCGGCCTACAGGTGGAATTCTTTTTTCAAAATTTTACGAGACAATCCTCGATGTGTACCCTATCCAATAAAGCTAGAATTATCCAAATCAGATAATCTTGTAGAAATTTACACATGGTAGAATTTGAAAAAAGTAAAAATTCAATAGGTGAGCAGTCTCTTCCCTATTTTTCTCGGCCTACAGGTGGAATTCTTTTTTCAAAATTTTACGAGACAATCCTCGATGTGTACCCTATCCAATAAAGCTAGAATTATCCAAATCAGATAATCTTGTAGAAATTTACACATGGTAGAATTTGAAAAAAGTAAAAATTCAATAGGTGAGCAGTCTCTCCCCTATTTTTCTCGGCCTACAAGTGGACTTCTTTTTTCAAATTTTTACGAGACAATCCTCGATGTGTACCCTATCCAATAAAGCTAGAATTATCCAAATCAGATAATCCTGTAGAAATTTACACATGGTAGAATTTGAAAAAAGTAAAAATTCAATAGGTGAGCAGTCTCTCCCCTATTTTTCTCGGCCTACAGGTGGAATTCTATTTTCAAAATTTGACGAGACAATCCTCGATGTGTACCCTATCCAATAAAGCTAGAATTATCCAAATCAGATAATCTTGTAGAAATTTACACATGGTAGAATTTGAAAAAAGTAAAAATTCAATAGGTGAGCAGTCTCTTCCCTATTTTTCTCGGCCTACAGGTGGAATTCTTTTTTCAAAATTTTACGAGACAATCCTCGATGTGTACCCTATCCAATAAAGCTAGAATTATCCAAATCAGATAATCTTGTAGAAATTTACACATGGTAGAATTTGAAAAAAGTAAAAATTCAATAGGTGAGCAGTCTCTCCCCTATTTTTCTCGGCCTACAGGTGGACTTCTTTTTTCAAATTTTTACGAGACAATCCTCGATGTGTACCCTATCCAATAAAGCTAGAATTATCCAAATCAGATAATCCTGTAGAAATTTACACATGGTAGAATTTGAAAAAAGTAAAAATTCAATAGGTGAGCAGTCTCTCCCCTATTTTTCTCGGCCTACAGGAGGAATTCTATTTTCAAAATTTGACGAGACAATCCTCGATGTGTACCCTATCCAATAAAGCTAGAATTATCCAAATCAGATAATCTTGTAGAAATTTACACATGGTAGAATTTGAAAAAAGTAAAAATTCAATAGGTGAGCAGTCTCTTCCCTATTTTTCTCGGCCTACAGGTGGAATTCTTTTTTCAAAATTTTACGAGACAATCCTCGATGTGTACCCTATCCAATAAAGCTAGAATTATCCAAATCAGATAATCTTGTAGAAATTTACACATGGTAGAATTTGAAAAAAGTAAAAATTCAATAGGTGAGCAGTCTCTTCCCTATTTTTCTCGGCCTACAGGTGGAATTCTTTTTTCAAAATTTGACGAGACAATCCTCGATGTGTACCCTATCCAATAAAGCTAGAATTATCCAAATCAGATAATCTTGTAGAAATTTACACATGGTAGAATTTGAAAAAAGTAAAAATTCAATAGGTGAGCAGTCTCTTCCCTATTTTTCTCGGCCTACAGGTGGAATTCTTTTTTCAAAATTTTACGAGACAATCCTCGATGTGTACCCTATCCAATAAAGCTAGAATTATCCAAATCAGATAATCTTGTAGAAATTTACACATGGTAGAATTTGAAAAAAGTAAAAATTCAATAGGTGAGCAGTCTCTTCCCTATTTTTCTCGGCCTACAGGTGGAATTCTTTTTTCAAAATTTTACGAGACAATCCTCGATGTGTACCCTATCCAATAAAGCTAGAATTATCCAAATCAGATAATCTTGTAGAAATTTACACATGGTAGAATTTGAAAAAAGTAAAAATTCAATAGGTGAGCAGTCTCTCCCCTATTTTTCTCGGCCTACAGGTGGACTTCTTTTTTCAAATTTTTACGAGACAATCCTCGATGTGTACCCTATCCAATAAAGCTAGAATTATCCAAATCAGATAATCCTGTAGAAATTTACACATGGTAGAATTTGAAAAAAGTAAAAATTCAATAGGTAAGCAGTCTCTCCCCTATTTTTCTCGGCCTACAGGAGGAATTCTATTTTCAAAATTTGACGAGACAATCCTCGATGTGTACCCTATCCAATAAAGCTAGAATTATCCAAATCAGATAATCTTGTAGAAATTTACACATGGTAGAATTTGAAAAAAGTAAAAATTCAATAGGTGAGCAGTCTCTTCCCTATTTTTCTCGGCCTACAGGTGGAATTCTTTTTTCAAAATTTTACGAGACAATCCTCGATGTGTACCCTATCCAATAAAGCTAGAATTATCCAAATCAGATAATCTTGTAGAAATTTACACATGGTAGAATTTGAAAAAAGTAAAAATTCAATAGGTGAGCAGTCTCTTCCCTATTTTTCTCGGCCTACAGGTGGAATTCTTTTTTCAAAATTTGACGAGACAATCCTCGATGTGTACCCTATCCAATAAAGCTAGAATTATCCAAATCAGATAATCTTGTAGAAATTTACACATGGTAGAATTTGAAAAAAGTAAAAATTCAATAGGTGAGCAGTCTCTTCCCTATTTTTCTCGGCCTACAGGTGGAATTCTTTTTTCAAAATTTTACGAGACAATCCTCGATGTGTACCCTATCCAATAAAGCTAGAATTATCCAAATCAGATAATCTTGTAGAAATTTACACATGGTAGAATTTGAAAAAAGTAAAAATTCAATAGGTGAGCAGTCTCTTCCCTATTTTTCTCGGCCTACAGGTGGAATTCTTTTTTCAAAATTTTACGAGACAATCCTCGATGTGTACCCTATCCAATAAAGCTAGAATTATCCAAATCAGATAATCTTGTAGAAATTTACACATGGTAGAATTTGAAAAAAGTAAAAATTCAATAGGTGAGCAGTCTCTCCCCTATTTTTCTCGGCCTACAGGTGGACTTCTTTTTTCAAATTTTTACGAGACAATCCTCGATGTGTACCCTATCCAATAAAGCTAGAATTATCCAAATCAGATAATCCTGTAGAAATTTACACATGGTAGAATTTGAAAAAAGTAAAAATTCAATAGGTGAGCAGTCTCTCCCCTATTTTTCTCGGCCTACAGGTGGAATTCTATTTTCAAAATTTGACGAGACAATCCTCGATGTGTACCCTATCCAATAAAGCTAGAATTATCCAAATCAGATAATCTTGTAGAAATTTACACATGGTAGAATTTGAAAAAAGTAAAAATTCAATAGGTGAGCAGTCTCTTCCCTATTTTTCTCGGCCTACAGGTGGAATTCTTTTTTCAAAATTTTACGAGACAATCCTCGATGTGTACCCTATCCAATAAAGCTAGAATTATCCAAATCAGATAATCTTGTAGAAATTTACACATGGTAGAATTTGAAAAAAGTAAAAATTCAATAGGTGAGCAGTCTCTTCCCTATTTTTCTCGGCCTACAGGTGGAATTCTTTTTTCAAAATTTTACGAGACAATCCTCGATGTGTACCCTATCCAATAAAGCTAGAATTATCCAAATCAGATAATCTTGTAGAAATTTACACATGGTAGAATTTGAAAAAAGTAAAAATTCAATAGGTGAGCAGTCTCTCCCCTATTTTTCTCGGCCTACAGGTGGACTTCTTTTTTCAAAATTTGACGAGACAATCCTCGATGTGTACCCTATCCAATAAAGCTAGAATTATCCAAATCAGATAATCCTGTAGAAATTTACACATGGTAGAATTTGAAAAAAGTAAAAATTCAATAGGTGAGCAGTCTCTTCCCTATTTTTCTCGGCCTACAGGTGGAATTCTTTTTTCAAAATTTTACGAGACAATCCTCGATGTGTACCCTATCCAATAAAGCTAGAATTATCCAAATCAGATAATCTTGTAGAAATTTACACATGGTAGAATTTGAAAAAAGTAAAAATTCAATAGGTGAGCAGTCTCTTCCCTATTTTTCTCGGCCTACAGGTGGAATTCTTTTTTCAAAATTTTACGAGACAATCCTCGATGTGTACCCTATCCAATAAAGCTAGAATTATCCAAATCAGATAATCTTGTAGAAATTTACACATGGTAGAATTTGAAAAAAGTAAAAATTCAATAGGTGAGCAGTCTCTCCCCTATTTTTCTCGGCCTACAGGTGGACTTCTTTTTTCAAATTTTTACGAGACAATCCTCGATGTGTACCCTATCCAATAAAGCTAGAATTATCCAAATCAGATAATCCTGTAGAAATTTACTCATGGTAGAATTTGAAAAAAGTAAAAATTCAATAGGTGAGCAGTCTCTCCCCTATTTTTCTCGGCCTACAGGTGGACTTCTTTTTTCAAATTTTTACGAGACAATCCTCGACGTGTACCCTATCCAATAAAGCTAGAATTATCCAAATCAGATAATCCTGTAGAAATTTACACATGGTAGAATTTGAAAAAAGTAAAAATTCAATAGGTGAGCAGTCTCTTCCCTATTTTTCTCGGCCTACAGGTGGAATTCTTTTTTCAAAATTTTACGAGACAATCCTCGATGTGTACCCTATCCAATAAAGCTAGAATTATCCAAATCAGATAATCTTGTAGAAATTTACACATGGTAGAATTTGAAAAAAGTAAAAATTCAATAGGTGAGCAGTCTCTTCCCTATTTTTCTCGGCCTACAGGTGGAATTCTTTTTTCAAAATTTTACGAGACAATCCTCGATGTGTACCCTATCCAATAAAGCTAGAATTATCCAAATCAGATAATCTTGTAGAAATTTACACATGGTAGAATTTGAAAAAAGTAAAAATTCAATAGGTGAGCAGTCTCTCCCCTATTTTTCTCGGCCTACAGGTGGACTTCTTTTTTCAAATTTTTACGAGACAATCCTCGATGTGTACCCTATCCAATAAAGCTAGAATTATCCAAATCAGATAATCTTGTAGAAATTTACACATGGTAGAATTTGAAAAAAGTAAAAATTCAATAGGTGAGCAGTCTCTTCCCTATTTTTCTCGGCCTACAGGTGGAATTCTTTTTTCAAAATTTTACGAGACAATCCTCGATGTGTACCCTATCCAATAAAGCTAGAATTATCCAAATCAGATAATCTTGTAGAAATTTACACATGGTAGAATTTGAAAAAAGGTAAAAATTCAATAGGTGAGCAGTCTCTCCCCTATTTTTCTCGGCCTACAGGTGGACTTCTTTTTTCAAATTTTTACGAGACAATCCTCGATGTGTACCCTATCCAATAAAGCTAGAATTATCCAAATCAGATAATCCTGTAGAAATTTACACATGGTAGAATTTGAAAAAAGTAAAAATTCAATAGGTGAGCAGTCTCTCCCCTATTTTTCTCGGCCTACAGGTGGAATTCTATTTTCAAAATTTGACGAGACAATCCTCGATGTGTACCCTATCCAATAAAGCTAGAATTATCCAAATCAGATAATCTTGTAGAAATTTACACATGGTAGAATTTGAAAAAAGTAAAAATTCAATAGGTGAGCAGTCTCTTCCCTATTTTTCTCGGCCTACAGGTGGAATTCTTTTTTCAAAATTTTACGAGACAATCCTCGATGTGTACCCTATCCAATAAAGCTAGAATTATCCAAATCAGATAATCCTGTAGAAATTTACACATGGTAGAATTTGAAAAAAGTAAAAATTCAATAGGTGAGCAGTCTCTCCCCTATTTTTCTCGGCCTACAGGTGGAATTCTATTTTCAAAATTTGACGAGACAATCCTCGATGTGTACCCTATCCAATAAAGCTAGAATTATCCAAATCAGATAATCTTGTAGAAATTTACACATGGTAGAATTTGAAAAAAGTAAAAATTCAATAGGTGAGCAGTCTCTTCCCTATTTTTCTCGGCCTACAGGTGGAATTCTTTTTTCAAAATTTTACGAGACAATCCTCGATGTGTACCCTATCCAATAAAGCTAGAATTATCCAAATCAGATAATCCTGTAGAAATTTACACATGGTAGAATTTGAAAAAAGTAAAAATTCAATAGGTGAGCAGTCTCTCCCCTATTTTTCTCGGCCTACAGGTGGAATTCTATTTTCAAAATTTGACGAGACAATCCTCGATGTGTACCCTATCCAATAAAGCTAGAATTATCCAAATCAGATAATCTTGTAGAAATTTACACATGGTAGAATTTGAAAAAAGTAAAAATTCAATAGGTGAGCAGTCTCTCCCCTATTTTTCTCGGCCTACAGGTGGAATTCTATTTTCAAAATTTGACGAGACAATCCTCGATGTGTACCCTATCCAATAAAGCTAGAATTATCCAAATCAGATAATCCTGTAGAAATTTACACATGGTAGAATTTGAAAAAAGTAAAAATTCAATAGGTGAGCAGTCTCTCCCCTATTTTTCTCGGCCTACAGGTGGAATTCTATTTTCAAAATTTGACGAGACAATCCTCGATGTGTACCCTATCCAATAAAGCTAGAATTATCCAAATCAGATAATCTTGTAGAAATTTACACATGGTAGAATTTGAAAAAAGTAAAAATTCAATAGGTGAGCAGTCTCTTCCCTATTTTTCTCGGCCTACAGGTGGAATTCTTTTTTCAAAATTTTACGAGACAATCCTCGATGTGTACCCTATCCAATAAAGCTAGAATTATCCAAATCAGATAATCTTGTAGAAATTTACACATGGTAGAATTTGAAAAAAGTAAAAATTCAATAGGTGAGCAGTCTCTCCCCTATTTTTCTCGGCCTACAGGTGGACTTCTTTTTTCAAATTTTTACGAGACAATCCTCGATGTGTACCCTATCCAATAAAGCTAGAATTATCCAAATCAGATAATCCTGTAGAAATTTACACATGGTAGAATTTGAAAAAAGTAAAAATTCAATAGGTGAGCAGTCTCTTCCCTATTTTTCTCGGCCTACAGGTGGAATTCTTTTTTCAAAATTTTACGAGACAATCCTCGATGTGTACCCTATCTCGCTTAGTACCAAAAGCAAAACTTTTTCAAAGACTCGAAATTAGTCTCTGATTCTGAGGCCATTAGAGTCTAAATTTTGTCCTGGTAAATAAAATTAAGTTACACGCTGGGAGGGTTAATTAGGTACGTCTTTATAGGGGTTGCTATTTATGTTCTACTTATGGCATAACCGTACAAGGTGATCATTTTTTGATTTCCATCACACTGTATCTGAAGAAATTCTATTAATGAATAATTCTGATTGTGTTCTAGAAAATTTAAGGGCGATTTACTGCTGAATATTAAACTTTCAGTAGCAATTTAGACAATTTTTAAAAACCCAATTAAAGATGATTTTATTTCGTATTCTTAATAAAAGCAGACTATTCTCCTATTTTTCGCAAAATCATTTCCCTTGCAATAATATTCATGTGTTACATAAATTAAATTTAAGGATAAAAAATTATACGATGTTATTATACTTTTTAATTTAAATAATTATAATTATTATTGCAACCAAAATGATTTTGCGAGAAATAGGAAAGAGAAAGAACAAAATCACTTTTAATGAAGTTTCTAAAATAGTCTTAATTATTGTTAAAAGTTCTATATATTAAATATTATATCAGATTGAAATTTAAAATAAAATAGAACAATTTCCTCTTCTCATCTGTTATAGTTCGTCAAAGACATGAGCTGTGTACGCTTTTTTCATAACTTAACATTTCTCAACTTTTACCTGACCAAAGCCAGGTTTACATAATTATCTCTTGTACGATTATTTCACAAAATTTTGAGTGTACTCTTTTTGCAGATATTTTTCAATTTTTTAGAAGACAATATATGACATGAACAATAAAATCTACTTATAATTTCTTTTAAAGTTGAGGTCATTCCAAAAATCACACGTTAGTTTTGTGGTAACACCAATTGCTATTTCTTAATTCGAATGTGAGTCACTATCAATTAGCTTCAACTATAGGTAATAGTTGCTTTGTGTCTTTTTTTTTACAACAAATTCTATACTATAATTCAGCACACACATGTGTAATAGTCATAATAATTATAATAATAATAATAATAATAAGAATAACATTAGATATGATAGTAATAACAGTATTGCGGTTCCGTTGGTTAATTAACTGTAAATTATCGGACTGCGGCAAACCACAGTTACAAAATCTTTGCTCCCATCTTTTATTAAGAATCGCATTTTTAATTCAAGGTCCTCCGGTTATTGTGCCAATTGTAACGACCTTGATCCAATCCCTTTTAACTTGAATTAATAATAAACAAATAAATAAATAATTCGCAAGTGTTGCAGATCATGTTCACGTATTATTTATTATTACCAGCGGTGTTGCATTATGCGGTAGGTAGCTATTCATTGTTCTAATTTTTTTTTTATACAAATGGTTAAACGATAAGAAGTGTTTCGAAATGTTACTTTTTTTGTAACAAAAGCGTTAACAGGATCTTACAATCAATTCATGAGAATATTTATTGCCAGTGGCTGCGTGTGTAAATGTACAGAAGCACACCTCCAACAGTAATTATTCAATTCGTAATTATTTACTTTAGCTTACCCCCTTTCGATTTTCTTGAAAAAAAAAGTATGTCGTAGAGTTCCCCTTCATGGTGTTTTTGAGCTTCTTCATTTCGTGTATTTGTCTTCCATGATGTCTATTGTAAAATGCGATTAGTAGTAGTGGTTTGTTTTTTGATTTCCTCGAATATTGAGATCGTGTAGTGTTTGCTTTTTTCGTAGATTAGATGCGGAATAATTTATAGTCTTTATCTATAGGTGATACATGATACTGCTTGTTTGTTTAAACTTTGAAAGCGGTTATTCTTAGTGTGTTACGAATACAAATGTTGGGAAAGGGTGAGGGATATGTAAATGTAAACACACCCATCCTGAACCGTAACCTATTGCAATACACACGGAAGTATTACGACAGTATTTTGTATTTTATAACATCTTCTTACTGGTTTTGAGCTTAAAGTACAAACATTCTTGTATTTAAATAGTTTTACAATATAAAATGAAAAGAAAAGAAACAATAGGTATTTAATTAATCAAACATTGATATTAATTAATGTAAATTTATTGTTGTTTTTAGAACATTTCTTCGGTTCAATTACCTATGCAAATTAGGAAAATTAAAATTAAAAACAGTGCACATTAGTATATTGCTAATAATAAGTTAAATACGGTTAGTTAAATTAATTAAACACTATAATTGAATTTGTTTATTTGTGAAGATAAAAAAGGGTTTAAAAAAGAAAGGATCAGTACCGTACAATTATTAAACAATAATTTAAAATGATAAAGGTAAATTTAGAATAACGAAAATATCAGATTAATAATATTTTTAAAAGTATATGTTGATATCTACATTCAGGTCAATTTAGGAAGGCGAAGTAGGAAATAAAAACCGAAAGTGTAACTTGTTTTTTTTTTATATTGTAACGACTTTTCTAGTTTAAGTTATTTATTAAACGGATATTTATTTACAACTATTTATTTAACACTTAAACACTAATAGAATACTTAAACACTAACAACAATTCAACAACTTATTAATATGACAAGGAAAATGCATATTTATATCACTCGGTATATCGTAGTTCGGTATTTATATTACTCGTTCGAAAGCTAACCGTAAACTGTTCTCACTGACCACGTCAACAAGTATTTATAGGGAGGTAGAATATTTCCAGAAAGATCGGGAATGACCTACTAGAATTTACTCGTGTTCGTTTTATTTATGGCCTTGTTTATTGTCATCAAAGCGCCGACCGACGCCGGTATTCTTTGAGCTCCGCTTATCTGCTCCCGGATCTCGTCGCCGCTCTCGCACACATACACGCTCGTTACAATATGTTTAAAATAGTATTTGTTAAAAAAAAGTATTTAAAGAGGGCAGTTTTTTTACTGACAGACATGTTAAAAAACACCGTCGCCCAGTTTCCTTTTAATCCAATTATTATGATTCTGACTTCGCCTTCCGAATTTGCCCCTATCATATTGTAAGCTTCATGCGCCATTGCCTTACCGTTTATTACGGTACTTCATACGTAATATGTCATCAATTGATTGTATCACAATAGATCCTACGACACATTTCAATGGTTATTAATAAGTTATTGCTTAAGTATACCGTTAATTCTATGGTTGAACTTTAGGTACCTATACTAAACGCATCCTGCTGCTCCAGTAACAACCTTCCGTAAAATTAGAATGCGCCGTCTAATGAGATCGAAAGTTTTCACGACCTTGCATGACACTTCGATAAAGTCACGTCGTCGAAGATTCAGAGTTAGAAAATATTAGTCAATTATTATCTGTTATGATTGTACATTGTGAAATGATCTTTCACATCCTGGTTGTAATAAATATGGCAAATAATATGGTAGGTTAGGTTAGCAAATTTAAAGCATTATTAATGTTTTTTAAATAATAAAAAAATATTGCAGAAAATTTGTGTGTGTGTGTAAAGTTACAGACCCACACCTCTACCCTAACCTTTTCTAATCTATATATTGTTTGTTAATTACCGAGACCATTTGTTTTTCGTGTTGCTTATAGAGAGGACTTTAGAACCATCAAAGAGCATCTATGAGATAAAGGTTTACGTTTCTAAATGAAATTATTTTTAAAATTAGGTTACGTTTTTTTCGATAATTATGTATACTTGGCTTTGGTCAGCTAAAAGTTGTGAAAAAGGCGTACACAGCTCATGTCTCTGACGAACTATAACAGAAAAGAAGTGGAAATTGTTCTATTTTATTTTAAATTTAAATCTGATATAATATTTAATATAAGTAGAACTTTTAACAGTAATTTAGACTATTTCAGAAACGTAATTAAAAGTGATTTTGTTCTTTCACTTTTCTATTTCTCGCGAAATCATTTTGGTTGCAATAATAATTATAATTTTTTAAATTAAAAAATATAATAAAATCGTATAATTTTTTACTCTTAAATTTAATTTATGTAATCATTTTATGAATATTATTACAACGGAAATGATTTTGCAAAAAATATGAAAATAGTCTGCTTTTATCAAGAATACGAAATAAAATCGTCTTTAATTGGGTTTCAACCCTAAGCATTTTTATGAAATTATTAAGTACCTTCCTATTAGAATGTAGGTACTTAAGTAGGTATTAAATGAATTCCAAATTCCTATATCTCACTTCCGCATATTAGTATCATATTTATTGCATTTCTTTTTCTTTAGTTAAATAACACCATCTATATTACACAATTTATATATTATAAATTCACGTCGTTTATTAAATTTGCATATAAGTGGATAGATAGACATATAATAAAAGAGCAAGAAAAGTAAAGGTATTTAATTTAATTCCTTTTTTCATATGTTATTATTATTAAATAAAGAATTTTCCTTTACTTAATCTACACATACCTACATACTGTAGGGAGTTAAAATAACTAATAATTCTATTCTAGTTTCTTGTTGTATAAAAACTATATTGTTCACCTATTAAATTCTCATAACCGTAAAATATAAAATAGTTTTTTGAGTTTGTCCGATAAATTGCCGCCAACAAAGACACGACTTTAATTTATTTGACATGGATTTCATTAAAATCGATCCAATATACGTTAAGATTATTAAAATGTGACTTGCAGATTTAGATTGTATGTGCTAAAAAGTTGGAACATTTTGGATTATTGTTTGATATTTCAAAATGCTCACGAAAAATCTGGAAGGTTCTTGATCACTCTCGAACATTATTTATTATTTTTCGAAAAATTTGGAAAATTATAGATCATTTTCAAGTATTTCAAATTATTCTCAAAGAATCTAGACTTTTCTAGAATAATCTCTGATATATTAGATAATTCCCGAAGATTCTGGAACAATCTGGAACATTCCAGTTAATTCTTTCATTTTTCTAAAACATCCTCGAAAAAATATGGAAAATTGTAGATCATACTTGAACATTTGTAGTCATTTTCAATGAATTTGGTACATTTCAGATTATTGTCTGTTGTTTCAAAACATTCTAAAAAACTCCGGAGGGTTCTAGATCATTCTTGAATATCCCAAATCATTTCTCAAAAAAATATGGATTATTCTAGCCAAATTTTGAACATTTCAAAATTTTCTCAAAGGATCTGGTACATTTTAGAATAGTCTAGCATTTTAAAAAAAAAATCTCAAAAATCATGAACAATGTAAATGTCAGATAATTCTCAAACAATCTGGAACATTCTAGTTTATTCTATGATTCTTTGGATTATTTTCTGATATTTTAAAACATTCTCGAATAAATGTGGAAAATTCTAGATCATTCTTGAATATTTCCAAGTCATTTTTTAAGAATTTGGAATATTCCAGATCATTCTACGTTATTTTAAAACATTTTCCAAAAATCTGGATTGTTTTAGATATTTTTCGAAAATTTCAGGTCATTCTCAGACAACCTGGGACGTTTTCGATTATTCTCTGATATTTTAAAATATTCTCGAAAAATATGGAAGATTCTAGATCATTTTTGAACAGTTCAAACCATTTTAAAAGAATCCGGAACATTCCAAAAATTTTCCTGTTATTTAAAAACATTCTCTAAAACTCTGGAAGGTTCTAGATCATTCTCGAATATTCCAAATCATTTCTCAAAAAAATATGGATTATTCTAGCCAAATTTTGAACATTTCAAACTTTTATCAAAGGATCTGGAACATTCTAGTTTATTCTATAATTTTTTGGATTATTTTTTGATATTTTAAAACATTCTCGAATAAATGTGGAAAATTCTAGATCATTCTTGAATATTTCCAAGTCATTTTTTAAGAATTTGGAACATTCCAGATTATTCTACGTTATTTTAAAACATTTTCCAAAAATCTGGATTGTTCTAGATATTTTTCGAAAATTTCAGGTCATTCTCAGACAACCTGGGACGTTTTCGATTATTCTCTGATATTTTAAAATATTCTCGAAAAATATGGAAGATTCTAGATCATTTTTGAACAGTTCAAACCATTTTAAAAGAATCCGGAACATTCCAAAAATTTTCCTGTTATTTAAAAACATTCTCTAAAACTCTGGAAGGTTCTAGATCATTCTCGAATATTCCAAATCATTTCTCAAAAAAATATGGATTATTCTAGCCAAATTTTGAACATTTCAAACTTTTATCAAAGGATCTGGAACATTCTAGTTTATTCTATAATTTTTTGGATTATTTTTTGATATTTTAAAACATTCTCGAATAAATGTGGAAAATTCTAGATCATTCTTGAATATTTCCAAGTCATTTTTTAAGAATTTGGAACATTCCAGATTATTCTACGTTATTTTAAAACATTTTCCAAAAATCTGGATTGTTCTAGATATTTTTCGAAAATTTCAGGTCATTCTCAGACAACCTGGGACGTTTTCGATTATTCTCTGATATTTTAAAATATTCTCGAAAAATATGGAAGATTCTAGATCATTCTTGAACAGTTCAAACCATTTTAAAAGAATCCGGAACATTCCAAAAATTTTCCTGTTATTTAAAAACATTCTCTAAAACTCTGGAAGGTTCTAGATCATTCTTGAATATTCCAAATCATCTCTCAAAAAAATTTGGAACGTTCTAGATCAAAGGATATGGAACATTTTAGAATGGTTTCTAATATTTAAAAAAGAAAAACCAAAAATCATAAACATTCTAAACCATTTTTAAACATTTCAGATCATTTTCAATCAATCTGGAACATTCAAGATTGTTTTCTGATATGTCTAAACATTTTCGTAAAAACTGGAACATTCTTGATGATTATCCAATATTTCAAACCATTTCCCAAAAATTTTTGTAATATTCTATATCTTTTCCAGGAACATTCCATCCCATTTTCTGATATTTCAAAACATTCTCAGAAATTCTGGATGGTTCTAGATCATTCTCGAGCATTCAAAAAAATTTCTTTAAGAATCAGGAATATTCTCGAACATTCTAAATTGTTTCTATGTTGAAGATTTTTCAGTTAATCAAAATTATAATCTGATAGAAACGTCTGACTCGTAGTAGTTGGTATCAGAGGCTTGGTATCAAATTTGGACGAAGATGGTAATAATCTTTACCAGTTGATCCACAATAACCAATAATTTACATGCTTTACCAAATAGGATTAATGCCAATTTGGCTTATTGCCTGGTAAAACAAGTGAAAAGAATTTAAATTATTGAAAAATAATCATTTACTTTGATCGTTTATCGATCCCTTTCATTATCTACGTATTATTCCAGTAGTATTGATTGATTGATTGCGGAAATATTTATACCAACACGTATAGATAATTATTATCGACACAATTTCTTGCGAATAGTTGGCATCATATGACTTAAACGTGTCCTGGTTTTAATTAGTGTACTTACAGTTGCAAAGAAAGTGAAAACTATGTTTTATTTATGAGACTATATCTTTGTAAGTAATCCACATTGAGAAAGCATTGCGCAACACTGGGTGAAAAGGGGATTTACAAAGATATTTACGTAAAAGTAAACCGCGATTGCATTATTTTAGATTTGTTTATTTATAACGTGCTTCCAATTTATTGTGTTCAAAAAATTAGAAAAATTCACACATACAATAAATTTTACAGTAATATTAAATTCTAGCAACTGAAGGGTTCTTAGAATCAAATCTATTACCATCATACAAACTACAAGAACTAGTCTTTTAGTGTTAAATAATGAGCTCTAACTATCGAGTGCTAGTTTCAGTGTAGGTACATAAAACTATGTTAAGGGTGCTGGGATGTCTACTAAAGTGTGCTTAGTTTCACTAAAGATCTTCTAGTTTTACTAAAGAGTGATTTATTTTAGTGAAGGCTGTCCATTTTCAGAAATGAGTGCTCACATTTAATAAAGAGTTCCTAATTTTACTAAAAAGAGCCTAGTTTTATTAAGGTGCTCTTGGTTTTACTAAACAGTGTTTTGATTTATTAATACGTGCTTAATGTATGTTTCAAAATTTTTGGCACGCATTTCAAAACATCGTATATGCAGTTGATTTTTGTGAGTGTAGCTTCAAAAAAAAAATATGTTATGCAATTTATTACTTTATACCATCTTGAGTTCTTTTATACATTTTTAAAGTTTATTTCCCGGTTTTACAAATTGGGATATTGTTTTTGAATCTTCTGAAAATTCAAAATATTTTCGTTTTTTTTTTATATACGAATAACTTGATTTTCTAGAAATAAATTGAGCTGAAATATTTTGCGAAAAATATAAAAATCACAACTTTAAGGTCCTGTAGCTCACTGAATTGACTTGCAAAAAATCTGAAAAAAATCAAAAGCACTTGTGGCATTTTTTGGAATATATTCCTTGAGTTTCGGGGAATTCAAATTTAATGTAATCATGTGCCTTGTTCTCTAACGTTTCACTTAATTAGGTTCAAAAATGAGTTGGTCCGTTTACGTGCATCAAGTGTCAGACGATTTCCGCCATAAACATGTTTAAATAGGTTCTAATGCAAATAGGTACATAGAATAAACGTGCGAAAGGTCATGTTGTTACTTTTTTGGATTCGGTTACATTGTGCAAACTGCTAATAAATTCGTAATTACTATAAGTGTAGAAATGTTTACATTTATGAGACATTCTTTAACGAAGATGTACTGCAAAATGTGGAAACCTTGACTTTCGAGCCGGAAATTTGTTACCTGAGTAACAACTAAGTAGGGTCGCATTTTCGTCCAAATTTGGCGCTCACTTTACATTATTCATAAACCACCTCAAGGACGTCCAAACTCGTAACAAAATGTGATAAATATTTTAACTTTAAGAGGTGTAATGTCATGATTTAATGGTTGTGTTTTTGATTTTTTCAGACTAATTAAAGTCACAAAATAAAAATGTTAAGGATGTCCTTTCCAATTAAGAATTATATTAAAAAATACTTACATCAAGTTATTTGTCTCGAAATTAAGAATGATAAATTTTGGGTTTTTACTATTAGCTTGGATTACTGAATAAATAAATTTCATAAAACACAGTAAAGAAAAAAAGATTGTAATTTTAGAAAAATAATAAATTATGCTTCATTAGCACTATGTCGATATGAATGGACGCAAATCACGATTTTGAGCTTATCAGTTCTCAATAGCGCGCTATCGGCAGTTCCAACGGATTAAAGATCAATCGGAGTCACCGCTTAGGTAGTGAAGATGTAAAAAATAATACAGACGAGATGTGAGCGCCGTCTGTGGGGATTATGCAAAATCTAAATTTAGAAACTAATTAAAAAATCAATAATAAAATAATTCAAGTGGAAGAATGCAGCCCCTGTGGAATGGACTTTCAATAAATATGATTCATTCCCTCCAGAATGTTTGAATATCATTAAAATGGATGAAACGATTCCGACAGCAAGAGACCGCCATCTGTGGTAATCGCTATCAAGTTAAGGAACTTTCTATGACACGTTGATGAGAACTAACAAATATGAAATTGCGATCTGTGTATTTATATTAATTACTGATTTGTAATTAACGAAAACAGTTTAATTATGGGTTCTGCATCTAAACAATATTAAGAAAAAATATTTCCTTTTAATGCTACAAGGTACATACATACATTAAGAAATATGATATACCGCATTATTTATTGCTAATTGTCATGAAAAATGTTATGCTATATCTTTCCACGAAAATTACAAATAATGTCATAAAATGATAAATATACAGGTACCCATGTACCCATATAGCTCCATGTAAGTTGAAATACCAAAGTTGATGTCTATTTCTACGAAGAATAGCAAATTCATTGGACTTTCGCATAGCAACGTCTCACCTAACTACTCACGTGCTTTTGTTAAAAACAAAGAAAGAGACAGAAAAAAAAATGTAAAAACAAAATTGCAATTAATTCACGATCGGTATTTGTTAGATCCGGCACACGATTAAGATTGTAAGGTTATGAATGGACATATACTCATTGATTAATTATACTACTTAAATGTATAAATACACAAAAACAATTGTACCTATATATCTAGGCAAATCGAAAATTTTTAACGTTAACAAAAAAAAAATGGGTACATGTTTAATAAAAACACAATATCGTCAGAAAGCGCATTATCTTAAGACAAACAATTTTGACTAAAACAAAAATGAACTGTTATTCAAAAATAGAATCAAAATTTGGTATGTTTATGAAAGGTTGTTATCGATCTTCATTATCTATAAAAGAAACCAACAATATGCAGTAATTAGCGAGATATTTGCGTCTAAAGATTCTCTGAAGACGTTACACAATATTTTTCCTGTATATAGTACAAATAGACTCGACGACGAACTCGCCAAAAAGAGCGCGATATAGTATAGATAGAGAAAGAGAATGAATGTGGACTTGGCGCTGAGTATCTACCAGATGCTCTAGATTAATGATTATTTCAAGGACTCCCAAGAGTTTCCAAACTTTATGATGGCCATCCACATGGGTTTTTGGCTGGGATGAGTTCCTTTCTAAACAGTATACTAAATAATAAACAAACTAATCAATCACCATCCAAGAAAACATACGATTATCTGCATCTTCAAGTCCGATCTTGTAATTAAAAAAAAAAACAGATAACTTAAATGCTATCAAACTGATTACACATCGCTTTTATTTGCTGCCTCGAGCGACGCAAGAATAAAATTCGCTTTCAAAAAATTATTCGCCATCAACGACGGTACTTACTCCTCGATTAACGGTTTCTAATGAACACTTTTTTAAGTCTAACATTCACCTTTGCTGACACCAGCCAGTGTGGAAGTAGTCCAAGTTCACGATTTTATTTAGAATTAAATGCCATTCAACGAACTTCGTTACTTTTTCTTTATAAAACGCTTCGCGCCTTTCAATTTCATGCCGTAATTATTGCTGCTGGTAAAAACTGTACAGATGCGAAGTCTTTAATTTAAACAAATTAACAGTTTGCAGTATTCCTATTTGTTTTATGAAATCAAGATTCTTGTGAGTCCAAATACGTACGAAAAAAATTATGTAAGTATCGGTGACTGTTCGTAGTCTCCATGAGAGAAACAATCGTTTTTTTGTGCGACTAATGGGAGAAGCATCCTCATAAAATCTTCATAATAATATTGTGTGATTAGTGGGAGAAGAAGATTCCATGAGCGAGTGCAGTAACACGCGAGAAGGAGAAGATACCACGAACGTGCTCACTCCCTCCTTTTCCCAGTAGTCTGTTGTGTGATTGGTGGACGGAAACGATTCCATGAGCGTACTACCAATAATACTACACTCATTGAATCTTCTCCCCCTCTTTCTACTAGTCGCACAATACTATAAGTTTTCATGAGCATGCTATTCGTAGTGGTTAGGTCATTGAACCGTCTCCTTCCACTAGCAGTACAATACTACCGTGTGACAAGTGGAAGGAGAATATTCTATGAGTGTGCTACCGGTAAATACGGCGCTCATTGAATCTTTTCCTTCTCCTACTAGTCACATAAAAATATTGTGTGATTAGTGGGAGAAGAAGATTCCATGAGCGAGTGCAGTAACACGCGAGAAGGAGAAGATACCACGAACGTGCTCACTCCCTCCTTTTCCCAGTAGTCTGTTGTGTGATTGGTGGACGGAAACGATTCCATGAGCGTACTACCAATAATACAACACTCATTGACTCTTCTCCCCCTCTTCCTTCTAGTCGCACAATACTATAAGTTTTTATGAGCGTGCTATTGGTAGTAGTTCAGTCATTGAACCGTCTCCTTCCACTAGCAGTACAATACTACCGTGTGACAAGTGGAAGGAGAATATTCTATGAGTGTGCTACCGGTAAATACGGCGCTCATTGAATCTTTTCCTTCTCCTACTAGTCACATAAAAATATTGTGTGATTAGTGGGAGAAGAAGGTTCCATGAGCGAGTGCAGTAACACGCTAGAAGGAGAAGATACCACGAACGTGCTCACTCCCTCCTTCTACCAGCAGTCTGTTGTGTGATTGGTGGACGGAAACGATTCCATGAGCGTACTACCAATAATACTACACTCATTGAATCTTCTCCCCCTCTTCCTACTAGTCGCACAGTACTACAAGTTTTCATGAGCGTGCAATTGGTAGTAGTTCGGTCATTGAACCTTCTCCTTCCACTAGCAGTACAATACTACTGTGTGACAAGTGGAAGGAGAATATTCTATGAGTGTGCTACCGGTAAATACGGCGCTCCCTGAATCTTTTCCTTCTCCTACTAGTTACATAAAAATATTGTGTGATTAGTGGGAGAAGAAGGTTCCATGAGCGAGTGCAGTAACACGCTAGAAGGAGAAGATACCACGAACGTGCTCACTCCCTCCTTCTACCAGCAGTCTGTTGTGTGATTGGTGGACGGAAACGATTCCATGAGCGTACTACCAATAATACTACACTCATTGAATCTTCTCCCCCTCTTCCTACTAGTCGCACAGTACTACAAGTTTTCATGAGCGTGCAATTGGTAGTAGTTCGGTCATTGAACCTTCTCCTTCCACTAGCAGTACAATACTACTGTGTGACAAGTGGAAGGAGAATATTCTATGAGTGTGCTACCGGTAAATACGGCGCTCCCTGAATCTTTTCCTTCTCCTACTAGTTACATAAAAATATTGTGTGATTAGTGGGAGAAGAAGGTTCCATGAGCGAGTGCAGTAACACGCTAGAAGGAGAAGATACCACGAACGTGCTCACTCCCTCCTTCTACCAGCAGTCTGTTGTGTGATTGGTGGACGGAAACGATTCCATGAGCGTACTACCAATAATACTACACTCATTGAATCTTCTCCCCCTCTTCCTACTAGTCGCACAGTACTACAAGTTTTCATGAGCGTGCAATTGGTAGTAGTTCGGTCATTGAACCTTCTCCTTCCACTAGCAGTACAATACTACTGTGTGACAAGTGGAAGGAGAATATTCTATGAGTGTGCTACCGGTAAATACGGCGCTCCCTGAATCTTTTCCTTCTCCTACTAGTTACATAAAAATATTGTGTGATTAGTGGGAGAAGAAGGTTCCATGAGCGAGTGCAGTAACACGCTAGAAGGAGAAGATACCACGAACGTGCTCACTCCCTCCTTCTCCCAGTAGTCATTTGTGTGATTAGTGGACGGAAACGATTCCATGAGCGTACTACCAATAATACTACACTCATTGAATCTTCTCCCCCTCTTCCTACTAGTCGCACAGTACTACAAGTTTTCATGAGCGTGCTATTGGTAGTAGTTCGGTCATTGAACCTTCTCCTTCCACTAGCAGTACAATACTACTGTGTGACAAGTGGAAGGAGAATATTCTATGAGTGTGCTACCGGTAAATACGGCGCTCCCTGAATCTTTTCTTTCTCCTACTAGTTACATAAAAATATTGTGTGATTAGTGGGAGAAGAAGGTTCCATGAGCGAGTGCAGTAACACGCTAGAAGGAGAAGATACCACGAACGTGCTCACTCCCTCCTTCTCCCAGTAGTCATTTGTGTGATTAGTGGACGGAAACGATTCCATGAGCGTACTACCAATAATACTACACTCATTGAATCTTCTCCCCCTCTTCCTACTAGTCGCACAGTACTACAAGTTTTCATGAGCGTGCTATTGGTAGTAGTTCGGTCATTGAACCTTCTCCTTCCACTAGCAGTACAATACTACTGTGTGACAAGTGGAAGGAGAATATTCTATGAGTGTGCTACCGGTAAATACGGCGCTCATTGAATCTTTTCCTTCTCCCAGTAATTCCACAAAATTGGTAGAAAGGGTAGAGTGATTTCGATTAATTTGGGTAGTATTTTACATTTAAAAAGGATTTTAACATGTACTGACCCAGTGTGCCACTTATTTAAACTCAATTTTGTAAAGTAAGAAGCCTGACTCCCAATTTAACTATAATCAATTTCTAAATTGTGGTATATTGTGCGTACAACAATGGCAGATTAATGATATATATTAATCTTCTTTGTTGGAAGGTCAACATACTCATTTTACGTGACAAGGTAGAAAATTGTAGACTAGTAGGTCAGACAATATTTTCATTTTGTTAAAAACATCTGCTGTTATGTAAAACTAATCAGGAACTTTCCCTAGTTAAACGTCTGGTACGAACTTTCTCCAATTTTATTTACTTTTCGATTGCTTAAGTTGTTAAAAGAAAAAGTAAAAGGGTCAGTCTGCTTTCTGCTAATTCGGCAATTAGTAATAATTTTATTCAATGACAGGCTTTCTGTTTCGGTTTCAAAATTGTATTTGATATTTCCACGATAATTATCATGCCACGCTGTCCTCTTCAAGTGGAAAATTGAACTTCAGTTAGATTGAGTTAGGTTATGTTACGTTAAACTTTTATCTAAAGGCAAATTAAATAATAAAATGAATAATTTTTTTTTATTAGATAGTCTATATATCGTAGTCTCTTTCGTCTAAATTTCACCCTTTGAGTTCAACTTGTATTTGTCAAATTTTATTTATTTGACAGAGAAATCCTTAAAATTAGCCATTTAATTTAAAAAAATACCTAATGGCAGAAAAAAAATTTTTTTTATCTGTAAATTGATTCTACTGAAAAATAGCACGAAAAATAAAAAAAAAATAATTTCTTTTATATAAAGAAATTAATCTGACGAAAAAAGAAACTCAAAAGCTAACAATACAATAAACTTTTTAGTGATAATAACTGAGGTCCTTAAACAAATGTTAAGTAATTAATTTTGAGTCTAATCAAAATTATTAAAAAAAAAACAAGATGTTGGCTATAAAATAATTTTAGTGTACAAAAAGATCCGCATTTCTACATTGTCTGGACTAATTTTATAAATAAAACAGAATATTTAAAAGTCAAATATATCACTTGCTGCCTTGTGTTAATATATTCTGAAATTAAGGAATGTCTTTTGAAAATCTTTTATCTAGAGGTAACCATCTATAGATATGCATATATTCATTTTGGTATTACCTTGAAGCATCAAAATAAGAAAGTAGGTGTATGAATTGTGAAATATACCTAACTGTTACTATTGACGTAAACTCATTTGTTATTAATTTTTAACAACAAACGCGGAATTGATAACAAAAATACGTATGTATAATGTTAAACTTAGGCAACTACTTTACAGTTTTTTGATCATATTTTAATTTTTACTGTAACAATTTTTTTAAATTACGTACTGCAGTACACACAACAATTTATTAGGTATATACGTATATTGAAGAATTGTTTTGAGTTTAGTGCTTTTTCTTATGCTAATCGTAAGTCTGGGCATCGCGACCTCTTAGGGGGTTAGGTTAGGGATGATTAAGTTAGGTTACACATCTTGACCTAACATAACCTAACCTAAGTTATCACGCTTTTGCGTAGAAGGGAGGTGAACCTAACCTGGAGGCGCCATGAAGTCCTTGAATGAGAATTAAGTGGAAATAAACATTTGTTGCTTTGAAAAAGTTAAGAAGGGATGAAAGTAGCAACATGATTTCACAAATGGAAAGGGTGAGAGGGATGATCTTAGTTACGCCACTGTCTAAAAAGCAAAAATTGTTGGTAGATGGATGTTCAAACATTTTTTACAAGGGCTCTTAAAACAAATAATTATTTTCTAATTGAATTATTTCAGTTAAGTGTTTAAAAAATCATTATTCAATTTAAAAGGTGGGTAATTAGGTTAGATAACCCAAGATGGAGAAAATCCCTGGCGATTTTAACATAAGGAAATCATCACATCTCTGTGGATTGTGTTTGGAGCGTGGCTCTGAAAGGGTGTAAAACTTTGACAGTCAGTGGTGCGGAAATGAATGGTTTGGTAGTGTTTTTAAGGGGGTGGTGTGGAAGAATGAGGAAAACATTAGAAATGGGGAAGTATTAGGAAGATCAGGATAGATGCATTACAGGAGAGATTCGACATCTTCTGAGACATGAAGGGTTACTTTAGAGATTCAAGACAGAAATTAATTAACTTTCAAATTGACTATTCTATGATAAGAGATGATGAAGATCAAGATGAAGACCAAGACAATAGTCTCTTGGTCTTGGTATTGGTTTTGATGATTGTATCTTGGTCGATCAAGACATGTTTTTGATCTTGAATCAACTATGTTTTGGACTTTTAACTTTCTCTAAGGGGTTCATTGATTAAGTTTGGTAAAAGACATGTTATGAGTCTTGGTCTCTCAGAGTTGGGTCTTGGTCTTGATCTTAATTTATGTAGATAGGGCCTTGATATTGGTCTTGGTCCAAGCCTGTAGTCACGGAAATAGTTGTAACCATAAAGAGTTTTGGTTTGTCTGGGGTACGTCGTTTTGGTGTTAATTGGTCTTAAACACTAACAAAGAATGGATGACCACAGGTTTAATTCTTAATTAATTCAGTGTCTGTGAATTACGAGTTTCGTCTCGGAGGATAATGAACGTTTCCGACTTGATGCAACCGACAAATACATAATTTTCTCGAAAAGTTCTTAGACCGATTACATTTACACCGGATTTTACCAATTACGTTATACCACTTAACACTTGGCCGTTAATAACGAACAAAAGGTTAGAAATTGTTCCTGAAGCGTCAGTTACATATTTCGAAACCGGCATGTACAGCAACGTGTAATATCTTGCATGTGCACATACCTCCAACATACACATTGCATATAAAAAACAAGTGAATCTGTTATAAGGTTAAGCATTTTTGCAATGTAAATATACGTGCATACTTCTACAAGTGCGTAATTGACCAGAAATATCGTAAATAGAAATTCCAAGCAAGCATCTCATCAAAATGAGTGCTTCTAATAAAGTAAAAAAAAAATAAAAATAGAATAATAATGAGGAGTTACCAGTAGCGGCACTCATGGGTGAGTTTCGTTGTTAAGAGTAGCATAGATATAAAGGTTATAAGAGGCTAAAGCCTCGAAAGAAACTATGTAAGACGCTCCTAAAGTAACATAAGATTTGTGGCTCTAAATCTGTGCCAGGAATAAAAATAAAACAGAGCGAATGCAGTAACACGCTAGAAGGAGAAGATTCCTTCCACTAGCAGTACAATACTACCGTTTGACAAGTGGAAAGAGAATATTCTATGAGTGTGCTACCGGTAAATACGGCGCTCATTGAATCTTTTCCTTCTCCTACTAGTCACATAAAAATATTGTGTGATTAGTGGGAGAAGAAGAATCCATGAGCGAGTGCAGTAACACGCGAGAAGGAGAAGATACCACGAACGTGCTCACTCCCTCCTTTTCCCAGTAGTCTGTTGTGTGATTGGTGGACGGAAACGATTCCATGAGCGTACTACCAATAATACAACACTCATTGACTCTTCTCCCCCTCTTCCTACTAGTCGCACAATACTATAAGTTTCCATGAGCGTGCTATTGGTAGTAGTTCGGTCATTGAATCTTTTCCTTCTCCTACTAGTCACATAAAAATATTGTGTGATTAGTGGGAGAAGAAGGTTCCATGAGCGAGTGCAGTAACACGCGAGAAGGAGAAGATTCCACGAACGTGCTCACTCCCTCCTTCTCCCAGTAGTCTGTTGTGTGATTAGTGGACGGAAACGATTCCATGAGCGTACTACCAATAATACTACACTCATTGAAAATTCTCCCCCTCTTCCTACTAGTCGCACAATACTACTGTTTGACAAGGGGAGGGAGAATATTCTATGAGTGTGCTACCGTATATAATAAAACTCTCTACTATAAAACCTCTTACGAATATAGAAGTGTTATATCCATTTTTGTACCTCATTCTACTACAATATTCTCAAAACATAATATAATTATGAATATAGTTAGTTATTAAATAGGTACTGTAGTTACTGTAATTTGTCATAATGACTTTATTTTCAAAAGAAACTTGTTATCTTAAAATTTTCTTTTTAAAATAAAATTAACTATAGGAAGAAACGTCATTGTATAAACGCATTTTTAATAACTTTGTTATCTAATGATCCTATTGCTTGGTAAATTCCGGTTGTAGAGAATCATTACTTTGAGTAACTACATAAATAAATTTAGTGAAAAAAAAATTTTGAGTTTGTGTTAAGATTCGTAATGGACAATATTTTTTTTATTGTTTATAAAAACCTTTTAGCACCCCCTCTCGACATTCATCTACATAATGTACTATGCCAAATTATATACCCCTTGTTAAAGTGACGTTCGCAACCCCTGCTATTATCTGTTACAATAAAATCACTTCGCCGAATTACCCTAAGCCATTTCTAACGTTATAATTTCCTTTACATCCATTTACACAACACTTACTCGGCATAAAGTACAATTAGATCATATTTTTAATCAGTCACTTTTATATAAAAACAAGATTCTAAAAAAAAAGCTATTTTGAAAATGTTCATTGCCATCCAGTGACCTTCTTGTGGTGTCCTTAACATCCATTTCCTTTTCTTTTCTCTTTCAAAACTTTCTTTGGTATGTTGATATATATGCAAATCGACCACTTTTACCATAACAGGATCCAAACCATTTTTGTCGATCAATTTCACTCTCACTGGCCAAAGATAACGGTTAATGGTTGCTTTAGGATGGAGCAGATACCATAGAACGTTACATACCGTTTACACATGTCGAAATACACATAATACATGTGGGTACTGATTTAATTATTGTCTATAGTCAGTGGGTCAACCGTAGAAAACGAACTTCTTTTCTTTCGTAACCGACAACCGTAATAGAGGTGAACAGTTACCAGTGTGCTAATGGTCCCGTCCAAAATAGACGAGCTGATGGTAATTAGGGTTGGAAAGCGTAAAATAATTACTAAATTACAATTAAATGCCGATTCAAAATTTTTCATAAAATCTTCGGAAATGGACAATATGAAACATGGTTTTTTTTCTCTTCAGAACTCCATCCAAGTCTTCAGTTGTAATAACTGGGACAAATCAAAAGTATTCATTTTTTCACTTTCATTCCAGTCACTTCTAATTTTTAATCAATTGATTTGTCTTCACTTTGGTTCCAGTTTCTCATTAATTATTAATTATTTGCAACTTTCATAATTGTGATTGATACTTTCTATTGTATCTGAGCTCCTGGTCTGCTTCAGGTGATTCAAAACACTATAAAAAATTGGGATCTCATCATCAAACATATTTGATAACTTCCAATTTTTTTTTTCTATAGAAAATCTAATATAAAATTTTCGTGTCACAGTGTACTCCTCCGAAACGGCTTGACCGATTTTTATGAAATTTTATACGCATATTCAGTAGGTCTGAGAATCGGCTACTATCTATTTTTTATACCCCTAAGTGATAAGGGTTATCCATCCCTAACATTTTTTTTAAAATTTTTTGGACAAAAATTGTTTTTTTAATTTTTTTATAATGTGGAATTAAAAAATACATACAACCCTAAATTTTCACCCTTCCATCACCAACCCCTATTTTTTAATAGTTGTTTTAGTAATTTAATCATTGAGGTGCGCACCAGCAAACCCTGCCCTTGGGAGGCAGGTACAATGTTGGAAGGGGCAGGCACTCTAGCTATTTCCTGCGCTCGATAACTAATCAATTAGGGATCCTTACTACTACCCGTGCGAAGCCGGGACGGGCCGCTAGTAATATATAAAAAATATAATAATATAACCCACGTTATTTTTGTTAACTGGGGGTGTAATAATAAAATTAGGAGACATTCTTAAGTTAAAAGCCAATCTTAATGTTAGGTTATACAATTACTCATTAGAATATCTGAGATAAAATTAATTTCAGAGCTTTTAGCAAAAAACTCCTCATTGGATTTGGTCTGGACTATGTTTAGTACTCTTCAGTAAATAATCCTCTTGCACTCCTTTGTAAACGATTCTTCGAGTTCAATACTTAGTCGTCCTTATGAGATAAAATTAGTTTCTGAGCTTTTTAGTGAAAAGCTCCTAATTTGTTTTGGATTTAGTAAACGGATTTAGAATTGGGCTATTTTAGTACCTACTGTACTGATTTGGTATAATGCTGTTTTTAATACAGTCTGCTTTTGTATATCGTAATATCTACTTTCTTTTTGGCAAATAGTGATTAGTATATTCAGCGGCATAATTAAAGTGTTATTTTTAATATTACACGAATAAAGAAAGTCCAAAGGAATGTGACAGTAAGAATTAAATTAAGAGAATCTCTTTTCAGTTCTTTTTAAAACTATTAGGATGCCAATGGAATATTTTTTATTTTTACTGTCGCCCATAAAGAAACCGGAGACAATGATTTGTTTTGGCACATTAATAGAGACGACTAAAAGTGAAAGTTGTTATTTTTATGTTCTTCAATTTAAATGACATACTTTTAAGAATTTATTAATTAATAAGCTGAATATCGAGTTGTTTACGAATTTTTGTTTTGTACTGTGGTGAATTTAGAATGTCCTTTTTTATTCTCTAATAAATATTTACACTGTGCTTTTATTATATTTTCTTTATTCCACATCATAACTCGTACCCTTTAATATTTATTTAAAAAATCCCACACTGTTTAACAACATTGTGTCAACGATTTTATTAATATATTTTCAGAATTGGGCCAAATGGCCTTTTAATAAATAATAATAATCATTAAAAAGTAAGTAATGTATTGTAATTTTAATTTAATTGTCGAGCTTTACTTGGAATGTGCTTATTATGCTAATTCTAAATTATAAATGCTTTCATATTGAACTGAAAACAAAAACTAATGTACAAATGTACAGTTAATTTTTTTTTATTAGTGAAGGACATTATTGCCTCTTTTGCAAATTCACTGTTTCCATTATCAAATTATCATTTAAAAATATTAATCTTTTGCAAAACTTTAAGTCTGTAAATCGTCAAAATTGTAAAACTAAAATGGTAATTAACAAATAAATAATTACATTTTAATTCCATCCGTATTTCGTGTACTCACAATTAGTTATTATTTTCCACTACCCTGAATTATAGTTACTGTAATTATGGATCAATTAAAGAGAATTGTACTTGCAATTATTTTTGAAATAACCAGTTAGGTTTTGAAAAATATTTTGTACTGACACACTATCAAGACATAGAAATAAGCATAGCAGATATCAGAAAAATGATAAAGAGACTGGAGTGGGAACGCGATGGGCGAAGATTCCAAACGGAAGTGAGGAGATAGAAGGGGAGATAGGAGCGCGAGTCTCATTAAGACATGGAAATAAAAAACCGAATTTTCTGGATGAATGAAAAACAGGAATGGCAGTCTCTTCTCGAGAAAGAGAACAAAGAGTGAACCAGGAATCACACTCAGGGATTCTGGGAAGTCCTGGGAAAAAGGAATCTTTAGCCATACACAAATTAAATGGGATAGGGTAGGAAAACATGAAAAGAGCTTCTGAAAGAACAAAGATGAGAAGTCGAGGGAGGAAATGGAAGAAATAAACAATAGGTTTGTCTTCAGGATAAAAATAATTGAGAAGGTGGGAGTTAAAACAACATTGTCCACTGAGTACGATGTTGTTCCACGAAGAATGGGCAGGCCGAAGAAACTGTGATAGGAAATAGGAAAGTTTCGCTAATGAAAAATGGGTGGAATGGAACTAGTCTCTGAGAAATGATAAGGAGATTTGAAATGTACATACAGGAAAAATAGTTGAGAGATAAGAAAGTTGATGCCAGAATTTAATTACTTGGGAGTAGATATGTCTTGCTGAGGAACAAGGAGAAAGAAGTCCTGATGAAGAACTTAAAGAAATGACCAACAGCTGTCCTGGGAAAGGTTTGGGACTATGGGGAGAGATATTTTAGGCAAAATGGGGGAAGAAGGATTACTATTTAATTAGTGGAAGCTTCTTCTGATGATGGAAGAAATACAAAGAAATGGAGGGCATTCAAGACAAATATGTTAGATGGACATTGAAACTTGACAAATAAACTTTTACCCATATGTTGCATTTGGTGACAAAGTGGAAGAAATTGATCATTAAAATAGCGAAAAAGGCACTAAAGTATGAAGAATAGGTACCTTATGGTAAACGAAGAGGAAGAAGAAGACGAAAAATACATTTAATACGAAGACTTATCCAAAAGGAAGGAGAATCACAATAAAAGTAAAGGTCATGTAAGATTAGGTAACATCACATATCAGACGAGGAAGAACCTGCAAGGACGTGAGACATATTATTGGGTAGGAAAAAGGAAAAGGAAGAAAAGATTCGAATATAAGGAAAAATATGCTAGATAGAAGAATTAAGAATTAAAAAGAAGCATTTTTTATATCAGTTATCTATTTGGAAGGAAGAATCCTTATTCCACGTAATCATAATTTATTTCCTATACTTAATAAATTCGATCTGTTTTCATTAATGACATTATCACAGTTAGTTTATTTAACAACAATTTTCTTTGTTTAACATAAAACCTTGCTCTTAATGTTGTCATTCAGGATAACATGACTGCATCCTGCGGGTTTTTCTTATATTAATCACCATTTAATACGTACAATACTCCTTAGAAGTATGTAGCATTTTATTAGAAACAACGCAAAAGCAAACATAGTAATTATTTCAGAAATACTGAACCGATTTGCAATCCACGTTAGCGTATTTCGGTACTAAAGGCTTTTGTGATTCAGCAAATCATGCAAATGAAGAAATTCAATAGAAAAATTGTCAAGGTAAATTGCTATGTAATGAACTATTGTCTTCAAAAATGAATCAGTGCTTCAGGTACTCGTCTAAATGCGTGAACAAATTGAAAATATATTTTTTAAATTAAACGAAAGTCAAAAGTAAAAAATAATTACCTAATTCTTTAATCATTTGAGGTCCTTCGTATCTAACGGAAATCAAAAATGTAGTGATGAGTGAGACCAAGATCAAGACCAAGACCATAGATATATTGCTTTTGATGATTGTATCTTGGTATTGGTCTTGCATTATTAGTTTTAGTCTTGGTCTTTCATAATCAAGTAATGGTCTTGCAGAGTTGAGTCTTGGTCTTGGTCAATCGAGTTTTATTTTTGATCTTGCATCAACCATGTTTTGGTCTTTTATGTTTTTCTAAATTCTCTAGGCTCTAGGGGGTTCATTAATTATTTTCAACAATAATGTTATGAGTTTTGGTCTTACGCAAATAATAAGTCTTGGTCTTGCAAAGTTGGGTCTTGATTTGATCTTAATTTATATAGATAGGGTCTTGGTATTGGTCTTGTTTAAGTGATACTGTATTGGTCCAAGACTGCAAGACCAAGATTAATTTTGCTTATCACTAATAAAGTCTTAGGTAGGACACATAGGATGGCTTTCAAAATATAGAATAAAGGAGCACAAAAAATCTTTTAAAGGAAAGAATCAGTAGGAAGATATGCGTGGCCTGAAAAAATAGAACGATACTATTCATTCCGGGACTAATTATGTAAAATAGTTGTTCATTAGTATTAACGTGATGAACTACAACTGATGCAACGTGTTCTTCGGGCAATAACAATCACGTCGTTACAAAATTGATGATCGTCAAAGAATGTTTTAGTTGGGTAAACAATTGCTCATTAATGAAATAATCTGGAGAATTTCTCATTGTCTATAATAAGGAAAAGGGGTTTAATATTGTGGGATTTATAAAGAAAAAGTCGATGTATCTATGGCATACCTGCAGGATGTTGTTGTAAGAAGACAATGTTTTTGATTCGCTATTGTATTCGTGCTTGGTTATCCAACCTAACCTAACCTCACTTAACCTAATCCAACCCACCCTGAGCTAACCTAACCTTACTTTTCTATTCGTCACTGTACGTTCCCTTTCTTATTTCAAAGGTTAGGTTAGGTGACCAAAAACGTACTTTTGACTCAGATGACGAATCATGAATAATTACTACTAATTGCTTCGCCTTCTTTTTTATTAATTAGGTATGTTTACTACTTTGCCGTATAATTAATGTAAATGCCTCACCTGCCATAAAGATGTGATAAATATCATATTGGATAACTTAATATCTATATACATTAAATACTACATAACTTCTGTTGAAATGCAGGTAGGTAAATTATCTGTTGTGTAACCTTTTGAATGATCCTCTGCACATATCTGTTACAATGTTCGCGTAATAACAATTACTCCAGTGGTACGAAAGTGCGGGTGGTAGATGTTAAAAGAAAGCATTCGGTGATAGCTTATCAAAAGCATATACACGTGAACTTTTCAACCAAAAGTCAACTACATATGTATATAGATAATAGTTACGTCAAAATCTCGTGATTGTGTGGTGTAACTTCTTATTGTTTGTCCTACCAGAGCACTTTCCATGGGTTTCCATTAGAGATCTTGCCCAATACACTTATATCTATGCATACATTATGTTAATATTGTAAATGTGAGAATATATATCTACTGAAATAATCTTCACATGGTTATACTTAAAAGTTCAATTAAGTACATAATTAAGCAAATTTTGCAACCCCTAGAGGATCAGTTATATGGTGTAGTAACACTTCATCCACCATTAACAAAAAAGGATTTGCTTTGAAGCTGCAGGATATAGTTTTGAAGTTATGGGTGTCCAAAGAAGGCATTGCTTCGTGGAATACCTCAAGAAAGTTTTACGACATTTACATACTGTGCGAGAGCGGGCAATGTAACGAGCGTATATGTGTGTGAGAGCGGCGACGAGATCCGACAGCAGATAAGCGGAGTTCAAAGAATGCCGGCGTCGGTCGGCGCTTTGATGACGATAAACAAGGCCATAAATAAAACGAACACGAGTAAATTCTAGTAGGTTATTCCCGATCTTTCTGGAATTATTCTACGTCTCTATAAATTCTTGTTGACGTGGTCAGTAAGAGGAGTTTACAGTTAACTTCCGAACGAGTAATACAAATACCGAACTACGACATACAGAGTGATATAAATATGCATTTTCCTTGTCATATAAATAAGTTGTTGAATTGTTATTAGTGTTTAAGTGTTAAATAAATAGTTGTAAATAAATATCCGTTAAATAAATAAGTTAAACTAGAAAGGTCGTTACACCATATTGCAATATCAAACATCGTTGACCATATCTGGCATTTAATTGAACCTCATGAAATTACAACCACTAAATTGTATGATTTAAAACAGTAAATTGCAAGTTTGAATTGAAACGACGCCGTTTATTGCAATAATTGATTTAGGAAATTTTAAACAAACCATACCGCAATCATAACACGATTATATACCTACCTAGTAATAATGGGCAGCAGTTTGAAATAATAAAAAAAAAAAAAATTAATTGGGTACTTCCAAATTGCACGTGATTTTGTTGGGTAACAACGGTACATACAACAAGGGCATTATTAACGACCATTATGTAATCGCATTCATACACATACTTAGGTGTTTGCAAGGAAAGACAATAAGCTGTGGCACCCGACTAACGTAAAATACATAATATGCAGTATACGTGCAAAATACACACACAATAGTAAGTACCTACATACTAAACGTACTGGTTGCAAAAGATACGCTTTCACTTGGTTCGTAATGTTAATGTTTATTTTGTATCTTCCGTCTTAAAAGATATATCAACTAAGTACAAATTGTTGTTGGATTACGATATTTGATAAAAATTGGGCTTTGTAGAAAAATAAACTCAAAAAAAAAAAAAAGATGCAATCCATTACGGTACACTAACACTTATCTGTCATTTTTGTACCAAACCCTAACCTAACTTTTAGGTACGTTGTCCTTGCAGAAAGAATAATTATTGACAATTAAAAGTTTCTCTGTTGGTAGATTCAACCGCAGCGTCACGACGTACGAGTCCGCCAGGCGCTACATATTTTCCGCCTCGAATGAAACCGGCGACTGGGCAATAGTATTCGCCAGTTACGTGCTTGCGTTCTTTCACAAATAACGGACATAGGACGCGTATTGTCTACTACTTCTTACGTGCCTTTGCTTAAGCTCCTAAAAATACATGCGACGGTTCATTGGATTCGGAATAACGCTTAGAATAATGTATTAAAATATTATATTAGCGCATAAAAAATTACAAAAGTTATAAACAAATTAAGAAGAGAATGTAAAGGCATTTAGTTTTTCGTAAATGACTCAAAAACCATAAGTGATAACGCAAATTGGAAAAAATGGCCTTAAAGGAGAGGAAATTTCCAATAAAAAAATGGTATCTCCCAAAATTCCATCTACATTATTAATAATTTTAATTTGACGTTGGAAATTGGGCTCCCCACTAAGGGCTGCAGGATACGCCTGCTGCTTGGTGGTCAGCACTTATATTAAGTAATTTTTTTATGGTATTAATTATCAATTTAAAAATTTGAAAAAATTATGGTGTATTCTTAACACTTCAAAGAGTAAGGTCCAATTCGAAAAAATTGTTGAAGTCCTTTTTTGATGGGATGTGACAATAAAAAATGTTGAAATAGTTGACCTAAAACTTTTTCACTTCGTGGAGCCCTTTTTGTATATATATTTGAAAAGATATTGTGAAAAGAGTTTTTAAAAGTTGTTTATTTTGTTTATTTATGATTCACGTAACTTGGGTAATAAATTAATTAACCCATTTATTTATGTATGATTAGAAATCGTAAGGGAACGTACATCTAATTATTTTTTTATTTGTGAAATCTGGTCGCGACTTAATTTAAATAAAAATAAAAATGTCCAGTCATCGAAACACGACATACATAAATGGTATCACTCGTGGCATCGACCACGCGCTTCTTTCTCTCGTCTCTCGCGGCTTAATTAATTTCGCCGAAAGAATTCGCATCATTTGTGGCAGGCAGATACGTTAAGTTATTTTTTTGTTATTTGTTTTGTTTCACACGGGCGTCACTTTATCTGCAGAAAGTGATATACACGAATAAAATCGCGTTTCACTTTCTTCGTCTCGGTAACGTGAAAGCCTTACAATCCACAGATACATATATTTCATGGCCCACGGACATAATGAGATTTTAAATTAAAAAAGTAGCTTATTTGCCAAAAATAACTTCCAATTTTACAAGAAAACAGAAAGTAGGTAAATTCTTTGAATAAACAGGCGTCTAAACTATTCTTAAAATAAGTACTGTGGTAATTAATATTTTATATACAGTTAGTCACGAAAGCTTTCTCACACCCAAGTAAGTTTTTTGAAGTAAAAAGTTCTTTAAGCGCTTTATGCGATTTTTAGTAGGGAATAAAAATGTGGATTCGCGTTACCAGCCGGCTGTCATCAACAGACCGATACCGCTCCAGCACTAGACTGCACACTTACTTAGGTTTATGTACACGTGAGGAATAACCAATTAAAATAAACAATATATGCAGTCTAATCGAAATGCTGAAACCCTGGTATAAATATTTGCTTTTAGAAACGATTTCCAGGTGTTTCATAATATTTTTGGCGCGGATTTTAAAATTTTATAATAATTTGAAATACGTATCAATCAGTTGAATTTATAAATAATGAAATTTTATTTTTGAAAATACAATTTGGTAACTTAAAAATTCAAACCAAACATTGTTATTTTATAATTTTAAGTTTATAAATAGTTGGTAGGAATTTAAAAGCAAAATCTCAAGAATTAGGTGAATTAGGTACAGTTTTTTAAACGTTCGCTTGCAAATGTCAAAAAACTTGAAAAACAAAAAAAAACTAAATAACTCAAAATCCATCAATATTTTCGAAGTTGTGCCTCATACAAAAAAAGGCATGAAATCATATTTTCTATCGGAAAATGTAAAAAAAGTATATCATTCCATTTAAAATAACAAACATGGTGTCGACTTCCGGTATAACCGAATGTTAGTCGAATTTGAAAATATTTTTAAAAGAAGCGCCATCAACAATAATAAGATGAACCCAAAAATACGTGTGGCACACGGGGGACTGCCGCGGTAAAGCTATTGCATAGTTTATCAACTTATGCAATTATAATATTCGTCCGATTTCGGAGCAGCTCGTCTCGATCCGTGCGAGCTTCGTACAGTCTACACGCACACACCGCACCGCTGTGCCGATCGGAGTGGGGGGTGTTAGGTTTTTTTCGTTACGGAATTTCTTGATTCGGTCGCCGCGCTCAAAGCCCGCGATAAAAGCTATGCAATAGCTTAAAAAAAGAAAAATACAAAAAACCGAAAAACGTAATCACAAAGGTCTTCCAACAATTAATTTATTATAAAAAAAAAAATAGTGTACCATAAATTAATATTTTTCTGGACTTTTCTTTGAATTTTGTAATCATCTAGTCACTGAACTAACCAGACTAACTCGTCCCAAAGATCTTTAAGTACATTCAAATCTGGTGAATGTGACTTGTTGATTTATGTTTTGGATCATTCATTGTATTGTAAAAAGACCCAGTCTTTCGTTAGCTTTTAATGACAGACGATCTTAAGTAAATCATGGTGTCATAGAGCCCTAAATCATAATTAACAGCCAGAACAAAGTTAAGTTAGGTTAAGTCTTTCTATCACTAAAAATTGTAAAATAATAGGCAAAAAAATAAAATGATTCGAATAAATAGATTGGAATAGGGATTGATGAAAGAACAAACCTAATAATTTTTACATCTAAAATTGTCTGATTAATATAATTTGACAAAAAAGAATTACGCCTTTTGTAATCCATTTTGTGAAGAACTATCATCGGATTTTAAAATCTTGACTTATAGTTATTAGAATTAATAGGCATGCCATCTAATACTTGTAAAACTTTCATTTTTTGGAATTACTTTCTCATATTTAAGTCAGATTTTATCGGAAATTTATTCATCAGTGAAGCTAGAAACATTCAAAAATCATCACTTATTAAATTAGAAGATTAACTTGATTTTCGTCTGCGAATAAGGTGGCTTATGAGGTGAGGAGTCACATGAGCTTGCGTTGTTGCTGTTTCACTTTCGCTTTCATATTTAGAAAGCTAAAGTAATCGCTTTTCCAATTACAGCAAAAGTCTGATAATTAGGACTAATTGTTGTTCAAACACGATCGTAGATACTTATACCTACTGAGATTTGGTTCAGGAAGTTCACTGGCTGCAATTAATTAAATTAAAATGATCAACGTTCCAGCTTCCTGACTCAGAAGTTTGGGCCTCGCCTTGATTGATACAACAAACTTTGAAACCCCTTTTTACCCCTTGCATTCTAATGCCTCTCTTAAAATTTATCACTATTGTTAATTTAATTTGACCCTTTCCGCATCCCTAGCGTTAGTACCATCCAAATATTATTCGACTGCAGCGTTACGACGTACGAGTCCGCCAGGCGCTACGTATTTTCCGCCTCGAATGCAACCGGTGACTAGGCAACAGTATTCGCCTGTTACGTGCTTGCGTTCTCTCACAAATAGCGGACATAGGACGCGTATTACCTACTACTGCTTACGTGGCATTGATTAAGCTCCTAAAAATACATGCGACGGTTCATTGGATTCGGAATAACGTTTAGAATAATGTATTAAAATATCATATTAGCGCATAAAAAATTACAAAAGTTATAAACAAATTAAGAAGAGAATGTAAAGGCATTTAAGTGATAACGCAAATTGGAAAAAATGGCCTTAAAGGGGAGAAAATTTCCAATAAAAAAGTGCTATCTCCCAAAATTCTATCTACATTATTAATAATTTTAATTTGACGTTGGAAATTGGGCTCCCCACTAAGGGCTGCAGGATACGCGTGCTGCTTGGTGGTCAGCACTTATATTAATTAATTTTTTTATGGTATTAATTATCAATTTAAAAATTTGAAAAAATTATGGTGTATATTTAACACTTCAAAGAATAAGGTCCCGTTGAAAAAAATATTTCACGTCCATTTTTGTACGAATAAGGCAATAAAAAATGTTGAAATAATTGGCCGAAAAACTAAAAAATATTTTACTATAATTTAAAAGCCAGTATAGTACCTACCACACAGTAGTACCTATTACAAAGATAAGTCGATAATGACCTCCGAATTGTTTCAGTAGAGCATTAACTAATATAATTGATCGACTGAAAGCGCCTTTATGAATGGTAGAGGTCACATATCTTGTGGTACTTTTCAAAACGGAATCGAGTTCCGGTTGTACCAATGTATGTAACACCAGAAGGCAGCTCTCTTATTGCAGACTTGGGTACTTGAAAAACAGCTTTCTTTCGTATTGTGTAATGCTGTTCATGGAGCTCCCAAAATTTTTTTCTTAAATCGAGTTCAAAAACAATTACGAAATGGTCATGAAAGTGGTCATTTGGAACATCTGCATGTTATTTACGCACGTCCGGAAATTATGGTACTAATTTGAAATCATGCGTGACGTCATGGATCTTAAACAGGTGCCACACAAATTAGTCTAGACGATGAAATTTCTGTTGGGATTATTTAGGAAGGCGAACCACATTTTTTTCCAGAATCACTTTTATATAAAAGTTATCACAGAACTTTTGGCGGAACAATAAAAGTGCTGCCGTCTCACCGTGGACTAAGTGATAGCCGCGCATCGTTTGCGCGAGCGACTTGCTATATGAATGAAGAAACTATGTCAATATGAGGCGAATCCAAAACTGATTAATGTCACATATGTTGTATAGTTGATGCAACAGATACATTTAAATAATATGTTTTAAAGTAAAATTAATTTAATTATAAATTCTGAGAATCGTGTTTATGCAGTTGATACGAAAGTAAACGTTATTAAGAAATTGTGAGGTTTTGCAGCCTTGTGAACATATACTTGCGAAAAACCACCTTATTTAATTTCTAATATTATCTAATTAATATTTAAGCTTATCTGGGACATATGAACTCACTTGCAAAATATGTTTTGAGGGACGACAAAATTATTTTCTAAAATAGTGAAAAATATTAATAAAACCGAGCTGTTTACAGTCAATAATCTATCCGATCGCCGTTGTTTAAAATCAATAACAACAATTAAATTATATATTTTTTAGGGTAGTACGAGCGTGTGTGTGTATGTGCGACTGCGCTAGTCTAGTGCTGGAGCACAGCAAGCGGCTGGTCTCAAGTCCCGATGGTAACGAGAATCTACATGTTTATCCAGTACTAAAAATCGCATAACCCTTTATATACCGAGTGGTCCATGAATACTAAACAACTTTCATATAAACTTTTTCTTTATAAGAGGTACCGTTGTTGGAGATACAAGCTTGTTTCAAATTAAATGGACCACCCGGTATAAAAAGTAGCAACAATTATTTGCCAGCTTAAAAATTTGTACATTGTTTTGGTGGAATTACTATGATATTGTAACAACTTTTGTAGTTTAACTTATTTATTTAACGGATATTTATTTACAACTATTTATTTAACACTTAAACACTAATAACAATTCAACAACTTATTTATATGACAAGGAAAATGCGTATTTATATCACTCTGTATGTCGTAGTTCGGTATTTATATTACTCGTTCAGAAGCTAACTGTAAACTCCTCTTACTGACCACGTCAACAAGTATTTATAGAGACATCGAATAATTCCAGAAAGATCGGGAATGACCTACTAGAATTTACTCGTGTTCGTTTTATTTTAGGCCTTGTTTATTGTCATCAAAGCGCCGACCGACGCCGGTATTCTTTGAACTCCGCTTATCTGCTCCCGGATCTCGTCGCCGCTCTCAAACACATACACGCTCGTTACAATATTACAAAATAAAAATTGTTGTATTATTAACATTTATTTGGGGATTCAAAGTAAGAGACTTCAATTCCTTTTAGGGTGAGTATGAATAAGTTGGTGGTGTGTTAAAGAGAATTAATTGCTAATGACATATCGACTCATCAATTGTAGCGCTGTTGCAGTTGATTGTGCTCTATTCCAAGTAAATGCATAAATCATTACCCTTGACATGATTTTGTGGACTTCTTACTTACTTAATTCATAATACGAATACCTACATTCGTGCATACATTTACCCACGTAGACGCTTATGTACCTTCATAAATGGTTGCATTTTCTTCACGCATGGTATAACACATTAAATACCGTTTGCTGCAAATAACTTCGACAATAATAATTATTATCTATTATTATTTATTTATTAATTTTTTACATGTATGCTCTAACAGAGTATTTACATTTTGCCATTCTGCTTTACAACTTATTTTTAACAATCTCTCTTTCTATGCTTATCTCTTAAAATCTACCTTCATTTTCCCTTATTTTCTCCTCGACTATTCTCACACATACTCGCATATTTCTTCGCACAAATCACGTATCTAAACTTCTTTTAAAAAGTGCTTAGCTCCTACCGGGATTTGAACTCACAACCTAGTGGTCGCCAATCGGTAACGCTAACCGTCCGGCCACTGTGCCTCCCCTATTATCTATTATTATTAGTACTTTATTGTGCTTTCTAATGGCTTAATCTTCGGTATTTTATTTTAGTATTTTTTTGTTAAAAAAAAATAAAAAAATTTAAACATCTGTAGTTTTGTAGTCTAATGCCTATTTAGGAACCTTTGGTTTGGTCAGTAAATAACCTATTATGGAGCAAATAAATTTTAATACATTTCCACGTAATGAGCTTTTAATGAAGACGTTCGGTTTTAATTAGTAACTAAGTACGTGAAATTTATTTAATAATAATCGTATGTACTTGGTACCTACGTAATACGTATTGAAAACTTTATATTATTCAATTAATAATTTTAATATCATAATTTTTAGAATAGTTGTCTTTTTTTTAATACAAAAAGAACCATTTAGGAAAGCTCATCGAAGTTTATGAAAAAAGCGAAAAAAGTTTTCAGAAAATAATAGTAAACATTAGTTTTTCTTTTAGAATTATATAATAATGTCTTCAGGTACCTAATACTTAATAATAATTTCAACCCTCTTTAAGGCTTGAATTCAATAGTTTATAGCTTAATTTACTTTAATAAATTTATTAAGGTCAGACGAGTAGATCGTTCAAACTTTGCATTAAAGAACATATTTTATATTGAGATCAACAACTGAGAGATATAGAAACGCACACAAATTCATACAAAATTTTGTAAAAAAAAAATAGAAAATAATTGGTTTCCAAAGGATCTTCCCAACAATAGAATCAAAACAACTCAGGAGTGAAAATATATTTTTATCAATAATCCTATACGCCCATACTTGGCCTAAATTTATATAGTATTCTACCCTAAAGAACCCCTTTTTTTGACGTCGGTTGACTTAGAATTAATTTTTATAAATACTGAATTTACTGTTTTCCAAAATTATCACATTATTAAAGGACACTAACTTTTACAATCTTTTTAACGAACTTAATTTTAAATTTTCTTGGGTCAAAAACTTCAATAAAAAAATTGCGTCACTAAAAAGACTTTTTGATAAAACTTATCAATAAAAATAAAACGCAACTAACACTTTTAGATGTTACAAAAGTTTTATTAAAAACTCTACAGCCGTTTCGACCGACTAGGTCTTTTTCAAGAGTAATTTGTTTACTAAAGTTATTGTACAAAGTAAACAAATTACTCTTGAAAAAGACCTAGTCGGTCGAAACGGCTGTAGAGTTTTTAATAAAACTTTTGTAACATTTAAAAGTGTTAGTTGCGTTTTATTTTTATTTAAAAGATGTTTCACAATTTCCCGTCAATAGATTCAGTTGAACTTATCAATTATTACAAATTAATTATTTTTTAATAAAAAAATATATATATATCAGTACGTGCCAATCGAAACAGATTCGATTTCATTTACAAATTTTTATTTATATTTAATTCAGAATTTATAAAGTTAATTGTATTTTATTATTTAGTACCTGTAATTTTGTTAGTTTTAAATTAATTAAAACATTTACAGCTTCGACACTTTTTTCAACTTGATAATAATTTTAATTATTTACAATAATTAGACGCGTTAAAAAATTTAGTTCAACTGAAACGATTAAATAATAAAAATTAAACTATACTTCCCCTAATTATTTCGATACTTGTAATATTGAAGTTTTGTAAGTATTTTAATTTTATATTGTATGTGGAACTGTGCCAACGTTTCGCCTCTCGTGCGAGTCTTCGTCAGAATTAAGTACTAAATTTATTTAACTATAACGTTAAATGTTTTAGGGGTCGAAAATGTACCTTGCATCGAACTCTACAATATTTGATTTTATAACTAAATAACTTTGAAACCCTGACGAACCCTCGTATGTGAGACGAAACATTACTGTAGATTTTTATATAATAAATGTTGTACTTAAGGCCCTACAATAACTTGGACTTTTCTATGAATTGAAGAATTTTTTTTTGAAATTCAACGTAAAAACTTTTCAGGTAAAAATTAAATTGATTGTTTTGGAAACAATTGAGACGTTTCGACTGACGATTCCAAGCTTTTTCAATAGATTTTTTAAGAAAAAGCTCCAATTTATTTTTTGCTTAGAAAAATTTACTATATTTTTTTAAATTCTCATATACCTCCACAAAGATTCCAAGGAGTCATTTAAAAAAGCGTTGTACGACTTACCAAAGCGCGTGCATCATATTTTTTCTATTATTTTCCTTTCTCAGATCAGTCAGCGAGCACCACACGTGAAAACTCAGGATTTCATTCACTTCATAACCGCCACGACGTACGCGAGGATTCACCGCGATTCCTTCAGCACTTTTCCAGCTGTGGCTTTTCCTCTCGGCGAGTTTACAACGAACAGTCGAGTCGCTGTGCAGCAACAGCAAAGCGAGAGTGAAACAACCAAACTGTTTTCTTTACCGCACAACAACAGCCAACGAACGGATCGAAGAAGAAAGTGAATTGGAAGAAAGACACACACAGACTTTTAATGAACGTGTGTGAGAAAACGTGCGAATCACGGAGCCGATGCAATGGTTGATGATGATGATGAGAGTTGCTGTTAGCTTCTTCGCCAAGTGTTATTTTAAGCAGTTTGAGCGCTACTTGCCTTACTAATGTAGGTAATGTAACTTCTTTCCCCCAACTGAGCTCGAGGAGGGAACGTTAGAGAAGGGAACAAGGTGGAAAGCACGTGATGTCTTCAGGTCACTCAGTCATATGACTGGAGAAACGGAAGACGTCATCATAACAACATTTTGTCATCATCACATGCTTTTCTGAAACGGGATGTACCTACTCGTGCAAGAACCTTTGCTGCTGTTTCCTTGGATGATGAAATGTTAATTTTGTAACGACACTTTATATGTTAATCAAATAATTCAAAAGGCTCAGCACGTGAGCGCGAAAAAAGCTGGCGAAACAATACGTAGACATAGAAGCCAAATTGGACGGCAATTATGTCAAAATTATAGATTACATGTTTTTTAGTTTGTTTTTTTTTGCAAAAATTTTATTAGAGAATCGACAAAATACGGATGTAACAAGTATTTGAACAAGAAAAATGATTATTGAATTTTTTTTACAGCTACGCAAATAAACATCCTTGTTCGGTAATTTACAGAAATTGAATTATGGTTTTGAATTGTTAATTAATTATCTTTGTTATACTGTATAAATAATACATTGATTTTTCTCAATTTTTGTTTTTTTCTAATTCTAACAGAATATGATAAAAAAATCGGTAATTATGTATGTACTTTTTGACCCGATCCCCCTAGGGGATTGTGTTTAGGGGGGGTCTTCCGAATATAATTCCGTTGGAATTAGCTGTAGGTCACCCCTAGAAAAAAAATTATGAGGGGTTTAAGTATTATAAAAATATCATATTTATCAAATATTTAAAGGGGGGGGAGATATATTTTTTATAAAAAAAAAACCGTCGTAATAATTCCCTGTGTATTGCAATAGGTTATGGTAGAGGGTGGGTGTGTTTACATATACATAGCCCACACCCCAATTTAATAGTTAATTTGGTATTTGGTTAGCTTAGGGTACAGGGTGTGGGGTATGTATATGTAAACACACCTACCCTCTACCATAACCTATTGCAAGACACAGGGAATTATTACGACGGTTTTTTTTTATAAAAGATATATCTCCCCCACCTCTAAAATGAATTTGATGCACTAAAAAAGTTTTTAATATACAAAAAATTTTTTGGAGCAATTTTCGGCTGGAGCCCTACTTCCCAATAATATAATTTTTAAATATTTATGAATTTTTGTTATTTGATAAATATGATATTTTTATAAAACTTCAACCCCTCGTAAATTTTTTTCTAGGGGTGACCGACGGCTAATTCCAACGGAAAGTTCAAAAAACTTTTTGGTATGAGTTTGGAAAATTTTGATCTTTTGCTACAGTGTATTAAATGGGGGAGATGTTTATTGCAATAGTTTTGAAAATGCCTAATCAGGATTGCAAAAAATGCATTACATTCATATAAAAAATAATAAAAACACTGTTTTTAATTTCCACAAACTTTATTATCACTTGACGTACGTTTCGCTACGTTGTAGCTTCTTCAGAAATATAAAGCTTACTACGTACGTAAAGTTATACTAAAGTTTGTGGAAATTAAAAACAGTGTTTTTATTATTTTTTATATTTACAATTAATTTCCACCAAGTAAAAGTAAAATCAATTAATTTCATTGAATTCATAATTGGATTAGTTTATAATAAATAAAAGTCAATGATGATGACCGAAGTTGACGGCTGAAACGTTGCAAAATTAAAGTAATTTTAAAAAATTCATAGTTATTGGCGATATTAGCTCCTATTGATTATAAATATATCAATTTGCTAACAAAACTGATAATTGGATTAGTACTTCAATTAAAATTTTTTTCCTGCTTTTTAATTTTTAGTCCCATATTTTTTTATTAGAAAATAAGTTGGGATTTTAAAGTCAATAAAAGCTAATCTTCGTTATTTAAATGTTGGGATTTATTTACTCCTAATATTCAATTACAAATTAAACAAATTAATTAAGATATTTTTTAATTATGAATCAACAATTTAATTTTCGATTGCAAATATTACCTAAAGATGAAAAATTGACCTTTACCATCGAGAGTAGAAAGCTCCAATAGCCTTATAATGACGTAATTCATCCAGGCCAATACAGAAAACCGTTTTAGTCTCGTATCTAAGGGATTTATCGCACAAAAAAATTTTTTTTATGGCGGATTCATTCAGGAGTTGATTGGAATGTCATATGTGCAATTTTTTAACACTGGCAGATTATTGTAATTGCTATTTATTCTATAATAATAATAAATTTTATAGAATTACATAGCTTCAAAAAATATAAGAATTATTAACTGAATAGCCCAAATTTTTTAGACTATAACAATTTTGTTATATTCACGAGGTGTTCCATATTGATTAAAAAAATATATAGATAGGTACATGTACCCCCTTGAGAAACAACAGTTAAAGAAATTAAATGCTAGAACGTTAAGGACAAAATTTTAGGGAGAGATCGATGTTCGAGGGGTGGAATATTGAAGTATGTAATGACATTTGATATTAAAATTGTCAAATTAAATATTATATATGCTTTAAACAATATTATTTACAGATTTTTTAGTAAATCTGATTAAAATTTCACTACGTATATTCAAATATTATCTTATTTTGGTTTTTATAAGAAAACATATGTTATGGACAAAACATTTCTGTAGTGGTGTAATATGAAGAAATTGCTGGATTCGATTTCATTACCATTTGGACTACTTTCAGTAAGAAGATGATGATGGATTTCAACATATTGTTTGTCTTTATTTTTTTATACATGAGGATTTTTGGTGAAGACCTAAAAGGTATCTACATATACACATACATACATTGATTCTACCATGATTATGTCAATAAATATATAGCTCAAGATTATAAATAGTTTTCTGGTTTAATAAAAGTGACATACGAAGACAAGACAAACGGGGTGCAAAAGTTTATTTAAAATTAATTAAACACAACACATAACCTTTGAACTCTTTCTTTGACTTTGTTTTGGGAAGGGTAGTACACATATTCGCCCCGATGTCTAAATAATCGTGGAAATGTGAAAATTATTATTTAATCTTCTAATGATAATGTGTGACCTTTTCTTATAAGAATAACTAAAATATTTACAATACATAATTCTGTCTACAACCTTTTTCACTATGTAATAAGAACGATCAGTTCTGAATGCCAAGTGCATTAATGAGTCGATGTACTCATAAAAAATAATAATTTAATAATATTAATGTATAGGATGACCATGTAATTTATATATTTATGTATATCGTATTTATAAAACCCTTGAAGATTTTTTCCTAAATCGGCATTATTAACAACAATCATCATTATTTAAAATTATGAATCGAATTTCTAACGTTTTACGTACAAGAAATATACATTTATTTACTAGAAGGTAAAAAAAATAAGACTCGTATATTAATTAATTAAAACTGAAAGGTATAGTGGATCCATTCTCAGTCGAAAATATTATAAATTCATACGAGGAATGGCACTCAAACTCGCCTTGTATATGAGCGTAGTTGACCAGATGTACAATTGCGTCGATGCAAGTGGTCGGTAAAAAGAGTATAGCCGATGTTTGAAATAACCAACTCTACACAGATGTGCGAGGTGCAGCAATCTGATACAGTAAAGCAAACACGTGCGTGCTTACGTGTGTTGCGAGGGATTTCGTCTGGTTTTTTATATAATTTTCAACTGAGATTAGAAAAACTATACATGATATTTAAATGTCGTCTTTATGGGAAATTTTAGTTTGTCATAAGCTTTTGTGTAATGATAGCAGTTAATTTCGAGAAAATTACCCTTAAATTCTACTCAAAGTTTTAATATTATCAAAAACTGTATATACGTTAGCGTAACGGTCTCGCACGTAGTAGAGTCCAGGTTCGATTCGATTCGATTTCATAAGGAAATTTGCAGCAGCCTTGTGCTACATTTTTAAGAAACCGTCTGCACCGTATTATGAAATTGCAAATTTTGTATATTTTTTGATGTCACTGCGAGAGAATTACTCTTTGAGGGTCACAAATATACGGAACAATATTACGAGGAGGCTTTGGCCTACCATATAAAACTTCTTTAAAACTTACACATTTGGCACGTTCATAAAGTAATTTTAGACACTTAAAAAAAATCTTTGTCTTGGTCTGTAAACCACCCCTCAACCTAAACAAATATATGACTTAATTAGTTATGTTTTTTGAGCTTTGGGATTAAATAGTGTTCTGAAGAGAGGTACTGGGCGAATCGTATTCATATCATGTGGGCGGTTTAAGGACGCACGAGGTGATAATGGGAGATATTCCAACAACCAACGGTCGAGCCCGGTCGAGTCGTCGCGTCGGGTCCGAGCGCGTTTGTAGTTCGTCAATTGATTTAAGATGACGCTGTTATCTCTCACATTTATACAGTTAACGTAGGCAATAAAAAGATAATTAATTGTTTAGTATCGTGGAAACATTAAATTAGGGATATTTTATTATTCATACGATTAGTATTTTTGTTAAAATTATGTTAATATTTGCTCGTTATTGTGTTTTATGTTTCTCAATTAAATATTCAATTTCTCGAAATGAAAAAGAATGTGTCTATTGAAATTCAAATGCCACTTGAGTCTTCCAAAGAATAATTCGATGTCCAGTTTTGAGTTAAAATTAAACTGTAGGCACTTTATGTAATATTTAACTGCTAAACTGCTGCTATTGTGCTGACGAAATTGGAGCAGCTTGCCTTGAATTGTTGAGCTGCACCCACGCAAGATCGAAATTCTCCAATCTCAACAAGTTTTACTGGTAATTTAACAAGTTCAGAAAGAATCCATTTATAATAAATCCATACATTATAAAATTATAAAATTGAAAGGGGAAATATGAGAACAATTTATACAAAGACTGAACAATTATCTATGTATGTAAATTTTTAAAAGAATAGTAGGTAGAATATTGTTGTATAGTAGGTGTGTTACCCTGTGTTCTGTAACTGAAAGAAAATATTTTGAAAAATACTTCATGACCAGCTGAAACATTCCTGTATTTATTTGAACTGTAGGTACTTTATAGAAATATTTTGAAAATATATAACAAGGGTTAAAATTACTAAAATTATGGTCCCTAAAGCGTCAAACTTTTGGGGAAACTTTATCAAAGTTAGGAACAAAGAGCGCGAAATAAAAAAAATATATTTAAGTGTTTAGAAGAAATTATTTTTAATACACCGTGCTTCCTACAAAAATTTAAATAAATAATTAGAAATTGATTTTAAGAAAAATTGATCCTGTTTGATTTTTTTTTAAGATCTGACAGTGTCGATTTGAATCGATTAATAAAGGCTGATTCAGCATCCCTAAACAGAACCATACAGTTCACCTTTTTAAGTAAAAAATATGACTAAAGGATGTTTAGGGATTCACAGGGTGTTAAATTCGAAAAATTGATGCATTAATGAATAAAAAATAGTGTTGTTCATTACAGTGATAAAATCATACTTGGAAATTGTTCATGAGCTGCTTAAGTTTTAATTGTCACTATTTCTGATTCAATGTCTGCCTTGTATTTTTAATTTGGTCATCCCATGACACACTTTGTGACATTGTGCTACAAATTTTCCATAATTCCACGGATTTATATTTAAAAAAATATATTTTCTTTACCTATTTCTTAGTAAATTGCTAACTAAAAGTAAAAATAATATTTTTGGGTTGCAATTCGTTTGTTGCTACTTGAAAGAGCTCATAAGTGTCATACTTTATGAAACGCCCTGTATAAAACACATCTTATCTTAACTCCTCCAATCGAATTCTAAATATGCGTCTGGAACTGTTTCCTATTATTTTTCTGAGAATGTCTTTTCTATTGTTTTCAAAGAAAAAAGACAACTAATTTAAAATTTATCAATAATAACTGTAAAAACACCATCAGCCAAACTAATTAGTAGACACAGATAATTTGCATAGTCAGCTTCTTAAACTTCCTGTACTTAATACTCCATTATAGCGTACGTACGTTTTCCTTTGAAACAAGAAGAATAAGTTCGTATCTACTTACTTTACACTTGGAGAAATTGACCAGCCATTAGATCTCGTGATAATTAAGTACGAATGGACTTGCATGAAAATTTTGGTTACATTTCCAAGAAAACATTTTTGCTACAAATAGGATTAGAAATAATTGCATTTGAATATGTAATCTACTAAAAGAATTATAATAATATACTTAAACAACTTTCGTTTTCTTCTCCTTCATCGAACACAATTTAATATCATCTACAGATACAAATAAAATTTTGATCAACTTTTGTCAAAACACTGGGCAAAATTTATTTATAAATTGACGACAACGACAGTTTTAACTATGTGCGTACTCTTGCCACACTAAGAGGAATGGTAAGAGACGCAGAATGTGCGCACAAGAGAGACAGAGGGAGAGAAAGGGGGGAGAAAGAGAGAGAGAAAGAGAGAAAGGGAGGGAGGGGAAGAAATAGAGGTGGAGGGAGAATGAGAGGCGATGAGAGAGGAGGAGTGAGAGAGGGGGGAAGAGAAAGTTCTTGTTACTTCATCGTGAAGAACACTTGACTTTTGACACGTTCAGTGGTTTAATGGTCAAAAATCAATTAAAATCTCTTGAAAAGAAAAATTACTTTTGGGGTCAAAAATGGATCTCCTCCACCCTCATTTTCAGCCAGAGTTACTCCTCTTTTTATTTGCAGAGACTAACAATGCTGGACGCCCTCAAAAAATGCAGTATTGCAAAGTTAATGTTATTTTATTCATGGCAACTACAATTTTGGAAAAGAAAGACAACACCTTAGCAAATGGAAATTGTTTGGAACGTTGTGGGTTTATTTTGGCTGCAAAAGTAAGGGTAGGTAAGATTGGGATATGTAAAGTATCTTCAGCACCCTGGACTTTTAAAGTAAAATTTACTCTGGTTTTCTCTAGGTTATATCAACAAATCAAAAATATTTCATTTTATTTAATTGTTGTTTTTGGAGTACTTTTGTGGTTTTTTATAATCTGCAGTTTATTTTTTAAGGAGATGAAACAAGAAAATGGAAGAGCTGCATGTCATTCAAAGATACAATGTAGCAAGAATTCGTTATTAGAATGGGCCAAAACATTTAAAAACATGACCACAGGTATTTTTTAACACTATTCAGATGCTTAACCTAACCTAACCTAATCTGACCGAATTGAGGACAAAGTTATAAACCTGGTACCTACTTAATTTGGTCACCCAACATTCTTATTTTTGCCTGTTGAGAATTTATTAAATTCCAGACACAAAACGAATAAAATTATAATTATAATTATGAATTAATTTTTTTTAGTTACCCTGTCACTAATTAAAGAAGAAGAGAATATATCTTGTAGCCCTGGTAAACACGAAAACAGAAAATTATACGAATATCAGGTAGATTTTCAAAATAAAAAAAATCTGGTCGTAAGTCCATTAGTTCGTGGTAAAATTTTTGTGGGCTCCAGTATTACACAGAACGATAAATCTTTTGGAGAAAACCACCTGGATCAATCCAGGACAATCAAAAACTTGCCTTTTGGATTTCCAAAGAAAATCCAGAAAACTCCAAAAGTACTGGAGGAAAGCAAAAATGCAACTCAACTTGAAAAATCACTTCATCCAAAAAGCAATGCAGAAAATTTGGACAAGGAACCACCGGTTCTAAGAGAATATTACCATAAAGATCAACATGGGCAAATACTACCGATAAGACCAATCAATGAAGTTAATCAAAATACATACAATTATTTCGCACACAACAAAGAACAAGATTTACCACATCTGCTCCTAAAGCCATTGTATATTCAAATGAATCCCCCACATTTAGGAAAATACAATTTTCATCAATTGGAATTAAGGCCAATAAACAATAACAAGGAACTTTTTCAACTAATACAAAAACAAGAAATGATCCATCCATACATGGGCAGTTACAGTGAAAAAAATTTTAATGACATAAATCATAATCACTTTACAAAAAGTACTGATGACAACAATAATCCAGGAGAAACATACTCAGATGTAAAACCAAAGACTGATAGTGTGAATTTCCAAAAGTCAATTGGTATTACCAAAATTGGAGGAAAGCCAAAACAAAACACTGTCAATTCTGTGCATCATAACAGCCAATTTGGTGACCATCATGACTTGAATGGTGTTAATGCCCTGAAATCTACTAATCTTCCCATTAATGGGGATGATGCATTATATAATCAAAATAAGAATCATCCAAGATTCGATAAGTCTCAAAAATCAGAACAAATTAATATTGATTCAACCAAAAGCCCAATGGTAAGACCATTTCATTTTGATAATGTCTTCAATGTCCATACCACTGAGAAACAGGATCTGAAGATGGATTATCCACAGCTATCAACAAGTGAACAAATCATCACAACTCCAAAAACATCTGAAAACGATTTGCCATCAGATGATTCAATTGGAGAGATTATAAGTGATAGTGAACGATTCAATCAATACTTTCCGTTCCTTGGGATTGAAAACGTTCATAGAACAAAGAGGGGAATCAGTATCGACGAAGAAAGTGAAGAAAGTTTTGCAAATCCTGCATCAAAATCAGATGAACGAAGATTGGCCAAAGAATCATATCGCTCAGTAATAGATTCTTCCAAAGACAACGCTTGGAATTTGTTGGGGATGATGTCTGCTTTCAAAAATTCATTTTTTAGTGACATATATAAGACTATGTATGGTAGGTCTTGTTTTTTTCAAAAATATTTCAAGAAAGTTGTTGTAAATTTTATTTAATTTCGTTCCATCCTGACCCAATTTTTTCCACTATTTTTAATGAACTAAAGAAGTCCAAATGCAGGTAGAACAAGATCTGCAGAGGAAGATGATCTTTATACGAGAGATATTGGTAAAGTAATTGAAGAACCATCACTGGCAGCTTTGTTACTCCAAGTAATTCAAGATGCCGAACTTCAGTCTGGATATCTCATATTTGTTGAAGGATTCAACATCAACGATTTACGTGACTGTAAGTCGGATCTTTCAAAGGGAATAATTGCTGCTCGAAAAGCGACCAAAATATCTCAAACTCTGGTTGTTGTGATGGGCTCTTGTCCCACATCCACGACTCGAAACCAAATCCAAAATCTTCAAAATAATAACAGACGTTCGAAAGATCTTCACGTCAGAGAAGATACTCAACAAAATGACTTATTAGATCGTCTCATAAATTCGGATGATGCACTAAATTCTAAAATTAAGGATTCCCGGCATGACTTGGTTAATGCCCAAACGTACCATAATTACATGATTTATCAAAAAGGAAAAGAAGAAAAAAAATTTCCGGCCACCAATAGTAAGAAATCTAATCACGATAGCGAAAATCAAAAGAAGAATTTAGATGATCAAGTAAAGAAAACGTTTTCTGGATCGTTACACAATACAGGAAATTCAGGCAAAAATTCTGATGAAACACAGAAACATTCTACCGAAATAAGGGATGATCAATGCACAACACACCATTTCATACCAGTTTACGCATCAGGTAAGTGAAATTAATGCAGGGGTACTTCAGCGGGAGGGGGGTTCAGTCTAGGAACTTCCTCTCCCTACGGGATCAGAAAAATCAAAACTTATTCCCAAATAATAAAATCGAATTATTAAGGTACGAAAAATTTTGTAAAAAAATTTGAAAAATCTTTTGTAAAGTACCGAGCTATAGTCCAATTACTTTCTGTAGAGATATGCCCCCCCCCCAACGTACTAGATGCGCAACGACAAAAGTCTAGGAAGGGATCCGGAGCTCATTATTCGTTCCGCTCTTGTCTGTTTAACATAGTTGTCAATACAGTACCTGCCAAAAGTTGAATTTCCCCATAAATAATACAGAGAGTCGAAAACAAACGTAAAATATCCAGTGGAAAGATTCAAATTTATTATATTACTGTAACAATTATAAATAAATTTATTTCCCATTAAAACCCAATAAATGCAAATTATAAATGCACATGTGAGATTCTGATGATGCAGATATGCAACATTCCTTAATTTGTGCACAATACCGATGGTAATACTAATACATTCATGCAATGCAATGCTAGCAAATAAAGTGGTCAAAACTTCCGTACAGTACTGTACAAATTATACGCTTGCTGCCGATAGCGACTGTCGCTCCAAGTTGTCTCCTTCCTTTTCTGGCCTAGTGCCGTTCTTTTTTACTTTGCGCCGGTCATACTAAAGGTCACAGCTCTAGAGGAAGTAAATGAAGTGTACTTCGACTCAAATTTGCCAAAATAGACCCCAAGAATTACGAATAATTCCATATTTTTAGTTAAAATATTAATTCAATTCACACTTGTTTGTCAGTTACGGACTAATTGGCGTTGTACGTAATTGGATCTAGCAAAATATCGCACAAAAGTTTCCAAAAATTTTTAACTTTTTTCAAAATTTTGAAATAAAGGGGGGTATTCGGTGAATTTTGTAAGGTATAACGCTAATTCGCTCATATGTCAGAGGGTTTATCCTTTTTAATAAATAATTTTTAGACAAACAATTTTTTGTTATTCCCCAGGTCCTGGACAAAGACATCTCGTGAAAGCCAAGTCTTTAGAAAATATACCGTTTCTAATAAGAGATGTTATTATGGCAAACGGTAGAACATCAAGGGATCTTAGAAGAATTCGTTCGTTTAATGTTGAAAATCCTGTTTGCAAAAATGAAGCAAAGCTTAAGCCTACGAGGTCTTTTCTGAATTGTGCCACAAGCGTATACTTACATAGTGTTTTTATTATCATATCAGCTTTTATTTTAGTTATTTAATGATAGATGATTATTATTTGATTTGATATTAATTAAATTACGATACTCATTTAACTGATTTCATCTGACTGTGAGTTTTTATTAATTATTTATGACGATTAAGATAATTCATTATAATACTCATACACTTTAGTTTGTTTATTTCTATTATCCGTTTATAAAAAGGCTACTTGTAATATAATTAGATATCTAATTATAAATCAATCTGTGGTTTATTTTTTTTGCTAAAGTAATTCTTGTTAAGAGATACACAATGCAATTTTTTTTATCGCAGATTATTGTAGAGGTCGTTAAGTAGAGCATTTCTGTAAATTTGTAACACTGGTAAATAATTGCTTTTTTGTTTATTTAAACTTAAATTTTTTTAAAAATCTGCTTTTTGACCTTTGTACACTTTCGTAGCGAAAACCGTGATAGATACAAAGAAACCATAGAGACATTTTTTGTAGAGAATTGAATTTTCTACAAAAAAAGGAACAGCACCCATCTTTATTTTACTGGTATAAATTGCAGCGCTCCAAATATAGCTATGCGCCACATTACGTGTTTTTGGAGCGCTGTACTTTTTTACCTGCAAGAGACGATGATGGGTGATGGTCGTGGATTTTTTTGTGGCAAATTCAATTCTCTACAAAAATGCTTCTCTCAAAAACTTAATTAAAACAAATAAATAATAATAACCATTATTTTCTGGTATATAAATGTCATGCTGTTCGAATTTTTGTTTAATTTTAATGTCTTCTACCTTCTAAAATCTTAAATTCAAATTTTTAAATTACCTACTTAAAAAACTTTTTCTTTTCGTTTCTTGAAAGTTATATTTTTAAATTTACCTAATTTTTTTGTAGCAAAAGAAAGCATTTCGGGCTTATTAATAATAAAAGTGAATGTGCTGTTAGCATAAGCATGTTTATTTAAATTTATAGTACGTTGTTTCATAATATTGCAGTTATGTCGGGGATTTACGACTGTCAAAACAATGGTTTTGAAGATGTTCCATTAAACAGGTTTGTGCATGAGAGTGTACCACTTTTTCGAGATAGAAATTACACTCTCTGTGGTACAAAAAAAAATAATAGTTCATCTTTCTAGTGAAAGTAAAGAATGAACAAACGCAAGGGTGTGACCATTAAGCGAATGGGCTGACTTTCTTCACTACTGCAGCACTAGAAGTCAAACTTTTTACAATGTGAATCTAATCGTACCTCATTTCCACTAAATTGATAGTCACTATTAAAATAATTATTATTATCTGAACGATAGAACGATAAATTTAATTCGACTTTAAGGTTATTTGATATACGAGTGTTTTTAAAAAAAAAATACGTGTGGCACTCGGGGACTGCCGCGGTAAAGCTATTGCATAGTTTATCAACTTATGCCATATTTTTTTTCTTTGATATTAATATAACAATAAACCTATATACTTTCTCAAAAACAGCTGCTTATGTATTCGTCCGATTTCGGAGCAGCTCGTCTCGATCCGTGCGAGCTTCGTACAGTCTACACGCATACGTCTAGTCGCACGCACACCCCCACCGCTGTGCCGGTCGGAGTGGGGGGTGTTAGGTTTTTTCGTTACGGAATTTCTTGATTCGGTCGCCGCGCTCAAAGCCCGCGATAAAAGCTATGCAATAGCTTAAAAAATTAATTGAGAAAAATCACTAAAATTGAAAAACGTGTTTAAGTGGAGCCAAATCGAATCATTAAAATGTATTTAAATTAGTTATATTATAAACAAAATTAAAATTATATTCGTTTTGCTTCTTTTCATTTAGAGTTAGTCACTAATATTACTTTCTCTCTTTTTATCCCACCACCACAAAAAAATATTCATGAAGTGAGATGGTAGGATATATTGTGATACACAGAGGGTATATAGAGACTAATTAGTGGCAGAGACAGGAGTAAAAAGGGGTAGAGTGAGATCTTGGTTGAATTATTGTAAGCAAATGATTATAAATGTTAGTAAGATCTGCTAGTTTTCGGAAAATGGTAAGGGTTTAGAAGTCTTTGAAGTGACGACCTTCTGGTGAAGGAAATTTATGTAAGCAAAAACTTTCGGGCAATATTTTTAATTTTTGTTACTCTCAGTGACGCCCCTGGCTCAAATAAGACCTCGTCTCAGAATTATCGGTTGTTAGTAAAATAAAACGATCAGATGACAAATAACAAAATTGTGTTGTTTAAATAATTGTTTAAAATAACCGAATTGTAAAAATATGGAACAAAGGAAATGCAAGTAGGTGTTCGTAAGTAGTTTTTACGTAATTAACGACATTTTAAAATAATTTAACACTTACAATTTCAACAAATTCGTATTTATCAGTTGATAATGACGTTTATACGCCTCTCTAAGGTCATCTCGATATTCTCAATTACTTTTTAGATAATTGGCAGTGGCGTCGGTAAAGTTCGATAACTAAGGGATACTAATACTATATACAGAGTGTCACACTTATTAATTAATTAATTATTATTTGATATGTGTAAAGGATGATACTTAATTTTTTTGGGTGATTATTATTTACATAAAAAATAAATAAATTTAAATATTTATAATTGTGTACTTTCATTTGTTTCCATTTAGAACCGATATCGAAACATGTTTATAAGCAATAAAGGAAAGTAGATATCAATCATGCAACTTTACGCATTGCAACGTGGTACATAATAAATAACGACATAACTCTGTTTCTGTGTAGATATCCATAAATATTAGTTGTTCCTGATTATTAGTTTAACCGGAAATGCGCCGATTTAAACAGCTCGGAATTTATTTATAACACGAGCGAGAGAAAATTAACAAATACTTTCAATTTCCTTCAACATTCAACGTTGACTTTGCAATTGTAAAATTCAATCCCAATGATTATTTAAGCGTGAAGTTCTGTTACGAAAATGATCATGAACTTGGATGCCATAATAAAATAATTGTGCTTTTGAAACTTACGGTGTGTTATTTAATAAAAACAAATTAATGCACCAACAAAGTACTTAAATAAATAAAATATAAATCTGAAAAGAAAGACGTTCCATTTCGATTATATACAGGGTGACCCAAAGTCAATGGTTTATAAGACGTTCATGGTAGTAATAGTTACATTTTAAAAACATTTTGTAGCACTTCCGGAACCTTTCAATATAAAAATCACGAAAATTATTAACTATCAAAAGAAATTTCATTCGGTTGGTTTTTCTAAAAAAAAAAAGTTACCGAGCTTAGATAATTAATTAGGAAGCAAAATCATTTTCCTGATTAAATATATAAATATCCTTTTTGCACGAAACATGTGTTTCTACCTCACGAACGTTGCATACAAAAATAAAAAATAATTCTGCACGCGTTACCTACAGATTTGTTCTTTCATCTTACATTTCCGCTTATGACTTTAAACTATTTCCTGGTTGGTGAAATTATTTTTTTTTTACAATGGTAAGCAGAAATAATAAAACGTTTTGTCTGTTGGTATAATAAGATTTGTAACGCAACAGTTACCCATTACAAAAAAAATAAGCGAGTTTGATAAATTTAATTGTGTTTTAAGGTTATTAGAACGAACGATTAACAATAACTGTGTCCTCCTTTTCTCTGTCTCTTCCTATTTTCTTAAAATTTCCAGCGCTAACTTCAGGTCGTAGCAAAGAACCATGGTCTCTAAAAACCATGGGCTAAAAGTCTAAACATCGTATCGGATGCGTTAATAAGTACCTGCACCTTAGATTATAAAAGATAGGGAACTAATAATCGTCAACTGGAAGTTGTGATATTTTGGCACCAGATCGCTTAATTCAATACCTGTCGGAGAGCTCGTTAAATTTTTTGGGAAATACATCCATTTTTTTTAAATTACTCAGAAATAAGAGAAAGAATATGGAATAAAGAAAAAGTTTCGAGTCTCAACAAGTTCATTTGACACAAAAATTCTTGGGATGATGTTAGGCCTTTAAATTTTAAACAGACTTCATCATGTTTTAGGGTAATTACCTATATAGATTCACAGTCACCTGGTTTATTAGCCATCAACAAATCAAAAAATGGACCAATCTGCATAATTTTTTTTTAATTGTTCCATATTGTGGCGGATTTATGTTAACAATTACAATAGTAATAAAAAAACAGCCTTTCACTCAGCTTTTTCAATGTGAAGATTGAAAAAAAAATTCGTATCTACTGGAGTAAACGTTAAGATTAATAATATCATTTACCTTCAACATCTATCCAACCCTCACCACGACCTACTCAATCTTGAAGCCCACAATTTTCAGAAAACTCGATTTAGAAATTTAGATGACACGAATTTTAATCTTTAAAGTGGAAAAACTAATGTAACGAGTGTGTACGTGTGCGAGAGCGGCGACGAGTGCCGGGAGCAGATAAGCGGAGTTCAACGAATGCCGGCGTCGTTCGGCGCTTTGATGACAATAAACAAGGCCATAAATTAAACGAACACAATAAGAGCTCGAGTAAATTCTAGTAGGTCATTCTCGATCCTTCTGGATTGTTCCTTGTCTGTATAAATACTTGTTGACGTGGTCAGTGACAGCAGTTTACAGTTCCGAACGAGTAACATAAATACCGAACTACGATATACAGAGTGATATAAATACGCATTTTCCTCGTCATATAAATAAGTTGTTGAATTGTTATTAGTGTTTAAGTGTTAAATAAATAGTTGTAAATAAATATCCGTTAAATAAATAAGTTAAACTAGAAAAGTCGTTACACTAAGATGGAACAATTTAAAAAAAAATGTATATTTTTGGAACAATTTAGTAATTAAGTTTTTTTGAGTTTCTTTTCCAAAAAAAAAGCCTTCATTTTAAGTTGAAGTAAGAATATCTACATAAATTAAGATGTAAACAATAAGGGCTCATAATTTGGACTTATTTTAGAGAGAATATAGTTTTTATTTTGGCAAATCCAATCGTGGATATAACAAAAAAGGTGTCCAAGTCTTTCTTAGAAAAATTTTGCTTAAAACCAAATTCATCATGCCCATACTCTGAGAAACAGACAACACTTTTTGATGAGGTTACTAAGCTTAATCCTCAACTTACAGTTGGTGGTTCTACTGTTAATACATCTAGGATAATCCAGGTAACATGTTATATTAAAGACAATATTATCAATTACTATTATTATCTATTAATAACTATACTTCCCTCTCTTTTACTTGCTTTCAACCCTTAATTTTCAAAGACATTACACAATAATAATAATAGCTCGAAACCATATGATTATTATCATATAGAAAATATGTCACTAAAAGATAATTTCTAATTTATTTAGTGGACACTGAAGGTTCCAAAAGTAGTCACCATTTTTGGATCTGTTGGAAATGACGAGTACATGCATTTTCTCGAAAAAACATTAACTGAAGAGCAAATAAACTTTATCTTTAAACGCAACGACTGTTACCATACTGGAAGATGTGCTGTTTTAATAACAGATCATAACAGAAGTCTTTGTACAGACTTGGGTGCTGCTAAAGTACTTAGTGTAAACGATTTGTATGAGGAAAAAGTATGGTCAGCAGTAAATTGTGCCCATGTTTTTTATATGTCAGTAAGTAAAGCCATCATACAACCGCAGACAGAAATAAAGCGCCATCTGTGTGTGGTAATCGTTATAAATTTCAGGTAGATACTCTTTAAAATCGCGATTTGGAACTCGTTAATCTCCATCAGCAATTGGCAGCCTGACAGAATGACGTCAAAACAGAGAGTACTCTGCTGATGAGAATTAAAAAGTTCGAAATCGCATATTCGTATCTTCCATATACCTTAAAATGGATTCCTTCAGGCAATGGATATTCCACAGATGGCGTTCCTTTGCCTCTGTCTGTGATAGAATGTTGATATAGTCATTTATCAATGAAAAAAGCGTACAGCGAAATAAGCGTACCGTCTCATGTTGGAAGGGTTAATTACGTCTTAAATAGGGGTTGCTATTTATGTTCTACTTATGGCATAACCGTACAAGGTGATCATTTTTTGATTTCCATCACACTGTATCTGAAGAATTTCTATTAATGAATAATTCTGATTGTGTTCTAGAAAATTTAAGGGCGATTTACTGCTAAATATTAAACTTTTGGTAGTAATTTAGACTATTTTTAAAAACCCAATTAAAGATGATTTTATTTCGTATTCTTGATAAAAGCAGACTATTCTCCTATTTTTCGTAAAATCATTTCCGTTGTGATAATATTCATAATTATTATATAAATTAAATTTAAGAATAAAAAATGATACGATTTTATTATATTTTTTAATTTAAATAATTATAATTATTATTGCAACCAAAATGATTTCGCGAGAAATAGTTAAGAGAAAGAACAAAATCACTTTTAATTAGGTTTCTAAAATAGTCTCAAATAGGGGAGGCACAGTGGCTGGACGGTTAGCGCTGTAGATTAGCGACCACTAGGTTGTGAGTTCAAATCCCGGTAGGAGCTAAACACTTTTTAAAGAAGTTTAGATACGTGATTTGTACGAAGAAATATTGAGAGTAGTCGAGGAGAAAATAAGGGAAAATTAAGGTAGATTTTAAGTGATAAGCATAGAAAGTAAGGATTGTTAAATAAGTTGTAAAGCAGTGGCAAAATGGTAGATATACTCTGTTAAGAGCATACATGTGAAAAATTAATAAAAAAATAGTCTAAATAAATTACTGTTAAAAGTTCTGTATTAAATATTATATCAGATTTAAATTTAAAATAAAATAGAACAATTTCCTCTTCTATTCTGACATAGTTCGTCAAATACATGAGCTGTTTACGCTGTTTTCACACCTCTAACATTTCTCAAATTTTACCTGACCGAAGCCAGATATATGTAAATATCCTTCGTACACTTATTTCACAAAATTTTGAGTGTACGCTTTTTTCACATATTTCGATTTTCTGATAATAAATAATGTATATTATATATATATATATATTTAAATCGATTTTGGAATTTTTAGGCGTTCTTTTTTCAAGTTTCATTAGAAATAGTATTTGCATTAGCAAAACATGCCTTGGAATTTGAAAAAAATTTTATATTAAATATTGGAGCAGCCTTTCTTGCTAAAAAATATCAAGAGGAATTCAAGGAACTATTAAAACTAACAGACATTGTAATCTGTAACGATGAGGTAACTGATTATTGGATTAATCACTTAATTAGATCAGAAAAGGACCAAAAAGATTAAGTTTCAAAATGTTTATTACACTTATTGGTACATCTTCACATGAAGAAGTCGAAACAGTTGTTGTGAACAAATAAAAATTAAAAACTTAATCTTTTTAATTAATTTTTTACCAGCATTAAATACTGTTTTAATTAAGCTAATTAGATCTTATCTGTAATAATATTGAAAACCTGTTTCCTACCTAATGGTACATTTAATTGCTATTTATTTGCCTTGTTAACCAGTAATTTTTTGACTTTACCGCCTGCATTTCTCTATAATTATACGTAATTATCTGGAAATCGAAAATAAAAGACTTCTGATGTATTTGTAGGTATTTTAAGCTAATGTAGAATATCAAAGGAATTATTGCGTTATATAATTATTCGCAATGAACAAACAAAACTAACTGATTTGTAAAAGTAATGAACTGTATTTGTTTTATCAGTTGCTGAATTCGGACAGAAACCAAAATTTTTACCAGGAACACGTTGTGGGTTCTGTAAATGTCTCATATCGCGTTAGAGGTACATTTTGTTTGCTTAGAACACGTTATGTTCAATCAGAAGAATAAAATAAAAAAAATTGCAATCATCATCAAAAACAACCCAATTTTCGCTTTGTGGGTAAAAAGTCTATATCCACAAAGCGTAAAATAAATACATAACCTAACCCACATGTCATATAATTAATTAAAACACAGTCAGCAATGATTCCCATTTAAAAACAAAAACACAACTTTATGCTGTAACTCGAAAGTGTATGATTTTTTTAATTTTTTTTTGACACCATTCTATTCCACATAAAAAATACCTGTAGAACGTGAAAGTTGTTTTTTTTTCTAATTCATCAAACAACCGAGATATAGATATATTTCAAAAACTCAAAAATTCCAATTTTTTGTTTTTAAACAAAATACGATAGCAATTTTTTGAAAACACCAATAAGTTTGTCTCAAAAAAAGAGATCGAGGATGAGATATTGGTAATTTTCAAAATCCACAACGCATTCAGGGTAAAATATTCAGCCTTTTAGTGCAAGTAATATTTTAATACATTTCCTGGAGTATTAACAAAAAAAAACTAGAATTGTTAATTTTATTATTTTGTTTATTATTAAATTACTAACACATCAATCTGGTTCTATTTACAGGAAATAACAACTTTGACTGAAAGTCTACTAAACAAAACCAAACCGAGTGTTATGGATTCAATAATTGCGATTCAAAATTTTACTTTTAATAAGAAACGTGAAAGAATTATTCTTGTTACTAGAGGCCCAAAGTCAGTGCTACTTTGTACTAAAAAAGACAAAGTAGAAGAGTTTTTGGTTCCAAGTGTTCATGGTATCAAAGATACTAATGCCGCAGGAGACGCGTTTGCAGGAGGATTCATAGCACAATACGTCAAAGGAAAATTGATAACAGAATGTGTGGAATGTGGTATTTGGTCTGCCAGTCATATTATTCGAAACGTTGGTTGTACGTTTGATAAAAATATGGAATGTTTGCTAATTTGAAGTACAATATAAGTATCTTAAAAAAATTAATTTGTTTTTTTTTTTTTAAATATTAATCCCTTTTGAATTGTCTATTACGTAGGATAAATATTCTCTTGATATAAAAGAAATTAACATTGAAGTAATTTCATTTACCTACTTTTTTTTTTTAAATTTGTGTAATTTAAGTGTTCATATTACAATTATTATCTGAATTAACTTAATCCACGCCTAATTAAGCGCTATCTTCATTTATGTCTATTTTGTCCTGAATTTACTAGCAACGAGGAATGTTCAAACATTTTGAAAGATTATTAAATTACATACAAAATGGTAGACAATAAAGAAACCGAGATGATCAAGAAACCATAAAAAGCATAGGAAAATTATTAAATCCTACCTGGACTCTGCTCCATCCTGTTCCTGAAGTCCTGTTGCGAATCCCAAAGTCTTTACCCAGTACTCCACCACAAAATCTACTGTCTTTATTTAATAAATTGTCCACCATTTACACTATAATTAATAAATTACCGGCACAACAACACGTTTTTATTATCTCGTTATCTCGTTGTTTAAAGCCATTTAAAGCTGAGCATGAGCTGAGCTTAATTCGTGCATATTCGGAATAAATCGCAACTTTTCGACTCGCGTTCTTCAAATTGATAACAAAGAATTTAAATATCATAAATACGAAATTAAAGCTGCAACTGAATATATGAAACTGTATTAATTTTTAATAAACTTTAGACGACAGATATTACTTTCTAAAGTTTCTGATAAAATAAATAAAATACTTTTTTTGTCATACGACTTAATGGGCCTGCTTTCCCAATAGGTATATGTTTTTGGTGAAGTCACAAAAAAATACTGTACTACTGTGATGTAATTGATGGTAAAATCTAGTGAACTCAATAGAAATATAGATCACAGCACTACTGAACTATGTTAAAATAGACCACTGGCAAACTTTAAAGTATTTTTTAATGTATTATAAAAACTTAATAATATATTTGAAACCGGATTACATTGTTAAAGAATAATTCGTGAAAAGATTATATTTTACTTTTTTTGAAAATAATAAAATAAATTATTTATGTAAAATACTGACTTTTGTCTTCAGTTTCCACGTGCTTAATAAATAGAGATAATGAAAATCTATAGTTAGGTTCCTAGAACTTTAATTGTTTTTAAAATTATTTAATTGTTAATAAATATATTTTATTGTTATCATTAATATTTAATTATTATTTTTAATGACAATGCTCGTACTTTTCTACTTTCCTACTTTCATACTTCAATCCTCGTAATGATAATACAGAAGAATAAATGGAAACACAATGAATCACAAGTTATTCGATTCACCGTTCTATTTATCATTAATATCAACTATTTATCTTTTTTTGCCTTTCTTTAATGTTACAAAAAACTTAAAAGGTTTTTTGCTAGTACTGGATAAAAATATCTGATTTTTTTACAAGTATAGAGTTAGTTATATCAGAACCAATTCGATCAGATAAGTCTTTTTTAATGAAAATCCAGAATTCACCAAATCTCAGCCGACCAAATGTTAATAGGCTTCGATACGCAACTCACTTTCAAATTTCAAAATATGTTTTTTTTTGTATGATCAGACCATTACAATAATTACCCTAATAAGAGATAAATATTTATTTAAATATTAACGACGTTCTTATTAATATAAAAACTTACCTACATTAAAAGGGTATTTAATTAAAAATAATCATCAGTGGGAGAGATAACAATGAATGATACACCAAAATAATCCACAAATTAACTACAAACACGCTCAAATTTGACTAAATAAATATCTATTACCATCTCGTGCAGTGCGTTCTTAAACTGCGCACATCATATGTACGTATACGATTCGTCCACTACCTTTCCTAATTTTGGAAAGGTAAGCAATAATAATACTAGTTCGCTCTTTTATCGGACGTGCGCGCGCACCAGCGCACCATGTGACCAAACCGCCATTACGAAAAACTACAGGAACTCAAATAAAAGAAACTACTGGTTATGATACACTGGTTTTATATTGGCTTAATATCATATAAAGTGAATATACCATCTAATTATGTCGTTACAATTACCAGCTAAAATATCTATTTTTATTGAATATTATTTCTCAGATGCAGTGTTTTTTTGAAATATACATACAACATTTATAAATTCAGCTGTAGTTATATTATACATCAATAATCAACCAATTAACAAAAATAAAATTGTAATTGAATGAGTTTTTTTTTCAAAAATATTTTATGTACGCTACTATTCAATAGTTTCTAAAAGTAACTCTTATTAAAATTTAATGTTTTAATTAATACAAACATAATGGCAATTAAATTATTTATACTTGGACTGAGTAATAAATTAACGTATATATAAATAATAAAAATACGACCATATCAAATCTACAAAAATATTGTTCTTTGCAGCTACAATAAAAAATTGTCTAAAAATTTTATTAGCTACTAGTATTAATAATACGATAATATTCATAATAGGAATCAAGATTAGGAAAAAATAGAATACGATGTTATAAAATATACAGAAAAATCTAAAGAAAATAAATTGAAAAACAGAAATTACGTATAAGTATAGTATAGATCGTCAGATGGTCGTAGGTGACTCATTTGCTCTCTTCTGAGCTTAAGAGAATTGAAAAGTATGGGAATTTAGACTAAAATTAGGACTGGACCACGTTTTTAAAATAAGGAGACTGTGGTGATTGAAATAATAAACAAAAAAGGTCTTATCCCAATAAACCACAAAACGAAGCACTAAAATCGACGACTGTCTGTCTATACAAACCAGTTTCTTTTTTAGTTTATAACAATCTACGACAAAATATAGTTTCTTGTTTATTAACAACGGTCAAATTCAAGCGTACTCTATAGCACAGTGAAAGAATTTGTGAGAATCAGGTACATTTGACTTTCAATGACATAAAGTACTCTAAAATGTACTGAAATTAAATTAGTGCCGAAATAAATTTCTAATTTTCCATTTATTTCAAAAAATTGCTTCTGAAAGGACTATCGGAATTAACAATTGCTCCAGCAAAATAATTACGACATACGACGATATTTGCGATTAAAGAACAGCAAATTTTAATTAACGATAAATTTCATCGTAAGCATTGAATACACGATTTATTTGGTTTTTCATTAATCATAATAAAAAAATTTTCACAAATTCTACCACCGGGCATTACAGTGCGTTAAGAATCATCTGACCGCTGCCACTAAATTCCTCATATTTATGGTACTAATAATAGTTAATTCCCGTTTGTTTGACAACTGGATATTAAAATAAACGTAATTTAATGATCATGCGTAATAATATACCCCTAAATATCGAATAACGTTATTAGCAGCCTACGTAGCCGTATAACAATTCAGATTGCACTTATGTAACTTATTAAACGTTGAAAACAAAAACTCGCTAACTATTTTGTAAAATTATCGTAAGAGCCACAGCCATACTACTTGTATGTATCTTTAAAAGACGAATAGTTTGCTGACTATTTGACTAGGTGTTCAGTTTTTATAACGTGAACTTAATTACCAGAGATGCCTTTTCATTCTTGACACAGGGCATTGCCGGATAAAAAGGACAAAAGTGCCCCAAAATGTTTTTTACATTTAATTTTTTTTTTTTTGAAGTTAATATTGAATTTTTTAGACTAAAAACTTGAAAACTGTATTCATTATTGATACCGAAATAACCAAATTTTTCTCTATGAATATCGCCTGGGACACTTTTGACCTTGTCAAGCACCTTTTGATTATTTCATAATATCAGGTTAGTTATTATCTCAGGCGTTTTTAAATTCATTGCTACATCTTTTCCATTTTCAAAACTACTTGTGAATATTTCAAAATAAATTGCACCTAATTCAAAATATCTAAATTTTTCTTCTGATCAAAAACAGATTTAACGTGGTGGTCGAGCAGGTAGAGGAGGAGGTGGAGCAGATCGTGCGGGCACTGGGGGTGGTCCTCTATGATTTCCGTTGTTTTCGAGTCGAGGTGGAGGAGGAGGAGGATTCTGAGGTTCGGGTCGACTAATATCTTCGTCATTAATTTCTTCGTAAATGCCAGTGTCTTCTGGTGGCAAATCTGGTGGAGGAATTTTAGGAGGAGGAGCTGCTTCTTTTGGGGGAATACTAATCACTCCAGCCTATTTTTATACCAAATAATTTTAAATTAAAAAACGTAGGTAGTGTTAAAATTTGTGTATAGGGTTTTTCATGTGACCCGTTCGTTAAAAATTCTTAAACTTACACTTAATACAGGTAGAGTTTTGAAAATGTTACAAATAACGTAATAGCTGATGCTCTATCTAATTAAAATATTTGCAGTCGTCTGTCACTTCCGATTATACCGGAAGTCGACATCAACTTTGTTATTCAAATGGAATGGTGTTTTTACGACGACGTTAAAAACCCTGTTTTTACAACGACGTTAAAAACCCTGTATACAATCACACCTAAATCGAGGGAATAAGTAGTCATACAGAAAAATAAGAACCCACTGCGAACACTATTATATGTATACAATTAAAAGTTGTACTTACCACAGGGATAGTTCTTTTCGGAGTAGCAGGAGCACTTCCTGGAGGTGGTGGAGGCCTAATAGGTGGAGTTGGTCGAGGAGGTACATTCTTGTTAACTTCTGGAATGCCTAAACCTAAATAATTATGCAATTTAGAATAAATTACTTCCTTTTTTATTCTGACACTTACAATTGTAATCCGATGTGTAATTCGATTCATAGAGTGGAACTGCGTTGCTGGAGCACAAATCAATTTCCTGTTTTACTAAGTTAACCCAGTTCGGCGTTTTCAAAGAAATTGTTAAATTATAATCCAATACCTGTAGTAAAGTTTTATAAAATATCTCCAAAACTATTTATGCGCGTGCGTTAATTACCGTTACAACTTTCTTCGCGGCTGCGCTAAGCGCACACTGACCGTCCCTGAAAGTCACCCACATAGTATCAGCAACGAATCTTACTAAGATAACCTCCCCAATATGGGACAACTCGTTTAATAAAACCATCATCAAGTTATCGTCAAACACCGTGCCGTCTGCGTTCTGAGGAGGAGTCTCGCAGTGGATTATTATAGTTCCATCGGGGGGTCCCAAGTTGGCGATTACCTTATTAAGTCAAATACATTTTTTTTAAATCCTATTCGAATAAGTTAAATATTATTTTTTTTACCTGGAAAAATATCTGATCTCTTCTTTCAGGATCAATCTGGCAAGCTTCGATATCTATCACAGCAATTACTGGTCGGTGGTCGCTCTGTTTTAACTCAGCGCGACCGTAATATACCATAGTACCAGGAGACCAGTTGTCGTTCCTACCGGAGTTTTCTAGTCCCATTTGTCGACGCTTCCATAGTACCCGATCGGTCCACGCCGGCGCACGACATTTTTCGCTCGTATCATAATCGTCACTGAATAAATCGTATTTATAAGTGGGAGGAAATGTAACGTCGCCCTCTATAAAGTTCTTGAACACATTCCCTGCTTCGCGTTGTTTCTAAAGAAAAAAAAAAAAAAAAACGAAGTTGAATAAAAAGACGTAGATATTCGTTTGTGAAAAGTACTTTCAATTGGTCGAACTGGAGGATTGTTTCCAAGTCTTCTTGGCGAATTAATTCTTTCATCTCGTCTTTGTCCATGTCCACCCGGTAATTGAAATCTCCACACCAAAATACATACTCGTGGGAATTTAAGGAACGACCCTAAATTAATTTCATATTGTATGTTTATAAACGTATATAATAGCCACTATTTTTATTACCATTGGGAATGTAATTCGCCTCGTAATTTCGGCATAATCAGCATTTCTTTCATTGACCTGTGACTGGCCGGCAGCAAAATGGGCACAAACAAAACAGACAGTTGTTGCATGAAATATAAATCGAACAGCTACAGCCCCTTTATTACCTGAAACAACATTTTTACGTTTTTCCCATCTTTCACTTCACTCTTTTTCAGTTTACCTGTTGCTCCCCCCAGTCCAGTTTTTACCGAATCGATGGCAACGTCTCGTATGTACGGTACGTGTTCAGGTCTTACATAAATGTACAAACAAACCCCGACCAGCTGCTGATATGTAAGCAGTGCGTACGGTTTATCGCGAGATAAAACTTTTTGCAATTCCTCGGCCCAACTTTTGGCATGTTCACTGCTAGCAGCCATAATATTGGCAGCGTTTAAGTCCACGATTTCTTCAAAACCAACGGCGAATATGTCGACTGGGATCTGGGCAACTTCTTCATGAGATACATTGACGAGTTTTGATCCGTTGAGAAGGTGAGAGTCTAATAACCAATCAGATAGAGACACGTCTTTGAAAACTACACTGCGAAAGTGTTTTCCTCCATTCACATTATAAGTACCAACTGCTACACGAGCTGTTATAGGGGTAGTGTACTCTTTATAGAGATTGCACATTTCTCGTAATACGTGGGGAGGTGCTAAAATGTAGACCAAATCTTTTATAGGAACTTCTAACGTCCCTTTAGGACTACTTCTATTCGTTTAATTTCTTAACACTGATTTTGTATTGAGTTTTTAGTAAATGTAAAGTTCTTCTACGTGTACACTCACTTAACTGCTTGGCACTTACCATGTAATGTGTTGTACGGTAACAATGTCCTTGCACGATCTGCTAATTCACTATCAAGCGTTGACCCAACTAGAAGCACGTCAATAGCTTCCTGTTTTGAATTATCAAGAAGATTGTTCTGAATTGTCCTAGCTGCCGATCGAGCTCCATCTATCAACTAAAATGAATAATTTTCGAAAAATACGTACAGAGCCGTGTTTTTTAAAACATTTTTTATACCTTAGATCCTCCTTGAATGGCTCCAGTACCTGCATATATTTTGCTTATTTCGTTTCCATTATTTATCCACATTTGTTTAAAGACTTCTTCAAATCTTGTTACTGTTTGCTTTTTATCAACCAACTGCATTGCGACAAGTTGTTTTGCTAATACCTTATCAATTTAATAATAAATAGTTTATAAAATAAAATCATTTGCTTAATAAATCTAACGTTACCTCTAAACCAAAGAATGTTTGAACGCAATTTGTTCTATCTAAACAGTCTAGACAATTAGTACGAATTGTTCCAGTTTGTAAACTACAAAAAAAAAAAAATTAATATGCAGAGCTATTGTATTTGTTTTGATGATCTTACCTGCAAATATTTCGATTCTGTGAATGATAAAATCCGAATTCTTGCATCTTTTGTTCCACCCTTGCTTTAAGTTTAGCTAAATTAGTTTGATTACCGCCCCTACATTCTTGATGGTAATCAAATACGATATGCGGAGTGTCTGCGTGTACTGATTCCTTTTGATGTTTCTTAAATAAATATTAATTTCTTTTAATAGTATTTTGAGTGGTATTGTGTTACTTTTACATACAGCGTGATTCATTTTAAGTTAACTACTTTAATAGCTCATATGGAAGGGTCAAATTGAAGAAGTACCGAAACATAAGTTACGTAATATTTAAGAAGAAATCGAATTATGACCCGTTTTGTGATCATTTCAACCTATCTGACCTTTGTTTTCTATTATTATACGCTATGGTCAAACGTAAAATTTAAAGCATTCTTAAAACTTAACTCAACTGTAACCTAAGCTTAAAATTTTATTCAATTTCCCCTTTAAAGTACTAAAATTTCTGTCCCCTGGAAGCTATTAAAAATGTATCACCTTGTGTAGGAGTAAAAATAATTAACTTTTTACACTATTTTCAAATTTACATGAACAAGAAATGAAACAAATTCATTTAACGTATAAAATACCTGAAATTCGTGGCTTAACAGGGCTTCTCCCTCTTTGCTACCAATTACACTTGTGCCTAATAAGTTAACTATTACTTGACTACCATAACGCTGCTTTAAAGTCTGCATGTGACGATCAAATGCTGATTTAGAAGCTTCGAAACCTCGAGATATTTTGACTTTGTGGGCACCAACCTAAAGAGACAAATCTAAGTGAATTTGGAAAGAATAAAATGAAATAAATATTACCTGAACGCCCGGTTGTTCCCAAAACAGGGGCACGGAACCGCGTGTTTGCAAGTACGAAACAATTTCGTTGTCTAAATAAATAACTTGTTCAGTTTCTACAAAATTTGCCACGTGACCCTCATCGTTTGTTCCCCTCACATTAAACCTATGAAACACAAAATTACGATGAATTAATGATGAGTAAAGATTATTAATTCATTATAATTTAAGCTTACCTTGTTCCTGCTCTTTCGCAACTTAATCTGGAAATAACTGCTGCAATAGCCTTCCTGTGTCCTGCGTAGACTGTTCTTATTTCAACTGAGCCACACATTGCCTGAACAAGCCAAGCACTACAGTCTACTCCGTAACGAACCAGATGAATATGCAGCATACGATTCCTGTAATACGAATACAACTTTGATAATAGTTTAGTTTTACAGACACCTGGAACTTTGTTGTCAAAGTGAAAAATTAGTTATTTGCCACATTATCAAAACTATACTGGTATTACATGTCTAAAAACGAACGAATTAAGAGAAAAACCCTGTACATTACCAAAAAAATCTATTGTCTGTTTGAATGGTTTTTTGCCTTCTCTGAGCACACAGTGTCAAATCTAATGCTGATCCACGATTAGGACTCCAGGAAAAGTAGAGTGTTCCAGAATTAAGTAATTTCCTCACCTATAAAAAAATACAACTTTAATTTTATAAGAAATCACATATAAGAAAACGATTAAATACTTCAACAATTCTATCTTCATTTTGTTGATAGTGTAAGGGTATAAACTGTGTCTGTGTTATTCGAAAAATTTCTGAATCTCCTATTTTTCCTACTGAGAAGCAACCGGTAACCATGACAAGATATAGGATACTTGACTCTCCGGCATTCAGCTGCAGGACACCCAAACTTGCATAGGCATCTGCTATTTTAGTATATTGTTTTTTAACAGCTTCCGTTTCTTGAGCAGCTGCAAATTTAATACAATAACAGATGATGTTGTACGAGAAATAGTAGACTTATCGTACAAAGGACAGCAACTGCATTGGATTCAAACAGCAGTGTTTCCTCTCTTGAACGATATTCAAGCAGTATGCTATGTGGGTTCGGTGGTTTCGATTTTTCGAGAACTCGAAAACCCTTAAATAAAGACATGATTCTTCGATATCTACACTTGAAATCACACTGAAACTTCTTGAGCCATTGCCTCCCTGTTTAAAGAAAAAGACACCGCAAAGTAGGAGGTGATAACAAAATTACCGACCGAAAATTGACATTTTGTTTTTATTACACTACATTATATTCACAACCACTCATAAAATTAGCCCTTTCTTTTAAAATAGGGTTTTCGGCTTCCAAACTTGTCAATTTTGAATGATAACCAAACTTCTTTGACAGTTTATTGAAGTGCCATTTGGATCTGTCTCAATAACCCCTTCTTTACTCCATCGGCATTTTTTTTAAATTCAAAAACGTTAAGGGATAATACCAACAGTAAAAAAAATTAATATGAAAATATAAGCTGATCAACCTGCAAAACTCCATTTTGACTGCCATTCTTAAATAAATTCAAAATAGAAGGATTAAAATTAACGTTACACGAATCACCTTTTGGATTATACAAGAGAGAAAAAGAAGATACAAAATATGATCAAAATAAATAAAAGGTTCTTAAGAACTCGTAAAAAAAATTTTGATATGTTTGTTCCTCTTATACGATGTAATAAAGAAGTAAAAGAACAACTTCTTTCAACAATCGTCGTCGTGATTAAATCTAACTCTTTATGTATGTCCATCGAAAGAAATAATATTCAACAGAAGAAAAGCAATGGAGAAAAAGAAAATGTAAATGAAAAACCAGCCAACGATTTTCCTGAAACACCAACCACCTGCTGTATGTCAGGTTGTGCCAATTGTGTCTGGATTGAGTATGCTGAAAAACTAAATAACTACTTCAAAGATGGAGGAGAAAAGGCAATTAAAGAAATTGATGAAAAAATTGATGACCCAAACCTAAAGGCGTTTCTTTTGCAAGAGATTAGGATGCGGACAAAAAATAGCTGATAATCGATTTATTGTAGTGTTGTAAATATTTATTTTGTGAGTTTTATTATATAGATTTACGCAATAAATGTATTCTCAATAAAGATTAAGCTAAACTTAAAATTAATACTATAATAATTGAATGCCTATTGACAATAAGTACCTACTCATTTCTATTTCTAATCGCAAGTATAAACCATATAAACCTCAAGGTTTTAAGGTTAAAGTCTACGTACATATTCATGCATTAGAATATAGGCAAACCATCTAATCGTCTTTCCAATTGTTTTCTTTAAACCTGGAAATGTCAAAATTGGCGACTTTTTAATTACAAACTCTGATTAAACTTTAAAATCCCGGATGTCGAACCCTTTGGTTTTCGTATTATACGTTTTAAATGTCGAAAAATTCCAAATTCCACTCAGGAAAAAAAAATATAAGAAAATATAACTACACAAAATTGTATTAGGATGAAAGTGGAAATAATGACAACCCAGTTCAGTTGTTTTGTTTATTATTTATTTTATTTTTATGTACAAAATGTGGTTGGTATATTGTAAAAACTAATTATAATAAAAGCTCCCTTTTTTATTTAAATATTTTTTTACAACGTGCTAAGGATTCTGGCACCATCACTGGGAATACAAATATAGAATGTAGGGTTTCCTTTATAATTCTTTGTGATATTATCGATAACCTTATCAACGGCATTTCTATAAGCCTGTAAGAAAATAAATATATATATTTTTTAATTACTTGGGGTAGAGTAGGTACTTATACGTACTTAATTATTTAAAAATTAGTAGGGGGAAATGTTTTTTTTTTATCTTCGATGCATTAATTAAAAACGTAATGATTACAATAGTTAAATTGTTCTTAAAAAACTTCATAAATTTTTTTTGATGGCTTTTTGCAGTAGATGCCTTCCTACTTTACCAAAAGGAACTAGCCAGAGATCAATATTTTTGTGTTTTTAGTAATTCTCTTACCAGTGTAACCGTACAGCCCCCAAAACCACCCCCGGTCATCCGACTTCCCAATACACCGTCCACTTGAACTGCCAATTCGACCAAAGTGTCCAATTCAGAGCACGACACTTCGTAATCGTCCCTCAACGAATTGTGACTTTGTACCATTAATTTTCCAAATCTTACGCAATCCTTTTCTTTGAGGGCTTTCGCGGCCTGCACGGTCCTATCGATTTCCGTGACGACGTGTCGAGTTCTCTTAACAATTTCTACGTCTGTTCCTATCGATTTTAGATCTGCAAAATTTTGTTTCTGCAGTCGGGTCAATTTCGGAAGGCGAAGTCCACTTTAAATTGTTAGAAATATTTAACTACTCTATTATTCACTTCTTCTATCTGTTTTCTCTCGTTCTCTTTCGCTCTCTCACTTTCTTTCTTTCAGTGCAATATTTTACTGCGGACTTCGCCTTCTGAAACTGACTCGCTTGTAAGTATTAGAAAACTCTTTTTTCATACAGTCGATATCGGCGAGGGTAGCGTCCCTCAAACTGAGCTTCTTGAGTAAAAGGGCGGCTTGCTGACATTGGTGTTTCCTTGTGGTGTATTCACTTCCGGTTAATTGGTGTTTAACGTTCGAGTTTGTTACCAATATCACGAGGTCAGGGTCAGCTAAGGGAATTAAAGTTGATGTCATGGATCTGAGAGAGGGATACGATGAGTATAATTACATTTTAAAATTAAATTTTATAAAAAAAAATAATAATAAACGGTCGTTCTAATTGGTCAATTATTATGTCTGTTTTTAATATTTTTATATATTATACAACGTATAAAAATCTGTAAATAAATAATTTTTATGAATACATGAATCACAGACGTATTTTTAATTTTTTTTTTACGACTTATAGTGACTAAACCAGATAAGGAACCTGTGTCGTAATTTCTAAATTATTTTCTTTTACAAATATTATTTTACCACAAAGTTAATAATAGAAAAATTTAGTACATATGTCTTAAATTATTATTCTTATTAACATTAGCAGCAGAAAAACGTTATTCATCCGAAAATTTTTTAGAATTAAACAGAAATTTGTAAATTTTGAAAATAAAAATTTTTTAGCCACGAAATTTAAGTTTGATTGGTATCAAATTATTTTTAAAGAGTTTGTGTTAAAAATAATTTTTTTTGTAGTATTTTTAATTTTTCTTTAATTTTTTACTAAAATTTTGCATCAACGTTTCCAGTACTAAAAGGCACTATATAACAGAAAAAAGATCACTTTTGTGTTAGGGATTTATTCGGTTATGCCTTTTGTTAAAAAATTAAAAAAAAAAATATTTTTACTTTACCTGCAATCTATAAGAAGAGCATGGTCTTTTTTGCCCATGACTGAAATAAATTGATCCATGATACCACATGGTACATCTGCGTAGTCGTGTTCAGCTTTTTGGCAAATTAATGCTTTTTCTATTGGTCTAAATACATCACAATTGGTAACATCAAAACTTCTTTAATTAATGGTAAAAACTTACGAAACTAAACTAGCTCCATTTAGGGCATCCAGAAAGGTATAAGTGGCGACTTCTAAAGATGCACTGCTAGATAGCCCCCCACCTGTAGGTACACTCGTCGATATGACTGCTTGAAATGAATGTAAATCGCCCTTGTATTTAGAAATTACCCCTGCAATAATTAATTAATTTTCAATTAAGCCCTAAATCATATTCTAAATTAAACAATTTTCCTCGTTTGTTTGTCAAAAAATTATTTACTTTTTATGTACCTCTAACGTAATTAGCCCACTTTGGCTCCCCTCGTGAAAGGGCTTTAACTAAAGCATTTTTGTTGGGCATTTCAATTTCAACCCTGAGAGGTGGGTCAACTGTTTTATTTGTTGTTACAATAACAGTTTCTTCTCCAGGTATTTTGCTTCCTACAATTACTGTAACTAAAGGAAGAGCCTGTAAAGAAATTAATCAATTTCAACACCTTTTTAACACTTTCCATTTCAATATTTCGAAATCTTTTTTTTAACTTGATAAATAACATTTAGATGTTTTGGGAGCAAAAACCACCCCTTCACATGGTTTGTTCACTTTGAAAAGCCCAATTTGTGACAACTTATATTAGATTTTTTAGAAAACTGACAGTGAGAATTTTAAACAGGAGAAAGAAGGTATTGGGGGTAGTTGTCGGGGGTGAAATGGGGGTGGCGCTGGGAGAAGGAATTGAAAATAGGAGTTGGGGTCTTCGGAGTGGAGTACATGTTGGGGATGGGAGGGAAGTTGGAGGTGGTACTGGGTGGCTCTGGGATATGTTGGGGGTTTATGTCAAGGACGAAAAAGATGTTGGGGATGGAATAGGTATTGGGGGTGGATTCGGAGGTGGGATAGTTGTTAAAGGTTTCTACGGGGGCAGAGATTTTCTTGGGGTGGGATAAGTCAGCGGTAATAGCTGTTCAAAGTGTGGGCAGCTCAGGAGTGGAGTGGGTCATTTCTTTAACCAACCCCACCCTCAAGTCTCTTCCAACAACTGCCCCACCCTTAAGCCACTTCAAAAAACTGCCCCACCCCCAAACCACTTCCAAAAACTACCCCACTTCACTTCACCTCCAACAACTAATATGTCCCAATTCCACCCCAACAGCTACCTCACCCAGCTCCACCCTAAAAACTACCTCACCCAGAAATCATTTTCAATATTTAACTTTCTGCCTACTCCACCCCCGGGGCTACCACTATCTTCAATGTTGTATTATCTCGGATATTTATTGTAAAAAAATATTTCAGATGTTTTAATTTATAAAAAAGAACTTTCAATTTAATAAATGTTAAACAAACACTATTTATAGATGCTGAAATGCTATGATTGTAAAATATTATTTTTGTTTGTTAAACAATTTCGAATAAAGTATCATCAGTACCAACAACTGCATAATAAAAGCAATAAGTGAATTCAGGTTTTATTATGTAACGCTTTAATAAGAATATTTATTGCACTGGTAGAGGTTTATTAGATAAGTAGTGCATTTTCTACGCATAATTTAGAGATTATTATAAATGTTAACAGTATTAAATTTAATAGTTACAAATTTTAGTGAATTATCAAAATATTAATAATGAAGTTTTTACTTTTAAAGATTTTACTTGTATTTAAAAAAAAAAATAATAAAACAAAACATATTTTACTAAAAGAATAAAAAATAAAATAAAAATACGTATTTATATTACATACAAAAATAATTCTGCCATTATATTTTGAGTGCACTTTAGCTATAGGTACATTTTTTTAATTTTAAATGGAGTTGAAGTATGTTTATAAAAATTGAATTGATGTGTTAGATGTTTGTTTGTGTTATCTAACCGAGTTATCATAATTATTACGATAATGTACAGAAATTGATCATCTGATAGATTTTTAAATTCAATTTTTAAGGCGGAGAATATAAATAAAAAAAATTTAAAAATTACTAAACTACTACAATAAGAATATAAACAAACCATTGGTAAAACAAATCCATCGTTGTAATCGGTATGTTCCCCAATTAAATTCACCCTTCCTGGGGCGCAAACGGCGACAGCGGGAGAACTTTTGAATTCCCGCAAATAATTTTTGCTCGCTTCGTTCACTAAACTCTCAATAGAGGGACTACTAGTAGCCATTATTTTTGTAAACAAAACAATAAAGCTTGACTTATTTTTTAATTAATACTTAAAAAGAATAATTTATTAGTCACACAAAAAGATCGTGTCTCACTAAACCGACGACTGCAACTCCGATTCTCAACTGGAAATAAACCGCTATCACTCAGAACAGCAGGGGCAATGAGGTAGAGCGATAAGACTTGATAAGGCTTCGGGACGCTTTTCGTTTACGGAAAATATCTTTTTCAAGACGATAACAATGTCAGTCAATGACCCATTGTTAAAAGACTTAAAAGGTACTCATTTCTTGGTGCATCTTTTGGTATTTTTTAGGCTTTTTCGAATTTTACTTTTTTGAGGTTATAATTTGGGATTTTGTTTTCTGCTTCGTCTGCTGTAATTAGCTGTGCTATTCAAATCGTCTTTATGTTATCACATTTTCATCTTTAGGTTGCTCTTATCTGCTATATTTTATTTCTGTCGGTAGTTGCTCTTAAACTTATCATCATCGGAAGATTTTGAAATTGTCTTTTTAGGCTCTGTGTTAGGTCTCATTGAGAATATCAATTGCAATTGCCACATTTTGGATACAAATGTTGGTCTCGTTGAATTTTGCATATTGATTGAGAAAATTTTTTCTTATGGTCTCATAATGCAAGGTAACTTTGTCTTTACAAGGCAGACAGAGGCCTGGTCATGGCTCGAAAACACAGTTAGTAATGATGATGATATAACGTGTTTTAAGTACTCTAGTGCCGTTAAATTTGTTAAACAAGAAGAATGTCTTAGTACAAACAAAGGCAGACTGAGGGCCCTTATCAGATGTTGTTTAAACGATGGTTGTCTTTATGTGCCAGTTAAACAATTCGTGAGTACTTATTTGGCCTCAAAAATATTTCTAGACATATAAAATATTTTTTCCTTCTCCATAAATCCTTGAGTCTCAAGTCGGTTTATATTTATTTATGATGTATTTTATAAAATTAAACAATTAAAATGTTCTATTAATTAAATCAAACTTTAATTAAATAAAATATAAATCTAATAATAAACATACAATTTAAATTATTTTAAAATATGATAAGTAAGTTATGCTGAAGCTGTAAGATTGTTCACGCACTCGCTCTAGTCACCGGACAGAGAAAAATGCATATATTTGTGCAACAACCGTACCTGCTATTGATTCGTTCGTCCTAAACGTGCTAGCGGTATATTATTATGATTAAGTATGTGGTAGACGTATCCGTTTCCCTTTACTCGTACGTTCAGTGTAAGAAGGGAGGGGCAGCGTTACTTTCGTTACGTTTGCTTCCGTTACGTCTACTTCCGTTACACTCATTCGATTTTACTCCCTATATTTTCTTCACACCACTGGCCTTAGGTAAATTGTTTCTTAGGGAGTAAACTCCAATAGGGACGCTTTATTAAATTTGAATAAATCATAATCAATTAATTAATTAATAATATAAATAAATTAAAAAATCCTTTACAAAATTAATTCACGATTGTTTTGGTTCTTTGACGATGGGGTGGACATTTTGGGTGGTTCCGATGGTGGAGGTGGTGAAGCGGTTGGGATTGGGATTGCCCCAGAGGATGAGTTGGAGGTGGGAGTTGATTTGAGGGTGGATACGCTGCTAGGAGTGGGGGTGGCACTGAGATAGGGCCGGTGGTTTTGGAGGTAGAGGATGGTGTAAGTGTTAATATGCAGTAAAAATTTGAGTTGGTTCCAGAGGTGTGGGTATTATTAATTAAAATTCTCTACTGTATTTTTTTGGGGAAAGGCGATTATATTCGAAATTGGATTATATTAACTTATATTAATAATTGTTAATTTTTTTTAAAACTGAAATAAAAACATTTCCCTGAATATTAAATGCAGCAACGATTAGAAATAATTTAATCATTATTTACACATGTGGTGTGATTCTTTGTATTATTTGACCCGATAATTATTTCGTTGGCCTTTAATAATAAAAGTTCGATATGATAACAATTTTATACATATACATAATTCATTGTCTTCAATGTCGATTGCAGTGGCTTAAGAGGCTATTTTGTAGGTAAGAAATCCAAAAAAGAAAACCATTACTTACAAACAGAATTCAATTCTTGGAGACGAAATATTAAGTGAAATATTTCTCTCTGTTTTACTCCAAGTTAGTAAACTCAAATTTAAATTGGACACAAGTAACACTTCGTTTTTGGACTATACATGGGACTTACCAGAAGTCCTCAAACTTGAGTTGGTTCCATGTAGAAGTTTAGGTATTAGTGTAAGGTATTAATTAAACATTTTACAGTTACATGTTTGGTTGCTGTTACCAAAAAATACAAGCTATTTCTTTCAGTTTTGTGCAAGAGAAGGCACTCATTATAAATATTCAGTCAAGTAGCGTGCTGGCTGAAAATGTGAGCAATATACTGTGAAATTTTTCAACCGAGACTTAACGACTAGATGCGCACCAGCAAACTCCGCCCTAAGGAGGCAGGTACAATGTTGGAAGGGGCAAGCACTAGCCAATGAAATATGCAGGTGTCGGCGTACAGATAGGAAAATGGCACGTGATTGGCTGTCGGTTAAATAATACAGCCCTTCGATCTTCCTACATCTGACCGAATTCAAGTCTCGGTTGAAAAATTTTACTCTACATAATTCAATGTTAATTCGGCAATTGTTTAATTAATTGATTGTTCAGGCTAATGTTAGTGTGGGAGATGTGTTAGATTCTTTAAATGGAATTCACATTTGTTCGTCTGTGAAAGGGAAACTAAATTCTATTGTAAAAAATAGCAGAGGACACCCTGTTCTTGTAAAAATAGTCAAAATGCGAAATAGTAAAAAGAATGATTTGTTTCCACCTATTGTTTCGTTGATGAAACAATTAAAGATTGATCCTGATCTTGGATTGAGTAGTTGCCAAAATAAGAACAACGAGAGAAAAGACAAAAAAAGGTAAAATATAAATTGTTCGTTTGGTTTCCTGTTATTTGTTTACGTAGACAATTATTTATTGAGTATTTTTTTCTTATTTTACTTTACATTTTTTCAATACGATGTCTCATCATTGAGGAATTAGCAATTGAATACATTAATTGCAAATTTCTTGATAATTAGACTTTGGATTGACAGTTAAGAAAAATATTGCTCTATATTTAGTATTGAGATTTGGTAGGTACTTTATTGTAGTAGTACGGGGTTCAATGCGAAATATATTGGGTCGTCATATATAGGGATGCTTGGAAGTACAAAACAGATTGACATGGCCTACAAAAATTTATTATCCCCGTTTCGTCAAAGCGAAACCGATAAAGAAAGAAAAATTGTTAAGAAATTTGTTAACATAGAAATTGGAGAATTGGGAGTAAAAGTTTATGACTGCGAAACTTTTCAGGTATTTTATTATGGACGATTGATGTTTAGGTATTGTTATCACAGTGTTGCAGGTGATATTGCAACATTCATTTATGGAAATATCTGCATGTGGTTCTGTGACTTTAATGCCCAATTATTTTGCTTATATCGTGGGGTTCGTACTTTTCTCATATTGTAATTTAAAAACTACACCATTCGATTCCTTGCGAAATTCTAAAACAAATTTTCCTTTACAACTTTTTGATACCTTGCGTGGTTTTTGACTAATCAGCAGTTAAAGATATTGAATAATATCGACCAATCAGAGCGCTTCTGCTTGGCTGCAACTGAAGTGCACCAATCGCTGTACGCTGTAACTTGCAGCAAAGATAGCGCGCAGCTATTGGTTGATTGTTGTAATTGTCAATTACTCGACAACTAGATGTCGAATTTAAAAACCGTAAAGGAAAAAAAGTTTTAGAATTCAGCAAATAGTATAATAGGACTACATACAATTTTCATATTACTGCGGGTAAATAAACTAAATAATATTTGAAGTTTTAATTGTTACGTTATCATTAATTCAAAGATATCATTCGTACAGTTCAGTTAACGAGATAACTCTTCTTCACTTAAAAATTTTGTAGGATACGATATAATTTTTATTTTTACGTAATAAACAAATAGGTTTAATTAAACATTGAGGAGACAAAACTGAATTCTATTTTTAGTGACGGTTACTGCGATGTAGCAACAGATTTTACATGTCATATTTTTTACACTAAAGATGTCGATCTTGCTTTCACAGTTTTACAAAGTATTGGTAAGTATTAAAGTGTGACTAAAGCGCGTTAATTCGGCCCCTCTGTCGATAAAAAAAAAACTATTACGTATAGAGAGAATGAGATATGTGACGTAGGTGCTTACTTACGTAACAATTGACGCAATGTAAGTGAACCAAACTAATAGCGGGGTCCAGTTGGTGCGCAATAATTATATTTGTAATTTTTTTGAACAAGTTTTTTTTTCTTAGGTCAGGGATTTCGTAGAACTCATTACGCTGTGTGATTTTTTTAAAAATAAAACGAATTGGTTTATAAGTATTTATTTATTGTTTATATAAAATTTATTATTATTTATCAACACATACATACATATCTATAATAATAAATGTAATATAATAAATCGATTGCACTGAATATTTATTGTTATTTGTTAACATTTTACCTTTTTTTAAACAGTTCTGACGTCGTAATAATTATTTGTCTAATTGTAATTTTAGTATTGTTTTTGATCTTTATTTTGTTCTTAATTACATTACATTTTTTTAAATATTAATAATGTAAATACGTAAGTCGAATCTTTGAGAAATTATAAGATAAATTTTATTTTACAATTTTTTGATAGGATGCTTAGTTTTCGAATAATCGGCAGTTAAAGTTTAAAATGATCAACCAATAAGAGCGCGCTTGTCGCGCTGCATACGGAAATTGTAAATCCGCCCATTGCAGCTTGCAGCACAGACAGCGCGTTCTGATTGGTTCAGCATCGTAATTTTAAATTTCTAATTACTTGATAACTGTACGTCCAATCGAAAAACCGAAAAGGAAAAAAAGTCTTAGAAATCGTTGGAAAATCTAATGGTGCAGTTTCTATGAAGCATTTAGGAGCACTCTGTATATACAGGGTGGTTTAAATTCAGTGGCCTATTAGACGTTTATGGAATATTAACGGGAGGAAAATTTTGAAAAAAATCATACGGTAATTCGACAAACGATTGATTATAAAGAAATTAAAAAAATAATACTTTTGCACAAAGTATAAGATTTAAAAAGAAATTCAACGAAGTATAATTAGTTTATTTGTTTATGTTTTAATAAATCATATATGATAATGATAAAAACGTATCTTTAGTAAAAGAAAAAAATAAAAAAAATATGATAACAATAAGTACCTACTTACATAAGGACAAAGCCGGATAAAAACCAGAAAACTGATTTTTTTTATTACCTACGCTAATATAATAAAATAATATTTAATAATAATTAAGTTAGTACATTATAATTAACGTAGTTTTTTTTTTGAGAAGTATTTTATGAACCAATCGCGTCCATAAGTTGACTAGAAATTAACAGACTTGTTAATATATTTTATTTTTATACTACTCCTAATTAAAAAAATATATAAAATTTATAATTATGGGTAACCCTTATTATTTTGTTAATTCGTGTGATATTTATTTATGAATCAATTTTAAAAGAAGGGCCAAAGTCACTGACCCATTTAAAAAAAAATTATAATTCGCTTACAAAACGACTTGAAGACGAACTAGAAGAAGTGACACAGTTGCATTCGTTGTTGCAATTAGAATTGCAGACGGAACTGCTGCAAAGACTTGTGTTTTGTGATTCGCTTATTTGAATAAATTCTTCGGCTATTGTTCGGTCCAGCCCTGTGTATGTTCGCGCCACTTCTTCTTCAGTTATTTGTTTTTGCTCGGGTTTCGGGGTTTTCCTCGGCTTTTGGGGAATCTGCTGTTGTCTTGGTTTGTGGGGATGAAACGAAGAAGGGTGATGACGGTGTTTTTTAAGGTGACGAATCAACATCTGAAATATAATCAAGTAAAAGTATTGGTTGGTAATTTTCCTTTTTTTTAAAAGAAGGTTGATAATAATGGTAATTACCATTTCCTTTGGATCTGGAGTGATAATTGGGGACGGTACGGGTCCCAAAGGGGCCGGAATTAAGGGGTAACCTACAACCTGGGGTTGTGGTTGTAACATCGGTGGTGGAAATGTAAAAATTGGTAGTTGCATTGCTCCATGCATCTGCAAATAAAAAAATTAACTTAAACTGGAACATTTGGTTTTATTTAGGGGGTCAGGGGGTTGTCAGAATTTAGTATTAAAATTCAATAGTACTGACAAAACGAATAGGGAGGCAAAATATATTTTTGTTAATTTTTAATGTTCTGTAAGTCCCATAAATTTTGAAAATGGGGGGCATTAGAAAATTAAAAGAAAATATTTTGTAAACTGTACCGTGTTACATATCAAATTAAAGAGCTTGTTGTGGGGATCTTAAATACGTTTTTTTTTCGAAATTTTAAAATAAATAGTATTGAAGTTATTTAAAAAAATAGATGAAAATTGGTCACTTCTCGCTGTAACTTCGAAACTACGATCTGAAAACTTTAATTCTTTAGTTGCAAATTACAAAAACAAAAATTGGATTATTAATAAAAAATACATATACGAGGTTGGGTTTAAGCCTACGGGTATTTTTGCTCAACCCTGTATATAATTATGATACCATTTATTTTTTGTTTTCATGTACATAAAGGGGACTACATTCCATACAAGAAATAAGGAAGTAGAAAGAACGCTGTAAAATAAGCGTTAACAATGTTTTTTTTTTGTATGTTTTATTGTTATTAATCTGAAGTTATTTGCTACACATTTACCTATAGGAAATACAATATCATGGCCAGTAATAAGTACAAAAACTAATTGGATATTGTATTATCTATGTATTGTAATAGCAAAATCTATTATTATGCAAAACACAATAATAAAATGATTTGTTATTACACTGAGGTGCCGACAGAAGCTATTATAATTTGTATTAAAAAATAAAGCAATTAATGCATATTTGTTAAAAATGATTTAACCTTCTCGTATTTTAAAGGTCTTGAGAAAAGTTGGTTTAATTAACTAATAAAATAATAATAATTAAAGAATAGAAAACACTTACGTACTGTTTTCGGTAAAATATAGGGTGCGTGTTGTATTTGTTATTTTTAAATTAGATAACGAACCGTAGGTTATGCGGTAGTAGGTGTGGGTTCGTGTAAATACACACGTCCACGCCTACACCATATAATCTACGTAAGTAGTACGCTAGTATAAATATAAACAATTCTTCGTCAATCGTTCCTTAATCTCATCTTAACATAAACAGTATCTATGGTCGCAAGATTAATTAAACACAACAATACAAGTACTAATGATGTCGTTATCGCGTTGGTGCGCATACACATTGAAGACATATAGAAGGCATTTTTGAAAATTTGGAGCTCAAAACGGCTCAATTCCGCGCTCAACTGATATTTAGCATGACAAACTTCTACAACATACTTTTTTTTCAGGAAAATCGAAATAATTACCCTATTTTATTGTTTAATTTTTGATTCTCTTAAATTGACATAAATAAAAAATGTTCGACGGAATTTGTGGGTACATAACTTTTCAAAAACAAAAAAATAATAATAAAACGTAGTTTGAGGAATAAAAATAATAAAACAAAACCTCAAATATGAGGTTAAAGGTTACGAAGAATAAAAGAATAATTTTTCATGAAAAAATCACCTTTACCGAAAAGTTAATGGTTTTTGAAAAAGATTGGAAAGGATTTAGTATTTATTTCAAAATTATTTACAGAACCCCTCACTTCATAACTCAAATTTTGTTTTCAATTTTATAGCTTAAGATTTTGTCAAAAAAAACGTCGTACTATACATTTTTTTATTCGTAAAATTATTGATTTAAAAAAAAATTGAAGTGTTTAGAAAGGCATTTATTTATTATAAAATTATAAAAATCGTTCAACTTTCGGACGAGGTGGAAGCGCTGGGCACCTGACAGTTGCAATTACCATCAACTGGTGAGTGGTGAACAGCATAATCCCATTTTTCTATAATCTCAGTTGCTCAGTTCAAGTTACAGCCCTTAGGACAATTACAAATGATAGTGTTTGGCAGATTTCCGTCAGAAGAGGATGAAAGAAGAGTTTTAATTGACCATAAAATATACAGGGTGTCCCCTCTCAATTGGAAAAAACTTCTAGGGCATATTGAGGAACCATAGACAAGCAGTTTGAGATATTAGACTGATGTCCGGAAGTGCATGGTTTTCAAAATACAGGGTGTCAAAGCTTTTTTCGAAAAACTTTTTTTTTATCAATATCTCAAAGGCACGTTGACCGATTTTCTTGAAATTCGCTGGTGATGTAAGCTTTAATAAGACGCTCAGTTAGCACTAATTAAATGGTAATTATTACTTCCAGTGGCGCCCCGGGGGACAGTGTCACGAATAAAAATGACAAAAAAATGTACGCCACTGACTTTTGAAAATTTTAACTGAGCTTTCTAAAAAATATAAAATTTTCAAAAAAAGTCAGTGGCGTACATTTTTTTGTCATTTTTATTCGTGACACTGTCTCCCGGGGCGCCACTGGAAGTAATAATTACCATTTAATTAGTGCTAACTGAGCGTCTTATTAAAGCTTACATCACCAGCGAATTTCAAGAAAATCGGTCAACGTGCCTTTGAGATATTGATAAAAAAAAAGTTTTTTGAAAAAAACTTTGACACCCTGTATTTTGAAAACCATGCACTTCCGGACATCAGTCTAATATCTCAAACTGCTTGTCTATGGTTCCTCAATATGCCCTAGAAGTTTTTTCCAATTGAGAGGGGACACCCTGTATAAAGTTAACAATTTTCGAAGAAAAAAACTGAGAATTAATTTAAAAATTATCGCAAATTGGTGAAAAATATAACCCAATTGGTATGCAATCATTTTTCGGGTTACAAGAAACATTTTTTTTTATAGATAAATAAGTCAGTTATTATAATTTTTTTTTTGGAAATAAATCGTGCCAATATTTTTTTTGTAGACAATTTCCTAACTTACAAATTTATTTGATCTCTTACTGAGGCATTCCTAATTATGGTTGGGGACTTTTAGGATTCCATTTAGAATCAGGAAAAAGAGGTTGACTCAAAAATCCAAAAATTGGCCAAAAATATATGTATAAATTAATTTAAAAAAATATATAAACTTTTTATAATTTTTTTGTTTTTCAAAGTGACCACTTCGGTTATCAACCCCTTCTTCTGCTTTAAAGTTACATGAAAGTGTAAAAATTTGTGAAATTAAAGTTTCCATTGACATTTTGTAAGATGTAGGTAGGCAAATAAAAGAGTTTCTCGTTAAAGGTGAAGGTAATTTTCTTCACATATTCCACGCGCATTCCGGGTGTGTTTTTTCAAATGTTATGCAGAAAACAATGCAGAAGATGGTTGCAAGTCATAATTAATTTACGGAAGATTTATTTTTCCATTGTGTTTTTCAAGGAAAAATATGTCTGCTTATAGTGAATGGAATTGATATTTTTGATTTAGTATTTAACACTAGAACTCTTGGACTTTGTCACCCTCTTTGAATTCCCAAAGGATTCATTTTGACTCCTGGTTTTTCTTTCTATAAGTAGGTATATATTTATCAGAAATCGATATGTTATCTAATATTTTGTATTTTATTGTACATATTTTTATAGGTATCGTAAACATTGTAAAATTTTTTGTTGTTTGAAAATAGGCACTTTTCATTTCCTAGAACATTCTCGAACATTCTATTTAATATCGAGAACGTTCTAGATCATATTGTAGTTACTCAAAACATTCTTCTACATTTTTGAAGATTCTGAAACATTCCAAATCTATCTCGAAAAATAGGAAATATTCTAAATCATTCTTAAAAGAATACAAAGACTAAAATATTCTCAAACATTCTAGAACATTGTCTAAAGATCGAGAACATTTCAGACCATCATGCAATGATTCAGAACATTCTTTAACATTTTTGAATATTCTGGAACGTTCTAGATCATTATTGAAAAAAATTTAGATCAATGTACTCTGAAATTTTTCAACCGAGACTTAACGACTAGATGCGCAGCAGCAAACCCCGCCCTAAGAAGGTAAGTACAATGTTGGAAGGGGCAGGCACTCTAGCCTATGAAATATGCAGGTATCGGCATACAGGTGGGGACGTTGCACGTGATTGGCTGTCGGTTAAATAATACAGTCTTTCGGTCTTTCTACATCTGACCGAATTCAAGTCTCGGCTGAAAAATTTCACTATATCCTTTATTAGGTCTAGTTTGATGTCTTCAACTCTAAATTAGTCAGTTGCTATTTGCGGCAGTGTTTTTAGTGTTAAGGAACTTGTCTTGTCTACAGATATCTCGGTTGCTTCCACTTTTGTATTTTGTAAATAAATACTTTTTTGTCATGAAGACATAAAAACCTTTTCTTTCCATTTCTCCGGAAGAAATGTCGACTATGATTCCTCTATTAATGCTCTTGCATTAACATTTATTTGCCTTTATAATATTTTCACGTAACGAGGAGGTAATTATTATTGTGGTAATTTATTTTGCATCGGAGTCTCTATTAGGTATAGTGTGTGTGGTTGTTCCGTTTTAAACAAGAGACGTTTATTAGGTATATTGTTGCAAAATCTGTACTCAATACATCAGGTTGAGTAAACGGAAGACTTTCTCATGGAAAGTTAATTGCTTGTCTGTATATGATCGAAACTGATTTGCTTCCTTATAGAGTTAACTAACTGTTTTATATACTATGGCAATGTTGGTGGTGCATGATGAATCGTGATTTTATTTATTAAATCTTTTTTTGTATCTTCAAGCAAATGTGGTAAATGGATACATTTCGTACATTTTCAATTACTATCAAAGTTAAAAAAAATCGAAAGATCTCTTTTTCATTTTTTCGTAAAATGCATCCTCTTCGAGTGGTTTTATATAAGAAAAAAACGACTTGGCACTTCTCCAAATTAAGTACCTACCTCATTGGTACTAGAATTCCAAAAATCTTTTCAAAATCTTTTGTTGGAACTCACTGGGAGAGGAACATTCGCGAACCACGTCACCATCAGCCTGAATAAAAGCGTACGACAAGTGGGTACCTCGAGGCGTACTTTTCCCGTCATTGGCATGCCATAGGCGTAGTACCTATGTGAATTAGCTGTCTGTTGGTAGTACCATGTTGTTGTGCCAACAACCTGATCGCCGCACCTCGCCACTTTCCTTGATCTGACACACTTCCTCGAGATATTCATACAACACACGTTCGTATGCATTGTAAATGTAACGTTCTTTAGCAGGTGTAAAAGACGTTACCTTTGCCCACTCCAGATAAAATCTGCGAAAGAATGTGACCACGCAAACTGAAGGATTACAATTGGCCTTCAAGGAAAAGAAATCCTCCCTCTAGATCAGAACTATGTACAAAAGAACTTGCAAAATAGAAATCTTAGAGAGGGTAGTTTGTATACGACTTTTTTATCAAGAAATAAAAAGTTTAGGTACTTAAAAGGACCTGGATTAATACAAGTGGGATAGAATTTTATCTCACTGGGGTGGTGGGCAAAAACTCTCAACACAGTGGGGTAGGTACGTGGGTGGGATCTTGGACAGCAAATATAATCCAAAGCACCTGAGGAGAAAGGTTCCTTTGGCGTTCTAGAAGGATCGTGGGCAAAGACTTGGGACTTGAACTAGTGGAGTGGTATCTACTAAAATCTAGAACGATAACACTTAGTCTTCAAGGAAGAAAAATGCTCCCTTTGGACCAGAACTAAATGTTACAAATTGAAAATCTTACTGTATAGGTACGAATTTTTTTATCAAAAAGCAAAAAGTGTACTGATAAGGACCTGGTTCAATACAAGTGGAATACAACTTTATCTCATTGGGGTGGTGGGCAAAGACCCTCAAAAACATCACTCATTCTCAGTGGAGCGCGTGGGTGTGATCTTGGGCAGAAAATTGTTTTGGAAACATAATCTATAGCACCCCCTGGCAATTTGGGAGAGTGGAGACTTAAACCAGTTGCCATGGGGTGGATTTTTGAGTCTGTACTGAAACCCAGACTTATTGTATGCGGGGTTGCTTTGGTTGAATTAATACTGCCATCCCCTATGTCACATAATGTACCTACTCAAAAAATTTAGAGGTATGTTCTAAGGAGTATTTCTAGGGTGACTAGGACAACTCCTAGGTACTACATCTCTGCGAATGCTCTCTGCAATAATACCCTCTAGGGTCTAGGGTGAGTCTCAAAGTGGCTGCTGCTAGCGCTCTCTGTACAGGATCAAAAACAAGGAGGGGGTTGTAGTGTTACCCTGGGACATGACCACAGGGGAGAACATTTAGATGCCAAGGAGGGTTTTAGTACCTACTATCAAGGGGTCCTTTGATAACATGAATATATACACCAAATTGATGTTCTGTTAACGTACCTGTACAATGGGTGTAAAATAGAACCACCCCTAATTTTGGATATGGCGGTTAGGGATAAAATGAGTAGAAAGCTGTTTTTGTATTAAAAAAATAAGTTTTTATTGTTTTGACGTTAAAAAGTGATAGTAAAAGAGGCTCTAAGTAGTTTAGACAGTGTGCAACATCATCAGAACGACTAGTACAAAACTGCGCATGAGCAATAGGTGGTTCTAAATATGTCTCACTTTTGGTCACTCAATTATGAATGAAGGGTAGGTACTCTTCATTTATTTTCTCTAGGCGGTTGCCCCTTCCAATGTCTTAGATGCGCGTTAGCAAAATCGTAGGTAGGGATAAAGGAGGTTGTCTATGCTCATTATACTATCGGCTCTTGTTGATTAAACATAGTCTTACGTACAGTACCTGCCGAAAGTTTTGTTCTAACATAAATAGTAGTGAGAGTCGAAAACAAGCGTTAAATGTCCAGTGCAAAGAAGTAATTGCAAACGTTTTGCAATTTTTTGAAGCAGAAAGGGACCAAAAGGACTAACAATCTGTTGTTGATTTATATTCGAAACAAACAATCTGTTGTTGATTTATATTCTATAATGTAAACTTATTTGCTCCCAGTTTGCATTTCACTGGAGACTAATATTGTTTATTATTTGTTGACAAAAACATTGTCAATAGTACTTGGTACCAATAATAGCACATTCAAACAATGCAATTTTAGTGGATAAATGGTACATTTTTTCCGTACAGTACTGTACTTTGATCTGCTAGTCAGCGGTTGAAAGTTGTTGAAAGAGTTGTCTCCTTTCTTTTCTGGCCTAGTGTCGTTCTTTTCTATTTTGCGCAGATCATACTAAAGGTCACCCGCCTAGAGAAAATAAATGAAGTGTACATTCTATTTCGTGCATTGACCACTAAATGACTGATTTTTAATTTTAAAATGGCCTGACTATTTAACAAATAATGAATTATTCCCAGTTTGGAAGTATATAAATAAATCGAACCATATTGATATATTGCTTTCACTCCCTGGTACGTGCTTTTATTTGGTATTACAAAATGGTAACAGGATATTATATAAAGTAGATACCTAATACAATTTTAAACAGCTTTTATTAATAAATATTCAATATCTACTGCAGGTACACGTCAATATTTCTGGTCGGTAGGTTGGTATGAACTTTTGCAAACCGTCGCTCTCTCTTGCAAAATTCTGACAACGTTTCTGTATCTATTTCTATTGTATTGTACAATATACATATAAAATATAAATATCTATGTGTCTATTCGTCGAGTCATTTAGAGAAAGGTAAATAATAACACTGAACTCATTTGATCTTTATCGAATGTGTTTTATGTTGTTTTGGGACCACACGTACCATGAGAATTGTTTCTGAAGTCACTCCTGCAGGTGAGTGACTTTAAAGGTACAAAACGTATGTGTAGTTCTTAAGATTATGGGGGTAGCTAAGGGTTTTGTGTGTGTGTGTGTTGGTGATTTATTTTAATATTCATGGGTGCATGTTGTATTTGTTATTTTTAAATTAGATAACGAACTATACATAGGTTATGCGGTAGTAGATGTGGGTTCGTGTAAATGCACACGTCCACGCCTACACCATATAACCTACCTACGTAGTACGCTAGTATAAATATAAATTTCATCTTACATAAACAGTACATGGTCGCAAGATTAATTAAACACAACAATACAAGTACTAATGATGTCGTTATCGCGTTGGTACACATACGCATTGAAGACAAAAACAAAACATTTTTGAATCCGCAGCTGTGACCCCAAGAAGGAATTTATCTAATAATTTCTCGTATTTTCAATGCTTATTATTCTAAGAATTTTATGCAGTAAAAATTTGGTGAAAGTGGTCAACTCAACTCGCTTGTTAACGCAAAAGATGATGCTTCAATGAAGAGAAAACATTGAATCTGTAATAACAGCCTAAGTAAGTATTACGTATACATACCAACCTGCAATGGCTTTCTCTATCGAAGAAAAAATTTAGCATTCGAAAGTACCTAAATTTCGTAAACAAAACATTTACATCTGATCACAATTAATTACCATCAGAAGAATACACCAATTTATTCTTCTCGATTTGTGCCAAAAATATCTTATGTTTAGTAAATAAATTCATCGTATTAATTATAACTATTATGAAACTATAATTAAGTAGTTATATATTTTTAAGAAAACTTTTCTATTGTTTTGGCTTTAGCTCCATTCCATTTTCTTTAATTGATATCTAGAAGGCGTCGTCGTTTACATATCGAGCCAATTAAACATTGCCTAATGTTTGACCAATAACTAAATGGATTCATTTAGGCTTTGGATGATCCGGCGTGTGGTGCCTCTTGCGATTAATTATTTAACTAATTAATATTCGTAACATACGACTTATGTTCTCCTGATACTAATTTACGAATATTGGATTTTCAACTCGATGTCACGTAGTTAATTAATTAATTAATTAATAGCAAAAAAATGTAGTTTTTTTATGCAATAGAAATAAATAAGAAATTTGTCTTTATTAAATGTTTGTTTCCTTAGTGTTTTAATTGGGGCAATAAATTTGAATAAATGTTGTAAATGTGAGTTATGATAATTTGAAAAATATAGGGGAAAATGTAGGATTATGATATTATGTAAGATATTAATAAATATTCAGAAGGATAGATAAAAAGGGCAGATAGTTAGGCAGTAGGAATTCTCAAAAAAAATTAAAATGAAAACATTTTTTTTTTTTTTTAAATCTGGACAACAGTGAAATTACTAATAAACAATGTTATAAATAATTAATTGTTTATGTAACAGACGTAACGACAAATTAACCGTTTTCTTAAAACGTTTTCTTTTTTTATCTTTTATTACATGGTTCCTTATATACAGGGTGAGATTTTCTAAATTTGAATTTAAATTTTTGATTTTTGGGTACGTCATTCTGAACAAGAATATTTATTATATATAGTTGACGCGGAAATGAGCCGTTCATGCTGTTTTTGAGCTTCTAAATTTTCCAAAATGTCTTATATTTGTCTTCAATGTGTATGTGTACCTACGCGATAATGGCATCATTAGTAGTTGTCTCGTTGATTTATTTTAATATTGGGTGCATGTTGTATTTGTTTTTTCAGATTAGATAACGAACCATAGATTATGCGGTAGTAGGTGTGGGTTCGTGTAAATACACACGTCCACGCCTACACCATATAACCTACGTAGTACGCTAATATAAATATAAACAATTCCTCGTCGATCGTTCGTTAATCTCATCTTAACATAAACAGTATCTATGGTCGCAAGATTAATTAAACACACAAATACATACAAGTACTTAAGATGTCATTATCGCGTTGGTACACATACACATTGAAGACAAATACAAGATATTTTTGAAAATTTAGAAACACAGAACATTCTTGACCAGTATGACGAACTATACAACATACTTCTTTTTTAAGAAAATCGAAAGGGGGTAAGTTATTGGCCATAGTTTAATAAAAGCAATTCTACTTTCTTTTGAAATAAGGATAATGATTTTCTTCAAAAGATTTTTATGATTTATTAGAATTATCAAGAAAGGAGTCAAAATATTATTTCAGTAAATAAATTCTTATTTGTTTAGAGAATGACAAAATAAAAAGTCAAGTGCATATAAATTTTTATCTATTTTTTTTATATTTAATGAAAATTGTAGGAAGTAATTTTTTTTACCAACGTAACACGATATTAAAAATTCTATGAAATCTTCATTTAAATATTCAACAGATTTGAAACAAATTGGCAAATTAGTATAATTATAATTGCTGATGAATAGACACCTTATTGGAATTTAATTTCAATTTTGACCTCGTTAGAATATTAAGAAACACGTCGACACACCTGTGAAGATGTCTCCCATCCGAAGAGATGAGAAATCCTAGAAGATTTTGCATTCACACAAGGTTAATCATTGACTAACTAACTAAGTACGTACCATAAGAGCAAACATTTTTACTTTCTAAACAATAATTAGTTATTTAGGTAGCACAGTTGTTCAAAGCGTAAAAATTGTTTCTCTATGTAAAAGAACTGAACTAAAACGATGATAATAAAATAATCACTTTCTCGCGAATGCTTTTTAAATTATTAATTACTTATATTATTAAGTCTAATTTTCAATTAAAAAAAAAAAAAATGGTTGAAAGAACTAACATGTGTGAACTCCACAACTACTATGCCATAACAAATTAAATGAGATCATTATCACATTAAATATGTAGTTCAAACTTTTGACGGCAGCTAACCGTCCATGACATGTCCGGCAAAATATTGTAATGAGCGTATGTGTGCGAGAGCGGGCAGTGTAGCGAGCGTATATGTGTACGAGAGCGAGCAGTGCGGCGAGCGTGTGTGTGTGCGATAGCGGCGACGAGAACCGACAGCAGATAAGCGGAGCTCAAAGAATGCCGACGTCGGTCGGCGCTTTGATGACGATAAACAAAGCCATAAATAAAACGAACACAATAAGCACTCCAGTAAAGTCTAGTATGTCATTCTGGAACTTTCTGGAATGTTCCTAATCAGTATAAATACCTGTTGACGTGGCCAGTAGTCAGTCAGTTTACAGTGAGCTTCCGAACGAGTGATATAAATAGCGAACTACGATATACCGAGTGATATAAATACGCAATTTCCTTGTGATATAAATAAGTCGTTGAATTGATATTAGTGTTTAAGTATTCTATTAGTGTTTAAGTGTTAAATAAATAGTTGTAAAATAAATATCCGCTAAATAAATAAGTTCTACTAGAAAAGTTGTTACAATATTATTTAGCACTACTCGTCTATTTACTCACAGTCAGTAAGTAGTTGTATGAAATGTGAATACGACGATAAAACTGACGGACGCCTGACGGACGGACGTATGACGGACGGATGTCTGACGTCTTTTTGACGACAGGGAAAGACATGAGCTACATAAACTTGACACTCTTTATTATTGCTATCAAAAAGACGGTAGACAGCCGTCCGTTAAGGTATCCGACAAAATATTTTATTCAATAAGCTTTGTTAACCAGCAGTATCTGTCAACACTGACGCTCAGCTGTTGTATATAATATTTAATGTGGATACGATATAAAAAACTGACGGACGTTTCACTGACGGATAACTGACGTCTTTTTGACAACAACGAAAGATGTGCTACATATACTTGAAATTCTTGATTGTTGGTATATAAGAAAAGACGGCAGACAGTCATCCGTGAGGTGTCCGGCAAAATATTGTTCAATATTGGATATAAATTGCGATCGACATCTGACGGATGGTTGTAAATACGACACAAATTCACAGACAAATAACGGACGGCTGTTTACAGTCTTTTTAGTGATTACGACGATCAGTCATTAACATTTTTAAAACCAATTCAACGGAAGGTCCAAACTAGAGACATATGTTACATACATATACCGGAAACTTTTGGTTCTTAGTACTATCAAAAAGACAAAAAATCGTCCATTAGATGTCGTCGAACTCAATCAGCATGCGTATTCACACCGTCCGTATATTTATTGACTGTCAGTTGTGGTATAAGATGTGAATACGACATAAACCTGCCGGACCACTGACGGACGTCTTACGGACGACTGTCTTTTTGATGGTGAGAATCAAGTTTTAGTATTCATTAAAAGACAAATGTTGCTCCTTAATGACATAAAAAAAGACAGCTACCAGCCGTCCGTGAGATGTCCGACAAAATATACGATTCAATGAGCCTTGATTATTGATACTATCAATCGATACTGATCGTAAGCTGAAGTGTATATACTTACATATATCATAAAACTGACGGACATCTGACGGACGACTGCCTTCCGTCATTTTTATAACAGTGGGAATCAAGCTTTAGTATTTACGAATTAAATCAAATGGAACAAAAAAGTGAACATTTATGACTAATAATTTTGTGAAGACTTCCATTTCTGATGGCATATTTTTGAAACACCCTGTATGAAAAATAACCTCCCACTCAATTATTTTCATTTTCAATTTTGCTCGTCCATTATGAGGTCTGCTACCTGTTTAATTGCCAGAAATAAAATTACAAGTGCGTAACCGCAACGGAGCAAATACGTATAATGAATGAAATGGAAACTCGTCTTGGCATAAATTAACCATGTGTTTTTTTTATTGGAATAATGTTATTAGATCTACGGTTATGAATAATTGTTGCGCCAGTAGAGCAAATAACTACACGTTTAAATCGCGAAACGTTAGCGCATTTGCTGAAAGCAAAAGTCTGTCGGTACATAAGTTCAATAATTATGCGGATGTAAAGGAAATTTAAATATGCAATATTCTGGAGATATTTGAAACGTCGAGAGTAGTCCATTTCTCTGCGAACCACTTAATTGCTTTCTTGGAAGGCAGGTGCGATACACATATTTACAAATACGACGCACACACTGCCGAAACCGGCCGCGGCTAGTCGAGTCGGCCCGTACCACGTACACGTGCGGCCGATCGCGCACAAGCATACTCGTGTTCGCTACAATATGTAATTACATTTAGCATCGACGTTTCTTATTTATTTTTGGATCATTAGAGTAAAAACTGCAAATAAATAATTTACTTTATTATTTCCTTCTATTGCCTAAGAGGTAAATGATGAAGACTAGAATCTAGTCGATGCCTTGGCCTTCGTCTATGTCAGTAAGTTGCTTGCGCTTATGGTGCGCAGATATTGCTTACGTCATAGTGTGTCGGCAAACGAAGTGTTCTCTCCCTCTCGTTCACGTGTTTTTATGTCTTGTGCTCCTCCTCATAGTTATAAGGGAATATGCGTAGTTGGAGCCATCGTTGTCGTTAACGTATGTATATAAAATACCTAATCTCTTAACTCTGAACTCTAATAATTTGATATTTAAAAGAATAGAAACTTGTGAGCGACATAAAAAATTTATAAAGATCTACGTTGCAATAATATAACAAAAAAATCAATGTATGTTTAAATTGCATAAAGATTAATATTTAAAAAATATACATTTACATTTTTTAAGGTTAACTGAATAAAAACTAATTTTACTTTTAAAAATATCTGTCAATTTTTATGGTTTGCTTCAACGCTTCCGATTTCATTATCTATAGATTTATAATTCTGTGCAGGGACGGACTTAGAAATCAGGTAATTCATATCTTTAGGATAATGTCAGGGTCCTTCCACTAATAATTTATGACAAGAATGTAGAATTATTTCATGAATGGTAATTAGCTCTATATTTAAATAATTAATTTATTTTTTATAATTTCATTGTTATAAATTTATATCTATTAACTTTTATACCATTATTGTCTACTTAAGGGCGAAATGCACCTTACTATGCTTGAAAAACGGTTATATAATGTAAGAAATGTTCAAATTTAATGCAAAAATCAGTATTTTTTTTTCGTCATTACCTCGTAACAGTTCAATTAAATAAAAATAAAAACAATTACAGTAAAATGTAGAATTCTCACATGTTATTAAGTTTCGCATGGACTAAATTTCTCAGCTAATTTGGTTTGATGTTGTGAAGGAATTCGTATTCATCATCGTAATTACCAATGTAATTTATTTCACCATTGAATTCGTTAAGTAATTAATACAAATATTTAAAAAATAATTAAGTAATTAATTCGAAGGGTTGAGTATTCACTCCTAATTGGTTAAATGGTACATTCTCTTACTAACATAGTATGAAATTTTTCAACCGAGACTTGAATTCTGTCAGATGTAGGAAGACCGAAGGGCTGTATTATTTATCCGACAGCCAATCACGTGCAACTTCCCTATATGTATGCCGATACCTGCATATTTCATAGGCATACTTAAAGGAAATAGCTAGAGTGCCTGCCCCTTCCAACATTGTACCTACCTTCTTAGGGCGGGGTTTGCTGGTGCGCATCTAGTCGTTAAGTCTCGGTTGAAAAATTTTACAGTACCTACGTTAATACTCTAATGCTATTCTACTACCACACGAAAGGTTATTACAAAATTAAATTAATTATTAAATTAAATTACACGTCGGGCTATTAAGGGCGCGTTTAGAGCGCTGCACTTTTTTAATTGTTTAAAATAGATAGGTGCTCATTTGTACTGTTTTTGTAGAAAATTCGATTCTCTACAAAAGAGATCTCTACTTTTTTTTGTACCTACTACGACTTTCGCTATATGACTAAAAACGCATTTTTTACAAAAATCTGTTATAAATAAAATATTTGAAATAAATTAATATGTACACGATAATATGTCAGGGCGGTTTAGATTTCTCACTTCAAGATTTTGTCGACGCAATTTACAAAATTACGGCATTAGTTAAGGGTTCGTTTAGAAATTCTTTTGCAAGTTATTTTTGATTGGTTTTTTTTCAATTTTAACTCGTACTTAATTAGTCAAAAATGTGACTTAAGCCTAATTGTACCTTTTTTTATTTATTACCATTTGGTAATTTGCTTTTTATATTCAGTTTGACTTAAGGTCTTAATGTAACGTAAAAATTTCAAAAAACTTAACCATTTCCATTAATTTTCTGACAGTTATATGAATAATAAAATAGTACCGTTATTTACGTACATAAATTACCAGATCTTCTTACCAACTGGTCCCATAGAATTATTACACCATAACTTAAACATTAAGTTAAAAATATTTAATATGTACAGGGTGGCCCAAATAATACTTATTGTACTCAAAGTATAAATTAAAATCAAAAAATTTTTTCATACTATTACAACATAAAGTCGTTTGCAACACTAAATTAAATTTACTATACAAAGTGTTTCACTTAAACAGTACCACTGTCGAATATATGGGTACTTTTTGGGTCACACTGTATACGAAAGAGGCGTCAGAAATGATGCTGTAAGCCAACTAGATAAATGGTTCACTTATACTCGTTCATATTACGAGTTTACTTTCGTAGATTAGAGGTACACATAGAAATGAGTTCCTATTAATTATGATGACATATCGATTGGGTAATGGTACCAACCTGAGCATTTTTTAAAGGTAGTCTGACTAGAATTTACTGTTATTAAGTTTTCAAACCGTTTTTAGTTATTAGGGATCGTCGGAAAAGAATTAATTATGGTGAAAGATGGAAGATGTATCGTAGGTATCTAGTAGGCGCAAGGCGCGTTCATTTGTTTCTTAATAACGAACGTGTGAGATGAACAATGTCAAGTAGGCGCTGTATAATACGAATTTATATTTAGTAGATATTAATTATATTATTTACCACACGTGCATACGTCATTTGCAAAATGTAATTTGTAATTTAAATAGTTGCGAAAGAGTAATTTGAAAAAAAGTGTTAAATTACGAGCGAGAAGAGGATTCTAATAGTTAATAAAGTTGGCAGTACGTGGAGATTTGTTTCCCAATCACTGAAAAAATGTAATTTTCGAAACACCCACAAAAAGCCCTTTTATTTGATATGTCACATGGTACAGTTTCCAATGCTTCTCTTTTGCCCCCTACCGTAACCCCAATATTCAAAATTAATTTATTTACTTTGCAACGTTCAAAACCGTAAAAATTGGAACAACATGTTTTTCTATTGTACGATACACGTATCTATTTTCATTATTTTGTTTACATGTAACACCAGACGTTGATAAATAATTTTTTTTTAATTAAAAACTGGCATTTAACCTTCTCCATATTTCATAGTTTGAAAGTATGGGTAAAAGAAAAATAAAAAAGTGAGTTTGGATTTAAAATTTACTGCAAATAGTAACCTAATACTATTATTATTATATTAACACAACTTTCAAATCAACTGCAACCTTGTTTCTGACAGGGAATGTCATGCCGTCAATAATGCCTCCCATCATCTACCATAGAGTGAGTAATTGGTATCTGGGTGTAATGTATGGTACAGATTGTAAATGTCAAAGGCATTTAGAAGGAAATTTCAAAATGTTTTGAATTATTCACAAAGTCAAGTAGAAGGTTGATTTAATTTAAAATTTAATCTTTAATTACGACGATTTTTATTGTAATCCAAAAATCAGGCATGCATTTTTTTAGAGAAGCCTTAGAATGTTAAAAAATCATTTCGGTTGCAGCAAACAACTGGGAAATAAATACACAGAAGGCGAAGAGTTTGAACCCAAACCGGCCGGTGAGAGTAATATTATAATTGCAACTGTTCACCAGTGCCGTGCGACATTTAATAACCAATAAGAGTTTTGTGACTTTGGATGACCACCCTAAGGCCTTTTCTAACAGACAAAAATTGATTATTTCTTACCTTGCTGGATTTTGTGGACGGTGGTCCTGTAACGACATAAAAGGGTTGATTTGGTGAATGTTTTCCCAACCAGGAACTTATAAATTGATCCTTGCTCGCTTCAGGAATGACGTTTTCAGGTGGTTCGTCAACCCCTTTGAAACAGGGGCAGACGTTTCTTGCGGTTTTATATGCACAAATTGCAGCACACAAACATTCCAAACCACATGAAATTATCAATCCTGTGTTACACAAGAGTTGCAGGTAATTTTCCGGAAGTTCTTCCACCACCTGGAAAAATACATAGTACGAATAAGTTCTTGCAAAATGAAATTTAGTTGATATTACAATATTAATATTAACCAAAAATGAAATAGGCGCTTATATTCAAAATTATAGTCGATTATTAAATGAAATTACTAATTTATTTTTTTTCAGCGTACTAAAGTGTACCAAAAAGCTCAAATTATGACTCAAAACTTAAGACACTCAATGTCTATTAAACTTGACATGTGCTAAATGGTCTTTGATTCTAAAGTAAATAGAGCGTTTATTTTGTCCAATATATTTCCTGTTACAGTCTATGCAATAAATTTTATGTATACATCTCTAATACTAAGAACAGTACAAATATAATTGGGAGAGTTTGAAATGTAGTGTTGTACGAGATAAATGGGAAAAAAAGTTACACGTATATTAGAAGCAGAAACAGGGATAAAAAGGGGCAGAGAAAGATCTCGATTACATTATTGTTCGCAAATACTAATGGATGTTAGATGTTGTAGAATAGGGAATATTAGTGTGCGTTTATTTATTAGTTATCGATAACAAAAAGTACCTATACGTTGAGTATATCGATAAATATTGATTAAACAATATTTCTCTGATCGATAGTTATTAGTTGTATAATTGTCATCAATAAATTTCGAGTTAATAGAAATATAAATTACTATGAAAAGTTATATTGATAGTTATCAGTTGATCTTATTGTTATCGTTATATCGATAACAACCGATATGTCGATATTTTTACTCAGGACTAGTTAAAGTTTAGATTTCGGATCACTTCTAATTAGCCCTGAGAGATAATTCAGTTTAGTTTAGGTTATCGATGACAAAAAAGTATCGAAATATCGAATATATCGACATATCGATAGTTGTCACTGTATTCATAATTATCAATCGTTACTACTGTTATTGATAGTAATCGATATGACGACATTTCTGCCTAGGATCAGTCCTAGTTATTCCTTAGAAATAATTGAGTTTAGTTACGGTTATCGATGACAAAAAAGTATCGAAATATCAAAAATATGGACATATCGATAATTATCGATAGTCGCCAGTATATTCCTAATTATCAGTAGTTACTATTGTTATGGATAATAATCGATATGTCGATATTTTTTCCGAAGATCAATTCAGGTTTAGACGTCGAATCAGTTCTAGTTAGTCCTGAGAGATATTTTGAGTTTAGTTTAGAATATCGATGACAAAAAAGTATCGAAATATCGAATATATCGACATATCGATAGTTGTCACTGTATTCATAATTATCAATCGTTACTATCGTTATAGATAGTAATCGATATGACGACATTTCTGCCTAGGATCAGTCCTAGTTATTCCTTAGAGATAATTGAGTTTAGTTACGGTTATCGATGACACAAAAGTATCCAAATATCGAATATCGATATATTGATAATTATGGATAGTTGTCGTTATATCGACAGTTATTTGTTATTGATATTGTTCTCGATTTATTTAATTAACCGAAAAATCGATAGTTGTCATTATATTGATATTTAATATTTATTATTAGTCGATGTGAGGATATTTTCGTCCAAGACTAGTGTAGGTTTAGACCTCAGATAAGTTCTACATAGTTAATTATGAAAGATAATTACTTTTAGTTATTGGAAATCGACAACAAAAAAATACCGAAATATCGAATGTATCGATAGTTATCAAATATCGATATCTAGTAAGTATATGTTTTTTCAGGACTTGTCAGACCAGTCTTACCTGAAATGACAAAGTCACAGGATCAACCAAAATCACTTATTTATCAGTAACTGATGATCAAAATAATCGAGTAATCAAAGTACGATTTATTGCAAGTATTATAATCCGTTGCTATTTACAAAGATCATTTCTAATTCTAAGTATCATTTTTTAAGTTTATTGTAAACAATCAGTACCTACTGTGGAAAACTATAGCTTTTATCAATGCTAATTAATTTAAATTTTCCTCGTAAACAAACCACCGCACCGATTGCGATAGTTCTTTTTCTACAGTTTCCATCTTATTTGTCGGTTATGCCACAGAGCAAGATCGAATTAAAGTTTTCTTTATATGCGAACTATTAATCAAATAGGCCTTGCCGTATTTTTCAGTTGTTTACGAGACAGTTCAACACGGAATCGCGGTCGTCTGTGGCTTTATTTTTACTAATACCTACAGATATTAACTGATAATAAATGGGCTTTCGGTCGGTTTGTGTAAACTTTTAATATTACGCAAAAACATTGTTAAATTCAATAGAAGACTTTTATTAATATTATAAACTATTAAACAATTGATAAATACGTAATAAAGGAATGCGTTCACGTTTTCCAAACCAGATACTTAGTAAGCTATGGTTACTGTTGCTGAGTCTTGACGAATGGCGTGATGGCAGTGACAGTGAAAATCAGAGTGAAACGTTTCGATGTCGTTATTAATTTTGATTTTAGTTCTTAAAACAATTAGGGGATGTTTCTTGTGCAGTGTTTGTAAATTCGTCTACTTTTGAGTGGTTTGTGAAATGGAGGCATGGTTTTGGGATAACAAGAGAATTGCAGTCGTAATAGTAACATCAGTCGTCGATTCGCCACAGGTACGTAGGTACTTAATGTACAAATATTTTTGGTTGATCTTCCGAACAGTGATCACCTCCGATAGGGACGAAACTTTGGGTATTTGTTGTTCTTGATGGGACATTACCAACTACATAACCAAACCTTCAGGAAATGTGGCGGTTGTTCCAAAAAAAAAAAATGCAACTTAGTACCTAAAACGTTACCCTAACCTCATTTTTTTCGATTATTTGACTGTCTCAGATTTGTGAATTTATTAATTGACGAGGTTTAGAATTTCTATTTTAAAGAAACTCGAAAAAATGTTCAAATGGCCATTATGGTTCTGGTCTTCTGGTTTTAGCGATGGTTTTTTAATTTTAATTCAATAGCAAGTCAGGTTAGGCTTGGTAATGAGATGATCCAGTGAAAGTGTTAATTCAACTTTCTATGCACGTTTATTTAATTCGTAATTATTTTAAGCGGTTAACCAGCTATTGCAGCGTCTGTCTGCGGTCTCGGACCAAAAATTATAACCGATGTAGCACATGTCTATTGAAAAATTAGAAATTGATATTTCTTATAGAATTTAAGTAAGATAAGGCGTGACGCATGGTGCGTATTTGGAGCGAATCTTAGGATAATAATGCTAATTATAAAAAGAAGCAATGCGTAGATAGATAGGTACATTGAAAGTGAGCATTTTCACTTAAAAATGAAAATGTATGGAGATATTACAATAGATAATTAGTTGAAATTGATATTGGCACCTATTGAATAGCAGATTTATAGATATCATTCAAAATTATTATTTATATACAGGGTTATTCAAATTAAATGTCCATCATTGGTAAATTTGTTAATACTAAAGATGAGAGATCGGATAAATTAAAAGTAGTTTTTTTCAGCTAATTAATTTAGTGACGTTTTTTTGATTAATTATATAATTGTTTTTTTTTTTTTTTCTGTAATAATTTCAAATTTTAAACAAAAGTTTAGAGTGAAAATTGATTATAGATTATGGAGTCAAAACTAAAGCAATTTAATAAAATTTATAAACTTGAATGACAAATTAATTTATACTAAAGTAAAATAACAGACGACAATTTTTTTAGTTTGAAAACAGCACCACGTTATTCCACACACCAAAAAACCAATTTGGTGGTGCCTTCTTTTGTATCTATTTTAAAAATAGCTCGAATAAAAGCATAAAAGGGAAATTAATTGTACTTATATCCAAAACCAAGTTTAGTTTTCTTCCTCCGAACCGTTCAATTATTTTTAAAATAAAGAAGAGTTTAAACAACAGATTCTGTAATAATTCATCAATTCAATTATTCAACCAAATTAGTTAAATGGTGTTAAATAAGTATGAAAGTATATACAGTGTGGCCATTTTAGTGTACAACATATGGGATTTTTTTAATTAACTGCACAACGAAATTAAAAATATTTTCAAACCACATACAGAGTAGTACTTAAAATATAAAAATTGTATAAGAGTAAAGTAGGGAGGCACAGTGGCCGGACGGTTAGCGCTACAGATTGGCGACCACTAGGTTGTGAGTTCAAATCCCGGTAGGGGCTAAACTCTTTTAAGAAGTTTAGATACGTGATTTGGCGAAGAAATATGCGCGAGTAGATAAGAGTAGTCGAGGAGAAATTAAGGGAAAATGAAGGTAGATTTTGAAGAGATAAGCATAAGTTGTAAAGCAGTGGCAAAATGTAAATACTCTGTTATAGCATACATGTGAAAAATTAATAAATAATAATATAAGTGTAAAGTACCATTATTTCATAAACTGCAGCAAAAGTTTATTAAGAAAAATTGCTGAGAATTGTGTACAAATACCAAAATATGACCTCCTAAGAGAAAATTTTTTAGGAGTAATACTTCATCATTTCAAAAAAAAAAAAAATGATTGTTTTATATTCACTATAAACCGTGACATAGACATACTGAAGAACATCAAATCCATTCCGCATAATTTTGTTTTTTTTTTTTAATTATTTACCCCAAAAAAAATTTTTTTTAAGAGGTCAAGTTTTGGTATACAGACATAACATTTAATTCTCAACAATTTTTCTTTATAAAATTTTGCTGAATTATCTGAAAAAATGGTACTTTACTCTTATAGAATTTTTATATTTTAAGTCCTATCCTGTATGCGGTTTGACTTGCAACCATTCTAAGTGCACTGAATATAATAATCGAACATGCACCACGTTTCGGAAATATTTGTATTTTTGTTGTGCAATTAATTAAAAAAAATTCCGTATGTTGCACATCAAGATGACCACACTGTATATAAAGGTTCCTTTCATAAAAGCATATTTTTATTATCGAAAAAGCAAGGCTTATATACTTGTAATTAGGCAAGTATATAGGTAGTTTTTTAATTGTTTAATGACATAATATTAAGTCGTCTTCCTTCAGTTTAAATTATTACTTACTTTTATCATTCTTATGCAAATATTTGATAAACAATTACATATTGTCCCAAATATAGGAAGCAATTTTACTGTGGTGACAGTAACAACAAATATTTAATTAAGACGTAAAAAATTGTGCAAATTACATATGTACAAATATTCATTTTCACTAAGCTAAATGCAAGGGAATTTGTTATGGAATGGAGGCAGTTTAAGAAGGCGATGTGTACAACTATAAATTGCTGGGTTGACAGTTACGGTTATTTTATTATCCTATTTTCCACCTCTTGTATTATACAAATACCCACCCCTTAATCTTATTAGACCCGCTTGTATACAGAATACTTTTTACCAAAATAGCAAGCATTTTCCCTTAAAATTCGATTATTTATTTCGGTCTTCGCCTTCCTAAACCGCCTCGACATTGTACGTGTGAAAAAATTCCACTTTTTTTTTTTAAAGAATTATTTAGCAAATAATTTGGAATATCGTAATCTAGACGTGTTTCTATTTTCTCGTCTTACCTTTTTTTCTTCACCCTCGTCAGTTCTGAAGTCTCTTGCAAGACCAGTTGCTGCGACAACTAACACTAGTTGGGAAATTGCCAGAGTAATTAAACTCATGGCAAGGAAAATAGTTTGAGCTACCCTTTGAGCAGTGGTTTTAAGGGCACAGCATTCCCTTGAAGTTGCCACTATGCCTATGAAACCCGTTGCTGTTGCAAAACAGCCACCCCATATTCCTCCACCAATCTAAAAAATAAAAAAAATCGTTACAGAAAAATAATTATTATTGCAAAGATTATTGTATAAATCAAGTACAATTTTAGGGTACATTATCTGAGACTCGAAGGGCTAGTTGGAGACGTATTTATTAGAGGCAGAAACAGATATCAAAGGGGGGGGTAGAGAAAGACAGACGCCTATAGAGGATTGGTTCAAGATATTAAAGGGTTGAGTTGTATATGACCTTTTGGTCTTTAGACTGACGACTCGGTTTTTATTAATAATTTTTTTTTACTTCTGAAATTTTATTGTGTTTTTCTGGATGCTCTTCATGTACGTAAAATTTGTAATAAGTATTCAGTAGATTGCAGTGAACGGTATTAAGTAATAATTACGGAAACGTGAACTAGGAATCTGTTAAAAGAAGATTTGCAATCGTCGCCAGTCGAGTCTGCACGATATTGCATTAAAAGTACGAGCACGAAAACTTCACGTCCTTTTCCTTTATAATAAAAAAAGTTGTACAACACATACTTTCGAAAGTAGCCCGAAGACATTATAATTTCGAAGTGAATTGCCATTATTTTACTTCTTTTTTCACCTTTTATAATACCTTAGTGCTTGCCTGTTTAGAGTCATCTACATAAATATATGTCAAAGGTTAAACTGACTGACTGACTGACTGATATATGAATGAAAAGCTCTAGATTAGAGACTCGAAATTTTGCAGAGAAGTAACTTTTGCAAAACAAGTGAGTGGCGGTAATAAATTTCCTAAAATTCAACCCCTACGGTGGTACAAAAGGGGTTTTTAATCGCGATCAGATGTGACCGTTACTGTCGTAATTGAAAGCCAGAGCGCTAACGCGTTGCGTCATATAAGTGAGTCCTTGTAGTGAACTGTTTTAATCTAAAGCCAAGGGATTTTTCTGTTCAAAAATCTTTTTGATCGCAAATTTCTGTAGAGGAAGGTAACGTTGTGACCCTTATTAGGAACTACACCCTCATTTTTTTTTTTTAATTTAAAAGAAATTTTAATATGCATAAACTGAGGAAATAATTTAATAGACTTTAGATGAAATTTAAATGTAAAGTAGGAACAAAACAAACATTTATTAACTAACTGCAAGATTTTATGATTATTTTTTGGAATTAACAAATTCAACGTTTGTTTAATTTGTAGATACCGTTTCAAAATTCTAATTAAACCACATATGTAATAACAAAATAATAGTAAGCCAAATAGGTACATAACTGTTTATTAGAATCGTAATTAAACCTTTAAGGCATTTTTTGTTTTCATCATTGTTATTTTGCAGCAATAATAATAAATAATTATTGTAATTACTTTTCGTGATTTTCAAGATCGACTTTTATTCCATTGCATCATTGGAATGCTTTAAGAAAAAAAAAAAAAAAACTAGCAAATTATTATAACCTTCCATTAAGAGAGCAACGTACTTGACTATATAACATTATACCTTTTTTGCGCTAACTCGTCATGTATTATAAACAATTTTTGTTTCCATTCATCTTAAAAGAACCGTTAATAATTATTTTACCACCAAGCTTATTATCGAATACGATTTTTGTTGATTACATTTTAATGTATTTATTATCTAATATGCAAAGAAACGGAGTACATTAATCGTTTAAGGCTAAAGCAATTTTTCAAAAAATTGGTTCTAGTTGAACGACCTCTGCTGCCCTAAGGGTAGGCCGATTTGGGAAGAAGGTAGAAAACTGGTAGCATTTTCTGACGTTTTTTTTTTGTAACGACTTTTCTAGTAGAACTTATTTATTTAACGGCTATTTATTTTACAACTATTTATTTAACACTTAAACACTAATAATAATTCAACGACTTATTTTAGACTTCTATTAGTTTATTCGTAAATGGTTTAATCTTCTTTGAATCCAAACAAAAATAATTACATATTTTGTTAAGAGGGTGAGTTAGTCCAAAAAAAAAAATTATTCGCATTAGGTACCTACGTGTACCTATAATATTTTGTCATCATTAATGAACCAAAATCTTATTCAGGAACATTCGAGATCAATCTTCAAAAATCTAAAAGATTTTCATTTAATGAATTTAATCTTGTTGGTATGAATAAAATATTGTAAGATCAATAAAATCTAATCTTTCCAATAATCAACTACTTTTGAAGGTTAATTAATTTAAATAATAGCAAGATTAGATTTTATTGATTTTACAATATTGAAAATCGTTGAACATTCTAAATTATTCTCCTAACATCGAGATCATTCCACATTATTCTGTAGTGATTCTCCAATATTTTTGAATATTCGGGAACATTTTAGATCGTTAATAAAATTCAGGATTTTTTATTTCTTCAACATTCCAGATTATCCTGTTATGTTTCAAAACATTCTCCACCATTTGAGAAATTTCTAGAACATTCCAGAACAATCTTGAAAAACGTTGAGTATTCTAGAACATTCTAAATCATTCCCAAAAAATCGAGATAATGCCAGATTATTTTGTAGTGATTCACAACATTCTCTAACATTTTTGAAAATTCGGGAACATCCTAGATCACCCTTGAAAAAAAAAACATTCTCATTTTCATTTTTTTCCGATGAGATGGGAAATAGAAGTCGTGGAAATTGTAGAAATGCGGAAATGTTCTAAACAATGGCTGACCTTTTTGAAAACAAGACCTGATGTATGTAATTAGTATTTAATAACCTTCTTTAAATTACCTACAGTCTGTGTGATGCTTTTAATTGAGTTTTTAATTGAATACCTACTATTTCTTCTTGCACAGACTAAATATCTCCTATCCAATTAGAGTAGGTAACTAATAATTAGCAAATCAATACGACACATGAACTATAATTATTACTAAAAGAATAATTTTATAAAATTTACAGAGGATTATTTATTAATTCCAATTCTCTCTCTCGTCTTCTCTTTAATTGCGTTTACTCATCCTAAATGCAATCGATAAAAGTAAGATTGACAAACAGATCGGTTCGTTTTTCGAAACGATTTTATTTAGAAATTAATGAACACCCTACGAAAGTGTGGTTTTATTTCTCAATTAATTTCTAGAGCTATAGATAGATAACGAAACACTAAGTACTCAGATTTTATTTTATTACAAAAGAACAAAATTTTGAAACTTTTTTTATCACAATACTTTCAAAAACAAGAAGAAAAGTCAATTGAACAGTTTTCTTTCAAGAGGAGTAACCACCTTTATAATAGTGCTTTTGTGGGCTTCGTTTAATGAACCGTGTTAATTATTGTTTAATTACATTTTGAATTTGTTCTGGTACCTTAATTTCATGGTCTTCGTTTTGTTGTTTTCTGACAATTAAGGAGATAATAAGAAGCGTGCGTCTTTGAGACACACTGGAGAATCCAAGAGATTTTTTGAAATTGGTCATAATTGATGCAGGAATAAGAAATTGAGGTTATGTGACCCAGCAGCTGATATTTGAAATGTCATTTGATGCTACGTATTTACTAACTAACCCCACTTTAGTATCTGTCTTCTAGAGGAAGATCAGATTTTGAGTTCATTATTTTGTCGACGCAATTGTTATTTTTCTAAAATGAAAAATGCGATTTGTGTTGCAATATCAAAACTTTGATAAATTTCGAAAGTTTTCCAAATATGCTACTGTAACGAGCGTGTATGTGTGCGAGAGCGGCGACGAGATCCGGGAGCAGATAAGCGGAGTTCAAAGAATGCCGGTGTCGGTCGGCGCTTTGATGACAATAAATAAGGCCATAAATCAAACGAACACGAGTAAATTCTAGTAGGTCATTCCCGATCTTTCTGGATTATTCTACGTCTCTATAAATACTTGTTGACGTTGTCAGTGACGGAGGGCGGCCAGGTGGCCGCGAGGCAATGATGATTAACCGAGCGACTTGATCAGCGGATTACCGCCAAGTCGTTGTCGGTTCGAACCCGAGTATGGGTAACAAGCTTTTCACGATGAAAAACCTAACTTCAGGTGTCATAAAGATCAGATTTAAATAGTCGTTGACTGAAAAAATCTAATATATAAGATTGAAAAAAAAAAAAATCAGTGACGGCAGTTTTACAGTTAGCTTCCGAACGAGTAATATAAATACCGAACTACGATATACCGAGTGATATAAATACGCATTTTCCTTGTCATATAAATAAGTTGTTGAATTGTTATTAGTGTTTAAATGTTAAATAAATAGTTGTAAATAAATATCTGTTAAATAAATAATTTAAACTAGAAAAGTCGTTACACTACTGTTTCTTTCATCTGTAATCATCAATCAGGAATATAAAACAAAAGAATTGTTTGTATCCTGAGGGTGTTCTAGAATGTAGAATGTGGTTGGAATCCTATGTTATGAATAAATAATTATCGTCGACTAAATAATCGGTATGCAAGGACGCGTGCACTTTCCAAATATTTAAAACGAAAAACGATTTTCGCGTACAAGGACGACCAGTGTCAGTGGTATAACTGGACTTTTTCACACCCAATTCTGCCTTTTTGTAAGACCGATTCGGAATACATTATTATAGACAAACTCGTCGTTTAGCCATTTGCATTTTGGTACGCATTTAAACAAACATTTATTCATGCATGCAACAAATTGTAATAGCAAAAATTACATACAATGAAGAGCAGGTAAGACCTGTTGTGTCTGTAGGCTTCAAGGAATTGCGAAAGATATTCTTTTAGTTACAATAAACATTGTATTTATTTAAAACCATTCGTAGTCGATCAAGTAGGTGTACCTACTTATACAGGGTGGCACAAAGTCAAAATATATACATAATTTTTAAAAATTTTCCCAAATGCTATTATAATCGATTTCCATGAAAATCCGCGATCAAAAAGAATTTTATTTTCCCACAATAAAAGATTTTGACTTCAAGATTTTGTCGATGTGACTTCTGAAGTTGAGGCTCAGATAAATAAATGAAAATTGGTGCCAATACTTTAAGAAAAAACGTCAAATTTATTGGTTATTATTTTATTATTTGTGAAAGGAGAATGGTTGCTTTCGTTTCAAGTTTTCACCTTTCGAATATGTGTTTGAGTATCTATGTGTTTTATTTGTGTCTGATATCGCAACTAAAAATGTCCCTTAGGACCATGGGTAGAACTTTTGTCGATAGGGGTTGAAATACCATAAAAACATTATGTAGGTATAGTAGGTACTTTTTTTGTCTTCATCCTACACCATATAAAATTGTTAATATATATATAAATAAATTTTAAATAAAGTTTTCCAAAAATCGTTGATTGTAAATTTTCCTTTATTTAAATAAGTGCAGCCCCAAAAATTTACTTCTGTTTTGCAAAAAGATTTGAGTTAACCCTTAATTGAACTTTGAACTTGAAGTTTTACTTCGAAAATCCCTAAAGAAAACTACAATTTTCAGAAAAGTTTTTGAGATTGTATACAGGGTGAAGTTTTGAACTGAAATAAATTAAATTCAAAAATAATAGGAGACATAATTCTTTATTTTTTCATCAAATAAAGAGGTACTACAACATTGAATTAATTCCATTTAAAAACCCAACCTGTAAATTTTTTGAAATAATTATTTTATATATATAGTATGTAATATATTTAATTTACTAATTATATATGTCAATTACATATGAAATACAACCCTCTGGTTTTTTTTTTATTTTTGAAAACATCTAGAAAATGAAAAATTGTGTTCATAGTATCGATTGTTTGATTGATCTTCCCTTAATTTAGTGAAATAAGATTAAGCCAGTGAAGTTCTTTTAAAAGGCATGTAAAACCAACAACCGACGTTTTGTCTTTGGTGGAAGGTATCTTCAGGGTTGATGTTTATAGTTTATTACATCAAGTACAAATGGTGTAGTTGTTTTTAAGGGTATACACGTACACAACAATTAAAACAATGAATATTAATTAAATAATTAATTGCATCACCTAAGTTTTAATAAATTGTTATATTAATTATTGTGCTGTGAAATTTCTGGAACATTCCTGTACCATCTTGAAAAACCTTGAAGATTCTAGAACATGCTAGATCATTCCAAAAAAATCGAGATAATGTCAGATTATTCTGCAGTGATTCAAAACATTCTCTAACTTTTTTTGAACATTTGGGAACATTCTTAGATCAATCTTAAAAAATCCTGAAGATTTCTTCAAGATTCTTGAACATTCTAGATCATTTCCGAAACATCGGAAACATTCCAGATTATCCTGTTATGATTAAAAACATTCTCTAACATTTGTAAAAATTCTGTATATTTGTTATTGTATCTTTACAAGGATTTAAAGCTGACAGAAACCTAATTAATTGACAAAAATGAGTTTAACATAAAATTGGTTCTCTATTTATAAAATTACTTTTCTGAAATTAAAATCAGGAGAAGTTAGGGTTTCTAGACCATCTGAATTTTACAAAAAAAAAGAAAAGACTTTTAACTTACATATCCCAAATGAGACCTGTAAACAACAACTAATACACCACAGGCAACCATCAACAGTCCAAAAAGCACTTGCAGTACACCCAAGAATAATATTGAATTAAACGTATCAGTGTCTTTTCGTTTAATTTCAATTAAACCCTTTTCACTTTTATTAGCTCCCTTCAATGTTCCAGGGGGTGTATTTTGTGGCGTCTTGCATATCAGTTGCTCCTGCGAATTCTTCGTCGATATGGTCGAGTTATTTTTGCTTTTATCACTTTTCGAATAGTCCTCTTGGGGCTTTTCCAAAGACATGTCTTTCTGAGACATCTTCACTTTGTCAACAGAAAAACTACGTTCACATCACAAGCCGAAAAAAAATAATTAAATTGATTTTTATTGATCGCGATCCGCGCCGGTTTGAATTTGCCGCTACGAGGTGTGATTTATTAATCGAAGTATGCTCTGCATTCACAGCTTGCTATAACGAAAGTTTATACGGAACTGTCTGAAGATTGAAGACTTGGGACTTGCTGTTAGCGTTCTTCGAACGGTGAAAGCTTTGAGAGAAGTATCGGGGGCAATACTATGTATGAGTTAATGCAAGGTGATGCTTCTTGGTCTTCTTCTTAGCAGAAAAACGCGGAAATTTCTATGTGTGCACAAATATAATAAACATCTGTAAATCTTCTTCTATTGTTATCAAAATGATTTTAAGGATTTTTCTCTATTTAAATGCTGGAGTGAGGGGTGGTTAGTTTTGGCGGACATGATTACGTGGAGTAATACAGGGTGACCCCTGTTAGACGTTTATTTTAAAATATTTACAATTTTACAGCCCTTTTGGTTTTACTTGCCTGTGATGGCAATAAAATCCATTATGAGGAGTCTTCTAATCTGTTGTTTGTAAAAGGAGTTCATTTTCTAAAAATTCTTGTAAAGTCAAAATCTCGTTCACTCGAAATTTTTTAGTATTTTCTTTGAAATTCGATTCTGTATTATAATTAGAGGACCATTGTGAAACGTATTTCTCAGTCATTTCAAGAATTACTTGCCAGTTACACGATAAACGGTTTATTTCACTATTTTAAAAAAAAAAAGTGGCGATCTTTTGTGACCATTCATACTTTGGCGCATCATATTTTTTAAAAGCAGCCAACTGTTATCTCTAGTCACAAAATTGTTCAGAAATGTCTTTTTATTTCTGAGGGGCAGTTTTTCGAAAATCTGTTTATGAAAGTTCATGCCAATTTTCACACGATTTCAACTTTTTTGAAGCGATTGACGATCGTTATTAAATGGTCGAAACCGATCTATTCGGATAACATTCTCGTGACAAGACTCTCGTCTCCTTCTTCTTCCTTGTCATCGAAATCTTGGATATTCCTTGAGTTTGTGCTGTATATAACCTTTTCACGAGGTGGTTAAGCATAATATTTTTACTAAAGATTACTTATTGACAAAAAAATTTTTTTTAATGGTATCGAACAGAGAATAAATAAACTATAACAGTATAATAAAAATTCAATTTAAACATAAATTGCAATGATTGTGAAGAACTCATTAACCGAAATACACATGACTTTACAAAAATATGGTTTAGAAAATGAAAGAACTTCTTGTACTTTCTTTTGTAATTAACTACGTATATGTATCTATAGTTAGCGAGTTCCAGATGTGACTGTGATGAACCTGGGATATGGTCTGATTATTATTATTTGTATTTATATTCTTTGTATTTATATTCTTTGTCGTACGATCTGAATACTTTTATAATGATTTACTCATTTCTACTGCAATATTTAATTAGGCATATTTTTTTTGTACACTTACACAGATAAAAAATTAAAAAAATTACTCCATATTTCTAATGTCAATTTTTAATTTATTGATGTTAGTAGTTGGAACACTACAAAATTTTGGTAATTGTATAGATACGCCTCCCCCCCAATCGATTTTCCTGAAAATTCAGTATGTTGTAGAGTTCGTCACGCTGGTCAAGAATATATATACATGTTGGGCGCGGAAACCATCCCTTCATGGTGTTTTTGAGGTTCTTCAATTCGTGTATTTGTCTTCCATGTCTATTGTAAAACGCGATTAGTAGTAGCGGTTTGTTGATTTATTCGAATATTGAAATCGTGTAGTGTTTGCTTATTTTTGTAGATTAAATACGGAATAATTTATAGTCTTTATCTATAGGTGATACATGATACTGCTTGTTTTTGTAAACTTTGAAAGCGGTTATTCTTAGTCTTTTACGTAAATGTAAAGACACCTATCCTGAACCGTAACCTATTGCAAAACACACGGAAATGTTCGGCAGTTTTTTTTATATTTTTTGAAGCTCAAAACCAGTCTCAAAATGTCATAAAATACAAAATTGTCATAATACTTTCGTGTAAATTGCATTAGGTTACGGTTTAGGATGGGTGTGTTGACATTTGCATAGCCCTCACTTTTTCCCAACATTTTTATTTGTAACACGCTAAGAATAATTGCTTTCAAAGTTTAAATAAACAAGCAGTATCATGAATCACCTATAGATAAAGACTATAAATAATTCCGTATCTAATCTACAAAATAAGCAAACACTACACGATCTCAATATTCGAAGAAATCAACAAACCACTACCACTAATCGCGTTTTACAATAGACATGGAAGACAAATACACGATATAAAGAAGCTCAAAAACACCATGAAGGGATGGATGGTTTCCGCACTCAACATGTATATATATTCTTGACCAGCGTGACGAACTCTACTCTTGGACATTGTTGTAACTTAATTTTATAATAATTCAAAAACCATAAAAGCAAAATTCAGACATGACGTGTAGGTGTGCCTTTTAGGTAATCGTTTTACAATGCAGATGTTGTTTTAGTATACTGATAATGGTTTTTTATTCGAAACAGTGATCGTCGAGTTTGCTTGAGTTTGTTCTTTTGCTTATTAAAAACGTACTTTGTGTCACTTTTGCACCGTTGAAGTTATAAATTTTATGTATTGTGACGTAAAGGTCTCAACAAAATAAAATGTGTTAGTGACAGATCGCTAATGGAACTTGGCAAGTCAGAATTTCTTTATTTTATGAGGCAAAAAGTGTCGCTGCCGGTTTTAACTGAACAAATAAATAAGAGAACAGTTACGGAAATCGTGGGTGATCTCGAAACTTCTGCTTCTTTCTTGGAAAAGCTATAAATGTGAAATAGACCTTGACTTGATTCCTCTTATTCTTCTTCACTTGGTTCTGAAATAAGAAATAACGATTTGTTCGATCAAATAAAAAAAAAAAATAAAAACAAAATACTATTATGTTATTCTCAATAGAAGATGCCGTTTGCAGGCGAAAAGGTTCATAGTGTACTCATAGAGTTTCTAATATTTCTCATTGATTGATTGATCACGATCTTTAGTCTTTTAAAAATTTGTGTTTTTATATCTAGAGTACTGTCATTCTTAGTTGGAGATCCTAATTTATTTTTTTATTAATAATTTTGACCTTCGCCTTCCTAAACTGACTGTGTGGTATTGTCTTTCCTTCTGGGGTTTTCACAAGAACAAAATTTATCTAACTAATTTTTTAATTCACGAAAAAGAACTTAGGTTTGTCATTAGTAAAAATAAGTAAATTTTTATATTATAATAATAAATAATATTAAAAATTTTAGTCGTAAACGAAAAAGAACTAGGTACCCATACATGATATAATTTGCTGGCGTTGTGCTTAAATGAAAATGTAAATGCACGTTTTCTTTTTGTTATCGTATTAACGTGCAAAATAATTTAATAAAAAGTGCATTCACATCAAGAAATCTATATTCAATTACGAGCGATCTTAATCATTTTCAGACCATGTTAAGAAACAGTAAAAGTGCTTTCACTTTCACCGATAGGCCATATGTAGAACAACAATTCGGGTTAAGAATTTCATTAATACATTTTCAAAATTTGAAGAGTAAACAGAATGAAACACTGTTGGAAAATATGTAAATGTGTCTAAGAATGTGACCATTGGTTAAAAGTGAAATTTAGTGCGTCTATGTATCTCGTCTGGAATTTTTCGTTTGTGTGAACCATAGAGATGCTATACATTGAGTATACATCTACTGTGCCGCACTGTAAGTAGCAGCGTTACGTGGAGAAAAAAAATAAGGAAAACAAAAATACTTTTACTATCTTCCTTAGATACGTAGGTATGTAATCCACAGCACCCCATTGCGGAATGATTTTCTTCAATTATTTCCGGCTCATAGAGTGGAATCATCCCCACGCGTCAAATTTGTTTCCGTTCCCAGAAAGGTTTGAGTTAACGTGTTCTCCCCTTTAATACTGATTTCTCTGTTCCTTGAAGTACAAAATCTCATTAAGTAAAATTAAAATATTTAGATATTTGGGAATTATACAAGTTTGTTAATTCGTCACTTTGGACTACGTTGAACATTAATTGAACCTTAAATTTAAAATACACTCGTTTACTTAAAATTTTTAAACACGAGCTTTTCATTTGCTTGTTAGATTGTTTGAAAAGAAAAAGTTAAATAATTTATAAATACTTATGCATGGAATGTCTAAGAAAAAGACTATTTTACATAAATACTTAGCTAATTAGTTACAAATACACGTGAGGTGGAGTTCACGTGAAACAGGAGGAAATTCAATGACATTCTATAAGCTGTTAATGACAACTGACAGGAAAGCTTTTGTGCCATATAATTGTAAAGCGGTATTTTTTTTTGATGTAAATAGGACATGAACACCCCAACAGGGTTTATGACGGAAATGAACTACTAATTATTTAGAAAAAAGCGTACACTGAAAATTTTGAAAAATAAACGTACAAGGGATAATTATGTATATTATCTGGCGTTGGTCAGGTAAAAGTTGAAAAATGTTAGAGGTGTGAAGAATGCGTACACGGCTCATGTCATTGACGAACTATAACAGAAAAAAAGAAGAAATTGTTCTATTTTATTTTAAATTTAAATCTGATATAATATTTAATATAGAACTTTTAACAGTAATTTAAACTATTTTAGAAACGTACCTAATTAAAAGTGATTTTGTTCTTTCTCTTTCCTATTTCTCGCGAAATCATTTTGGTTGCAATAATAATTATAATTGTTTAAATTAAAAAATATAATAAAATCGTATAACTTTTTATTCTTGAATTTAATTTATGTAACAATTATGAATATTATCACAACGGAAATGATTTTGCGAAAAATAAGAGAATACTTAGCCTTGCTTTTATCAAGAATACGAAATAAAATCATCTTTGATTGGGTTTTTAAAAATAGTCTAAATTACTCTACGAACGTTCAATATTTAGCAGTACTTAAATCGCCCTTAAATAATTTCTAGAACACAATCAGAATTATTCATTAATACAAATTCACCTTGTGCGCTTATTTCACAAGTATAACATAAATTGCAACCCTTATCAAGACATAATTAACCCTGTACGCTACCTAATGCTTTTTTCGCAACACTAATTTTTTATGGGAGTGTAAAGGGTCATATTTCCATATTTTTCTTTTTAGAAAATGGTTCGAAATGGCTTATTTATTAAAAAGGTAAGAAAGGCCTTTCGGCACGTCCTCTTTTTGTAAATAAAAATCTATTTTTAATGTAATTAAATTAAAAATATTGTTATGTTTTTCAAAATAATTACAAATAAATTAGACTTCAACGACGGTCAAACAGGTAACCCAATGTTCAAACACCGGATGCTTATACAACCTGACGTGCAGGAAAATAATATGTACCTACACTGTCAAAATAAAAACATACTATACAAAATAAAACTGATTTTTATTAAAAAAAAAAAAAACAACAGTAGTGTTTTGAGTAGGTAATAATCTGTCATTGTCAAGAGTACTTAAAGTACATTAAAGAAGGATTATTATTTCTGAAGAAATTTAATCAAAAATGTTTTATTTAACTAAATTGGAGGGAATCATATGGAAATTTTTTTTATTAGACATTTTATAAAAAAAAAAACAAAGTTATTCCTTATAAAAAGTTGTGCTTGGCCTAAAATCTGTAATAAAATCGTATAGGTACATGGTTACAGGAGTACCTATAGGAAGAATAGTTTTTGATAAAATTGAAAATTGTAAATTGCAAAAAAATTAATTTGAATTGAAAAAGTATATTCAAATATGCAGTGATGTTTTATATATTTATTTTTATATTATAATAACTATGAAAACGAAATTGAAGTTTCATGTTATCTTGGATGCACTGACAAACAACCCCCTTCAACCCCTAAAAGTTTCCTGTAATTTTCTTCATCCCTATAAAGGTTGGTTAGGTTAGGTTAGGTTACGTAGTTGATAGTTTTACTCACTGGATCTTGATGTACAAAGAGTTTTAAGCCAACAAAATTTACCCCAAACGCTATATGGGAAACTACGAAATTCACAACGCGTTCCAGATAAAAATTGTGGCTAGGTTTTTTTATTTACCTACAATGAAATCGTCACGAAATTTCTATTGAATATTAAATTATTGGAAATTAGCATAGGCAGTAAAAGGAGAAAATTTTCACTGTTGCCTCGTCGTTAAGTAACTGATAGCCGCGCATCATCTGCATGAGCGACTTGCTACGCAGTTGAACGAGTAGTAGGTGCTGAGATATACTCCATTTACTTTCTGCAGAGATATGCCCCCTCCAACGTACTAGATACGCAACGACAAAAGCTTAGGAAGGGATACGGAGCTCATTATTCGTTCCGCTCTTGCCTGTTTAACATAGTTGTCAATACAGTACCTGCCAAAAGTTTCGTCTTACCATGAATAATACAGAGAGTCAAAAACAAACGTTAAATATCCAGTGCGAAGATTCAAAGTTATTTATATTACTGTAACAATTATAAATAGATTAATTTCCCATTAAAGCCCAATAAATGCAAATAATAAATGCACGTGTGAGGTTCTGATGATGCAGATATGCAACATTCCTTAATTTGTGCACAATACCGATGGTAATACTAATACATTCATGCAATGCAATGTTAGCAAATAAAGTGGTCAAAACTTCCGCACAGTACTGTACAAATTATACGCTTGCTGCCGATAGCGACTGTCGCTCCAAGTTGTCTCCTTCCTTTTCTGGCCTAGTGCCGTTCTTTTTTACTTCGCGCCGGTCATACTAAAGGTCACACTTCTAGAGAAAGTAAATGAAGTGTAAAAGAAAACATTTTTTTTTACAAATTAATTCTTTTTAATAAACAGGCGGACAAATAAATACGCAGAAATTGATTCTTTCATTAATTTGGAGTAAAATTTTTTAAAAAAAGACAGAAAATAATTGTTAGCCTTGTGCAACTACATTTATTTTTTCGATCTTCTATTAAAATTAGCAAAGGTAGGTACTATTTTGAAATTACATAGCGCAAAAGGAAATTACATTAAAAAAATATTTATATGAAATATTATTATATACAAAGTTTATCACTTGTCGCTTTTTTAGCGTTTTAAATTTTACAATTATCGATAAATTACTTAAAAACATTATTTGATATATTTTACAATATTAACACATAATAGTATAAATAATAGTCAAATCGGTAAGTACATACATATTTATAATTGAAAAGAAGAATATTTAATTAACTTATTTAACAATATTTATTTATAATACATTACGTTTCACTTATAGTGTTGCTTATGCCATTTTTGCTATTGATTTTGTTGTTTTTGTATTGGTTCAATAAATCGTTCAATTCACTTTCGGATTGACAATACACGAAGTCTTTTGGCTGGACGCCTTGGAATATATTCACGACACTTGCCTTCAGATTGTAGAACAAAATCGGTTGCTTCCGATCCACAAAGTCTTCGATGAGTGATTTTATACCCTATAAACAAAAAAAAACAGTCAAAGTTTTAAGGACACCAAATAATGACCTTAAATTTGCCAAAGAGGTTAATGTTCAAATGGGTACCAATATTTTAAGCATTCTTTGAATCCGAGAAGCAGAAATCCGTTCAAAAAAATCTTCTTGATCTTGAAAATCAACCTCATGGTCAAATTAAATGTCATTATTTGATGCCCTTCTCGAAATCTTACAACTTTTCGATTTATGTCTTTATTTTCGGAGATTGCTTAAGATGGTTCACCCTGTGTAGGTCAAATTGGCCGAATGTTTTATGAACGCATAACAGAACATAAAAAATATTTGGTCATTTAGTTTACCTTTGCCGCTGTAAAATCAGCGCCCTGTATATGACTGGCATCGATCACAACAGGAGTCGAGCTGGATCCCTGTTTCACTCCAGCTTTTGACACGACTGCTCGAACATATTCAACCGATGGAAACACCAAACTTCTGTCAGGTGTTATGAGCAGATATTCACAACCTGAAGAGCTCTGCAAAAGAATAAAGCTTTTGGTGAATATTTTGGTAACCATCACCAAATCAAACCCCACTTAGAAATGACACTAAGACAGAAAGAGAGAAGGTATAATACGTACGGTTGCTTTTTCTACAGTTACTGAAGGTCTAGCTGACGCATACAGCAGGAACAAAACGTTGATTCCTATCCCAATAACGATACCCAACTCCAGCCTGAGGAACAAACACGAGAGGAACGTTGCACATGCAGGAATTAAGTCTGTTTCTGGACAAAAAAAAATAACTAATGTGAAATACCATCTAAAAGAGCAGATAAGATACTAAGAAACATACTTTTCGTCCTCCATATTGGTTTCAACACGTGCAACTCAACCATGAAGACGACAGCTGCTATAATGACTGCAGCCAAAGAAGCTTTTGGGATGTAAGAAAAGTAGGGAGTGAAAAATTGCAAAGACAAAATTACTATAATCCCAGTATAGACGCCACCAAAAGTTGTTTTGACGCCACTAGCGTGGTTTACTGCACCCCTGGATAGGGCTCCTGATACTGGCATGGAACTGCAGAAAGATGATGCTATGTTGCAAGCTCCTAACGCTAACATCTCTTGAGTTGCGTCGACGGCCTTTCCATCAGCTAAATTCAAAGAAAAGGAGTCATTCAAAGAAGAAGAAGAAGGTCATTTAAATATTTTGACTTAGAGCTGGTCCAAAACAAAAATGACATTAGTTTTACTCACAGTACACTTTGGCCAATGCAATGTTTTCCAAAATTCCAAAAAGGGGCACTACAAACATAGCGGATCCAAGAGTGGAGGCGATGTCCACGAAACTGTAAGTGGTATTTCCTACTTGAGTACTGAATGGTGGTGGCGAGAGATGAGGTAATCCTGGTTTTACATAACCTGGAAGAAGATGGAAACAGGAATTGTTTGTTTGGACTTTTTGATAAGAAGGCTTACCAATTAAAATAAATGGATGTGAACCATGGGCTTCAAATAAGTAAGCCATAACAGCACAAAATACAACCACCAAAATATTTCTAGCTGTAGAAATGAGCCACAGAAGCTTCCCCAAAAATTCGTGCAACGGTTTCCTTTCTTTCACATCGTCAGGTCCAACGTGAATGTCTTTGGCTTTCTGGTAATTATAATAAACTAGTCATAGTGCGTATACAGTTGCTAAATCAAAAGGTTTACCCTAAGGAGTAGAAGAACTAACATACAGGATATTCCCAGGATACAGTCCCACAGATGAGTTTCAGTAATGTGCTCAAAAATTTGTTCCCAAACCTGGAGGAACTTGGCTCCCGGATAGTTCAAGCCCAGGACGTCTTTCACCTGTGTTGTAGCTATTATAATAGCTGCAGCTGATGTGAAACCCATCGAAACTGGGCCCGAAATAAAATCTATTAGAAAACCTGCAAACAATTTTGTTGTTATCGTTTGGGACATGGAACTTCTAATTAGGTCAATCACTCACCTAATTGTAAAATACCCATCACTAGTTCGACACAGCCACAAATGAAACATAGTAATACAGCTCCATTAACGCCAAAACCGTGGTTGTTTTCCCTTGTTAGAAGGGCTGTAATAGCTGTAGGACCAATAGCAGCATCCTTACAACTTCCAAATATGGCGTAAATAAAACATGCCATGAACGAGGAGTATAGACCTATTTGAGGAGGTAATCCTGCCACATTGGCGTATGCTATTGCTTGAGGAATCACAGTGAGACCAACCTGGAAGAACAAAAAGTTATTTAGGAATTAGATATTTGGTGAATACTATAAACAATGATTCGTGTATCATACCGTTGTACCCGAAACAAGGTCAGATACTGCTTTGCTAAGATCATAGTTTGGTAACCAGTGGACTATAGGAATTCTTTTACGAAGGGTCTTTTTGGTACAGCTCCTTTTCGTTCTTTCTTTTATCCAGTGTACCACGGTAGGTTTGAACGAGAAGGATTTTTGTTGACAATATTTTGGTTCCGGAAGACGTACCGAAACGCTGTTATCTACTACAAAAGAGAGATAAAAAAATTTAGTGGAGACTGCTGAAGTGGCTCATCATGTCTACAATTGAGTGCTGGGTTGTTTATTGAAGAACTTTCGGACTCAACTTGGGGTATTTACCAAGAAGTGGCATTAACACCAAACTCAAAAATAACGTATTGAAGATCTTGAAGATCAATGCCAAAATTTAGACAAATACGTCCAAAGTATTTTTCTGTTGCTGAGGAAGGTAATCTTGGTACCTAGATGTACTTTGGACGTTTTGGTCTAAATTTTGGCATTGGGGTTTGAATTCTAAAGCACCCCAAAAGCTCCTTCTTGATCTACTAAAGTCTGGGGTGCTGTTATTTAAGAAAAGTTTTCTAGAGTAGACCTTGTTGGTGTTTTTGAGATTTCGACTCTATTGTAGCTGACAGTTGGCAACAGTGAACATTTGGCATTTTGAAGCAATTAGCTTCCATATTTAACAAAATAAAAGACATTTTGGAACTCACCTTTCTGAGGACACGCACAATTCCGTTTTGATTCTCGATCATCTTCTGGTTCAGCAGGGATGCCATTAACCACAACCCTGTCTTCTGTCATTTTGTCATGTAATCTTTCAGAAACAGGAGAAGAGTCCCCATTCCCGGCCAGAAAGGACGTAAGTGTTATTTGGCTTGTAGAGTGACTATGGTCTTTATTAAATGCGTACTTTTTCATCTTTGTTATGATGGACTTGAGCAGCTTACAACGTGCAATGGGTGTTCTGCGTGACCTTTATTTACCATTGCTCCGGTTCAGCCTTTGTTTTCTTTTTGAAGTGCACTTCTTGGACGATTTATGCGCAAAATCGCAATAGATTGCAGGTTGCCTTGACCCAGACCCTGTGAATGGAGTAGTTCCAGGTGCCCCAACAATCAAAGGGAATTTTTACGAACCAGTAACTGGTGACAAACAATGAGAACCGTTTGCTTCTACCCCTTCAGAATGACGGACCTGAAATTCAGATAAGCGAATTATTTCAATAGGGGTGCATAGGTGGTAATGAGGATTTCAATTTGATATATTGGTTTCTAAGTCGTGTATAGGAATTTAGATAACAGCAGATAGAAACTCAATTTCTCCATTTCTATTCCATATTAGAGATTTAACTGTTTTACCACATGTGGCTTCTTGTTGAGAAGACAAGATGGAATGTTAAGAGAAATCTGATACCACAACAGTTGAAGCTTTTACACGATTAAAGTTCAGTTGTCTTTTAATTATTCTTGTTTAGAGAAATTAATTCCTTATTTCTCATATGATTGTTATTAATTAATCGAATTACATATAAACTTTACGTTGCATGATAGATAATATTTGAAAGGGGAAACAAAAAAAAATTATAGCACTTTATGAAACTTATTTGAGACTAGTAGTAGATAAATTGGCATTTTCTCGTTTCAAATGTTGCATTTCGAACGTTGCCAAAATTTTACCTGTGACTTTTAAGTAGTATAAGTTGTACAAGTAATTCTTACTTCGTGCGATGCTCGTTGTTTGGATTCATGGATTTTATGCAAAAAAACGTCATTACGTCGTTTCTGTTGTTAGGTTAGGTTAGGTTACGTTAACTTAGGTTAGGTTCGGTTGCATTAATTGATGTCGGGATGGGTTGGGTTTGTTTATATCTTCGTTACAGGCCTGTGTGATTTACTAACGTTAAAGCAGGACAACCTACAGTTTCATTGTCGAAATGTCAAATCCACTGCAAGTTTATTGTAGGTACTTATACCAATTAGATACAGGTGTGTCTATTTTGCCAGAATAAGAAAGTCGACCACTCTAACCTAACCTAACCTAACCTAACTTATTAACAAGTTAAGTTTTTTATTTTTTATGCAACACAAACAGAATTCTTTTTCTCACTCTTTCGTCAACTATTTCAGATTAGGTTAGGTTAAGTTATGAAATCACTGACTTGAATTCAAAAATTGGAAGACACCGTTACAAAGAATCTTTGTCTAAAAAGTTTAACATAAAATAAAAATTGTTTTTCCTTCGCAATGCCTTTAATTTTGGACGTCGTCTCGCCGTTTTGTTTTTTAATAAAATCCCCTTTACATTATACAATTTGGTACTTTTTCATAAACATTGTTGACGCGAAATTCAAAATTTTGGAGATGCTTAATAACTTTAAAATTGAATTAAACGAAAACAAAAGATACAGTTTTCAGGAAAAAAATATCATGTGTCGAGGAAATGATAGGACACCATCATCATGATTTATTTAAAAATTTTTAGGTTTATGGAACAGAATATAATATTCATTTAATATTTTGAATATGATTGTTATCGAACCAATATAGAATAATATTTTCGAAGATTGTTATGCAAAGATTTTAGAAATGGTAAGAAAGAAATCAGTTTTCAGTTTTCAACATTGTTTCATCAAGTTAAAACTATTCACGTTTATAGTTAGTTCATCAATTTCTTCAAGACAAAAGTATATTTTCTTGTGAAAAATATCTTTTTGTTTTTATTTAATTCATTTTTTAAATTTTTCAACATCTATCAAATTTTAATTTCGTGCCAATTTTTATAAAAAAATATTATAATTTGCAGAACGTAAAGTAATGTCCAAAATTATATAAACCAATTCTTTACGTTTTATTTTTAGAGATTAGAGAAAATTTCGAGATATTTTTCATTATTAATATCAAAAATGTTCATATTTTAGTTTCTCTGTATCGCTGAGACACTTTTGATCTTCTTGTCCAGTTATGCCCTTTCGATTTGCGAAACTCCAACCCAAATAGGTTGACCTGTTGACCACATGTATTATACATACATAAATTTTAATTATCATTTGTTAAACATTAATACCAGAATGTCTATCAGATTGCATTCATCCCACGGACACTTAATGGATTTCGGTTGATTTATTTATTTATTGAAAAGCATTTTTTCACTTTATTATTAACACTTTAATGCAACACGTATCGTAATTATATATTATTTGTTCTAATTTACGTACTAAACGTAGCGATTGTGCGATCAAAAAATTAAATAGAGGACAAGGCCGGTGATAAGTGTCTTATTTAAAGTGCATAAGTATTAATTGTAATTTATTATTGTTAATGCAAAGTTGTAGATCAAACTGATAACAACCGTTAATTTATTTGGCAAAAACCATGTTTAGGTTATTATAATATTTAAAAATCAAAAATGGGTCAGTGTCAAGTCAGATATCGTGGAGCTTTTATACAGGGTGTACTACTTTTTTGTCAGAATAACTTCTCAAAAGCCTTTTCGTAAAAAATTCACATCTCGAGAAATTAAAAAAAAAGTCACCCCTTCGCTATGAAGATATACATGATCACAGCCAGGATCTGAAATGACTCGAGGATACAGTGTCCTGACATCCTTGCGAAACGAAAGCGAACGAGGTGATGGTTCTATAGTAGTAATTTGTTATTAATATAACCAATCTCTCTTAAAAAAAATACCTGTCACATTTTATTAGACTTCAATTTGAAATCTTATGCAGCTTTATTGAAAATATGAAAAAGTTGTTCGATATTGAACTTGATGCCAACTAAAAAGCAGATATTAATGTTCTAACTGTAAACAACACCACCTTGTCATAGGTGTAATTTGTTTACAGCTTTTTTTGCAACGTTTGTTTGCTTATTTATCTAATATTCAAGGCTTCTTTCACTAACGTATTAAAAATAATAATTAGGTTCCTAAATAAATAATAATAAAATAAATCGTTTTTGAGCAGAGATAGTTTCGAAGGTTCGTAAAATTTTTACCAAATCAATAAATTGCTTTTTCAATTGAAGAATATGAATATGTATTTTGTCCTGTGGCTAGATTAGTTCTTTAAACATATCTATAGTGTTAGCAGTTTTATCAGGAAACTTTATAAATTGTTACCAAGTTACCATTTAGTGAAAGGTATATGCTATGGTATAAAAAGTTAATGGTCAGCATTCTGTCGAAACCACTACACACAAATTGGAATTTCGAAATTGAATCTGTGACTGCTAGTGTCTGCCTAAAGTAGATTTAGCTCTATGGAATAAATAAAAATAAAACAAGTATGCATGTAAACGTTTACAACGTAAATTGAGAGTTGGAGTCTCGTTCGAGTAGTCTCATTCGAGCCACAAGCAGTGTCAGCGCTCGCCACTTGTGGCGACATATAGTCAGTCGTCTCTTATCTGCGCACATTAGGCCACAATGGTCAGCCACCCCGTATTCCAGCTTCGACCAATGCACAGAAAAGTTGGCAGAAATGGTGGCCGCGTCTAGCCATCAGCGTTTGACTCTGGTGGCTAATTCAAGCCACTAGTTCCAGCGACTCATGGCCACATCTAGCCACTAGTGCGTGTGATATGTGGCGATGTAAAACCACTACTTCATGAGACTGGTGACCACTTTAAGACACTAGTGTGTGTTACTGGTGTCCGCGTCTAGCCACTTGGTCATGTGACTAGTGACCACATCAAGCCACTAATTATTGTGATTGATGACCGCGTCTAGCCACCAGGGTCTGTTGCTGGTGGCCACTGAAAGTCAGTAGTTCATGTGACTAATGACCACAAGAAACCGCTAATTCCTATGATAGATGGCCACATCTAGCCACTAGTGCGTGTGACATGTGGCGATGTAAAACCACTACTTCATGAGACTAGTGACCACTTTAAGACACTAGTGTGTGTTACTGGTGTCCGCGGCTAGCCACTTGGTCATGTGACTAGTGACCACATCAAGCCACTAATTATTGTGATTGATGACCGCGTCTAGCCACCAGGGTCTGTTGCTGGTGGCCACTGAAAGTCAGTAGTTCATGTGACTAATGACCACAAGAAACCGCTAATTCCTATAATAGATGGCCACATCTAGCCACTAGTGCGTGTGACATGTGGCGATGTAAAACCACTACTTCATGAGACTAGTGACCACTTTAAGACACTAGTGTGTGTTATTGGTGTCCGCGTCTAGCCACTTGGTCATGTGACTAGTGACCACATCAAGCCACTAATTATTGTGATTAATGGCCGCGTCTAGCCATCAGTTTCTGTTGCAGGCTGCCACTAAAAGTCAGTACCTACCTAGTTCTTGTGGCTAGTGGCCGCACGAAACCAGAAATTCCTATGATTGATGGCCTCGTTCAGCCACCAGTGTGTTACTGGTGGCCCCGTCTGGCCACTAGTCATGTGACTAGTGACCACATCAGCCACTATTTCTTGTGATTGATGACCGTGCCTAGCCAGCAGGGTCTGTTACTGGTGGCCACTGAAAGTCACCAGTTCATGTAACAAGCGGCCGCACGAAACCAGAAATTCCTATGATTGATGGCCTCGTTCAGCCACTAGTGTGTTACTGGTGGCCGCGTCTGGCCACTAGTCATGTGACTAGCGACCACATCAAGCCACTAATTCTTGTGATTGATGGCCGCGTCTAGCGTCTGTTACTGGTGGCCATTGAAAGTCAGTAGTTCTAGTGGCCGCATGAAACCACTGACAAGCCACTAGTGTGTGTTATTTGTGTCTACGTAAAACCACTATTTCATGTAACTAGTGGCTACATTAAGCCACTTATTCCTATAAATGTTGGTCGCGTCTAGCCATCAGTTTCTATTACCGGCTGCCACTGAAAGTCAGTACCTACCTAGTTCTTGTGGCTAGTGGCCACATAGAACCACTAATTGCTATGATAGATGGCCGCGTCTGGCCAATAGTCATGTGACTAGTGACCATATGAAGCCACTAATTCCTGTGATTGATGGCCGCGTCTAGCGTCTGTTACTGATGGCCATTGAAAGTCAGTAGCTCTTGTGACTAGTGGCCGCATGAAATCACTGACTAGCCACTAGTGTGTATTATGTGTGCCTACGTAAAACCACTAGTTCATGTGACTTGTGGCTACATTAAGCCACTTATTCCTATAAATGTTGGCCGCGTCTAGCCATGAATGTGTGTTAGTCCTTCATGGTGAACAAAAGTTTGGTCACAACAGTAAATAATGTTTATTGTTTATTTTCGTTTATTTATGCTGATTCTAATTATAACATTTGAATTATTATTCAGTTTCAAATTTCACTTATGTAATAAAAAAGTAATATAAAGATTAAGTAGCAACTTTGTATGCAAAACAGTGGCGCCTTTTTTTGACGTCAGTCATTGCTTTTTCCTAAATATGCATCAGGAGAGGACATCAATTTTGTCACATTACTTGTGTACTGTAGTTCTATCAACGCAAAAGTACTAATGATAAAACAATATGAATTTTAAATTGTTGCAAATAGTAAAATATTAAACTGCTTAATTGTTTTATTTTTGTTATTGCAAATGCTTTTGTTTCAAAGTTCAGCTGAAGGTATTTATGTATATATTTATAAGCTTTTGGTTAATAAATAAATAAAAAAATTGAAAACGCGAATAAAATATTGTACTAAGTGCATCAATGAACAAAGTAAAAAAGACAACTGAGTCTCCTCACTCTCTCTCGGAATGTTTAAAGAAAATTGTGTATTATAGACTCGAAATTATGAATAATATAAGTACGAACTTTTCTTTTCTGATAAATAATCGTTACTCTTCAGCTTTAATCAGTAATTAAAAAAAATATCATTTTCAAGAGAAATACAGATGAGTGAAAGTTTTCATTTTTCATGTTTTATTATTCAACTTATTTCACAATAAGTGCACCAAAACAATTAAAATTCAGAATTTTTTTTCTTCATTCTAAGCTTTACACAAAATTTATTTTGTTGTTATATAGTGCAAGGTTATTTTTTTTTCATGTTTTAAATACTTTCGTTATATCCAGGAACTATAATTATTAGAATTCATGCCATATATTATTATATAGTGATAACGGAAAGTTTGCTGTGTTTTTCCGGCATACCTATCGTAATTGTCACGTCAATTGTATGCATCATATGTCACCTTATGTGGACTAAGCATATGGCACATCATTTAATTCATTGTGAAAAGCAGCGATAATATTTTCGTTCGTTTAATTTTTTTAAAGTTATATGTTGTTACTAATAAATAAAAGATTATTATATATTATTCAAAACAGAGAAATTTTAAATGTTAACTAAACTGTTATCTATTTTTAAAAGTGAGAATGGCATAGTCAGAACTTTTTTCTTTTTCAAAACCTATCTCAAATTAAAATATTTAGTTGTCAAAATTTTGAATTCTACTTACTTCTTCTTTTAGTAGTCGAATATTTTCATGATAATTACAAGTATTTAAAGATTTTTTTGAGCCATTTGACGAAGCACCCACTGTATTGAATAAATATTAATTTATTTATAAAAAAGCTGGTTTTGTGTGTTCTTGGTTAATACTCTGTCAAAACCACCAGACACGAATCGCTATTTCGAGCTTGTTAGTTCTCATCAGCGTGCCATAGAAAGTTCCGAAAGGATATTGATTAACCAGTCCTCTTTTTTTTTTTTTGGTGCATCGAAATTATATGATGTTTCAAGTGCTGAGCACTTATGACTACTGATCTAATCTAACGTCTTATTTTTAATGTTTCCGCTTTACGGGAATACGTCTAAAGCTAATACCCATACCCGGGTTCGAACCGACAACGACCTGCGCGGTAATCCGCTGTTCAAGTCTCTCTGTTAATCATCATTGCCTCGCGGCCACCTAGCCGCTCAAGTCTCCTCTATCCAGGGGTGGATTAATATACGATCACAGAGAGCGCCATCTGTGGCAGACGCATAGAATAAAATGCATAGATGGCTCTCTCTGGTTATTCCCGAAACATATTTTAAAAAAAAGTTACTGAAGATGATAATGGATTTCTACTGTGTAAACAAACTATTATGTCATGTATTACGTTACTACAACAGCAATTTTCGAGCAGGTACTTTTCGAATCAGACCGGATGATCGTTTTTTTGTTACACGAAAAACCAACCAGTTGTATCGATAATGAAAATTGTTGTTTTTCACTACTTAACATGTTTTTTATTAACCTGTTAACGTATATAAAAACACGTGGAAATATATTTTTGTTATTTCCTGAAAACAATGTTATTGTGGAAATTATACAGGATGACCCTTTTCGAAGAACAACTTAAATAACTATAAAGGAAAGATCTATGTTTGTGAAAATAAATGTCGACACAAAAGTTGCATAAAATTTAGGGAAAAATCGAATGGGGTTTTCTAGTGTTTAACCCAAGATAATTTTCAATAGAAAACTCCGAATCTCTTGACACCAAAGTGCCATCCACAGTCAGAGATACAGTTTTCAGATTCTGGGGAAGGGATTCTTCCCAACAAAATTATAGTGCATTTAAAGAAAAAATAGAAAACTGAAGAAGAGTAGAAATAGGTCCTTGTTTATTTTCGAATTTTATCAAAGTATTTTATAATTGAGAAATACTTTTGTAAGTCGTGTAAGGGCAGTATATAATATAAAGCGGTCGTAATATTTATTTTATGGTTTGCTTTTTTTTTTTGTTATATTTTTTATAGAAACAATGCTGAGTAATTAGTAGAATATGCGCTCATATTACAATTTTGAATGACGTTATTGTCCTTCGGTTTTTATGTGGACATCATGGAGAAACACTTTATTTTATGTTTCAGTGGGTACCACCTATACAAATAATTTGCTTCAGTGATTATTTAAACCATCACGTTTCTTCAGTACCTATTTACATTAAATTCATTTGATAATAAATGACAAAAGTTAATGAAAAATTATTAACAAAGCATATGGATTCATTTATAAAATTGATAAGAGTTTGCTTAGTATTCATTGTAAGAAAATATTTGAAAAATTCAGCAGGTATAAATATCTGAGTAACTATAATACTGAGTATGTTTCTGATTATGCTCATACTTACTCGTCATCTGCTCGTCTTAGTGGTGTACTTTAACCCCCCATCCCCGAGCACGTTACGATGAACAAAACTAACACTGAATCGACTTTTCTGGAAATTAAGAGCTTTCAGCAGCAGATAGAGGGTGGAAAATGTGTTCGGAGATGGTATAGAGCGTGGGGTGTGGTGGAGCTTTTGTTGTTAATGGTGGAGTTGATGCTGGGGTGGGATAAATGTTAAGAACCCCACTGTTACCACCTCTTCCCCCCTATGCCACCACCATTCGCAACATTACCTCTAACGTTAAGAGGAAGGTAAGTGCTTGCGGTGGTTCCAGTGGAGGAGGTGGTGTTGGGCGAGAGAAAGGGGTGGCGGTGGGGATTGGAATTGAGGGTGGTATAAATTTAGCAATAAGACATTTACCCCACCCCAACTGCCAACACTTGTACGTCAATGCTGCTAATTCTGTCTGTTAGTTTATGAAAAGCTCTCCTACAGTCTAATACATTATGTATACATAGAGCACTTCGCCTTCCGAATCTGACTCAGGGAATTTATGGTTAATAAACTGAGAATTATTCTCAATTTTAGCCTGTTAGACGTTGCATAAAAAGAGGGCAGGTTAAAAAATAACAGTTTTAGAATGTCTATGTATTAAAAATAATGTGTTACACATCAATTAACAAATAAATGTACTTCAAGTTATTTTGATTCCTAACTTGATAATCTGCTAGTTATTGTTTTATACTGTCATTAAACGAAAAAAACACACGGTATTAACCGAAATGAGCTATAAACAATAATTTTGTATAGCTTTTATGCGGATAATATGGTAAAATAATTGGTTTTAAAAGGAGTATAAAAAAATTTACCAGTACATTAGTTATAGGTTTCAATTTTAATACCACCATCGAAAATGAGATTTTCACGTCCTTTTAGTTGTTATAATTTTCGTTAAAATTCCTTTTAACTATATCCGTTTTCTTCAAAAAAAAAAAAAAAGTTTTATAGAAAACTTAAGTAGTTATAATAGCATAAGGCGTTTCTCTGTTTGTCCTCATTTTTCTCCATGACTATTTGCTGCCACCCCCTCGCGAATTTTATTAAAATAGAAGGGCATGGGCGTTAAAAATGTCTGGATTGTTTCAAATTACTTAAGAATTATTTTAAATATTGAAGAATAATTTGGAATGTTCGAGAATAATCCAAAATTTCTCTAAAATAATACAGAATGTTCTACATTTTTTGCAAGAAAAATAATTCAAATATGTTGATAATGATAATCGTGTAAAAAGGTAGGTCTTCATTCCATAAACTGAGTGGTTAATCCTTGACTGGGAAACTCCCCGTTCCTTAGGGTTAGTTAATCATTAAAAAGTGAACTGTGGGGAGAATTGAGATGAAAATATACTAATAGGTTTTTTTTAAAGCGATATAGTACACCATAAGAAAATTTAAATGCATCTGACTTTCACAAGTTCTATCATTAGGCGCTAGAGCACGCTAGTGAATCTGGTAGTTGCCAATAGATCTGTTGTGTATTTCTGCAAGCTGAAGTTTTCATGGAGCTTTCATACAAAACCAACCAAGTTTATGGACTTAAATTTGTAATTTTTTTTTTGTTATAAAATTCATATTCTTGTTGTTGTTTCAAAAATGTTTATATTGCATTTTAAATTCAAATGAAATTGATTAATATAAATAAATTTTTTGTACTTGCGTCACAATATTTAAATTTAAACAATTATTTATATAGAAAACACAAAAATTAGGCGACCCCTTTTCGTAATGGTTCGCTATAAATTAAATATAAAATTAATTACCAACTAGACAATCAATAATTATTATGCAGAGTCGTGCAAAATTTACTGTATTTTTTATTATGATCACAAGTGATTAGTATAATTCGGAATTTTTTTACGTGGAAAATTTTTAATTTAATATTCAAGCAGTTCTTCAAGGATCCAAGTCATCTATATGATGGGTCACGAAATTAAAACAATTACAATTTGAATATTAATTCTGAATTAATAGATTATAAACGTTTCATATTTGTCTGGAATTAATTTTTATTAAAGCTGTAACGTTTTGTCATTTATATTAGAAATTACGTTGTAAACTTAGTCTATTTTTTTTTTAATATTCGTAAGAATCTGAGGAAGGCTTTGTTTGTTTTAAGCTAGTCTAAAAAAGTTTCTGAAAACAAAGTTGGTTCGTATTGTGTCTAGTTTATTTAAATTATAATTATTTAATACGTGATAAAAACTACGTTTGAAGTGATCATTCAACGATAAGGTACAACAAGTTTGACATTTGTCACATTTCCTACAAACATTGACCTCCAAACTGGAATGATAATAACAATTAACGATAACAAAAAAAATTATTTATAATGCAAATTCCGTTGTGTAAATATTTCAGAAATTTGAAAACAAGTAATATTTGCAGAAACGATTTTTATTCAATAAACAGAGAAATATTTTCGTTAGGTTAGGTTAGGTCATCAAGTTGCATTATAGATAGATATCATTTCTTGGAGGTTATTTGTATAAAAGCTCTGAATTCAAAGGTTAAATATAACGTCTTTTGCATTTTTCTCGTTAATGGAAAATTCTTAAAGAGAAGAAAAAAGTAAACGTAAACGTAGCTGTTGACTAAATCGGCCTGAGGGAGTAAAAACTACCAGCAGGGATTTAGAAGGATCTATCTACGGTTTACGCTCCTATGATTAATTCAGGTGAACGTGTAGCTACCGTATAAAATCAATTTGGCGGTATCTTTTCTTTCAGTTGAAGGTATCCGTTTGGTTTGATTTTGAACCACTAACACTGTTTGAGCATCTCAAGGTTTTTGCCTTGGTGACAGATGTGTTTAAAAAGATAGCAGATTTGCAGTTGTCTAAATTTAGGCGAAACTCTTAATTGAAGAACTCTTAATCAGAGAGAAGGAAGTCGAGTAAGTTGACATACTTTGTTGTTCTGAACTGTCATAAAATAGAGACGATGTCCACTAAGAGTGGCGTGTTTCGAACCACCTTATAAATAGAGGCTACGTTCACCAAGGTGACGTGTCTCGCCAAACACAAAAAGGGCTATGTTCACCATGTGTGACGTGTCCGACAAAAAAAATATAAAAGGTTTCGTGGTTACCAAGTGTACCCGATTCCTCACACCAAAGTTCACGATTGGCACGACTTTCCTTCTCTCAGTTCAAGACGAACATGCGAGGGTTTTTCCTACACAATTCGTTGTTGCACTGTTTTGACGATGTTCGAACTTTGTACCAACACATAACTTTGGCTATTAAATGTCTTGTAAGCACCACTGGACGTATAACTTCCTACCGTCAGGGGACTACAATCGCTCTAATCTTACGGGCGTCATATAACGGTACCGCTTTGGAGCAAACCAACACTTTAGTGGCGATAAAACATGACTGTCGTGTAGCAATATGACTAATAGTCATGACTTAATATGTGGCCCTTCATAGCACAAAATGCATGCTTATCATTTTAAAGAACTTTGAAAATTTGTTAGCTGAACAGTCATAAAAAAATTGTACTAGGTAAATAGTTTTCCACTTCGAATTTAGTTAAGAAAGTGACTATTGACATCAGAGTCATCATTTTATTTTCCTGCAGTGTTTGCGAAATTCTTTCTTTGGCCGGTAAAACATTAGTTAAGTCCACTCAATTTGATATACCTAATCAAAATTATAAATTCTTTACACTATTATTTAGTACTGGCACAATAACTCAACAAACCCCAATATTTACACTCGAAAAGAGAAATATGGTAAGACTATTTATCGTATCAATCGCAAATTGGTGGCAGAAGGTGGCCATGGAGAATAATGAGGACGAGCAGAAAAAAACCTCTTTATTTTTATAACAAATGTTGATTATTGTATTCTAAATTTGTTCTTTTTTTTATAGGTATTTTGAACCAGATTCTATGCGATGTACCAATGCCCATCAGAAATTGTAGGTAATTTACCTGAGTGGACGTTTCTAAAAGACTAATGGGCTAGAAAAGGTAACTGTTGTACTGTTTAAGACACTCCACCTACATACAGTTATTTCGTTTGTCATCCGAAATTCTTGTATATTTTAAGAAGATAGTAGATGAGTAACATATTATATTCTAACACAGAATAAGAGAAAGTTGACAGAGTATATGGGCTTCATAACTACCATAAAATGTTGAGAAGGTGTAACTGGAATTCAGAAAATTTTCATTCTACTTACTTATTTTAGAGAAAATTAAAAATCCGATAAATTCAATAACCTCAAATTTTACGTAGTGGAACGGTTTTGTTTATAAATTTTCTCTTTAGAAAATTAAATATTGAGATGTCCTTTTTCGGTGCATTCATAATTAACTAGGAATATTTTAATCGTAACAAATCGATTCTATTTGGTCTCAATCTGGAGTTATAAAAAAGACTTTTCTTTTCATCATTTTAAGGGTGTATATACAGGGTGTCTACTAAAGATGCGGCCAAAATTTAAGGGGTTATTCCTTGGACTATTTTAAGAATATTTTGTCCTTTGATGATTTTTGAAAAACCGCTTTGTTTCGATGATACAGGGCGAAAACCATTTTCGAGAAAATCAACGTTGATAATTTTTATCGAATGCAAAAACATTGTACGATGCAAAAACTGTAGGTTTTTTATTATTCATTTTATTGCTATCATTGACATTAGATAGCTGTCAGCACGTGTATTTTCTGTCTCCAAGAATTTAACTTGTTTGAGTGAAGTCTTTACCATGAATCGTTATACGAATGCTGAGATGACCGACATGCATTTTATTTATGGCCTTGCTGAAGGCAATTCGCGAGAAGCTAGGCGGTTGTACTTGGAGAAATTTCCTAAGTAATCGTAATGTTCCTGATAGAAAAACCTTCCAACGTATCCCGGACTTAAACCCTCTGGATTATTTCTTACGGCGACACCTAAAGTCATTAGTTTACACTACTCCAGTGGAAAATGTCGACGATTTGAGAAATCGGATAATTGCTGGGTGTAACACAATACGAAACGACCCAGGTGTGTTTGAACGAGTCCGGCAATCAATGAGGAGAAGAATGGATTCTTGTATACAAGCTGGCGGTAATCATTTCCAACAATTTTTGTAGATTAAAAACAATTACTTGTAATCTTTCAGAATAAAATGTTGTTATTGTCGAAAATGGTTTTCGCCCTGTATCATCGAAACAAAGCGGTTTTTCAAAAATCACCAAAGGACAAAATATTCTTAAAATAGTCCAAGGAATAACCCCTTAAATTTTGGCCGCATCTTTAGTGGACACCCTGTATATTAAATCTTTTATCAAATCGTCTCAACTTAAGATAGCTTTTACTTCAGTTCGTATAATCTATTTAAAAAGAAATTTCTATGTTCACACTAACAACTTAGTTGTTTTTGTTGATAGATGATGGTTGGAAAAATGTGTTGATACTTTGTTTCATATCAAAAAAAAAAAGATTAATATACAGAGTGTTTTATCTAGACCAGTTGCGTCTATAATTGCTTAAATCTTACATTTAACAACTTTACAAGTTGAAAATCCCTTTTTTTTTTAGAAAGAATGACCCAAACTATTTACCAGAGTTAAATGTGAAATTGAATTCCATATCGACTGGCATAATGTTGTCGATATTTATTTCTAATAGTTTTGATTGTTTTCTAAAAATTGCAAAACCTACTTTCTGAAGTAGGCATTCAAAAAATTTAACCCCTATAAGTTTTTTCTTATTTGTTAGCGATTTACATCTTAGAATAAAAACTATTTTAGGTGTCCCAAGTAATTCAGGACAACTCTTATTAGACACATTTTTTCATTAAATCTTCACTGAGAGAATTCAAAAACAAACATCATTAGGAGAAACACTCTGTATGGGTATTTCTATTGTAAATTTTGTCTTACTTTTCAAATTTGCTCCTGGAGCTTACCAAACAAACTCTTAAATGAGCTGACAACATTTTTTTTTTAATTACCTATGGTCCTTACTTTTAGTAAAAAAAAGTCTGTAGCTATTTGTAAGTGTTCTCAAAAACTTTTATTTATTTAAATACTTAGTGAAATTGAAAAAGAACTTTCTAGTAGATATTGTTTCGTCAAGAAACGTTTTGCTAAATGCAACTGCAAAGAAGTGAGTGAGAGAAAATAACGTACATACCTTTTAGACGAAATTTTTTGAAATTCTCGAAAAATAAAATAAAACAAAGGAATCAATTGCCCACTAAAGAAACGGTACCACTAACAATTGTTCCTAAAAGTACGAATCCGCACACGGTAACGATAATGGAAGCATAACAATCGCGAAGCCCGCAAGTCTGACACTGCTTCCGTTCAACTATTGAATAAATACCATAGAATGCCGACCGACCAACCAACCAACCAACCGGTACTTCGGCAATGATAAGTACCGCGACTACGACATTTGCAGTACTTCCACGACCAAACAGCTGGAAAAGTTAACTGACTCGACGCCCGCGATTAATTCGAAAGTGCTTTTATCTACCTCCATACCCACCTGACTTAAAGTGCGAGTCATAATCGCGGAACCAAAACTTCTTCTCTTATCTGAAAGAAAAAATGATTTACACAAAGACCAAAAAGGGAGAGATATGACGGTCTAACGACAAGACATGAAGAACTAGTTAATGATATTAGAGACAGAAGCAGGAGAATAAGAGAGAAACAGGGAGACCTAGATCAAATAGTTCATGAGGCTAATTGTGCTACTTTTTGCCCCGTCCATTTCAACTTCTTCGCCTGTGCATTTCGCAACTCCCATAATGCTGTACGTCTCGCGACTCTTGGACCTTTCCGTCTTGCGACACCACGACTTGTCTGACTTGCGATCCTACTCAGGATCGTTTATTATACCTGTCTCACAGTCCCTCGTACTGTTCGTCTCGCTGCTCATAATCCTGTCCGTCTCGTAACATATTGTCCTGTCCGTCTTGCGATCCCTTGTCTTGATTTTTTTTTGTGACCTCACGTCTTTTCCGTTTTGCGACTTGTCACGTCTATTTCGTAAACCCTCAATCAATCTGTCTCGTACAGCCCTTTTCGCGACTCCTCGTATTGTTCTCTTCATGATTGTCTTACTGTTTTGTGACTCATTGTCTTGTCCGTCTCGCGGCCCCACACATTCTTCGTATCGCGATCTCACGTCTTGTTTGACTTGCGAGCTCATATGTTGACCGTTTCACGACTCATAATATTACCCGTCTCGTAACTTCTTGTCCTGTCCGCTTTGCGATCCCACGTCTCTTCCGTCTTGTGATTTGCTCTCTTCGTTTCGCAAACCCACGTCTCTCCCATCTCGCCATTAATCAATCTCCTTGCCTCGCGATCCCTTGTCCTGTCTCTCTCTCGTAACTCCTTCTCCTGTCCGTTTCTTGTTCGTCTTGCGATCCCACGTCTCTTCCGTCTTGCTATTTGTTCTCCTCGTCTCGCTTACTAATTTCTTGCCTGTCTCGCAATCACTCATCGATCCTGCTTGTCTCGTGATTCCCTGTCTTGTCTTTCTCGCGATCCCTTGTCTTATTATCTTGTATTATCTAACTCGTAACTCCTTGTGCCGTCCGTTTCGCGACTCAAACCCCTATCCGTCTTGTAACCCCTTGTTCTGTCCGTTTTGCGACCCCATCTCTTTTTCGTCTAGCGATTTGTTCTCTTCGTTTCGTAAACTCATATCTTACTCATTACTCATTCCGCCTGTCTCGCGAACCCTTGTCGTGCCTGCCTCGTAACCTCTTGTCCTGTCAGTATCGTGACTCCTTGTCTTGTCGCAAATTCACATCTTGTCCATCTCGGAATCTCTCATTCTGTTTGTCTCGCGACTTCTCGCTTTGCCTATTTCGCGACCTCTCGTATTCTACTTCTCATTAACCCTTTCTATCTGTCTCGCGACCCGTCATGCTGTTAGTCTGGCGACCCCTTATCCTGTCCTGTCCGCTTCTGGACCTTTCGTTCTGTCTGTCTTGCGACATTACATCTTGTCCGCCTTGCGATCCCTCGTCTTGTCCGTCTTGCGACACCACGACTTGTTTGACTTGCGATCTACTCAGGATCGTTTATTATACCTGTCTCACAGTCCCTCGTACTGTTCGTCTCACTGCTCATAATCCAGTCCGTCTCGTATAACATATTGTCCTGTCCGTCTTGCGATCCCTTGTCTTGATTTTTTTTGTGACCTCACGTCTTTTCCGTTTTGCGACTTGTTACGTCTATTTCGTAAACCCACGACTTATCGATCTCGTAATCCCTCAACCAATCTGTCTCGTACAGCCCTTTTCGCGACTCATCGTATTGTTCTCTTCGTGATTGTTTTACTGTTTTGTGACTCATTGTCTTGTCCGTCTCGCGGCCCCACACATTCTTCGTATCGCGATCTCACGTCTTGTTTGACTTGCGAGCTCATATGTTGACCGTTTCACGACTCATAATATTACCCGTCTCGTAACTTCTTGTCCTGTCCGTTTTGCGATCCCACGTCTCTTCCGTCTTGTGATTTGCTCTCTTCGTTTCGCAAACCCACGTCTCTCCCATATCGCCATTAATCAATCTCCTTGCCTCGCGATCCCTTGTCCTGTCTCTCTCTCGTAACTCCTTCTCCTGTCCGTTTCTTGTTCGTCTTGCGATCCCACGTCTCTTCCGTCTTGCTATTTGTTCTCCTCGTCTCGCTTACTAATTTCTTGCCTGTCTCGCAATCACTCATCGATCCTGCTTGTCTCGTGATTCCCTGTCTTGTCTTTCTCGCGATCCCTTGTCTTATTATCTTGTATTATCTAACTCGTAACTCCTTGTGCCGTCCGTTTCGCGACTCAAACCCCTATCCGTCTTGTAACCCCTTGTTCTGTCCGTTTTGCGACCCCATCTCTTTTTCGTCTAGCGATTTGTTCTCTTCGTTTCGTAAACTCATATCTTACTCATTACTCATTCCGCCTGTCTCGCGAACCCTTGTCGTGCCTGCCTCGTAACCTCTTGTCCTATCAGTCTCGTGACTCCTTGTCTTGTCGCAAATTCACATCTTGTCCATCTCGGAATCTCTCATTCTGTTTGTCTCGCGACTTCTCGCTTTGCCTATTTCGCGACCTCTCGTATTCTACTTCTCATTAACCCTTTCTATCTGTCTCGCGACCCGTCATGCTGTTAGTCTGGCGACCCCTTATCCTGTCCTGTCCGCTTCTGGACCTTTCGTTCTGTCTGTCTTGCGACATTACATCTTGTCCGCCTTGCGATCCCTCGTCTTGTCCGTCTTGCGATTCCTCGTCTTGTTCATATTGCGACTTGTCCTGACCATTTCGCAAAATCATGTCTTCTCCGTCTCGCTATCTCTTATCCTGTTTGTCTCGCGACTTCTCGTCTTGCCCATTTCGCGACCTCTCGTATTGTACGTCTCAAGAACCCTTTCTATCTGTCTCGCGACCCATCATGCTGTCAGTCTTGCGATTCTTCGCACCGTTAGTCTCGCGATTCTTCGTACTGTTAGTCTCACGACCCCATATCCAGTATCGCGATCTCTGGTATTGCCTGGCTCACTTTCCATAGACCTGTCCGCCTTAAGACCAATCGTCTGTCCGTCTTGCGATCTTACATCTTGTCTGCGTTGCGATCTCTTGTCTTGTCCGTTTTGCGATTGCTCGTCTTGCTCGTGTTACGACTTGTCCTGACCATTTGGCAAATTCACGTCTTGTCCGTCTCGGAATTTCCTATTCTACTTGTCTCGCGACACCTCATAGGGTTTGTTTTGCGACTCCTCGCACCTCCAGTCTTGCGACCCCTTGCCCTATTCATTTGTTCACAAAGAATAAAAAAAAATAAAATACAAATTTGATGTTTGTGATTTTTTTAAAACTACGTGATCCAGAACCTTCTTCTTTAGTTTTCTTGTACGATATAAAAAAAATTTCTCTAATTCTTTCGTTTTTACTTTACATGCTCTCATAAGCAAATCAACCATAAGAGCTTTGTATCGCTAGAACGAAAAAAAAAAAAATAGAGAGATAAAAGCGTTTTATAAAACAAATGCGCCTGCATTTCATGCGCCAGTTACTACGCTGGCTGCATCGTATTATATTGTACTTATTTACGTTTCATGGTCTGCCAATGTTATATAATCTCCGTAAGAAGAATGCGCGTTGAATCCGAATCAGAGGCTCTTTTTGGAATAAGGTGAACTGGACACGTAAATGGGGACACTATAATGAACTGTACCAACTGGTTCCAATCTACTTATTAATAAATATAAATTAATAATATACTCAGTCTTGGACACTGTCAGTAGTGATGATTCCAAAAAAGTCACCCTAAAAAATAGTAATTAGCATTAAAGAAAATAGATTATTTTATGTTATTTTTTTAAGATGGAAAATTAATTACCTACATTAGTTTAAAAGCTCACTTGTTAAGACTAAACAGTTAAAAAGCTTTTTACTTACTTTTTAATTTCCAATAGAATTGGCTCATAGGTGAAAAGTGAAAACTCAATCGTTTCCAATTTTGTGATGCCCTTAGGGAAACGGAAGTTGTTTTTTTACAAAAAGAAAATAAAATTTCCAATAAATAGAGAATTAAAAATTTCTCGTTGATTGTTACATCCACAACATTATCGTTATCTAAATGTTAATAATTGAATGTTAAAAGATTAAGAAAACAAATTGTATCAATGGACGGTGTTTATAAAAATTTTCCGCTGATAAAAATTTCTTTTTATTATTGGACATAGGAATTTTCTCTATAGTAAAGATACTGTGATTTTCACTCTTTTGGAACGCTGGTATCGGTTAACAGGTAGAACAATGAGTTACATACCTACAACAGATATGACTATCTAGTTACTAAAAAAATTAAATATAATGGGCGACTGTTAATATCAAAACGTGAGCTAATAATTTGATCAGCTTCTAATGTAAACCATTTTGACTGATTTTTAATTTTTGATTTCATATTTCATATTTCCAGTATCTATGAAAAATTATTGTGTATTTCATTCTTGCAAAAATTTTATTCTAGAGCGCTCAAGCACATAATGCAATACAACTATTGTGTTGCACAATAAATGAATTTAAAAGGAACTTTCACATTTTATTTTGCAAGTCTATTGAATGTTTATCTGTATTTAGAAATGAAAATTGAGAGCATCGAGCAGGAAAAGAACGGTGGGGATGGTGGGAGGGGTGTGGGTGGTGTAGGAGTTAGGATGGGAGGTTGAGGATCCTATTAGGGTTGGGGGGATTCTGGGGATGAGTTAAATGTTATCGATGAGAGGAAAGGTTTGAGATGGCTCCGATAAATTCTAAAGAGTTACAGATTATTTATCAAAGAAATCATGTTTCATAAACAGTCTGGACCATTTACAAACTGACTGTTTCTAAACATAAGCCATTCGTGAAATTTCAAGATAGTTAGATCCTCTGAGTTAAATTTTGCAATAAACAAAGAAGCAGTCCATAGTTTTTTCTTTATATTTATTATAGGGCCTTTTGCAAAAATAGAATGTTTCACAAACCGACCAAACTATTTTATAAATTGCTTGCATCTAAACACAAAGTACTCATGAAACTTTCAGGATATTTAAATGCCCATGTTACAAAAAAGAATTGGGAACAAAAGTTATTTCTACAAAGGCAAATGTTTATTAAAACTCTATATGTCATAATATTTCATGAATTGTCTAAATAATATAATGAGAACTGTAAATTTTATTTAACAAGTGCCCAAAGTTTGAAGAAATAAATTCTAAAATATTTAGTGGCTGAGGATTTAAAGTTATAGATAATTTATAAAATATTTCACAAACAGCCCGGACTATTCATAAATTGCCTAATTTTAAACATAAGCCATTCAATAAATTTCAGTATATTTGCATGCTATCATTTAATTAATGCAATAAATAAAATTTTAACTATAATTTTCCTTTTACTTTACAATTAAAATTTATATTATTGTATTGGGACAAATGGAAAAGTTTCTGTCGGTATTTATCACCACAAAAATTAGAATAATAATAGTTGCAGTTGTGCTTATTGTTCAAAATTTAAAAACATTAACATGAAGTCGACATAAATTACAATCAAAAAAATTCCTACCCTTTACACAACCTTATATTGTCAGCAAAGAATAATTGCATATGTATCTATAAGTGTAGTTAATATCCGCAGTAATTAATGACTCATTAACGTTCATAAACTTGTTAATTGTAATAAGAATACTTATAGGTACGTTTTGTGATTATTATATGGATTGCGATTTTTGTATTCTATATCTTTTATGGATTAATTGGCATTCCATGCTGTGGGTGTCAGAATGTAATTTTTATTGGTAACATTGTGTTATTATCTTAACAGCTAAGCATTTACGCTTCATTAATCTTATTGGAAAAATTTTTTGCATTCTTGTTTTATATATATATATTTTTTTTGAAAATGGAAAATAATGAGCATATCGAAGGTTGAAGTTATTAAATAATTAAAGTGAAAGCTTCCAATAAAAAATAGTTAGGTTAGGATGGGTTAGGCTAGGTTAGGTGCATAAATGTGCTTAAAATTACTATTAAGTATTCTTTTTTGCTAAGGTCAGTTTCAGAAGGCGAAGTCTGCAATACGATACTGGATGCAAATAAAGTACCTAATTTATCTACTAAAATTTACTTTTCATCTTGTGATTGTTTATGCTGCTTGTTTTAAAAATATTTTCAAGTTCGATTAACATCCGGTTACACCGGAAGTCGACACCAACTTTTTTTTTTAATGGAATGGCATACTTTTTTTTACATTTTCCGGTAGAAAATATGATTTCATGCATATTTTGTAGGAAGCACTATCCCGAAAATATTCATAGCTTTAGAGTTATTTAGTTTTTCTCAAATTTTTTGACATTTCCACAAATCCGAACAAACCGAGAATGACATTATAAATGAAGGTATACGGTAATCCTAGACTCCAATAGACTCAAATTCAATGAGGAATTCGTATATGCAGTCAAAAATGGGTCATTTCATTTAAAAATATTGATTCATTCCCCTTGAACTTAGTCATCCATTTATGCACCCTGTACATTTTAGTTTAGAACTGCATTTTCTTTTTCGATAATGTGAATAGTTATAAATAATTGGTAGAAGTTTTAAAGAGAAATCTTAAAAATTAATTGAATTACGGTTTTTTAAACGTTCGCGTGGAAATGTCAAAAAACACTAAAAAGAACAAAATAACTCAAAATCCATCAATTTTTTCGGGGTAGTGCTCCCTACAAAATATGCATGAAATCATATTTTCTATCGGAAAATGTCAAAAAAATTTGAATTCGATTGACTTATATCAATAAATTATTGTAGTAGCATGTTACGTAAAAGTCATTGCTGCCACAGACAAAAAGTATCTCATTTTGTAATAAGAGTAACTAAGCCAAGTAATAGAATGGTAATGACGAAAGTAACAGTAATAACAAGTAAGAAATAAAGTTTATGCAATGTGCGGTTTGCAAAGAATTCTGACTCAACTAATTTGTATCTACCTTCGATTAAGGTAATTTTTTTGAGAAGAGATGCTGGTACCTACTTTTTGAAACCTTTGGTTATTCTCGTGCGTGTTTTTGGGAGATCTGTTACTATTTCCTTGATAAATAACTAAAGCTTTAACAAAAAAAAAAAAAACATTACAATTAAAGCATTGAACATTTTGAAGGTATTAGTGTAGTTACTTCAAGGAAAGGACAGTAAAATGTGGAAAAAGACAGGGATAGATTTTGACCTTTGATAATAATTATTATCTTCTTTACGAACTGTTTTTAATATTGCATAATGCAAAATAAATATTTTGATTGTGAAATAATAAAAAAAATAAATAAAAACTATAAATTAATGAGGAAAATCTGTTGCTGTCATCATTCCCTCGCCGGGATTTGAACCCGGGTCTCTGCATTTGTACGCCGGGTTCGAATCCCCACAGTGTAGGAAATTTTTTTTGTACACAATCTGAATGCTTCAATGAGCGAATTAACCATAACTACCACAACGCGTTCCGGGTTCAGGGTCCCACTTTGGAAGTAGGGCTAGGCTTGATTTTGCTGGTATTCTATTGTATGAATAAACAAAACCGCTTTTTTTAGCAACTCTTAGTTACTAATAACGTAATAACTAATCAACATTATTAAATAATTGCGTTACAAAAGTTCTAGTAGAAAAAAAAAAAAGAATATACCTACGCAGGTTATCGTGTCATATTGCAAACTATCAGACCACATCAAATTGTTGGGAAAGTGTGCAAATTAAGCAAATAAATAACCTTCACATTTAAATACCAAATCGAATACGTACTAATCGGCGTAGTAATTTCTGTGGACAATAACAAAAAAGGACCATTGTAAAAGTTAAAAACTGCTCATAGAATCGGTAAACGTATGGATGAGCCTGGTGAATACACTTTTTGTTATGATCTGAATTAATTTAGGTACTTTAATGTATACGTCATGGTAACTTTATTTTCGATAACACAGGAAATTAGAGCAGTAAATATAAAATTAGGTTAAATTTGAATGACTGCTAACCGAGAATTTAAAGAAAATTAGAGTACCATATGAAGTAAAGTTAAATTTTTGAACCGAGACTTGAATTCGGTCAGATGTAGGAAGACCGAAGGGCTGTATTATTTAACTGACAGCCAATCACGTGCAACTTCTCTTTCTCTATTCCGACACCTGCATATTTCATACGCTAGAGTGCCTGCCCCTTCCAACGTTGTGCCTACCTTCTTAGGGCGGGGTTTGCTGGTGCGCATCTAGTCGTTAAGTCTCGGTTGAAAAATTTAACACTATTTATCTAATCTAAAAATCGTAGCAGGGTGGGTTTCATTGGTATCATTTTGTTTTAAGTTCTTAGCTTTAGTCATGTCAAAATTGTCAAAATATTTAATGAATCTGTACTAACAAGTAACCTACCTTAACCTCAAATGGTTTGCAAGAAAATCCAGAAGGTAGAAAGAATTTCGCTGTATATAAAAACTGAATTCAGGCCTACCCCGTGTGACACCATGTACTACTAGCGTTATCACTGAGAAATAAAAAAGCCAGACAGCTTACGTGTGACGTCACTGTTGGTGGTTAATTACTCAAAAAAAATTTCTGAACCCGGATTCTTATAGAGGTCGATGAGAAGGGCATTTGTGGACACTGTAAAATAATTGTTTAGTATTATTAATTATTTGATTACAAAAAAAATCCAAATTTGCATGGGTATAGAAATATTATATAATAAAACGAAATTTATTGTCCATAATGCCATTCAATTATTTATATATTTATTTATGAAGGTTTAATGGAACGACGTTTTTGTCATCAAATTTGCGATCCTTGTGAAGTTACAAATAAAATTACAGATTAAGATTGGAAATTATGTAAATTATATATTTTTGTGACATATAGGATATTTTTTTTAATTAATTGTAAAACTAAAATACAAATATATCCAAAAGTTCGTATTGGGTGCACTTACAATTGTTGCAAGTCAAACAGCATACAGGGTAGGACTTAAAATATAAAAATTGTATAAGGGTAAACTACCCTTATATCAGAAAATGCAGCAAAATTTTATAAAGTTGTTGACACCAAAATATGGCTTCCTGAAAAAAGAAATGTTTTTTCTTTGTATATTCACTTTAAACCGTGACATTATTATCAAAATCAAATCCATTTGGCATAACTTTGTTGGAATTCAAGCATAATTGTAAAATTACCTTAGATTTTTAATTTTTTAAGGAACCATAAACTTCATGTTCCTTGCAACGATATTTTAAACACAAATTTAAAATTTCGCAAAAATTCTTTTCAACCAGTTATGACATTAGTAATGATAGTATGCATATTGAAAAATTCTTATTAAAATTTTTATTTGGAAATGATTTGAGTATTTTTCCCAAAAAAAATTTTTCTTTGAAGGCCATGTTTTCTTAATAACATTTTGCTGAATTTTTTGAAACAATGGTACTTTACGCTTATACAATTTTTATATTTTAAGTCCTACCCTGTATGCTGTTTGAATTGCAACTATTCTAAGTGCACACTGTATTTAGTTTTTTTTTTTTTCATTAAATCGCTTTGTAAAAATTTAAATCTTTTTATGTATGCGACAATAGGCGCTCGTATTATCCAATCAAAAATTGAAAGGCATTGAATTGACATTTACATGGGAGTACATGCAATTGTTAAAAATTAAACCCGTATTTGTATATTTAAACAATAGTCGTAAATTATTTAAAGAACTCACAGTCTCATTAATATTTATAATTCGACTAACTATTTGCTCTTTTACATTGTAATACACCGTAATTGTTACATAATACAACTGCTGTTTTTTTAATTGATACAACTACTAGTTATCGCTAACTAGTTTATTGCTAACTTTAAAAAGTGATAATTTTTAAAATTTAAACTGAAAGGTCAGATTAAGTTGGGTTAGATCTTCATCATTTCATCTTGTGTCCATGCTGGTTTTGAAGAGTTAAATTCCTTCGTGTCCGCTGGTTACTGTATGCAGTGGTATCACCTTTGAGTAGGCAGGAAATAAAAAATAAGTATTGTTCTGTTCAGTATTTTTAGCTCTTCAGAGCACGAGCCACTGGAAATACCTACGTACATACCTATACAAAAAAATGTACAAATTTTAAATTTTCGATCGCTTGTTTTATTGTACATTAAAATTGAGATTAGTTATTACATCCTGTTTTATAGGTAGACAATACTGCGGGTAAGTGGGTAATAGGTTTCAATATCCATAAATCATGCCAACAATCATGTGAAATAGTTTAATACGAAAATTCCCGGATCTCACGTAACAAATGTAGAAGTAAATCAAACTTAACAGCTGGAAATTTCAATGTAAATGCATCATTTAACAGAATATATTCGTGTATACGTTACAATAATTCGAATTAGTTCTCTAAATGCGATTGCTAACGGAACTAACAAGCGAACAATTTAGTTATTAGCTTACGAGGAAATTGCAAGGAAATTAAATCTAAAGTAGAATTATTTTAAAATTACATAGTCTCTTTCATTCTACCTCACTCATTGTACAATCTGAAAGAAAAAATACCACCTTAAGTACTTAAAAAAAAAAAAACAAGAAATATTCTTTATTTACGATTCTGGTGATCATTTCATCTTTCTTGACTAACTAGAAACAAAAGAAACAACTACTCCGAGGGCTAATACCCCTACCGGCATTGAATTACACTATTGAATCAGAAGGAACATGTTAGACGTAGATAAAACAATCTAAAAGACAGGTAAACTTCCTGTAACGTCTAAACAATTAAGGATTACAAATCCACATTTGGAACGCGTCCTAAACAATAGGCACAGCGAACTATAAGCCATATCCTACAACCGGTTTCGACCTATTGGGTCTCATCAGGTAGGCGCTGGCAAACACAAACCGCACGGTTCACTTGAATAACAAGACTGACTGCGGTTTGTGTTTGCCAGCGCCTACCTGATGAGACCCAATAGGTCCAAACCGGTTGTAGGATGTGGCTTATGGTTCGTCGTGCCTATTGTATAGGACGCGTTCCAAATGTGGGATTTGTAATCCTTAATTATTTAGACGTTACAGGAATTTTATATGTCTTTTTAGAATAGTTTTTGGTCACATTGTCCTTATATATTTTTTTTAAACTCTATTGAACTAATTAAAGGAATGCAGTAATTATCATGTAAATGAAATATTTCAAAATGTCTAGCCCCAAAAATATTTTAAACCTCACTACATAATTTCGTCAACTTTTAACGTTTTCTCAAATGAAGACTTCTTCGATTTTACAACAAGGAATCTAAAAACAATTTTACGCGAAATTTTAATTTTGGAAGACGTTCAAAAAAATTTGAAAACTGAATTAAAATACACAAAAATAAATTATATTTCGAAGAAATGATATTTTATTTTGAAAACAGTTTTTTTTACCATTTTGATATCGCAAACCTCCATTTTACACATCTATGTGGTTAATTTTGAAAAAGCTTTTAAAAATCCCTAAATTTTTTTATTAATTTCCATAAATACAAGTCATTTTTGAAATCAACGTCCCAACCACTTTACCCCCTTTGACACGATTTCAACCCTTAAGGGGTTGATTTTCAGAAAATGAAGGTATACGTGTTTACTTAATTATTTTTAGAGGTACCAACTCATACGAAGTTTCAAATCGAAATGAAATAATTTTCATCCCTAGAAAATTCAAGCCCTATTTTTGTAAAAAAATACCCCTTACATTGTTAAAATAATTCGTGTGAAACATTTTTTGTTTTGTATTTCTGTACGTTGTTCGATACATGAAACTTTAAACCCCATGTTCACTTTTTTAGGGTTGAATTGTAAATTGCCCTTTCTTACCGCAACAGTCTAATCTGTTACTTACAAATAGTTTATAAAAGTACCTAGTACAAATAGATATTTGTTTAAAAATTGTGTATTAAAAGTATTCGTACAAGAACGCCTAATGCAATGAAAGTTGCATACTCAAAGGTTCACTTGGACGGATTTTCATTAGTTTACAATTAAAAAGGGGTTGCTAAGTTATACGAATGACAACAAATACCACAAATACTATTCACAATTCGATAAATATTACACACAACTATTTCTAAAAGTAAAATAAATAATGTCTTACCGAGATATTAGAAGTAAGTTTTATTTTTTTTTTATCATGAATATAAATAATACCGATTTTTAAGAGGGTAGTTTACTTAAAGTAGTAAACGTAATAAAAAAAAATACTGGAAAATACCTAATTTTAGATTTCTACGAGATGTTAAGAGCTTTAGGGTATCCCAATATTTTATCAATGGAGAGCTTTCGTCACCCCAATTTTCCTCAAGTTGCTGACCTCCTTGTTTGGTTGGTTAAAAGGTTTGATCCAGAAGTGGAGATGCCTTTTGACATTGGAAATGAAGAAGGCAGGGTAACGTTAATAAAAAATGTGGCAAACTTTATGGTAAGATCAAATCGATCAAAATATACGAAATTATTTTTAAAAATATTAGGTACTTACATTAATTAAGGCTTAAATATGCAGGGCACTTTAAGTTTAAGTGTTCAAACTTAAAAATCTAATTTTTTGACCCCAAAATATCAAAAAAGTTTGTTTTAAAGGTTTTTCCAAAAATAAAGCGCTAATATAAGGGTGGGTGCCAAAAATAAGGTTTTAATTTTTTTCTGAAATCTGGACGTAAACGCAAAAATCAATTCTGGTAGATAAATTCTAATCAAAGAAACATTTTTACTGGGACTTTTTTATGATTCAGAATGTGCCTACGAAAACTTTATTTATTTAGAACATTTTGTGACTACCATTTTTTGATAAAACTGCTCATCTTCCAATAAAAGGATACAATATCCAAGAACCACATGGTGATTAAAAAAAAAAGAAGCCCAATAATAAAAATTAAAGTAATAAGATTATCTAAATAAGTCGCGCTTTTGGGGACATACGTTGTACACACCCACCCCCTACCCTAACCTTTACCAACCGTTGAATTCTTTGACTCCCTACAAGCCCCAACCCCGCAACCACCACCTCCTACATCCCCTACCCCTTACAAGTCCTCGTCACACACTACAACCACCATCCTCTGTCTCCTGCTCAAAGCTCTCAGAAAGCTCGCACAAAGTTTTCTGAAAAATCGATGCTATGTTGATAGGAATTCGAATTTTTAACCCGAAAAAACCTTGTAAAGGGGTGGATTCCACGCCTAACATATGGTGAGTACCCTAAACTAAACCGTTTCCAGTAATCCCTCAGAAGCGACTAGTAGAAAATGTCTACCAAAATTAAAATTTCCATCTGAGCATTTCTAGATTTTAAAAAAAGTCATATTTTTAAGTTTGATCACCTAAATTTAAAACACGTTGTAAAATAAATTGTTCCTCTTCTTATGCCAGAAAAAAAACAATGCTATAATTTTCCGGGCTTTAGTTTTTTTTTTACATGACGCCGGCCGTGTAAGCTTACATATATTCATATAACGTACAGAAGATGTAGTTTTCATGTTAATAAGCAATTAATTAATTACAAATATAGTTGAGTACCTAATAATTATGGCATTCTAACACGCATTGCATTAAACGAATAAAGTACCAACTACATATGTAGTTTTCCGTTACGTTGGCAATGGATTGCGTTTATTACATCTGATATGTAACAGGAAATGCATTGTTATGAAGGTTACAAAAGCGAATATCAAGTTGAACACGAAGAGACTCTACCAAGCTGATGGTTATGCCGTCAAAGAACTGTTGAAGGTGACGACTCTTTTGTACGAGGCATTACAAGTGACCACTTTAGAAGGAAAAGAGGGTGACAACGAGCGGGGTTCGATATCGTACAAGGATTTTGACATTTCTGATAGAGTATGTTGGAATCATAGAGGTAATATATATAGAGTAGGTATGTTAATGAAAAATGTGATGCACAGAAAGAGACAGAAAATAATAGAACAGTGTCTATCTCTTTTCATTTCCAGCATGCATTACATTTGATTTGTCTCTGATTGTATGGCCTACAAAGTTATCCAATGAGCAATCGCGACAACGGAGATAGATACTGTAACTCCGTTTTCTGTCTCTTTTGTTATTCACGTGACACTTCCACGTACAGTGCGGTATAGCGGATACCTTCTCTACGTATAATACTTCTATGGATGGAATAGAGTACTAGTAGTAAAGTAAGGTTGTAAAGTGCTCTGAGCATTTCTGAGGGTTAAAATGATATAAATGTATACATTATTGTAGGTTAAAGAAAGGTGAAATATAGGTTTTTTTTTTTTTAATAAAAATTAAGCACATAAACATAAAATCTTTAAATAGTGTAAATCCGGAATGATATCTTTTGATCAGAACTTGTAAGTAAAGGACGATAATTTTGACATTTCCGGATTTGTATTAAAACAACTGCAAACGTTTAATGGGTTGCCTGTATTCTATTTTGTACAGACAAAGCAGGTGGGGTTGCGGAATTAAATTTTCGCCCTGATTAAAGTTTCTTAATTGCAAATAAAAACAAAATCGACTTCAAAAAACATAACAATTAACCCAAAAACAGAAACAAATTCTTTTTTATAAAACTTAAAGTCAATTATTTAAGCACATGTATGACACTTTTTGGAAATATAATATCTTCATTGGAGGAGCCTTAAAACGCTCTGAATCCTGTATTTTATTGTAAATTATATTCGTGAACCGAACGAAGTGATACTAGTGGGGAGATTAGAGTTACTTCGTTCGGTTTCTACCACGTATTAACTACTATTAGAGTACGAAAAAGTCTTAATTATGTATATGTATTACATATATGTATGGAGGTTTAATTTTAGGCCCATGAAGTGAAACAAACGAGACAACTGGCAAGTGAAATAACTGCTACTGCTGCCAACCTTTTTGACCTTCTTGGCAAAGAGGGTGATTTAAGGGTGAGGGCATAATTTATAATCTGAATAGTGAGAATTTTAGTAACCTCCCTGTTAATAATTTAGACTTAATAATCTTTTTTTTTATCAATATTTCAATTAATTTTTAATGAACCTAACATTTGTCAAGAGAATTCAAAATTTTTTGAAATTTAAGTTAGTTCATTTTTGTTTTGAAATTTATGATTGCCAATAAACTCGGTTTTGTACATTCTTTATATTCCTCAATACAATTCCGGAGAGGGTTCGAAAAACCAAAATACTAATCGAATTATTTGCGCAAACAGGGAAATGGGGCAGAAATTTTCTAGAACCCTCTTTCCAAACTCCTGGGTTCGGTTCATTCATTTGAACATTTATATTAATAAAAAAAAAAACTGCAGCTTCCAAGGGTCTGTACCAACTATTTTTTTAGCTTTATCTCAGAAACTTCATTAATTTTCAGAACTGAGTAATTTAAAAAATTCAAAAAAAAAAGAAAAGCTTTTGTATACCTTTTACCTTTTGAAATTGAAATTTTCCTAGTGCTGCAATTTTCGTTTTTAACTTCTAACAGCCTTTAAATCAAAATTCTGATATTATTTACGCCAACTATAAATTTGTGGATGCGTTTTATTTTTCACTATGTTGTGAACCAATTTTGAAGCTGTACTTACAATACCTATTACGAGTATCAAGAAAATTCCCGTTGTTGTGTTGTGTCAAACAGGAATATCGACATTAATCCTATTAAATTGGCCTTTGCGTCTGTTAATGACGATAACAGTACAAACACTTGTTATGAGAAAAACGGTTTCCATGAACATAAATTTCGTACTCAAACACAAAGTTGAAAGGTTCGAGTGTTTACAGATAGCACGCCAGATCAGTATGAATCGTCAGTACGAGCCAAACGAGGTGGAGACTAACATAAAAAAGGCTATCGAAGCCGTTTCAGCAGAAATCGACGAGACTCAACGGCAAATTAATAACATTTCGACAACCGAAGCGAATTTAGATTCCAAAATCGAACGCAGAAAAGTTGAAATTGAACGTTACGAAAAGCGATTACAAACACTCAACAAAGTTAGGTTAGTATTATATTTATAAAAACACCATCAGTTGTGTAAATAACGCCCCCGTGGACGCCACAACAAAATTAGGAGTGCCCTCAATTCCCTAGAGTGTCTGGTGGATACTCCGCGCCAAGTCCACATTCATTATCTTTCTCTATCTCTACTACATCGCGCTCTCTTTGGCGCGTTCGTCGAGTCTATTTGTTCTATATACAGGAAGCATATTGTGTAACGTCATCAGAGAATCTCTAGATGCAAATATCTCGCTGATTACTGCATATTGTTCGTTTATATTTTATGGGTAATGAATAACGATAATGACCTTTCATTTGGTATAAAAAATAGATTTTTGTATTACATAATAATAACGATACAGCTTTAGCCACTCACATAGAAGTGAAATTTCTGCTACTTCAAAATATTAGGCCGATTTCTATCTCACTTTTTCATGTAGCTTTCCTTTATAGCCTTCTCTCTTGCGTAACAGACTATGAATTTTGTTTTTAAAAAACTAAAAATCAAATATTTCCATAGGTACTCTAGATACGTGGTCTATTTTAGCGTATCTGCAATAATTGTGAAAATAGTATTTTCCCATGATTTGGTCTTTTTGGTCAATTGGTCTTTTTGTAGACCGGCATTTTTGGAAGAGTTCAACGCACTTGAGGCAGAACTCGAACAATTGTTCGTCCAATATTCGTCGAGAATTCGTTGTTTGAATTATTTGGAGAAAATGACAGCTGACGCTGAAAGGGTCAATGCTGCACGACAGGAACTGGCAGCCACTGAAAAAATGGCCGAAAAAGTGCCCTTAGACAAATTACATTCGAACGATCTACTGGACGTCGATGATGATCTGACAGAACCTGAACTGGAAGAAGAAGAAGAACAACCACCACCACAACCGGAAATAAAGCACGAGAGGCCAAGAGCCAGTACAGGATGTAAGTGGGTTCTCATAGATAGCTGTAAATTTAAGTGCCTTATTTACAATCTTTGGGTTGAAACCCTCTTAAAGGCAGAAGAGAAAAAAATGAGACACCGAAATCTTCGACTGTAAGTAACATTAATGTTGATTAGGGTGTATAATTTCTTGATAAGATAGAACTGGTCGTGGAGATCCTTCCTGAGGAGTGCTTTCTTTAAAAATAGTTCAGTATATTTTAGTAAAAAGTACCAAAAGTATTTATGTGTTGCCACTGAACACTTTTTAAGCTATTGCATAGCTTCTATCGCGGGCTTTTAGCACGGCGACCGAATCAAGAAATTCCGTAACGAAAAAACCTAACACCCCCCCACTCCGACCGGCACAGCGGTGGGGGGTGTGCGTGCGACTAGACGTATGCGTGTAGACCGTACGAAGCTCGCACGGATCGAGACGAGCTGCTCCGAAATCGGACGAATACGTAAGCAGCTGTTTTTAAGAAAGTATATAAATTTATTGTTATATTAATATCAAAGGAAAAAAAAATATTGCATAAATATTATAATTGCATAAGTTGATAAACTATGCAATAGCTTTACCGCGACAGTCCCCGAGTGCCACACGTATTTATTTTTATTTTCTATCAAACAATTTTACGAATATTCTTGTAGTTCGATCCAAAGAACAAAAAAATGAAATTCTGGCAACCGTGGATTCGGAAACGGATTCCGACGAACTTCTTCTTGACGGCGACGATTCTGAATTGCCCCCTAGCGATGACGACACACTCGCCTTTGAACTATCACCAGTTGAAAGGCGACCGCCACCTCCTTCGGGAAGGAAGACTGGCGTTCCTGTGGTCCATAATAGTAGCGATGATGATTTTTAAACTACGAGCATTTACATGCGAAGAAATAACGAGCATCTTTTATTTTCTTTAATCCTTGGAATACTTAAAAATGGCACTGGAGAGGAAGGAAGTTGGACCCTTAGAATTTGGGAAATAATTAGATCTACAAATTAATTCATAAATTATATTGTATCTATGTGAACATTACAACAGAGGAAATCAATTTATTATAAGCACCTTTCTTTTGCTTTTTGAAAATAATTCCTTTATTCAGTAGATTCCAGAAAGTTTTTAGAATATTTCGGAATTTTAAGAAACATTACAGAACACACAAGGACTTTCTAGAATCCTTTGTGAAATACTGTAACATTTTTGAACATTTTCAAACACTGAAACATTTTGGAACGTGTCCAAACACGTTGAATCTTCTGGAAGTGTTTCAAGGAAATCCCCCTTGGACATGAATACCATCATAACGATTTTCGTATCTTATCCTTTCGTCCTTGAATAAAAATTTACCTGTTTTGACCAATTTAATTATAGTTTCGTACTTTGAAGATAATTTACACCTGATAAGTTCACGTTTCCTACCCGGTGCATGTTATGTTTGTTATTTTTAGATCACATGAAGAACCATTGAATGTATTCATGTCTCCATTAGGTTACGGTAGCGGCTGTGTCTGTGTGATTCGTTTATTTGTTTTAGTTAGAGCCAATTTGAAAAAATATTCAAAATATTGTACAATTAGACAATATTTTAAAAAAATTGTTTATTCACAATATGTCAATAAATAACAATAACATAATAATTATAAACTTATTTACAAAAATAAAACAATAAGTCTGTTAACAGTACACTTACGTTGACGATATTTATGTTTATACTAAATCCAAAATTATTAATTATTTTGTATTGCTTAAATTATTATTAAACTACACCCCAATTGGCGTGTTGTTTATATAAGATTTTATAAATATTATTGAAACTAAAACTTGTCTTATAATAAATTAACAAGATAATTTAAGTAATAAGTATTTTACATTTAATTACAAAACTTCAATGTGTCAGAAGTCATTTTCGGTATCAGCTTTGAGGTTTCTGTCGTATAAAAAAATGTCATTTTACAAATATTTTGAGTAGGTCAGAAGTTTTTAAATGTCCGTCGACAGTTAATAATTGGTGGTGGGTCCAGTTGAAATGTCTTCAATAAGAAAATAAAAAGAAGCAAATTTGGGGCGAAGCTTTTTGTAATTATTTAGAATATAATTAGCAACACCAACGTTTCGAATTTAGAATTGGGACTTCTATAATCTTCCTTAAAGAAGCTTTACATAAATCTTCGCCCTAAATTTGCTTCTTTTTATTGTGTTACTTTTAATTGGGGAAGAACTTACTGTTATTACGTCTTCAGTAAGGTTTGTTGGTCTAGTTTTTGTTGTAGATACTGTAAGGTCTTCAGTAAGGTTTGTCAGTCTAGTTTTTGCTCTAATATTTTGTCCTGTACTTAGTGCTAGTTTGTCGGTCATTGTCTACTAAATATTGTTTAAAAGAAAAGGGCACTGGTAGGTCATTGTTTATCAAAAATTTTTTAAAAAAGGGTCATCGTCCAGTTTCAGATACAGTGGTTTGTCTCAAGTATTATGTCTTCGTAAAAGTAAACAATAAATTGTAATTTGTCAATGAATTTTTAAAAGTTGTTTCAGTCATAAAAAAATGTGGGTCAGTAATTTGGTTGTACAGTCTCTATAAATGTACTATTTCTAGTCTGAAGTTTTGCAAGAAATAAAAATAAATTTCAGTCAAGAAGAGATGAAAAAGTCAGTAAAAAGTTAAGTTGAAAGTAGTAAAAGGATTAGGACGTTTGTGTCTTTAAAGTACCTCAGTTTGTGTCATTGTGTCTGTCTAAAACAAAATATTCTTTTTTGTTTTTTTTTTAGTCATTAGTACACAATAGTCGTCATTATATTCTTCATTAAACTAATTATCTAAAATTTCTTAAATACATCACAAATGAACATTACAAAATGACCTAAAGTACGACATCGAGTGTATCGACAAAATTGCTGGTAGTTATCGATATTTCAATTGATATAAGACACATATTATTGTTGTCGATACATCGATAACTATCGATATGTCGATATGTTGTCCAGGACTAGCTCAGATTCAAAGCTCAGGCCAGCTCTAGATATGTAGTCCTGGGTGATCATTGATTTAAATTTTCGGTTAACAAAAATATATGAAGTATTGAGTACGTTCACAAATCGATAATTATCGATTATAATTACTTTTATTATAGTTTTAATTATTGACTAATTTAGGTTCAAATTTCTGATTAGCTTTAAATAATTCTCGACGATAATCGACTTTAATTTTCGCTTAACGATAACAAAAAGTGTTGATGTATCGAGTATATTCAAAAATCGATTGTAATAGTTTTCATTGTTATCGATATATCGATAACTAGGTATCGTATCTCGATATTTTTGAGCTGGATTTGCTCAGGTTCATATCTCAGATCGGCTCTAGTTAGTCCTGGGCGATGAATCGATTTTAATTATTGGTTTTCGATAACAAAAAAAAAATATCGATGATAATCGAATGTAACAATAGTAATTATCGATATATCACTGACTAATTCAGGTTCAAATTTCAGATTAGCTCTAGATAATCCTCGACGATAATCGATCTTAATTATCGGTTATCAATAATAAAAATATATCGATTACCACTGTTATATGACTAAAAGTCATGTTGCTTCCTACTTAGTAACCTATTCAACGTGGTACTTACCCTATAACTTTATTACTTAGTATGGTAGTGATACCTGTAAATATCGTTATCTAATGAAATCATTAAATAATTAAAATATTTCGTGTAAACAAATAAATTCAAAACTTTTAATTTAGTTTTACAGTACAATCGAATAATTTATTTTTATTCACTGGACCGTAATCAACTAAATTCGATTCCAGGTAATAGTCATCGGTAAAACGAAATTATTTTCTGTCATTTCTTTCAGTCACGTCTAGTTATGTCACGTTTCGTTATGTAACGTAGGTACGTCAAAAAATAAAAATAAATAAACGTTCATTTCTTTCTGTAAAGTTTACTGTCTCGTCAATAATAAATTGTACAATTAATACGTCTCCATTTAACAAATAAACTCAGTACAGCAACAGTAAGTGTGAAAAAAAAAGAAAATAAAACAGTAAAAAGAAGAATGTGCGTCAGAAACGTTGTAAGTACGTCAGTTGTTTTGTAATTTTCTGGTCGTATGTCAAATACAGATGCAGGTATATAGTTACTGTACAAAAAAAATAACAGTCTGTTATGTCACGTCACGTCACGTCACGTCACGTCACGTCACGTCACGTCACGTTACGTTACGTTACGTCAGGAAAAAAGTTTGTCTGTCTAAGTCTTCTTAGTTTTCTTGCTGTAATTGTTTCTGGTCTGTGGCTTTCAGAAGTCAGTCGTTGTACAGTTTTGTCATCGGTCTATTGTACAGTTATATTTCCATGTCTGTTGTGTCTGTATGTAAAAAAAAAATAGTAAGTAGGTACGTAAAGTTGAGGTCTGTTTGAAATTAGTTCCGTTCGGTTGCTGTCAAGTCACCGTTAGTACGTGTCATTGCTGATAATAATGGACGATGATGATAAATGGCTAGACAACTCATTAATTGTCAGTTCATTTTATCAGTAGGTCGTTAAGGTTGCCCTTATTACTGAAGATTAATGGTGGTGATTATAAAGATTTTAGATAATGAGCTTTTGTCTTGTCGCATTTCTTTTTTGTCTGTCGTAAATATAATAATCTTCGGACTCTAAAGCTTCTAAGTTTTTAAACATTATTATTATTATTACAATAAATGATTTTTCAAAATAGTTGATTTTCTGAGGGATGATGCGTAAAATTTCGGTAAACTAATATATAAATAATTATTTCACTATAATAAATTAAGTTTTCGATTTTTTGTTAACATTTCATCACGTCGATAGCAGCGGATTATCTGTAACAAAAATAGAATCATTAAATATATTTATCAAAACTTCCCTTAATTAGTAACAATAAAAGGGTTTTTATTAGCACAACTCGTACCATTTGTACTTTCATGTAATTTGCAAAAAGCATTTTTACCCTGAGACAACCAGAAAAAAAAAACCATTTACTCTTCTCTGACTTGAATTAGCTTCATATTTTCTTGTCGTTTTAATTAATAATAATTAATTAATTAATAATTTTCGAAAATAAATTGAAAGTAGCATTAAATCGAAAAATTGCAGAGACCAAAATAGTACGAGGGGACACCAACGCAGACTTTGAATTTGACCTAAATGTAGAACTTAAAGGTTATTTCAAGTTCAATTATGTAAGGGAATTTAACCGTCAGCTACTGTTGTAAAAGAAACTTATAAAGTTACTACTATGACGTTCCAATTTTGAGATAACCTTAGAAAGAACTTTGAAATCTACCCCCTGATACATATAGTTGAACGTAGAATTTTAGGCAGTATTTAAATCTAAGGTCACAATGTAAGTAGCTGCTTGAGAGAGCTATTATGACCTTGAAATAACCTTGAAACCTAGCCTGAAGGACCAAACAAATGTCACTGGAAATCCTACAATTTTGGCGTCGATTTATGCTTGAGAAACTTAACGTGACTAGAAATAATCTTTAAAAACAGCCTTAAGGTCTAATAAAAGGTCACTACCAAATCTCTATAAATCCTACTTTGGCGTCGATTTAAGCATTTAGAAATCTAACACGACCTTAAAATAACATTAAAGATCAGCCTTAAGGTCTAATAAAATGTCACTATTTAAATTCCCCCCGGAAATCCTATACCTTTGGCGTGGATTTAAGACTTAAGATAGCTAACGTGACGTTGAAATAACCTTGAAGATCAAACTTAAGGTCTAATAAAATGTCACTATTTTAAGTCCCCCTGGAAATCCTACAACTTTGGCGTCGATTTAAGCCTTGAAAAAGCTAACGTGTCCTTGGAAGAACCTTGAAGACCAGCCTTAAGGTCCAATAAAGAATCACTAATTAAAAGTCTCTCTAGAAATTTTACAACTTTGGGGTCGATTTAAGCTTTAATGAAACTAACATGACTTGAAATAGTTTTGAACACCAGCCTTAAGGTCCAATGAAATGTCACTATTTGAAATCCCCCTGAAAATCCTACAACTTTGGCGTCGATTTATGCCTTAAGATAGCTAACGTGAGGTTGAAATAATCTTGAAGATCAAACTTAAGGTCCAATAAAAATCCACTACTTAAATGTTCCCCTGGATATACTATAACGTTGGCGTAGATTTAAGCCTCAAGAAAACTACCATGACTTGAAATAACCTTAAAAACCAGCCTTAAGGTCCAATATATTATCACTATTAAAAGTCCCTCTAGAAATCTTACAACTTTGGCGTCGATTTAAGCTTTAATGAAACTAACATGACTTGAAATAGCCTTGAACACCAGCCTTAAGTCCAATGAAATGTCACTATTTGAAGTCCCCCTGAAAGTCCTAGAACTTTGGAGTCGATTTAAGCCTTAAGATAGCTAACGTGACGTTGAAATAATCTCGAAGATCAAACTTAAGGTCCAATAAAAAGTCACTACTTAAATGTTCTCCTGGAAATACTATAACGTTGGCGTGGATTTAAGCCTCAAGAAAACTACCATGACTTGAAATAACCTTAAAAACCAGCCTTAAGGTCCAATAAAGAATCACTACTTCAAAGTCTCCCCAGAAATCTTACAACTTTGGCGTCGATTTAAGCCTTCAAAAAGCTAACGTGTCCTTGGAATAACCTTGAAGACCAGCCTTAAGGTCCAATAAATAATCACTATTAAAATTCTCCCTAGAAATTTTACAACTTTGGGGTCGATTTAATCTTTAATGAAACTAACATGACTTGAAATAGTCTTGAACACCAGCCTTAAGTCCAATGAAATATCACTATTTGAAGTCCCCCTGCAAATCCTACAACATTGGCGTCGATTTAAGCCTTAAGATAGCTAACGTGACGTTGAAATAATCTTGAAGATCAAACTTAAGGTCCAATAAAAATCCACTACTTAAATGTTCCCCTGGATATACTATAACGTTGGCGTAGATTTAAGCCTCAAGAAAACTACCATGACTTGAAATAACCTTAAAAACCAGCCTTAAGGTCTAATAAAATGTCATTATTTAATGTTCCTCTAAAAATTCTACACCTTTGGCGTTAATTTAAGCCTTAAGATAGTTAACGTGTCCTTCGAATAACCTTGAAGACCAGCCTTAAGGTCCAATACAGAATCACTACTTCAAAGTATCCTCAGAAATCTTACAACTTTGGCGTCGATTTAAGCTTTAATGAAACTAACATGACTTGAAATAGTCTTGAACACCAGCCTTAAGTCCAATGAAATGTCACTATTTAAAGTCTCCCTAGAAATCTTACAACTTTGGCGTCGATTTAAGCCTTGAGAAAGCTAACGTATCCTTAAAAACCAACCTTAAGGTCAAATAAAATGTCACTTTTTAATGTCCCTCTGGAATTTCTGCAACTTTCAGCCTTTATCTCAAATATAAATTCTTATGGACCACCCTACATATTGTCATTTTAAAAAATATCTAATCCTTCTGCTTTAGATTGACAACCAGATTTTCGCCTTTCCTTTAAAACACAACTTTAATCATAATTTTATTAAGACTGGTAGCGCTTTTAGAAGATAACAAACAATATAAGAGACTTTAACTACGTCTTTTAATAGTTTCTAATTTAGACGAGCTGTTTTCCTTAAAGCTTGTTTTAGCTGTACGCAAGTTTAAATTGATTCAAATGAGCAATTAAACTTGCCTTGCGCGGGCAATCCTGACGACGAGGATCCGCTTCTGAGTCGCCGCACTAAAATTAGATTTAATGTCTTCTGCAACCAATATGTTTATGGGGGTCGTGGCACTACTTTAATTTAGTAATTGTTTATGAGCTAATGCACCGCCCGCCTGCTTCAATTAACCCCGCTAAGAGTTAGAAGCTCCAACTCCATACAGAATATCAGCTGATGTGATGTTTGCAGATTCTATAACAAAAGATAATAAAATTTATTATAACTACGCACCTACTTAGAATGTCTAATTGTAAAAATAAAAAAAAATAATTAATCAAAAAGGATCTCTACTTGTTGAATATCATCGAATTCTAAAAAATATATAGCAATTGGCAATACAGATGGCGTTCTTTTGCTGTCTGTGGTAGTTCATTGATCTACCTGTGGGTACGAGAGATTTAAAGTGGTCGGTGTTCGAAATCACGATTCGTGTCAAGACGATTAGATAATTGTGGTCACCTCGTTTTTTGACCTTTAGAAAATCGAACTATGCAAGGTTTTTTTAAATATATTTATGATAAAATAAAAGTTTATTTAAATTTATTATTTCTATTAGTTTTCTAAATTTAAATGCGTAAAGAAAAACAGTTAATTTAAAAAAAGATAATGACCGAAATTGACGATCGAAACGTTGCTCAATTACTCATCATCAACAGTCGTTATTTATTTACAAAATTAGCTTTTGTTGATCTTGAAATATTGACTTCTATATCCACCCTTCACGCTACAACTATTCAACCCCCCACTTTTCATAACTGGGGATGAAGTCCACGGACTTTCCCTTACCATTACCCTCAAATCATCCCCACCATCCCCCTCCGACCGACGATACCATCATCAATACATTTTCTGGTCATCCATGTATGTATACATTTTTCTTTTTAATTTTTTTTTTCAAAAATCGCTATATTTTTTTCTACAAAATTTAAATGGAAGCACCCCCGAACTATGACCAACCAAACAAAAAAAATCATTTAAATCAGTTCATAATTTTGCGGAATGCATTTTGTATTGAAGAAATTTTAATCAGGAGTATTTCCTATCGTAACCTCCTAACCCAAATTTCCAAATATGAACAAGTGTTTGATGTTTTTTACACCAAAAAAGTACCCTAATTCTTGAATTAACTTTAAGAAATTTTTTTACAATTTATTTGTTTGTTTTTTGATGTGGATCCGAAATAGTGAAAACTTTTTTTGGAAAAAAATGAGAGCTTTTTGATTATCTTAAATCCAAAAGCTACTAATAATATTGATTTTTTTTGTATATCTATAATTTTTGTAGCTGAAGTAAACTGGAACCATTTAAAAAAATAATGCACATTCGTCCAGTTTTTTTCAATTTTAAATAACGAAAAAAGCAGGTAACTGGGATTTTATATAATTACTGTGGATTATTAAATTTTGTTCCATTAAAAAAAAAAAAACATGCTTAAGTAAAATATTGAGGATTTCATTAAAGCTCATTCCGTCCTGGAATACGCCCAATATTTGTATTCGAAAAGGGCTGTAATAAATTTAATGAAAGTCATAGAGTGGGATTTCTTTGGACCGAGAATTTAATTTAACAAAATCCAATTTTCACGGAAACTCGTTTTCATGTGGATAAAATAGAAAATACAATTTAATATCTATATAAGTAGATTCTAGAAGAAGGATTTCATAAAATACTCTTTTAGTTGGGTGTATAAAGATTTTGTGACTGACTGTATGTCGATGACAACGATAGCGTCAACTACATGCGTTCTCTAGCTGTTGAGAGGAGGAGCACAAAGAAAAATTTCTGTTATTGGCTCATCTTTAATTTGTACTGCTTTTGGTTTGCTATAATATTTTTTTTAAACAATTTTTGGTCAAAACATTTATTAGTACAATTAATATTCTATTTTTGAGTAATAAGTTTAATTTATTTTTAATTACCTAAGCAGAACTATACTCGTCTTAATTTTTATCTTATGATGGTTAAATAAACCGAAACGTTACATTACTGTAATTTTTGACCTCTACCCTCTTAAAATAAAGCATTGAAACCAATTGAAACGTTATCATTTTTTGGTATTTGTTCTGAAGTTACAGATTCTACGTTAAAAGAAAGTGTTCCAACGTTTCTGAAATATAAATTTTTTCCTCGCAGAATTCATCTCACCCAGTGACTCGCTTCACAATTTAATTAAATGCTCGTTTTCAGCAATGAAACCATTTAAAGAAGTTGTCTCGACAAACACTTTAACATTAATAATTTCTTTGTAAAACAACATAATTTAATGGATCACTTAAAGAATAATAAAATTCTTTTCTCGAGTTTTATTATTAATTTAATTTATCTCTTATTCAAGAGTAGGTAATAGATCAATTTAGTTCATCCGCATCCAAGAACGAAATTAATTAATGACATCTGCTTAATTATCCCAGGCTTTCTCTTCCAATTATTGTGATAGATACATACGTGACACTTTTTCCTTTTTAAGATTTGTCACATGCCTCTAGTCCTTGTTAAGTGAAAATTTTGTGTCAGGATGACAACTTTCGCACTTAAAGTCCATTTTATTTATTTTGCTTGCATCTGTATCGTATATATCTGGTGGGCTAGGTGTGTACACAAATAAGTAAGTAAGGTCAAGTACAAGTGAAAGTAGAACAGGCCAATCGACATTCACACTGTACTGTAAAAAGTTCGAAATCAATCTATCTATCAGGACATTTTTTGGCCTACTCTTGAACGCGATGAAAGTAAAATTATTTCACCTATAAATACATAAACATATACTTTCTCCAGAGAACAAAATCTTGTGTTCACAGAAAGCAACAGAGAGTAATTATGTACAAAAGCTTACCCGCTTTCGATTTTTTTTTTTGAATGAAAAGTATGTTATAAATTTTCAAAAATGTCTTGTACTTGTCTTCAATGTGTATGTGTACCAGCGCGATAATGACATCATTAGTAGTTGTGTCGTTGATTTATTTTAAATATTGGGTGCATGTTGTATTTGTTATTTTTAGATTAGATAACGAACTACACATAGGTTATGCGGTAGTAGGTGTGGGTTCGTGTAAATGCACACGTCCACGCCTACACCATATAACCTACTTAGTACGCTAGTTAGTATAAATATAAACAATTCCTCGTCAACCGTTCCTTAATCTCATCAAGATTAATTAAACACAACAATACAAGTACTTAAGATGTCATTATCGCGTTAGTACTCATACACATTGAAGACAAACACAAGACATTTTTGAAAATTTAGAAGCTCAAAAACACGTAATATTTTTCTGGTTACTATTCTGAGCTAATTTATACATCCCAACATTTACAAAAGGGAATCTAATTTAGGTCTTCCTCTATCACCTTTTTACTCCTGTTTCTGTCCCTAATATGTGCTAAATTAATCCTACAGTCATTCATTTAATACGATAAATTTGAATTATTTTTTCATCATTAATTGTGCCTTATAAGTGAAATTAGTCTATTTTTCGTCTGCATTCTGGGGTAATCATATTAAATTTATATTTAATTTTAATTAAACTATTTTAATAAAATTAGTAATTCCAGTTAAAAGTTTATACATATTTAAAAATTGAGTACCGATTAGAATTTTCAGATAATTAAAAAAAAAAACATTGTAATTTTGCAATAAATAAAGAAATATTAACAAAAGCTAAAAAAATTATCATAACGAAACAATAAAAATATGGACATTATAATTCCGAACTGGAATTTATTTATTTATATTCACAAAAAATTGGTGGATATTAAAACAACAAAATAAACTTACCAGTAGGTCAAACTGAATCAAACTAAGTCGTTGCTAATTTGATTTGTATAAAAATCGAAAGCAGAGATGATTTATGATACGAATTCTTGCTAGTCTGCACTTTTATCATTTCTAAACAAATTGAAAGTATGAATGAAAATTCACTAAACTGAAGTGGCAACAGCAGAAGAAACCAAAAGTGAAATTTCTAATCGTTCGATCGGTCAGCGAGTTCAATTGACCCACCGTCGAAGAGACAACTAATAACTGAAAGTGCCGATGGTAATGATGGTAATAAAGGTAGTTCACCCCACCATGGATGCCACCGTTTTCCCGAATGTTGTCGTTGTTTCGGATGGCTTGCCAAGAAGGAAGAACTTTCTTCGGTTTAGCCAACGACCAACTACTATACAACTTATATCACGCTAACGTGACCGAAACAAATGTTTTCTTTTAGAAATTCGCTTGAAAGAGCTTGTTGGTATTAATTCCAATTCAATCAAACCATCGGAACAACTACTTAAAAACAACACTTTAACTGATTAGTTCTACTACCGTTCGTTCTTGCTTACCTCTACAAGAACTACGGAAATAACAGAGCAACTTTTTCTTTTATACGTTAGACTAGTACCAACCTAACAAATTGATTTTTAGATTTTCTGCTTCCTTTACTTTATATTAAGAGGAAAAATTAATTGCTCTTTTTATCAAGTTTCACGATAGAACTATAGATAATTTGTTTCTTTACATCTTCATATAAGTGATCGCTCAAAGAAAGTTTTCCTTTTTTTGAAAGGGGTTGTATCTTCCTTAATACATGGGTTTTCCTTCTAAAATAATACTTTATTTTGGTCGACACTAAACAATAAATAAATTTATTGAATGAAGGGATAATCGAAACCTAGTAGCGTAATATAAAGTTATACGTGAAAATTTGGTGTGTGAGTAAACATTCCCTATTTTCCCAACTTTAAGGGTAAAAAACTTTTTCAAACATAATAGAGACAAACTTTAGGGTATACTCTATCTTCTGAAAGAGGTATAATTGAAATAAGATAATGCACAACAAAGTTATACCAGGTGGAATCGGTTAATACGTGAAAATTTGGTGGTTCAAAAATCTTTTTCTACTTTTTCGTCCTTAGAGGATTTTTTTTTCAGATTTATGGGGGAAAACTTCGAAGGATAGGTACCCTATCTCCTAAGAGAGGAGTATCATCAGAATCTTATAATACAATAGAAAGTTATTCGTGGTGGAATACGTTATTAGGTGAAAATTTCGTGGGATAATAATCATCTCCCGTTTGATTACTCTTAGGACTGTATTTTGTTCCTGAAATTTAAATTGGACAATCCTAGAATTATTCTCTGTCTTCCAAAAGAGGAATCTTCGAAATCAATTAACGTAATACACAGTTATGCGTGGTGGAATCGGTTAATACGTGAAAATTTGGTGGTCCAAAAATATTTTTCTATATTTTTTCATCCTTAGACGAAAATTTTTTTGTTCAAATTAATGGGGGGAAACTTCGACGAATACTCTATCTCCTAAGAAAGGAATCATCGAAATCTCATTGTACAATACACAGTTATGCGTGGTGGAATCGATTAATACGTGAAAATTTGGTGGTCCAAAAATCTTTTTCTATATTTTTCATCCTTAGACGAAAATATTTTTCTTCAAATTAATGGTCGGGAAACTTCGACAAATACTCTATCTCCTAAGAAAGGAATCATCGATATCTCATTGTCCAATACAAAGTTATGCGTGGTGGAATACGTTAATAGGTGAAAATTTCGTGGGAGAATAGTCATCTCCCATATTATTACTCTTAGGACTGTATTTTGTTCCTGAAATTTAAATTGGACAATCCTAGAATTATTCTCTGTCTTCTAAAAGAGGAATCATCGAAATCAATTAACGTAATACAAAGTTATGCGTGGTGGAATCGGTTAAAAGGTGAAAATTTCGTGGTTCAAAAATATTTTCCCATTTTTTCATCCTTAGAGGAAAATTTTTTTCTTCAAATTAATGGGGGGAAACTTCGACGAATACTCTATCTCCTAAGAAAGGAATCATCGAAATCCCATTGTCCACTACAAAGTTATGCGTGGTGGAATACGTTAATAAGTGAAAATTTTGTGGAAGAATAGTCATCTCTCATATTGTTACTCTTAGGACTGTATTTTGTTCCTGAAATTTAAATGGGATAATCCTAGAATTATTCTCTGTCTTCTAAAAGAGGAATCTTCGAAATCAATTAACGTAATACACAGTTATGCGTGGTGGAATCGGTTAATACGTGAAAATTTGGTGGTCCAAAAATCTTTTTCTATATTTTTTCATCCTTAGACGAAAATATTTTTCTTCAAATTAATGGGGGGGAAACTTCGACAAATACTGTATATCCTAAGAAAGGAATCATCGAAATCTCATTGTCCAATACAAAGTTATGCGTGGTGGAATACGTTAATAGGTGAAAATTTCGTGGGAGAAAGGTCATCTCCCATATTATTACTCTTAGGACTGTATTTTGTTCCTGAAATTTAAATTGGACAATCCTAGAATTATTCTCTGTCTTCTAAAAGAGGAATCTTCGAAATCAATTAACGTAATACACAGTTTTGCGTGGTGGAATCGGTTAATACGTGAAAATTTGGTGGTTCAAAAATATTTTCCCATTTTTTCATCCTTAGAGGAAAATTTTTTTCTTCAAATTAATGGGGGGAAACTTCGACAAATACTCTATCTCCTAAGAAAGGAATCATCGAAATCTCATTGTCCAATACAAAGTTATGCGTGGTGGAATACGTTAATAGGTGAAAATTTCGTGGGAGAATAGTCATCTCCCATATTATTACTCTTAGGACTGTATTTTGTTCCTGAAATTTAAATTGGACAATCCTAGAATTATTCTCTGTCTTCTAAAAGAGGAATCATCGAAATCAATTAACGTAATACAAAGTTATGCGTGGTGGAATCGGTTAAAAGGTGAAAATTTCGTGGTTCAAAAATATTTTCCCATTTTTTCATCCTTAGAGGAAAATTTTTTTCTTCAAATTAATGGGGGGAAACTTCGACGAATACTCTATCTCCTAAGAAAGGAATCATCGAAATCTCATTGTACAATACAATGTTATGCGTGGTGGAATACGTTATTAGGTGAAAATTTCGTGGGATAATAATCATCTCCCGTTTGATTACTCTTAGGACTGTATTTTGTTCCTGAAATTTAAATTAGACAATCCTAGAATTATTCTCTGTCTTCTAAAAGAGGAATTATCGAAATCATTTAACGTAATACACAGTTATGCGTGGTGGAATCGGTTAAAAGCTGAAAATTTGGTGGTCCAAAAATCTTTTTCTATATTTTTTCATCCTTAGACGAAAATATTTTTCTTCAAATTAATGGGGGGGAAACTTCGACAAATACTCTATATCCTAAGAAAGGAATCATCGAAATCTCATTGTCCAATACAAAGTTATGCGTGGTGGAATACGTCAATAAGTGAAAATTTCGTTGGAGAATAGTCATCTCCCATGTTATTACTCTTAGGACTGTATTTTGTTCCTGAAATTTAAATTGGACAATCCTAGAATTATTCTCTGTCTTCTAAAAGAGGAATTATCGAAATCATTTAACGTAATACACAGTTATGCGTGGTGGAATCGGTTAATACGTGAAAATTTGGTGGTCCAAAAATCTTTTTTCTATATTTTTTCATCCTTAGACGAAAATATTTTTCTTCAAATTAATGGGGGGGAAACTTCGACAAATACTCTATATCCTAAGAAAGGAATCATCGAAATCTCATTGTCCAATACAAAGTTATGGGTGGTGGAATACGTTAATAGGTGAAAATTTCGTGGGAGAATAGCCATCTCCCATATTATTACTCTTAGGACTGTATTTTGTTCCTGAAATTTAAATGGGATAATCCTAGAATTATACTCTGTCTTCTAAAAGAGGAATCATCGAAATCAGCTAACGAAATATAATATTATGTGATGTGGAATCGGTCAACAGGTAAAAATTCGGTAAAATCAATTCTTCTCTGTTTTCGTACTCTTAGGGGTGGAATTTCTTTTTCAAATTTAATATCATATAAAATTGAAATTGAATTTAGAAAAGAGTATTCAAAAAACTGTTGCTTATTATTTTTCGAAAAAAAAAGCAATCTTAATTCTGTTAATAATTAAAAGATTAAAACTTGTCGACTTTGTACCACAATATTTCCTAAGAATGAGCGGGTAAGAAGAAATAATCCCGCAAACGTTAATAACGAATTGTGTAACGAATTCAATAGAAATTGGGGTGACTGTGGTTTAAGCTTGCGTACTGTTTAAAAATCTTTTAAAACTCGATGACTTAATCATTTTACACACAAGGACATTTTGATGAAATCGATGAAATTCGGAAACGTTTGCAAAAAAACCATTTTAATTAAACCGCATAATTGCTATTTAAAATTTTGTACAAATTATTTGGAAAGTGTTATAGCAACCCAAATATTTTAATTAAAATATGCAATGAGTTTATTTTATAACAATATTTTAATCAGTTTTTTTAATTTTTAGTACCTACTAATAAAAAATAAAAATTTTTCGTGAAAACTGTGTCCTTTGTTCTTTCCATCTTTTACAAATTTTTAACATACGTATTCAAAATTTGAACTTTAATATTTTTTTTTCGAGTTTAGGGTTAAATTTTAGGAACATACCAATTTGAGTACATTGAATATATCTGTTATTTATATTTTTTAAACCGTCTTATGCCCTTTATCAAAAATAAAATCTGTGAAACTACTCAATAGCCGTGGTGCAATGTTTCCTGATAGACTTTACGGTTATTTATTTATTTAAATTTAAATATTAACATTGCAAATGTACCCAACGTTATAATACGTTAGTTTTTTTTTTAAATTTCCATAAAATTATCCATACGACCACTTTCTACATCTCCAACATTCTTCTTTTTGTTCTTATTTGTTTCTCCAAAGCGCATGGGTTTGCTTCCATTGAGATTTTTAGTAATACTAATTGGCATTAGTGGTGAAAGTTAATGGAACGCCTTTCCTGCAATTACCCACATAAATACAACGCAAAAATATCTGCCCATAGTGTACAGGGTGGTCCATTTTAGAAAGACCCCTAAAATAGTTTCTGGTGAAAAAATTCATGATAACACTCAATTTGACCTTAAGGCCGAATTTCAAGGCTTAGTAAGGTTTGGCAAATATACCCACGTAACTATAATGGGCAAGTCAGTCTTTTGGAATATCTGCCCATATTTCACAGGGTCTTCCACTTAAATTGTCTTCAACAAAAGAGAGCACGGCTCGACTCACCACGTACCTACTAGACCCGCCTCTAATTCTGATTTCTGGTTCTATATAATTGATTCTGCACAGACAGACAGACATGACAACTTTGTTTTCGATTAACGATTTTAAAAGTTTGTTTTCTATTTATATTAGATATAATTATTATTAACAAATAAATTTGCATACGTGTGTTTGCTTAATTTTTTCTATGAAAATTAATTGCAAATAGGAGAAATTAATGGCAACATAATTTTAATGTTAAATTATTATTCTATTGGTTTTTCTTATCCATTCTGGTGCGGTTAAGAACTTTCACTGTTTAACATTAATTGGAATTTGTTGATAAAAGTAATGCAAATGTAATCAAACCATTCAGCACCTGACACAATACATTATTCATTGATTGTCTCTATCTGCTTACTTTTTTATTCTAATGTGCTTGAGGCGCCCTTTAAAAGCCTTCTCTTAATGACGTCAATTCTAATTTCGATCAGGTCATCAATATAGGTACTTTGCAGAAGAACGAGTTAACATCATTCCAATTAAATTGATTCGGAATTTGTTATTCTAATTCAAGGTTGTGTTTTTTTTTTTTTTTTGGAATGAGTTTAGAGTGTAAGTAAAGTGTCTGTATAGAAAGTATTGGGGAAAGTTTCGGGGAAATACGGGGATTTATTTCAGATATTATTACAAATCCTTCAAAGAACATCCCTTGAGCGTCGACACACTTTTGCCAGAGACTTTCACACGACTTAAAGGCTTCCTGGAAACCGAATTCCGGAAGGGTGCAAGTTTCTTTAACGACATTTCCTGTTTCGTGGTGGTGTTTATTGATGGTCTGTGAGGGGGGGTTGGGGAATTTTGTGCCGTGGTGTAAAGTACATCCCCGCAAGGTGGGGTAGGGCCCAGTCATATTAGGGGTCAACGAAATTTGGACTCAACGGATAGAAGAATATAAGTAAAAGTTATCAAGATTGGGGGAGGTAATATGAGTTCCAGACTTGACATTGTGGGGGGGAGCACCAGGATCTTACGTTACACGACTCTTGTCATGACTACGCTTTATGATAGTGGACTATAAATTCGTTGCAAACCAACCCTTTGGCAATGAGATTTTCTTATTCGAACCTTACCCCCTTAAAGTCCTCGATTTGGCTTAAAGGCTCCTTGTCAGAAGTATTCCGGAAGGATCTAAAGGGCAAGGGTGCAAGTTTATTTAACGACACTTCCTATTTCGTGGTGGTGTTTATTGATGGACTGTGAGGGGGGTTGGGGAATTTTGTGCCGTGGTGTAAAGTACATCCCCGCATAGTGGGGTAGGGCGTAGTCATCTTAGGGGTCAAAGAAAATTTATCCAGAATGAAAGAGATAATAAGGACCTCGAATTTGATAATGTGATTGTTAAGGGAGGGGGGGGCATTAGGACCTTTCGTTACGCCACTGTTGGACTACGTTTTGTAAATTTATTTTTCGGAATCCTTAAGATCCTGCAAGTACTTCTTGTTACAAGACATTCAAATTTTATTAAGTCGAGATGAGATATTTTTTTTTTGAAAATATTGTTTGAGTTACGTTGCATCACCCAAACGACTCATTATATATTTTCAGTGATTTCGTCAATTAATATTTCGAAATCTCGTTATATAAATCGTCGCAAATTGATTACTGCCTTCTTTGCGGCATTATTACAGAAAAGGCTTTCCGTAACCGTAGAAACCGCAATTGGCAAACATAAATTAAACGTAGAATAAAGGCACCATTGTCGTTATATTACACACTACCGTACACGTTTTCTAGTTTTTATTATCAAAACGAAGACAAGATTTAATTTCAGCTTCAATTTTAAATTAATTTAAAACAAATTAAAGCGTATTTTCTATCAGGATGTAAATTAATTGAAAGCTTCGAGCGGAAAGGAAAAGGGTGGAGGTGGTGTGAGGGATGAGGGTGGTGTAGGAGTTAAGGTTTTCGGGATGTTGGGGGTGGGTTAATTGTTAAACTCAATGACAAGTTTTATTCAAAATTATCGCGAAGAAATAGTAAAATAAAATAATAAGAAAAAAAGTCATTTTTAAAATGTATTCACGTTCATCCCACGAACTGTAACGTCTAACTACAATGAATCCTTTTACCTGAAGAAGCCAATTGTTATGAAACATTTTTCTTTTTTACTAACAACTAAAAAAATTACAATTCTTAAAGCTTCAGTGAAGTTAATTAAAATCATAATTAAAGTAAAGACCGAAACGTCAGGTACCAATTTTATTAAGGACATAGGACAAAATTGTAGAAAAGATACATAGGTCAGTCAAAAAGAACATTGACGACGGGGGTAAAAGAACATCATTCAATATACGCCGAGTCTAAATATTATCACGTTAAATTGCCAATGATCATGAATTTAACTGAAAAAGTTATGCAAATGAGAACAATTTCCAAAAAAAAAAATATATAATTATTAATATTTATTTAATGTTGATATGATTAAAATATATTTTATAAAAATATTTTTCAATAAAAACTAATCTTGTGTCAATTATTCAAGTTACTGATGTATGAATTGTTCAGCTTAATGACCGAAAATGACAGTCGAAACGTCACATAAATTAATTTAATTTCATGAACTGTTGTTATTTATTGGCAAAATTAGCTTTTTTTTGATATTACAAAAAATATTCTTGCCAATAACAAACTGAAATTAATTAAAATTAATTTAGCTACCTATGTGACGTTTCGGTTGTCATCTTTGGTCATACATCAGCATCACGTCACGGTATAACCAAAATTTATTTCAATTTTGGCTCATCAGTTGAAACTTTTGATGACCAAAATTGATGATCGAAACGTTGCAGAAATAAGTTCAGTTTCGTCAGTTCTTGTTGGTTTCAGTCAAAATTAAGTTTTGTTATTAATTTCAATTATATCTTTAGGAATAATATTTATTAATTTACCAGTAAATTACTATATTATTAGTAACATTTTTTGTAGTAATTTTATAACTTTATAAATTTTACTCACCATTAGGGCAACGTCGCTTCTGTTGTGGAAATTCTTTACAATTTTCAGAAAAATTCAATCTGATTCTTGGACGTCCATTTTTTGACGCGGAGGGCGAAACGAAATTCGAAACGTCTTTATCCAGTTGTCACTCACATTCACTAATTTAATTTAATAATTAAGTTTATAATCTGATCGAAGTTTATGTTATTATTTTCTTCATAAATCTAAACGGAATCTTCGTCAAGTAGCACGGAACTGATGATGGTAGAAATTACATACAATCAAAGAAACGTTGCAACTACTTTGTTGAAAATCTCATTATTTCTGCCCAATAAAAATAGCAACAACTTTCTCCTTTCCAAATTCCTCATTGTGGTTGTTTCTTCAAATTTCCTTCATTTCGACGATCTCAAGTAGTTCTTCATCTTGATGTGAAAGTAGACGTTTTGTTTGTACTTCAAGTTATGAATTATCGGCATGTAATTCGCAAATAACGATTTTCTCAAGTTTTCCTTTCAACCAGTAAGTTGATTATTTACATGCCAGAACAAAATAATGAAACAATAATTCACTTTCACTATTCTAAACATATATTATTAGGTAAATTTGTGGATGTATGTATGTAATGTTCTAATATCGTCTCCAAGTCCATAGACCTTTGGATTTCCATTCAGTTATGGTTTAGACAAGTAGGTCATTGGAGAAACTTATACAGAAGTTTAATACGTTGAACTCGAAGCTATGGGTCAATTAATTAATGTTTTGGTTGATCAAATAGTAGAGAACTGCTAATTAATTTTCGTCTATACTGTAGAATATCGTGTTAAGTAGCATCTGGAACAAAAGAAATATCATTTGTCTAATTATTGATTAAAATCTTAATGCCCTGAATTTTATTTTTGCTTTAAAATTGGTGAACCTTAAAAAAAGTTTAGGTTTTAATTAATGCCATAATTACTTTTGATTTTGAAAGTTAATTCAGGGAGTTACAGGATCTCAAAATGGTGATTTTTTATTTTTTTTTTCGTATTTTAATGAGTATTTCACCTCTATTTTATTTCTTAAAGGTCAGAAAATCAAAAACTTCAATATTCAAAAACAATATCCCAAGTGGTAATTTTTTTTTAAGATTTCTGTGCCATTTCTCAACCAATTCCAAAAATTTCTTATTAGGAGTTAAATATAAAAATAATTAATATCAACTTAATTTTTATTTTTTCAAAATTTTTGGCGCTAAATTCCAATTTTAGCACGCGTTCAAAAATTTCAAAACAACGAGTACAATTGATTTTTACAAGGGCAGCTCCAAATAAAAAAAATATGTTGTGCAATTTAATTATTTTCTATAATCTTGAATTTTTTCAAAATTTTCGAGCCATTGCGTTAGATAGTGAAATAAAAACAGTTTTCTTGCCTTTTTATAGATATTACTGCCTTATGAGCGATACCAACAGATGAAAAAAAATTTTGTTTTCAGTAACTTCAAACATGATTTTTTTCAGATTTTTTAGAGGTCAAAGGCTTGCATAGAATGCTCTTTTATTTTTTATTTTAATGTTTATTTTTCGATTTCAGAAATTGGAACAATCTTTACTTTTTCTGAAAAATCATCATAAATCACTAATTTGAGGTCCTGTAACTCACTGAATTAACTTCCAAAAAATCAGAAAAAAAAATAAAAAGCACTTATGACATTATTTAGAACAAAACCCTTGATTTTTGGAGAAATCTATTTTCGATTTGATAGAGAATCACTCAAAAAATATACAGGGTGGCCGATTTACAAAAAAAAAACTACCAATATGGTGTTCCAACACCTTTGCTCGACCCTGTATGTATTAGTAAGTGAACTCGATCAATTTGGAGATCACTTGCAATCTCCATCAGTAAATGAGATTCCGTACGTTGCGTTGTTCGATAAAATGTATTGTTCGTGCCAAGTGTGAGTTTATGTCTCGAGCTAGGCATTAAGCAACAACAGTAGGTAGTAATAGGTTTGATGTAACACACTCATAATGGCGTTACTAAAATTATGTATTACATGGGAAAATGCTCACTGAATAACAATTAATTCGGGTTTAAGAGGGCAGTAGTTCGCACGAACATTTATTTATGTTGGTATGTGCCTATAGATAAATATTATCGTGCAGTGTTAGATCATCATGTTTCCATATACATACGCATATATTGCAATACTTAGTGCAATTTCTAGTCCAAGGATAAATAATTTAACATTAACTACATATACGTATATAAATGGTTATGAAAATTTGCGTCAGGCTCGTAAAAGTATATACAAAATTTCTTGGTAATTATGTACAATAGCTTACCCCCTTCCGATTTTCTTGAAAAGAAAAAACGTGATACTGCTTGTTTGTTTAAACTTTGAAAGCGGTTATTCTTAATGTGTTACGAATATATATGTTGGGAAATGTATATACACCCATCCTGAACCGTAACCTACTGCAATACATACGAGATGTTCGCAGTTTAAGACCGCACGAGATGGTGGGAGATACTCCATCGATCAACGAATTTAGTTAGTCGAGCGGTATCCTTAGTATTTATCTCGGTAATTATGTACTTTTTGACCCGATCCCCCTAGGGGGTTGGGGTTGCGGGGGGTGTTTAGGGGGGTCTTCAGAATATAATTCCGTTGGAATTAGCTGGCGGTCACCCCTAGAAAAAAATTTATGAGACGTTGAAGTTTTATAAAAATATATATATTTAAAAATTATATTAAAAAAAAAATAATAATAAAAAAATCCCTGTGTCTTGAAATAGGTTATGGTAGAGGGTGGGTGTGTTTACATATTCATAGCCCGTACCCTAACCTAACTAAATACCAAATTAACTATTAAATTAAAATTTTGGGGTGTGGGGTATGTACCTACATGTAAACACTCACACCCTCTACCATAACCTATTCATTTTTATTTCTTTTAATCTCCCCCATCTCTAAAATGCATTTGATGCACTAAATATTCATAACTCCTCATAAATTTTTTTCTAGGGGTAACCGCCGGCTAATTCCAACGGAATTATATTCGGAAGACCCCCCCTAAACACAATCCCCTAGGGGGATCGGGTCAAAAAGTACATAATTACCTTTATCTCATATCTGTGTCTTCCTCTTGCCCCTTTTTACTCCTGTTTTTACCAATAATTTATTTCTAATTAAAACTTAATCAACTTTTATTGAATTATGTATATGGGTTTAGTTGTTGATAACCTTCTCTAAATTTTACATATAACGTACTTATTTAATTTTTGAACGTACATGTTTACAAGGTGAAATCAATTACATATATTGTTTATATTTGTTTTTCTGTACCACACGATAGCATATAAAATATAGGTACCTAAGTGCAGTGGTAAAGTAGTGTAGTAGATCAAGGTTCGGTGACTGGTTAAAATTCCAATTGAGTGTAAAAAATGTGAATCTTACACTCACTCGATGCATATTCTAAGAAAGAAAGACTTTCGAGAAACGGCGTCTCGCTTTAGGTACCTACATTAGCACAATAAGGAAAAGGAGGCTGTTAGAAACCGAGCAGATTGAACACTTTCACTGACCCACAGATCTGACTTTGTATGTATGTGCCAATGAATGTCAAGGTTTATTGTATTTATTAATTGAACATACGTTACGTATGATTGGGTCAGTTTAGGAAGGCGAAGTATGTTCGCAACATTTTAATTCGACATTAAATTTTTAGGATTCCGTACTTCAAAAAGGAAAAACGGAATCCTTATAGGATCAGATTTTTTATCCGTTTGTCTGTCTGTCTGTCTGTCTGATGTATAGATTTTGAAAACTGAATTTCGGGAAAAGCTCGGAAAAACCTGCGAGACTCGATAGTTGAATTATTTTTGGAGATATTCATTATTATCCTCGACGAACATGTTCAATATCGCCTGCGTCACTTTTGACCTTTTTATCCGGTTTTATTCTTTCAAATATAAAAAACAGATCCCCTAAAGCTCACTTTCCTTTTATTTATTTTTTCTTTTGGAAGAATAGACTAAATAGAGCTAAACACGTTTGCCGTTTCTTTATTAATAAATAATTGGTACGTCGTCGGTGGCGTCGTGGGCGTCGTGGGCGTCGCGACGTGCACCAGATCGAAACGTATTATGCTCGGAATAACAAGATTTTCGTCCGTATCGAGAAAGCGTATCCTGTTCGTATTTCGGGCAGATGTACAAATTCGAAACCAGACTCTGTGTGACGTTTAGCTATCGGCGGTCGAAATTGGAACTGAGTCACTGAGCCGGAACCGGAACACAAATGGGAATGGAAAGGATGACTCGCTGACAGAAATGTTTGTTTATACACAAGCGAGAGTCGCTGGCAAAAAGGCAAGGCGATTTAATCGAAACAAGACAAAAAATGCATTGAGGTAGGACCTCAACGTCACAAGCAGACGTTTCTGTTATTAATGAAGGCATTGGTCCCACTGCCTGGGTGCATAACTTACTTTTATAGAAATTTTTAAACATGTCAATAATATGTGAGTGGTTTTTGAAAGCAATTTCTTAAGATCTAAAGGGTATCTTCTGTTTTAGAAGGGGAAATGATTCTGTTGGAGCATAAATTTAAGAAAGAATTAAAAAAAATTTTAATATAGATATTATTTATTCGAAATTTTGACCATAAACAAAACCTTTTTGTAATTTTTTTCATTGGTACGCCATAACCTCAAATCTTAAAAATTGTTTTGTTATTTTTAGATTAGATAACGAACCATAGGTTATGCGGTAGTAGGTGTGGGTTCGTGTAAATGCACACGTCCACGCCTACACACCATTTAACCTACGTAGTACGCTAGTTAGTATAAATATAAACAATTCCTCGTCAACCGATCTCATAATCTCATCTTAACATTTTTTTCTTTAATTACAGATTTTGTTTTGTAGCAGTGATTAAATATATTAATGCAAATTAATTAGTAATTAATATGAGGTTACTTGTAGATGGTCTAAATTAATTAATTATGTTGCTTTTTGTGGTGGAGGTACTCGGCAGCTTGGATGCTATAGACGCAAAATTGTAAAATTTTATTATAATTTTTTGCATAAATTTAAAGATTAATTTCTTATAATTAGATGGCCTATTGCAAAATCTACAACTTAATGGTAATTAGGTTTAATTACAGTAAATGAATGTAAAAATTTGGTTCGATGAAATCTAATCGAATTCTAAAAACAAATAACAAAAAATAAATAAAGTCATAAACAAAAGCATATAAAATTGATATGAGAGGAATACTAGCAAGGGTTGTAACCACCCCATCCAGTTATTAATAAATAATTCTCTGGTATTTACTTATTTAACAGGTGGTATTATTTTAAACCAATTTTATTTTTAAATGAATCAAAGATATTTTTATCTTTTCATATTAGTATTTATTGTTATTTTGTAAGTTCAAAGTTTTGGAAATGAGAATGGGATTGAATAATTTCTTTTAAAATATTTTTAAGCTATTGCATAGCTTTTATCGCGGGCTTTGAGAGCGGCGACCGAATCAAGAAATTCCGTAACGAAAAAACCTAACACCCCCCACTCCGACCGGCACAGCGGTGGGGGGGGTGCGTGCGACTAGACGTATACGTGTAGACTGTACGAAGCTCGCACGGATCGAGACGAGCTGCTCCGAAATCGGACGAATACGTAAGCAGCAGGGTGTTGAGAGAAGAAAGGGGGTAGTTTCGACCACTGTAGAATCCAAGTTACCACCAGTTATTAACACAACGTAATTAAAATAGTCGTACCACTAGACGATTCCATCCACAGTCAAATTCTTCGAGTTAAATAAATAAACATAAATCTCTACATCAAATTAATTCATCCCTATTATTGTAAAAATTTTGAATACTTAAAATTGTCAATTTTTTCTCTCTCGAAACCCATTAATTAATTTTAGGGTAAGTTAATTCATTAATTACACCTAAAACCGATCGAATAGTTTCGATAGAATACATCGTTAAAGCAATTGAAAGTCTCAACATTAACTCTATGATAGTTAAAGTGCCTGCCACAGGGAGGAGGGAGGTAATTATTGTCTTAATGTTATCTCCACAGCCACTCTCCAAGAAAGCGGTTGGAATGACGTGCAAAAGCTTTCAGAGGAAATCGCAGCTGGCAACTTTTATAGTAATGAACTCTGTCGTTACTACACGAGAGGGAAAAGTCTATAAGTAAGAAAAATGCACGTTTTGTATTTCCTAAGGAGGAAATAAAAATGAATGTGATTGTTATTTTCTAAATGAAGTAAAACAAATATCTGCGTTGTCTTATATTTCTTATGTTTTCTAAACACATAAAGGTATCTATAGTTTGCTGGGATAACAAGTTACGAGCTCCAAGAGGCTAAAGAATTTCATAAAAAATATATTTGAATCCAATAGGCCAGAAATTGGTCATAATTAGTCATTAGTTACTCCGATTAATTGTTTAGTAACAGCGAATTTGTCTACAACGAGACCTGTGATATTTTTGTACTGACGCCATTCTTAGGTGTCAAGCATTGTATTGGAACCAGTCGTTAAAATTCGAAGTTTTCGTGCACGGTGCTGTTAAATTTTATTTCTTATTTATTTAAAACAATGGTAATTCGATGTGCTTACGACTCTAATAGTCACAGCAGTAGAAGTGAACCAGGAATCAAATTTCACGATTAAAATAATGTAGGTAAGTGCTGGGTTAAGTAGAGTAATTTACGTTTAGTTATAAAAATAATAATAATAACAAATCTAACTCCATCCTGATGTCGCGCTATTGAGCTAAGGGGGGGTCTGGTGCCAAAATATCACAAGTTTTAGTCGACGGTCTTTAGTCAAAGAGCAAAGAAGTTACTTACTGTTCTTTATATTCTTTTGTTCTCCCTTGACATTCTTTCGTCGTGTTTGAGTCTAGAAATGGCCTGAACTGATCCAAACAGGACTTTGGCAGTCACTTGCACGCACGTTTTGTTGTCCGATGATTTGTTCTTGTGCTGACTGGCACTTTGCACTGTAGTCGTGTAAGTGTTATTGTTATTAGCGTCCCTCAGAGTCGTACAAGAGCGGCAACGTTCTGACATCTCTTTTGTTTCGATTTCTTAAACGGTCGCTGCTGACGATACTTTTGGTATTCTATCTGAAACAAAACAAAATGAACTGAGCTAAATGTTAAATGTGTAAGCCTTTGGAATTATTTAGAAATTACATAAACTCAAATTGAGAAAGGATTGGAGTCATCAAAAATAATTCTGCTTTTTGACATTAAAACCTTCAATTTAGCTCTTAAACTAGCAGCCACAAAGGAGGGAAGAAGAGAAAGAGAGGATGGATACAACTCCCCTGGAAGTAGAAGAAGTAAAAAATCTTCAGATAGCACCAAAATCTTCATTATCTTTGATGAGAAATAGAGGCTCAGTGTACAAATAAAGTCAGATAAGTGTCTATGAAAGGTTTCCATTTGGTACGATGGAAATCCATGGTTTACCAATAGATCCAAGAACTTGCTCATTTTCTGGTAGATATTGACTTGGCCTGGATGGCTTTGAACACAAACAATGGCAAGTCAATAACTCATCTTCACTACCAGTAAAGGTTAAAGATTATTCAACATCAAGCACCAGATTAGTAAAGAACTGCTAGATAGATCTGGCACCACTAATGAGTGGAGTATGACTTTGGGCTCCTAAAATCTGCCCATTGGACCAGAAGCAGATTGCGAAGTGGATTGAAACAGAAACACACAAGTATTGGGACAACCAGATGGGATACAGATAATCTCAAAAGGACTTTCTCTCTTTGAAAAAAACTATAGAAAGAACCCTGTTAAATATTCTTGCCTACCCATTGGACCAGAATCCAGAATCGTTAAGAAGCAGATTGCGAGGTGGATTGAAATAGAATCACACAAGTACTGGGACAACCAGATGGGATACAGATAATCTCAAAAAGACTTTCTCTCTTTGAAAAAAACTATAGTAAAAAACCCTGTTAAATATTCTTGCTATCTATGGGAAACTACAATTCCACAGAAACAAACCAGGACTATTCACTGCTCCACACTAAATGAACACAGGCTCCAGTTTTTTAGATACCAATTTGTAGAGGCTGAAGAAGTCACTAAGTTGCGTGTCCCAGAGGATACATTTTTTCTGGGAAGCCTTTCTTTGGGATCACAGCGGATGAGGGAATTAATTATATAAAATAATACGACACTGGGTATATAATTAAAAAAAATAAATATTTAATGATAAGTTTGTAAGCTAAAAGTCGTTACAGTTCAGCGTTGGTTAAGTCGGTTTGGTTTATCTGACAACTTGCATTGCAACGTTTAGAAATTTGCTTGAATAAGCAAGTTTCATACATAATTAACAGTTTCTAAAACTAAACTACACATGCAAAACTATCAAACTTACCAAAGCAGTTGCAAACCTGAACATTTCTATACGTAAGTAGTTAAGTTCTTTAACTTTTGTGCATATATAAATATAAACTTTTGTTACATACCTACACAAATGAACATTAAAAGAGAAAAACATATGTATTTTGTAATTGAGATTTATATACCTATTTGAAATTTTGTAATCAGAAACATCATTAAAAATTTAATTTAAAATGTCTACTGCTTTTGATAGATGCATTAATTATGCAATAATGCACATTTGCACACAAATACTCAACAAAATTTGCAATGATTAAATGTTATTTCATATTGAAAGTCATGGATTTTAGTGAATACCATTTTTGACATAGGCTGTTCAAGAGACAGAAGCTTTTCTCTTCTCTGAAGACTCTTCTCTTTTGTTATCCATGTAGTTAATTGTACAATAATTATCAGAAAAGCATACTTTTTGAACGCACTCTGACATAGAGTGTCGAAAAAAATATGGGGATCCTAACCAACATCTCCTGATTGAACTACCAGATACTGGACCATTGATGGGCCAGTGGGAACACTAGTCAGGAAATCCAGAGAACCAAATGACCCATCAGAAACTGACCACTGACAGAAAAATGCTTGCATAACATTTGGGGATCTTTCAATAAGGTAAACCCCCATCAAAAATCCAAGGAGACCAAAATGAACCACTAAGTACCAGTTTCTTCCGAAGGTTTGCAAGACCTCCAGCATACTTTGTAGGTATGTCAACAGTCGATTATTTAATTCTCTCACAATATGTAAAACAAGAATGAAGCAGATTTGTGAAAGTGTTTCCGGAGTTGAGAAACGAAAAGCTGACGACAGGAGGCGTTCTAGTGAAGATTTTGGAGGAAAAATACAGAAATAAAGAAAAAAATTTGAGCCCCCTGGGACTGTGCCAAAAAAGATCTGTTGCAGCAAACTGCAAATCTAATGTTGAAAGCTTTCCTGAGTAAATTTTGCAACGTATCACGTAAAGTTTTGCAACTTACCCAATTGTGGGCTAAATGTTACCATTTTTTGGAATTCACTCCTTAAAAATCAACACAACACCCGTGGTATGAAAAATATAGGGAGTAAAATCGAGTGAACGTAACGGAACTAGCGCTGTCACGTCCATAGATATGCTTTCCACGCCCATCTTATACTGAACGCATGCGGAAAGGGATATGTAAGAAACATTTTAGATTCGATTGTACCTCCACTATTGATTTTCTAAGTTCATTAAATTCGTTAAAGTCCCGTAAAACAAAACTAGTAAACTCTGACGTGCCCAGATCTGAACGGCGATAATTTCGGATTCCAATTCGTGGTGTAAGCGATCGCCTGTTTTGCGCCCACCATCCAACTTTGTTCTACATTACCGTTATTACGTGGTGTCTATCGGTAAAACTTGTCAACTGAAGTTGGTTTAAAAATTTTATGAATACAAATCCGTTTTTATTTTGTTCCTGCAGTTATATTCGATAATTTAGGACTCAATTAAGCTCCACTAATTGGATCGAACCGCATAACAATACCAGGGGATTATTGATACGTTTGATGAGATATATTGCATGAGCTGGTGCATTATATTCTGCATTTCGTGTCATACGAACGAATACAATCGAGAAAGACATTTTTTTAACATTGATATCGCTTAGGCCTGATGAGGACCCAAATTGACGGTCGAAACAGTCTGTGTTTATTGCTGAGATTGGCTTTTGGGTATTCTTAAATCATACACGAATTGAGAAGTGTTTTGCATTTTATGAGCAAACTTGTTATTTAGTATTCCAAGGTCACGTAACGGTTATGTTGTGGTCACCTCTAATAAAACTCAAATTTCACTTCTTTACTGTTAATTTTACAGATTCAGAAATTTATCTACTTTACACCTTCTCATCTCATCTCAGTTTCTGAGTTCACTTCAGGTTAAACGTCTACCTAATCAATTATTCCTGGGAAAAAATATCGATATACAATAAATATACATATATGATTAGTATCGATACCAAAGATAAATCGATAGTTTTTGATTGATTGATATTAATTTTTTATTACTGTCGATACTTTTACTTCATCTTTAGAAATATTTGAGAGCAGCAGCTCCCCATGAATACGTAAAGTAGGTGCGATTCTATTTCAGAAATGCTTCAAGTGATTCATTGTACCAACTAGGTCACCTTTGGTATGCACAAACACGTATGCGTCAATGCCAACGAACAAATTAAAATGAACAGGAGGGGCCTTAAGAACTTCACTGAGAGGGGAGCAACAGCACATTACACCCATTATAAGCCAGTGCACTGAGTTGTTTCAACAATATTATTACATGGACAACAAAGGATTTGCAAGAAAAAAAACACCAAAGAACTACATAAATATGCAGATTTAACAGCAAATACCAGCAAGTAATGGTACTTACCAAAATATTTGGGCTTGAAGTAAAGTCGAAGAGTTACAGGAATCACTGATGGATGCAACGTCGAGAACAGAAAAGGAGTCAGTGGAACGGTCTCAAAAGTGAAGAGGAGTCCGCAACCAGGAACAAACCAAGTGTCCCATCGACACACTGACTGAGTGACTTAGAAGTACCAACAAGTAACTGGTAACAACAAGCGACGACGATGTCTGTTGCTTGCTGCTGTTGGTGGTGCTGGGTGTGCTGACTTGTGTCGGTTGCTGATCGGACCGACCGGAGAGAGTCCATACCAAAGAGGGGCCAGGTGAAAGGTCGTCTTGTACGCTGCAGGCCACCAGCTACTCCAGTGAACCAGTTTACGTGAAGCAAATTTTTAAGCGTGCCAGCGAAACGATCGGACGAATGTAAATGAGAAATGGTTACAAATATGTGCCCATGGTACACAACCAGAGGATATCTACATCTCTGAATACGGGAGACGTTCATGAAAGACTTGAAACAATCTAATCGCTAACCAACATGGTACATTTTCCAAAATTTCCTGATGGATGGAAGAAGAGAAATTATCGAAAGTCATCCAGTGTTTGGTAGATTGCCTCCAAGGAGGACCCACCAACTAATTCTTCCCTACCTTCAGTTGTTGGAGGACCGTATCTCCATCCTCAGCCTATGCCCGTGAGAAGAAGAAGAAAAAATGTTAGAATCATAGAATCACCCACCGCCACTGGGTCCTTGGTAGTAGAACATGAAAAAGAACTCAAAAGAACTTTTGGCGGAAATGCACCACTAATTTTTTGTGATACTAGCAAGAGATCAAAAGGTCAAGAACTAAAGGAATACCAAATAATTTCTTTTAGTACTACTACCATTAAAGAGGATTCACAAAAAGTTCCAACTATGGAAGTAATGGGATAGTAAATGTTATAGTAAATTTTATCGTGGAGAAACACCATGAACGACAGTTTTTGTCTGACTGCTGTTATCCCAGTTTACGATCCTGCTTTGCATATAAACAAAGTTAAACTTTGACTTGGAAATAAATGGGTCGATTTCATGCATAATGGATTAGACATTGCTTGAAATTGAAATAGCGAATCTATCAACAAACGGTCCAGAATTGTTAACGTTGTGCCTGGCAGTGAAAACACTGATAAGGCACTTTCTGAAACAAAGCGTCTCTAAAGAGAGTTGAATTTAATTACGTGGGAGTTATTATTGTTCCTCTTTAGTCTTAAGGCTGCATCCTAATTTGCAAGCACATTCCCTCTGCAGGGGCATTTTAAAAATTAGGTCTTTAACCAGCAACAACCGGACCAGCATCTTTGTCAAACACCATGAGCCATATCATAAATGACAACCGAACCTAACCTAACCTAACATAACCTCACCTAACATAACATAACCTTACATGCTCCAAGCTGACGTAACTGGCGATTTACCAAAGGTAAAATACTCTGGATAAAATCTAACTCAGGGTAATCTACCTCACTTAATGTCTATCGACGGTGAAATATTTAGAAAATTAACCTAACCTAACCTAAGTTTACACACAAAGTGGCATAACCTAACCTAACCTTACATACTACAAGCTAACGTAACTTGCGATTATCCAAAGGTGGAATAATCTGGAAATAATGTAACTCAGGGTAGACTACCTCACTTAATGTCTATCGACGGTGAAATATTTAGATTATTAACCTAACCTAACCTAAATTTACACACAAAGTAGCATAACCTAACCTAACCTTACATACTACAAGCTAACGTAACTGGCGATTTACCAAATGTAAAATACTCTGGATATAATCTAACTCAGGGTAGACTATCTCACTTAATGTCTATCGACGGTGAAATATTTAGAAAATTAACCTAACCTAACCTAATTTTACACACAAAGTGGCATAACCTAACCTAACCTTACATACTACAAGCTAACGTAACTTGCGATTATCCAAAGGTGGAATAATCTGGAAATAATGTAACTCAGGGCAGACTACCTCACTTAATGTCTATCGACGGTGAAATATTTAGATTATTAACCTAACCTAACCTAACTTTACACACAAAGTGGAATAGCCTAACCTAACCTTACATACTACAAGCTAACGTAACTGGCGATTTACCAAATGTAAAATACTCTGGATATAATCTAACTCAGGGTAATCTACCTCACTTAATGTCTATCGAAGGTGAAATATTTAAAAATGAACCTAACCTAACCTAATTTTACACACAAAGTGGCATAACCTAACCTAACCTTACATACTACAAGCTAACGTAACTTGCGATTTACCAAAGGTGAATTACTCTGGAAATGACCTAACTCAGGGTAGTTTATTTCACCTAATGTCTATCGAATGTGAAATATTTAAAAAGTAACCGTACCTAACCTAACTTTACACACAAAGTGGCATAACCTAACCTAACCTTACATACTACAAGCTAACGTAACTTGCGATTTACCAAAGGTGAATTACTCTGGAAATGACCTAACTCAGGGTAGTTTACTTCACCTAATGTCTATCGAATGTGAAATATTTAAAAAGTAACCTAACCTAACCTAACTTTACACACAAAGTGGCATAACCTAACCTAACCTTACATACTACAAGCTAACGTAACTTGCGATTTACCAAAGGTGAATTACTCTGGAAATGACCTAACTCAGGGTAGTTTATTTCACCTAATGTCTATCGAATGTGAAATATTTAAAAAGTAACCTAACCTAACCTAACTTTACACACAAAGTGGAATAGCCTAACCTAACCTTACATACTACAAGCTAACGTAACTTGCGATTTACCAAAGGTGAATTACTCTGGAAATGACCTAACTCAGGGTAGTTTATTTCACCTAATGTCTATCGAATGTGAAATATTTAAAAAGTAACCTAACCTAACCTAACTTTACACACAAAGTGGCATAACCTAACCTAACCTTACATACTACAAGCTAACGTAACTTGCGATTTACCAAAGGTGAATTACTCTGGAAATGACCTAACTCAGGGTAGTTTACTTCACCTAATGTCTATCGAATGTGAAATATTTAAAAAGGAACCTAACCTAACCTAACTTTACACACAAAGTGGAATAGCCTAACCTAACCTTACATACTACAAGCTAACGTAACTTGCGATTTACCAAAGGTGAACCTAACCTAACCTAACTTTACAGATAAAGTGGCATAACCTAACCCTACCTAACAAAAACTACGGCAGCGTAACCTAAAGCCTATCGAAGGTAAAAGACTCTGAAACAAGGTTCATTCAGTTCTTTATCTTTTTAAATATTACACAAAATTTTTCAAAAATTGCAACATTTTAAAAATCGTTACTTATAGCACGTAATTTTAAAATAATTCTACTTTAACGACTTTATTTTTAATTCACAGATGAAAACTATTAGGGAAAATTCTATACTTATCGAATTACGTACATTTGTTCGATGAAAACTGGGATTTTTTAAAAAAGATTCTCTGATCTAATTTGGTCTAATACAACTCTACAGTTTATAAAAAATCAGATATTTTTATCTAATATTAGCAAAAAAAAAAATATCGTTTATTGTAACATTAAAGAAATAACTAAAAACGATAAATAGTTGATATTAATGATAAATAAAACGGTTAATCGAATTAGATGAGATTCATTGAGTTTCCATTTATTCTTCTGTATTATCATTACGAGGTTTATCAATAAAAATAATAATCAAATATTATTAATAACAATAAAATATATTTAATTACAATTAAATATTTTTAAAAACAATTAACATTCTATGAACTTAACTATAAATTTTCATTGATATTGTATAAAAAATTAAACACAATTAAATATTGTTAACAACAACAAATTAGTGTTATTAACAATGAAAGATTGATTTTAGCAATTAAATATTACACCACACAAAATTCTCAACGATAATTTATCAAAAAAAAAAATACTGTAGTGACCTATAAATGTATAAATGTGTTGAAATTTTTGATTTTCTTGAAAATAATTCTATATAGAATATCTTAGAATTCTAATAATTTCGAGAGACGTCTAATTTTTGAGCCAATGTAAAATAACAAAAAATTTTGGTCATGGTTTAATTGGTCAAGTATTACTCCAAAATTTTGAATAAGTATTATAATTTTTTTGTTCATAATCCTTTAAAATTCTGCTGAATAGAAAAGTCGATGCGTGAATAATAAAAGCAAGTAAACTTAAAACAAGAGGTTTCTATTTGTTGATTAAAATAGTGAAGTGAAGCGGTAAATATTTTTAGCAAGTAAACTGACAAAAAAATGATGTTACGGACCTGAAAATAGAACAATAGAAACGTGTACTTGGGTCATTACTGTGTCCCAGATTGAAACTAACTGTACGTTCTTTATGCTCTTCCAAAAATGTTGTGATAGGATGCAAAAAGTCATTTACGGATATCTGAACGTGTGCACGGTTTTACAAAAACGTGCCTCCGGCTAAAGATGCGATTAATTTTTCGAATCCGCGAAACAACAGCAAGGAAAAGAATAAGCGAAATTTATGGCTTGGTTTTGGTTTTAATCAAAAATTATTTTTTTTTTTTAGATCGTCAGCCATTTTATTTATATTCAATTGTGTATTGAATTTTTCAAAAATAATTGGGGACAATTTTAAAAAAAGTCTAACTACCTAATGAAATATTTTCTATACAGGGTGTTACTGATATAACTGCGGATATTTAAGGAGGTGATAGGGCAGTAGAAAATAAGAAAATTAAGCAAAACTTCGCAGGTTCTAAAGTTTACCGTTTTCGAGAAAAACGTATGTGAAAATACAGGCAAAACCGAGTACGGTCCTGTGTAAAACGTGTCCTCGATTGACCTGGTCGTGTGTAGTGGCAACGCTGTCTTCAATCAGCTGACGGTGAATGAGGTTACTCGGTTACTGTAACGTAAACAAGTGTGTTCGAAAATGGCGTTTAGTTCATCAGAATTTTGTGACAGTTGCCAAATGTGTTGCTTAAGTCAAAGCGAAAACGCACAGGACCGTATTCAAATTAATTCATGTTAAGATGTTTTTCAAAAATTTTGAAATTTTTTTTGTTTCTTCACCGCGCTGCTGTAGTGACCATTCGATTACATATTGCATCTAGTTGACACCCTCCAAAAATCCGTATTTATATCAGAACCACCCTGTATACATATTTTCAAAATTTCAGACTTTAGAGGAAATGGTCAATTTTCATCAGTTTCCCTGCCCTGTAATTATCGACTATCTGATTGTTTTCAGACCGCTGCGTGCAATATGGTCCATTGAAAAATATTTTACTCTCTAATGTTAATTGATTATGACGAAAGTAAAATTGGAAACATAATCAATAATGGCGTTATTTAAGATGTTCCCGTCGCGGATGTTGCTATGTACTGAAGATGAAACTCTGTTATATCTAGGGACTTTAATTTCGTTTGATTTATGTTCTGTTATGGGGGTAGAAGCGCTATGTAATTAAACTGGGATGCATAATGGCAATTTGCAACCGCACTCGACACTGCGAATAAATTTTCGCTCCGGTGTACACAAGTACCTACACATCCTATTGTATTTACCTACGTAATATGTACATAAGTGTGTGTATTTTGGCGTATGTGTTGAGTGGCTTGGCGAAAGAAATTAATGGGGTTGGATAGCATTACAAACGAATAAAGAACTGTTAAACGATACCCGAATCGCTCCTTCGGGGGTGGCTTCTGAATTATTGCTGATGGGTGGTTTGGTTGCTTTTTTCCTAGTTTCTTGACTTCAAATTTATAGCTCACTTATGGCTCCAAATAGAAAGTTAAAATTTGATAGAGATTTCGGAAAAAAAAAACTTTAACTAAAATATACCAATACATCGAAATGGTTTAACTGCAATTTTTTTTAATTATTTACGTACTTGAAGTTGCATTTTAAATTGTAATTGAAATTTCAGTTTTTCAAAAGTTTTAACTAGTCTTCTAGAATGTGGCGTGTTCTCATCTTCGAAATCAAAATTTTCAAAACGAACGAAATTTTTTATGCGCCGAGAGAGAGAATGAATGTCGACTTCAGATACTCTAGATATATTTGATGACTGGAAATTTCTCTAATATTATAGGTACATCCTATTTTATTTAGATTCCATTAGTAGTAGATATATTTCTAGTGGTATGATCATCTTTCTACAGGGCTGGGAGAGGATATTTAGATCGCCATTAATAATTAAAAAAATACGTGTTGCACTCGGGGACTGCTGCGGTGAAGCTATTGCATAGTTTATCAACTTATGCAATTATAATATTTATGCAATATTTTTTTTATTTGATATTAATATAACAATAAATCTATATACTTTCTCAAAAACAGCTGCTTACGTATTCGTCCGATTTCGGAGCAGCTCGTCTCGATCCGTGCGAGCTTCGTACAGTCTACACGCATACTTCTAGTCGCACGCACACCCCCCACCACTGTGCCGGTCGGAGTGGGGGGTGTTAGGTTTTTTCGTTACGGAATTTCTTGATTCGGTCGCCGCGCTCAAAGCCCGCGATAAAAGCTATGCAATAGCAAGATTTTAGGATTAAAATGATATTTGTATCATCATTACTATATTTTCATTTACACTTTTACTGGTTCTTTGGACACTGTGACAAGGGTCTATTTAAACTTCATCAAACTAACCGTCCAACCAGTTTATGGTCCTTTTGGACTCACTTCTCATGAAAATTTACGTAAGGGTCTCCTCTATTCCTTTTTATTTCTGTATCATTCACTTATATGTTTCTAACCAACCCTTCATCTCATATTTCCTTTCCTTCATCGATTTCCATAACATTTCCTTGCCCTTTACACACTTACATCTCATTTTTAATTTTCTCCAGTCATGATATTTTCGTCATTTGTTTTATAGATAATACCACCCCTCAAACGCTTCTAATTTTTCTTCTCCGTTACACCCAACTTTACGTACTTACATTTTGCGCCCTCACAAGCCCATTCTTCAACCTCAAGCATTGGTAACTCCCTTTAGAATTTCTCGAGCATAGAAATGATTTCTTCTTGTTAAAAGTGGCTCGACTTTGCTGTCTTCACCACTTTTTCATTTCCTAAATATTGAAAATCCGCGACTAATTCAACATCCCTAACCTTACTTTTACGTTTTCTTCATTCAGTGTTAATGTTTTATTCTTATTTCTATTATGTGCTCTTTTATTGATATTGTCATTTGTATATTATTCAAAGTTATTATTATTTTTAATGTTAAAGCATCTCTTTTATAGGCAACATCGCATATTTATAGTGGCTTTTTATGTGCTTTAATTTTTTAATGTCATTTATATGACTATAATTCGTTATGGTTGATATTTATCGATCAATTTATTATTTTATTACACTTATATGTCTTCTTTAGTTCCCCAAAAGTTTAATTTTTATTCTTAGATATTCAATAAATTGTAGTTTTTCTATATCAATTAGAAATTATTGCTAGAGTAATGGTAATCATAAAATAAAACACCAGGTGGTTAATTTTGGTAAATTTTATTTTAAAATTTACAATGGAGTATCACTGTATACAAGACTAAACGATTATACTTGTATGTAATCATATTTAATGTTGATATTAAACATTTCAACATAGATAGCCATCTGTGAAAATTTCCATATAGATAAAACAACGGGTCACGAAAACAGAAAAAAAAACATTTAACTAATCAAAAAAATGCAGCTCAAAACTTACTTTATTCCAATCAATCAATTTTTATTTAATACAACTATTTTTTATAACATGGTGTATTACTTTGAACAGGTTAACATGTTTTTTTTTTTTTTTAATTATTTTTCACTATTTTAGCGCATAATTTCAATTAGGTGAGTACACGTGTTTTTTTTTTTTGTTTATTTATTTATTTAGTATTTGTAACCTAGCTTACTCAGGGGTAAAAGTACTCTAAAGAGTGACATGCACAACGCCTACTTTATGGTGTTCTTATTTACTTCGAAATGTTTTCTAAACGTTAAAGTACAATACAGTAATGAAACTACTAAACATCAAATAACTGAAGTACATGATAGATTCGATCGATTATAGTTCAACTATTTATTGACTGGATCGCACACTTATAATCGCAACGTTACCATCAATCGTATCGTCTCGTAACGACTCTGAAATGTTCAGGCGAAGGGAAGTTAATACGTCTGACAGCGTCTCAAAATCGATACGAGATTTCCAGATGAATGTCAGCGTCTCACAGTCGATACGAGACGCCCAGGCGCAGGGAAGTTAATACGTCTGACAGCGTCTCAAATCGATACGAGATGTCAGCATACGTCTGATAGTGTCTCACAGTCGATACGAGACGCCCAGGCGCAGGGAAGTTAATACGTCTGACGGCGTCTCAAATCGATACGAGATGTCAGCATACGTCTGATAGTGTCTCACAGTCGATACGAGACGCCCAGGCGGAGGGAAGTTAATACGTCTGACAGCGTCTCAAAATCGATACGAGATTTCCAGATGAATGTCAGCGTCTCACAGTCGATACGAGACGCCCAGGCGCAGGGAAGTTAATACGTCTGACAGCGTCTCAAATCGATACGAGATGTCAGCATACGTCTGATAGTGTCTCACAGTCGATACGAGACGCCCAGGCGCAGGGAAGTTAATACGTCTGACGGCGTCTCAAATCGATACGAGATGTCAGCATACGTCTGATAGTGTCTCACAGTCGATACGAGACGCCCAGGCGCAGGGAAGTTAATACGTCTGACGGCGTCTCAAATCGATACGAGATGTCAGCATACGTCTGATAGTGTCTCACAGTCGATACGAGACGCCCAGGCGGAGGGAAGTTAATACGTCTGACAGCGTCTCATAATTGATACGAGATGTCAGCATACGTCTGATAGTGTGTCACAGTCGATACGAGACGCCCAGGCGGAGGGAAGTTAATACGTCTGACAGCGTCTCAGAATCGATACGAGATGTCAGCATACGTCTGATAGCGTCTCACAGTCGATACGAGTGACTCATGCAATTAGCTATAGTTCACTCAGTGCACTATAAGTGTGACATCTCAGAGTTGATTCTCAACAATAGGAAGACTTTGTTAAGTATTTTTTTTTAAAGGTCTTTATAACAGTAATAATAGTAATAAATAGTATAATAGACATGCAAAAGTATTGCATGATACAATAACTTCTATAAGTATAAGTGTAACGATAGCAACCCTAGAGAACGAGCTACGAAGCACTTTATTAAGAGTTAGTTATGATAGTGCATATACAGATTAAGTACTATTACGTAATTATACCAAGTTAAATATTGAGTGTTTTAATATTATTTTAATAGGTGATTTTTTCATCTATCTCTCTTAATTATTATTAAAGATTTATTTTAGGGTGCGTACTCTTATCAGCATCTGTTGCTGATTTGATTACGCACTTTTATTATTAAGTATATTAACTAAAAAATAATAAATAAATAGAAATAATTAGGTGTTTTAAAATCTGGTACAAATTTAGTTGAATACAATTGTCAAACCTATGAAATTAGATGGTAATAGGAAGTTGCTCGAGAGTAAATTTCATTCAGTTTGACAACATACGTTTTCAAAGATTCAACGAAAATTGCAACAAATTTTTTAATAACGAAAAAAAGTAATTTACGTTACTTTATTTAAATGTTTATTTTTTTTCTGTTTTCTTTTATTTCGATGTGGTTTTACTGTGAGTTGCTTTAGTTAAAGTGTTTTCTTTTTCACAGATGGCTACTTTGACTAGAATTGCACTAAATTAAAATTTGAATTTAAATTACAAGCAGTATAAATTACAACTTAACTAGGTATATATAATATATTTATAAATGCATTACACACATACGTGTAATGTACGAATTCTTTGTTAAAACACTTAAACCTACAGAAAGGACAAAATTTTCTTCAGTCTCAACACTATTTAAACTTAAAAGGAATGTTTAAACATTTGGACAAAAATTTTGGCGATTTTCAAGCGTCTCTATTGTAAAATTCTAACCAACTTGTATTTAAAGGAAGGAAATGGACACGTGGTTTTCGATATTTTGAACTTTATGACCACTTACCTTGGAAATATCTTTCGATATCAGCTTTCCTGTTCCCTCTACGTCCTATATTATAAATTCTATTAGAGGTCAAATAATTAAATATTTCTTAAAATTACTACTCTAAATAGGTAACATTCTTAATAAGTTAATGGAAATTATAATGGATTATTTAATATAACCATTATAGGGTGGAAGTATATTTACGTAAAATCGCAAAAATCCGATGTTGTTGGTAATTGTTTTTTACATAAAATCCTGTGTATAACCAACTATATTTTATATAAACCTTATACATTATACGTAGGTACTATCTACTGATAAAGAGAAGAAAAAAAAACTATTATTAGTATCCACAGCAAACGGCGGGAGAACACAAAATGAAACTAAGCAGAAGTTCTATATTATTTACGCCCTTAACGGTCAAAAATTCAGGAAATTTGAAAAACATTTTTTATCCAAATGTACAAACATTCCGCTAAGAAGTTGTGAGACGTAAAAGAAACACTCTTTCATTTTGCAACAACAAAATGGTCCTATGTACCTACCTTTACAAAAACAAAAAATAATAAAAAAGGGTGCATCCTCATTCTATAATAAAGTTAAAAAAAATTAATCCCAAACTTTTCATTATTCATATTATTTCAAATATTATTCAATCACAACATGTCTTCGATAAAAAACCCTATGACTAGTAACACATAATTTATATTTTAAGTTATCAAAAATTGAGTAGGTTTTCCGCATTACATCTACTACCATAATGCCCTTATGTTAAGGGTTGTAACAGATAGTGACCCCAATATTCGACGTTGTACAGCTATGATTGTTCTTCGTTTATAATTTTATTTTGTTTTTAAACAGCTATTGTTTTCATTTTTTTGGTTTTTAGTGCTCATAAAATGTTTGCCTGTATTATTTTTTTTTAATCGGGAGACGTAAGAGAAGCAGGTGAAAAAGAAAACTTTTCAGCGGAGAACAACAACAAATGTATATAAAGTAAATACATAACAGGAATGAACTTTGACTTGAAACAAGTACAATCGAAGTTCTACATGACTGTACACTTTCCCTTTTCGGCCCAAGGGTTGTTCTTCTTGTCCGGGGCGTGGATCAGTGGGTCGTTCTTTTCGTTCTCTTCAACATATTCGCGCATTCTGCAACAAAAGAAAAATAAACTCTTAATTAAGTAATTCAAATTAGGTAGTTTATAATCAAAATAAAATTATAAAAAAATTAATTCAAAATATATAAACAACCACACCATAACCACATAACATATATATCTGCTTCTTTTAAACCCTCATGAAAACAAATGTGGGTGGAATAGAAGTTAGCGGTGAGGTCAATGTTATTCTTGTTCTTAACGATTACCCCCCCACGCAATATCTACTCCAACCCCGATATCTATCCCACCCACTACCACCACCCCACCCACTACACCTGCCCTACTCCCAACGCCACTTCCACCTTCTATCTCCTTTTCAAAGCTCTCAATATTCTTATGGGGAGGGGAGAGACGTTAAGTCCACTGTTACCAAAAAAATTGTGCAGGCACAAATATGAAAATTCTTTAATTATTTATAATATTTTGAAAACAAAATCAAATTGCATTTTTTTTACAAATGTCTATGCTTATTTTTATGATAACGAGTAGATAACAGTTACGTAAATGGTTTCATGATAAAGGCGCACTTACGCCAATATTACAAAGTCAAATAATAGAGAGTCATAATTGCAAAGCAGTAAACTTACAATGCAATTGTTAAAATAAATGGTCTTTAAGTATCTGCTCTATTACGTTTTCAATTTTCAGTATCTACATACCCATTGTACCTAAAAGGCAATTAAATCTTAAATTAGCAAATCAACGAGTCTTTGTATAGGTTGCTCAGGGACGGACTCTTGATTGGGTGATTATACTAATTTCCATCTGTCGTTGACTTTTCTTTTTAGTGATCCCTTTTGCTTCAGAAAACTAATATTAGAATAAACAGTTCGTGGAATTTCCCGAGAAAAAGTTAATAGAATTTTCCTCCAAGAACCCATTAAAAACACTGATTTTGTTTTAAGGATCGTAAACATCTTTATAACTTCATTTTTTATTATCCCTTTAACAACTTAATTTTAGTTTATCCACCATTCCACACTCTACACGCTTTTCAAAAGAAAGTCAATTTTCCTGTCCTCTTTTTAAAAAGACGTTAGAAAGAACTACTCAATGAAATATAAACGTTTTTTTTTTCTATTTTTATACTTAAAATTGTATGTAGGTATACAACTTTTAACATCAAAAATATTATACTTTTTTAGGCATATAAATATAAAGATGTGTGGGTTGGAATTTTTGAAAACTATCCACGTATGTATATTTTGGTTTTACAGAATCCTGATTTATTAACAACATAATAAGATAAATATTATATAAATTATTTCTATCATTCCGAAGACTTTTCTTTATATATATATTCGAACATATAAACTCAAAACTTTGCAAAAAAAATAAATTAAAAGAGGTCGTATAAGTCGTGAAAAAATAGCAAATGGATTTTAAAGTATGAGAAATGACTATCAATAGTACCACAGTAAAATAATGACACATGACAACCAACTTTGCTGTACAAGACCAAGACTATCCTTAAGCAGGATCATGAGACAGACATTGAACATTAAGACCATGAATAAGAATAAGACTGAAAATAGAATACTTCAATCAGGACTAATACAAACACACCACGTCCAACGCCAGGATTCTTAAACAAGACTAAATAACAATGATACCACCGAGAATAAGAATAAGACCATATAACTTTGAGGTCTAGGCTAAAATCAAAGACATGGTCAAGTTTGCAAATTCATGAACAAGAATAGAACGAAGAAGATTAAGAACGAACCTAAGGACAAAATCAGATGACAAAGAATAAGACAAAGGTTGAGACCAAATGTCTGTGACCATAGATATGAGTCAGAATACTTGAGTAAACAAAAAGGAGAGAAAAACGTAGCTAAATGTACACATTGAAGACCAAGAATTCTTTTGTCAGACCAAGGAAACGCTAACTTTAAAAAGTAAACAATTTTTTAACGACGTGGTTAAAATATGCAGCCTTCATAAAAACAGGACAAACAAAAAGACCAAGAAAAAATAAAAGGATGAAGAACAAGACCAAGACTGAGTTTAATTTCTTGAAAACTTAGGAAATCCAGAAACAATACCAACTGCTTAATCAAGACCAAGTGTTCTTTTCCGAGACCAAGCACAGCACTCAATAAAATCAGGAGCAATAAAATAGACCTAATGTACAAAAATTACAGTCAACGTTTGGATACTTAAACGAGATCTAGAACAGGGTTAAGCAAGACCAAGGACAAGTCAAAATGTGCAGTTATAGACACGAACGAAGAAAATTGAGAATCAAGCTAAGGAAACAGCCAAATTATGTTCAGTAAAACTAAGGCCGAGACGTAGTATTTAAGACAATAGATATGACCAACTGTAAACAAGACCTGGAGTACTAAGTAGACCCATAAACGGAACCAAATGTTCACAATCAAGGCCAACAGTTCTTTTGCAAGACTGAGTATAAGACTGAATAAGCAGATTAAGACCAAGGTTAAAAATAAGACCGAATATACAACGCTAATACAGGAGTAATAAAATATACCTAATATACAGGATCATATCCAATGCCAGGATACTTAACAAAGGCTCACAATATAGAGATTAAGACCAAAGTTAAAAATAAGGCCATATATACAAAGCTAAGGTCAGGCGGAGTAAAGCAGACCGAATGTATGGATGACATCCAATTCTACGATACTTAAACATGGTCCAAAACAAGAATAAGACCAAGGACATGGTCAAAATATGCAGTCATTGATGTGAGCGAATACTTGGAACAAAAACAAAAAGGAAGAATTCAACTGTGTAGAGTAAGACCAAGGCTGAGATCAAGTGTCTGATTGTAAAACAAAGCTAAATGTTTACAATCAAGGCGAAGAGTTCTTTTGCAAGATTAAGTATAAGACTAAATAAGCAGATTAAGACCAAGGTCAAGAACAAGAATAAGACTAAGGACATGGTCAAAATATGCAATCATTGATGTGAGCGAATATTTGGAACAAAAACAAAAAGCGAGAATCCAACTGTGTAGAGTAAGACCAAGGCTGAGGTGAAGTGTCTGATTGTAAAACAAAGCTAAATGTTAATAATCAAGGCGAAAAGCTCTTTTGCAAGATTAAGTAAAGGACTAAATAAGCAGATTAAGACCAAGGTTTAAAATAAGTCGAAACATACAATGCTAAGGTCAGCAGGAATAAAAGAGACCCAATGTAAAGATCACATCCAATGCTTGGATACTTAAACATGGTCCAAAATAAGAATAAGACCAAGGACATGGTCAAAATATGCAGTCATTGATGTGAGCGAATACTTGGAACAAAAACAAAAAGGAAGAATCCAACTGTGTAGAGTAAGACCAAGGCTGAGATCAAGTGTCTAATTGTAAAACAAAGCTAAATGTTTACAATCAAGGCGAAGAGTTCTTTTGCAAGATTAAGTATAAGACTAAATAAGCAAATTAAGACCAAGGTTTAAAATAAGTCGAAACATACAATGCTAAGGTCAGCAGGAATAAAAGAGACCCAATGTAAAGATCACATCCAATGCTTGGATACTTAAACATGGTCCAAAATAAGAATAAGACCAAGGACATTTTTTAAATATGCAGTCATGGATGTGAGGGAAGATTTGGTACAAGAATTAAAAAAAAAATTATGAGAGTCAGACCAAGTGTCTAATTGTAAAACATAGAGTACTTAAGAGGTTCTTTTACCTAAGATTAAGTACTACGTTTCATATGCAGATTAAGACCAAGGTCATCACCAAATGTCAGAAATACCACCCAAAACTAAACAATTTTCCGATGTAGTTTGTATCTGTGGATTTGGAACAAGGTTGAGAATGGTACGTAGCTAACGTTCCATGTATGACCGTTTTCGCATTGTATTCAGTTGCAGATGTCTCGCATGCATTCATTCATTATACGGTAAGCGAAGTTTTAATATTCAACGGGAGTCTCGAATTCCAGACGGAGTTCTTGTTCTAACCGGCAAATTCCTGGCCCAAATCCAATCCCACGATTTATGTGTGTTATTATAATATAGTATGTATAGCTGCTTACATAATCTAGTTCGTCTTTCTAGGGCAAGTGCATAACACACATCTAGATAAATGTGCGGATTTATATGTTTCAAAATTACTCGGAATTTACATATGTAAATTGTCAAAACAATATTATTCAACGTTTATTTAAAATAAGTACAAGTTTTAGGGTAGTAAAACAAGTAGAAGTTTCAGGGTAGTAAAACAATAAGTAACGATAATTTCCTATTGAGAGCTGTGATTATGGGTGCAATTAGGGATAATGCAGAGGTAAACACTGGTCACTTTTCAAAATTCATTGTCCAATCCTTAAAATTCAATTCTATGATAAACAGAAGACAAAAAACACCCTGGAGTTTTACCGAAAAATATTAGGAACAATTATTTATTTCTGTTTCGCCCTCGTTATCTTCTCCCTTGGAATCGTATTAGCCTGTCAATTTATCTCAAAGGCTTAAATTAAATAGCTGCTAAGTAAAGTTTCTATGTTCAGGGATCGACTCGTGCCTAGTCTTTCTAGAACGAACTTTGAAGTAATCAGGTCCTCATTTATCGCTGCTCGATCCTCCCTGGCTGTTAACTTTGTGTTTTATGGACGTGTTAAGTTTATGTGTTAGATGTTTATTAATGGCAAAAGGTACACTAACTTCGCTTATAATGGATCTTATTTTTTCCTTATAGACCTTCATAGCACACACACTGGACACATCTATAAACACATCCATCCTGAACCGTAACCTATTACAATACACACGGAAATATTACGTCTGTTTTTTATTGTACTTTTTTGAAGCTCTAAACCTGCATGAAGATGTCATAAAAAACAACAAAAAACTGTCGTAATACTTCCGTGTATATTGCATTAGGTTACGGTTCAGGATGGGTGTGTTTACATTTACATAATAAGTTTGAAATAGGTATGCAAATTAACTGGTGTAAATCCCGGTTGAAAACGATTTTGCGACTCGAAAACCTTGCATAATGGAATCCCGTGGAGAGCCGCTTTTATCGTGGTCCTGAGTAAAATACGAATTAGCATAAATATGGTTTGCAATATAAAACTTTGACCCACTTTAGGACCCTTTTCAAAGCGTAAATGCCCAACACATTCACCCTCAACTGTAGCAATTTACAATTATTTAAGCAAACTGAAGTCTCAGTTAATTCGGTCTTTTAGATTTTGATATTTTAAGTACAAAAAAAAAACGTTATAGGGTATAAGGACAATATTAAATAATAACAATAATAAGGGATGAAAACACAAGTTGACCGCAAATGCTACGAAATTAAACTGTCAACAGCAAATTCAATCATATTGAATGGAAGTATATTGCATCGATGGAAAAGTGTAACCGTTACTGCAGTCACAGTTATGTCATGAGTAAAGTCACCCCTTTGTGCTTATTTAAAACTCAAAGTCTTTGTTTGTCCAACCCTAAGCGATTTATCAACCGTGTACCTGCATACGAAGATTGAAGCATGTTTTGAATAAAAAAAAATAGAGTATGAGAAATGTGGGTAAAATCAGTAACTCAGTTTTAACAAAACTATTAGTAGATATTTATTTAATTGTACTTCTTTAAACTACGTATTTACATGATATTTCATAATTAAAGTTTTAACTTAATACATTAACAAATCACAATTATATCTAGATAATAATAAAAAAAACGCTTTTTAAGAGAAAACTCAAAAAAGTCAGTATCTAATACATGACAAATAATGAACCCATGGATATATAGAGTGACTTTGTTATTTTAAATGTAATGGTATATATTTTTTAAAATAAATTCGCATTAAATACGAAATTCTATAATTAGCTATTTTAAGTTAAAATTCGAAATTACTCAAAATGTTTCAAATAAAACAATAGGAAATATTAAAATCGAACGAAAAAATAAAGTATAGTTGATCCCATTTGAAAAAAAACAAAATTATTCATAGAAGAACATAAGCTTTCACGGCCGGAATACATAGAAAAAATAGGGTTCGGGCTTGTAGGTCTCTTGTTTAGTCCTATAGTTCCTATAGACCACAGCCTACAAAGCCCGAACCCTATTTTTTCTAAAGTTATTCATATTTGCAGTTTTTAAACTTTCCAATTTTTTTCTGAACGCCCTGTATAAATTTTTGAGTTCAATTTTGCCAGAGCGTTAGCGTTGAGGTTCAGCTATTACAGGTAAAAATTTCAACAGTTTCGGTCGTATTTCCTAAAAGTTATATTAGTTTATATTTTGGGTTCGTCATAAAAAATATACCATTCCAGTTAAAATAACAAAGCTGACTTCAATTTCCGGTATAACCGGAAGTGCTACCTTTATAGCGTTATTTTAGTTGAGGAGGGCATACCTAATAACGTTACTGTCAAAATTCAAATCAAAGTAGTCTCCGATATATCGACCACTGCGTCTTAGATGGGACACCCTGTACATACAGGGTAACTATTTTGAACTATTTCTAAGAATAATTTAAAAATAAAGATCGAAGTTGTAGATTTTCGGGGGGGTGATCTTTAGGGTAATTTTGAAGGCTTTGTCAAATTGACATTCGTCAACTGATGTCTGTATTTTTGATTTTATACGTTTTATACCATGTGTAACACGAAAAAGGTCAAAGGTGGTTTTTTCATTTGAAAAACAAAAATAAAGTCTTTTTAACTTTTTACTACAACAACAACTGGTTCAGTCAAAGGTTACAAAGTATTTCCAAAGTACGTGGCTAACTTTTAGATTGACCTTTGACACCTAAAGCTAAACAAATAATTTTAAGCGGTAATTTGAGGTCAAAAATATAGGTAACCGTGTAAAGAAATCAACTTGACTTGGAATTAACCTTAAGAATCAACATAAAGGTCATATGTATTTAAGATCACCATTTAATGACACTCGAAATCCTAAAGCTTTACAATCAGAAATTTTTGTGATTCAATTCTTTATTTTCACGTTATTGTCAAAGATAGATTAATATAGTCCACCCTGTATATTTATGTATATCATTAAGCTTTCTTTAGGGTAACTACTTGAAAAACTCAATTGACTTATCATAATTATCATTGATAATTAGGATTAATGGAATTTTCGTACCATGCTATTCCACGTTCTGAAGCATGAAGGGTTAGTTGGAGAAACATTAGAGGCAGAAACAGTAATAAAAAGGAGCAGTGACTTCATTATCTGACGTGTATAATTAAACCTCTTAAGTTTTCAATTAAAAAACAATAACAATATTCTTTCTTTATAAACTATTAAGAAACGGTCCAACGTTAAATATCCGAAGAAGAATTGCCAGTGCCCATCTTCATCTCATATTTTTGAACTACAGCAAATATTTCGGATTTTGCCATGTGCAAATTATGCTGGTCTAAACATTTTAGAGTAGGTGCAATGCCTGCCAAAAAGGCATCGACAGGATCTGGGGGTGTCAACGTAGTACTCAAATCTTCATTTTTATTGATTAAATATTTAACAAGTGTTGTCAAAGCACCTTCTTGGTTCGCCTGCTTCCTAAGTGCTCTTCTTTGAGCACCCCATTTCAGTGGAGCTTTTCGACGACAATTTCTTCCCAAGCTTCCCTCTTGGAGTACGCTTGGATCCGGATTGGATGGGTCACTTATAGGGTCAAATATGTCATTACCGCCAACTAGTTCGTATGAGATGTCAATATCTTCGGGTTCATGAATGCCCTGAATGTTTTCAATTTCCATTTTCACGTTTGGTTCTTCGCAGTGCTCTCCGTAATCCGAATCAGAAAAATCAGATTCTTTTTCTTGGTGTTCACTCAGTTCGTTATCGTTCTCGTTGTCGTTATCTTGTTTTGGAATTCTCCCTTTTCCCTTTCTGCCTTCCAAAAATTCCTTTAAGAAACCCATTTGTTCGGAATATTTGTACTGTTTCATTTGTTTATTGTTATTTCGAACGACGTTTGCTGCAGTTTTCATTAAAGACTTTCGATAATTATCGCGAATGTTATTCCATCTTCCTTTACATGTTGCGGCTGCAATATATTTGCAAATATTGAAGAAAAAAAAAAAGTGTTATTTGTTAATTTAATTATAACAACTGTTAATGGTAGATACTGTCTACTTGTTTATTTTTATTCAGTGGCGCACATAGAAATATAATGGGAGGTTAAGATAAATGTCAGAATGTTACGATTTCGCCCACAACAATAAAAATATGTAAAATCATAATGATCCCCAATTACGAATTGCATAGCTTTTATCGCGGGCTTTGAGCGCGGCGACCGAATCAAGAAATTCCGTAACGAAAAAATCTAACACCCCCCACTCGGACCGGCACAGCGGTGGGGGGTGTGCGTGCGACTAGACGTATGCGTGTAGACTGTACGAAGCTCGCACGGATCGAGACGAGCTGCTCCGAAATCGGACGAATACGTAAGCAGCTGTTTGTGAGAAAGTTTATAGGTGTATTATTATATTAACATCAAAGAAAAATAATATTGCATAAATATTATAATTGCGTAAGTTGATAAACTATTCAATAGCTTTACCGCGGCAGTCCCCGAGTGCTACACGTATTTCCTTTTTTTTTTTTTTAATTATTCTCATAATTTAAACTGAAAAAGAATAAAGAAATTTCACTGTTTATATTTTTTATAAAAATATAGATGCATGAAATGGATCAAGAAAGATGTATTTAGAGATTTTGTAAATTTGAAATCTAAAAAAAGTTTACAATTTAAACATAAGTGTCTTCCTTGATTTCAATAAGTACATAATTTGAATTTTTAAGGTAAAATAAAACTAATTTATATTTCTCAAATTATCTGCCTGATATCCCATAATCAATTTTTTTTTAATTTTTTAAACTAGCGGTTTGCAGACATCAAAATTCATAAATACTAAATAAATTTGAAGCATTAAATATGACGTGTAGGAATTTTTAAAAATTATCTTGTCCCAGCCCTCAACCACATCCTGTGTGCGCCACTGAATTCTTTTCTATTCTAAAAAATAAAACCGGATCTGTTCATTCCAAGCTTTGTCATACCATTCAGGTCCGTCGTTATTCTTTTTAACACATAGCCTCTCTTTCTTATAATTAGACTAGGAAAGAGAGGGGACAAAGAAATCATACGCAGAGTACGCCGGGAATTATAATAAACTGACGCCATTCTTCGGTGTCAAACATTGTATTGGAACCAGTCATTAAAGTTTTTCGAAAAAGGGTTGTTAAAGTTTATTTATTTTTTTATTTAAAACAAAACCGATTTGTTGTAAAAGTTACTAATAGCGGAGTAACTTTTAGGAAAAGAAAAAAAAAAAAAAGAGAAAAATCCACGGCTGATAAACAACACCCTATGAAGTTTGCTTTTGTCAAATCGCATTAATGAATAATTGCAACTTCTTTATTTAAAAAAAAAAACTGCGAAAATTTATTTTCTTTCGTCCTTTTTTTTAATTTACATATGATTTCACTGAACATCAACAATAATTTGTTTCGTAAAAAAAATTCTAACTCGCTATCTCATTCCTAGATGTTGCGCTACTGATCTGAGCGGTCTGGTGCCAAAATATCACAACTTGGAGTGGAAGATTGTTCATCCGCTCTCCTTCCTAGTCTAAGCTTTCTCTAGTAAACTTAGTATAAATTTCTTGTTTATATATGTGCATGTATGTATATACTTACCGTCTATATTCATTTGTTTTCCGATTTCATCCCAAACATGCAACTTGTAAGCGTTGTCCATGTACCTTGCATGCGACAAATTATAGAGAACGGGCTGTTGACGTACTAATTCAATAAGTAGTTCATTATCCATGCTGATGGCGTTCATTTATTAACAACTGTGAACTGATGGTGCGATCTCTTGTTTAATTGCGTCGTATGTAATTGGTACATATAATGTAGATTTGTAGATATATGTACCTAGGTACATGCAATCGTTTCGAAATGTTAAAATGAATGGTATCGATCGGCTACGTAACCGTTCACGCCCGTACTAACTGGTCTACCGCTGCGACAACGGAAGGGATACTGAAACGTGTGGGACTGTTGTGCGCCTGAACAAGTTGAGAGTTACGGCGCCGTGCCGTTGAACTTTCGTCCGTCAACCGATGGCACGGATCCGTATGCATTTCAAAATCTCAAAGTTTTTGAAATTTTACTATAACCAAATACTAGTAATTGTGCATTTTTTTGTAATTATGTACAATTCCGATTTTCTTTAAAAAAAAGTATGTCGCAGAGTTCGTCATGCTGATCAAGAATATATAAAAATTCATAATTTCACATATTCATAACTTTTTCTTTAAAATATCTGTTTTTGTTTGTTTCCGACAAAAAATATTTAAATTACTTCAATTTCTGATTTCGAATAGTTTTCTTTAGCTTTAATTGCTGTGAAAAAATTAGTTTTATGCCAATTAACTTCACACGTTTTTTTTTTTAATATTATACACTAAAAAACGAATTTTGCAACCACCTTGTCCTGTCCTTGCTTTTAATTATAAAATCAAGAAAAACAGTAATTAAAATAATCACTTACAATACTTAAACTCAGCAAATTTAATTTTTTTAGTTTTACTTTTTTTGTTTACTTATAAAAACTTGAAAATTCAAGTTTAATTTTTTTAATCTATTTTTTTTGCTTAAATTACGAAAAAAATAGGCGAAATTTATTGGGTAGCATAACCTAGTAAAAAATATATTTTTTTTTAATTTCCATAATTTGTATCATAAATCTGTCAAGACGAACAATTTGAAAAAATAAAGAAATAAAAATTTTTATTTTGGAGCCAAAAAGCCAGGTGACCACGAAAGTGCATATTTAAAAAAAAAATAAAACCATCAAGTGGAATACATGGAACGGTGATGGAATTAATTATATCAAAAAATTAATTTTTTAATTAAAGATTAAAACATATATATTATATATTTCTTTTTAATTACTGTAATTAAAAATTTGACAATTATTTTTCAATTCGAATTTTTTGGAATTAGAATTTGAAAACTAATTGCTAATTGTTACATATTTCTTATAACAAATTCTAGTTTCTTTTATATCTCAAGATATATGAGAAAGTAAAAAAAATATTTTTGGTAAACTAATATGAAATTTTTTTATTATTTTTTAATTTTTTATGTTTAGCTACCTCGATATTTTTTAAAGGATCCTGGTAATTTCATATTTCCGTTGTTTAATTGCTTTTATAACACCATTAATGTTTCGTTATAAGTCATTAAAGCGATTACTATACGGCGAGCTATAAATAAAAACGATTTTTTCGAGTAGCATACGATTCGTATAATTTCACTTTATGATCCTATCATGCCTTAATTAACTGGCAGGTATACGAGTATTGCAATCACTTGATGTTTTATGACGTTACACATCCACTAATTAGCAATTCAGCGTTCCAAACAGATACTTAAATAAGGTAGAGTCAAATTTTTCAACTGAGACTTGAATTCTGTCAGATGTACGAAGACCGAAGGGCTGTATTATTTAACCGACAGCCAATCACGTGCAACTTCCCAAACTGTACGCCGACACCTGCATATTTCATAGGCTAGAGTGCCTGCACCTTCCAACATTGTACCTACCTTTTTAGGGCGGGGTTTGCTGGTGCGCATCCAGTCGTTAAGTCTCGGTTGAAAAATTTAACAATACCTACTACAGAAACAATATCTCAAATAATTTATTAAGGTTGGTTTCCTGAAATTGACCAGATAGCACACCCTCGTACGTTGCTTGTAAGAAACCCTAACCAAACAACTGTCATACATGTTAATTCAAGAAACTGTCAACAGATGGAGTCTTCTACTTGGTATGGTTTTAATTTTTTTTTCAAAGAATACATTGATTTTAAACTATTTGTTTATTTTTCATCATTAGCGGGAATGATAATCTTTACAATAAAATCTCAATCATTACTTTTGATGAAGTATCAGTGGAGATATGACAACATCGTCGAATAACCAAATAAATAAACTCGAAAACGCTATTTATACAACGAATGATCATCACTTAGATAAGGTTAAAAATGTAATATAATCTATTTTCTATGTTCTAACGTCCTTGAATTGTACATATGTACTTTCAACGTGTAGTAACATTCCATTCAATGTAATTACAACAGAAATGAAAAATTGATAAAGAGTTCACATCGACGAGAATCTAAAATTTAATTTTAGAATCCTAACGAAGACAGATGGCTTCTTTAAAATGATTACGTCTCTCGCAAATGAAAATCTCGGATTTGTCGAAGCGAAATTTCCTGGCATAGTGCCCTCTTCTTCCTCATTTCGATTTAGTAAATGAACTTAACATGGACGAATCTTCAATCCTTTATTAACATCAAACCATATTAAAAACAAAAAATAATACTTTTCGTATTTTAGCATCCCAAAAATATTCACTATTCGCACCTTTCGGTAATTTTTTAAAACGCAGTCAGTGGTAGGTACATATTTTTTTAAATTTGTGCATTGTGTGATGTTGGTTGTCTACACACGGAAGTCACGTGACTGTCCGCCATTTGTACACCACAGTCACCGATCTCACAGTGTTCTGTTTGATTTAATCGGACGGTAACAGCTACACATAGAAAGCAATGAGTCAGTCAAAATCCCTAATTAAGTTAATTAATCAGCTAAATTGTCGTCATTAAACGATTCATTATCTAACACTATAAACGATTAAATACTAACTGGGACATCATGCGAACATTTCACACTAGTAGTAGATTACATTTGCAGATAGAAGGTAAAATAGTCCGGTCTATAGCTGTCAAGCAGATTAGTTAGAGAAATTGACAGTAGATGGCGACTTCAGTTACAGCTTCTAAAATTAATTTTGCCAACGGAAACATTAATTTTAAACTTTGTATTTACTTAATCCTTAAGTTTAATTTATAAATGATAAAATTTTTATTTTTGAAACTACAATTAGGTACCTAACTTAAAAATTTGAACAAACCATTGTTATTTTATAGTGTAAAGTAATAAAATAATTTTTTTCTTCTCCGAATTATTGTGACACCTGAATAGAATAGGCAACCCAGCATACATTTGCACATAATGCTGTACATATATTATGCAGTTTCGTTTATTCTTGTTCATAATTTTACGTGAACAAAGACGGGGGCAAATGCTAGTAGCTTTCTAATAAAAAGTTTTTGTAAAAGAACTTTAGAAGATATTAGTTCGGTTGCTCCGATCTTTTCTCGTTTTTCTTATTTCAAAAGCTCACTTACACGTTCGTTCCCAATAAGCTCGCAGTAGGGTTTATTTTGATTGAGTAGGAGCTTTCAAATGAAAGACCTGTTCACATAAAATTGCCGCAAAGTAAACTTTCAGAGGCAGTCAATGAGGTTTTGGAATCATTCCAAGGAAACATCAACTTTGAGACCAAAAAACCGTAATTTTGACTTTTCGCAGAAGTATCAAACAGCCAATTAATTATGTGGCTAAAAGTCATGTATCTTTAGTTAATCGTAAGAAATTGCTTTGAAAAGTTAAATACAAAACGTTTGAAAAAATTACTTTATGTCTTCTCGTCTTGAATTTTAGAATAAATAATAAAATGAAATTAAAAACAATAAAGAAAATTGGAGTTGTGAGCCAAATTAAAGCGTCTAATAAGTGTTTTTAAATATTTGCGAAAAGAAAAATTATAATCAAATATAGACCACTCCATTGATGTTATTTATTCGAATTAAATTTTCTTTAACAATTTCCTTAAGTCTTTTTTAACAAATTTTCTTGTTTTTTCAAAAATTAATCTTCTTCAATAAAGTCATGCTTTATGAATCTTATAAAATTTGTACCAAGAATGAATTGTGAAATAAGAGGAAGACGAACAATTTCCCTGTTAAAATTGCTTTATCGAAGAATTCCTATTAATTATTCGATAGTCGATCTCAGCCTGTCGACCTCGAAAAAGAAGAAGAACTGCTAGGGCATTCGTTAGAGACAACAAGAAGTGTAATTATTCTTAATGCAATGTTGCACTTACAGTAAAGATAGTTGCCAAGAATCTGACACTTAACCCGGGACCGTGTCGTTGATTAATTGAAGTACCTACACGGTTAGCAAATGGTACAGAATGGATTCCATTGGTCCAAAAGGCTCATTTCTGCTTCTAAACTGGCTATTCTTAGTTGCAGAAATTTTCAATAACGGAATTCTCAACTTTTTTCATAATTTTAAATGTACAGTGTGGTCATTTTATGGCAATTTTTTTAATTAAAAAACAGCATACAGGGTACGACTTTGTATAAGAATAAAGTACCCTTCTTTAATTCTGAAAAAGTTACCCATTTGGAAAGTGATAACAAAATTTGACACCTCTAAAAGCGAACTTGCTCAGAAAATTAATGGTTCCATTTCATTCTCCATCGATTGGTAACACTGTCATCTTTCGATTTCAACCGGAAATTAACCATCGAGACTAAATGTTCACCCTTTTCAAACGAAAAATGTGCGTGATAACTTACAAACCCTTATGCAAAAAAAAAAAGTTTTTTAACATTTCTTTAAAACTCATATCAATCTTGAAAGTTTCATCATTTATTCATTCATTACTACAAAGGGTAGATATAAATCAATACGAGATTTTGTGTTTCTTAAATCTGATCTTAATGTGTCCACTGCCTTGCCCTACATAAATAGCTTCACTCGATACTTCATGAACAGCAAATTTTACAAAAATTTTCTCTGTTTTAATTAATTAATCAAAAGGTGATCGATTTTATGATGTTTGTTTTTCTATCATAGAGTTAAACATGGTTAGTAAATCGCTCGCGCAAATCATGCGCGGCTGTCGATTACACGCACTTTGTTAATTAAAATGTAAATTGCATCAGAAGTGGGACGTCGTCACCGATACCATATAATTAAAATACTTCCGCAATGGTGATAATATTTCCGGTTATACCGGATGTACCTACATGGCACCTTCATTTATACCAAACAATTTTTTCCCACTCTTCGTATGGAATTTTAAAAAATTTTTATTATTATTAAAAAAAAAATACAATTTGGTCAAATATTTACAGCTAAATTGTATTAAAAAAAAAAAAAAATAGAAGCTCTTTTCTGTTTATCCTCACTATTCTCTCTGACCACGTTCGGCATGTGATGTATAAAAATTTTCTGGAAAGTTCTAGTTTATAGGAATGTTCCATAATGTGGTCCTAAATGTTCTAGATTGCTTGAGAACGACCAGAAATATTTCAAAATGTTAAAAAATTTACGAGAATGATTGGGAGTAATCGGGAATGATGTGGAGAGTTCCAGAATACTCAAAAATGCTACAGAATATTCTACAACATTCCGAAATGATCTGATACTTACAAAAATGATCTGCAGAATGTTTCTAATTTTTCGAAAATGACTTGGAATGTTCTAAAATCGTCACAAACGTTCTAGAATGTCTCAAGAATCATTTCAAGTGCTCAATAGTGTCCTAGATTGTTCCAGAATTTTTGAAATGAGTTGGAAATATTCTAGAATGTTTCGTATTGTATAAATACATCAATAACGATTTCTTTTTTCATAAGCGAGGGCTGTGAACTGGGGTGAGTTTGCTAAAACGTGACTAAAAATATTCCAAGGAGGAAAATGTGTCTCAAAGGAATTGAAAAGCGTATCTATGATATTTTATTTAGATAGACTTTTTAATATTCGAAACTAAGAATTTCAAATCTTTTAACTGACTTCCATTAAAAAAAAAGAAATTTTTTATTTTTGACAAAAAAAAAACTATTGGAGGAAAAAAAGTTATGGACAGTTTTAAAAATTCCCAAAAACTGAAGAATTTCCTCTATTTGGGTTAGGTTAGGTTAGGTTAGTAAACTTTTTTCATTTCTAAAAATTTACTTTAAAAAGTCAAAGAAAAATATATTGAGAAGACAATTAGCATCTTCATAATAGAAAATTCCAGATTTTCAATTTTCCCAGTTCGTAGGACATAACTGCGTACTATCCTAATAGAAATATACACAATTCCAGAGCGACAATTATTATTGCTTTATATTTACATACATGCCTACCATGAAGGAAGTTCTCTGCTTTTTAGCGTCAGCTGGGGTTACAAAAAGAACCCTCTCAAGCAACGACGATCAATAACATGAAAAGAATGTGAACAGTTCTTTTGTACATACATACAATGCACACAATGCCCACTATAAATTGGCAAAAAAAAAATATAAATAATTAGGAGTCAGGAATTTTTGAGAAAAACTAATTGCTCGTTAAGGTCTGAACTATTTTTCCGTAAACATTCCTCCAGTTGGTCATATCTTTTAAACCACAACAAACTTAAAACCAAGGTGTTAATTAACGACTGTGATAATTATATTTACCTTTACCTTAACCTTTTCGAAATATCTTTTTGAGGACATATGATTAAACATGGTCTAATTGGTGAGGACAAATACAGGGTGATTAACAATGTCTTTCAATATGGGGGTCGCAACCCCCTGGAGTCGTATACAGGGAACAGGGGGACACGTAGAGGAATACTAGGGGTTGCAATTTCTCAATTTCTTCAATTATAGAGAGCTGTACACAAAGTGTCTTCTATTCTGGCAATTAGTAAGACGTCAAATTAACGAGTTCTATTGGGTGTGGGGGTGCACGTTTCTATTTTAATCATTTGGCTATTTAGTAGGTGGGTGGTAAATGTAGAAACGGTGTTTCTCACAGAACTTTCATAAGACGGATTAAAAAACTTGAGAACAACCAGAAAAAGTTACATGGTCTCACTGTAACCCTCATAAAAACCCCAGAACTCCAGAAGGATTTCACAGTCCACCCCAAAGCATGCAAGATTATACATATTTATTTAGATGGGATAGTTAGTTGATAAAGAGAACGTAAGGTGATGGGCTCCTGGAGCCAACTCATCAATGATTGTCGTCTGGAATGTCTTTTGGGGATGACCCATAACCCCATAAGGTCTCTAGAGCTATCAATTTGTGAGTTTTCTGTGAGACTACTTGAGGAGTCAGTGATTTGCTTACAAGTCTCGTAATTTGGATGAAATCGACATGAAGAATGAAGTTTTGAGTACCCACTCATTGAGTGATGTTGGAGAGTATCATTGACAATCTCATGAAGAGGCACGCAAACTGCAAACAGACGACGTCATCCCCATGACATTATATTACATATTTATATCCATTATTCCATATCACAAATAGAATTGTGTAAACGTCAGTTGGACATTAACAAAATTTTAAATATTATTTTGGAATGTTGCTATATAATTGAACTTGTTTAAAAAAAATACGTGTGGCACTCAGGGACTGCCGCGGTAAAGCTATTGCATAGTTTAACTCATGCAATTATAATATGCGAGCTTCGTACAGTCTACACGCATACGTCTAGTCGCACGCACACCCCCCACCGCTGTGCCGGTCGGAGTGGGGGGTGTTAGGTTTTTTCGTTACGGAATTTCTTGATTCGGTCGCCGCGCTCAAAGCCCGCGATAGAAGCTATGCAATAGCTTAAAAAAAATAGTTCTTCTGATTGTCATCCAATACAATTGCCATGGAAATAATCGGAATGGCATTGAAAAATGAAGGGTGTTGAAGGAGTGGGTCATAGAACTACAACCCCATCAATCTTTGTAACACAGTAAAGCAGATTCTGCCTGTTTTTGTAAAGAGACTTGTTCCACTAAAAACATGGAAGTAAAAATTGGGCCAAAATCTCCATGACTAATCGTTGGGCTTTAGAACAACTTTTAAAATCTGAGTAAGTGCCAAATCTAAATTGAAACGTAGAAGAGAAAATAATATTTTATGAAAATGGCAACTTCCATGAGTAGACTTGAAAAATTCATAACCATCACCAGTACGTCTTGTATTTGAATTTGGAAAAGTTGAGATTCCAATTGGTATTTTTGATAAACCAGGAATTATCCAAAGAGAACTTGGCCTCAATTTTACAATCATGTTTTTGGGTCAGAATCCAGTAGTAGGGACTTTTACTAACCCAGGTATTATTCAAAGAGAACACAGTCCCATTTTTGGTGGTACATATTTCAATAATTTCAGTTAAAGTAATTGACATGGGCCTTATCAGCTTTATTTGGTAAGTTGTCCTTAATCCCACGTGTAAAGCAATATCGACGAGTAAAGTTTTACTACCCTAAGGTTGGTAGAAGAGCCCTAATGGTTTCGATTACTTATCAGTGTGTTAATTATTGCAGACAATGGGGGTGGATTTAAGATTCCTTAGCTCTGTCTTGGTAGTTAGGTACTAATATCAAATGAAGACCCTCGAAATCCATTAAATTTTAATGACCCCCATAATGACCCTCCGTTAAATCCAACGAAATCTCGAGTAATTCAAAAATAAAATAAAAAAGTTTGTGAAATCCAATGCACTACTTGCTGACAGTAACCCTGAAAAATTTTCTTATCAGTTCCCTAGTTCTTTATCAAATTGCTGTTATCAGTAGGAAATTCATATACATATGTACTTACAAATTTGCCTAAACGTATAGAAATACATTAAAGGAAAGCGAAAATTTTTATTACGAGCTTTACAAGCTCTAAAATCACAATGGGTCATTTAAAAGTGACAAATAGTAAATGCATTAAAATTGTTTATAAATGTTGTAAAAAGGTCGTAATAGGGACCCATATAAGTAACAATTTCACGCAATTAAATTAAAAAAAAAAAAAAATGATGTAGATTGTAAGGTTTAATAGTTTTTCAAAACTTTTTAGTGATTAGTCAAAAAAAAAAAATTATTCTGGACCAAATTAATTCCTACGAGATACTAAACTGGTAAAGTTTTTGTGTTAGGTGAAAGATTATTGATATCAAAATCCTGCTTCCCTCAGGACTATTGTGCTATGGTTCATGAAATTTTGCGGTTCCAGACGTTTCCTTGCTGACAGCATCTTCAATGTTTACTTGCCAGGTGCTGGGTAGTGATTGATCAACACTGACGATGTTGTTAGCAAAGAATGACGAAACGTCTGGAATAGTAAAATTCCGATGTTCGACGGCCGTGAAAGCCTTAAATCTACAGACAGCTTAAATGCTTTTAAATGTAAAGTAGATCAAAAGAATTACGAAGGATTTGAAGGATTTATCTTCGGTACAGTAAGAAGGAAAATGTTTACCCACTTTCTACTTTGAAAATAAAGATGAGAATTTAAAAAGTTTTAATTCGTATTTTATAAACTTGACAAAACTTATCTTAATTTATGAATTTAATGGTCTTTTTAACGGAAAAGAGTTAACTAAAAAGAGGAATTTCGTAATTAATCTAATTAGTTGGTGCTTAAATACTTTTGGATAAATTCGTAGGATATTGGAAGCAAAGCTAAATTTTTGTATAAAAATATTTTCAAAAATAAAAATTAAATAAGCAATTTGTTTCTCAAATATTGTAGGTGTACCTAATTAGATTAGATAATTTAAATAAATAAATTTTCCTGTTTATAAAAAATTTAATTTTGTGTTTTGGTTTATTTAAGGGTAGAAAAAATATTGAGAATTTTAAAAGCAAACAAAACAATATTTGTTATCTATCTACCGGCGAATTGAGCAAATATAAACCCAATTTTTTAACTAATTGCTAAAATAATTAAAAAAAAAATAATTGTACAAATTTTACTGAAGAACACCCTATATACTCGATGAGAGCACGCGATCATCACGTCAATATTGCATCACAGAACATAAACAGAAAATCATCGCGTCGAAACGTCTGCATCGCAACGCGGCCTACTTAATTTTCATTTCTCATGGAAAAAATCAACGAAAAGAAAATCAAAAATTAAGATTAAGAAAAGCGTCTGAATATTGCGGTTAAAAAGTGGTTACTTACGCTGCGATGCTCTTCGACAATGGCCAGCGCTCCATCGACGCCTGGTATTTCATGTTCTCGATCTGCTTCTTCAGAGCGTCCTTATCCATCGCTGCAATAGAACTGGCGTCCATCGGGCGCGGTTACTAACGGCAACTTCACGCAAGCGTCGACGCGAAATTAGTTGCTAGCAGGGACGTCAGGTGGGGGGGGGGGGCGTCGAACTAGCAGAAACGCCGTCCGTCCGTCCGTCCGTCCGTCCGTCAGCGTCAACTGCAACCGGAGAAATACGTGTACGAGGACTGTTTCGAATGAAATTGGGACTGACATTGAAAAGTAGATAATTATGTACATTAGCTTACCCTCTTCCTATTTTCTTGAAAAAAAAGTAAGTATCTCGTAGAGTTCGTCATTTGATCAAGAATATACATATATGTTGGGGGCGGAAACCACCCCTTCATGGTGTTTTTGACCTTCTTCATTTCGTGTATTTGTCTTCCATGATGTCTATTGTAAAACGCGATTAGTAGTAGTGAGTGGTTTGTTGATTTATTCGAATATTGAGATCGTGTAGTGTTTGCTTATTTTGTACATTAGATACGGAATTAATTATAGTCTTTATCTATAGGTGATACATGATACTGCTTGTTCCTTTAAACTTTGAAAGCGGTTATTCTTAGTCTTTTACGAATACAAATTTTGGGAAAAAGTGGGGGGGGGTATGTAAATGTAAACACACCCATCCTGAACCGTAACCTATTACAATACACACTGAAGTATTACGACATTTTTTTGTATTTTATGACATCTTGATACTGGTTTTGAATTGCAATAGGTTACGGTTCAGGATGGGTGTCTTTACATTTACATACCACTCACCCTTTCCAAACATTTGTATTCGTAACACACTAAGAATAACCGCTTTCAAAGTTTAAACAAACAAGCAGTATCATGTATCACCTATAGATTAGGACTATAATTAATTCCGTATCTTATCTACAAAATAAGCAAACACTACACGATCTCAATATTCGAATAAATTAACAAACCACTACTTACTACTAATCGCGTTTTACAATAGACATCATGGAAGACAAATACACGAAATGAAGAAGGTCAAAAACACCATGAAGGGGTTGTTTCCGCCCCCAACATATATGTATATTCTTGATAAGAATGACGAACTCTACGACATATGTACTTATTTTTTTCAAGAAAATCGGAAGGTGGTAAGCTATTGTACATAATTACCAAAAATTTTTGATAATATTGTTCGCTTTTACCCTCATCCCTCCGATTCGATTCAAATTTTAGTATGTTGTAGTATTTGTAGTCCCGAGCAAGAATATATGTGAAAACCACCCCTTCACATGGTTTTACCATTTAGAAAGCTCAAATTTCTAACAACATACAATCGATTTTTCTGAAAATTGCGAGCTTCGTGTAGGAAAAATGAGGGTGAAGGTGTTATGAGGCAGCGGGAGTGCTGTAGGAGGTAGCATGGACTTGGTTGAGGTGGTATCGACGGTGGAGAGAGTGTTAGGGAGGGAAGAAAGTTTGGGATGAGTATGCGGTGGAGATTATAGGGGTGAATTGTTTGGGGGTGGCTCCGAGGGTGGTATTGGTGAAAGTAGTGGGAGTTGTAGGGGGTGGAAGTCCCTATGTACCTACAGGAGCATAGCAGCCGCATCTATATAGTCCCTGTTATCCTTCTGAGGAAATTTTTGTTTTCAATTTTTTAAATGAAATTAAAAGCGCTTTCGAAAGTTTATTGGGATTTTCATTGAAATTCAAATGCGATGTCATAAATCAGCTCCTGAGGTGTAAATCGGAAAATGGAAATAGGTACCTCAATGGGAAAGGGAAAATGGGAATTCCGAAACAGCTCTGCTGTGGAAATCTGCCTTTACATTTACTTAATTAAAAATTATGTACATGAACACTAAAAAAAAACTTAAATTCCACAAAATTTCTAGAATTTGTAGAAGCACGTCTTAAGTATCTAAAGTTTTTATGGAATTTTAGTTTCTTAGTGGTTTTTTAGTTTAGTTCCACAGTGTTTTGCAAATTTTGTTGTCTTAATTAATTTAAAGTACACGTTTAAATAAATATTTAAGTTATCAAAAAATTGCTATAAAATTAGTTGTAATTTCTGTGGAGGTGCCGGGTATCATCAAATAAAACAATTTACCAAGATATTGGTCATAATTGGTCATTTGGTCCAGTTAATTGGCGTGAATTGGTTTTCCCATGTAAGACCAATTCTTAATTTTAGCTGACCAATCAACGAGACTTAATTACCAATTATGACCAATTTCTGATCTATTAGATCCACATATTTTTTTTACGAAGTTGTTCAAATTTATTAAAAATGTATTTAAATACGTTATATTTCAATTTTTAATTTTATCTGCCTAACCATTTACTAATTTTAGCTGACCAATTATTTATCAGCAACTAAACTGGATTGCTATTAATTTTTTATTAATTTCACTCAAAATGGACTGCCAAAAGTATCTAATAACCTTAAAAATTTTCAAATTGCTTTTACAAGTTCCCCTATCTCTGAAAATTTAATGGGACTTATTAATAATATATAGAGTTTCGTCAGTTGGGACTTTTTTTTTGGAAATTTCCTCCACTTAAAGAACGATTTTCCAATTTCACTTAAGGGTTTTGAGTTATTTACGAAAAACTAAATGCCTTTATTTTCTCATATTAATCTCTTTATAAATTTTGTAATTTTTTATGTGCTACTATAATATTTTAATACTTTATTCTGGAATTTATTCCGAATCCAAAGCCACGTAAGCAGTAGTAGGTAATACGCGTATTATGTCCGCTTTTTTCCGAGAGAACGCTATCACGTAACTGGCGAGTACTGTTGCCCAGCCGCCGCGCCGGTTGCATTGGAGATAGAAAATACCCAGCTCCTGGCGGACTCGTACATCGTAACGCTAGTGGTATTAACGCTAGATAATTTAAGAATGCATTGAAAGAAAATTATTAATGATAAATTAAAAAAATTGTGGGTAGTGCTGGCGCACCGGCGCACTTTATGACGCACACTACCACTGCTCCCAGACGAGCATTAAAAATTCAAAATTCTGTAATGCCGCGTGTAATGTATAACAATTTATTCTCCCTAATAAATGTTTATCTCTTGCTTTGATAATAATCATAGATGTAGCTCTATGTATTAGGTACCCAACAATTAATTTGTTATCAGCACAATTACTTTTTTATCTGCATGGTAAATGATTAACACGTTACAGGCTCATCACATCATTTCTACTGGATTGAAGTTTCTATATCTATCAAAAAAAAAAGAACATTCTCCTTTACAAATATTTTACAATGTTATTTCTGATCAAGTGTATGGTAAATAAAATGCATTAAAAAGTTGTGATACGTTTTCGTACCCAAAATAAAAAAACATGTTATCAGTTATATTTATCGATTAGTGTATTAGGTATAGTTTTATCTATTGGTGTCTGACAAAAACGATTGAAATAAACATGCCATGGGCAGTTTAGATAGTGGTGTTTTGGGTCTTAGGCCAATAATTTGTGTATGTGAAATTTTTACCTGGAACGCGTTGTGGATTTCGTATGATTCATTTTCGTAGTGAGAAAGAAAGTAGGTACACAAAGCGAAATTATTTAGGTAAATACCAAAATATATATCTACCCACCCTATCACCTCGTTAATTAATAAGAAAATTCGAGGGTGGTTTTATTAAACTTTTATGTTGATAATTGTGTGTTGTCTTTGAACACATTCGAACGCTGCTAGGGAATTTGACGAAATCCACAACACATTCCTGGTAATGTTTCGATTCGTGGGGTGCAAAGTATTCAATTGTTTTTAAATAAATAATAATTGTAATTTCGTGTACTTATAATAATAATTAGACTGGAAATATGAAGAATGCTATTGTGGTACTGAGTGTTTTTATGGGTAAGTTATTAATTTCTATAATTAAATAATTATATTAGATAAAAGTTCGTAATTACTGGTGAATTTGAAAGGAATATTTTTTAACAGATAAACAAGATTATTTTTGCAATATTTATCGTCGAAAACAAATATGTACCTTATCACTAAAATGTTTAAAATCATCTTCACATAATGCAACAGCTCCTACCATCTACAAGTACATTTTAAGGGATGTACTTAAAGACACCCCACTTATCCAAAAAACCTTCCCATTTATGGTTTGAGTCAGACAGACATTAAGACGTTGAAGGTTCCTTACCACATTTTGTACTTACTTTTTTGTAACTAAGTAATATTAGTTTTTGTTTTTATGATAAATATTAAGAATTAGAAGTACGTATATAGCAGCTTCTTCCCTAAATTGATGATAACCTAGGGGGAGAATATCTCTTTTTTAAGTATAATTTATTGTGATTTTACTATTAGATTATAAATATTTTTCATTTCCATATTTTTGTAAATCCAAATTTGAATTTTTAGGTGTCTGTACTGTAGCACATTCAGCAAATACACGAATTGTTAATGGAACAGTTGTAACCAATCGAGCACAATTTTCTTATCAGGTAAATAATACCTGGAAAATAAAACAATGATGTTGTCATCTTCACAAAATTCCTTTAAACTTAACTTTTGATAACGAGAATTACATAAATTTACCGCCAGTTCCCATTCCTCAAACAAAAATTGCATCTACTATTTTGCGCCATTGATCACCACAGAATTGTCTTTTAGAATCACCTACAGACTCTGCCTCTGCCACCCTGTATTCCTGTTTCTACCTCTAATACGTCTCTAGCTAGCCCTTTAGACGTTCTATCATTTATTTAAAGATTCATTTTATTGTAATAGGTCTCGTTCAGAGTCAGATCGACAGGCTCACATTTCTGTGGTGGAGCAATAATAGCTCAGGGAGCAATTTTGACTGCAGCCCACTGTTTTCAAACACATTCTGCCAGTACGGTGGTGGCCATTGTGGGCGATTTGAACTTGTACACGGCCACTGAAGATACCATTACCATGGATCTTGCTGCGGTCATAACACATTCACAGTACAACTCGACAACTTACGAAAATGATGTTGCAGTTGCTTTGGTACGTGGGTCAAATTCGGAAGGCGAAGTCCTAAAGACGAATTGCTTCTTATCTCTTCTAGTCTTGTAATTCGTTGCGGGATTCGCCTTCCCAAACTGACTCTGGTGGATAAACTTCTATCATGAATTTTTCCAGTCCAGTCGAAATTTTACTTGGTCTTCAACTGTTAGTTTTCTACCTCTTGCAAACGTGGCTCCAACAGCAGACACCGAATGTTATGTGTCTGGATGGGGTGCTACTTACTATGTAAGACATCATTATTTTTTTTATCAAGCTTTCAGGTTTTACTTAGATATTAAAAAATAATGACAAAATTAAAAAAACAACTCAGACGCCAAAGAGGTGCCATCTGTAGTACTCGTTGTAATGTTAAAAAATCCTTTTTAATTAAGGATATTACTTGTCTCCTTTGCAGTTCTTATAATTTGTAGCGGCTATCACAGATGGCACTCCCTTGCTGTCGGTGGTGGTTTGTTAGTCTAGCCGTGGATACGATATCCTGTCGGAACATCCTATGGCGCGCTGATTAGAACCAACAAGTTCAAAATTGCAATCCATGTCTGGTATTTTCTAGTGATGAGCAAAATCAGTCTCAGTCTGCAAATTTTTCAAAACCAATACCAAAACATATTCTACATGTCTTAAGATTGAGACCAAGATCCAACTCTGCAAACTAAGACTTATTTGCTCAAGACTGGAGAAACTTAAAAGTTCAAAACATGGTTCATGCAAGATCAGAAACAAGACTCGATGGACCAAGACCAATACTGAGATCATTCTTGCAAGACCAATACCAAGACACAATCATTAAAACCAACTTGACTATGGTCTTGGTCTTAGATTCAAATCTGCAAGACCTAGGCCCGATTTTGAAAGACCAAGACATATTTGTGCAAGACCAAGACCAAAACTAAAAGTGCAAGATACATCAAAACCAAAACCAAGACCAAGACCAAGATAACTATGGTCTTGGTCTTAATCTTGACCTTGCTCATCACTAGTATTTTCGACAGAATGATGTCCAGGATCATAATTTATCCAGTGACAAGGTTCACATAATTCTACAGATGAAATTACACAGATAAATTTATTCCAAAATTAATTTCGATATTTGGATTTTTGGATTTTCTGTTCGTCTTTTATACTTGACTACCAATAAAGAATGTTTTTGATGTTTAAGAATTACAACTAAAATCTACTTTTTACTAAAACACTTCCTTATGTTTGAAGAGTGGACCTGCTTCTCCAAGACTGTTGTATGCCATGGTACCTATAGTAAATAATACCGTGTGTTCAATTGGTTATGGAAGCAGCTTAACCCAGGGTATGTTGTGCGCTGGGTATATGGATGGATCAGCCGATGCATGCAGTGTAATTTTTCTAGTTTAATTTTCATTTTCATTTTCAATTTCCTCATCACAGTTCAAAAATTTCTCCAAAAATTGATACATCCAATGCAAATGTGCAGTACCCCAAACTTATCATTTGAGAACAATAATCGAATCATTGGTCATTCATCTGCCTCTCCATATTCCTGTTTCTGCCTCTAATGTGTCTCCAAGAAGTCCTACATGTTTCAAAAGGTGTTGTACCATCCTCTCTTCTATTCCTTATTCACTCCACACACTTTTCGTGTAGTTTCATTTAAATTATGAACTTTATTTTTTATTTAAAATTAATAAACGTAAAGTTGAAAATTGAATCAACCAAATTTTTAAATATTATAATTCAATAACACAAAAATGAGTTACAGAAAATAATTATTATCTAAAATATTTATTTTCTATCACTTGAAATATGTACCTACCTACTTATATTAATTTTCATTTCTTGTAACATTTTTTACTTTTACTTTCTTTTTTTTGAAAAATTAATCGTTTCAAAAATAATTTTACTAAAATAACTGCATTAACTTTAATCAGACTGATTATTCTACCAATCTCCCTTGTAAAATTTGTTTTTGGCTGTCACCCTTTCTCATAATTGTAACTCTTATTAGAATTTTGGTTGTGCTTTAAAGGGTGACTCCGGAGGACCATTAGCATGTGGTGGTGTCGTCGCGGGTATTGTGTCTTGGGGTAATGGTTGCGCTTATCCACTATTTCCTGGGATTTACACAGATGTAGCTAATTATAGAAGTTGGATCGAAACCCAAATAGGGGACTACGTGCCAAATAACAGCCATTCAGCCATGTCCTATTTTCGTATTCATCTCTCGCTGTTTTTAATTCTTTGTGTTAATATGTTCGTGAAATAAGTTGTTTTTTAAAATTTCTAAATCCAAATGACAGGTTATTATGTGTTTATATTTGTTAAGGTACTTGAGATTTTTGTGAAAAAAAAAATACAATTGTTATACTTATCTGCATAATTAAATAAAAAAAAAATTTGTTTAATAAATATTCTTTTACACGTGTCATTGCGAAATTTGCAGCTCTTTTGAACGGAATTCTTATGAGTTCACTCGAATGTCAATTGCAACGGAAATAAAGAATTTTGAACAATGAGGTCATTTTTGGGGGGCAAATTAAAAAATTTAAAAAATATCATGTGACATATCAAATGAAAGAGCTTTTTGTAAGGATTACAACTATATTTTTTTAATAATTTTAAAATGAATTATTCAAGAGTTTTAGAAAAAAATGTACTAAAAAAACACTATAATGTTCAAAAATACGTGTTTTAGTAGGTCTACCTGTATGATAAACACGTTAATACTGTTAAAAAATAATCGAAAATAAAAACAAATAATTACTTCGACTTACCAAGAGCAAGAAGTATTTGATTGGAGCTTTTATAAAACACAACTGAAGCCGAAGAGTATCAAGAAGCGAACAAGAACCGATGTTTCTAACAGTTTGCACGCTTGTTGCACAATTAGGCTTTCTCGATTAACGTTGGTAGGTAAGTAGAAAGACAAGAAGGTATTTTTGATAATCTTGGAGATAGCGAAAGCAAACACGACGGACTGGAGACGGTCTAAGTGTAAATTCCTTAAAGCAACAGCAAATTAACTTGACAAACTAGTAGATAATAAAACAACGTGTAGGTACACTTTGCTCACTAACATTCAAGTTCATAGCTTCGTTTTTCTTTTCTGGAAGCCTTTTGTAAGCACTAAACCAATTATAATAATCCGCGAACTACTTACCATGGCTTCGTTCTAATAAAAGCAATAGGAAATCGTCGAGATACGACAGAGGCGACTCGTCACACGTTGCAGTCATGGAATGTAATAAAACCAAAAAAATTTTTAGGTACCTATGCAATGTAAACTGGAATATTTTCTGTTTCTTTAGTAGGGGATAAAAAATGTTACCAGCTGGCCGTCATCAACAGACCCAGACCGCTCCACCACTAGACCATTACCAAACCAAAAAGGCTCAAACAAACAAACAAAAAGTCATACGAAAAACCCAGATATGTTGGGCGTTGGGTGTTAGAGATCAGGGAGAAGATGCGATCCGAGTCCCCTAGAAAGATCCTTAAAAGGGTAAAATTAACAAATAAAGTCGTCTCGACACAAAGGCACACAAAAAAGTTTGAAAAAATAAAACCAGAAAAGCAAAAACAAGAAGAACATTAAGCACAATAGAATTAAATGGCGTATTTAAATAGATTATAGATTATTTACTAAAAGGGAATAAATCGTAGGATTTTAGATAAAGTAAGATAGTAATCTTGAGCGCCATAATTTATAGCTACGTCTACATAATAGTCTATTTATCAATACAATAATATCTAAAAATAAATTAAAATAAAATTGAGAACTACTTGTTTTTTTTTTAACTAATTCGGTTTAAAAACTTTTCCAAAGGTAGAGTGAAATTTTTCAAACGAGACTTGAATTCGGTCAGATATAGGAAGAAGCCAATCACGTGCAACTTCCCCATCTGTACGCCGACACCTGCATATTTTATAGGCTAGAGTACCTGCCCCTTCCAACATTGTACCTACCTTCTTAGGGCGGGGTTTGCTGGTGCGCATCTAGTCGTTAAATCTCGGTTGAAAATTTTCTCACTATTTGTTTATATTCAAGTCGGTCCAAAGTAAGTACAATTTCATATATCCTTTGAAAATGACGTAATTGTCGAAAACAATTTGATAAAAATACATTTAATGTAGGGAGGTATGATTTTTTTCTCCTTTTGACGAACTACATACTTCGTTGTTCATGAGCCTTTCCCTATTACCAATTTTTGATGCATCTGGTCAATGGTTAACGCCAACTATAGACCACCATACAGTGACCATTAATTTTTATGGGTGGCTTTTAGTGTTTCACACCTCAGCTCGTGTAGGACTCACGTATCAATCTTTTTTATCTAATTGGAAACTGTTATTTTGAGTTGTGTTCCCAGTTCTTAGACGGTTCTTCATATAAGGATTTTCCTTCCATAGAATTGATGAGAAGATCGTCATCAATTGATGGCGGAAGTTTTCCTCGAGGTTCATTTTTAAAGAAGAAAATTTTGCAAGCCAATGACGAATAAATAGTTCTTATTTGGGGGTGTGAAGATTATGATTATTATCATTTGTCGTACTGATGTCGAAATTTGACACAATCTTAGATTATGCACATCTATAAGTATTGCCAATAAGTGCGAAGTTGTAAAATTAGTTAAAAATGTTAATCATTGCTGTCTGTCCAACTCATTGAAAGATAAAGTTTCTATATCTGATTATGAAGTAGTATTTCCGTTTCTAAAACTTTTTCAAGTTATAATAAATAATAGACTTTGGGCATAAATTTTCCTTGATGGGCATGAAACACCCCCAAAGGTTTTCTTTGGCAGAAATGGACCATTAAGCTTTCATGGGGGTCTAAAGGGTGAAACTTATGAATCACGAACTCTACATAAAATAAATTTCTCTTTTGAGAACATGGCTCACAATGACCATCTGCTCGATCTCCCTCTACCCTCGTCAGTCCTGTTTCTGCCTCTAATATGTCTATTGCTATCCCTCTATATCCAACTCATCTCTCCTTTTTGTTGCTGGCTTCCATATTTGTTGTTCTTCTTCTAATGCCTTCTGATTCTCCTTGTATAACACACCATAATCTTCTCTTATTCGCCATTAACATCGTCCACGTTTCGTACTCTAACCGAGCCGTGCTCTAAACCTATAGATACCTTTCATAGTTGTTTTCGAGTTTTCTGTGAGATAATAATACTGGAAGTATTTTTTTACTAATTATAAACCAAAAATTTAGACACAAATCTGTTAGTTGGTTAAATTTTTTGAACTTAAAATCGTTTAATCTTAAGAATAGAGGTGCAAGAATAAAAAACACCATTTTCTGCATCTTTCCTGAAAACTATTATAGGTATCATTTCTATTATCATGGTGAAGTGCAGTTTATCCTTTCGTATTAGATATGTCTCATCCCACTCCATTTATTGGATGTTTAACCATCTGATGGTTTCCTGGTTAACTGTTCCCGATGGTAGAAATTATTTATTTTTTTTTGTTAAGATTAATTTGATTGCAATAACGTTATTAAAGATGGTTATCAAATTATATCTACACGTCTGCTTTTGTAAGGTATTACTCAAAATTTGTATTAACACTATAAATGAACCATTAATTGTTTGTATTAAAAGTATACATACATAATAGATTATATTATCTAACCAATAAAATTTAGCAAGAATCTATATCAAATATCTAAGGAACTAGATATAAAATAACGGATTACAGTTAAGATTGCCACTTCTGTATGAAAAGGTGGTGTAAGTAAGTGTGCACTTAAAATCTAAAAATGTTGAAAACAAATTTGTTATTGTTAACCATATGTGGTAAGTAAATTTAAATATTTACTTCAATTTGTAAGTAACATCTTGCAGAAAAAACAAAAATTGGTTGATTATTTTTGAACTATTCAAAATAATCCGATATACAAATGAAAACTCTTAGTTTAAATATCAGTGCTAAACCTAAAAAAAGTGTTTTTGTTACTATTTAGGGGTAGTTTTCGTCTGTGGACAGACTTTGATAAAAAGTGGTGAAACGAGAATTGTTGGCGGTCAACCTGTGATCAACAGAACACAGTTTGCTTTCCAAGTAAGAAATTCCTTCTTTTTCTTTATGACTTAATTTTTTTGTAGTTGCACTTTTCCAGTATGCACATCTGCATCAAAATAAATAAATAAATTTGTTCTTAATTTTTATAAAATAATAATAAATAGTGAAATACTTATCATTGAAGTGATGAATAATCGTTATGAAAATTCTTTGCAGCTTGTCCACTGCAATTTTTCAACGCGATTGGACTCAATTAATTAAAAAGCAAAACTGACTTCACAAACGAATAATCTTGAAATATCAAGAAAATCTATTCTTGCCAATAACCAATGACTTTTAATTAATAATTAGGTAACGTTTCGATCGTTACTTCCGGTCATCGTCAGGCTAATACACAACATCAATTACTGAATAATCTTCAGCTTTGAAGTTCACATATGGCAATTACAACCCGAGCATCTTTTCAGGTATCAATAAGAAATTCGTCAATAGACAGACACTTTTGTGGAGGCTCAATAATCGGTAGAAGAGTCGTTTTAAGTGCAGCTCATTGTTTTCGACGAGATACGTCTCCTGGTGCCATTACCGTAGTCGTCGGTTCTCTAACTCTCGCACAGTCTGCAGACACCATCGTGTATTCCAATGAAGCTGTCATCAGCCATTCTGAATACGATCTATTACCTTATGCAAATGACGTCGCACTTGTTATTGTAAATATTATCTCATTAAACTATTTTTTGAGTATTAATTAACTTTCAAAAACGGATGGATTGATAGAATTTTCTTCGAAAAGATTGCAGCAGGAAATTCGACATCCATCGAAAGTTCATTAATACTACGTAAATTAATAAAATGATTTATATCAAACCCTTATCTCACAAAGAAGAATATTTTAGATTCAGGGTGAATTTACTTGGACTTCAACAGTAAATTTCGTACCCTATGCAACTGTAAAGCCTGAGGCAGATTCTAATTGTACTATTTCTGGATGGGGATCTCTATATGCTGTAAGACATTCACGAAAGACATCAATTTAGTTTAAATTAAACATTTAATTCAATCGATGTCTTATTAGCAATAATTGATACCTAATGAAATACTGAAGTTATTAATTTTAAGCTTGGACCAGTAGTTGAGAACTTATTATACGCTTACGTACCCATCGTTAGTGAGAGCGAATGCTCTATAAACTATGGAAACGATACTATTTTACCTGGAATGATATGTGCTGGAAATATGCTTCAAGGGGGTGTTGATAGCTGCCAGGTGAATAAATCCTTTTTATAACTAAATCAATAGACTTATAATTGTATTGCGCCCTTAAAACAACCTCAACTACTTGTGAGCGTCACATTTTTTTTGTAAAGTTATCAAAACTCACATGACGAGTGAGTTATAGCTGAGCAACTATGAGCGATACACGAGTCAAATGATTTATCTCGGTTCAGTTGGGCACCAAACGAAGATCGAGATGGTTAACTACCCCCTACTGTTGTTTGATTAAAAAATTTATGCTGAGTGGATTCAGTGATAAGTAATGGGTGTAATGGTCAATTTTCATCAAACAGGATCCTGCCCAACTGGACGACTTCAGTTCCAAAAACATCGGTTTTATAAATTGATTTGAAGTTGAGGTGTGGGGACTTGTAGTGACATTTTAAATCTTAAATATTGTTTCTGAATATCCTAGGGAGATTCTGGAGGTCCCCTGGTATGTGATAGAGTAGTGGCAGGAATTGTTTCATGGGGAGCAGGATGTGCACTTGCAGGCTATCCAGGAGTTTATACCGACGTTTCCTATTTTAATGATTGGATAGAAACTAATTTACGCAACTATTTCTTAAATGGAACCACAGGTGGTTCGGTTTCTTACGTCTTTAGTATACCATTAGTAGTGCTTTTAATTGCCCTAAGTTGTATTTTAACATAAGAATCATATAATTTATTGTATATCAAATATACTTACTGATAATGATGTTTGAATTTTTATTGAATAAGAAACGACTAATAAACTAGGAAGAAGTCAAAAAGCAGCAATGAAGTAAGTACCACAAACAATCAGAACAATTATATAGAACAAATTGTTTTATTATTGAACGCTAATTTGGCTTTTTGAGGCTACAGTAATAATTTATAATAGTGTAGCGAACGCGAGTGTGCTTGTGTGCGACCGGGTACGCTTGTATGCGTTACCGGCCGGCTCCACTAGCCAAGGCCGGTGTCGGCAGTGTACGTCGTGTTTGTAAACGTGTGTCTCGTACCTGTCTTCCAAGAAAGTAATTAAGCGGTTCGCGGAAAACGTAAACAATCTTACTTCCAGACTTTTCTGAATTGTTCCATGATGCTATAAAAGTGACAGAGACGTTCGCCGAGGGAGTTAGTAATAAATTGACCGTGACAGTGGTAACATCCGAAATAAATCGACAGAGACAAATAAATAGAGACGCGCATATAAGTGAGTGTTGTAAATAAATAGTAATCTAAGTTCAGTATTAATTAACAGTGTTTTTAAGTAGTTATTATTAAATCCGTATATAAGTATAAATTGTGTTCCTGTACTTTTAGTCTTGTAAATTGATTTTTAATAATTCCACGAGTACAAACGTACAAATGTAACGGTGTCTCAAAATAATTAGTTGTTAATGTCTACTACAGTAGTGGAGATGACAAATCATATCAAGAAACGTTTGAAGAATCATCAAACACTTACAGTAATTTTGTAATTATGTACATGTAAAGCATAATTGATGCTTAATTAAGAATTTTATATACAGTATTCACTACTTTTGGAAAAACAATGACAATTCTTCAATGACAACAATCGGTCTGATTCCTGTCATTGTCTACTAGGACTACACTCCAATTGCATTTGTAAAATTGTTCTCACTGTCCGGTTTGGGTTCGAACTCTCCGCTTACTAAGCGTCCAACTTTTATGGCTTTTATGCGAAGTTATTGTACGTGATGTGTGAAAAATAACACGATCTCTCTCATACACAAATTAATTGACGAATTTTGAAACCTATTCTCTGGAGTTACTGTTTGAATAGTTAATTATTTATTTGTAACATTTTATTATAAAAAACAACTAATTCTAATTGTTAATACATTTATAAATAATTATTTTTATTTTTATGGTTAAGTACAGTTTATCTTTTCGTTGGCGTAATTGTGATAAGTCACAGAATTCCTGATAATGAAATTAAAGTTTTATAGTGGTATTAACTACGGCTTATATTTACGTACTTGGCAAAATTAATATTGAAAATTACATAGAAATAGATGACGCTGTACAAATAATTTATTATTTTACTTGGTATGATTACACACAATTATTAAAATAAAGGCGAATTTGCAAAACTTATTATCTTAATACAGTAGGTATCTAATCAATATTTTTAAGAGTTTGATAACGAATTCAAATTTTGAAATTTTAAAAACGCCGACAAATATTTCAAGTAGGTACATATTAAATCACTTTGGTAATGTAAAAATACAGCGTGTCTCATTTTAAAATGTTTTTCTAAGTACCTATTTTTTTTTTTATTTACAGATATAGTCCAGTGACGTTTATTTCAACAAAAAGTAGCACAGCGACGCCAAAACAGCTGGACTCCCTTTTTAAAAATAAGGTACCTATTTATATAACTACCCTACAAAAAATTGTAAATGGGACAGTCTGTATATACATACAGGACTGAACAAAAAAATTGACTACACAACGCGTGTTATGAAAAAATACTAATGATCACACTATGTCACTGAATAGATGAAGACGACATTTTTTTAACATACACGCAGTTCCGATTTTTTTGCCCAACCCTGTATATACTATATATACTTGAAATTTTTGAGTACATAATGCGTAATAATTTATCAAATCTTTTGTCTTGTCTATACTATTGATAGATTTTTGTAACAATTCAGATAATGATCGATATATATATTTTTCTTTTTCGAAATTATTATTAGACAAGTATTATAATAATCTCTGACCGGTAAGTAAAAAAATCAACTCGGACAAGTTAAGATTCTAGAACAGGAAACAGATTAGATTAGGGATGAATTGGTTTCTGAATTAAATGACTGTGAATTGATTATTGAAAAACTATTTTTATTAAGGTTATTTTTTTTTATATTTGTTCATCCAGAATTAAAACATTTTATTGTGTGCGTACGTATTAATTTATTAATAAAATCGTTGTATTTTGTGCTGCCTAGATTTTATTGTTAAACGAGAAAGTTAAATAGAGAATAAAATGAATGGGCATCATTTACTATTATATGCTGCGCATTCTATTTCTCAAAATTCAGTTTTTTTGTTGAAAGAGATGATCTAAAATGAAGAAATGCATTTATCCAGAACGCGTTGTGAATTTGGTGAATTTCTCACGTCGCGTTTACCATAAACGACTATTTTCGCGTTATATGCAATTTCAGTATTAGAAAAACACAAAGTTAAAGTTGGAAAACAAAAAAAGAAACGTAAAGGACTTTACAACAAGGATCTAAATTTTCACTACTTCCTCCCTCATTATCCTATAAAACTACCATTAATCTATAGTGATTATTTAGAGGGAAAAAGAAGAGCAACCAAATTTTAAACGCTACTCAAAAAGGTTCACCACCAAGTGAATCACAAGCCACCCTGTATATTTTCCGTGATTTTCATTTCACATTGACCTAAAGGGTTGCGTGTTAGAACGTTGAAGCTTTGAACTAATCGGATGTTCACTATTCATCGTTCTTGATCATGGAAGGATAATGGCAGAACATGATAGAGGCTTCACTGTACGCCATGCAGGAAGTTATCACGCAGATTTTACCCTGTCGGTCGTAATTAAAGGCCCAAACGCGGCCAGGATTAACATCTGACCTGGTCGAACAAGACCACAGTTTCCAAAATTAAGCGTTTCTGTTATAATGGCTGAGTACGGACGTTGGAAAGCCTCTTGGTGATTTATGAACGTTAGATCCTTCGAGTCGGGGATTCCACCTATTAATTGTTTCCTTTGGTGACTTAATAGACGTAAGCTGGGTAGTATTTTTTTGGTAAATGGTAATAAATGGACTTTGTCTTATGTCATTAGAGTTTAATTAAAAATCTAAAAGAATCAATGTTAGTTGTAACATTTATTTGGAATTAACCACCTAAAAATTTCACGACGAAATCCACAAAGCATTCCAAGTGAAAATTCCAAATTCCAATCGAAGGTCATACAATACAGCCCCAGTCAAGGGTTGTAGTGGTAATTATGACCACAGGGTAGCACTATAATTTTAAAACTAATGCACTTATGGCATATTGTTGATTTTCTTTAACTGAGGATGATACTTCGGTTGTCAAAACGCGCATTAGGTTCATAAACAGTGTGTGGAATTTTGCTATATTTACAATTAGTGATCCTTACTAATTAATTCACTTTCTATAATTTTTTTTGACTTAAGTATTTTAATTTTTATTGCGTCATATTTTCTACTTTCGGTTTTCATGTTTTTAATAAATTATCCAATTAGCTCAATTCCAAAGATTGTGGTAGGTAGTCACTAGTACCTACGTAGTGAAAGTACCTGTCATAAGAAGATGCCTCATTCATTTTCATTAGTTGCTCTCTGTAAAAACATATAATTTACGATGACCCATCATTTCGGCAATTAACATCTTTTGATGACCACTCTTCATACCGGTAACTTGTTGCTTTAAATCACTCGCACGATTCTTCCTCGTATTTTTTATTCATCCTCTTGCTCCTTCTTTTCTTTTCGCTAATCACTACCTTAACGGGCAGACGATTTAAGTATGGGAAGTCGGCACGTTTGTTCGGAATTGCTTCCTCACTTCCATTCTGTGTATTGGTTCAGTTGTTGACAAATTTAGAATTTCTTGTATAACGAACAGGTAGAGAAAGTTTGTATTGGTGAAAGTATTATTTACACATTAACAAATAATAATAATAATAATATAATGAATGGAAGTATTTTTTGAGATGTTCTAAAGATTTTCCAATTGAACCACGACGCGTTTAGTGTTTCTTGCAGAATTTGTTAAAAGGAATCATTCATTAATTACTTTTCACAGATTTTAATCCAAAAACTGATTGGACACGAATTTCCCATTTCTTTCTAAAGATTTTCCGTTTGAATCAGAACACGTTTAGTGTTTCTTACAAAATATGTTATGCCATTTCCTTTTAAAGGAATCATACATGGATTTTGTATTACTTCTAATAGAGGTCATGTGACTTCCCACTGATGCTAGCCCAAAAACTGACTAGACGCGACTTCTCATCTTGAGCTCATTTCCCGAAGATTAAATCAGCCAAAAACTATTTGCAAAAAATAACTGATCAACATTTTTCTCTGATTTTAGGCATTAAGAAACTATAATTAAATGAACATTAAGTTCTTTTCCAAAAAGCACTAATTTAGTTGTTGGTTCCAATTCGACCCAATTTTTCTTCCACTTTATGACCCTTAAAGAGTCAGTCAAATCCACCAAAGTTCTTTTATGTGGGTTTAAAACTTTTACCATTTTTGGTTAGATCATTTAACTGTTTGAGGAGATGATGTCTCTCGATCTCCAAAACTTTATATTTCACAACCTTACCTACCCTAAACCCATCAGCCTCTCCTCATTAAAAGCTGCATGGTGTACTAAACACCTCCTTAGACTCCTTTCCTTTCCTCCACGAGTACAATCTCAATAAAATTATAAATTGAAGAGACACTTAATCTTTTTCCAAATTTTCGCAATGAAGCACTGTCAGAAACAGTAAACCTTTTGTGACCTCACAGAAATATTATGATACATCTTTCCCAAAGACTCCTTAAAGGTTTCTATGTTTCCCCAAATGCCCCATTGGAACGGAATGCTACGTATATGCCAAAGAATATTAAAAAAACTTTATCTTGGATTGATCTATGTATTCCTATTCAAAATTATTCTATACCAATCAGGCTATTGATCTGCAATATCTATGCTTTCAGTATTGAATAATTTTTGAGATTGCATCTTGCTTTTGCAATTAATCATATAAATAAGAACGAGAACTTGGCCTAATTGGCATAACCAACATCGACTTTGTCTGCTGTAGTGAACTTTCAAATTTCATTTCGGTTGAATGTTCAAAAAGCTTTAATGTGAGACGATTATATAAGAAATTCTTTCCAGCAACTGAGTTTCCAATACTAATAGGTAGATACCTAATTAAATATGTATAACGAGAGGTTTATTGAAGAGGTTGCACCTGCATTCACGGCTGTCTGGATAAGTAACATGCGATTTAATTTGTTTTAGTCAAAGTGACACTGCCGTTTGTTTATGAATTCGTGATCTCAGACACTTTAACGGCTCGCGAGAGTTCATTGATACGTTTTGGAACACACCAAATAATGTTATGCAACGTTACGTAAAACGGTGTTACCAGATCGAATACCACCCATGTCTCAATTCGAGACAGGTGGCTTTGGAACGCTACATGTTACATATAAATACTGAGTACCATTACGCGAAATATACCATTGATGTGGAAAAGCACTTTCTAAAGTATTTTTCAAGATAACTCTGCTATTACATATAGTTATAACTTAAGACAAGTGGGTTAGGTTAGGTTAGGTTAGGTTAGGTTAGGTTAGGCTAGGCTAGGCTCGGTTGGGTTGGGTTGGGTTGGGTTGGAACTGACCCACACCGGATTTCTGAACGATCCACGCATCCACTGGACCTTACGATGACTCATGAACCATTAGACCTGCACCTTTATAGAAGTAGTATGCTGGCACTAAACGGTTGTCATCTTGTACAGCAATGGGTTTATGGTATCACCCCATTGACTTCAATTTTTGACGTTGATCTTTGATAAAAAAAGTCAAAGTAGTAAAACAAAAAGGAAACGTTAAGGGTTGTGAAACGGATCGATGTCTTTAGCATATCCTCCCCAATTCTACCATGCTACAAGTTACTGACTTGAAACACAGACCACCCTGTATATTTCCCATGATTTTCATTTCACATTGACCTAAAGGGTTGCGTGTTAGAACGTTGAAGCTTTGAACTAATCGGATGTTCACCATTCATCGTTCTTGAGCATAGAAGGATAATGGCAGAACATGATAGAGGCTTCACTGTACGCCATGCAGGAAGTTATCACGCAGATTTTACCCTGTCGGTCGTAATTAAAGGCCCAAACGCGACCAGGATTAACATCTGACCTGGTCGAACAAGACCACAGTATCCAAAATTAAGCTTTTCTGCTATAATGGATGAGTACGGACGTTGGAAAGCCTCTTGGTGATTTATGACCGTTGGATCCTTCGAGTCGGGGATTCCACCTATTAATTGTTTCCTTTGGTGACTTAATAGACGTAAGCTGGGTAGTATTTTTTTGGTAAATGGTAATAAATGGACTTTGTCTTATGCCATTATAGTTTAATTAAAAACAAATTAAATCTAAAAGAAGCAATGTTAGTTGTAACATTTATTTGGAATTAACCACCTAAAAATTTCATGACGAAATCCACAAAGCATTCCAAGTGAAAATTCCAAATTCCAATGGAAGGTCATACAATACAGCCCCAGTCAAGGGTTGTGGTGATAATTGTGACCACAGGGTAGCACTAGAATTTTGATACTAATGCACTTATGGCATATTGTTGATTTTCTCGAACTGAGGATGATCCTTCGGTTGTGAATACGTGTATTAGATTCATAAAACAGTGTGTGGAATTAAAAAAAGTTTAATTAAAAAAAAAAAAACTCAAAAAGCTTTTTACAACATTTATTTGGAATGAATCATGTTACCCTACAATTATGTACGAGTATTTTGATAACTTTTCTCCCAATTTGATTCCAATTCAACACAAAATTTATTTATTTAACTATTCATCAACAACAACACAGAATTACTATTCACTGCCTTCAATTTACAGCTCACTAGTATTGAATTACGTTGCATTTACGTTGATTAGAAACATCTCGAATGTTCTCGAAAACTTCCGGACTTGGGTAAGTTGCAACCCAAATTCTTGAGTGCTCCACAATACTTTGTACTAAAGTATAATAAAGTCAACAAAAACCTGGGTCTTAATTCTACTACAATCAACTATTTACTACTAAATATTTATATAAAAAAAAAAAAAACAATTTGCCTTAATTGTACAATAATGTTATGGTTTGCAATAACTATTTAAATGTGAATAATGGTTTCTAAAATACATTCAACTGACCTAAAAATTTCCCTGAAGTGCATGCGTAAAGTTATGAAATTCTTTTGATGTAATGGCCACTATTTTTTCATTAATTACTTTATTAACCTAGATTCATATAAGTCATTGTTATGCTTACACGCGTCCTATTGTTATTTGTTAGCTCTACACTCAATTAAGATAATATTTTCGACAGATAGTTTCAGTAGCAATTCTAAACAATTACCCAAAATAGTACCTGCACACTGAATAAAATTTTCCAACGGTCATATAACGCAAGAAAAATATAGAGACGGTGTTAACATAAAATTAAGGGATGAAAAGTGATAATTTTCATAACACTGGCCGTGAAAGCTTACATATCGTAATTATTATATGTGAAACAGATTCCAATTTCAGAATATTATTATTACAGCAAATTTAAGGACAGACGTTTTTATTTTTAAAAAATTGTAACGAATTTTCTACTTTAACTTATTTATTTAACAGATATTTATTTACAACTATTTATTTAATACTTATACACTGATAACAATTCAACAACTTATTTATATAACCAGGAAAATGCATATTTATATCACTCTGTATGTCGTAGTTCGGTATTTATATTACTCGTTCGGAAGCTAACTGTAAACTACTGTCACTAAGCAAGTCAACAAGTATTTATAGAGACACCGAAAGTTCCAGAAGAATCTAGAATGACCCCACTAGACTTTACTCGTGTTCGATTGATTTATGGCCTTATTTATTGTCATCAAAGCGCCGACAGACGCCGGTATTCTTTTAACTCCGCTTATCTGCTCCCGGTTCTCGTCGCCGCTCTCGCACACATACACGCTCGTTACAAAATAGACGCCGGCGTTTCATCTTTGGTAGTTTGGTATTAAGTTTCCTCAGGGTAGAATTTGCTTTATTGTCACAGTTATTTAGTGGTACTTATACCTGCCTTTATTTCTTTTTACTCACCTCATGAGTCATGTCAATAACATTAGTTCTGTCTTCTATGTAGTATGACTAGTAATTTTGTTGTTAATTGGTAAATTATAGCTGAATTATTAAATTTTAGTTATTTTAACTTTCCTTGAACAGTAATTTATTTTGGAAATAGTTTAATACAGTAGTTAGAATTTTTACAACTTGTTACCCTTGAAGATAATAAAAATTGAAAGTCGAAACAGCATTTTGAAGAAATCATACAACCATATGCTAATTAATTGTTGCATTTGTAATTAATGTAAAATATGTATGCACAAAGTGTAATTGAAATTAACTGCAAATTCTAATCGTTACCTCCGAGAATACAAGGGCCGCCAGTTTGACGTAACAAGCCACAAGTAGTGGTGCAAGTAGGCGACTGCACAGACCCCTTTTAATCTAGCAGCCCAAGGGTACATGCTGCAAAAATTTTTTTGATTGTGAACTATCGTAGAGGTCAATGAGAAGATCATGTGTGCAAAATTTTTAAACGCTGGTCAATAATTGTTAGTATGATTTGTTTAATGTTAAAACGTTTTTTGATTTTTCGGTGTTCACAAAACGAAAACCGAGTTAGATACAAAAAAAACGTAAAGACATTTTTTGTAGACAATTAAAATTTCTACAAAAAAGTTTAAAACAAAAACCCTCTATCTCTAACAGGTAAAAAAATACAGCGCTCCAAAGATGCTTATAAACATCTGATGTGGCGCTGAGACATCTTTGGATCGCTACAATTTTTTACCTAGCATGAGTCAAAAGGTCAGGAAACCCAGTTTACAAAACCTTTAACAATCTTTCTACTTATCACGAGTAAGTTGTGGGTCCTTAAATTCTAAAATCATCATGTTTTTTTTTTCTGATGGTTGTACAATGGTCCATGGATTTTGATGTTCCAGGCCATCTTCAGTTTGACCCAGCGGTCTCTGGGTCGTCATCAACAGCAAAATTCCATGGACTCCGATCGTGAAAACCTTAAGTCTCATTTGAATGATCCATTGACCGTCACATTTTGAAATGTTCTTAATCATTGTGTATACAAACGTGCAGAATAAGTCATGTGCATGTGTCAGAATAAGTCATATTTATAGTCATTCATAAATATTAATTCGTAATTGGTCAAAAATAATTTACATAAGAAATTTTGCTCATTTAATTCCGTCCACGAACGAGCAGTCTAATACCATATACCACAGCTAATTTGCGCAAATGATTACCTGTGTATCTACCACAGCTAAGTACCTAAGTATCTGGTAGAACTTTCACCGGAAATTGCTGCAAGTCGAGACTGCACCTTCATATTTATGTATTAAAACATTGGCTACGTGAACCTTATTGTCATGTACCTACTCAGGTGGGTTCGGTACAACACAGTGTAATGGTACTGCAACTTCAGGTGTTTTCATTATCGGTAATAAAATAAAATACCAGACACCCATTTGGACAATGATTTAAGACACTTAAAATACAAAATATTACAAGCATTAAAATTTACTGTGCTTTGTACCTAATACATAAAATATTTATTGATTTTCGAAATTTAGTCTGCCCATTTGAGACAAATTAATGTGAAAATGCCCGGAGCAGCTTTTGTTGAAACTCGAGAGAGTGAAAATGAACGCTTGAAGGATTTCTTTCTGTTGTTCTTTATCAAACTTTTTAAAACTAGAAATCGTGAGAATTGAAAATACGTAGCTATAAACTGAGTGAGTCCTTGACAGGGAAAGTCCTGTGTTATTTTTCACAAAAAGTCTATGTTACAAACCCCAACCTATCGATAACATTTAATTCACCCCCAACATCCTCACAATCCTTATACCACCTCCACCACCCTAATTCGCACCCTACCTCCACCCGTCGTCTCCGCTTCTTTCGTGGTATAGTTGCGTCAATGACAACATCCACATAAGGTTGTTGTTAGTATTTTAGCCTTCAGTCTAGTTTTTAGTCTTTACAATGAAGGCACAATTTTTAGATCCAGTGAAAAAAATATTCCTCTTAAGCTGTCTTTAGAATTGCGTTTTCTTTGGCGGATTATTTGAGTTAAAGGTATTTGAAGAACGTCAATGTCATTAAACGTAATGTCCTCATGTAAACATTAATTCACTAAGTATCTTAAATTCCATTAATAATGGAGGCAATAACTATAATGAAACTCAGAAATATTTCCTCTAGACATTTTATCAATCGTGTATCATTATTATAGATGCTACGTAGTCCGTGCATGTAATCCCACGAGGAAATCAGCATCTCGTGCGTTCTTAAGTTGCGCACTAGGCTTAAGCAGCTTTCTAGGGCTTCGGGAATTACCTCAGAAGATTTAGATTTGATAAAGATAGTGTAGATTAGTATGCCACCTAAATCTTACCCTGAGAATTTTTTGACAGAATTTAGCACTACCTGAAAGAGGGAAAGTGCGATTTGTAGTTTCCAAAGTAATGAATATTTATAAACAAACATCTTTTCCGTAATGATAAATGCGGTCATTAGGAGAAAAGATGCAAATAATTGAATAATTAAAATATGAAACCTCTAAGTTAGTGTGTAACGTCAATGAGAAAAAGTAACGTACGAATAAACATTAATTATGGATGATGAAGGAAGTTCTGAATATATATTTTTTTAAGAAACAGAATAGGTCCAGTCCAGCCCTGGACACACACATCGCTACCTAGATACCAATTTCCGCTTTTCCTTGTTGACTTTTTCAATCACTAAAACGAGGTACAGTGGTGATCTCTTCGGAAGGGTAGAAATAGGGCTGGAAATGGTTAAATTTGGGAAGTTGGAAATTAAAACAAAAAGTAATTCAGTTTTTAGACGATTAATGGAAATTATCCAAGTACATAATTTCAAAGTATTTCGTTTTTTTTACTTTTTATTTTTACTTAACGAAGATACTCATTAATTGACGTCCAACGAGAACATATAAAAATTGTTTAGATTATTCCCTTTATCATGTAAACAAGGGAATAAGGAAAAATATTTCGGAATTGTATCATAAAAGTTGTTGATTATTTGCCATAGTTACTGAAAAGCTTTAAAAATTGTTTGAGTTTATTGTTTGTGGGGTTAAAGTTCGTCTAATATGCAAGATAGAGATTTTCTGCTAGCATCGTTCGATGGGTCTTGGATCACAGAATAATTTTTATTCGAAAAATTTTTTATGATGCGCTCTGATTTTGTGTTATTTTGAAAAAACTGTGAAGACATCAACAGTGAGTCAAGCGGCGAACTCGAATCGTTTTCGTATGTGAAAGGATTATTAAGGTCAGTAGAGACTTGAAATTTTGCACAGAGGTATACTATGCAACGTAGGCTAACACTAAGGAAGGGTTTTTTTAAATTCAGCCCATAAAGGGGTGAAACTGGGGTTAAAGGTTTGATACAATGGCATATTCTAAATTCCTTATAAGTTTCGTTTCGAAATTGACATGTAAAGTGTTTTTGAGTATTCAACCTTTAAAGAGGGTGAAGTGAGGTTTCTAAATTTTGAATATTAAGACTTTTTTTGGAATGGAGGCGATTGTGGTCATATATATATTTAACGATTATGTATTAAACATAAATATCGTGACTGAATTAGATTCAAAAATAGATTTATGTTGTCCATATGTTCTTTTGGGGCTGGGAATGGTGAAATTTGGGAAGTTAGGAATTAACACAAAAAGTAATTCAGTTTTTAGACGATTAATGGAAATTATCCAAGTACATAATTTCAAAATATTTCGTTTTTTTACTTTTTATTTTTACTTAACGAAGATGCTCATTGATTGACCTGTATTTATTTAACGTCCATCGAGAACATATTAAAATTGTTTAGATTATTCCCTTTATGATGTACACAAGGGAATAAGGAAAAATATTTCGGAATTGTATCATAAAAGTTTTTGATTATTTGCCATAGTTACTGAAAAGCTTTAAAAATTGTTTGAGTTTATTGTTTGTGGGGTCAAAGTTCGTCTAATATGCAAGATAGAGATTTTCTGCTAGCATCGTTCGATATTTCTTGGATCACAGAATAATTTTTATTCGAAAAATTTTTTATGATGCGCTCTGATTTTGTGTTATTTTGAAAAAACTGTGAAGACATTAACAGTGAGTCAAGCGGCGAACTCGAATCGTTTTCGTATGTGAAAGGATTATTAAGATCAGTAGAGACTTGCAATTTTGCACAGAGGTATACTATACAACGTAGGCTAACACTAAGGAAGGGTTTTTTTAAATTCAGCCCATAAAGGGGTGAAACTGGGGTTAAAGGTTTGATACAATGGCATATTCTAAATTCCTTATAAGTTTCGTTTCGAAATTGACATGTAAAGTGTTTTTGAGTATTCAACCTTTAAAGAGGGTGAAGTGAGGTTTCTAAATTTTGAATATTAAGACTTTTTTTGGAATGGAGGCGATTGTGGTCATATATATATTTAACGATTATGTATTAAACATAAATATCGTGACTGAATTAGATTCAAAAATAGATTTATGTTGTCCATATGTTCTTTTGGGGCTGGGAATGGTGAAATTTGGGAAGTTAGGAATTAACACAAAAAGTAATTCAGTTTTTAGACGATTAATGGAAATTATCCAAGTACATAATTTCAAAATATTTCGTTTTTTTACTTTTTATTTTTACTTAACGAAGATGCTCATTGATTGACCTGTATTTATTTAACGTCCATCGAGAACATATTAAAATTGTTTAGATTATTCCCTTTATGATGTACACAAGGGAATAAGGAAAAATATTTCGGAATTGTATCATAAAAGTTTTTGATTATTTGCCATAGTTACTGAAAAGCTTTAAAAATTGTTTGAGTTTATTGTTTGTGGGGTCAAAGTTCGTCTAATATGCAAGATAGAGATTTTCTGCTAGCATCGTTCGATATTTCTTGGATCACAGAATAATTTTTATTCGAAAAATTTTTTATGATGCGCTCTGATTTTGTGTTATTTTGAAAAAACTGTGAAGACATTAACAGTGAGTCAAGCGGCGAACTCGAATCGTTTTCGTATGTGAAAGGATTATTAAGATCAGTAGAGACTTGCAATTTTGCACAGAGGTATACTATACAACGTAGGCTAACACTAAGGAAGGGTTTTTTAAAATTCAGCCCATAAAGGGGTGAAACGGGGGTTAAAAGTTTGATACAATGGCATATTCTAAATTCCTTATAAATTTAGTTTCGAAATTGACATGGAAAGTGTTTAAGAGTATTCAACCTTTAAAGAGGGTGAAGTGAGGTTTCTAAATTTTGAATATTAAGACTTTTTTTGGAATGGAAGTGATTGTGGTCATATATATTTAACAATTATATATTAAATATAATTATCGTGACTTTAAATTAGATTCAAAAATAGATTTATATTGTCCATATGTTATTTGGGTCAAATTTGGGAAACGCAAAAAGTAATTCAGCTTTAGACGATTAATGGAAATTTTCCAATTACATAATTTCAAAGTATGTATTTCGTTTGCAATTTTTCAATTTGAATAAACATGTCACGTTCCAAAACGCCAAAGTCTTTTAGTCCAGTTATGACAACACAGTTATGAAACCGTCTTTTATAGCTATCAAAAGAGCATGTGGGCACATAATTTACGACACCTGATGACAGACGAACGGGCCAAAAATGAGGTGAAAAAACTCTTTTCCTTCGGTAGCAATTGGTATGTCCAGCACGTATGAAAAATCCATTCTTCACCTTGGCAACTTTCTCGTCGACTTGTAGCCATCAACAAAACTGCTTATATTGTTGGAAGTTCTGTGTTATGTATGATGTGGACAGACAGACAGACAGATAGACAGACAGAAATCCGTCACCGTCAGTTGTTCTTACCGCTTTGATCAGTGGTCAAGCAAAGAAAGGCAAAGTGGTGGCCAAAGCGGTTAGTTATATGTAGGCCTTCGACAAAACGAGACGACGTCATTCGTAGACCGAGAGAGAAACAACAACTTTCGAATACAACACTCGGTGGCTTATTATAAAAGAAAAGAGATCGACGAACGACTTGGGTATCGGCTGGATAGGAAAAGAAAATGTACTAGAGTGGTGCCTTTTTGGAGGGATATCGGCGCTCAACTAATTTTGCTCCAAATGAGAACCGAAGCCGCAGTTCTTCGACAACGCTACGGACAATTTGAATCTCGCGCTTAAGTGACCACAACAATTGAATTCGCGGTGTGCATCAAGTGTGCAACTTTGATCGACTGACTCAAGTGCACCAGGATTACGATCGCGGCGGGAAAATTTAAAGGATTACGAAAATGGTGAGTTTTTCTTCTTCGATAGCAAGGAATTTCTAACGTAAAATTAAAATATAGATTTGAGTGCCCCTACGTATTAAGTTAATGACAATTTATTAATTATAAGTCCAATAAAAATATCAAAATTTATCAACCAGGTATATATTTAAATAAAACAAAAAGAATGTCAAAAATGTTCCTTTCGAGATACCTGAAAACAATCAACTCTTTGTTTTCTTTAAATTATTTAAAAACAGAATTTTACTGAGAATTTTTGTTACGGATTGTAACTTTTACGTTAAAATCAGGAAAAAACCTCATAAACTTTCTAATGACTTTTTTACGACTAGTATAACATTTTTGTATGACATCTATGTAAAAACATTTGATTTCTAAATTTTTGTTGATATTTGTCAATAATGAACTCCTCCTAGTTCTTAATAAAAACAAATTAACTCTAAAAAAATCAGTTAAAACTCCTACATCCATTAAAACTTTTCTTTTTTGTTTTCATTACATTTAAGGTGAAACTCATTTTAGTTGAATTTCAAATTCAATTGTAGGGTATTTTACCCTTGGGCTAAATAATTTCACAATTAATGAACTATTAGGTGTTTATGTGTACTTTCAGAAATAAAACCTCTTTTAGTGCTGTTGGTTACTTTTCATTAAACTTTTTAATGAGTGTTTATATTAAATAATAAGTGTACTATTTATACCTTAAATAATTAAATTCCAATTAAAAACTCATCAAGTTTCATTATAATTACCAAAGAGACGGCAATAAAATCGTCAAAAGAAGTTGCGGTTTATTTACTAAAACAAACAAAAAATAAGTTTATGATTTAAGTTTTTATAACTTTCCAATAAGGTGCTAAGTAACTTTAAAACTTTATTATATTTTTCATTTGGCCATGGTATCGTAACAGGTTTAGGTTTTCAACTGTTAGGGTTCTTAGTTCTTTTGAATCACAAAGAAACTAGAAATTTGACCATCTAGGGGGTCAAATGTTAAAATAGGTTCACTATTTAAAAAGCTATCAAAAATAAAAGGATAATAATGTATAGATAAAAGCTTTAATCGCTTAGGATTCCCCCAATTAAGGTCGATTTACACGTATCCGTGGCGTATCCATTCCATACCAGTATCGATTCCGGTCATTTTTGTAGATAATTTAAATACAACCAAGTGGTGCCCTTTTTGAGAAAAACCTATGTATAAATATCCTTAAAAGATAAAGACGGGGTGTACTGTGATAAGACGGAACGGACACGGAAAGGATGTGGATAATCGAATCGTCTTTCTTCAACAATTTATTTACTAATTAATTCGTCATTTATTATGCTGAAAACACAATAAATAATTTTTTGCTATAAGTAAAAACCAACCACGTTCCTATTCGTTTATAATATTTATTTATTTCAGAATTAATAACATTACATTTTATTAATGATTAGCCCTGGAATGAGTGTTATTTATTTGGATTGTCCGAGATCGTTTCATTAAAACGTTTTGGCTTTGCTAAACTTGAGGTCAACCACACGATTATACAAATTTATTACGTACCGTGGTTTTTAACCACACCCACACACATTCTCCAAAAAAATTAGCTGCAACACCCTCTTAGTAAATTATTATTGGGTTGGAAAGAAAAATGCATTTTATTTATATTGCTTCTCTTGGCCTCCAGCAGGCAAAAGATACTAATCTAAATTTATTACACCTCCTTTTCTTTTCGTCTTTAACTGCCTAATGAAAATAATGAGATACAATAACATATATTAAGATACTTTATTCAAAATATGTTTGACTTGGACAGCTGAAGACAAATACTTTTACTTGACGAAGATGCTCATTAATTGACGTGCATTTATTTAACGTCCATCGAAAACATTGTTTAGATTATTCCCTTTATAATGTAAACAAGCAAACAAGGAAAAATATTTCAGAATTTTACCATAAAAGTTTGTCATAGTTACTGAAAAGCTTCAAAAATTGTTTGAGTTTATTGTTTATGGGATCAAAGTTCATCTAATATGCAAGATAGAGATTTGCTGCTGGCACCGTTCGATAGGTCTTGGATCACAGAATAATTTTTATTCGAAAAAGAATTTTATGAGGCGCTCAGATTTTGTGTTATTTTAAAAAAACTATGGAGACATCAACAGTGAGTCAAACAACGAACTCGAATCGTTTTCATATGTGGAAGGATTATTAAGTCCAATAGAGACTTGAAATTTTGCACAGAGACATACTATACACCGTAGGCTAGCACTAAGGATGGATTTTTTAAAATTCAGTTCATAAAACATTGTTTACATTATTCTCTTTATGATGTAAACAAGCAAACAAGGAAAAATATTTCGGAATTTTACCATAAAAGTTCTTGATTATTTGCCATAGTTACTGAAAAGCTTCAAAAATTGTTTGAGTTTATTGTTTGTGGGGTCAAAGTTCGTCTAATATGCAAGATAAAGATTTGCTGCTGGCATCGTTCGATAGGTCTTGGATCACAGAATAATTTTTATTCGAAAAAGAATTTTATGAGGCGCTCAGATTTTGTGTTATTTAAAAAAAACTATGGAGACATCAACAGTGAGTCAAACAACGAACTCGAATCGTTTTCATATGTGGAAGGATTATTAAGTCCAATAGAGACTTGAAATTTTGCACAGAGACATACTATACACCGTAGGCTAGCACTAAGGATGGATTTTTTAAAATTCAGTTCATAAAACATTGTTTACATTATTCCCTTTATGATGTAAACAAGCAAACAAGGAAAAATATTTCGGAATTTTACCATAAAAGTTCTTGATTATTTGCCATAGTTACTGAAAAGCTTGAAAAATTGTTTGAGTTTCTTGGTTGTGGGGTCAAAGTTCGTCTAATATGCAAGATAAAATTTGCTGCTGGCATCGTTCGATAGGTCTTGTATCACAGAATAATTTTTATTCGAAAAAGAATTTTATGAGGCGCTCAGATTTTGTGTTATTTAAAAAAAACTATGGAGACATCAACAGTGAGTCAAACAACGAACTCGAATCGTTTTCATATGTGGAAGGATTATTAAGTCCAATAGAGACTTGAAATTTGGCACAGAGGTATACTATATAACGTAGGCTAGCACTAAGGATGGGTTTTTTAAAAATTCAGCCCACAAAGGGGTAAAACGGGGGTTAAAAGTTTAATAGAAATTCATATTCTAAATTCCTTATAAATTTAATTTCGAAATTGACATAGAAAGTGTTCTTGAGTATACAACCTTTAAAAGGAGCGAAGTCAGGTTTCTAAATTTTGAATATAAATATTTTCATTTTGATAAAGATATTTTAAAACAAAAATATTTCGAAATGTGTGCACAGACGTATGTTATGAACATGTTAGTCGTAAAGGCCATTGTGAGATGAACCGGTCACATTCACATGTGGTTCCAAGTCAAAGACCTTGCAATATTCGTTGCATTATTTTATTTTCCGTGACAAACAAGCGGAGACTTTGTCCTTTCGCTATTATTTTACCTTCAACCCCGTTGTTACTTTCATTTTCGACCGAACTGTGTGCAGATTTGAGAGAATATGTACGAGATCCAATAAAAATGCCATTTAACCGATAATGATAATGCAATGTGTGACCCAATTCTCCAAATGGCGTGGGTAATTGATTGCCTACTGCGTTAGAAATAAGTTCACTTTTGAAATACTTGACGTATTATCTATGGATGTAATATTACAATATATTTCTGAGCACTATAGACAATTAATTTTGTACTTTGCATTAGATTTTGTCATATGTGAACTTCCAAGTGAGTAGCAGATTTGCTCTATGGATTAGCTGACGTACTTTAAGGTTAAGTTGATATCGTCACTGCCATGTCTATGGTGTTTTCAACAGATTCGGTAGCAATCGGTAGTTTTTGGCAGAAGCAAGATTAAAAATTTGAATTCCTACATAAGAATATGGTGGACAGGGATCAATGTCTTTGACAACAGACACCCCATATCAATTGTCCTTAGAAGTATTCTAGGATCAAATTCCCATAGATGTAGTCAAGCTTCTATTGGTGCGTTAGTTCTTGAGAACTGCAACACAATTCGGAAGTTACGTCTACACGATATTGAAGTCAGAATCTAAACAGGTCTGATTTTTATCCTGAATTAATTTTAAAATTACAAAAAATTTTTTTTTTGAACTTAGAGGTCAATGGGAAGATAATTGTGCAAATTTTGGCAACAGTGGCAAATAATTTTTACTAAATAAAGTTTTCAGATAAGCCATTTTTGTCACAGTTACCTAAGTAAAGCAAACTTTTGGTATTTGAGGGAAAACAATAAATTACGTTCTACGTATTCATCAACCTGAAATGGAATTCTGAACACAAAAGGTTGGAATGTTATTTATACATTTTCTTATTCTTTCTAAAGGATAATAAATACATCCTTTGAGGGTTGCTTGAGTAAGTAGTCTGTCGACTACAATTGGGAATATATTTATACGTTTCGTTTATTCGTATAACTACATCAATTTTCTTTTGTTTAGTTATTTGATAAATCGAAAAATTACATGTTTGAGTTTCGTTAAAAATAAACAAATAGAAAATAAAAAAGCGATTGAACAAAGAAACGGGCAGGTAATTCTGTAGGCATTTTAATGAAGTCAGATCACGACTTAGCACGTGACAAATGTAACTGGTACGGCCTTTTCCGGTTCACTGGTAGGAAATTTTAATTCAATATCGGATACAGTCCGAAGAATAAATTAAAATATAAAAACAGGTAGCAATATCAACCCAGGCAAAGTAAACGAAAAAAAAAAAAAGTCGATTTTGATGCTAGAAGCGATTTTTATAAGACCAGTAACCTACATGGACAAGACATACTCACAAAAAGTCGAGTGGGTAATGAAATTTACAAATTAGAATGTTACACATACCTACGTACTAAAAATCAGACGTTGGCTAAATGGAACGCAACTCTCGTGGACAGCTTAAATGGGGGAGGTACAATTATTGAAAGGTAAAAGTTGTTAGTCTTAGTAAAAAGGAAAATTAAAACAAGATTGACCTAAAAAACTTCTCCAAACGCGCCCTTAAAAGACAACCGTTCGGAATAAGTTTGTTAACGAAACGTTGCGGCTCCCCTTCAGTAATATTTGTGAATTAAACTTTCACTGATCGCCAGAATAAAACATATTGTAATGAGCGTATATGTGTGCGAGAACGGGCAGTGTAACGAGCGTATATGTATGCGAGAGCGGGCAGTGTAACGAGCGTATATGTGTGCGATAGCGGCAACGAGATCCGACAGCAGATAAGCGGAGCTCAAAGAATGCCGGCGTCGGTCGGCGCTTTGATGACGATAAACAAGGCCATAAATTAGACGAACACAATAAGCACTCCAGTAAAGTCTAGTATGTCATTCTGGAACTTTCTGGATTGTTCCTAATCAGTATAAATACCTGTTGACGTGGCCAGTAATCAGTCAGTTCACAGTGAGCTTCCGAACAAGTAATATAAATAGCGAACTACGATATACCGAGTGATATAAATACGCATTTTCCTTGTGATATAAATAAGTCGTTGAGTTATTATTAGTGTTTAAGTGTTAAATAAATAGTTGTAAAATAAATATCCGTTAAATAAATACGTTCTACTAGAAAAGTCGTTACAATATTTTAGGTATTCTGTTTTACTGAAAGCATTACAACCCCTTTCATTCCTGAAAATGACAAGCAGGGGATGGCCCATATTAATTTTTTTGATAATGGACTCAGAAGATACAGTGGGGAACTCCTCAAAATTAAATAAGGAATCTAAAGTAATTAAAATACTGTAATGTTTATGACAATCCCAGGACAAAATAGGGTACATTGGGTTAGATTAAGTTAGGTTAGATTTCTAAAGCGTCCTTACTATGTCATACCATTACTTAAAATTGTAAAATAATTGGATTTAAAAAATATAAGTCAACTTAAAAGCAGAAAGCAACTAGAAAAGTAAAATAATGTAGGTTGCACAAACATATCCGTTTCCCTCTCCATAAGCGTTCAGTATCAGATGAGTGGGGAAAGCATATCTATGGACGTGGCAGTGCTAGTTCCGTTACGATCACACGATTTTACTCCCTATATATTTCATTTGTTGATTCTTAAGGAGTAAACTTCAAAAAGGATTATTCTCTTCGTATTGAGCATTACTACAGAACCAAATGAACAGAAAGCTCCTTTCTCAACAATGTCACTAAGTATGTGCCCTTATGACCTTCCAAACGAGACGTCACTGATTCTACGATAACCAGCAGTGACATCAAAGCAAATAGTTTGGATTTAACGTAAAAAAGTAAGAGAATAATAAATAGTAGATCGGTGAAAGGTGTGTAACGGTATGTTGAAAAATTTCATTCAATCATTAAATTCAGCAAAGTGTTGTAGAAAGGCCAAATATACAATAATTAGCACGTAATGTTTTGGCTTTATGTTACTGCAGGATTTATTGCAATGCAATTTCTTTAAATTATTATTGAGTATTGCTATTATTATTATTTTGTTGTACAACTTTCTAATTGCATTTCTACGAACGATTAGTCCATTTAAATGATCCATCAATACCATAAATATTATTTAAATAGTAAATATAATTATCACAAAACAAACGCTCATGGTCACATTTCCAAAAAATTTGAAGAAATTCAATTACTGCACAATGGCCGATTGTGTATCATTACCTATCACCGTTTCAGAGATACAGGGTTTCTTTTTTCTTTACGAAAATATTTTATTTCTGTAAGAACATTCCTAAAGTGGAATATCTCATTTGTGTTAAAATATACAGGGTACACATAATAATTACACTTTAGGTGCCTATTATATAAGCCTAATAATTTATGACTTTTCTTTATTTCGATCCCACAGTTTGTAACGGTAGATGTTGAATAATCGACTTAATTAAAAAAATTAAAATAAAATAAAATAAACCGTAGTCACTTCTGAAATTAGTTTATAACTCTGTCCAAAGGCTATCTAGTCTTATGGCCGTTACTGACCAACCTTGAATTAACTTTCATGAATAAAATATAAGGACGAAAGCGAAATGAAATGTTTGTACCAACGAGTCCATAAAGTTTACTCAAACACGGTTGGTTGTTTGCGCAGGTAGTGCTCAGATTCTGGCTTAAAACAGGTGTAATAACGACTGGTTTCGAAACCATAAGTGACCATCGACGTACAATCAACAACTTTGCATTACAATGTTGTATTATTTTTTTGCAATCCACACCAAGACATTAAAAACGAAAAGGAAAATTGGATTTTGTATCTTCCTTTAAACATTGAAATGATATTGTACATTAGTGAGCTTCTATGCCTAAATAACCTATGTTAAAGGGCACTGTGGAGGCAAATAAAGAAAAAGTGGGATACATAGGTGGTAATTCAAGTGGATTTATGATACTTGAGACGCTAAATTTTAAGTGTGTTTTTTTTTTGGGAATTTGCACATTTGTTAAAGCCCCAAAAGCAATGGCGGTATATGATCCTAAGATTGGGGGATTTATACTTTAAGGGTTGGTGTCACTCATTAACGAAATCAATTCACAAGTTACAGACGCTCTAGGACTCGACGCGACGACTCGACCGGGCTCGACTAATTCGTTGTTGTGGTAGACATATCTATTAGGGTTAAAAAGAATAGCTGGTGAAAGATTTACGTATTTGCTTTTGGAATTCCAGTCATTTTTTGATTCATCCACAAATTGATGTGCCAAAAAAGAATTCGACCAATCATTCTACTTTGTTGTTGTATATTGGTAGATCGCAGCTTTTTATAAAAAAATCTTTAATTATTTATTTAATTGGGGCCAGAACTTTAAATACATTTTATTGTTTTTCTTAAAAATGAAAAAAAAGAAGTCGTAAAACATTTTATAGTTATGCTTTAGTTATTTGCTTAGAAAAAACTTTTGGTAAAGTAATCTATCGGTCAATCATCGTTTTCTTATATTGAGGACAAGGAACCCATAGATGAAAGACTAAAAAGTGAATCTGAATACAATGACCTCAATTACACCAAGATGGTCTCTATTGACCACGATTAGTATGAGAACGTGAACCGGTCGTCTATTGATCACTATTATTGTACTAAAGAGTAAATAATGACCGTGCAATTATTTATCTTTTTGCCATATTAAAATTACTTTTGATCCGTTCCATAAAATTGTAACTTTTTACAACGTAAAACGTAGTTCAATGCAGGCATTGCCCGGTCTAGAGCTCATAAAATACTGGAATCCTTAGAAGGCAAAAGGAACTACAAGCAACAATCCTCGAGTTTCAGAAGAAACGTTTGAACGATACCGAATTTAGCCTTACTTAGCCTAAGCTAACTTAATCTAAGAACCAATTATAAAATAGGATTTCAAGAGTACAACAATGAAGCCCATAAAATAATTGTTTTAATATAAAAGCTTTTTGGCTTGTATAGATTATGTTTTATATCCTTGATGATGACTTCTCTTAGAATATAGTAAAAATGATGGCAGTTGAGGAATAATGAAAATTTTCAGTTTCTATCACAGTTTAGTTCCAAAGTTTTTAAAAAATTCAGTTCAACTAATTTTAATATTTTTTTATGAAAAGGATTAGAATTTCACCCCCAAAACCCATAGTAATGCCATTGCTTTCTGGACTAAACGGTCCCTCATTCTAATTTCGAATACTGAGAAGAACCATGACCACGAATTATTATTAAGCAACAATCCTCGAGGATGTCTATCAAAGTTTCAGAAGAAACGTTCAAAAGATAATCAATGCAGCCTTACTTAACGTAAACTGACTTAATCTAGGAACGAATTATAAAATAGGATTCCACCCCACAAAGTAATTGTTTTAGTATAAAAGTCTTCTCATGATCCTTGATGATGATGCCTCTAAGAATGTAGTTTGAGAACTAACGAAAATTTTGAAGTTTTTGCCAAATTTTGGTTTCAAAATCACAATAACGTTATTAAAAGGTTCAGTTCAGTAAGTTCAATAGTCCTTATATGTAAAAGCCTAGGATTTCATCCCCAAAGTCAATAGTAAGGTCATTGCTTTCTAGACTTAAGGGTCTCTCATTCTAATTTCGATTGCTGGGAAGAACCATGACCGCGAATTCCATTAAGCAACAATCGTTGAAGATGCCTATCAAGATTTCAGAAGAAACGTTTGAATCATAACCAATGCAGCCTAACTTAACCTTAGAATTTCACCCCTAAAGTCCACACAAAGGCCATTGTTTTCTTGACTTTGCAGCCCCATATTCTAATTTCGATTCCTGGAAGGAACCATATGGCCACGTTTGATTAAGTAACAATCCTAGAGGATGCTCATCAAAGTTTCAGAGGGAACGTTTGAAAGATGACCAATGTAGCCTAACTTAATCTAAGAACGATCCATCTGCATCTGGAACTTATAATCTATAGAAAATCATCACTAGCCAGTCTATGGATGTTCATAAATCCTACTGGTGGACCAAGAAATTCAATCTGGTTAAAATGCATATGGCGTGTTGATGAGAACTGACAAGTATCTGTATGGCTTTGTTATTGACAACGATAGGTTACGTAGTACAAATTTATGATTGGTGGATAAAATTGAGAACACATTAGAGATCAATTATGCCCTCTTTTATCGCAGTAGGAATAGTTATAATAATATGTTAATATATTCCTTAGAAGAACGGTTGTGCAGTTGTTCCAACGTCTAATTTCCATTAGGTATCTCTATTTGCAGTTATTAATAACGATAATTTGCAGAATGAGCACATTATTTAAAGTCATCGTCCGTCGTGGTACGCGTTTCTATCGTGTATGTTTTGTATGTCGACATCGCGCTTATTATTTTCAGTTTATTGGCATTTCGAGCAGTGAAAGTAGTCCAATATTACCACACACGTAGGTACTTAAACGGTTTAGGGACGTACCGACTACTACATACTATTGTTCCCGATGGACGAATTTCAAATTTATTTGCTTTCTGTCGAAAGCATTTTCTCTTCGTCGACTTTATGTTGATGATGGGAATCCGATTTTATTCGTCTCACGACTCGCGACTCGCTTGCATTGTTTACAGGTGACTTTTTATGTAAACAGGTGCATAATGACGATTGTTCTCTTTCCTCTTTCATGCTGGAAAGTTCATCGGCGAAGAAGAGGGAAAGGAAGGGAAAAAAAGAAGAAAGCTCCAAGATGATGTTTTTTCAATGATTATCGAACGACTAAGGGGGTCATGCGTTCATTTTCATCTGAAATGCCAAAGTTGCATGACACAGGTTACCTCTTACGGTCAATTATTCCTTTTCGGGTTGACCTTTGACGATAACAATAATTATTGCTATTATTGAGAAAAAGTGACCCACTTTTTCTCGTAAATTATAATTTTTCTTCTCAAAGTCTCATACCAGGGCCCTTTAGACTTATATGGTATAAAGAACTATGATGAGAATTCTTTTTATAAACTTTTATAGCATCATAGAACAGTCAGAAAAGAGTCTGGAATATTCGAAAGATTGTTTACATTCATGGCGAACCGCTTCATTACTTTCTTGGAAGGCAGGTACGAGACACACGCATACACTGCCGGAAACCGCCCGCGGCTAGTTGAGCCGCCGGCCTGCAACACATCATGCAAGTGTACCCGATCGCACACAAGCATGCTCGTGTTCGCTACAATAATTTGACTACTTCTAAGATGTTTGGCCTTAAAAAGTCTTATTCCAAAAATAGAAATTTCAATCATTCCATGCACTTCGAGAATATGAAACTATCAATGTGTATATCAGGTAGCTGTTCCTAAATATTTCTCAAAAGAACCAGTATTGTGCTGTTTCATATAATATTCAGAGAACGTATAGTTGAAGGCTTTGATAAAAAACTATTATTCAATCGACCGTGGATAATTCGAAGTTATGAAAGTCATACTTTTGAAACACAATGAGGTTTATAGGAGACAAGCAACAAAAGAGTACTTACACCTATTGATAGATATGCTACCAGCTGTAGTATTGGATACAATTTTTTTAAGGAAAGAAACGATTATTTTGAAAGTAAAACTTTGTAGTTCCTACCATTCGTTTAAACAAATTTCCAATCCTTATACTTTTAGGGGATTACACATAATAACACCCTGGGACTGATTTTTTTAACTATAAACAACAATAACAACGAAATACTAGGGAATACTTGATAGAGATTTCTTGATGTTCCAGGATTCTATGATTAAAAGACCTACTAGTTTGTCTGACGTAAATCTTGTACACACGTTGTTGCTTCATATGTAATTAAAATTTCGAAAACTAATTTTATTACGATATTCGATAAACGATATTTATGTCATAAAAAAAGTGTGTAGTCAAGAAACGTCTTGTACGTATGTTTTCTTTTTTAAATAAGCATTGGCTAATTCCTATACCTTACGAAAATATAATTTATAACATTGATTCTTGATTGAAAACAGTAAGCATATTTTAATAAAATATTTCAATTTAAAATTTTGATTGAAAGCACATACAAAGAATATTGTTAACATTGAAATTGTCATATGTTGTTACTAGTTTGTCACCAATATAGATATATATACAGGGTGTCCACTAAAGATGCGGCCAAAATTTAAGGGGTTATTCCTTGGACTATTTTAAGAATATTTTGTCCTTTGGTGATTTTTGAAAAACCGCATTGTTTCGATGATACAGGGAGAAAACCATTTTCGAGAAAATCAATTTTGATAATTTTTATCGAATGCAAAAACATTGTACGATGCAAAAACTGCAGTTTTTTTATTATTCATTTTATTGCTATCATTGACATTAGCTGTCAGCACGTATATTTTCTGTCTCCAAGAATTTAACTTGTGTGAGTGAAGTCTTTACCATGAATCGTTATACGAATGCTGAGATGACCGACATGCATTTTATTTATGGTTTATGGCCTTCCTGAAGGCAATTCGCGAGAAGCTAGGCGGTTGTACCTGGAAAGATTTCCTAAGTAATCGTAATGTTCCTGATAGAAAAACCTTCCAACGTATCCCGGACTTAAACCCTCTGGATTATTTCTTATGGGGACACCTAAAGTCATTAGTTTACACTAATCCAGTGGAAAGTGTCGACGATTTGAGAAATCGGATAATTGCTGGATGTAACACAATACGAAACGACCCAGGTGTGTTTGAACGAGTCCGGCAATCAATGAGGAGAAGAATGGATTCTTGTATACAAGCTGGCGGTAATCATTTCCAACAATTTTTGTAGATTAAAAACAATTACTTGTAATCTTTCAGAATAAAATGTTGTTATTGTCGAAAATGGTTTTCGCCCTGTATCATCGAAACAAAGCGGTTTTTCAAAAATAACCAAAGGACAAAATATTCTTAAAATAGTCCAAGGAATAACCCCTTAAATTTTGGCCGCATCTTTAGTGGACACCCTGTATATATCTCTGTATATAGCCTAAATTGCACGTATTTATATAAAAGTAGTTGTTTGTAATGGTAGTAAAGGTCAGCAACTTTGTAAAAAGTTGATATTTTTAAAGGTTGCTAGTACAAATTTTAATTGTTGATACTCTATTGAATACTCAACTTACAACACACTTTTAGCCTTTATTTTTCGCCAGTAGGTAGAGACGATTTTTAAGGGCGCGTTTGGGGCGCTCCACTTTTTCATCTGTTTAACTTCACTTTATACAGAAATAGTTAGAATAATTATTATAATTACCTAGTCTACATAGAGATGAGTACGTACTTGAGGACACTGCCAAAAGTAATCCAATGGCTCTATCAATTTTCACGAAAAACTTTTCGAAATAGATGATGTTTTTAGAATAGTATATCTATGGTGTCATTTAATGACCACTTTTGCCTTTCATTCCCAAACATTCTTTTTTTTAAACAGTTCATGCAACTTTTACTATCTCTTAGTTTGTCCCAAGAAACATCATAAAGTTGTAAATGATTATCTATCATATGATTATCATAAGTATTTCGTTATCTATGGTTAATTACCACTGAATTAAAATAGTTGTACCTTTGTATGTACCATTCGTATGTAAATGTCGTAGAGTGCTATTTACTTTATTAGGTTTAAAACTGAAATGTTTATTGAAAATTCTATCTTAGAAAGTATTACAACAGATTGTTTACAGCAAGTAGCCTTTATTTATTTCTGTAAACGTTGACATTGTGATTTAATTATCTATTTAATATGATGCAATTTCTGCTAGCAGACAGTGTTGCTAAACTTAATCTATTCAAATTTAACCATTAGTACCGCCTGTAAGTGTGACAACTTTTAATGTATTTAATTGAGTATCTGAGTATACATTTTAAAGACGAAAACTGATAATATTTATTTCAACGTTCTCTATATAAATTACATAATAATTATAGCAAAATATCAAGTAATTAAAAAGAATCATAGCTTCTGGGTTTAGTAACT